>JANUYF010000001.1:223329850-224737350 GCA_026167975.1 Phrynosoma blainvillii | reverse complement strand
AGAAGGAGAAAGAGAAATTGCACTGGAGTCCAAGTCTGTCCAAAAATGATGCTATTTATCAATACAAAAGCAGAAGCTACTAGAATTGAACAATATCCTTTATCAGACAGCACAGCTGGTAGTCTTGCATCAGGTCCTCAGTGGGAGCAATTCTAGCTCAAGGATGCTTCAGCTTCACTCAATTCATTCATTTTAGACTGTTAGCAAAGCGTCAGTCTAAGAAATGACATTTAGCATTGGGAGGACCTTGCTAGGCTAGTGAACGTGGTAATGTGAGAGTAGTAGTCATTTTGGAATAAAATTTTCAAACATCATACACTGAGTAGTATTGGCTAACAATTATGTAACTGTCCGTTTTTTTTCTTCTGGGCTAAAATTGTGGAATAGTGGCATCAGTATGACCATTAATACTATATCCTCAAAATGAAAGCAGTTTCTTGATACTTTTCACTTTGGTACATCTCTCTGGAGAAACAACAGATGCCTCTCCACATGTGTAGCAGAAATCAAAGGAAGTGATCAATATTTACCACTGCAGGTAATAAAATGCCAAGCAGCATTTCTGTCTATCTATATTGATCCTGCGGAATTGCTTTAAATTGGTTCTGATGTGTATAAAAATCATTTTCTTAATGATCAAAAAACTTTTGTTTCTCCCCCATGATATGTTATTTCATATCTACTGCATGTAATAAATCCTGTCTTCCTCTTTGGTATGGTAAATTTCAGATAACTAAAACTCATGTAAGAGGAGAAGAATTGGGAGAAATTACTGTTTTGGCTCCCTAGAAGGTGGTTGTTTTGCTTATGCATTTAAGCAAAATGTGAAACACACTTCCTTTTTATTTATTTCCAAATGGCAATTTAATGACTTTTCTGACATGCTTCCTTTTGTAGGAGAGAAGGCCCCCACCCTAGCATCTTCTCATTCCATACACTGTTCCATTCCTGACATCAGGGGGTAAGAATTGCAAAATAAGAATCAGGAAATCTACAATTTTATGTTCAGTATTTAGGTTAAAGAAACTATACTCCCTTCAATTATCATATGCAAATAATGTAATTAAATATAGGAAATGAGACTAATTGCATCCCCATTTATCCACATGACTGTCTCAGTCTAATATGTTACATTAAGTAGTTGATTCTTTATAAATAGATTAGAATTCTTTTGAAAGTAATTGCATTGCAAAAAAAAAAATATTGTAACATCATCAGGCATTTGAACCATGGTACTTTAAAATAAAACAGATAGTAAGTGATTGAGCATACTCCAAGACAGGGGTGAGCAACTGAAAGAGATTAGGGGCACATGCAAATGACACCATACTACTAATGGAACATATCACACACTTGGAACAATTATTAAGTAGGTCAAAGAAGAAAGTGCAAAGGCAGGCTTAATGCTAAAGATAAAAGAAACAAAAATATTGACCATAGAGGAACTAT
The DNA here is from genome assembly GCA_026167975.1 of Phrynosoma blainvillii. Lineage (NCBI taxonomy): Eukaryota > Metazoa > Chordata > Lepidosauria > Squamata > Phrynosomatidae > Phrynosoma > Phrynosoma blainvillii. The sequence continues at coordinate 224,735,901 of JANUYF010000001.1, read as the reverse complement.
ATAAATTTAGCCTATATAATGAGGAAATAAAAACAGTAAAAGAGTTCCCATACCTTGGACCAAACAATTAATCAGAATGGAGACTGCAGTCAGGAAATCAGAAGACTGAGAAGGCAGCTATGAAGGAACTAGACAAGATCATAAAGAGTAAAGATACACAACTGAACACTGAAGTTAGGATCATTCAAGTCATGTATTCCCCGTCATCATGTATGGATGTGAGAGATGGACAGCAAAGAAAGCAGATAAGAGGAAAATCAACTCATTTGAGGTGTGATGCTAAAGAAGAGTGCTGAGGATACCATGGACAGCCAAAAAGACATAACAAATAGGTCCTTCAGCAGGTAAAGCCAGAAATCTCCTGGAAGCCAAGATGACTAAACTCAGGTTGTTGTACTTTGGACACATCATGAGAAGGCACAACTCAGTGGAAAAAACAATAACACTAGGAAAGGTGGAGGGTAGTAGAAAGAGAGGCAGATCACATGCCAAGTGGCTAGACTTAATTAGGGAGGTGACAGGCATGAATCTACAAGACTTAAGCAGAGACATGATGGATAGCGGGTCTTGGAGATGTCTCATCCACAGGGTTGCCATGAGTCGGGGATGACTTGGGGGTAGTTAACAACAAGAACAACAAAGACCTGGGGGGCTGCACCCTGCACCTTCACCACCCTCAAACCCCTAACTTGTCCCTCCAAATGGCCCCCAATGGCCTCTAGGGGCTGTGATGGGCATATTCACAGGCTACTAGGCCATTTTAGATGAGCCCTTTTTTCAAACCAATTTACATCTGATTGTTTTTTTAAAAAGTTCTTTGATGGGCCTAAAGTGGCTCAGAGGTAGAAATGCCCCCTACACCTCCTAGAGGGCATTTTGGGAGGAAAACATTTACCCTGGGTGAACCACTAAAATGGCCCTGGGGGCTGAGTGTGGCACACCCCTGCCACCATTGGTGTACAACTTTAAAATAGCACTTTCTGATGAAAAAGTGCTAGAACATTATTAGTACTGGGGTTTTTTTTATTTTAAAAAATCTCTTCTTTGCAGTTTGACTAGATCTTCACAACACTCTGATCTATCTACCTGAGCTTCTGAATCCTGCTGTGTCTTAGTCCTAGCAAGTCACAAGTTGGTTACATATGTCTTGTTTTCAATGCAATGGTCCTTTCCAGAGGATTCATTGGGAGAACTCCTGCTTTGCATGTAGAAGGCCCCACGTTAAAGCCCAGGCATACCCAGGTACAGCCAGGAAAAATTCTTATCCGAAAACTAAAAACCCACTTCCAATCAGTATAAACTCTACACAGTTTGACTCAATGGCTTGACTCACTATCCAACAGTTTTGTATGCATGCAGAAAGTTCCAGATCAGCACAGGAGACTCCAGGGAATAAAAATGTGAAATGACCACACTGGCTTAGTTCACATGTTCATGTAGTCCAGCTCACATGGATAGATTTTTCACTTCAGCAGCCGCTGGTTAGTTATTATATAGCTTCTGTTCACAAACATCCCATTTTGTCACCATAGGAATATTATTTCTCATGCAGACAAAATTTGATCTTGGTGGGAGTAGGGCTACCATTTGTCCTGAAAAAATGAGACTTTTCGGGACAAATGGTAACCCTACTTCCACCAAGATCAAATTTTTGGCTTTTGGGAATGTCCCGGCCAGTTGAAGCTGCATGTCCCAGCTCCCAGAATCCTGCCCTAATCACATGGGGCTTTGGGGGACTCGGGGAGTAATGGTTGCCACTCCCAGATGTGGTCTCTCCTTCCCCTGGGTTAGGAAGTGGCCATGATTGGTGGAGCAGCTGCAGGGGGTGGGCTTCCAGTTCCTCCCCATTGGCCAGGCCTAGGAGGAGGAGCTTTTGTCCAGTGTAGGCAGCAGAGAGAGCAAAGAGAGCTTTCGGTGGTGCAGGCAGGCAGGCATTGGAGAGGCTCAAGGGCTAGTAGGACTTACTGAGTCTAGGGGGGAGGTTAAGGCTGCCACTGCCTTTTCCATGGTTTTGGTGATGCAGGCAGACAGGCAATGGCCACAAAGGCAGTAGTGGTAGCGGTCCACCTGGCCAAGCAGAAGCCCGGTCCCTCTTCCTCTTCCCCAGCTTCTCCTTCCCTGCCGAGTGCCAGGCAGAGACTCCTCCTTCTCCTCCTTCTCCCTCCTGTGCAGCTGGCCTAGTGCTGCATGTGAAGTAGGAAAGGAGAGGAGGGACCCGGCCAAGATCCAAAGAAAAAGGTGGCAGAAACAGCTACCTTGGCAGCCCCTTCTCCATCTCTCACCGCCTCTTCCTCCTTCTCTCCCTCATGATGGTTTGATGCTGCCAATGCTCCCTGGCCAGCCATTTCAGGTAACCACCAAGGCTGGGAGCTGGGTAGGAGAATGGCTTTTGAGGCTTTTCCTTATACATTTCCCATAGGGAAATTTGTGGATGTTGTGTGCCTTCCCGTCATTTCTGATTCCAGGGGTTTCTTGAACAGATTTGTTCCGGGGGGGAGACACCCCTTTCCACCCCCTAAAACACACACACACACACACACACACACACACTTCATAACAAAGATCTGGGCTTTTGTGCAAAATCCACAAAAACAAGCTTCTTTTTCCATACCTGCTTTAACACATTAATGCTTTCTTGACCTGTTTTCATGAATATGACCACACTGCAGAAATAATCCAGCTTGAGACCACTTTAATTGCTGCCCTGGCTTAATGCTAGAGAACCCTGGGAATTTATTGTGGCACCAGACCTCTCTGACAGAGAAGGCCTAAATATCTCACCAACACTACATTTCCCAAAATTCCCTAGCATTGAGGGCACTTAAATGGTCTCAAACTGGATTATTTCTGCAGTCTGTTTTGGACCAAAGCTGCCCCCCCCCCAACAAACACATCTTAATAAAGACAGGGTGACTAGAAGGCCTCCTTTTTCCAGGACATGTCCTACATTTCAACCTTCTGTTCTGGAAGAATGTCAAAATCTCCTCCATTTTGAGCATGATTTATATTAGTGTTTTATATATATTAGTGCTTTTTAAAAATATATATATTAATGTTTTTGGCTTTTAGTTGTCTGTGTCCTCCATCTCTCTTGAATGTCCAACATTTTGTCCTGGTTTTGTGGAAGAGAATTATGCCAACCCTAGATGGGAGTAATAATGATTTGCAATGGCAGAAAATTGACAAGTCCCCAACCATGACCACTACTGAATCTGCTTAAAGAATATTGCGCTATTGTAGTTCAGCTATCAGAGCTCATTTTTTGGTCTGCAACTTCCAGACTCTTCTAACCAGTGGTCATGCTGCTGTGGGATGCTAGTCCAAAAGAATACTTGTCCCAGGTTGTAACAATCATAGAAATGCACCTTGGAGGCCTATTCACATTAAATGCAAAGGAGGAGATGTCATAGGAACTTCTCCTCCGATACAAATTTGGCTGTGTTTCGCTCATGCACCATGGCTACAAGAACTGAATACTTCACGGAAGAGGGAGCCAGTTCAGAAGTCTTTCAGGAAAACTCAGCTTCTGAATGTAATTGGTAGAAAAAATGTTGACTGCATCTGCTTGGGCAGAGGTTTATTAAAATTTAATATTGCAAAAATAAATGCTAATCCTTTCTGAGAAGATCTGGCAATATATGAGATGGGGGGTGGGGGTAGGATGAGTCCTATGACAAATGGAGGCCCTGTTCCTCCCACCATAGGTAATTTCACTTTATCAGCCTAGCAAATTAATCTTGTCTAGTTTTGTGTTCTGAAGGAATCTGTCATGCAGTAACAAATTCAATTAAGCTGCTTCAGTATACCAGCATGATTTAAGTTTTAGTGAACAATTCTTATTAGGAGAAGCATTGCATGGTGTATTTACCAAAAGTGATCTATTATTGTTACTTAGTTGACATATGATATATGCCTGATGCTATTCAGAAAAGGGGGAGGAAATGGTTTTCAAAAATCTTATATTATTTTGGTACTAATTCAGACTTAATATTTCATGAACAAAATTGATAGAGGCCAATTCTACTCCATTATTTGCCTTGTGAGCATGTGGTTAGTTTCACTGAGAGAGATCAAAGTTTACCCAAGTGGCTTGTTAGGAAAGAGTTTGGCAAGAATAAGGAAACCTTTGACAGGTTGTCTCTAGAAATTAGAAAACTGTCCTTTTCCAGTTTAAGAAAATGTACACAAAAATAACAGTCTCATATTGCATATAACAACATTGTCATCATCCAGTGAAAACATGGGGATCCAATTGAAGGTGTCATGAGAATGACAGGAAACTGAACTCTTGGTTGTTTGATTTGTAATAACAATTTCAAAATATATGTTGCCACTGTAGGCATGAGAATGTGCAAAACCTGTGAAGAACCTCCCTTCATATTGTGCTGAAGGTTGCACATTAGATCTCATTCCTTGAAGCACATAGTTGTTTTCCCATCAGTATAGCCTGAAGTAATAGAAGCTTGCACCAGCTTTGGTGATACAGAAGCTTCTTAAAGAGGTCAGGTTTTTATCAGTGGAAAATAGAAGACTTCTGTTGAATACCAGAGTGGTGGCAACTTATATTTATATTAGGGTAAAACAAGAGCAGGGTATATCCTTTACCCTTCTTTATATATTTCATCAAAGTATCTCATGTGCACGGGAAGGAACATATTTTAAGTAGATTCTTACATTATAGTTTCATAGGTCATTTTGGAATGGTTAATTTGAAAACGTTTTTAATCAGCAGTGAACTCCCAATTTGTTCTCACTCCGCTCAATAGAAAAATACTTTTTGAAGGAAAGGATGGAGTGAATTTACATTATAATGAGCAAATTATTCAGTGCAAGTAGATCAGTGTTGACATAAAGGGTAATGGAAAAGAGACGTTCCCATTTTGAGCCCTTTCATTTCCATTCTCTGCCTCACATACTTGCTTTCCTGTTGCTGAGCAAATAAGTTACTTGCATTACTCAGTCAACAGTTGCAAAGCATTGTAACTTTACTAGTACTGAATGTGTATGAGAAGAACAGTTCTCTATCTGTTACATATAGGGAGGAGAGGAAATCATTTACTGAATATACTTGGTGCACATTTCCTAATTTTTCAGAATACCATGGCACCATCTAGCTATGCCTTAATGCAGGGGTAGGCAACCTTTCCCCTTTAAGGGCCGAGGGACTTCAGCTCCCAGAAGCCTCAGCCATGTTGGCCTAAATAGTACCATGTTGGCCAATAGCTCCTGGGATTCTGGGAGCTGAAGTCCCTCGGCCCTTAAAGGGGAAAGGTTGCCTACCCCTGCCTTAATGCTTTGCTTCTATTTCTTACTTTGACTGACATGTTTCATACAGGAAATGGTAACCCACAGGATTAGAGTTAGAATAACATCCCAGCAAAAAACTTTTCAGGCTTTTAGTATAGAAAAAATGATGAAATGATAACCTGGTAAAGGTTTATAAAATTTATTTATTTATTTATTTATTTATGCCTTTCTCCCAGGCCAGGACCCACATTAAAATACTATAAAACTGATTAAAAAGCACACAACAGTTAAAAACAGATAAAGCATACATCTATATTAAAAACCTGTTATTGCCTGCTGGTAAAAGGAAAGCATGGAGAGGGCCAGCTTAGCCTCACAAGGAAGGGTGTTTCAAAGGGTGGGAGCAGCCACCAAGAAGGCTCTCTCTCCTGTCCTCACCAAGCGAGCCTGTAATTGTGGCAAGACCAAGAGAAAGCCTTCCCCTGATGATTGTAAAGCTCTGGTGGGTTCATATAGGGAAATACAACCTTTCAAATAATCTAGCTGTCAATAGGCCAGACTATCTGACTATCAATAAATGGCTTACACCAGTGATTCCCAAACTTTAATCCTCTGGATATTTAGGACTTTCGCTCCCAGAATTCCTGACTGTTGGCCAAGCTGACTGTAGCTCCTGAGAGTTGAAGTCCAACAACCTAGAGAGCAAAGTCTGGGAACCACTGGCTTAGACAAAGCAGCGAAAATAGGGTCACCTATTTAAATTGAAGATCTATATGTTTAGAACAGAATTAAATAAAGGCTTTCTTTATTCAGTTTCCAGTCTAGAGAATTTGCTGCCATATGTTGTGACACTAGTTTAGATCAACAGTGCCTCATATGTTGGTCTCCAGATATGTTTGGACAGCATCTAAGAGGAACCCCACCTGCCATGACCAATGGTCAAGAGATTCTGAGAGCTATAATCCAATAATTTCTACAATCCCAAGTATGGAAATCATCAATTTAGATTACTCAAAAACAGGATTGGTCAAAGTTACGAATGCCAGTCTTCCAGTAACTGTTGATATTGATAGCCATGTGAGCTACACATGATAGTTCCATGTTCAGGGGCTGTCTTCATCTCCATATCAGGCACTGGGGGCAAATAATAATGAAAGAGCCTTTGCTTACATGTTTGCTTGTTAAAAGTATCTGGATGGTGACTCTTGGAAACAGGATTCCAGAAAAGAAAGACATTGGCTTTGTATGTAACAAAACTCTGATATTTTAAATACTCACATAATTTAATTAATTGGCATATTAGAATAGTTCAACACTTCTCATATCTGAGCAATGAAAACCACTCCAGTGTTCTATATCAGGAAAACCCAGTCCTGAAAACTGCCCCCCCCATTATATCTGTTTACTTTTGATTTCCCCCCCTTATTTTATCTATTTATTTAGCAAGTGTTTTCTTTTTGTAAAGGTGTCAATGAACGGAGAGAGGGATGGTGAAGATGTTTGGGAGGAGCTTGGCTGTTTAGATAGAACTTGTTCACAGCTGAGAATGAAACATGCAGATTGACACTCAAATCTTTGTCATACTTTATTAGAACCACTAAAATGTTACACAAGTGGTGCATATGGGGTTTGAATTTCTGAGTTTTTCAGAACTCTTTGTCAGGCATGATTGAATCATAGAATCTTATGAATTTATCGCTCCTCATTTCCATCCTGAAAACGCCACTGATGCCTCCAGGAGTCCCCAAGCTGTTCCTCACAGTTCCATGGCTGCCGATTTTGAAGAATTCAATTCAATTCATTTTATTACAGCCATTAGGCCAGTATAAAAACACATATATAAAAACACAATAAAACACAATACAATACAATAATACATCTAAATAACATATAGCTCCTTATTAAAACATGGTAATGGCCATAATACCAATAAAATAATAATTACCTAAATAAAATCATAAATTAAACTAGATTATAGCATTTAGAAAAAAAAAGTCCCTTATAACTATCCAATAAATTTAGCACTTAAACAAATGAAAAACGGATAAGTTGGTCTACGTTTAAGCATTTGTGATATCAATACAACAGCTATATCTCATACATAATACAATCAAGTTCTCTGTCACAATGGCAGGTTAACCTTTTCTTAATAGATTTGACTTATAATTCAGTATTTATACTACGGCCGTATCCTCCCAACACTAGTTCAACAACGTAGTTGGTCAAAACAAATTTATCCTAGCAAGACTCCACATCAATTACAGTAGTCATACTAACACACTAAGATGATCTTTACATCTGCTTTAGAAATTTTTTGCGGTTTGTAATGGCAGCTGCAAAGAATTTAGCAACTTTTAAAGTTGTATCTTTATTACAATCCGCAAGTAGGTAATTGCTATAAAATTCCTCTTGCCTACCCGGTATTTGCAATATTATTGGGGTTATATACAAGGCACGTATTTCCGCATATAAGGAACACTGAAAAAGAACATGGTTGATTGTTTCGACTTCTTCAGTACCACAGGGGCAATATCTATTCTGATAAGGGATCTTTTTGTATCTGCCTTCAAGGACTGATGATGGCAAAATATTGAGTCTCGCGAGCATAAATGCTCTTCTAAACTTCAAAACGCTCAGGTGGTCAAAATATCTGGCATATTTGCCAGGTCTACTGGTCTCTCTAATAGGATATAAGGTTGACTTATTCAAGTGCATTTGAAAATCAATATCCTTTATCCGCTGTATAATAGCATACTTTGCTTTATCATATCCAAGAGAAGCAATAGCTGCCGGTGAGAATCCGAGAGAAGAGAGTTTTGAAGTAAGAGATTCCTTCCAAGAAGAGGAAAAGGAATCAGTCATAATCAGTGGAGCCAGCCCGATCGGTACAAAGAACATTTGAAGCCATTTGTTAAACTTGCGTATCCATATACGAGCTTCAATAGACAACAACCCCAATTCCAGACGGAGAATAGCATTCGAAACGCAGCATGGAATACCTAGAATTGTTCTTAAAAATTTTGTTTGGACTGACTCAAAAGGGGCTACGCATTTAAAAGTACAAATTTCAGATCCGTATAATAATTGTCCTAGAATCTTGGCAACAAAAACTTGGAGAGCTGCTGGTACAATTTGACCTCCCTTATTATAATAAAAGGAACATAGAGCCTTAGCATTTCTTTGAGTATTTATAACTGCATTTTTTTGTTGAAGCTTGGTGGTCCCTTTATCACTAAACACGATGCCCAGGTATTTATAATGAGAAACTTGCTCTATACAGTTGTTATCTAGTGTCCATTTATATTGATGATGACCCCTGGAAAAGACCATTACCTTAGTTTTGTTATAGTTGATCTTTAAAGCATCATTGGTGCAATGAACTGCAAGTGCTTTTAGTAATCTGTTTAGACCTATTTTCGTAATGGACATGAGCACAATATCATCAGCATAAGCAAGTATAGATATGGGTTTGTTAGACAGAGTTGGAGGATGGGCTGGTATTTCTGACAAAGTCGAAATCAAGGAATTGATATAAAAATTAAAGAGGGTAGGGGCCAAGACACAGCCTTGCCTAACACCATTTGGGGCACAGATAGGCCTTGTCGTGTTACCCCTATTGTTACAACGTACGACTACACGAGAGTTTTCATGCAGTCTGCGAATTAGAGTTAGCAGACGTTTATCAATATTTGTAGCCTCGAGTTTTTTCCATAACCTATCTCTTGGAACGAGATCAAATGCCGATTTTAAATCAACAAAAACAGTGAACAATGTCCCCTTAGGTGAGGCAATATATTTTTCAGATAAGTGATTTAAGACCAAGGCATGGTCAATTGCAGATCTGTTCTTCCTAAAACCTGCTTGCTCCTCTCTAATGATTTGCTCTTCTTCCAGCCAGTCTTGCAGCTTGTCCAACAAATGAATTGCATACATTTTGCTTATGATGTTGAGAAGACTAATTGGCCTATAATTCCCGGGATTATATTTGTCGCCTTTTTTATATATTGGGACAATTATTGCAAGGCCCCAGTCCTCAGGTACAAATGTTGTAGAATCTATGGCTGTGTATAAGGCCGCTAACACAGGCGCCCACCATTCAACGTTTGATTTGAATACTTCAGAAGGTATGTTGTCATTACCAGGTGCTTTTCCAGAAGAGATTCTAGAGATCAATTTGTTTGCTTCTTGTACAGAAACTGGTGGCCATATCGGAAGCTCTTTGGTATCAACGGAAAATTGTTCTGAGCTATTATACAGATGATCATATAGTTGGCTGTAGAACTGTTCCCAGCGGCTAACAGGGATATAATAGATTGTACTTGAAGATCTCGGCCAACCATTAGATACAATTTTCCAAAAGGTCGCAGAATCCTTATTTATAACAGCTGTTATTAAGTTGGACCAAGATTCTTTAAGAGCAGTTTCTTTCTTTGCTTTTATCAGTTTCTTATATTGTTTCTTAGCTTCAAACCATTCCAATGGGATTGTTTGCAGATTCTTTTGTCTATAATCTTTGTATTGTTTTACCAGTGTTTGCTTCATATTAATACAGTCCTGGTCAAACCAACTTTTATTTTTCAGCTTCTTACTAGGTGCTTTCAAAGATGCTGGGTGAGATAACAAATTTCCCAGTATTGTACTTAACTGATGGAAAGGTTCAAATATATTGTCTAAGGATTCTTCCGTTAGAATTAAGCTTCTTAAAGAAAGACATTTTTCAGAACTAAGGATTATTTTTAAATCATTTTCGACCTTTGTAGACCACTTAATGCCACGTGGTCTCAATTCCACATTACCTTCTGGTGGGACTAATTCTTCTGCAAAATCCGTTTGTACTACACAGTCCATAGTCAAGGTTATAGGTAAATGGTCACTCTCAACTCGTTGTTCAATTTCACACCTAGGAGAGGTGTATAGCAGTTCATATGATATTAGAAAATAGTCGATCGTGGAGGATCCTTGTTTGGACACAAAAGTGAATTCCCCTTCAACATCACCAGTAGTTGAGCCATTCATAATTACTAAATTAAATTTATGGGTTAGTTGTGCAAGATAAAGACCTGCCCAATTGAATTTTTTGTCCTTTGACTGTCTTGAGGGGAAGGCCTGGCCAGGGTCTAACTCAGGTTGCACACAATGAAAATGAGCATACAGATCAGCTTCATTTGAGCCAGTTCTCGCATTGAAGTCCCCTTTGTCATACAGACTCCCAGTTTTGACACATGACATCTGGATGCATGTGTGGAGCTCTGCTACCTAGAATGAAGATCAGAGCCATAAAGTCTGCACTTACAGTATAACAGTCAACAGCATATAATGTATGGGAGGCATTTCTTACAGATAGAATTTTATTGACAAATATGTTATAGAACATAAATAGCTAAGATTATGAAACTAGATACAATCGTTATTATAGTATTAACTACTCTAGAAAGTCAATTGATTATGCATGCAAAATGAGACTCCAAGCTTTTCTAAATCTTATATATTTACTCTGGGATATTTAATGAGTTGTTAGTGTGACCAGAAGCATAACTATTAGCTTTTCTAAGTACTGCTGTTCTGATAGAACAGATGTTGGACTTGCCAGCTTCTAACAGATGTTGGCAGAGTTGGATTTGCCAACATATAACAGAAACCATCCTAACCAGTGAAAGACATGCAAGAGAGAATGGAAAGAGTACAAGGAAACTTTAAGTTTTTATGTATAATAGACAAGGAAAACAGTGGAAATGATAGTATGATATTTATTGTTGTATTTTAAAATCAATAAAACCTGAAATAATAATAATAAAATAAGAGAAACCATCCTTACAGCTCCAAATCAATTTAATATCACATTTTTTCCAGTTTTTCAGATTCTGCATGTAAAATAGTGACCAGACATATCAGTGGCACTTTCTAGATACCTTCCCCTTTAATGAAAGTACTCATCCCTCCATATGGACATCCTCCTTGTGGGCTGGGAGGTGATACAGAAGTTATTTAAATAGATAAATAAATATATTTGTGGGCAGAGATAGTGATAAACCTAACTGCAAACAAGAGACAGTGGCAATGACATAGCCAAATCCAGCATGCTGAGGTCAGCACAAGAGTTCAGTGTTGGCTTAACACCCTCCCAGTGAACATGATGAAGCTTACAAGTGCTTACCTTTGGCTCAGTTGTTTCTTTTCTTTTTCAGAAGCACTGATTCTAATGGCCCAGGAATGCAAATTCTAAGCCAGACACCTCATGAAAAAACTGCACATATACAGAATAGTAGAAAATGCAGGGATTAGTCTCTTGCAGTATAAATACTAACTCTTAATCCTATGAAAGGCAGTGAAAGTTTTAATTAAATTTTCAGCACTATGTTTCAAAAATATCAATTTTAGTTTATTATATTTTCTCAAGGTTAAATTCAGTTGCAAAAATCAGAACATAATGCTTGTGTTACTGGTTTGTAAAAGGGATGTTGGCTTGTGAAGGGATATTAGCACAATGCCAGATATTATACTAGCAAGAAACCGGGGGGGGGGGGGGGGGGATGAAATATTTGCCTTTTTTGCTTTTGTCAATGGAGTCTAAATGCAAGTGAAATCCTTATGTAGTATTTCTGTCAGCAGAGACTTACTGAAAGAGAGATGATAATAGATATCTACATCTGCCTTATCTATGATAATAGATATTCACATCATCATGGACATGGTTCATCAGACAGTATTCTAGATGAAATGGCCCACTAGTTATAAAAGTGTGTAAATTACAGCATATTTATCATAGGGTGGCTTCTTTTACTTTTACAAGTATCCATATCCTTTGTCTAAACAGAGAATGTAGAGAAATGTTCTGAAATCATTTTTCATGTGAAGACTCTTTGTTCTGCCCCAGTGCAGTTAAAAGCACATTTTCTTCCTCCTCTTTCCTTGGTTTGTGTATCTTCATTGCCCTCATTATCATTGTATTTACTTGGTAATTAATTCCATTTTCTATTTTGAAAGTTGTGCACCTGGAATTTAACATATTATAACTTATACCTTTTCAAGTTTCATAAACTGTGTAAACTTTCACCTAGAGAATTCCAATGAAAAGAAAATAGAATACAAATAGAAAATGTGATGCAAATCCCCTAAGAGATAAAACATCAGAATAGCTCTAGAATAAGTTACTTGATCAATGATCAAGTTACTCATGACTAACGTGCCAATGATTTCAGTGGGAATGAAGTACAGCCTTCACATTGCAGCTAAATGCAACCCACAATCTGTTCCATTGTCAAGTGATATTTCCATCTGAAGATCACATAGAAGGCCTTAGAGATGGATTTCTTGAGTAGCCTTGATCAGTCCATTGTTAACAAAGGAAGAATTATGCTAAATTTAGGCATTGTGACTCAGTCCCATCAATAATAATCTGCTGCTACCACCTGGCAGCAGTGATTAGCCTTGCTCAAGTTCCCTAATGGCTCCCAACTTCCCATTCCTTTTGAAAAGATGCAAGAAATAAGGCAATCTTAATATCAGTCTCAAGTCTCTGGAGAGAGCAGTTTTTAAACAATAATAAAATAAAATTCCACTGTGGCAGTGTGTTCTTTCTATGGAGTTGACTTCAGCTGCATCAAGATCTGGTGTGTATGTCTCTGTGTTAATGTCCTCTGAATGGCATTTTGCTATTAACTTTTTTTTGGGGGGGGGGGGGAAGGAAAAAATGCAGAAACCAAAGAGAAGCATGAAAGAGACATGTCTTGTGTTGCTATGAAGAGATGTTTATTATTTAAAAGCTCCTTTTTTAATAATCAACATCACTTCATAGTTTCCACAGGCACGTCTCTTTCATCTTGGCTCCTGGGACCTATTTGTAAACTAAGGGAAGACAGGGCAGCAAAATCTAGCCCCATTTTCTTCATCCTTATGCAAAATGTAATGATTCAGTTACCATGACTCAGTGACCTTGGAAGAAAATTATTTTAGCTTCTTTGGACATTTTTTTTTTAAAAAATACCATATAGTAGTATATATGATGGGCTGGTATTCATTCTGAGAGTATATTGAATTTGCTTCTGTTCCCCAAAAGACTTGTAATCATGACTTGTAATGCAACAATGTCTTTCCTAAAAGAACTTCATCTGCTTTGAAATGAATTTATTGATTTTTCTTCGTATGTGAGGTTCATGATCATTACACTTAATTTCTTAGAATCTACCTCAAGTATCTAAGACAGTTCAAATATATAAATTAGAAGATGCTAGCTTAACTTATTCTTTCTATATAAACATAACCACATTCTATATTCTATATTCTTTATTTCTTCCCCACCCTTTCTTTCTGTGTGCATGTTTAATATTTATAAATATGATTTATAAACATAATGTTTTAATGTTTATAAAAATGATTTTGAGAAAAAAAGCATTCACTGAGCTTTTGAGATAAAAGTATTCACTGGATAGCAAAACCAATCTTAGTGTTGTCTAATGATGCTTGAATTCAGGAGCACACCTTTCTGTCCCTTAGCATGTTTGCATAATTTCTTAAAAATCTGGATACATGGTCACCTTCTTTCAAAAAGCCAGATTTCCATTTTCATGTGCAGTGTAATACTGCACATACATTTTGATTCTGAGATCCTTTCATAATCTACTAGGAGATCCATTGTGTAATAGAACAGTAGGAAGCCTTTAAGGATCTCAGGTTAGAGAAAAAGAGCAGAGTTTTCTCCCTCTTCCATTCCTCCTCTGTTTGTGAGGAAATACCAGTGATGTCAGTTCTATATCTGCAAAGTTTTAACCCTCATATTAGCAGATGAGGTATTTGAACAGATGGGGTATATCATGTTTTGTTGAAGAATTCACAAAGAACTGGACCTAGAGGGTAGGCATTTTATGACATTATCACCTCAAGAATTTAAAACAGTGTACCCATGTTTCACCCATCTGTCATGTACACTACACACAGAGAGAGATAAATACACACACCAGCTGGTGTAGAAATTGACACAATAAATCTATTTCACCTTCAAGATACTTTTCTGACCAACAGAATGTAATGTATTGAGACCAATAGAAATACACATACAATCTCAGCATAGACATTTTTGTTAATTGCATTGAACAGAAGTTCTATGTTTATTTGACATGAATGGCATCTCATGCAACTGTACCATTGCAAATATGTAATAAGGTAGCCAGCATGATATAGAGGTTTGAGCATTGGACTAGGACTCTGGAAGAATCCCTGTTCAGCTGTGGAAACACACTGGGTAACCTTAGGCAAGTCATACTTTCTCAGCCTCAGAGGAAAGCAAAGACAACCCCTCTCTGAACAAATCTTGCCAAGAAAATCCTGTGGTAGGGTCTCCTTAGGCTCTCCATAAGTTGGAAATGGCATGAAGATACCACTCCATGCCATTTTCTAGTCAAAATGATACAGAGGGACTGGTACCAGTGCTTAAATGAGAAACAGCCTCTGTCCCTTGAAAAAGGTGAAAGAGCAACAAACACATGTTCATTTAATCTTGTCCAGGCAAGGATGCTGCCTAGACAACTATAGAGAGTGATACAAGCAGATTGTTTCTGATTACAAGAACAGATACTGTACATGACAGGTAGGGATGAAAGAACCTGTTGCAGATGTCTACAACAGTCCACCATGGACCAGCAAGAAAAAAATCACTCAGAAACACTAAGGGTCAAAGAAAGATGCAAACAAAGAAGCAGTGCTAAAAATCTTTAGATTGTTCTCCACAGCAAGTATATTTTACTGCATTATCTGTGATGGTATAGTTTTTATTCAGGGCATGAAATGAGATCTGCTGAAATCAAAGTGTAGAAGCCCTTTAGTATCATGGCTTGCATGCATTGGCTTGCTACTTCTGGAGGGTATGCATCCTGTGAAGCCTACTTCAGAGCAGTAGTGAACCTGAAGAGATTTACTACATTCACAAATTAGCCAAGATTCTAAAAGAGGCAAGCAGAAGTAAAGTGTATAGTCACTAACAAACTGACACCCTTTCAGGACATGTGGAGAATGCTAATGGAGCAGCTTAAATACAGCATCCACCAGGAATAAATTTGACCCTTAATGAACAGCTAGTGAAGTTCAGAGGTAAATGACCATACAATAAATATGTGATGAGAAATGCTATGAAAACTGGACATCTATGACTTTTGTGTGTGCAGTGATCTGGTATGACTCTTAAGTAGAAATGCTGGCTCGGCCATGGATTCTAAGTCAGAACATCATTTAGACCAAGTCAATTTGCAGATCAAAGCATCTAGCTTAAGAAGTTGCAAGCAGTGAAGATTCACACTTTACATGAGAGATTAAGGTAATTTACAGCCCCAGGATGACTTGTGTCAGGGCTCAAAGAGACAGCAGTTATCACCTCTCAATCTATCAATATTAAAGTGATCTTTACTATGGAAATCTGAGAACCTCTTGAAATATAGTAATAACCTTTGTTTTAGCCTTAGATCAGGTCTATTTAAAGACTGCAAAATCCTTTGTTTAGTATACTGGTTAGAATTCCTAGTGTCTCCACATCACTTTGAATTTTGACTTGG
Source organism: Phrynosoma blainvillii (assembly GCA_026167975.1). Classification (NCBI taxonomy): domain Eukaryota; kingdom Metazoa; phylum Chordata; class Lepidosauria; order Squamata; family Phrynosomatidae; genus Phrynosoma; species Phrynosoma blainvillii. The sequence continues at coordinate 224,720,113 of JANUYF010000001.1, read as the reverse complement.
CTCCTACCCATTGCTGCTTCCCCCATCCCTTCCATGTGGCTTGGGTCCAAAAGCATCATTTCATCATTTGGAGCAGCCTCATTAGAAGGCCTCTTGTCTATATCCACAGCTAATCCCTTTTCCTGAGTTCCTAGGTGTATGCGTGAGTGAAATGTTGTCTTTAGTGTTTGTGTATTTCCCCAATAAATTTATCAATTAATTTGAAATACTTTGTCTCTGCCAGTCTCTTCTTTCTAGCTACCTTTGTATAAACAGTGATGAATATCCTAGAGTTAATTAACTGAGCTAATTAAAATCCCCCAAAGTCAAGTTCATGTGCAATAAATGTGTGATAGCTCTACTGAGACATCCTATCCTCTGAAGTACCATCAAGTTCATTTTGAGGAGTCCCATTTGGTTATAATGTGGTGACCATGTTGAATTATATTTCCACTTTGGATGAAACGTGGTGGAAGATCATTTTTGACCTGCTTAAAACTGACAAAGTTTGCAAACTGAAGAACATAGATTGGCACCATTTCATGGAATAAACCATTAACCCCATTCCAGCCAGTTATTTCTGCAGACATGCAGTAGGTGGGAAAACCATCAGAAAGTGAATTACATATACAAATAAATATATATATTTCCTTGCAACTGCAACTGCACCATCCAAGTGACATGCTCTAGTTGTCTGTAGAGTGGGTAGTACAAAGGATAGTTCTTCACTGGAGAACATTTATCTCAACAGGGATTATTTTGTCACTGGGATGAGAATTACCACGCCATACCATTAATACTGGCTCTTTCTGCAAGTAAATAAAAACTGGTGTTTATCCCCATTTTTTAATTATTTGGATTCACAGCAAAGTTCATATCATCTTCAGTTGGGAATAATAGTGGTAGTATTTTTAAGGATGCAGAAATATGTTGGTTACTTTTTTTTACAGAAAAGTGGGTCTTTTGGAACAAATGATCAATTTCATGTGAATATGGGGGTTTGGCTCTGAGTTTTTGGGTATTGTTGGATGCCATTTATTCCACAAAAACTCTAGTAGACATAAAAGATATAGGAGTTCTCTTAATTCACTTAATGTAAGTTATTCATATATCTGAATAACAATTAAGGAATCAACAGTGGACTTCCTTGGAGCATAGTACTTAGCAGAACCAAGAAACCTACTAGTTGAAGACAACTAAGGTAGATTACTGTCATATTTGAAGATTTTTTTAGAATCAATGTGGGATTGACTTGCTTGTTTCCTGCAATGAGTTCAGTGCAAAATGGGTTCAGCATGACCTTGTGGCTACCACAGGACATGAATAAAATGAACTAAATAAAATTTTAGTGTGGTTCTCCTTCCTTGTGGAAATTTTTGCTGGGCTGAAGAGAAACAAACAGCAAATCACATGCTTTGTATCAGGGGGAAAGCAGACGGGTGGCCATGGGCCGCCCCGGGAAGCTGCGGCGCAGATTTGCCACCCGTGGAAGGAGCGCTAAAATAGTACTCCTTCCACAAGTCGCCAAAGGTGCACTGCAAAAGACTGGCAGCACACCTTCAGTGACTCTTCCGCCGCAGCGTGTGCGAACGTTGCGGCGGGAAGACATTGTCGGAGCCCCGGCCGTGCGGAGGGGCCGGCGCTCTGATGATGCCTTCGGGAAGGGGTTGGGGCGCCCACCGTGCAGCTGCCCCTCCCCTTCCTTGCCCCCAAAACAGCCGTCTGCTTCCCCCCTCAGTCTCTGAAACCGTCATGCCTGCATGCTACTTTAACCTACCAGGGATTCTGCTAACATGACTCAGTCTAGACAAACATTTTTGTTCATGGCAAGGTATACAGAGTCTTAGTACTTCCCTTGCAAATTTGATTTCTAATGTTAATCAAATATTTATTTTCTCTGTTTATTTTACAAATTTCTAGACTGTACTTTCTTCATCAAATATATAATCTTAATTGTGTGTGTGTGTGTGTGTGTGTTTAAAAATTACTATAACAGCAATAGAACTGCTAAAGTGGAAGCAACTAGACAACTAAAGTCCAATATATATATATGTGTGTGTGTGTGTGTGTGTGTGTATATGATTTACAGATTTGATGTCTCAAGAAGTTCCAGTATATTAACTGAAGTTCCAATATATTAATAGTAAGATCCTGTATGCAGTATTTACTTTTATCTGTATTTGTTTTGATTTTTGCTAGCCACTCTGATTTCCCAATTTTGAAGGGAAAGCCGGATGAAAATGAATACATGACAATACATATTAGAGTACACCACTGAATAAATGGGAATTTGGTAAATCAATTATTATTATTATTATTATTATTATTATTATTATTTATATCCCACCCCTCTGCAACACAATCAGGGTGGCTTACAACATTAAAACTGCAATAAGATACATACAAACCCAAAAAACCCACCCACCCCCTTAAAAAAATATTAAACTGAAACAATTTAAAAGCATATTAAAATAAATCACAACACAGCAACAAATCAATGCAAATGTAATTTCCTTTCATTCATGGATCTCAGTCTAGTTGGTATTTAGCCCATGAACATTTTTAGTGTTGACCTTAAAAATGGATTCAGCATCAGCTGTTTGATCTTTGTTGGCATGGGGGATATTTCAAATTTGGATTGCCTGATATACATAAATTATTGTAGATTCATAATACAAATAATGTTCCCAATAATATAACATAAGTTATTCCAGACTTATAACAATCATAAGACAAGACTACCATGATTTTTTCTGTGTCTGAGAGTGTATGACTTGCCCAAGGTCCCCTAACTGGTTTCCATAGCCATTCCCTATCTCAATTCACAAGCAAGGTCATTGCATAGGCCATGATTTAAATTCCAACACTGAGATAATTCTTAATGAGATTCCAGTCTTAACCAATAGTGCAGGACCACTCTCAGTTGAGGCAGCCTGAGGATATAAACAGCACATTTGCAGTGGCATGGCTTACTGAAATGAATGACAAGGGGTCAGGGAGTCTAGAGAGTGATCTGTGCATCTTTGTGTAAGGTGTGGTGCTATCTTTAAAGATTGAGTGATCAGTTCCCCACCCCAAAACAACAACAACAACAACAACAACAACAACAACAACATACTACTCTGGAGCCCTCACTGGACCCAATTTCCCATATTTCCTTTTTGGCCAGGTGTAGAAATGCAGAGAGTACTAGGATCCTGTAAAACTATTTCATTCTTGGTTTAGGCGAAATTAGCTTCAGACTTTAGAATAAAATCAGCCTTGATTCTTCTGATGTATAGCCTTCACTGGAAGCCACACAGAAGATATGCCTGTGGTGATCCAGGTCCAGTTTACTAATTTTGGTTTAGTAAGTCCATAGACAGTTTAGAAGCAAGTTGTCAAAGACACAGCATTCTTCCACAATATCCATCCTGATCTTTATGGGCTTTCTTAGCATATTAAGGTCTATTGAGAAATAGTTGTGGTGTGTGGTGTTTCAGGAAACCAACAAGTTGGGCTCCTGGTTTGAAGTATTTCTACTTTTGGCCAAAGACTCATTTGCTCAGGTGTTTTTCCAATCATTTTCCTGATTGTTAATGTGTTGTTATTATTCTATTATTTTTTTATAAATGTATTGTATAACAGATATATATACTTTTTTATTGGGCAAAAAAAACCTGCTCCGCTTTTCTCTCTAATGGAAAGTGATGTAGAAATGTCCTATGTAAATCATTACATGTGGCAGGAGGCATTTCTTCAAATGCTTGGGCTCCAAAGATTTGACAGCTATAAGGGTAAACACCATAACTTTCAATTGGGAACAAATTGAGAGGCAGTATAATTTCTCTAGAAATGGAATAACATGGCTTCATCAATGTAAACTGGACAAAACTGTTTGTATTCCACCCACAATCATTGGAATTGTATCAACAGCTCTTTCCTTCTCACTATGCCTTAGTAAGACCAGGGTCTTTCCAGGTCTGTCAGTGAGAAAATAATTTCATACATCTCCATGGACACACACCTCTTTGTTGTTAGCTGCCATCCAGTCAGCTTTGGCTTAAATAACCCTCTGAATAAGAGACCTCCCTGAACCCTGGGTCATCAACAGCCCTGGTCAGGTCTTGCAGACTTGGGGCCTTGGTTTCCTTCATTGAGTCTGTTCATCTTTCTCTTTTCTTACTGCTTCCCACTTTACCAAGCATTATCATCTTTTAGTCATGTTAGCTCATGATATGGCCAAAGTACAATGTCCTCAGGGTTTTTTGTTTGCTTTTTGTTTGTTTGTTTGTTTTGTCATTTTGGTTCCTATGAAGAATTCAGGCTTGATTTGCTCTTGGACCCATTTATTTTTCTTTTTGACAGTCCATAATATCCCTAGAACCCTCTTCCAGCACCACCTTTCAAGAGAGCTGGTTCTTTTCCTGTTAGTTTTATTCCTTAAACCTTCTCTTTTGCCCCTACCCTCTCTTTTTCAGTTATAAATAAATCTATAATCCTTCTAGTGCATCTGGAGTCACATATGTTTCATATAGCAATTTATACAATCTATACCCACTGAGACACATCGGAAATCCAGAATTCTCCCTGATTCAGATCTTTGTATGTGTTATAGTGCAAACATGATTCCTTCAATCAAGGTGGAAACTAAACTGCCAACTCTGTTTAAGTTGCTGTATAAGGTGGGGAGAAGACAGGGATTTGGGGGAATAGGCCTCTGTGAGACCAGTCTCTGCCTCCAAGGGATTGTGGGATAAGAGTGGCTGTCTTTTCTTCAAAAGCAGAATTTGCCTAGTATGCATAGCAAATTGCTATATTATCTTGGACTGCATTTATGTTCCCTTTCAACTCATGTTTATTTTATACATTTGTCTATGATTTTTTTAAAAAAAATCTGCAAAAATGTATGAATTTTTCCATACAAAGCAACCTGTTGAAGAGCTATATGTAAAACAAAATCTCATTGATTTGCACAGTTAATTTAAACTCTGATTTTGCTCCATTTGTAGTTCATATTTACATCCTTAGCACAGAATGAAGACTGAAGTAAAATATTTCAGTCTTACATTAAATAATTCTTACAGTGCTTTACCTGAATGGCAGTGTGAAATCCCAAGATTCATTTAATTGCCCTGAAAACTAATCTCTTTTTAATATTGATTTATTCACCTTTTTATCACTGTGAAAGTGCATAATGATCTGCAGTCATGGTTTTGTGCAGAAAATGAATAAACTGAATGTTAGAATCTAAAGCTTGAACTGTGATAGTGCCAAAAGTTGCCCCTGGGTCTTCTAGACCTCTGATCTGTTTGCTTTACATTACAGGTCATATCATAGCTCTTGCAAGCAATGATGGAACTGTTAAGACATTAGAACTCAAGTCGGGGCAGCTTTCCAGCTTGTTGGGCCATGAAGATGAAGTTCAGAGTGTCATGTTTGACCACAAAGCAGAGCATCTGCTTTCAGGTGGCTCCGATGGCACTGTTAGAATTTGGAACTGAGATACCTGCCCACTCTTTAGTCAGAGAAATTCTCAGGCCACCTCCCAGCGCTGGAGCTGGCATCAGATGCATTTACCATTTCACTCTGAAGTAAAGCAACGGCATGGAATCCCAAGTTTCTGTATCTAAGTTTGATTAAAATATATATTTCTATCTCAACTGCCTTTTTGCCTTTATGTCTGCTTATTTGTCTACAAGGGATGCATTTTCAAAGCTATCATTTGGCATTTTCATAGAGAAGTGGCTTTACAATGACGCCTAATGACAAAGAAGATGAATTGCAGGAGAATTTCCTCCCTCTTCTCCCCTCCCTTTCCCCCCCTCAAGGTACTACAGCAAAAGCCACAACAAAACAGTGATATCTTTCACTTATTAGATCCTTGGAGGAGATCTACATCTTGTGCTTTAACATCCACCTATCTGTATACAGACAGACAGACAGATAGATAGATAGATAGATAGATAGATCACATACACACACACACCCTCCACTTGGTAATTCTCCTGAAGCAATTCTCTGGATGGCAGCGAGGCAAGAATAGACAAGTTTCAGAGCAATGCCTTGAGAGTGTTCCCCTTGCCTCATCATTCAGTAAACTGCAGAGAGCTTCCACCTCCCCACTGCCCCTTCCTGGAAGCTAGCCCTGCAGTCTGGTCTAAGATCTTGGAATGGACAGATTGTTCTACTCCCTCCCCACACACCTTTCTTTCTTTCTTTCTTTCTTTCTTTCTTTCTTTCTCTCTCTCTCTCTCTCTCTCTCTTTTTAAAAAAAAGTCTACATGTAAATTATATGTATGGGTGTCTTCGAGAGAGAAAATACCTTCTGCCTGGGGAAGGTGTCCAGTGTTGTCCCACTGAGTAGATGCCCAGGAGGAGAGGAGCCATCACGTTCTGTCTGCAAAAGGATGCAAAGAGAGGCGAGGGTCTGGCTGCTGTCCTTGGTGCTGAAGATGCTCAGCTGCCTAGCAGAAGGTGCTCCGGAGGACCAGCTGCCCAGCGGCTGCTATCCAAGGTGCTGAATCTTGCCCAAAGTTGCTGCCCTGCCTGAGATTGAGATTCTCCCCCCCCCCCCCATTCAGCCCAGCGCTTGTCTTTGGGAAGAGCCCCTGGAAAAAGCAGGATGCCACGATGCTGCTACTGACTGCATCCCTGTCTGGATTGGCTCTGAGCTCCAGCATGCTGTTGCTGTTCCTGGAATCGGAAGCATAGCATATTCTCCACCCTTGCCTGCCTTGGTGCAGATATACCCAGGGTCTGATGGGGGGATTTTCATTTCATTTCATTTCATTTTATTTTCTGGAGTGGAACTGAAGCTTGCAACCCAGGGATCTAAGGAGATAAAAGACCAAGCTGGTCACGATGGGCATGTTTTTGGAGTGTGGTTTGATACCAAGCAGCCTCAACTCTAGATTCCTCTATGGGTGCTGGCTTTAAATCCCCAGCCCAGGGTGAAAGCCTAAGTCTCATGGTGGGTCAGCTGGATTGCTTTGGTGGAATGGGAGGCTCTGGGGAAAAGGACTTTCCAGGACTCACTCTTGAAAATGTAATTGAGAAAAATTTCTGTTTCTAATACACTGATGAAGGATCCCTCCATGGTGGCCTGTGACCCTTTCCAGCTTTCATCCTGAGTAGGTAAGTGTACATTTTTCAAAAGGGTGGCAATGTAGAGTTCTCAAGAGCTTTGTAGTAGCTGAAAATCAGTCAGGAAGAGGTTTTGTTTTGTTTTGTTTTGTTGAAAATTGATCACCAAATGAACTTTAATGGTGTGTTGATAGCTTCCCAGAGCTTGCTCACTTGTTGGGATTTTTAACCTGTAGTATAGATCTGAATGCCATTCAATTTCTCCTTGTCTGTAAAAATGCAGGCTGAGGAAGTTGTTGCAATAAAACCTAAACTGATCAAACCCTGTAGGAAAGTGTATTTACCAAGTTGAATCCTTTGTGAAATCTGTTTTCATTGTAACTAGAAAACGTGATTTTGTTAAGTGGTTTGGTTGGTCCCCATTAGGAATAACTTCTTTGCAATTTGATTGTTTTCTAAAGTTTCCACAGCTTTAAGCATGGCAGACTGAAGCCTACCTGTAGCATGCAAGTGACTCCCCATTAGCATCTGAAAGGCAGGGTAAATGAATTTGCAGCACAGAGATACATACAACAGCATGACTGGAACAAATCATCTTTCCACCAGGAAAGAATGAACCCTATGGTAAAGATGCATCCTTCATTATTCATTATTAAGTAATGAAATATTCTGAGCAGGATTCTGAAACCTCCAACCTTCCCTCCCTCTTCTCTCTCTTTCTCCACATCCCCTCCCTCTCATCACCGAAAAAACTGCTTTGTCAACAGGATCATTTAGGTTGTTCTGCAAGATGCAAGGCTTGTCTTTTCCCTGAGTCATTCTTGTTTGGCAGTATTTTTTTTTCTACTTTGACTTTATAAACTTGTATAAGTATGTGCATAGAAATCTCATGTGTGTACTATGAAAATGCTGGTTATCTTCACAATAATTTAACATAGACCACTCTTAGACAGTTGGTCCCAGAGAGCAAAATATACACAACAGGTAAGGAGCTTGTTTAATATGTTGCTCAGTGCCCCATATTCAGTAAACAGAAATGCTTCTCACTCCTAGAATGTTCTCATTATAAATTGTAAATTATAACATTATAAATGCCTTTAGAATACCCGTTTCCTGACCAGTTTCATAAAAGAGAAGAAAACTATCCATGTCATGTTGCTTCTCTTCTGGGCTTGGGTTAGAGGAGAGGTAGAAAAGAAAGCCTGTACATTCTGGTGAAAGTGATACAGAACTGACTGTAGCCAATAGTAAAGCAGGAAAATAGAAGGAGTATCTAAGGAAAAGCCAACGTTCTCCTTTATTTTAAAATTAGACAATTGTGTGAACTCTTTCCTTTCTGAATGCTTTGGGTCCTCTGTGCATTTACAGAGTCATGTCAGGTACTCACTTGGCATGGCCTTTTGAAACCATTTTGTGAACATCTTGGATTTGGAGTATTTGCAGTATATGCTGCCTTTGCTTTTCATTTATTTATTTTAGACTCTCATTAGCAGTCTTAATAGAGCAGAGTAAGGAAAGTGTAAAACAAATTGATAATTATATAGTAAACTTAGGCATAAACATAGCCACTCTGGTGCAACCAATACTTGATCCTCATACATATGAATACCACTGTGGTGTCAAACCTGTACAGAATACAATAGGGTTTTCTTCCTAGGAAAAAAAAGTCCAACATGAAGTATTAGTAACAATAGAGTACAATACACATTTAAATATGGTCTTCCACTGTAATACTGCAACAGAAGCAATTTTTGCACAACTAGGACCAGAATCAGTACAGCTTTTTCTTCCTATTTCAAGTATAAACGTAGTTACATTTCAGAGGATTTTCTCCCTTTTTTCTTAACCTCTTGCTTTTCATTAAAGCACCTGACCTAGTTCCATCTTCATTTTAGTTAACCATTGGAGATGGGTTGGAATTAGTGTTGACTTGTAAACTACAATTAGGTATGAATAATTATGGTAATTTGGTCTAAATCTTATTCGTTAAAGGCTCGGTTCATATGAGATTCATCCTCTCAGCAATTTAGTAAAGAGCCACCCATATGAATGAATAAACAGACATGCATGTCAGTTCAGCTATAAACAAGGAATTCCTTGTGTTTGTATATAGAACATAATTCATATTCAACAGCTGAATGTATGCATGCATGCCTTGTCTAATGTGTTCAACACAAAGAAGCTGACTGATGTCAAAAGGCATCAATTCTAACCTTATCTGGCTAACAGGCATGTTGTCCGATCTAATTTGCATTGACATTCATTTACAATTTTCTTGTTAGGATAATATGTGCATCTTCTGGAGAAAAGCTGAAGGCATAAGGACCCATCATGCACTCCTTTACACCATTGCATTCAGCTAGTGAAAATGTTCACATGAACTGTCAAACTCTACTATTGAAGTACATATTGTGCTTGCTATCCCAATGAAATTAGATGAATCACCAGTTCCTAGCAACAAACAAACTCCTCTATGGGGATTGTCCAAGTTGTGTGTACATTTTCCCCTTGACTTTTTCAGTATTGTGCACAAGAGTTGATGATAAAGTGGTCTCATTTTATTTCCTTTCAGAACTGGTGGAAAGACAGGATTTCTAATTAGTAGATGCTTGATGTATAATAGATATCCTATAATATATATATTTCAAGTTGTTCCTATTTAAAATATTTGTTTTCAGCTCACCACCCTGGCCTCTCCATGGAAGCATCCGTGTATATCTGATATTAGGACCATATGCAGACATTGAGGAGTGGGATGGCTCTTCATATTCATGAAGTCTGCATATTACTGTTGCTAATTCCTGGTTTGGTTACTCCAGCTGCCTTCAACCATGAAGACTACCCTGCTGATGATGGTGATCAGATCTCAAATAATGATAATAACCTGATCTTTGATGACTATCGAGGAAAAGGCTGTGTAGATGACAGTGGTTTTGTATACAAACTGGGAGAACGGTTTTTTCCAGGGCATTCCAACTGTCCATGTGTCTGTACTGAGGATGGGCCTGTTTGTGACCAACCTGAATGCCCCAAAATCCACCCAAAGTGTACTAAAGTAGAACACAATGGATGTTGTCCAGAATGCAAAGAAGTGAAGAACTTTTGTGAATACCATGGGAAAACTTATAAAATCTTGGAGGAATTTAAGGTAAGACCACCTCAAATTGATTGACTGATTAATAGACCATGTATATTCACATATATCTTTATACACAATACCAGATGCTACACCAGTCACTTCTTGGATAGAATTTCCCCCAAATTCATTAATCTGTTATCTGTAACATACTGGGAAAATATACTCATATATTCTGTAACACTGTGATGATCCAAACAAATTACCATATTATCATCATCAAGAGGTACAGCACTCAGAGCTAATCAAAATGTAAGTATGGAAACTGGATAGCAGTGGTTTAGAGGTGCAAAGGGGTGACATTTACCTGTCCTGGAGAAATCACCACAGAAAGAGGGATGTTGCTTAGCCTGAGTTCTAAGGGCAACACAAATAATACATGGAGCACAGACTAGGGATCAACTTTGTGTGAGGAGTCTAGGTTTGGGACTGATATGTATATCAGGGATCCTGGCCTCAAGAGACTTGCTGTCTTGTAATGTAATAAAGACCTCATGGGCACTCCAGGAATTGACAATGAGATCCCAGACTGATTGATGCCTTTAACCTCAGGGCTACAAAAACAGCAATTGGGTTAGAACAACCCCAGGGTATATGGATAGGGAGGTTAGGTGGAAACAAGGCAGGAGATAGGTAGGAAGAGTTGGCTTACTGCCTTGGTGCAATAAGACCTCCTTTATCTCTTGATGCAAAAGGATATGTAAAGGGGCAGAGAGACAAAGGAGTTATCAGCACACCCATTTAGCTTTTGTTTCAGTATTATCTGGGTCCTTTCATGTGTCTTTGAGTCTCCATTTCTTTCCCATAGGAAATTCACCTGGTGTTCCAAAGATCATAGTGACCATTCTTAAGAACATGACTGGCTCCAGATATGAAAATATTAAAATATGGAGACCCCCAAATATAACATGGGGTATGTAGGGTATAGTAACAGAAGGGAGTGAGAAACCATTCAATCTATCAAGTTTCATTCAGTCTTGCCAAATTCTATATTTACCAATGGTATATTTTGGTTTCAATGAAATACATGTGACATGAAATTATATTTTTGGAATGTATGATTTCCAAGGCTACGTGACAGAGTCATGCATTAGTAAAAAAAAAAAAAGATGGTGTTCTTCTGCTTTTCTAAAGCACTCAAATTCTTTGACTGGCCTATATCATGGTAGGGGTTTCCTCAGAAAGCTTTACAGTTGAAGGGCTAAATTTTCTAACCTAGAAATATTGTCTTTATATTGTTCTTTAGATTTGCAACTATAGCCATATGAGTAGATCCATTATAGGCTCATTGATTGTAGGTTTCCGGGTCTATAGATAATGCAAAAGGAAATACTTTCTAAAAACAAATACCAGTGGAAACAGTACAAGCCAAGTCATGTTCCATATTTGTTCTGTAAAGATAGGTGCTTCATTGCTGACCCTAGTATCATTCCACACATTCCTATTTCAGGAATGTATTTTCACTAAATAAGGAATATTATGAAAGTCAAGTTAGCTTCTGTGATAGAAATCAGTCTATCCAGCCTGACAAATCAAAGAACCTGTTCCTTTTCAGCTGAAAAAACACTTGAGTAGTTCTACTTCATTGATAGTAAAGCAAATATTTGTATACATTTAACCATAAGCATTGATAAGCCCCAATAAGTCCACAAGTGTATCCTATGGAAGGAGGAAATCACCTTGTTCATACCAGAGCAGTAGGCCATGTAGAGTCAACCCTGTCCACATTTCTCCAGGATCTTAGACAGGCCTTCTTTTCATACTGGACCTCAAGGATAACCCACCAGCAATGTCAATATAAAAATAATATGCTACTCAGAATCACACAACCATAGGGGCTAGGCCTTGTGACCATTCTTCTGTTCCTGGGATTTTACTGAATATGAATGTTTATCAGTTTTCTCCATCAGTTATTTCTTTACACTTTTCAAAAACCTGTTATAGCAGTAGAGTCTATTTACACTTATAGTGAGATCTAATTAATTTCATGAACTCTGGTTTTCCCCCCACATGTAAATGGCCACATCTCCCACTGTGTATGCACTTACATGCTCCCAGGCATTCATATTCATAATTCCCAAGCAATCATGATGGCAGTGTGACAAGTGTTCCTTCAATCACATGAATTATTTTTAAAAATATCCACTACCACCTGGTTCACACATTGTGGGCATAATCCAGCCAGGCCAAAGCATTTTATAAACATCATTTCTTTAAAACATTTTCATCCCACCTTTTCTCAAAAGATTTTAGGGAGGCTAACAAAAATCTATTAAAAAGAACAAAATTTCAATGAGATCATTCAATGTGTTTTATTATGACTTACAGGCTTTAAACAGGCTAAACCTTGTTGGATCTCTGGCCTTATGTTTCTGGACTGCACACCATGGAACAGTCAGGAGTGTTGACATGTATGGATAATGTTCTGTCTGTACCACCTTCAGAATGTTGCTGGCATTGAACTTTTTCCCTCTTCATGTTCACCAGTGTGTTCTGGTGGTTTGTTGCATCTAGAGGAGACTCGCTATCTTCTGATAGTATGCAAGTAACCCCTTTGCTTTGCTACTCTGGTAGATAAAGCTTGAAGGATCTGCTATGGCTTAAAACTTCTAATCCAAACAATCTGTGTAAACTCAATTGTTAGCAACATTGCTATGAAGACATCAAGAACACTTGAATTTCCTGATACTCATGTGTTATCAGCATCCCAGGAAAATGCAGCTGTTTGGAGGTTGTCCATATGGCAATTTGTTCATGTGAAGGGGCTTACCATGTGGTGCTACTGATTACTCTATATCAAACCATCTTCTCTTATGGAAATGAAGATAGCAAAACACCAGTCATCAGTGTTGTATAGGGAAGGAGCCACTTCACATGAGGAGCTTGCACAAGGAATAGCCTCCTAATGAATGCATGTTCAAGGGTCTCTCAGATTTTTTTGATGGCAGACAAAACTGGGAACTGGTGAAATGAAATGGCCAAGAGAATGGGCTACAAATCTGGAAATCATTGCCTTAAATCTAACCTTGTCTCTCACTTCCCAAAGTGGTTTTAGGCTAGCCTTTCTCTCTGAAACATCTGCAATATAGGGATAGTACTATAATACTATGGCAGTCCTTCAGCAACAGCAATAACCAATTTATGACTTACTAAAACTTCAAAGTACAGTAGGTTGAGTGAAACCCACCCCATTGTTTTTCTTTCTTGTTTCACTTTTAGTGAAGGCTGATGTTCTTCATTTGGGAGAGGTGAATAGGACTAATGACTTAGCTGCTAAAATTATTGCACACGAACATCTCTTCCTTTCACTTGGTACTTTGTATGCCTATTGCAGCATTGCAGTTAAACTAAAATATGCTCACGAAGATACTTGTAAACAGGAATACTTGACAATGAGGTAGCAGTAGACACTGAAAGGGCATCTTATGGGCCACATTTGTTTACTGTTTTCCTGCCCTGATCATACATCATAATGAAACTCCCATCCACACACTGAACAGGTGAAGGCTAGCTCAACTCAAGCAATATCACAGGTCCTCCATAGGGAACATATAAACCACCATGCTTTTCAGCCCTTGGAATTTGGTTGGGGGTCAGTCTGGGCAGTCACATGGAAAGTTTTCTGATTGGCTGGTTTTCATAAATGACATAGCCCCAAACCTTCTGAGTAGACATTTTTTTTTAATAAACCTTCTGAGTAGACATTTGTCTGAATTTAACGAGAACATATAAGGTGTGCTGCATTAACATTACTGATAATTGGCTAAGTATAAAAGCAGCATAAAAGAATCAATGAATCTGAAGCTTTCCTGTGTTCTGGGTAATGCCACACATAAAATATAATTTACAGCAACAAAGAAGGAAGCACAGTTAACAACACTCCCATAAATTTCGTATCATTCTTTTTAGGATGATATGATCAGTCTTAAACTATACAACTTGCCTTAAAAGAGCAGTTATGGATCTATTAGTTCTCCTTATATCTTGCAGATTTTCTGGAAGCCCAGAACAAGAGTAAGCAATATAGAATGACAATCTAGATGCTGCTGTTTTTAAACCATAGCATATGCATTTCTACAAAGTGTTGGACCAAAGTGCAAGGTACCAGCTGCCCAACATTTGAGCTGGGGTGGCTTCTCATGCTACCACAGGAAAATGAGATCCCACTGCTGTTTGAACCACTACTGGTGCTGAAGGAATCGAGATGGATTTAGCTAGTCCATCACTCCTAATGTAAAAAGAATCTACTGCATTATTTATTAGATGCCATTTCAGCTTGGTAGGGACTGACAGGTATTCAACACCTTGCCTGTTTTGAATAGCAAATAAAGTTGCTACCAAATTCCATCTAACATCAAAGTAAGAAACTGGGCTTTTGAGAAGTCTAATGAAATTTCTCAGAGGCATTTCACATTGGCACCAAGTGACACACAAAGTAAAATGTTGAGGCCCTTGAGAAATGACATGGGAAACAAAAATAGCTTTTGAGGCGTTATTGAAACTTCTGTAGCTAGCATTTTTAGGCCTCAATAGCCTACTTAATAAAGTGAAGTATTTCTTATCCGGCTACATATCTCTGCTAATCGATTCCTGCAGCCTGATCCTGTGAAAAGCAAGGATTGTAGTGAAAGTAAATATATTTAGAGATGTAGTGTTAAAGAGTTCACTGTCCTCAGATCTAACAAGTTAGAAGGGGATCTCAGCCAGAAAAGTGACTAATGGTGATATTTACCTGATTCCAGGGAATGATTCCTTACTACTTGAATATGAGCTCAAGCCAAGTTGAGACAAAAACAAAAGACTTGATTTTTCCCTAATCCAGAGCTACTACTTCCTATGCCTTCATTTTATATTCCATTTGGTCTCAAGTGTATGAGGTTTGTGTTGGAAGATAATGAATAGTTTCATCTACTTGCAGAAGGGAGTTTTCTATAGTATTTTACATTGCTTCATACTGTTCTCTGGGGGATTTAAACTAATTTATTATATTGAACTCATTTGGTATGATTCATCTTTATGATGCTGAATAGCTTTTCTCCTTATCACGTCTTTCATTTTAAAGCAAGAGGGTCATCTCAATAAAGCATTTCTCATTTCTTGCCCAACCACAATGCTTTTTAATGTTGTCAGTTGTGGGCTCCTAGAGTTTTCCTTCTTAGAAAACTAGTATGAAATTCTAACTTATAGGGGCAAATACTAAACAGAATGTTTGCAGAGGGATTTCCTTCATTCAAAATGCTATTACAACATTCCTCAGTAGAGAATCAAGCTGGAAAATAGTGATGTAGACTCGAGTTGATTGACTTGGTGTCAAGTCAGACTCAAGTCCCTTCAATTCCTCAACTTGTACTAAATTCCACATAAATTATGCAGTGACTTGACTCAACTCAACTTGCAACTTGTACTTTTTAATTACCAACTTGATGTTTCTGGATTTGGAAGCCAGCATGGAAGTCTACTTGGTAGCCTGTCTTCACTGCAAAGAGGAGAATAGGTTGGATCCTTCTGAAGCTATTTTCCTAGGAGCAACAGCAGACAAGTCTTGCCCTCAGAGCTCAAGGCACATTTGTTTCTCAGAGGGGCAAAGGAGAGCAAATATGTTAGGCAATGGGCTTCTTGAGGGTGACCCCCACTCCTGGGGGTCATTCAGCAGCCTGTCTCTGCTACGTATTGGAGGAGTCTTGAAAACTAGCTTTGGGGGGATCATCCTTCTTTCTTAAGCAGATCGCTGCCTAACACATTTGCTGTCCTTTCCCCTTCCCAGAAGCAAACACACCCCGAGCTCTGGGGAGAAGTCTGGTCTGATGCTGATGCTCGAAGAGAAAAACAAACAAATCTTTAGATTGGTCCAGCCTATCCTATTCCTATCTTCTAATAGTCATCAAAACTCCACACCACTGCCCACATGCAACCTCCTTTTTTATGTTAAAGTTGGCTCCCAGACTTGAGATTTGACTTGAGACTTGGAGTAAAAGACTTGAATGCATCACTGGAAAATAACAAAAATAGGGTTGTTATTACTCAGTCCCACTTCGTGGTCGGTAAGTAGTGTGGTATAAAAATAGGGGGTCTCCTTCAGCTCATGGGACAAATTCCATTTCCGAGACATTCTTGAAGGCTGCTTTTCAGTGTTTCACTGAGCCAAAGCCTAAAGAAAAATTCCAATAGATATTGACTTAAAGATTTTGCTGCCAGTAACTGAGCCTTAGGAGAAGCATTCCAAACATTATGAATGATGAAAAATGTAGAAAAGCTAGAATGAAATCCCAGAAGGCTGATTTTGGATCACAGAAGGGCCAGATTTAACCCCAATACCTGGGGTTCCCCATCCCCTGTGTAGGTGGTCCATGTATTGTCAGTTCTAAGCATCAGGATTTTCTTATAATCACTAGAGACTGTGATGTTGTAAGCTACCCCTGTTGTAATGTAAAGGATTTGCCATTGCCTTGAAATGGCAATTAAGAATAATAAGAGTTTTACAAAAGAGCCACTCCTGGGGGTCATTCACACTTACTTTTTTGAACGAAGAGATTCACATCTCTGCACCAATTCAGAACTGATTCAGTATTGGTTTGGTGTTCCCACTACGTCTATCATGATCGAATCTCTCTGTGCCATTTTAATCCTGTTGCCATTCACATTTGCCACTGTATTGATTTAAAATGGAGGCAGCTCCATTTCCAGGAATGATGCAGCATGATCCAAATTGATTCAGTAATGTGGTCACACTACCAAATGTGCAGATCAGTGCAGCTCTTTAAAACAAAAAGAACCACTAAGAGGTCTGGTGCCAAATGCACCCGTTTAAGTGGGTTTTTCAGTCACACACACACACACAAACTGCAACAAGTGCAGTCAGGGAACTGTGAACTTCACAGAAATAAACTAGTTCCACACCAGTTTATTTCTGTAGTGTGAATGGGGCCCTAGTCGAAGTGGAAATGATTTGTGTATTTATTTTATTATTTATTTATTTGGGGATTTGTTTATTTGATTTATATTCTGTCTTTCTTCCAATATGAGACCAAAAGTGGATTACAATGTAAGTCAAAACAAAATACACAAAACTGTATGTGGTCTATTTAAAAAAATAATAATCCAATTAAAACATTAATATAAAAACGATAAAAACAAATTATTATTTTTTTACATACAACCCCCCCCCCCCATCCTTCTACTCCAACCAAATAAGGGCTGAAGGACTGCTTAAATAGGGAGGTCTTTGCCTATTGTTAAAAAAGAAAACATAGCGAGGGGGGGGGGGAAGTGTCAAGCTGTTCCTGTGAGAGGAAATTCCAGTCTGGAAGCAGTTACCAAGAAGGCTCTTTCCTATGTTGTCACCAAATGAACTCAAAGATCATAAGATTTGAGTAGGCTTATATGAATTGATACCAGCCTTCAGATAATCTAGATCTAAACTGTATAGGGTTTTGTTTTTGTTTTTTAGATTACAGCCATTACTTCAAATTGTGCCCAGAAATGGACCAGCAGCCAATGGAAATGTTTCAACAAGGGGAAACTACTACAGTTCTATTTTATTTATGTATTTGATTTATTTCCTACTTTTCTTCTAGGGTTGGGGTACAAGATAGTTTACAAGATAACTTTAAAAGTTTCCCATAAAAACACAGTAAATTATACATGTTAAAATACAAACTAAAGTAATTATATTATTCATTAAAACCATTTAAAACATTATGCAACAGCAAACTACTTAAAATATCTAGCACAGTATCAGATCATATGTGCCAGCATGGTGTGATGGTTTGAGCAATGGACTACAACTCTGGAGAACAGAGTTTAAATTCCCATTCAGGCATGGAAACCCACTGGGCAGTGGAGTCCCTAGGGTTGGTGTCACCTGGTGCAGGAACTCATGGTGTCCCTCCCCCATTTCACACCATACAAAATCCTTAATAATGCTTTTTTACATTAATGTTACTCATAAATTATAATTCCCATGCACCACTGAATGTAATGCTAATAGCTGTGATATAAAAAACTAACAAAATTAAAATTATACCTTCAAATTACAATATCATAAGCATAACCTAAATGTATTTACAAATAGATAGTGAAGATTTGGTTAAAATGTTATGTTTATAAAGAAAATTTTAAAATTATATATATATATATATATATATTAAAAAATCATTTTTATATAATTTTAAGTTTTTAAATTTGAAATTTTAATTTTAAAAAAATTCTTAGGGCCTTCCTTTCTTCTCCCACTGAGCTTCACCTTACTTCCACCATCTCTTAAAGCATTTTAAAGATATACAGGCAAATGCCACAATGTTTCTTCCAAAATACAGGTGTTTGAGCAGCAGTAGTGTCACCCCTTAGGCTGTCACCTGGTGTGGTCCGCACCCCCCCCCCCCACACACACACACACCCCTAGTAATGCCACTGCCACTGGGTGACCTTGAGCAGCTCACATTCTCATCGTCAGAGGATGGCAAAGGGAAACCCCTTCTGAACAAATCTTGCCAAGAAAACCCCATGATAGGATTGCCTTAAGGTCACCATTAGTTGGAAATATCCTGAAAGCACACAACAACAACAACAACAACAACAACAGACCACATAAAGCAGTTGCTGAAGGCCTGCCTGAACAGAAAAATCCTTTCTGGCATTGGAAAGGCAAAAGAAGTGGTTTATTGCTATGGTTTAACATAGCTGCCTACATTTTTTGACTGTCCTTTGGGGCATAGTTATGGCTACTATCGTGATAAGCACCTATACTTCGACGCTTACCACAACATCTTTTGTGTTGCATAATAGAACAGATAAGAAGTGAAAATTCCAGTTCCAGACATAGCCAGATTTCCTGTTTGAACTGGAGAAAGGCCTTCTATTTTTCAGGGTGAAAAAGAAAAAAAATGTTGTTGTTGATGTTGTTGTTGTTGTTGTTTTAATCTGCAACCCTCTTCACCCAGAAATTATTATTTCAACCTTGGTCACATTCTTATTATGTAGGAACTGAAGGGTAGATCAAGACAAGGGCACTGCCTTGGAAAATGCATGCCTATATCTTCACTTTATTACTTAGGATTGGTGTTTCTTATTTGAATGGTATACTTTTTGTAGAGCCAGCATGGTGTAGTAGTTTGAGCATTGGACTACGTATGACTCAGGATGTCAGGGACTGAATCTCACTCAGCCATGAAATACCACTGGGTCACATACTCTCAGCTCAGAAAATCCCATGATAGGTTTGCTTTAGGGTCATCAAAAGTTGGAAATGAAGGCACACCACCACCACCATCACATTCCATGTAACTGTGATTGATGCTTAATTTATCATACTTAGTGACATCACCAAAGATTGATCCTCGTAACATGTCTAGGGGGTTAATCAGATGATGAAAATAATCCAGGTAGAACCTAGGTTGAATCTTTGTTGCTCACACGCATTTTGAATGCATCCGATTAAGTTTGGGGAGGGCTGCCAAAAACACACACTTAACATGGGATAATCAATTCAGGTATTTTTCTGAAAAATTCATATCGGCTGTGTGAATAACCCATGTGAACAGACCCGGGATAAACTGGGATAAAACTCTGCATTTCTTGAATGTGCTTCAAAGATATCCACATCATCAACTCCATCTTTATTTGAATGCTGGAACATGTGAACAACCAAACTTGCAGAGATGTGCATAGATGTGGTTCCATAGTGTGAACAACAAAACTGGAATGCTTGAGTGAGATTATTCATCTCATCATGCTTAAAAAAAAAAAAAAAATCTGAGGAAACCCCTAGGTGTCAAGGCTTGAAATCTTAGGGCAAAGGATAAGCCTTGCCTGGCAACCCATGCTGCATAAAGGGACAGACCAAGAGTAATATAAGTATTCTTCCCCTCCCCACCAAGAAAAACTGTAGACCTGCTTTGCATATAGACAGTTCCTGGTGATATGCTGCCTGTCAGTGCAGACTAAGGTGGGGGTCAACTTTGGCAGGTTCTGGGAAGGGATTTCAGCCCCTCGGATATAACTGTGAGCCAAATCCTTTCACATTGTTGAAATATGAGGATGTGATAGCAATTTGAAGTGGATGTTTCTGCTTCTGGTTGGGAGGAAAGTCTGGTTTTGCCTTAGAACAAGGAACATGGAATATGTGCACATTAATTTAGAGAGCATTGCCCATTGTGGAGGTTTCTGGAGGGATGGTTGCCTTTTTGAGAGTGCAAGACTGAGAGCTTATTTTGGCTGTCATGCTGCTCAAAGTCTACAGCATGCTGCCCAAGTTTCCAGAACTTGCAGGGAGTCCTGGAACCATGTGCAGCTCATGGCTACAACCTGACAGCTGCATGGATTAGTAGCCAGGCTCAGTATAAGGCAGCTTATTCATTACAGATTACTAGTTACAAAATTAGAGACACTATCCAGTCAAACAGAAATGAATGCTCATTGGACATTTCCACATTGGAGGTGCTCATATCAAATGATCTTCGTGTCATGGGGAAGAAATTAAATGTGTGTGCTAATTTCTACTAATTTTCTCAGCATCTATGGCAAACAACTCTGTCTTATAGGTTGGAAAGACATTGGAGTCTGATTGCTGAAAACAGACCCTTTGGGCATCTCCGAGCTGTGTCTGTCCAGTATTTACCCCAAACTGAGACCTATCTAATTGTCCAATTTGAGTTGCCAGATGTCTTTTATTTTCTAACAATAGTTCTGTAACAAAAAAAAGAGACTAAATAAATCTCACAAACAGGAAGCTTTTTTTTTTTTTTAGACCATCAGGGCTTTGATCAGTTACACACACACACACACACACACACACACACTCAGAGACCTTTCCCCCATTCACATTTCAAGTGGCAGAAATGCTCAGCTCAGTTCCTTGGAAAGTGTTCAGCTCAAAGCAAGCTAATAGAGGCTTACGCAAACATTATGAAAACCTCCTGGCACAGAGGTAGACTGGCCAGCAATGCACGTCATAAGTAATGTTGAGCTGTTCATCATTTTAAAAAAAATTGAACAAATGTCAGATGACTAAGAAAACCACCAACCAGGGAAGACAATTTTCAGACTCTTTTGCCTTTTCAGATGGACCCTTGTTCTCCACATGAAAGGAACCCATGGTCCTGCCCTTTTTTTCCACTCCTCTCCTTTTCTTTTCTTTTTTTTTTTTCTTTTCTCTTTTGCAATAGCACCAAGATCAATGTGGCCCTTTTTATTATGGGTTCTATAATTTCATGTACTGCTTGGAAATCTTTGCACACAAAGGCGTTTTCAATAACGTGCCTTATCCTTTAATAAGAGCAACTGTGAACAATGCTAGCTTGCCAGATAGAACTCAGCTGCTGAAACCAGACAAGAGAAACAGAACATCAGTCAAATGGAAAAGTATGATTTATTATCTCCCTCCTGGCAAAATTACAGTGACACTGCCTATGCAACAGTATCTGAAATTACTGACTTACTATATTTCTGTCATGGCTGATAAAAGCAATATGCATTCAAAGAGAAGGGCATGTCAGACAATGAACTACAAAAATACCTATATTAAAAGTAAACTATTTATTTAGATAATGTCATTTTCATTGTTAGCTGCCTGTCTTTACATTGTGCTAGAGTACCCAGAAATCTAGTATTATAATTATGGGTGTTCAGTTGAGGTGTCCTGCCTGATGGAAGAAAACCTTTCTATTTCCTGGAAATAATGAGGAAGAAGCAGAGCCTGAAGCCTTTGAAAAGTGACACCTTCCCAAGCCATAAACTGCACATTTAGATCCCATTAGTTTTTCCTCACCAGTAATACTATAGTTCTGTTGCAGGCCATGAGACCTATTAATGACGGGTTGTTGTTTCAGGTTTTTACTGGTCCATGGATTTAAGTATCTGTGGTAACTCCATAAAGTATCTCATGATCAAACTAGATAACACTCACAAGCATAGTTAGCAAGCATGCCAGGGTTTACTGTGTGTTTTTTCTAAAATGCAATTTTAGACCCCACATCCAGTTTTTATTGAGACCACAGCGTATGGCCTTCCCAGCTGGCCTGCCAACAATAATCACCCCATTTAGTTTACAAAATAATAATAATAATAATAATAATAATAACTGAACCATAATTACCATTTTCACTGGGGCTCCACCCTATGTAGATAATAGCATCTACATAGGTTGCAGCCCCAGTGAAAATGGTGTGTGTGTGTGTGTGTGTGCACATAGTGCTATTTTAAAAATAAGATAAACTGCCAGTGATTGTAGACTATGCAGTCCATTGAATTCAATGGTTAGTTGTAATTTCAGCTGGCCAACCAATGACTTGTGATTCACTATGATGCAACATAGTTAGATCTACTGTTTGAATTTAGGCTTAAATCACATGGGGGAGTAGGCTCTTCAGACTTTTCATGTACTAACATAAAGAAGGTAGCAAGGAAAGGACAAAAGGGGTGTTACAGAGGAGGTCACTAGTGCTACCACATGAATCAAGTGTTCCTCATCTGATTGGGTGAGGGAATGGAACCCCCATTGTGGCAGCTTCCCAATATGTGGGGATTGGGGGACTCTCACAGTTTGTTTGAGAGAAAGGCATTATATAAATATTTGCTGCTTCTGTTGCTACTGCAACAACTACTATCATCACTATCATCTTCATCATCATTACCCACACTGGATTTACAGATGCAAAAGCATAGTAGTTATGGTGCTATGCAGTGAATCCTGGCCCAGCCTCCCCTGCTCCATCCCCACTCACTGGGAAGGGGCCATAGCAATTGCCAGGGTCTGTTACCCTGACCCTTGCAAAACATCTGGCTGATAGTTCCACACCCTCCTGTGAGTGATCTCTGGTGCAATTCCCCTTCATGCTGGAGATCATTCATGAGAGATGGTGTATGAGAACATCAGTCAGTCATATCTAACTAGGGGTAGGGGTGGAAGTGGTAGTGTGACCCTCTGGCAACCTTGCCTTGATGAACTTCAGGCAATCCAGCAGATCTGCAGTCCAAATAGAGATACTGTTCTTTCAGTGGGAGGCACATTCCAATGCAAAATAAACCCCAACTCCTTTGCGCTTGCAGGCCATATATATATATATATATATATATATATATATATACACACACACATACATACATATATTTGTGGAAACTGAGTCAGAAAAGTGGTTTAACACAATTGTGTGTATTGGCAGAACTGGCTTCAGATTGCTGGACTGATACTAGTTTTACTATATGGCAGCTAAACTGAATTACAAATGTCCAAGCAAATTCAATAAGAGGAAGCTCCCACATGTCCCTTTTTGGATATAATTTTTAGCTCAGTAATGCTGTCCCCCAATCTGTGGGCCAGATGCATCTGTGAGCAGACTCAGCAAAGACAGAGTTATTTCAAGACATGGTAATTGTGTGCAGCTTCCTCAGAGAGAGGAAGGGACTGAACTCAGGTGTTCTTTGACTACAGGTATGACTATGGCTTTTCAAAGAGGGCTTCACATATGCAGTTCTGGTAAGTGGACTGGAGAAAGGACAGTGCTGAGAAATGCCTGCCTTAGGATGGGCCTGAACAATTTCAGTATTATATAACATGATGTCATTGGCATCACTGGCTGGGTGTAGAAGGTGCAGATTGCACCAGGTGACCCCACAGGAGGGGTGATACTCTGGTGGGGTCCTTCTCCCACTGTGGTGGATGGGTGAGTGTGTCCCTCATGGCTTCACTACATCCTCAGCTCTGTCCCTGGGGAGGGAGCTGAGGCAGCGGTAAGGGCAATGGAGAGGCAAGTGAACCTCTTGCGGCTTTGTCGCTGGCCCAGCTCTCTTGTGATGGAAGCAAACCAGGCTGGCAACAAAGCCATGTGGGACAAACAGAGGGGGGGCCTACTAACACTGCCCTCTCATCAGCCCCCCCCACCCAGCACTAAGTGTCACCAAGCCTAGTGACATAATTGCATGTTGTTACACCAGCTTTGTACTTACAGATGCTGAAAAATGCAACCACAATTCAATGTTCTGTTCCTGAACTACCCATTCTGCTATTGGCCTGTGAACAACATTTCTACAGAAACAAACGGGAAGTTTAATGTAACCATTAATAAAAAGTGACAGGAAAGTGCAGATCTCTAGACTGGAGAAAGTGTGCATGTGTGTTTGTGCGCTAATAAGTGCAAAGGATGATGATAAAGTAGATAATTATACTAGTAATTGTTTAAAGGGCTATGAAATATTGTTATTCAGTGATGGATTTTAATCTCATTAGCTAAAAATAACCATATTGGGTTCTAAAGCAATAGAAAAAGGCAGAGCACAACTCAGAATGCATCAATCCAAGTGCAAATCAGTTAAAATATAGAGCAATATAAGGGAGGCAAAATATGAGCCTGGATAAATTCCCTGTGCTGAAAGACAAAGTAGTAGAAGAAGGGAAGAAATACTGGGGAGAAAATCTCAGCACTTCAGTCCTGTAGTCCATTTTCTTTACCCTGTCTCCTGACATCACAGACATAAGATGTAAGCATAAACCATCCAAGAGTTGAGCAGGCATATCTCTGTTGAGCCACTTCATAGACTTTTTCTTGATCTCTTGGATCTTATGAAGACTCCAGAGATTCTAAGATCAGAGCCCTTCCAGAATGGAAAGAGGAGGAGACGGAGGAGGAAGAATTTATTTTCTTTTCCAGGTAAATTTATCAAGCCATGTAGCAGTTCCTCTTCCATGTAGTTTTTGGATGATGGAAATGCAGCTGCAATATGAAGGTTCATATGCATTATCTTTTAGTAAGCTATAGTAGACATGTTATTAATTGAGTGGAATAAATTAACATGACCATTTTTAAAAAAAAAAAAAAAAGTGAAAAGCAGCCATGGAATGGGGAGAGGAGGACCAAGAGGACTATAGAGATGGAGAGGGAAAGTTTGTCTTTTCTATGCACTCATCACACTCCTGAGAATGCAGGTCCTACTGTTTGCACTACTGCAGGTTTTCAATATGACCAACAGGTTCCAAAAGATTATTTCATCTATATGATGGTCCAGTTAAGATTAGGTTCTTGTTTTTACATTCTTCCTTTCCACTTGCTGCTATTTAATCTCACTCCTTCTATTGCAAAAATGTGTGTTCATGTTTTCCTATTATGCATAGAAGATGTTATGGCCCTGTTTGGGTGTTCTTGCATTAAAAACAAAAACATAAAGGTAAAGGTTCCCCTTTGACAAGATTGTCAAGTTATGTTCATTGCTCATTTCTGTTACTAAGCTGAGGGAGCCACCATTGTCAAAGATGACTCCATGATCATGTGGCCATCATGACTAAATGGTGCATAGAATGCTGTTACCTTCCCACCAAAGTGGTACCTATTTATCTACTTGCACTTTTACATGCTTTCAAACTGCTAGGTTGGCAGAAACTGGGACTATAGTGATGGGCCTTGAACTGCCAACCTGCCGACTTTGTGATCGTCAGAGTCAAAGTCTTAACTGGTGAGCCACCGTGTCCCCTAGCATACACAGTTCTAACAACAGAATTAATCTTCCTCCTTCTGTAGTAATCTCTCTCTCTCTCTCTCTCTCTCTCTCTCACACACACACACACACACACACAGATTTACTGTACAGTCACTGCAGTCTTCTTCCACAACCATTCTTTGTCTGGTGAGAGTGGTGGGGAAATCAGAGAAAAGCCCATCTAAGGGCCTAAGCAGAATGCCAGAAATAGTGCACATTAAATTGAGGCGCTGCCCTGGCTCAGTGCTAGGGAATAATGGGAACTGTAATTTATTGTGGCACCAGAACTCTCTGACAGAAAAGGCTCAATGTCCCAGAAAAAAATACAGTTCCCATGACTCCCTAGCACTGAGCCAGGGCAGTGCCTCAATTTAATGTGCACTATTTCTAGCAGTCTGCTTAGGCCTTATGTCTTTGTAGCCAGATGTGAAATGATTACATCATCTGCTTAGACCCATGGAAGCCCTCACAGATGTCAACAAAGGATGCAATCATTTCATATCCTGGTTGTAGCATAATGGCTTGAATGTTGGACTTTGACTCTGGAGACCAGGGTTGTTTCCCCACTCAGCCATGAAACCCATTGGGTGACCTTGGGTAAGTCATATTCCCTCGGCCTCAGGGGAAGGAAATGCCAAACCTCATCTGAAAAAATTTGCAATGACTTTGGGATCACCATAAGTTAGAAATGGCTTGAAGACACATGACAGCAACAACAATATGGGGACATAGTCAGATGCTTCTCCAAACCCTCACCTTGCTCACCAGGCACAAAATGGTGGGAGGGACAGCAGTAGGAACTCTACAGTAGTTCTGGTAGTCAGTGAATGGCCAGTGGTAGTTCTGCAAGTGGAAATACTCTGCACCATACAGGATTGTGGTAATAGTGTGTGTGTATAAACCTATTTTTTCCTCAGAAAGGGAAGGGGTGAAAGCACATGGGTGTCCTCCAACCTCATATTTTCTTGTGGCCTTCCAGGCACTGATGGATCGCAACTCCCAGCATTCCCCACCAGTGGTTGTGCTCATGAGGGCTACACTTTCTCCACTCTGATTTTATTGTTAGAGTTTGTGGGAGGGGATTTTTTTTTTTTTAACAGCAGATCACTATGATCTGAAGGGTTATAGGAGAAACAGTTCTCTCAGACCAATCCATCTTTCTGCATAATATTTGCAAGGCCTCTTAGCTCAGAGTTATTTTTCTTCTGTTATTTTATGTTCTTACTTTACTGCGATCAGAAGCATCTATTTCCCAGCAATTCCTTTCTGGTATGATCCCTTTGTTTCTTTATATAGTACTATCTCCGTGCATGGCTCTTTCCAGGACACAGTGACATATTTCCAGTGGTGTCAAAACTTGTCCCCAAATGCTTTGCTTCATCTCTGTTCATCCTGCCCTTCAATCTTTGCCTTTTCATTTTTTCCACAGTTTAACAGACACTCCAAAATTGCACATGCCGCTTGTGTTGCTTCCTCCTGGATAGTGACTTTACAGCTACTGACACCAACTTCCCACATGCCACTGTTTTACATATTGCCCAAGGTTTTAAAAATCCTCTTGCATCTCTCTGGCATCTGCCATGGTATCATTAACCTCTCTGATCATGATGCCATTTTCATATCTTTGGAGACAGTAGTTTAGCCCTTTGTCCAAATCATTTAAATGAAATGGAAGAGATCTCAACACAATGCCTTGTGGGGTGCTTCCGGAAAGATAATTTAAAAACCATTTATATCCATTTAAGAGCTCATGGCTCCAATTTTATCTTTCATTCATACAGCATAGACATTGCCAATGTCATACAAGTACCCACAGGACAAAAAAGGGACTAAAAGAAAGTCATGAAAGAGACATAGATCCTTTTTAGATTATTCTAAAACCTTCTTCTTGAAATTGCTAAGGAAAGGCTGATATTGAATACAGTTCTGGACATTAAGTAAAATTTCCAGATCTCAGGACCTAGCTCCTCATACCCAGTCCTCAGAGCAAGAGAGAGGGATCTTCGAGTGAGGGTATTAAAAGTGTCTCTGTGTGTGAAATACCATTTCTGAGACTTGGTATTTTTAATTTGAAAGGCATATACCACACAAATGTGGTTGATGCTTAAGGCATTGAGCTCAGTAGCTTCACCAGGACCTGGTGAACAACACAAAGGATCATCCCTAGGTCTCATGTTTTGAGTCTGAAATTTCAGGTCCTAGGATAATCTTGACCTGGGATAGTCCTAGGACAATCCTGACCTGGCAACTCTATCATGAAAAGCTTAAGATGGCTAGTATCCTTTTGGGGAGTTACAAATGTGTAACTACCTTAGTCATAGAGCTACATAGTGACTCCCAATTTGATTGTCTCAATCCACACTTACTGGGAAACAGCTGCTGCGATCAACAGGGTCTGTTCCCCTGTCACTTTGGAAGCAGTTGACTGATGTTCCCATCCCCATTCATGAACGATTTCCAGTGTGACAGCTGGAAGTGGGGTTCCTGTCATAAATCCCCCTTGTACTGAAAATCTCTTGAGCTAGAGGAACAGATCCCCATTGATCACAATGGTTGCTTCCCAGTAAATGAGGATTGGGAGATTTTCTCAGTTTGTTTGACAGAAAGACAATATATAAATTTTCATCATTATCATCATCACCATCATCACCATCATCATCCTTACAAGCCAGATTTACAGATGCAAAAGCATTGTAATTAACTCTAAGGGGGGATGCAGACAAGGGTGTCCAAGACGCCCTGGTCCGCAGCGCCGCGGGGCCAAGGCAGCCTCACCACAGCGACTCCCCGGCGAATCTAAAAGGAGCGCCAAATTGGCACTCCTTTTAGATTTCAGAGAAAGTGCGTCCCAAAAGCGGCGGGCGCACTTTCTCTGACTCAAACGCCACGGCGCATGTGGTCGCCGTGGCGTGAGGTCAACCCGGAAGCGCCGGCCGGCCAGATGGCCAGCGCTTCCAGGGGCGACCTCAGGAAGAGGAAGGGGCGCCGCTCGTGCGGCTGCCCCTCCTCTTCCTGGCCTCAGAGACGGCTCTATTAGCCGTCTGCCGAGGCCCTAAGTTCCACATTCATAGCTACTATACAGGATTCTGGTCAATATTATTTATTACAAGTAAATAAAACCTAAAGGTTGAGGTTCATTTTTGATATGTTTTATGTTCAAATTAAAGTAAAACACCACAATAAAATCATACATTTTTAAATTATGGCCAAATTTACTGGCCTAACTTTCAGAAAAGAAATGTAGTAAAAGGAAAACTTATCCTTTCAAAACTACTCAGCCCCACACAGAAATCCATATGCATTACAAGGGCAGGATATAAACCTTTTATATAAGGACATTAAATAGTCACAATTTTGTTCACTCTTTTCAATTCTTACATACTCTGCTTTTCTAAGCATTTTTAGATAGAGACCTATGTGACTATGAGATCTCCATCTGAAGAGTGCATGAAAACCAGTATGTGGCAGCTGCTAAAAGATTTCAGCTTAATTCAAGATGCAATTTACTGAAATTTGAGATTTAAGATGAATATTTTGAGGTAAATTTCAGGGGAATGTCAGTCTCAAAAATATGAATTTCAAGTTTGTTTCTTCAACAAAAATCTAATCAAATAAAAAGATCTTAAAAGCTATTGCAAACACAAAATGCCAACCTAGAGTTCCTTAGCTTATCTTTCTGTGGAGATCTGCTTCCATGTTAATACAAGGGAAGAATAAAGTAGAAATAAAATCAGGCCAGTGCAATTGTGTGTAATTGTGGCTCTTGAATCTCACTTTTCTATAGCTGGAAGAAGCAATGAGATGGCTTGGGAAACTGAATAATGTCTTTGAACTGCTCTGACCCACAGAGGAACTATCAAAATCTTATAAAGGCTTTCCCCTTCAAACATTTTGATTCTTTTCACAGCAGCTAATGAGTGCAGTCAATGGAGATTATCACATTACCTTTGCTCCTGGCACAGATGCGGGTTGTAACTTTAAGAAGGCAGATCTTATTGCATTTCCTTGTTACCAGGGAGTACACAGCCCGTATACAAGCCAGGCTTCTGCCACAGCTTTTCAAGAAGGGGAAAGTCCCATTCATGAAAACATGAGAGAGAAGCCTGGAGAAGCCTGCTGCCCAGCGACAGGGAAATGTGATGAGAACCACCTTCTTAAAATTACATTCCACACCTATTCCAGAAACAAAGATAATATGACAATCTCTAATGATGCAAAACCTGTATATGTGGTTTTGGATTAAGAGAGCAAGTCATCAGCACACAAAATATTTGTTGGAGGCTTTCATGACATTCAAGGTATATGATGCACTCAGAATCATGCAAGTCTTGCTTAAGCAGCACATGTTCTTCTGAAACAGATTGACCCACTCTCAGAGAATTTGAAAGGTTTACCAAGAGGCACCTGCTGCCACAAGAAGATAGACTGACCTGTGAATATGATCTTACTTGGCAATTTCAGGGGCACAGCACCTCAAACCCTTCCTCAAGGGAGGCAGGAAAGAAACAGCATTAGGAGGAAAGGAGAGAATCTCCAGAGGAAGAGAAGAGGGAAAGAAAGAGTTTAGAGGGAAAGAGACTGATGAGGAAAGGCTAAGGTAGAGGAAATCAGAACTTGAAGAAGGTAGAGGTAGCATGCTTCTGTGATGAGGGACAGGGATGCTTAGCAGCTGGTGAAGCTGTTTCAATCCAGTGCAGAAGAAGGCAGTCAGAGTCGGATGCAATCTGAGGAGCAACAACCAAGGGGAATGGAGAACCATACAATCTAAAACCAGAGTGGGCAAAGTGAAGCCCTAAGTTGTTTTTGCAACCCTGTTGGTATCTCCAGTGCTCTGGACCACCATTCTCATTGTTAAAAATTGGGTGAATTACTGTTTCTGGATGCCTCCAGGCCAGCAATTCACCTGTTAAAGTCAGAAGTACTGCACCACTCATATACTGGAAGACACCACTGCACAACTGATTGTGTGCCTTTCATCATGGCATTGTGCACTCCTGTTGCACAATAGTTAATTGGTTGATACATGTCACAATGCCCTAGAAAGAAGAAGCATTTGTGCAAAAGTTAGGCCAGGAGAATTCTCCTTCTGGAGCTATATTCAGACTGTGACCTTGCCCTACATCCTAAGAAGCTACTAACAGGATTCTAGCCTGACACAACCCTCTCTTTGAAAGTGAACATAACAGCAGCTATAGGTACATCCCTTCATTTGAACATGGCACAAAGTGGCACCAGTGTTCTTCTCACTTAAAACCATAACCTTATTTATGGCCTTGCAGTGAAGATGGTAATATAGCCCATTATTTCTGAGTGGAACATTAGTCCCTTGGGCAACACAATTGACAGGTTTCGGTAAATAAGCATCTAAGTGGTGAATGTGATGACCAACAGGCAGAGAGGAACAAAGATATGGCTACAAAGCCAGCCCAAGGCAAAACATCTACTTTATGTTCTTTCTTAAGTAAAAGGAGTATGAAGCATTTTAAAATGGAAGTAAAGTGGCCATTCTATGAATGGATAGTGAGGGCAGGAGAAGGTGGCATCCATTTGTATGCATATATGAAATCCTTCAGATAAATTGCACCTGTAAAAATGGCAATGCTGCTGTATGGATCACAAACATTGTTCCATCAAATGAAACAGAACCATTTTCTGTTCCGTTGTGAAACCCTATTCCATATTTAATTCACCTTTGAATAGGTTGCATCCCCACCACATTATGTTTAACATCAAGTTAGGGGGTGCTCTGCTTCCCACCCCACCAATTGCCCAGACTTCTTTTCACTTCAAGTGCATCAACAGTATTTATTTATCAAATGTATAGTCTGATCAACAGACTCCATGCTGGTCCCTATCGCTTTGCATTTGTAACAGGTTACACCACTTACTTGTTCATGTTTGCTTGATGCCCATCACATTATTCTCCATTATTTTATTAACTGGGTTCTTCTTCATGCAGCTGTCAAATTGGTTAGAATGTGCATAGCATGATTACATCATGCCAGCGCCATGGAGCCATTCAAATCTGACTATGTGATGAATCCAGTTGGAGTGAGGCCAGGCATCATGAATGGGTGCACATTTTCATTCCATCTCATAGTCTTTCTTGCTGGAAAGCAAACACTAGATTTTTTTTTAGCCTAGAAAATTATTGGGGAAAAGCATGTCACCATTCTCAACTTTATGGTTCAGATTACTTTCTGAAGAGGTTTGAAACGTCTATTACTAAATATTACTCCATTTGCTGTTTTTCTTATTTTTAGCCTAAATCTTTCACTAGTAGGGCTTTTTCTATCTGTCTCTCACATTCCCCATTTATTTTCTTCCCCATTCCCCATTTGTTCTTACTGTCTTTGAATATTTACAATGTTGGGGTGGGTTAATCTGTGATTGATAGTAGACTGAATGACTTGAACAGACTTTGAAAAGTTATTTTTAAGGACAGCAATTCCCGGCCACTGGTTGTACTGGTTGAGGGATTCTGAGAGCTGTAATCCATACAATCCATACAAAGTAACTTTTAAAGCTCTGGGTGTGAGTAGGGAGATTATGGTGTATTGGGCTATGCATTTTAGACTGTGTGTGTGTGTGTGAGAGAGAGAGAGAGAGAGAGAGAGAGAGAGAGAGAGATTATATATATGTTGTTGTTGTGTGCCTTCAAGTTGTTTCCAATTTATTGGAAACCAGAAAGGCCAGTGTGGTGTACTAGTTTGAGCACTAGACTACAACTCTGTAGATGAGAGTTCAATTCCCTGAGTTTAATGGGGTGTTCAATTTCCCCACGGAAATCCACTAGGTGACCTCAGGCGAGTCAGTCACTTTCAGCCCCAGAAATGGCTTAGCATCACCATAAGTTGGAAACAACCTGAAGGCACACAAG
The DNA here is from genome assembly GCA_026167975.1 of Phrynosoma blainvillii. Classification (NCBI taxonomy): domain Eukaryota; kingdom Metazoa; phylum Chordata; class Lepidosauria; order Squamata; family Phrynosomatidae; genus Phrynosoma; species Phrynosoma blainvillii. Next base: position 224,687,588 of record JANUYF010000001.1, on the reverse strand, counting down.
AATATATAAATGGGACTTTTATATATAGGTCATAAATAAAATGAAAAATAGCACAAAGAATACAATATTTACTCAGCAATAAATGGCTCTCTCTTGCAGTAGAAGGAGTGCCATAGACCAATCCACAGTTCAGAGACACTTTGCACAGACCTGATCTCTGATATCTCCATTTAAATAGACTTCAGGTAATAGATGGGGATTAGAGCTCTTGCTCAAGACTCTGGAGAACTAACTCAGTACAAAGAAGGTTTCCGTTCTTTAGGCAGTTGTGCAGGAAAGCTGTAAATCAGTGATAGAGTATATCCTTTTCAAACAGAAGACGCAAGCCCTGTCATCTTAGGATCTCTGAAAGCAAGACAGGGAATGGACCCTGCTGTAAATGTAGAAGTCAGAGCAGATGGCACTCAGGTAGGTGACCAATGCTGCAAGTTAGTAATAGGAATGCTGCCCACTGCTTGGTGATGAGTTCTCTTAGATCTCAGCCATACACTGCGCATCCACATATTCATAAATAAGCCTCACTTGGTTTCCATGTGCCACATTCAGGGAGACCCTTGAAAGGCAAAATAGTGTCAGGCTGGATTAGTAATGGGCATTTTTTTTTTCTAGACTGAAGATTTTCTATGGAAATTCTATTTTATACTTCCTAAGAATTGATGCATAATTAAATGTACCTTGCCTCAGAAATGTACATGCAGTGCATTTCAAATAAATAAAGTACACTCAAAACCATGCATATATTTTAAAGATGAGAATGGCTAATAATGCATTCAGTTGAAAAATGAGCATGAGCATATATAAATCAATGGGATAAGTAAGTACAAGCGCACACACACACATACACACACACGGGCAAAAACACAAATGATTTTTAAACATGAAAAAATTGCACACTTTCGTTTGCAAGGAAAAAGAAGAAAGTCATGCAAACTGATCCAAACAAAGGATAGGAAGAGGACTGGGATTGGATTTGGGATAAATGCAACAATATGGAGATTTGCAGACCCCCTAGGCTGGAGAAAGAGTATTCCCCATCTTCCTTGGATTACGTCTTGTCTGTGTCTTCAGACAAAAGAAGCTCAAGATCACATTCCTATGCATTCAAAGCATACTAAGGACATTTATTTATGACAGAAGCCCTCTGTCCTTAGGCATTGTGAAAAAGAAAAGACCTAAATTATAATTTGAAGAAACACCTGCAATCTAGTTTTTTAAATCCAATTTTATTTTTTAAAAATCTTCTAATTTCTTGACTGCAGTCTCTATCCTCATTAATGATTGAGCCTAAGCATAAATTTTAATGTATTTCAGTGTCTTCATTGTCATCTTTAAAGTTACACAAATAATCTGTGGTCATTATTTTTGTTTTCTTAATGTTCAATGGTAGACCTGCATTTGCATTTTCTTCCTTGAGGGGGGAAGCAGACTGGCGGCACGGGGCTGCCCTGGGAAGGTGTGCCGCGGGACTGAGGCATCCCCATGCCTCGATCCTGCGGCGCACCTTCGCCGCCCCTGAAAGGAGCGCTAAATAGCGCTCCTTTCACAAGTCAGCGAAAGTGCGCCTCAAAAGCTTGCGGCGCACTTTCGCTGACTTTTTTGCCACAGCGTGTCCAGACGCTGCGGCAGGAGGTTGCCCTCGGAGCGCTGGCTGTGCGGAGGGCCGGCGGCTCCGAGGACGACCTCGAGAGGAGGAAGGGGCGCCGAGCGTGTGGCTGCCCCTCCTCTTCCCTGCCTCCAGGACGGCTTTTTAAGCTGTCTGCCGAGGCCCTAACTTGCTTCAGTAATCATTCAAATTCTTTCACTATTTTCCACTAGTAGCATGGTATCATCTGCATATCTTAAATTATTGATGTTCCTCTCTCAAATTTTCATGCCTCCTTCCTCTGAGTCTAATCCTGCTTTACATATGATATGCTCAGTGTCCAAGTTAAACATATAGGGTGATAAAATGCAGCCTTGCTTGTCCCCCTTTGTCAATTCTAAACCATTCTGTTTCTCCTTATTCTGTCCTGATGGTAGCCTCTTGTCAAGAGTACAAGTTATGCATCAGGACAATCAAATGCTGTGGCTCACCCTTTTTTTAAAGAGTGGTCCATAGTATTTCATGATCTATACAATCAAAGGCTTTGCTATAATCTATAAGGCACAGGTGGATTTTCTTTTGAAATTCTTTAGTGCATTTCATTATCCAATATATGTTTACAATATGATCCCTAATGCCTCTTCATTTCCTGAAACCTCCTTGGTCATCTGGCATTTCTTGCTCCATACAATCTTTGTTGTAGAATTTTGAGTATCACTTTGCTTGCATAGGATATTAATGCAATGGTTCTGTATTTATTGCAATCTCTGGTGTCCCTTTTCTTGGGGATTAGAATGTATATTGAGCATTTCCAATCTGTGGGCTATTGTTTTTGTTTTCTATATTTGTCGACAGACTTTAATTAGAACTAAAATAGATTCTGGCTCTGTAACTTGAAGCAGCTCTATTAGTATGCCATCGGTTCTTGGTAATTTATTTCTCCCTAAGTGCTCTGGGTACAGCTTCCACTTCATTTTTTAAAAAAACTGGAGGTTCATCTTTATTTGGTTCATATTCAAATTAATCTTTTGTCCTTTCATCTCTTTTATATAGTTCTTCTGTGTAGTGTTTCCATCTTCTCTTTATTTCTTCTTAGTCATTTAATGCGTTCCCCTGCTGGTGGTAGATCATCACCACTCTTTGTTTAAATTTCCTTTTAATTTCTCAGATCTTGTGGGAGAGGTCTCTTATTCCTCCTTTTTTGTAGGCCTGAAACAGATGGCCAAATGGGGGCTCCATGACACAGTACCCCAGAGCACCATGGGAGACATGCCAGGGCTTCCTAAGGTGGCCCAAAACTAGTCCCAGAAGGAGCGGATCTTTCCTGCTCCTTTTGGGACCACAGCAGGAAACACCCTTGGAGCCACAGTGTGTGTTTGCTGCGGCCCCGGGGTGATTGGGCTGGGAGCGGCTTCTTGCTGCTCATTCCTGCCTGTCTGCTTCACCCCATAGTTACTTTCTGCTTCTCTGCATTGATTATTATAGTAGTTCTCCTTCTCCCTGTACACAAGTTGCTGAACAGTTGCATTCAGGGTTCTGACTCTATTTCTGTCATCTTTTACTTTTGCTTCTCATTTGTCTATTTTCATCTGTCATCCATTCATGTTTCTCTTTATTTTTGGCTGCAGATAGTGTCTTTTTGCATCCATACCTGACAATATCCATGGCTTCAGTCCAGAGTTCATCTGGTTCCTGGTCACTAAAATAGATTCTGGCTCTGTAACTTGAAGCAGCTCTATTAGTATGCCATCGGTTTGTAACTTGAAGCAGCTCTATTAGTATGTCATCTAGGCTTAATAGTGCAGGTCTGATTTTTCACAATATTGTTAAATTCTTTGGTGCTGTTCTTCAAGTTGTATTTCAGTATGATGTTGTTTGGTGTTCCTTTTTAGATTTACTTTTACTTTAGGTGTTAGTAATTTTCTGAACTGTGCCACAATTTGTTTCTGATCTTATTCTTGCAGGGAAAATGGAGCTTCTTCATCTTCTGCTTCCAATTATCTAGTATTTTTTATTTCTGTTTTGACCATCAGGTGATGTCCATGAATGCAGTCAAACTTGGGTTATTTGACTAATGTGTTTGCAGTAAACAAAATCTTGGCATGACAAAATTCAGTCAATCTACTGCTTCATTTCTTGATCCTAGGCCAAATTTTCCCAGAATCTTTTATTCTGCTCCATTTGCTATTTTTGCATTCCAGTCACCTATGATTAACAGGAAGTCCTGCTCTGGTACGTGATCAATTTCTCCCTCGACCCCTACATAGAATCTTTCACTTTCTACTTCTTCTGCCTCTGTAGCTGGAGAATAAACTTGGATTATGGTTATATTGATAGGTTTTCCCTAAAGCTGAAGTAATTTGTTGGGCTTTGAATTATTGTATATGTTTTGATTGCTTTTGCTACTCTCCTTGCTATTAATTTCATCCCATTTCTTCTTAGATTTTCTTTACCTGAGTAAAACAGTGTGTAATTTATCTGACTCAAAATGTCCCATTCCTGTCCATTTTAGCTCACTCACTCCAAGTATTGCAATGTTTATATGTCCCATTTCTTGTTTCACTATGTCTATCTTCCCCTAATGCATGCATCTCACATTTCATGTTTCTATAATATGTGTTGTGCAGCTTGAAACTTTTCTTTTCCCTCTGAACACATCAGCAGCTGACATCCTTTCAGCTTGGGTCCAGTTGCTTCATTAACCCCAGCAGTACTTGTAATTGTTTTCTGCATTGGAACCTGGCACTATCTCTTGTTTTATATTAGATAGTCTCATCATAGGTAAAAAAAAATTCAAAACCTGCACGACCATTTAATATACCATTCAAATAAAATTTTAAAACAACCTGCAGCTAAAATTTTATAAAAGCTACTTAGGGCCGATGCAGACCAGCAGTTTAGGCTGGCCTGAGAGTGGAGTTTGAGCAGGCAATTGCATGCCAGCTTCCCCGGCTCCACCCAACTCTGCCCCGACACCATGTGCCCATCCACACGGTGTACGGCATCAGGGTGCCCTCTTGGTGCAGCATGCATAAACACCCCAAAAGGGCACAAAAGAGCTGTGGCAGTGGCTCAAAGGGTGGCTTTTTTCTGCCCCCAAAAGGAGCAGCATTTTGCCTCCCCCAAAAGGAGGATCAGGGCCACAGCGTGTGGTTGCCATGTCCAGACTGTCTGCATCAGCCCTTAGTTCAGTATATTTAAGTAGCCTCTCCTGGCCTGCCCCTGCTTCCCCAAAATCCAATGGAAACATTATTCACCCATGCTTCAATCACTGCCTGAATGAATTGTCTTCTCCCCATGTGGCTGAAAGTAGGTTGGGTGGGAGTTATGATTGTGGCAATAGTGTTGCTTTCATGACTAAATAACATTCATTAATACAAAGCAGTTATAGATGAGTAAATATGATTGTAACTCCTCCCATGTACTTTCCCATGTATCGGTTGTATAAGGAGAAGGAGAACCATTTTTCTAGAAACTGGAGTACAGGTGAATGACATTTCCATCAGGTTTGATGAGGTCAGATCATGGGAAGTTATGTTACATTAACTAGGGCCTTTACAGACAACCAGAAATAATGCAGCTTGAGGCCACTTTAACTGTCCTGGCTCAGTGGTAAGGAATCATGAGAACTGTAGTTTTTGTGGCACCAGAGCTCTCTGACAGAGAAGGCTCAATGTCCCAGATCAAAATACAATTCCCATGATTCCTTAGCACTGAGACAGGGAGTCTAAATAATGAGCAATACACACACACACACATTTTTCAATATACTTCTCTTGCCCTGATATTCCTCCCTCTCACCTTGAGAACTTGAGAAGACAATTGAGGCTTGATATCTTTGGATCCTACCAGCAATGTTCTCCACTCAATCATTAGCTGGAATCCTATTGGTGACTTAATGCCAGCAATGTAACTTACATTGGTGTAAATCACTTTTTGACTGGAGCCTAGCAATAGTGATAGCCTTGCCTGGCAGGAAAAAAGGTGCCCTGCTGGCATATAAAACAGTTTGAGACCCAGCAAGGCAGCTTTATCTCCTGAAAAGAATGGCTGTGGCTGCCATCTGCCCCAGCATTACAGTGCCAACAGTGCTTTTCTCTCTGCTGCCTCCACCGTCATCACCGACGCTGGCATAGTGATTCTTGCAAACAGGACCATCTTGGGCATCATCTATGCTCTGGAGCACTGTTTGAAATAGATAAATCTTTGTTCCTTCTCTGTCTTTTTTGTTTGTTTGTTTGTTTTGTTTTGTTTTAATCAGCAAGGGGCAGTGGGCAGACCTAGGCTCCTTTAACACTATTAATTTTATGCCTGTAGAGCATCATTCTTAATTTAGTTGGCCTCTTTTATTCCTCAAGCCCACTTATTCCTTGCACTGTGTGCTCCTTGGGAATGGAGATGGATGTGGCTAGGAAAATTGCTGTAATCTTCTCAGAGCACAGAGACACAGTGGGTTATGTGTCTAATAGATATGCATTAAATAAGTAAGTCAAAGCTTACTTTGGGCCTAAGCAGACTGCCAGAAATAGTGCACATTAAATTGAGGCACTGCCCTGGCTTAGTGCTAGGGAATCATGGGAACTGTAATTTATTGTGGCACCAGAGCTCTCTGCCAGAGAAGGCTCAATGTCCCAGAAAAAAAATACAGTTCCCATGATTCCCTAGCACTGAGCCAGGGCAGTGCCTCAATTTAATGTGCACTATTTCTGGCAGTCTGCTTAGGCCTTTAGTAAGTCAAAGTTATGTGGCAGCACATAACAACAACAAATAAATAAGCAAACAAACATATGTAGCTGGTTGAAATAACTAACAGTTTCTGTGATTCATGAGCATAAGTGTTTGTGGTGTTTATCAAGGATTTACCATTTACAAGCAAACCCATAACCATGTCTCCCCTAATAATAGATTTAACCATCTGGCCTGCTCTGAAAGTGAAACAACCTCATCTATTTGGGGGTAGTTTTAACACCTACTAAATAACTAATTCCAGATCACTTGGTTCTTCACTCTCCAACTATTCTACCCAAGATCAGAGACAATGTAAAGCAGAGATCAAAGTAATCTCCTTTTATATTCCCCAAATATCTTTTTGTTAAATGCCATCTTCAGGAGATGGTTTTTTTTTTCCCCCTTAGCTATCTGCTCCAGTTTATATCCTTCTCTCTTGGCTCTAATTTTAAAGCCCCCTTTGCTCTTGATTTGTCTTACTTGTTGTCTTTCAAACTCATTTCCTTGTTCTCATCTCTTTTTCCTCTATACATTCACCAGCTGGAATTACCATTACAATAAACATTCCCTTAAGAATTGCCATTGCCCTGAACATCATTAATATTTACACTGCTCTACAGGTATAAATGTAAAATGTGAGAGGCCTCATTTTTTCTTCAATTTCCTTCTAGCATATCTGCATAAAACAATCCTATCAAAGCAAGGAAGAGGAAGAAGAAAAGGAAGAGGAGAAAGATATTTTGTGTGATCAGCTCCAAAGAGCACCACATGCAAGATAATAATTCAGAATACAATTTAACTGCTGCAAATTCAGATTGTTCTACCTCTTTCTCTTCTTCATTAGTAGAACTAAGATAATATGAGCACTACAACTTCATTGACCTCCATTTTACTGATAAGAACAGAATCTAAATCTTCTGTTTTGTTATGTTTTTAAAAAGCAAGTTTCTTGTCCTCATATTTATTTCACAAAGTATTGCAACACAGAGACATCCTGACAGCCAAGCAGATGCTGATTTTGGGAGTGGCTCCCATTCTTCAGTTGACAATTACATTATCTGGATAAAATCTTCATCCTTCTTTATTATTCACCTCCCTTATTCTTCTTTTCTATCATCTGCATCTTGATAAATGAAGCAGATAGTTTGTCACCCCAGCCCACACCAAAAAATTCTGAATTCTGCAATTATATGAATCTCTATATTGCCAATGCAATAGAACTATGCAACAGTTGTTCCGAAACTTACTTGGTGGCTATGATTGCCAGTTGCCCCTTATTATAAGGGCTGTCCCTTATTTACGGGTTGGAAAGCTTGTCTCTTATCAGACTGACAGGTGTCTCTTGTTATAAGGGATGTCCCCCATTTGATGCTGAAAAGTTTTCCTTTTATATTGACTGAACAAGATGCCAAAAAATAAAAATAAAAAATAAAAAATCCCATATTTCAGGATGTGGGTCCTTCATAAAGACAGAAATGTGTGCATCATATGATTTATGATTGTAGACAATATATTAATTTATACAAACAAATGCATGGCTAAATTAACTGAAATCAATAGTTTCATTTGGCATTTAGGCAGAGCACAAAGTTGTTAATAGCTATTTCCTGATTGTCAGTCCTGCATGCCATGAATTTTGACTATCCCTTGTTGCTCTTTCAAAAATCTGGCAATGCTATTGATGGGGGAAACTTGTTTACTTGTTCTTCTGTGGTCTGGTTGTGTAACACTGACAAATTTACCATAGCAAAGTCTAGTAATCCCCAGGAGAGCTCCTAGTGCCCAGAGTCCCTTCCCAGATTGAGCCCCAATGTGAATTTAAATATTGAGTTCAATCAGTGCTGAGTTGGGTTAGGCTTTGTTTGGTTGGTTCTGCTTTTGGTTTTGGATTTTCATGGCAACCCTACCCTGAAAGAGACCTGCCATAGGTCTCAATGTGTTCATTACAAAAGTTGCCAGAGGAGATACTCTGAAAACATGTAAACAACATTTTAAAAAATGCTTCACATGTAATTATATTGCAAGAACCATTTTCATTTAGTAAAAACAATTATTTTGCTACAGGGACAGAACTGTTTAGGAACAATGAATGCTGTATAGGGATGGAAAGAATACTGGAAAATATTTTGAAAATAATTGAAAAATCTCTGTCTCTCTGTGTGTTGAGAAGCCCTGATGAGAAGGGTTTTGGACTGAAGAGAATCTTTGTAGTTCAGGATTTATTCTGTGCAAAATTCGTATGTGGGTTTTTTATTGTTGTTGTTGTTTGTTTGTTTTGCACAGGAAACAAAATTCTCTGCTTGGAAAAAGGTATATACTGCACAGTAAATAATATTTCTCAGCTGGAAGAAAATTGCTAAAATTATTTGTTGCTTCCTTCAAAAATAAACTTAGTGATGAATTACATCCTTAATGCTGTAAAGAACAGTGGACAAATGTTGGGGGTTTTGAGTTACATTGCCTCTCCCGGATTTCAGAGGTTCACCCCATGTTCTTTGAAAAAATATATCCTTTTGCGCTTGGAAGGGAATAGGCATACAAGTAAGGACCTGCCACAAAACAATGCATTCAAGAAGATTTGTAGGTTTGTTTGGGGCTTATAGATTTGGTGATGGTGGGAGTTGTTGTTTTTTGTTTATTTCAACAGAATCGGGAAGGAAAGCAGGCATCTTTTCTTCCATTTCCTTCCAGCCTGACATTTCCAGCTCCCTTACTTAGATGCAGGGTTGGGTGTCAGCACAGGAACCAACCAATGTGTTTGAATTACTATATACATATTGAGGTGGAGGAGGTTTTCGAAGAACGATCCCCTTTTGCATTGTGCAGTTCAAGAAGGCCTTTAGGCTCATGACACACAACCTTCTGCACCAGTTCTCCCACTGTGACAATGTTTGTGTTATTCAAGGTCCTAAACAGGCCAGTTTCCTCAGATACTCAGTGCATCTTCCTTTTGCTTGCTTGTTTTTCATATCACACCCACTACATTAAGTTCACGAGCCACAGTGGTCTAGGTCTAGTGGTTTGAGTGTTGGATTATGACTCTGGAGACCAGGGTTTAAATCCAGGCTCAGCCATGTAAACCCACTGGATGACCTTAGGTGAGTCACAGTCTCTCAGTCTCAGAGGAAGGCAATGGCAAACACCTTCTGAAGAAATTTGCCAAGATAACCCCATGATAGCTTCATCTTAGGGGCACCATAAATCAGAAATGACTTGAAAACACACAACAACAAAAGCATCAAGTTCAAGAAATGACTGAAAACAGGCCTTTATCACTTTTTTATTATACTCTACAATTGTTTCTTTATCTTAATTTACAAATTAATTTACTATGTGGAATAGTCAAGACTATGAAGAAAACTTGACTTTTAGGTAGACTCAATTAATATGCAAGGGAATATCCAGTTCATGTATTAGCAGGGTGCATATCTATGAAGGCCACACAAACAAGTTTTTATTTCATTGTTTTGATTTCACTGCTTATTTTATTTTGTAGCCCACTCTATCTATGACAGATAAGCAACAAGTCATTTGAGTGGACTGTGGCTTCCCTAATAGTGAGGTGGTCTATCCATTCTGGATTTTAATCTGAATCTAAAGGAGATACCCAAGCTGCTGAACCTATTAGATTAAAATACTGCTAGTAAATTCAATGCTTCCCCTTGACATGGAAGCCACCAGCTGTGACACCAAATAATGGGTAAATATTTGAGATACTTGACCATGTCTCTCCAAATGAGCCAAGAAGCCATCCCAGCTAATTTAATAGAACATGCAGACTATGAGAACATTTCCTTCCTCATAGCCATACATGTATTACGGGACATATGTGGTGTGCCATGTGAACTGGAAAAAAGTGGGGGCTTGTAACTGAAAATGAGAAAGCTAGAGGTGACTTTCTGTTGATAAGCTAAATTTGCCTGCTGCCTTTTCTGTGGAACTAAGATTTATGAATTCTCTTCAGACTTGAACTGTTGCTGTTAGCAGTAATTAGAGAGGTGCTACCACAGAATGTTGTCCTAATGTTCAAGCTGTTTTAATTACAGTGTTAGTCACATTAAAACAGGCATTAGTAGCCATATCATGCATGCCTTTTTCAATTCTGGAGTTAGCTAATAGTGACCCCCAGAACACTCACCATAAAATGGAAAACAATTAGGAATACAGATCACACTACAGCCAAAGTTGAGCACTCAAAATGCCCATTAATGTCTGTGGATGACAGTTAAATAGAAGCTTGTGTATATTGATAATAATAATAGAAGGCAAATGTTTTAAATCTGACCCAGTGCAATTCAGGAGCTCTACTAAGCACTTCTATGTCAAGGTTGGACAAAGAGCACACCTACAGATATTGTTGGACTGCAAATCCCATCAGCCCTAGCTAGCATACTCAATGGAGTCCAGTCACTGTTTTACATAGTCAGAAACTTTTGACCCTGTAAACAGGAACATTCCTGGGAGGTGTAGGGAGTGTGGGCTGCACCAGGTGACATCCTAAGTGAGGGCTGACACCACTTTCCTCCAAATGTCTGCTTTATGGCAGAAATAGATTGTGGGGTTCATCCGCTTCCTTTTAAAACCCTAGAGATCAGCAGAAGAGAAGGTGTGGGCTCAGTGGTTGGAGAAAGGAAAGGGCTCAGTGTTTTTTTACTTTACTCTTTTAAAAATTTCTTCAAAAACATCATACCTTACCAATTTTTCACTTTAATCATCTGAAACTATGTAATAAATACATTTAGGTGGTGCTTATGATATTGCAATTTAAATATATAATTGTAATGTTGCTAGCTGTTTGTGTCACAACTATGGCCATCACATTCAGTGATATACGGGAATTATGATTTACAAATAACAGGAATATAAAAAAGGATTCTGTCTGGTGTGGTATGGGAAAAGGTCAATCGGGGTGGGGGGGGGAAATACAAAGAGTTATCATACCAGCTGATGGCAACCATAGTAACACCACTGCCTGCAATAGAGGGGTGGACATCTGTGGTCTTCCAGATGTTGGACTGCCACCCCCTAGATGGGAATCATGGGTCAAAAACATCTGGAGAGCCACAAACTGTTCCCTTTACTGTAGAAGTGGTTAGTTCTGAAAGTCCTTATTCCACTTCTAGGGTAGCTTAACCATCTCTGGCAGCAAAGAGATTTCTTCTCAGCATTAAAGAAGGCTGAGAAAGGCATTACCAATTTTCTGTGAATGCTTATTGTCAGCCCAACCACCACCACCACCATGCAGGGCTAAATTAACACAGCCCAAGGCTCTAAACTATTAAGGGATCCTATAGGAATACCAAAACATTTTTGTATTTTTTAAAATGTTTAGAGGCCCATCAAAACTGATGTCCTAAATTGTAGCTCAATCAGCTTGTATGTAAGCACAGTACTATTCTCATACAGTGAGGTCTGCACTAGTGGGCAGGATAGGAGCCAGCCTGGAGTAGTTGTTTGAGCGATGGAATAAGACTCTGGGAGACCAGATTCAAATCTTTGCTCAGACATGGAAACCCACTGGATGACCTTGGATAAGTCATGCTTTCTCACCCTCAGGGGGGGGGGGGGGAATGACAAGCCCTCTCTGTAGCAATCTTGCCAAGGGGCTATTTGTCTGTATACCACCCAAAATATCCTGCTAGGTATCTGTTAATCTCTTAAAGTCATTTAATGGCTGAGGGAAGGGAAGCCAAGTAGTGGGGATTGCATTCCATTCCAGGTGCAGTTCTCCCTAGGCAAAAGAAGAAAGAGACAACTTGTTTCTTTTTCTCTGTCGGGTGAATTGCAGAGAGCTCACACTGTTTCTTTGTTGCCCCCCTCCTTCCCTCTCATAGGGCATTGGGGTGGAGGGCATGGAACTGCACATGCAGAGCATTACATTCAGCATGCCTGATGGATGAGCTCAGCTTTTTTTGAGGGGGGGGAGTGCTTAACAATTTGTATGAAATGCTTTAATCAGCACCATGTGCTTCTCTAAAGAGTCTTTTCTACAAAATCTCAAAGAATTTCTAATATGTGATCACACGTTTTGTTCCCTTTGCAATTCTTCCTTTGCAATAGCAAATGGCAAGAATGTCATTTAGAAGAAAAAGGGCCCAAGGCAAAATGCAATAGCAGAGGAAGTTGGGGGAGGGATTAAGTATAATGTAAGTCAAAGGTAAGGTGGAGGTCATGAAACCCATCACATAACCTGTGCTCCATGTGGGCTGTACAGAGACAGTGGCTGAAATTCTGTGAGTGAGTTGCTGATGCATAATCATGCTGCTCATAAGGGCAAATTATTTCTGGTAGCACAAGAGAGGTATTTCACTGAATGTCAGTAACACTGCACTCTGCACATTGAGGCTGTACATTGTGAATTTCAGTGGCATATTGGAGTTGCACCAAGCACATTGTACAATGGCTCTCAGTCATTCTGACATGTCTTGTGCAACCTTGCCATTCTGCATGGGGCTTACACAGTGCTGATGCCACATTTCTTCACCTGGTGGTATTTACACTACACTGGAAGAGTGTTGGACTGCAACCAGCAGATGCTTGGGCCAAGATCCTGTTCAATGTCAATAGTGCACAGAGCTATGCATCAGTGCCAGGAGTAGCGGTATCAGGGAGGAGCACTGGCATTGCCACCAGGCTAATGATAGGAGCCCTGGTGGTGCAGTGGCTAAATGCCGGTACTGCAGCCATAAGGTTGCAAGGAGCTCCCAGGGTTCCAAGACTGACTCAGACCTCCATCCTTTTGTAGGTCAGTAAAATACATACCCAGCTTATTGGGGGCAATGGGCCTACAGACTGTAAACCACTTACAGAGTGCTGAGTTCATTATGAAGCAGTATTGGAATGTAAATGCTATTGCTTGCTATCCTAATGATCCCATAATAGCAGCTAGTGCTTTCTGTTCCACCATTGCCACTTCTTTTTAAAAATCTGATACCCCCGAACTGATATCCCCAAATTCCATTCATCTGCCCTCTGAACCACCCCAAAACATAAATAAGAGAGAAAGTGGGAACTGGCTCCCAGTCAGGAAGCACTGTGTGACAGAGAGAAGAAAAGGATGGAAAGACAGGAAAGAGAAAAGGGAGAGAAGTACATGGGGACGGGGGATGAAAAGCCACTGCAGCAGCAGAGACTGGGTAACATAAAATGGTGAGATATATTGGATGCATGACAGTTTGAAGAGTCACACTATATATCTATCCAGATCCCCATCCAGTGAATACCAGGTTAACACCTTCCTTCATTAATTGAAGCATGCTGCAGGGAGTCTCTTGGGAAGAGCAATCCATAGTCACCCCAGCAAGCCAAATCTGTTTTGTCAGCTCCTGCCAGGCTGCAGTCAGCCCTGTCTGTCATGCAGAATATGGTGTGTTAGGACAACTTTGGCAGACTTGGGGTGAGATGGAGAAAGAATTAACAACCGGATACAAAATACATCTCTTTTCTCTTCTCTTCTCTCTGCCTTTCTCTGAAAACGTGGGAGGTACATAGGCAGAAGATGAATGCTCAGTCAACATGCTCCAGCATAACTAATCAATTGGAGAAGTGGTTTCTACTTTGAGAGGGAGTGGAGAAAGAAAATGTAGTGGGGAATAAAACAATATAATATGGCTGCTTCTAGGATGAGGGGACAACCAAAGCCCTGGTTAGACTTTCCATAGAAGCCATGTGGACTTGCAAGTGGGGGATAACTGGAAAGCACACATCCAGGATCAATGGCTATAGGCTCCTCTTCTACACAGCTGCAGCCCTGATAAAACAGGGCATATCCTCTGAACACAGTGTGGCTTCTATGCACATTCAATTGAAAGTACTCAGAGCAGGAATAGGCAAACTACAGCTCCAGATGCGGTTGGACTGCAACTCCCAGCAGCCCTTGCCAGCCTACCCAATGGTGAGGAGTGGGAAATTTAGCAATTTTCTTCTGACTCCAAGAAAATCTTCAAAAACTGCATAATTTTCAAAGAGCATTTGCAGTTTGGAATGTATTCCACACCAAATTTGCATGTGGTATTTTTGTGCAGAAAACAGCACCTCATTTTTCTCCACAGGATATGCTGTTTTCTGCAGACACAAAAATACAACACACATAAATTTTGTGAAGAATAAGTGCAGAATATTATTTTCTGAACAGAAAATGCTGTCTCCTGTGTAGACAATGCTGTACCGGAGGGGGGGGGGCTTATTCTGCACAAAATCCATCCTTTTGTGCACAGAAAACAGATTTTCTATGTAAGGAACAGCACCTCTATGCAGAAAACGTTGTTTTCTGCACAAAACTATGAGTGAATGTTGCACAGTCACAATCTGTGAGGATTCTCATAAGTTCCAAATCCTTCTTGTCAGAGTTCCCCAGTACTCAAGAAATCTGGTTTTTAGATCATTTTCCAAATATTTTTGAATATCTTTGCATCCCTACACCTAACAAACCTACAAACCTATTTCAGTTTTATGCCAGTTTATTTGCACAGAGGAGGGTCCTTCTGCAGACCTCAGACCTCAGGCAAGTATTCTTTCAGTTATTGATGTTCTGAGCCAATTAGGGTTTTAGATGTCATCCTCAATATGTTGAATTCAGAGTGGAAGTATATTGACTTCCAGGGCATCTCCTTTATGACCTGTGTCATGAGTTATATGTATGGTATTCAAGTCAACAGGCTTGCTGCACTTTGGACTAGCTACAGTTTTTGAGACATCACCAAGGGCAGCCCCATGTACAGCACTTTTTTTTTATGTGTCTTCAAATAATCTCTGACCTATGGAGACCCTATCACAGGGTTTACTTGGCAAGATATAGTCAGAGGAAGTTTTCCATTGTCTTTCTTTTAGGCTCAAATGGTGTGTCTTGAGATAGCCAGTGTAGTGTAGCAGTTTGAGTGCTGGACTAGGACTATGGAGACCAGGATTTGAATCACAACTTGTCCATATAACCCCACTGGTTGACCTTGGGTAAGTCACACTCTCTCAGCCTTAAAGGGTAGCAATGGCAAACCTACTCTGAAGAAACTTGCCAAGAAACCCCATGATATGGCCTTAGGGTTGCCATATGTTGGAATCTACTTGAAGGCACACAACAACACAGTGTGTCTTGCCCAAAGTCACCTAACAGATTTCCATGGATGAGCAGGGATTCAAACCTTGTTCTCCCAGAGTTCTAGTCCAGCACTAAAGTCAGTATACCACACTGGCTCCTTGATCACATTGTCATAGTCTAAAGCGTGATGTAGTGGTTTGAACATTGAATTGTGATTCTGGAGACCAGGGTTCAAATCCTGGCTTGGCCACATAAACCCACTGGTTGACATTAGGCAAGTCACACACTCTCAGCCTCTGAGGATGGCGATGGCAAACTTCCTGTGAAGAGACTTGCCAAGAAAACCCAATGATATTGTTGCCTTAGGGTCATCATAAGTCAGAAACAATTTGGAGGCATCACCACCACAACAAACTGGAAAGTTACCTGTGTGTGGACTACTGTGGTTAAGTTATCCCCATCCAAGAAGAGCCATCTCTGACACACACACACACACACACACACACACTAGAAACTGGCACCAAACACTTCAAGCTATAGAATCCACTTGGGCCTCCAGTGACAGAGATGGATTTAGGACTACTCCCAAGCTTCTTCAGAAAGAGTGCAAATCCACCCAGAGTTTACTTAATTCCCAGATATGAGAACTACCAGCCTACATAGTCTTTGTCCTATTGGGATTCAGTTTCAGTTTATTGGCCCTCATCCAGCCCACTACAGAATCCAGGTGCTGGTCCAGTACCTGCATAGCTCCAGATAACTCCAATGACAAGGAGAAGGACAGCTGAGAGTCATCAGCATAATGACATAATCCAACAGCTTCATATCAATGATTGTGGGGCTGAACAGGAATTTCTCAATGCTACACTCTGAAATTGGGTTCACAGACAGGAGTGGAGCCATTGTAACACAATGTCTCCTACTCCCATTTGATAAAATCAATCTAGTAAGATACCACAATCAATGGTATCAAAAGCCATTCAGAAACCCAGGATGGTCAATCCTCTGTCTTTTCCACTGGAGTAGGTGGTGAATATGAGAGTGACTGAAAACAGATTGAAGTGTGGTCAGATAATGTTTCCTCAAACAAAATCTGAAGCTGCCCCGCCACTACACACTCAAACACCTTGCCACCCCCAAGGTATTTTCCAAAATCACTGCTGCATAATAGATTTAACCAAGAGTTCAGTCTGATCTTCAATCTTACTCGCTCTGTAGCCTAAAGCCACCTGTGATCCAGCCAGCTTCTGTATGACAAGATGAATTATGTCCTCCGCAGCCCCTAGATTGGGAGTTTAGGAATGATTGTATTGATGGACCTTTTCATTTCATGGTTCCATAATGCAACCAAAGCCTCGATCACCAGCCAAAAAATCCACCAAAGAATTCAGGGGTGTTTCACAATACACATGTCTCCAGGTGGATTCATCTTAACCCACACCTGCTAGTAAGGTTCACAACCACCAAACCCAAATTTCAGAAGAAAGTGATCTGACCACAAAAGCACTATTATAAATCATCCCCTCAACAAACAAAAAACAAACAAACCCAGGTCATCCTCCATCTGTCCAACAGCAAAGATGAGTCTAGAGTATGTCCTGCAACATGTGCTGGACCAACAACCTACTGAGACAGTCCCATTGTTGTCATGGTAACCCTGAATTTGTCCCATCAGGAAGTTCCCTTAAAAGAACTTCATGAGGTTCTCCAGCACCACCTCTGAAACCACCTAGACCATATCAGGAAGAGACACTACTGGCCAACATTTCTGTGTCTTTGGTCCTAAACCAAAGTACAAACTCCCAAAGTTGGTGCTATGGCAGATGAGTTTCCTTGTAAAGGACATGAGTCTCCAACCAATTGAATCATCCTGGCTTACTCAAAAAATCTCAGGTATTCTAGTTTCACATTTGTTGTTGTTGTGTGCCTTCAATTTATTTCTGACTTATGGTAACCTTAAGTCACCCTTCATCATGGGGTTTTCTTGGCAAGATTTGTTCAGATGAGGTTTGCCACTGCCTTCCCCTGAGGCTGAGAACATGTGATTTGCCCAAGGTCACCTAGTGGGTTTTGTGGCTGAACTGGGACTTGAACCCTGGTCTTCAGAATTGTCACATACACGATGTGAAAAGATGGGCACACATACTTCCACAGTTTCCAGGCATGTGCTTGCTTTCTCAAGCAAAGCGCAAATGTTACATACCTACGTACATGCATACATACAAGGGCTGACATTGTTGTTGTTGGGTTTTTTTAAAAAAACAAAACAAACAAACCCAAAACAAAATGATGTGCCATTCAGGCACCATTTCCTGTCTTCAGTTTCCCATCATCTAACTGCTTGAAGTAGGTTGATTTCACCACGGTACACAACTGGCCTAAACTGTCTATACACTGTGGTGAATATATACCACCACCACTGGGCAGTAGAGCCAGTTAGGGCAGAGAGAAGTTTGATAGTACCTGGTTTGTCCTAGGATGAGGCTTGGGTATGCCAAATGGAAATGGACAGAGGGGAGAAAGAAGCTAATAGCAGAAGCTCCCCTTAAGCCAAGCAGAAAGTAACTCTTCTTATCCCATTTTTACCCCTCACCCAGATATATTCACTTCTTCTTCTTGAAGACACTGGAGAAGGAAGTTAAACCCCTGAAACTTCAGGTTAGGCTGGAAACCTGCTAAGAAGCAGAAATTCAGCAGGTAGAACCTTTTTCCTTACCATGGCACTACCTTTTTATGGTGGTGGGATTGTGTGCTCCTTTGAGGCATGAGGCTATGCTGATGGCACCAGTGCTGCTGGTAGGGCCTCTCATGTCACATAGGCTTTTTGCTGACAAGCTAAATGTCTGGGCAGCAGCAGTAGTGTGTGTTTGAGAGAGAGAGACAGGCAGAAGATCTTTCAGAAACAACAGCAATGGCACTTATTAGTATTGCACAGAAGGAGGCACAGTATACCCCTTTTGAATGCCTTTTACCATAAAAACCCTATGATGAGACAATCCAAAATGAAAAAAGAGATAGTTCTAGAATATAAGACTCCCGGGTCGGAAGGCACTCAACAAGCTACTGGGGTACAGCAGAGGACAACTATAAGTAGCACTGTGGCTAGTAAAGCAAATGGACTCAAGATGAAAGGATGTTCAACTGTTGACATGCTCAGAGGTGAAAGGAAAGTGCAAAGCTGCACACCACATATTATAGGAACATGGAATATAAGAAGCATGAATCAGGGGAAGCTAGACATAGTAAAACAAGAAATTGTATGTATAAACATTGAAATATTTGGGGTAAGTGAGCTAAAATGGACAAGAACTGGACTTTCTGAGTTAGAGTTTTACTCAGGAAACAAAAATCTAAGAAGAAATGGGGTAGCATTAATAGTGAGGAGAGATGTAGCAAAAGCAGTCAAGGGATATAATGGAAAATCTGACCAAATAATATTAATAAGACTTCAGGAAAAATGCATCAATCAATATAACCATAATCCAAGTTTATGCTCTAATGATAGAGGCAGAAGAAGAAAATGATTATATGCTAGAGTCCAGGAGGAATTAATGACATGCCAAAACATAGGCCTGATAATCATAAACAATCGGGATGCAAAAAACAAAACAAAAACAAAACTGGTTTGCACCAGCACATGTCATTTCAATAGGATATAATTCAGCTATAGCTTACTTACAAATTTGATTTGCTGCTAAAGAGTTTCTTGGTAGCAGCCCTCTGCTAGAAAACACATGATCACATTGAAATAAAAGCCCCTTCACTATGTTTAATGCATTGAAATGACGTCCGAAGACCAACCTAAATGCTAATTTCTGATTAAAATGAACTCATGTTTCAGACCAAAGGCTCAGTGGGCAGGGCATTAGCAGGATAGTCAGGAAAAGAGATTTCTCCTACTCATTAGAAAGAACATCTTGACTGTAAGAACTGTTTGACAGTGAAATACACTACCTTGAAATGTGGTGGAGTCTCCTTCATTGGAGGTTTTTAAACAGAGTCTGGATGGCCATCTGTCAGGAGTACTTTGTGCATTCCTGAATGGCAGAAAGGGGTTAGAGTAGCTGGCCCTGGTGGTCTTTTCCAACTCTATGATTCGATAAGAGGGGACTGTTCAGAGCAGGTGACATATTTCTCAGTTCTATTATTTTCCTCTTCAGCTATACAAAGTGTGTGTGTGTGTGTTTGTAGAGGGGAGAAAATTGCTCTATGCAGAGATTCAGCATCAACCAATGACTCAGTAAGGTGGTAAATCCATTCTGTGCTTGTGGCTTTTTTTTAAATCTGAGAGATAGGATTCAGAACCTTGGGTAACTCCTTTAAAATTCACATTCAAACTCACAATCGATTCATAGCCTCACTGACATAGAAACAACAGCTTCCTCAAGGTCTGTCTTTCTGTCTCTTCCACCTACTAATCCAAGTTCTCAAGGTGGTTTATATTTAACAAAACAGAGTTACTTGGTTACATCCAAGATATACAGTTCTTCCCCCCACCTCCAGATGTTCTAGATGCCAGTCTGCTTTTGAAGTATGCTTCTTCCATACCTTGGAAGAAATGACTGCTGCTGAAGCTAGGTGTTAGTTCCACATGAGGCAAGACCTCCTTCCCCAGACTGCCAGTGCTGATGTCCTTTGGAGTTCTTGACTAGGGTTGTTCAGATGTTTTTTGGCCAGGGTTGTTGAGCCTCTGACCATATTCAGATGAAGGCTTGGCCAAATCAGGCCATCTCAAACTATTTGGAGTGTGTTGGGGCAAAGTTGGCTTCATGGGACTTGGGACTGGCTAGAGAAAGTAGACTCACCTCCCATTCACCAGAAACTGACCACTCCCCACCCTGCTTAGTAAGCACCCAGTGTCTTGCAGGAAGAAGGCAACATTGCTTTCTCTTGTTTCTTAGGTCTTTCTCACTTCCAGAGTATACTGCAGGGGTAGGCAACCTTTCCCCTTTAAGGGCCGAGGGACTTCAGCTCCCAGAAGCCTCAGCCATGTTGGCCAATAGTCCCATGTTGGCCAATAGCTCCTGGGCTTCTGGGAGCTGAAGTCCCTCAGCCCTTAAAGGAGAAAGGTTGCCTACCCCTGGTATACTGTGTTCATGGCGATACTTCATGCCACACACACACACACACACACAATACTGTATATGACGAATGCATTTTTTTGTTGAGTATTTGAGTGTGGTATTTAAAAATTCTTTTTCCTTCTAATTTATTTATATGCTTGAGAGGCTGCACATTAATTCAATTGAGCTTCACTCAATGCAAATTTGAAAACAGTTTCTGGCGGGGGCTTGTTCCATAATTGAGACACCTTTAAATCGTGACCCTAGCCACTCCTGAAACATGGCAAAGTTGGCCAATGTGCACTCCAGAGCACATACTGTGTGCAACATTTGCCTCAGAATAGTAAGCAAACAAAACCATAGCAGCTGGAGTGAATCATAGCTGAGTAAGAGGAGCCTAGGGGAATTAAAACAGATGGAGTTGACAAGAGAATCAGGAAAAAGAGCCAGAGGTGCCCTCCCTCCAGTTCCTGTTCTATTTTTCAGCTGTCTAGTGCCAGTCACTTTCTCCCATCCATTGAGAGGAATAGTTCATCGTTTGGATAATTAATGAAGTAACTGGCTCACAGCACAACCCTATCTGCACCTACTTAAGATAGCTACAACTCAATCCTAGACATGTTTGTTCAAAAGTAACTTCCACTGCCTTCAACAGGGCTTGCTTCCTTGGTCATAGGATTGTAGTTTTCATTCTATTGAATTCAGCAGAGTTTATTTTTAACTAGACATGCAAAGCATTGCGGTATGATTTCTCTAATAATCTCTGTAGTATAGCTTCAGGAGACTCAAGGCCTATGCAGACTGCCAGAAATAGTGCAGATTAAATTGAGGCACTGCCCTGGCTCAGTGCTAGGGAATCATGGGAACTGTAATTTATTGTGGCACCAGAGCTCTCTGACAGAGAAGGCCCAATGTCCCAGAAAAAATACAATTCCCATGACTCCCTAGCACTGAGCCAGGGCAGTGCCTCAATTTAATGTGCACTATTTCTGGCAGTCTGACTTGAGCCAGTGGTTTCTAACCCAAGTGATCTGCTATGGCAATTAGTATAGATTTGAGCAGAAGATTTAGGTAAACAAGGTTGCGACTTGTTGCAGTTGTCAATTAAGAATAATTTGGAAACAGTTGCATCTGTACAATTAATAACAACTGTACAGTTGGTACAATTAGATTCATGATATGGAAAATACCATGGGGTATATCTAGGTCATTGTTTAATTCAATGGAGCCTTTCTTTAACAAACTATATGTATTTCTGGTTGCCCACCTGCAAAAGTGGTATATGAACCTGACATTTTTTCCTGAAATAAAAGTGGGGGTGGAAATAAAAATGAAAGAAGTATGGAACTATTTCTTCAGAGGCAGAGCCTAAAAATTCGAGAGCTCTTTGGCTCAATAAAGGGAAAGTAAGGGCTAACATGACAGGCTTCTAAATATCACAATATGTATCTTTAAAGATATAACAAGGGAAAATAGATGGTCATGTTGTATGATTCAAGGAAACAATTTGGACATATTTTTGGAAGACAGCTAATAACCCACTGCCTGTTTTTAAAAGTAACTGTGTACTTGCATTTTTACTGATTAAACTCAGTGGGGCTTATTCCTATGTCAATAATAATAATAATAATAATAATTTATATCCTGCCTCTCTGGGCAACACAACCAGGGCGGCTTACAAGGTAAAATACACAATCCCATATCCCAATAACCCACCCACCCTTAAAATACAATTAAACAGTGCAGAGTGCAGAAAACCTTGGGGTAACAGTACAACAGGAAATTTCAGCTATCGTTAAGGGTTGTACACAACCCTAAAAGGGGCAAGAGTTTTGTCCCTTATTCCCCCAAACAATCCTATAGACAAATGAAAGTTACACCTATTTATAGACTTTGTTATCACTGAGAATGAAGGGATTTCCTTATGACCCTGAAGCCAGGTCACACCCTCACCCCTGGCCGCTTAGTTGCCAGTAGAGGGTGCAGGGGCAGCCAGGTCATATCTAGCATGTTCCTCAGCCAGATGAGAAGAATTCATGCTCCTGGACCTCCTGGATTAGAGGACTTCCAAGAGGTCCTGGAGAATGGTATAATCTTCATGCATCCAATGCAGGACCAGTGCTAGACACTGCCTGGCTGTCCTGCATCCTTCCCAGGCCACTAAATGGCCTGTGGGTGGTATGTGACCTGTCTCCAGGATCATGAGTAAAGAATGTGGGGAGCAGGGAAGGAGTGGACTTACACCTGCTTTACACTCCACAGCGTGATATAGGATTTCTCTGGTGCTGGAAATTCTTGTCTCTCAGATAAAGTCTTGCTGAAGCAACTGAAGTGGAAAGTTTCCTGTAGGTGTGACTTTTCAAATATCTATATTTATTTTTCTAACACTACAATCAATCCTCACTTCTCCAATTGAGATCCCTTCAAATCAAGCAGAGGAACTCATACCATTCAGGGTTCTGTTGGATGAAGTACTGCAATGTTAAAAAGATGGTTTCTTTTTCTTAAATGTGAAGGATTGAGGTGACCTGATAGTGCTTTATGTAGTGTTTATGTTCTGTGTAATGTAAGTAGTTTGAAAATGCTGCTTCTCAGTCTTTTCCATCTAATTGGCCCCTAGATTGTGTGAGTGCATGTAAATAGGATCCAAGCAAGGCCTAATATATCTACATTGCAAAACAGTAGCAGAAGTAGGCTCCATTGAGTTCAATGGAATTTACTCCCAAGTAAGTGGTTCCAGGTACTGTAGGCTATATTTCAGATGAAGGAACTGGCAAAACCACCTCTGAGCGCCCTTGCCTAAGAAAACCCTATAAAACTCATAGGGTTACCATGATTCAACAGACAACTTGAAGGCATGTACACACACACACATACACACATGTGCAGGATTGCTGCCTTGATGGCTTTCCCCCAAGGGCACAGGTAAGCTTGTTGTGATGAATACCTTCCTGTATTCCTGGGTCCTGGGGAGGGGAATTATAGCTGCTATAATTTTGTGCAGGTATTGATTCCTGCACAAAAGCTTTACATTCCTAGCAATGATACTGGGAATGGATGATGAAAAATATGCTAGAGGGAGAGAATAGAGTAGCAGAGGGAGTTATATTTGGCCCTATAGTACTGAAAACACAAACAAAGCCCCTGAATGGGGTGGGAAATAAAAGGCAAGAAAGTCTGCCAAGCTGGTTCTGAAAATACTCTGAAGATTTGAAAAAAAGTCCTTTACCCTATCCACTGATGCTATTTTCCTCCCCCCATCCTGACAGTTAATTCCAGTGTCATACAACCTCCTATTTCTCTCCAGTGTCATTTTCAGATAACACTAACAACAAGCCAAAAAGATACATCTGTCACGTCTCATTTACTCAGAGCAAAGTCATTCAGGGGCATTTTCTACAACTATGGCTGCTCCCCCATGCCCTGCCTCTGCAGCTAGTGTGCAGCAGCACTGGAAACTCACAGTTATATTTCCTGACATCTCCAAAATGAGTGTTATATTACGGATGGGGGGGGGGGGAATCCCTGGGGACATGCTCATGAAGTAAAGTCTTGTTACAGGCCCCAAAGCAACTGAAAGGGTCACTAAATTGTGTGTGTGGTGGAGAGAATTTTCTCATAGTCCCTCCATAACCATTCTATGTTGTTCCTTCTTAGTGCTGTGGAATGGAAAATGAAAGGAAAATCCAGAGGAACATGGAAAGGCAACAATAATCAGACAGGGTGATCTAATTCCTAGGCTGCTTCTTTAGCTTAAGGACTGCTGATTTTTATCTAAATTGCCAGAGTCACAAGGAACACAGAACACTGATAAGGATTAAAGACTGCAGACACTGAGACAAAGGAGAGGAAGCTTTAATTAGACCGTTTCAGGGCAGACATGAATTTTATGGGTACTGATGTTTTTTTTTTTTTTTTTTTTTTAAATCCTTTATTAATATATTAAAAAACAGGAAAAACTAACAAATCAAAAAACAAAACAACAACAAACAAAAAGAAAAAAACAAAAACAAAAATACATTGAACAAACACATTACCTAACATTACATAACACATTATATAACATTACATAATACATTACATAACATTATACACTATACAAACAACAAATAAACACAATACACACAATAAAACGAACACTTAAATCACTTCCTAAGCTTCGACTCAAGTATTATATCCCTTTCTTATTCCATCTCCGACGCTTTAAAAAATATTATCTATTTCTTTCATACTAGACAATTTTCCCTTCCACTCTCCGTTTAGGGGGGAGGTGCTTCAAAAACCGGTTTTAAATTTTATGCCAAAACCTTTAATAGTAATTCAGAGTATTCACTATTCTCCAAAAAAATTTTAACTGGCTCCCAGGCCTTTTTTTGTTTATCCCAGGATTCCCCTCTTAAACAAAGAGTTAGTTTATCTGAGACAACACAATCTATCAATTTATGCAGCCACTCTTTCACTGTTGGAGGATCACTACGCTTCCATTTGGATGCATAAACCATCCTAGCGGTTGTAGTTAAATAAAAAAGCAATTTACGGTACTGATGTTTTGATTCAAGTAATACAGATTCTCTCTGAGGTGACCTGCAAAAAGCTTTACGCTTGCAGGTCTTGCAGGGAGAGTAAAACTAAAGCAGATTTGTAATTCAAGAATGCACTGGCACCTTTCCTTTGTTTTTAGTCCAATATCAATTAAGTTGGATTTCTATAACTGCATTGCAGTTACAGATTTGTAATCTGGAATTACTGGTCATAACTGTTCATATTCACATATGTTATGTTTTCACAACTGTAGAAATATTGACATGATCATAAATGTCCCCTCCCTAAACTTCACCTTAAACTTTAGGGAGACATTCAACATGATGGAGGTCTGCAGCACAGTTGAGTGTGGAGCTTCATGATGATGCACCCAACCTTCTCCCACTCCTTAATTGTACATTGAGAATGAAGCCCTCCACACATGGAGTGTCTCCCTGGTGGGATTCGGGAGTTGATTCCCGAATAGCTGTGTTGACATAAATACGAATTTGATATGAGATCTTGGCCTAAGATTTGTAAAATTTGATTTTTCTCTAGTTGCTATCCAGCTTGTTTTAGGTAGCATTTCTCTCAACAGCAGATATTTTGGAGCTTTTGGATCCTTGACTGGTGAGGAGTGGGAAACTATCTCTTGCCTCCCCTTCTGTGAATGTTGGTGTTGGTGAAAGGGAGCAATCCTATAATATAATGACAGTATAACAACAGTAGAATTGTTGGCTCTGCAAGAGAGTGATTATATGCTACCTGGCTAAGGGATCAGAGGTTGTTGTGGACTAACTTCTCTGCTGGAGGAGAGGGAGGTCTCTAGGCAGAAAAGTTTGTGGAAAGCTCTGCCCACCATAGCAACCTTTGGCCAGTAGTGGGCCCAGAAACAGAGAGTTGCAGTAGAGTGTGAGGACAGCTTGGGGATCTGCAGATCCTAAGTCCCTTTTGTTCTCTGATATGAGCCTCAGTCTGGAGGTACACTAGCTGGCAGAGTGAATTTCCTCCCATTGGAATCAACAAGATGGAAAAGAAAAAGATTGGTTACAGGTCTTCAGGGCTTTGTATGAAGAGGATCAACTGTCACAGATTTAGGCCAAGATTCAATTGGTCCACTGGCAGAGCATAACTATCCATCAGTGTGCTCACACTGGTGCATGAAGGGAGGGCACAAAGCCTGCTTCTTCTTTTCCTGGATTTGGGAGAGCAGCCAAATGTCCAATCAGTGACTAGAAAGGTGGGTGCATTGCACTCGAGGCAAAAGTGGTACACAAAGAGATACTGGATACCATTTGTACAGTACTAAAATGGATGTATACTGGCGTAAGCAGGGAGTTAGACCACCATAAGCCACCAATTGGATTTTAGTTTAGCCCCTCTCCCCATCCCTGTCCTATTGGGCTTGTAGGTACAATAAAAGAGTGGTAATCATCAGATAACCACCAGGAGGCTGTCTGTAGTGAACACAAGGTCATGATACATAACCATCTATGGTAAAAAGATCCCAAATCTTTATCAATGGGAGCAAATACTAGAGAAAGATGTGTGCTATAAATAAAAGACAGACATGTGTATAACCCGTCAAAATTCAGGCTGGAACACTTGAAAAAGGAATACATAGATGTTTCTCATTCATTTGTTTTCTAACACCTTCACTTGCCTGCTTTTGTTCCTTGTGGCTTTTGTAATTCCTCTGCTTTTTAGCATTCTTGTTCATACGTACACAAAAAAGTATGGGTCTTAGATTGACTCTCCCTGGAAGCCTAAACCAACAGATTTAATGCCATCTGGTGCACTCTAAAAGTGAGGCAAAGCAATGTAATGAGCACCTGTTTGAACGAAGCAGCTTAATGCTGTGTGTGCGGTCAGATCTGGAAGAAAATAAATGTGCTGAATTGTATTGTTAGTACTGAGCAGAGAAGTTCCATTGAATTGATATACTGTGTACAAGTGTTGATTCACCATTCAACAACTAAGGGCCTTTACAGATTGTCAGAAATAATGCAGCTTGAGACCACTTTAACTGCCTTGCCTCAGTGCTAGGGAATCATGGGAACTGTAGTTTATTGTGGCACCAGAGCTCTCTGACATAGAAGGCTCGATGTTTCAGGGGGGAAAAAATGACAATTTCCATAATTCTTTAGCATTGAGCCAAGACAATTAAAGTGGTCTCAAGCTGCATTATTTCTGGCAGTCTGTAAAGGCCCTAAGGCA
Organism: Phrynosoma blainvillii; assembly: GCA_026167975.1. Taxonomy (NCBI): domain Eukaryota; kingdom Metazoa; phylum Chordata; class Lepidosauria; order Squamata; family Phrynosomatidae; genus Phrynosoma; species Phrynosoma blainvillii. Next base: position 224,660,443 of record JANUYF010000001.1, on the reverse strand, counting down.
AGTCTACTCTAGTTCTGACTAACCAATATGATGCAGGCTTATATGTGAAGAAAATTAGAGATAAAGAATACCAGCTGACAGATGTGATCCACATCTGTGAAAGCATGTGCAAATCTTCTGTCTAGAATGAGGTGATTGCATACTACAGGTTGATCCACTGCAGGCAGCCTGCCTTCTTCCTGGATGCTTGAAGTGTACAAGCCTTTTGAGGTATTAGTTTAAGTGCCACAGGAGGAGGGAGGGAACATCTGGCTTGTGCAAATTTAAGCCTAGGAGATTGCATTCCCCAGAAAAATGTTCAAAAAATTCTTTGAATTGATTTGAAGGTCTGGGTAAACTGCAGATTACTCCTCCTTCTGCAAAGTCACTGCTATAAACAAAAGAATACCCATATATTATTAATGGAAGAATTATGGAAATCTTCCAAAATCCAGAATGCCCAGGCAGAATGTAAATGGTACATTTCCATCCTGTGGGACTAATGTCAGACAACATCTAACAAAGCAAAACAAAACAAAACAAAATGTTCAAGACCTTCTGGTCTTAAATATGGAGTTTGTTCTCCCACTGTAGGATCTGTGTAGGCCACATACATACCTTTCCAGCCCAAGAAAGGTGTCAGTAATGCCAAACTACTTTAGAGAAATCCTACCCCCTCACCAAATCAGCACTACTCCCATCCCTGTTGTCAGGGAGGGCATGGATGCTGCCCTTCCCTGCTGTTGAATCTTTGTTGGATGTTTCAAAGGAGGCACAGAATACCCCACAGGCAGTTGTTGATAAAGTGAAACTCATGAATTTATAACACAATATGCATGTCCCACATCAATCTCTTATGTACAATGAATGAGTTAACTAGAAATTGTACCTTCAAAATAAAATATCTTAATAAATTAAGATTCTAAAGGGGTAAAATGGGCTAATTTGAGCTTTGTTCCTAGCCCTCTCCATGTGAATGGTGTCGCTGTGAGCCCAGCAATGAAGTTCACTGTGTTGTAGCAGACTGTGCCGTCCCTGAATGTGTCAACCCAGTCTATGAACCAGAACAGTGTTGTCCAGTCTGCAAAAATGGTAAGCATTCAATTTATTACAAAACAAATTATTATTATTATTATTATTATTATTATTATTATTATTAAAAACCCTTATACATGGGGATGGGAAGGCTCAAATTTGGAAGTGTAGCTTCACACAGAATGTGTGAAGTAGTGGCATGGCTCCATAAGCAGCCTGATTTGGGGGTATATATGCTGACAGAGTTATAAATCCTGATGCCAGTGTGATACACACTTTGACCGTACAAGCTTTTGAGGATTAAATTATCCCATGGTTGGTATTATTATTATTATTATTATTATTATTATTATTATTATTATTTAAAAAAATGGAATGCCTACCTCTGCTCCAGTACATGGAACAGTCTCAGAGGTAAATAACTGAGGGAACCAGCAACTGAGTGGTTGAGACAGGGTACCTGGGACTTTTGAGGCTTTAAGGGGTTGGTGGATGGCTTGGGGAACATATAACAGAAACTGAGAGCAATGAAGACACAGATTATCAGTCCTGCTCCCCCCTACTAGTTGAGACAACTTGAAACTTTGAATATTTTCCTGAGATGTTTAACTATCACAAGGACATTTTATCATATTTTATTATATCATATCATTTTTATCATATTTTTTATTATATTCAGTGTCAAAAGTTGCCATCTTTGAGGTAGTTTTAATTCTTGTTTGAGAAGAGTTATGGATGATACCCTGGCTCGCTTCACATCTGGGTTTAGGAGAAAAGAGGGCTGGAATCCATAAAACATGTACCAAATAAAACATATTAGTCTTGAAGTGGTCACAAAAGTAACTGAGGTGTTTTCCTGCAGCAAAGAAAACACCTCTACAGTCGTCCCTCCATTTTCATGGGGGATTCGTTCCGGACCCCCACCCCGTGAAAATGAAAAAAATGCAAATGTTCAAAACTCATTGGCTTGAATGGGTGCACACTCATGTGCACAATGTTGCATGCACTTGAGTGCACACACCATTATTTCTCTCCTAGCTTCCCATCTGCAGAAATTCAAGACCATGAATGGGAAGTCCGCAAAATAGGAGGGATGACTGTATTTATTATAATCATAACCCCAGTGACATTAGCAGGAGCTTAATTTGGTTCGACCTCTTTTCCTAAACCCTCCCTTATGTCCACCTGATATATTGGGGAAACCACCTTCTCTCCCCAACACCCATAGCAGCACGACATGTCAGGTGCTGGCAGTTGGCTGTGTCATGCTGCAAGCCAAGGAATAGAATTTGTGACACAGAGTCATTCAGCAAACTAAGGGCCTCGGCAGACGACTAAAAGAGTCGTCTTCCGGGCAGCGAAGAGGAGGGGCAGCCGCACGAGCGGCGCCCCTTCCTCTCCCCGAGGTCGCCCCCAGAAGCGCCGGCCGTCCGCACGGCCGGCGCACCGGGGATGACCTCACGGCGCAGCGTCCACATGCGCTGCGCCGTTTGAGCCAGGGAAAGTGCGCCCGCCGCTTTTAGGGCGCACTTTCCCTTACATCTAAAAGGAGCGCCAATTTGGTGCTCCTTTTAGATGCGCCGCAGGAGCGCCGCGGTCCGGAGGCTGAACTCCGGCGGCGCTCCGACCCGCGGCGTCTCCGGGGCCTCCGTCTGCTGAGGCCCTATGGCTACTTTCTAAGAAGAACTGTATTACACTTTTTGCCTCACTAAACATTATCAGAGAGAACCATTATGAATGGCTCTCAGACAACTATGGCTTGCACATGTTGGATAAAGCTGCAGTGAGTGCCTGGGTGTTGCAGGCAGTATGTGGCCCAATCATTTGTCAAGCTGAATGCCATGGAAATACATGAACCTTGCTCTTGTTCTGTTCTCTTGGGCTATTGTGAACTATGAAATCCAGCTCCATCTCTGCTAGGTAAATCTACCTATATTTACACATCACGGTACTTATATTCTCCATATGAATTACATCTAGGGCACTATTAGTGTCTGATGGAGATATTTTAGGTCTATGATCCTTCCTTAAACTGGGCTAGTAATAGGTTGGATGTCCCTAGGTCCTAATTAATCTCTGATCTTCCTAGCATTATGAATCTCTAATATCCTACCTACATTATACACATGTATAAATAGAATTAACTGAATAATAAACTTACTGCTTTTACATAAATACTGGTCCTTACCATTACCCCCTCCTAAATATTGGATGTTATATGATATCATGTTTTCTTATAAGAACAAGGTTTTCAGATCTAGGAGAGGAGTTCCAAGAAATAACTTCAACAATGATTCATGTTGAGAACATTAAAAGATAGTCAGATTCCTTGGAACTTCCATTTAAAGACGCAATCCTCCTACCAACCTGCCATTGATAGTGTAACCTCTGCCCATTTGAGTCCTGTGAGGCATAGCAGGAATAAACTTTCCAAGACTTCAGTGAACAAAATGTCTTTAGTTGGAATGGCAATTATACAGAATACTATATTAATTACCCATGAGAGCTAAGGGCATAAATAATGCAACCATTACTTTCTTTGAGTCCAAAGAGAAAACTGGAGAGGTCTGGCTTGCTACTGTTTGTAGTCAGACAGTCTGAATATCCCTTTTATCCAACAAAGGGCTGGATGCTCCAACATTCCTTCTCTGCAAACAGCTTGCCCAACAGAACATCCACAGTAAACAGTGAACATATAATTGCAGCTTGAAGGGCATTGGCCTGTGGCAACTATGCAAATATAACCAATTCCAGATACACATACATACACAAAAAATGATTCTCGATCCCCTTGTTAAATCAGCTATGCACATATATCAGTTAAATATATCATGCAGAAAGTGATAAGAGACCATTAGTATTACTCAGCTACCCAACAGAATACCAGCTCTTTTTCTCCTCTCTTTCCTGAGTGATGGCTCAGGGAAGGGAAGAATATCCATAATTATTTGTTTCCTGGCAAAAGAACAGCTTTCCTGACACTAAGGAAACCCCTGCCAAGAAGAATAGCATGGTGCTGAGATTCATCACACTTTGCGAAGTTCCTTGGGGAATTATTCCATGCAGAAATAGAATTTTTTTGAAATTATACAAATCCTACTCCCAGCACACAAAATGGACTCAACACAGAAAAGCCACATGCATTTCTGCATAGTGTAATTCCCAAAATACTTGGTAAGGTCCAAAGGCCTCTTAAGAAGTATGCAGAAATCTTCAGTGTGGAGAAAACTACAGAGACTTTTTGTCTTTGCATGTAAGAATGAAAAATGTGTATCCCTAGAGCTGATGCTAAGCCTGTGGGGCTAAAGCAACTCATTCACGGAGTTGCAGTAGGTCCTTCCAGCTATGCTTGAGCTCTGTGAAAGGCATATCTTTCAGCTGCTATCAACTGTTTATTTTTCCAGAGATGGGGACCCACAATTTTGTCTTTGTCCTATTGCCAGGCATTGCTAGATGTCATAGGATACCTGCACACTTACCTGTATCACATCAAGATTTCATTGTTTATGTTGGGAATGAGTTAAAGTGCAGGCCCCATGGAATGAAACATTCAGCCAGATTTTGGGAACGCCATGCGTCATCTCTTGTCCCACCAAATTTTTACTCCTTGCCCTGGTGGAGAGTTCTGGAGAACTCAAAAGCTTGTCACACTATGATGGTATTGTAGTTGCTCCTACAAAACATATTGCCTGTTGTCGGTTTGAGCTCTTGTTATGGAACAACCTTTGCTTTTGTACCAGGAGTACTGTGCTTCCTCCTACAAAATTAAAATATGTTTGGGTAGTGTGGCTAATGGGCAGAAAACAGTGAGTTTTCTTCTTGAAGCATTGTGAATGATGCACTTTAGCTCTGGAGGAGTGAGCAAACATATGAGCTAGCAAGAAGGGGTGAAAGTAGCTTTTAATCATCTTCATTTGCTTTTCTTTTTCTTTGTTTAAACATCTCCAACATTGTGCTTTAGAGCTTTAAGTAGGAACAACACAATCCTATTGCACTCAAAAATAAATCCCACTTTGCTCAGTGGGATTTGCTTCATGGTATATGTGTTTGGGATTGTTCCAAAACAATTTTTATAAAGAAAAAAGAAGACACTATAGGTGAGACAGAGGACTTGTATCCTTTGCTGAAGTGTTGTCATGACACACTAGCATAACAATTGTCCAACCTGCATTTGCTTGTCACAATCACTCACCTGGCTGGAGGCACATTTTTCCTTTAACAAGACATTGTAAATTTTGGGCGGCGGGGGGGGGGGGGGAATACAGATTTCCTACCCCAGAAATGATGCTGTCTGGATCCAGATCCCCCCACAACAAATGAATAAGGACTGTGTCCAGGGAGTGCATAATATGATGCTCATCAGGGAGTGCACCACAGTGATCATTTCTAGCAGCGAGCAGCATTTTGTGAGTTTTGACGTTTTATTTCAAAATGTGCCTGTTTCACAAGGGAAAAATCTTCTGAGCAAATCAGACAAAAGCTGACAGCCTCTCTCTGCCTTTCATCTGAATCCTGGATGTTAATCACAGCACCGGCAAAACAGTGGGAAAGCACCCAAAGGCTATCTTTCAGGGCTCCAGGGAAACTGTAGAGTGCTGAAGCTTGACTGAGAGGGCACAACTGATGGAAGTTCCCTTCCAGTCCTGGTGGTAAAGGAACAGTGCAATCCTTGCACCACTCTTTGGATAACCCTCTTTTACATGAGGATGCTGAAGCTCAGGCACAATCCTAATATGTGCTCTGTAAACTGCCCTCCCCCAGCCAGGTGTGGGACTATAGTTCAAACCAGGACAGATATCTTGCTAGCTAAATTATTTTGGCCTCCATTTATCTTTGGACTACAACTCCCACAATCCCTTACCACTGGGCATGACAGCTGGGGCTTCTGGGAGTTGAGATTCAGCAGCATTGAATTTTCAGCAACATTGAACTCTGCCAACTCTATGATTGTTTGTCAACTCTATGATTCTTTCATACTCTAATGAAGACCTTGAACTTGGGGAATTACTAAAGTCCAAGTTTTCCATGGGATCTTTTATCCTTTGTTTATGGAGGTGGCTAAGGAAGAGACCAATAGAGACAAAACTTTCCAATGAGCTGTAATTTATTTGGGGATTCAAACATACAAAGACACCTTAACATACATGCACACACACAAGAACTCAGGAGTAAAGTAGTTAGCTTGGATAGGAAGCACAAGGCTTTCTAATGGGGATAATTACCTCAAAGGAGGCTGCTCCAATGATGAATGAAGAGGGATAGACTCAACCATTATGAAACAGAAAGGACAACAGATAAAGCTAAAGTCAGAGATCACAGTGGCACAGTGGCACCATGAAATCCATCCAGACCCCCATGTGCTTGAGATTTTGGGGAGCATTTATACCCTTAATCCTAACCTGAGCCAAAGAGTTGCTATTGTATGCCAAAAGATTCTGATTGCTATGCTTTGAAGTAGACAATTTCCAAAAGAGGGGAGATAGGGTGCTGATGTTATCTCATCTTCAGCCAGTCACATTCTGGCTGGCACTCATAAATCTTCTAGTTGTGAATGTTCTGCTTTGCAGCTCCTAGGCCTGGCCTTTTTGATCTGCAAATGGTTGTAAATGCAGATGTGAGTCTGTTTGGAGTGCCTCCATGAGACTCACACTTTGATCTCATGGTGATGAAGGCTCTGACGGGGACCCAAAGGGGTCTTTACATCAAACCAATAATCATAACAATTCTGACAAATGTGAAGTCGTAGGCTTTCATGGCCGGCATCCATAATTTTTTGTGAGTTTTTTGGGCTGTGTGGCCATGTTCTAGAAGAGTTTCTTTCTGACGCTTCGCCAGCATCTGTGGCTGGCATCTTCATCTTCTCTGAAAATGCCAGCCACAGATGCTGGCGAAACGTCAGAAAGAAACTCTTCTAGAACATGGCCACACAGCCCGAAAAACCCACAAAAAACTAATTCTGACAAAGGCTGCAGCCACTTTTGGATATGAGTATAGTGTGCAATTTAGTATTGCATTTTCTGCACTTTTGCCAAGTATATACTAAAAAAGGTCCCTACCCCACTACACAGGAAACTCTTCATTTTCTGTGTGTAGGGAAAAAAAGACAGTGGATGTAGGTTTTGACTGCAAAGTTGTCAAGAATGTTTTCAAAAACTGTGCAGTTTATTTATGCAATCTGAAGGAACTTTTGATGTCCTGTTTTAATTAAATAATAATAATAATAATAATAATAATAATAAATTTTATTTATAACCCGCCCCTCTGCTCAGCAATTGGGGCGGGGTACAGCAAGTTAAAAATATAACAAGTAAAAACATTTCATCCTCTCCCCCTAACCCTCCCACCCCTTAAAACAGGATTAAACTATTGCCAGATTAAAATCAAATTACACAATTAAAAACAACAATACTGCTGGATTTAGCCTATCTATTGGAGTAGCAAAAAAAAGGATGTCAAGTGGCCTCCAATTTAGCCGGGTAGCTATTCCGGGAAGGCCTGCCGGAAGAGATCCGTCTTTACTGCCTTTTTAAAGGCAGCAAGGGTGGTGATAAGACGGATCTCATCCGGCAGGCCATTACACAGTCTGGGAGTGGTCGCAGAGAATGCCCTCTGGGAGTTCTGCGAAAGCCTGGTCTTTATCGGTTGTAGCAGATTCCTCCCAGAGGACTGCAGTGTGCGAGGGGGATCATACAGGGAGAGGCGGTCCCTAAGATAAGATGGACCCAAGCCATGTAGGGCTTTAAAGGTTAACACCAACACCTTGTACTGTGCCCGGAAATTAATCGGCACCCAGTGGAGGGATTTAAGCACAGGTGTTATATGCTCCCTCCGAGATGTTCCAGTAATTAATCTGGCTGCCATGTTTTGTACTAATTGCAGTTTCCGGGTTAAGCACGAGGGTAGCCCCATGTAGAGGGCATTGCAGAAATCCAGACGTGAGGTTACCAGAGCATGTACCACAGTTTCCAGGTCCCTCATGTCCAGATAAGGGCGCAGTTGGTGTATCAGCCGAAGCTGATAACAGGCACTCCTGACCACTGCGTTCACCTGACTAGTCATGTGAAGCGATGAATCTAGGAGTACCCCCAGACTGCGAACACAGTCCTTAGAGGAGAATGTGACTCCATCCAGGACTGGAGACTGTATTCCCAAAACTGTTTTCGGGGCTGTGACTGTCAGTACCTCCGTTTTGTCCGGATTTAATTTCAATCTGTTTTCCCTCATCCAATCCATTACCGCTCTTAGACAGTCATTAAGAGGAGAGACGCCATCTGAAGTCTGAGTCGATGATTCAGTCATGGAGAAGTAAATCTGGGTGTCATCAGCGTACTGAAGGCACCGAGCTCCATGCCTCCAAATGATCTCCCCCAGCGGCTTCATATAAATGATAAATAGCATCGGGGACAGGATGGTGCCCTGAGGGATGCCACAATTAAGCTCACTTTTGGAGGATCAATTGTCCCCAAGCCTCACCCTCTGGGATCTGCCCGAGAGGAAGGAATGGAACCACTGCAAAGCAGTGCCTCCAATTCCAAAGTCTCTCAGGCGATCCAAGAGGATGAAATGATATATTGTGTCAAAGGCCGCTGAGAGATCCAAGAGCACCAACAGGGTCACACTACCCCTATCGATGCCCAGGCGGAGGTCATCGGTCAGAGCAACCATGGCAGTTTCCACTCCATGTCCTGTCCTGAAGCTGGTTTGAAATGGATCAAGATAATCAGTATCATCCAAGACTGCTTGGAGTTGGGAAGCAACTGCTCTCTCGATCACCTTGCTTAAAAAGGAAGCAGGGAGACTGGTCTATAATTATTCCTATCCAGGGGGTCCAGGGAAGGTTTTTTCAGGAGGGGCCTAACTGCCACCTCCTTTAAGCAAGATGGTACAATGCCTTCCCTGAAGGACGCATTGATTGTATCCCGTAGGTATACTCTCAACGCGTTCCCCCCCGGACGACCAGCCAAGATGGACATGGATCGAGGGGGCAAGTCATCTTCCTCATTTTTCCAAGGAGCTTGTCCACGTCATCAGTACTCACAGATTGAAACTCATCCAGTAAATTACCATCAACGGAGTTGCTGGACACCTTGTCTACGGATTCTGTCAAAACAATGGCGTCCAAGCTGGCTCTTATCCGAGAGATCTTATCTACAAAGTAGGTATTAAACGCATCACAGCAGGCTGTTGTTGGGTTAAGCAGGGGGCTTGGTGCTGGGGAAACCTTTGTCAATTCCCCCACCACCCTAAACAGCTCTGCTGGATGGGACTCTGCAGACGCAATGCATGCAGCGCAGAAAGATCTCCGCGCTGCACGCAGAGCCTCCCGATAGGAGTCAAGATGCATCCTATGGCAAATTCTGTCAGATGAGAGCCGAGTCTTCTGCCATTCGCGCTCTAGTCATTGTCCAGCTCGCTTCATCCTCCTAAGCTCCTCTGTATACCAGGGCTTACGATTAGAAGCAGGCTGGAAAGGATGCTTGGGAGCAATTGTGTCGATAGCCCTGGCAAGATCGATGTTCCAAGTGTTCACCAAGGCTTCAACAGAATCACCGGCATTTCCAACCATTAAACCCTCTAAGGCAGGGGTAGGCAACCTTTCCCCTTTAAGAGCCAAGGGACTTCAGCTCCCAGAATCCCAGGAGCTATTGGCCAACATGGGACTATTGGCCAACATGGCTGAGGCTTCTGGGAGCTGAAGTCCCTTGGCCCTTAAAGGGGAAAGGTTGCCTACCCCTGCTCTAAGGCCTTCTGGAAACCAATGGGTTCCATATGCCTTCGAGGGCGGACCATTCTCATGGGTCCACCACCCCCGAGGGGGCCGATAGTGGCCTTTAGCTCCATCTTGACCAGGAAGTGATCTGTCCATGACAAAGCGGAGGCTTCTGTAACCTCCACCCACAGATATTCCTGCTCCGTACTAAAAAACCCATCGAGGGTATGACCAGCACAATGTGTGGGCCCGTCAACCAATTGGGCTAGGCCCATGTTAGTCATGGTCTCCATGAACTCCCGAGCTGCACCTGTTAAATTAGACAAGCCGGTCTCAAGAGGGATGTTGAAATCGCCCAAAACCAAAAGTCTGGGTGACTCCAGCAGCAGCTCTGAGACCAGCGAGGTCAGCTCGGTTAGGGAGTCTGTTAAGCAACGGGGTGGTCGGTATACCAACAGAATCCCTAAACTATCCCTGGTTTTCAGGCTAAGGTACATACACTCGATATGAGTTGTTTTCCGGATAGGCTTCCTGGACAAGGTTAGGTTGTTTCTGTGAACCAAGGCCACTCTGCCTCTCTGCCCACTTTCCCTTATCTGCTCATTAACTGAGTAGTTTTACTTCTCCCAAAATTTCTTGAGGGGTCAGAAACCACAGTCAGGAAATTGATAAATTTGTATTCCATCCCTACCTTATGCCCAAAGCATATTATAAATCAGGTTGAATTCCAGTTTCCCTATAACACCTTGAGCAAATTATAGCCTTTCAGCTTCATCTGCTTCATAGGGTTTTTGTTAGGATAAAAATGAGGTTAGACAAAGAAAAATACTATACAATACTTTTAGCTGTGGAAGATAAGCGGAATAAAATTAGTTAAGAAAGATATAGTTGGAAAGAACACAATTGTCCCAAAGAAATCCATGCCTTTTAGAATGTCTCTTATGAAAGAATGGAAGGCTGAGTCAACCCGGAGACCTGCAGGATCAAACTCACAATGTTTTGGCTGCAGTACTGGCATTTAACTACTGCACCACCAGGTTACACATGTTGTTGTTTTTTTCATATGACTTTCTGGAGCCCTTGTGTACAAACAGAGACAAAATTAATTAATCCAAAGAAAGGGGGTATAGAGAATAAAACCAGTAAAATTAAGTATTAAAATGTAAGGTGTGTGCAAATCTCAAAACCAAAGAAAACAAATCAGAACTGAAGGGAGAAGAGATAATATTTTCATATCATTTCTTTGTCCAAAAGGTTGAAGAGGCAACAAAGGGATCAGCTATTTTAGATCTGATACTAACCAACAGGGATTACCTGGTAAATGGGGTTCAAGTGGTGAGATCCTTACGTGGGAGTGATCATGTTCTCCTGGAGTTTCTTATATAGTGGAAAGAAGAAGCTAGGCATAGTCAGACATTCATTCTAGACTTTAGGAGAGCTGGTTTCAATAAACTTAGGGAAACACTGGGAATGATCCCATAGTCAGGAATACTAAAGGAGAAGGGAGTTCAGGATGGATAGGAGTTTATCAAAAGGGAGATACTGAAGGCACAATCTCAGACTGTTCCAAAGAGAAGGAAAAATGGAAGATGTCTCAAGAAGTTGGGTTGAATGACAAAAGAACTTTCAACTGAACTAAGTCTTAAATGGGAGATGTATAAGAAATGGAAAAGGGACACAATCACTAAAGAATTCATACAAATAGCTAGGACATGTAGGGGTAAGGTCAGAAAAGCCAAAGCACAGAATGAGCTCAGGCTTGCTAGAGGGATTAAGAACAATAAAAAGGGCTTTTGGGGGTATGTCCATAGTAAAAGAAAGAAGAAGGAAATGGTAGGGCCACTGCACAGAGAAGATGGAGAAATTCTAACAGAGGACAGAGAAAAGGCAGAACTACTCAACACCTTCTTTGCCTCAGTCTTCTCACAAAAGGAAAAGGGTGTTCAACCTGAGGAAAATGGAGCAGAGGACACAATAGGGGAAATGCAGCACAGAGTAAGTAAAGAGGTAGTACAGGAATACTTGGTTAACCTAAATGAATTTAAGTCTCCAGGAACAGATGAACTACATTCAAGGATATTAAAAGAACTGGCAAATGTAACCTCAGATCCACTGGCAATAATCTTTGAGAAGTCCTGGAGAACAGGAGAAGTTCCAGCAGACTGGAGGAAGCAAACATTGTCCCATCTTCAAAAAGAGGGAAAAAGAGGATCCCAACAACTATCGCCCAGTTAGTCAGACATCAATACTGGGAAAGATTCTAGAACAGTTCATTAAACAGAGAATCTGTGAACATTTAGAAGGGAATGCCATAATCAGTAAAAGTCAACATGGGTTTCCCAAAAACAAGTCATGCCAGACTAATCTGATCTCTTTTTTTGATAAAATTATCAGCTTAGTAGATGAAAGGAATGTGGTAGACACAACATATCTTGATTTCAGTAAGGTTTTTGACAAGGTCCTTAAGGATATTCTTGCAAATAAGTTAGTAAAATGTGGGCTAGACAATGCAACTGTTAGATGGATTAGTAATTGGTTGACTGACCGAACCCAAAAAGTACTTAGCAATGGCTCCTCCATCTCATCCACAGAGATGTGAACAGTGGGGTGCCACAGGGTTAGTTCTGTCCTGGGCCTAGTGCTATTCAACTTATTTATCAATAACTTGGATGAAAGAATAGGGGGTATGCTTCTCAAATTTGCATATGACACCAAATTAGGAGGAATAGCTAATACAGAGGGCAGGATGAAAATTCAAAACGACCTTGATAGATTAGAAAGCTGGGCTAAAGCTAACAAAATGAATTTCAACACAGAGAAATGTAAGGTACTGCACTTAGGGCAAAAAAATGAAATGCATAGGATGGGGGACACCTAGCTTAAGGAGACTACATGTGAAAGAGATCTAGGAGTCCTAGTGGACCACAAGTTGGACAACAGTGTGATGTGGCAGCAAAAAAAAAATGCCAATGCAATTTTAGGCTGCATTAATAGAAGTATAGTATCTAGTTCAAAGGAAGTAACAGAAGTAATAGTGCCACTGTATTCTGCATTGGTCAGGCCCCACCTGGAATATTCTGAAGCACCACACTTCAAAAAGGATGTTGAAAAACTGGAGCATGTCCTGAGGAGGGCTACTAAAATGGTGAAGGGTCTGGAAACCATGCCCTATGAGGAACAACTTAGGGAATTGGGTATGTTTAGCCTGTAGAAGAGATGGTTAAGAGGTGATATGATAGCCCTGTTTAAATATTTGAAGGGATGTCATATTGAGGAGGGAGCTAGCTTGTTTTCTGCTGCTCCAGAGAATAGGACTCAGAACAATGGATGCAAGCTACAGGAAAAGAGATTCCACCTTAACATTAGGAGGAAGTTCCTGACAGAGCTGTTCGACAGTGGAACACACTCCCTCTGAGTGAGGTGGAGTCTCTTTCTTTGGAGGTCTTTAAACAGAGGCTGATGGCCATCTGTCAGGGATGCTTTGATTGTGAGTTCCTGCATGGCAGGAGGTTGGACTGGATGGCCCTTGTGGTCTCTTCCAACTCTGATTCTATAATTCTAAGAATGTTCTAGGATCTGCAATATTGATCCTATTTTAGGGAAAGTAGAGATAGAGGGATCTCTTCAAGGATGTTAGCTACTCCCCTGTGTGTCTTCTTTTATTTCCTTTTGCTTAACAAACGAAGCTGTCTGTTAAAGCAGGGCAGACTTAGAAGTGGCTGCAAGACCTCCTCTATTGCCCTGATTCTGTCCCTTTTGTTCTTTCCTAGAGTAGGAGTACAGGGTCCCTCCTGCTGAGCTAACTGAGTGCCAAGTAGGTTAATAACAGTTTGTAGACTGCATATGACTGAGCAGCAGGACACTTTTAAGGCCAGCTAAGGGTATGGAAACTTGGGGACTAGCTGCAGATGCCCTGGTTGATCAGTTGATATGGTCTAGAAAATAAATGAAATTTTGAAGGAGCAGTCAACAGCTAGCTTTTAAAAAGACATGTATTTTGACAGGCGTGAAAGCAAAACTTTAAAAGCTGTTCAGTTTCAGCTCTAGGATATCATACATCTCTATTAGAAGTTTGTCACTTCTAACTTATAGGCTTTGTATCTCAACATATGTACAAAATTGGTTGTGGCAATTGGGGGTGGGGGCAGGGAATTACAATCTTAATATTCTCAGAGACACTTTTGTCTTAGTGTTTGTAGAACTGAGATAGCAATAGCAATAGAATTTTACATTTCTGCATCACTTCATAGTGAACTAAATGGTTTACAGTCTGTAAATCAATTCCCCCCAACAAGCTGGGTACTCATTTTAGCAACTTACAAAAGGGTGGAAAGCTGAGTCAACCTGGAGCCCTGCAAGTTCAAACTCACAACATTGTGGCTGCAGTACCAGCATTTAACCACTGTGCCACCAGGGCTTTGGCATTGATAATAGATTTGTGACAGGACTGAAGTAATATATGACTGTGGCAAGATCCTGTTTATGTCATTATCAGTCTATCTAATAAGAATATATGATCAGCAAATATTCCCAACTATGGTGTACATTCTGATGAGAAAGATGAATAAAAAGTAACCACAATAATTTTGACTAAAAAAAAAACCCTGTACCATTTTGCTTTGCTTTCTGTACTAAGCAAGTTAGCCAGCCTGCTTGGAAACTGTTGTGGCTGTTAAGTGGCCAATAATTTCTTTTCAATATCCTTAGATTGATTTTTATGCCTTTCTTAATTATGAATTGCCAAGAGCATAAAACTGTGCAGCAGTAAGGTTAATGCAGGAAGCTGTTGAGTCTAACATGCCTGACCTGAGAATTGCCAGAAAAGTTTGCAGTTCTCTCCCTCTTGCCATCTTTCAGGAGCTGGTCTCTAACCCACACAACTGTCTTTGCCATGTAATTTCAGCTGTCCTGGGACAACTGAGCCAGGATTAGCTTTAATTTCAGGCATGTGGCCTAGGATGCCAGATGAAGAGAGGATGACATTTTGCTCTGGAAAGAGGAGTGAATCCTACTTATTCTTCCCTCTTATTTTGTACAGCGCTGCCTCTCGTTTGTTTGTTTGGGCTTTCTCATCACTCTCCTATCAATTATTGGCTGGGATTCATGATCACAGTTACAAATGTGTACCCCAGAGTTACACATTTGTAAAAGATTCGTATTCAGAATCCCTATTTATTAAATAGCGTAGGGAACACAGTGGGCCCTTGGTATCTCCTGGGGTTTGGTTCCAGGAACCCTGTGGATACCAAAATCCACGGATGTTCAAGTCCCATTAAATACAATGTATGGTAAATATTGTCCCTTATATAAAATGGCAAAATCAAGGTTTGCTTTATGGAATTTATATATATATATTGACTATTTTCAAGTTGTGGATGCTTCAATTGTGAATTTTAAAAATCCGTGGATATGGAGTGCAGACTGTATGTAAGGATCATAAAAATTCCCCAATAGTGAGTTACTAGGCAGCAATAGCAATAGCAGCTTCATTTAATTGCCACTTCATAACATGCTATGCAGTCTCTAAGCAGTTTACAACTGTAAGCTAATTGCCTCCAATAAGCTGGATATTCATATTAGTGACCTTGGAAGGATGCAAGCCTGAGTCGAGCCTGAGCCCTGGCTGGTAAACTTGCAACTTTGTGGTTTGAGTGAGTGGCTGCATTATAGGCATTTAACCACTGTGCCACCAGCAGCCATGATCTCCAGTGCAAGGAGGAATTGTGACAGGGATCTTGTTTTTAAGTGTTGCACTGGAGATATTAGATACTGCAGTGGATATTAACTATTAAGTTAGGATTAGGGTGGGGAGGTTGGGCCAGAAGTTCTCCTTAGTTGCTTAAGTTCTCCTTAGTTAGTTGCTCTAGAACAGGGGTAGGCAACCTTTCCCCTTTAAGGGCCAAGGGACTTCAGCTCCCAGAATCCCAGGAGCTATTGGCCAACATGGGACTATTGGCCAACATGGCTGAGGCTTCTGGGAGCTGAAGTCCCTCGGCCCTTAAAGGGGAAAGGTTGCCTACCCCTGTTCTAGAATCTTGGTCATACTTACCTGTAGACTACAGTTGCCAGAAGGGGGTGTTACACAAAGTAATTTTTCCTAGTTCTGGCAAGTTGATTTTGACCCTATATGAGAGAACACAGCACACAGTTGGGGGTAGGACTGGAGGGAGGGCAGAAAAATTGACTTCATCTAGATATTATTTTTATTATTATTTTTATTATTATTATTATTAAAGTTTATTTCTAAAGCGCTGTCAATGTACACAGTGCTGTACAAAGAGACAATCAAGCATAAAATAGAAATAGATATCACACCCTTACATTTAGACATGAGTGTGTGGATTTTTAAAAATTTATTTACTTTTGAAAAGGGGGAAAGTTAAGTGTGCTTTTGAAAAAAACAACAACTGTGGGTTATAACAATAAATACTTTGGAGGAATATAACTATAAAGGTAGCCAATTACATTTTACAAGTACTTTCCTGAAGTACTGAACTGAACCAGCACTGAACTATATTTATTTTTAATATGTTGTAGAAAATCATAAATGTGGTGATAAGTTGGCCTTTATTCTTAGTTTACTTCAAAAGACTCAAATCTCTCATGTTTCTCAGTTCCAACAATTAAAACAGCACTTAGCAGTATTAGAGGAAGAAACTAACAGCACATCTTATCTTGTGTTCCTGGGTTTTTCACATAATTGTTACATAGTCCTTTTCAATAGAGAGTGCCCTATTTTCATTCCATTGTGAAGTGATGGACACTGTGCTTCATTATTTTGCATGGTTAGAAAAGGAATATCACACCCCTTAAAGCTGTTCAGGAAGGACATTGCTAAGTTTGTAAAGTAAACAGTATACCTCTAGGTTCTCCAGAACAACTCTATGGTCAACCTCTGGCAGAGTTACATTGGAGGACCTAGAAAATGCTAGAGAGAGCATATTAATCAAAACTGCAAATAATCAAATCCACAAACGTCAAAGCTGCAAATGTAGAGGGCCAACTGTAAATGGAAAATGTAGGTTACTAAAGGCTGGGAAAAGCAGTTATGATGACGGAGCTTCAGTTAGGTGTGTCTGTGTCTGTAGAAATAAGATGGTCTACTTGTTGGAAGCAATAGCTGACAGTGTTGAAAGATTGCTGGGTTTCTATGGAGTAACTGCCCAAACTCAGAGGGTCTTTTGAAACATAGGCTGCTGCCACACTACAGAATTAATGCAATTTGACACTGCTTTAACAGCCATGGCAATATCCTATGGAATTCTGGGATTTGTAATTTGTTGTGGTACCAGAGCCCTCTGACAGAGAAGACTAAATATCCCACAAAACTATATATCCCAGAATTCCATGGTATTAAGCCATGGCAGTTAAAGTGGTGTCAAACTGCATTAATTCTACAGTGTAGTTCTTTTCTTTATGGACATGAGACCTGTTCCTTGGGTTACACTTGTATATTCTTCCAGTACTGTAAGAGGGGGAGCAAGCAGAGAAGTGTAGATGCAGCCCTAGTTCTTTTCTTTATGGACAGGAGACCTGTTCCTTGGGTTACATCCATATATTCTTCCAGTACATGAAGAGAAAGAACCCACCTGGTGCTGGCCCTCCTGTCACCTGGCCTTTACCATCCTCCATGCAATGGAAAGTGGAAGTCTGCAGTGGAATATGTATCCTACTGTACAGATCAGTCCCCCATAGGGTTAGTCCCACATGTAACTCATCCTGTGCCCTTGGATTTCACCTAATTGGTCAGATGAAACCACCCATCTGCTTGGCAAATGTCCACAGCACTCTTGCCTGCCACACGTGCTTGCTTCACCAAATCTTCTATCCAGTAGGCAGAATCTACAGAGCAGCTTGAACCTGAGAGCAGGGAGAGATGTGCCTTCTCTCCCCAGCCTCCTCTTCTAATTTGTCACTGTAAATGTTAAGGATGATGGCTCCAGGTAATGTGCAACATTTCTGTCTGAAGAGGAAAGGTCACTTAATTTCAAGTTTCCCGGCACTGGCAGAATACAAAATCGTTGCCCCAAGTTGTTATTTCTAGTCATCATGACTTCTGGAAACAAAAGTCTGTCAAGTGTGGTTAACTCCTTCCTTCGCATGATCTAAAACGTGCCTCTTGCTGTTAAAATCAACCTTACAACCCCCCACTGTCTGTGCTGTCCCTTCTACCCGTGGGCTTCACTTAAACTTAGCAAGGAAGTCCTCTTGACTCACTGCACTCTAATGGAAAGGAAACAGTTGCCTTTAAGTGCCCCATGGCTCACCTCTGCAAGCAAGCCTGTGAGCCCTGATATTCAGAAGATGGGACAGAGGGCTGAGAAATGGCTCAGTCAGCACTGTGGTAATAGAGATTTTTTTGCACTACCAGAAACAGAAATTAAATTATCAGTAGGCTAATGGCTAATGCCAACTGACTACCTACCAGCCTAGATCAGCAGTGCTGTTTATATACTGGGCTACAAAAATACCCTCCAGATCTGTGGGGTCAAATATTGACCTGAGATTGGAAATAAATAATTTTATTTATTTATTAGTGTATTTTACCCAGCTCTTCTGCCCCAAAGACTCTCAGAGCAGCTTACACATTATTAATTAGACAATTCCCTGCCCACAGGCTTACAGTTTTAAAAAGACATGACACAAAATGAGAAGGGAATGGCAATGGGGAAGGCGATCAAGAAAATAGAAAAGGCTTAGCACATGTGGCTAACTATTGGTGACTTTAAAAAATTAATCCATTTATGTTAATTTTGGGTGGGAAAACATGTTTTGACACAGTGGCTGGAATACTGTTGGTGATACATGCATCTGTATGGCAGAGTTACATGTGTGTGTGTGTGCGTCTTGTTTTGAACAATGCATAATCCCAGCTGCAGTTCCCCAGCTGGCAGAAAGATGCTGAAGTTCCTCTCCTTTGCCCCCATTTACTATAGAATATTACACTCTGCATCCCTAATGCAAGACCATGGCCATATGCTAATCACTTATATTAATGTAGAAGATGACAGAGAAAATAGTATAGAATATTTTGATTGGCATCATTGCCCTCAATGAAGATTTTGGCTCTTCAGTTGTGCTCCTTGGGAAATTTAAGTTGTCTTTCCCAGCCTAACCCTTTCCATGTGAACATGGGTCCCACAATTTAGGGATGGTGGGTCTTATAGTCCAGAACATCTGATAAGTGCCAGGTCAGAGAACATTGTCCTTAACGTATACTGTCTAACAACCTATGCAGTTATGGTTTGCCACTACTCTGATGCATCTTGTCTCTTCTTCACATTCCCACCCCTGTGTAGAATCATGTACACTGTTCACTTATCCATCAAATAGCACAGATTAATAAGAGAAAATGACACAATTCTTCATAAGTTGATGTTGAAATGCCTCAAAAATGTCCCCTGAAAATTATTTTTTAAATAGCTATGAGGTTACCCTTTACAATATAAAACTAGGCAATGCTGTCACCTCTACTACATTGCTTTAGAAAAGTAACTGCATCTTTTTTACAATATAAAAAAAGAAAAGAAAAGTAACTGCATTACTTTAGAAATTGTAGATAACTGTATTACTTCCCTCTGAGAAGACATTTGGTACAGTCTTGCTGAAAAGCCAACTGTGATGGCTTTGAACATTGGACTATGGCTCTGGAATCAGGGTTGAATTACCTGCTGGGCCCTAGAAAACCACTGGGAGATTTTTCTCACCCTCAGATGTGGAAAAGATGGCTAGAGACTGGGGAAGGTGAGAGAGAGAGAGAGAGAGGTTGTTTTGTTTTTGTTTTGTTTTTTGTTTTTAAAAAAAGGCAAATCAAAGAGAAAGAGTCTCTCTGTGTGTCTCTGTTTTGAAGGTCTTTCTAACTTCAGAGGTGGTCTCCTAAGATTGAAGAGAATGCCTCCACATTTGCTTGCAAAAGGGCATTATAATGGCTCTTAAGTGGTTTGAGCAATAGGGACAATGGGCTTCTTATACCAACAAAAACAATTAATAACCATAGACATGAGTTCCTGCATGGCAGGAGGTTGGACTGGATGGCCCTTGTGGTCTCTTCCAATTCTATGATTCTATGAAAAATCCAATCGGTATAGCTATTTACCTCACAATGGCAATATACCAGTCCAAGCCTGTTTGGCAGGGTCTCTATTCAGCAGAGGTGGTCATGACAGTTAAACACTGGTTGCTCTCCATCAATGCAACCATTACCTTGCTGGTCGGGAGGAATTTTTCAGTTTTGCAGTTTAAAATGAGGATTGGCTTTTCGAAGATGGCTAGAGTGTCCAGGCTAGCAGCTCTAGTTTGCCTATTATGAATTTTTAACAATATGTACAGACTTCAGCATCAGATAGCATTCTTGTCATATTCATCAAAGTCATATTTATTGATTGATTTATGCTTCAATAAATTCATATTTGTTGAGCATACACAGTCTTCCTGAAAAATCTTGTGTATCTTTCTTTTTTTAAAGCTAGGTTTTAATGAAGTTTATCTAAAGGGTCACCCTGTTTTCACTAAAATCTGCTTCAGAGCCATTGCCCCCCTTGTGTACCTGTGTTAGGTTGATATAGTCTTTGGTTGTGGCTCCATGGTTATAAAATTCCCTTCTACATAAAATACAGTTTAAGCTGTATTATTTCTAGCAATCTGTAAAGGCCCTTAACTGATTCAGTACAGAGTTTCAAGCAGATCTTAATACCACATCTCTGTATTTCATTACAGTTTTTCCTTAAAGTGTTTTGGCTATGTGCTGAATCCTCTGACCTAAACCTAAGAGCTGCTGAGCCATCACATGTAATGCTTTATGTTACACCAAAAAATATATCAACTTATTTTTGCACCATCTCTTCTGTTTGTACCATTTTTTTCAGGACTCGTCCCTGAGAGGCAGTGTTTGAATCTGTTAAAGAAACAATTAATAACCATAGACATATTTGCCAGTTTAGACAAAGCTTGCTGCTATTTCAAAAGCCAAAGAGAGCTCCAGTGGTTTGGAGCTATCTTTGCTATCCTGGCTTCATCCCATAACTACCAAAGATACCCCCACAAAGGGGTAGTGGGAAAGTCTTTAAGCAGGAGGAGGAAGGGTGGTTCCACCTGGCTCACCTTGCATAACACCAAGAGTATGGGGGAGTGGAGGCAGCCAAGGCTCTTGATGCTGTAGTCTTGCATGATCCTTTCCTGCCTTTCCCATGCCTGCTCATTGCATGACATTGGCAGATGAATCTATCCAAGGACTGAGCATGGAGAAATGAAGATTCTTCTCATTGCAGTATTTGGACCCTTGAAAAGTCCCTTTCTCAGGCTTCCCCATGAGCATTTGAATAGTCTTTCCATCCTTAGACTAATATGAACACACAACCATACAGAATAAGCAGCCCTCCTTAGAGAAGCCAGGAAACATTCTGTGAGTTATTTAGGTTCCAGGAAAAATTAGTGGCTCAGTTCAGCATTACTCTCCAAGCTGACTACAGTGTTGAGCCAAATAAATCCATGCAGCTCTCCTCAAAGTACAAGACATCAGCAGTTTTACACGAACTGATTGCTGCTTGCTTTATCTGCAGCTTTTTCATTTACTTCATAGATATTTACTTTTGTAGATATTAGGCATGTAAATCTTTGTTTTTGTTTGTTTTTGTCTGCAAGAGCAAAGAATTCCATACGTTTTCTCCCCACTGGACCAGATTACAAGAACTTCATCACATTTTAAAATGATTTTTTTTCTCACTTGAGGGCCTTTGGGCTTTTTTATTATTATTATTTTAAAAATTGTTTAGACAAAAGCATGGCCTGGAATTCTGGAATCAAATTACATCCTGGTGTATGTCCTTTTGTGTTAGCTGTAGATGAAAGTATCCAGCACTTTCATCTATAACAAGCCTTGCCAGTGCCACATATCTGTTTCCTTGCCACTAGGGCACACACCCACACACAACCACACACAAGTGGCTGGTGGAGGGTAGTAGGTGGCCGAGTTATGACCAGCTGTGTTCCTGCAGCCAGAGACATGAAGAAGCAAGGCTGTAACCCTCTATGAATAATAAATAATAGCATAATAGGTCTACATGCATACATAGCATTTCACATCTGCCTGTGATGACATAGCCACATGCTTTTGTCATCCTGCCTGCTTGCCACAAAACACAAGAAGACTGGGGTGTGTGTGTCAAAGGCATTTCAGTAAGTTGGGGAAGAAGGCTTGGGACACTGTGAAGATAAGAAGGGAATACCAACCCCTACAGCATGAAAGGACATTCACATATGTAAGGGAAACCTATATGTGTATATGTCCTTAATAGGATGCCAGTCTAAGTTCTGGAGGATGTTGCCATTTTTATCCATTCAGCTGCAGGAACACAGTGGGTTTCTGTTTTACTGCCACTGCCTTCCCACTCATCCTCCCCTGGCTGTTCAATGGCCATGGGAGCATGACAG
Source organism: Phrynosoma blainvillii (assembly GCA_026167975.1). Lineage (NCBI taxonomy): Eukaryota > Metazoa > Chordata > Lepidosauria > Squamata > Phrynosomatidae > Phrynosoma > Phrynosoma blainvillii. The sequence continues at coordinate 224,638,290 of JANUYF010000001.1, read as the reverse complement.
GACATCAGCAACACAGGGAGAGAGAGATGGAACAAGGATACACTTAGCCGAACTTCACCAGGTTGAGCTATATCTTAGCCATAATTTTCTACCTCATTTCCACTATTTCATTTTGTTTGTTTACAAGTGTTGAGCGCTCAATGTCCAACCTATACTACTCTGTGTAGAGAGAGAACATCTCTCAGCCTGCTCACTCATCCTTTCTCTCCATCTCTCTCATTCTTGGCTGGAGTGGCAAACAGGATTGACCCCCTGGCCCTTTCACTTGCTCATCTGCATTTGCCCTCCAGGCAGCACAGTGGTGGTGAGAATTGGACTCAGGGCCACCTGGAGAGTAGGTGAATGGGAGCAAACAGCCACTGCTCCTTCAAGACCCACTTTGGCCCATTAATTCAACCCTCTCCTATTGGAAGATAGTAGAGAAAAGAGAAGGAATTACCCACTCTTGCTGGGTTGTACGAAAGTGTTAGATGCTCGGTCATTTCAAGGCTGAGTGTGTACATGAGAGAGAGGATGAATGTCTGGCTACTTGAGCTATTCTGTATTGTTCAAACCAACCAAGTTGGTTTTCCAACCAAGCAGTCAAGAAGTGTTTGCCTTCTCTCTCTAGGTAGCACAGTGGGCCTAGTATTTGATGCTGCAAAGCCTAGAAAGGGCTGACAAGAGAGATGAGGGAGGGACATCTGTTGTCTTCCCCTGGAGGCTTATCGCACAAGTCCTTTCTCCCATTAAAATAGCATTAAAATAACATTGTTTTGAAAAGAGCTATGCAATCAGGATGTCTCCCTGCTTTATTGCACCTGAGGCATTATAGCATTATAGTCCTGTAGCAAGAGAGATTCTCAAATGAGGCTGAAAAAGGAAGCAGGGTGGGGGCTGTGATTCCTCCACCCACAGCATCACCCCAAATCACCATACAAGTGCTATCAAACTTTTACACCAGAAATCATAGCACAACAGAAGCAGGAAAGGGGCTCATTAACTGGGTTTTGTGTGTGTGTGTGTATGTGCATGTGTGTGTGTGTGTGTGTGTTATTAAAAAGAAAAGTGTTCTAAAAAATCTCCAGAGAACAGCACTGGCGTCATGCAGTGCCCCTTCCATTGGCACAATTATCCTGATCAAATTGCACTTTACTTGCCTTGTGTGATAAAACCCTTCTTACATCATTGTGGTCTTGCCTTCCTAAAACAACATGAACCTATTACATCTAGGGTTGCACAAGCAGTCCTCTTTTAAAGACCAATTGGGGCCAGCATGAAAAGCTGCCTGGATTATTTGATGTAAAGCCAAAGAACCATAGGGAGAGAGACCAGGAACCTTGAAGCTGCTCCTCTGCTGTGAACAGAGGATTCAACAGGCACATAGACCTGGTGGTCAGAATCTCCCACTCATACCTCTGTAAATAAAGTAGATTACCTCTTAACAGAAAATTTTGTCCTGGAAGCAGAAATAACATGCAAAGAATAGGGATATGTTCCTACAGATAAAGAAGAGCATATATTTCTGCATACTATTTATTCAAAGCTAACAATATACACATACAGAACAAACCACCAAGTCAGATAAACTATGCATAAACAGACAAAATCATTTTGAACCTTCTACAGACCAATTCAAAATGCATCTGGGGGATGACTTTTTCTTCCACCAGCCTCCATTTTTCTTATGATTCCCATATTGGTGACCATTCTTTTCTTTTTAACATGCTGGAGAAACTTGTTGAAGCAGGCTCTCTCTTGTCTTTTCTCTCTGTTTCGCTGTTCATACATGCTCAGTAAGGGATTTGGAAGAAGCTGCTGTTTACCTTGCCTGTTGTAGGCAGACATACACAACTATAGTAGGATTGGCTTAAGTAATATCCCATTCTTTCCCAGTTCAAGCTTTATTGTATTGTTTACTGCAGGCACACTGTTAAAACCTGACACCAAAAGTCTCTGTTTCTTCAACCCTCCTCTCAGTGCCAATGCTGCTGGAAAAAGACCTTCCATCTAGACAGAGAACAAGGAGGAAGAGGGACTGGGTGGGCATAAAAGACTGCTTATATAGGAGCATCACTGTCAGAGCCTTTACTAACTGAGGTATGCCTGTATTGTGATTCTGTTTAAATTTTAAAATCATTTTAATGCACACATATACATTAGAATATGCAGTTATATACAAACTGGTGTGCTCTTTTGTCTGTTTGAGAGAGTGATGCGTGAGTACTTACTGTTACCCAAAATGTGAGTGTCCTGGGAGGACACCCACAATTGTATTTAACTCAAGAGGAAGCAGTGAGTTTAATGCTGGGATATAGCCTATGTATAATGATTCCAAACCAGAGAACTCCAGACAGCAGATTCCAAATTAGATTAGTTATAATAGCAAAAGGGAAATCAGCTTTCACACAAAACACACATTCACACACACATACAAGAACTAATGATGTAAAAGTGGTAACTGATAGTGATTTTGAGGGTTTAGCAGAAGGTGATATTTTACCAGGTTCATGCACAGTGTTCTGATTGGAGGAAATGGTGAATGAACCTGAGTCCTAGGCTAAGTGCTGAGGAATCAAGGGAGGAACAGTCTGAACTCAACCGAGACTGAGTTAGGACTGCCCAAATGGGCATATCTGTAGGAGGAAATGTGTCCTGTGGCAGTTTCTCATGAGTTAAATGGATTTTTCCAGGAGGAAGAGTGGCCCAAGGTGTGTGAAAATGGCAGGCCAATCAATTCAAATGTCTCACACAATGAAGTGTCATCTCAGGAAGGAAGTGCCCTTTGATTCCCAACTTTTTGACAAGTACCGAGTGCATTGCCCACAAACACACTTCTATGTGAAGGGATTATGGAGATTCCAACTACAATGTACCTATCCTGTCTATGTGCATTAGTACTTCCAAGCTGAGCCCACTGGATATCCTTATTTGGGCAGGCTATTTCCTCAGATTGGGTGCCCTCACTGGCTGTGTGACCAAAACATCTCTTTTAATATTAAATTGATATCAAAAATCGACTAGGAATGTGTGGCCACCATGACATCTCCACCAAGGCAGCCTTTCCTGCTCCTGTTTTGTAGCATCTTAGCTAATGAAGGGCTGTGGAAACTCAAAAGCTTGCTCATTTTTGTAACCTTTTCACTTAATCTGATAGTTAGTATTAGGCCAAATAAATATGTTACACTTCTATGGATTCTAGAAGGATTCAAATATGTGCCTAAACTCACACTAATTGGGTTCTCACTTCAAATATCTGTCAAACTGTAAACTAACATCCATTCCTTTCTCTCTACCCTACCCCACCCATAATTGCTATCCTATCTAGTTAGTAAATGTAATAGAATGTCACTGGGGTGAAACAGATGGCTGGGAAGGAGTAGCATCTGGCCACAATTGGGCTGGGACTGCAGCAACCACACAGCCCACTCCCAAAGTGGGCCACCACCTGCAGTTCCAAGTTGCACTGGCCAGGAGTCTGTTTAAACCCATTCATTTTTGTGGCAGCTTTGGGCTTCCTTTGGCAACTTCAAGCAGCTTCCTGCTGCTTTGGGGTGTGTGCATCATCTAAACACCATACTCCCAAAGTGGCTGGAAGCCACTTTTTTGGCTCATGTATTTTAGGCAACAACTATTCTAAAGCCTGGAACAGTTATTTTTTTGACATTGGCCTGAAACAGATGGGCAGGCTGCACTGGGGCCACCTATGATGGCCCAAAACCAGCTACAAAAGGAGCTGTTTTTTCTGCTTCCTGCCACAGTCCATTTGGGACTGCAGCAGGAGACACTCTCAGGGCTGTGTCATGTGTTTGCCACAGCCCCAGGGTGATTGGGCTAGGAGCGGCTTCTGCCTGTCTGTTTCAACCCAATATCTCCTAGCTAAGAAATTTTGGAAGCTGTAATAAAAAGGTAACTTCTCCAAACTCTGGTTTTTCTGCTGTCCCAATTCCTAGTGCTCCAAATCACTAAAGATCTTAGCCGGTATAGTTCTTAGTGATGAGAGTTATGCTGAGTACCAGAAGTAGAAACATAGCAAACCCAACACAACTAAACCAGGCTTTCCATACACAAGTTGGATACTTTTCTCTCCTTTTATTCTTCACTCATTTTCCTCCACCTTTCAATTAATGCTTCTACACAATCCTAACTTTGCAGCCAGTGGGATTAACCTTGAAAGTGGAAGAGCTGAGCATCTCATTTACACATGACTGCTTCTAATTAATTGGCCATCCAAACAAACACCCTGTGTGTTTTTGATATTTATCAATGCCAACAAACATATTTCTTCTTTAGAAATATGTTTGTTGAAATATTGTACCCAAATGTAGTCAAAGTAAGCCTATTGAAATCAGTAGGATTTAAGTTAGTCAAAACTGAGGGGCTTATCTCATTAAAAAATACAGTGACTTACCCCTGCCGAATTACAGTTGCTTAAGGGATGCAACCAGGAATTATCATACTAAAAATGCCACCGATGCCGCCAGATAATTGCATCCCATCTGCATCCCGGCTCCCAGCCGCTCTTAGCCCATCACTTTTCAAAAACAGGAGCTTCCCATGTTTGCAAATCAGCCGGCTGAGTGCCGCTTGGAAGCAGGATACAGTCAGGATGCAATCGCCCTGCAGCATCAGCAGCATTTTTACTGCGATAATCCCCAGTTGCATCCCGTAAGCAACTGTAATTTGGTAGGGATAAATTGCTTTATTTTTCAATGCAATAAGCCCTGAGTCAACTCCCATCAATATAAGTGAATCTACTCTAGAGTCTATTAAGCCAGCTCCTATTAATTTCAATTGCTAGTCTACAAATGACTCTGAGTCCTTTCTGTTGCCTTTTACTTTATGATTGGTGTTTTTGAGCATGTGTTTCTCAGAGTAGATTCACACAACCTTGTATCAGCTGTGTAAAGTTCCCTTCACATGCCCATGAGACTGCAGAGTTCTCATCAAGAATTTCCTATGCATAGGTTTGCCAAATTCTCACTTGAACTAGCTTCCTACACCTTCAATACATTGAAGCATTGCTCTGTGCTGCCAGGCAAGAGCCTGGCAACCCTTTCTGGGAGGAAAAGTATGTTACTGTGATGTACACTGGTGAATCTGCTCATAGCCTGGAGATGCACACCATGGATTTGAAATCCTGACTACGCCTTTTCTTGGAACAAATGTTTGGTCCGGTCTTTTCCTTTGTTGTCTTGCAAAACATTGTAGCCTCTGTAACATACCCTTCTCAACTCAGACTTCATTTTGATGGACTACATCTTGGAGCTGCAGTTTTCTGTCAGCTGGATATATGGATGTGTGTATTTTAGAAGTCCTTCTTAGGAATAATTGAGAGATTGATCTTTATGATGCCTTTAATCCTCCTGAGTGCAATCTGGCATGGTGTAGTTGTTCCATCTTTTATCTTCCATTTCTCTTTGCCAATGTAGGCTACACTCCAAGGAAACAGGTGGGAGGGGGGTAATTTGGCATTCTGCCTAAATATCATTGATTTCAGTAGGACTTGTGTAACTATAACTGAGTACAAATCACAGCTTATATATACTAGGGAGGGAGTTGTTTTCCCAAAGCTGATGAATAGCAACAAAGTATTAGCCATGGAAATTGGTCAATCTATTTCCCATATTAGTGTTTGGCCATTATATTTTAATGACAGGAAAGAAGTTTGCCCCTGTATCTCTTCTCCAAGAGAAACCACATCCTTATACAAAATGTATTGGGTTAGTAGCAGTGGTGAAGTAGCTGAGTTTTGCTCCCAATATTGCTGCTATTCCATTAGTCCCCCTGGTGTGATAGGTCCCTTCTGCTACACTAATGATATGACAGCAATGACATGGCATGAGAGGTGGCAATGTATCTTCCTCTCCCCCTCCCCTGCTCTATTCCCAAACAGGTTGAAGGTTTTTTATTATTATTATTTCATGCCTTTCAAGGGTTTTTTTTAATGTTGTGATTGCACAATTACAGCTAAGCAATAAAATAAAAATATAATTTTCCCATAATTGTGGAAAAAATTAAAAAATGAAAGGCACACATGCACTGAGTAAGGCATTCATCAGTAGGAAGGGGAGTTACAGAGTTGGTGCAAAAGGGACCATAGATTGCCAAAGCAACAACTCACAGCACACTCATGTAAGTACAGAGAAGTGTGATACTCAATGTTTTCAAACTGGTATGTTCCTGTTAGATTCACTAACAGGAACAGGACAGAATTGTTTTAACTGCTGTCTTGTTTTAACTTTGCACTTGCCTCGATTGCCTTGCAGAGGGGCAGGTTAAAAATAGAATTTATTATTATTATTATTATTATTACTACTACTACTACTACTAATGTGATTGTTGTGAAAAAAGCAGGCTGGTGCGATAAAGCCTTGACTGTGTTGGTTCAGTATTAGGCTGGATGAGGGGTGATAAAATGAAGCTGAATGCTGACAAGATGGAGGCACTATGTATTGGTGGTTGTGATGCCTGGGAAGTTGGTATACCATTACCTGGGAACAGTAGTCCTGGAAAGGAACAAGTGAGTATCTTGGGGATGTATCTGGATCCAACATTGCCACAAGAGATTCAAGTAGCCTCAGTGGTTCCAAGTAGGTTTTGTTGGTTTGTTATATGCAAACTACTACTAGGATCCATTCTTCACAGGATGACTCTAATGTGTTATACACAGGACTGCTCTTGAAAACTTCCAAGATACCTCAACTGGTATAGATTTTGGCTGCTAGAAAGTTGGCTAGTTATCAGGTTTGCAAGAATGATCTTGGTTGAGTAATTTCTGCCCAGCCCAAATCTAATATGTTCATGCTTGCCTTCAAATTGGCAAAAAGCTTGAGCCTAGGGATGGCTGAAACTATCAATTTTGGTTTCTTTCAGTTTCTTACTTTTTAAAAATCTTGATGTCTAGATGAACCCAAAATTGTTAAAAACATTTTTCATAAATTCCCATGAAAATTTGTATAGATATTTTTACACATGAGTTTTATTCTCTACACAATTCTGCCCAATGTGCACATTTTTACAATCTTTTTAATAGGTTGCTTTTTTGAACTTTATCTTTCTGATATAGTTATGCTTGTGGGTTGTTGTTTTTTAATTGGAGAGCTGAATTGCATGTTTGGAGAATTGAAAATTTGGAAGGGTAGTTAGATGTTGGTTTTCAAGTGTACAATTAGGTTATGGTGTGAACCAAATGATTTTCCTCTCTATCCCTACTTGAGCCTCAAATATCTGAAGGAACACCTTCCATGTAGACCAGTCATCAAAGAAAACCCTTTTAAGTGTCATCATATCTATAGGAGGAAATAATTATGCATGTACTAAAATAATAGCTTTCTCTGTGATGGGCCCCTGATTTTGGAATTCTTTCCTGAAGGAGGTAATACCTTTGACCAGCAATTTTTTTTTCCATTCTGGCTCCAGGTTAAAACTTTTTTATTTGCCCAAGCATTTTAAATTGGTCTGTTTTCATCTGGATCCATAGATTTTATTCCTCTCGGTTTTACTGTGTTATTCTTAATGCTTTATTTGTTTTCATATTGGATTGGTTTCAATTTTTTTTAATGTGTACTGCCCTGAAATTCAGTTTTGACTGAAGGAACTGCTTAGAAATCCAATAAATAAATAAATAAATAAATAATGTGGTAGAAAAACATTTCTGTGTTTTCAGTTTTAGGTCTTAAATCTTAGTTTGTTCCCATTAAAGTCTTTGGGAAAGAAGCAGCTGGACTACAATACAGATAAAACCCAAAACACAGCAACAGTGAAATATGTTCTGGCCAATATATTAATCACCTGATCCAAAGACTAGTAGAGAGATTCACAATGAAATATTAGTTAGAAGAAAGATGTTTCATAGGTAAACTCTCTATAATTAAAGTTGTAAATTATCAGATATACAGAATTTGAAATACTGTGCCCAATTCTGCCTCCCAAAGCTCACTTGAGACTCTTGCAGATATCAGCTGGAGCAATGCCTGAGGGAAGAGTGAAAGGTCAGGAGTAGTTGCTATGTACATTTATATAGCCTCAACTCTGAGGACACAAGTATAAATTACAGTAAATAACCTTTTTTCTTCTGCATGCAAATTCACATTTTACCAAAGTGTCTTTCTTAATTTACTTTAGCAATATACAGTTCTTGTTCATTACTGAATTAATGCAAAAGTGGCACAGAAGCCACTAATGACAAGCACTGGCAAGCAGATGCTTAGGATGTGAACAGAATGACTCATATGCATTGCCATATGATTTCCTGAGGATATGAATGCAGGAATCACTCAAGTGATGGGATATTGTAACATCAGTCCTCCATAAGGGTGTTGCCAGGAGCCATTATGTGCTACAGAATTGGCAAAGATGGCCTGTGGCACTATAAAGTGAAGGAAGAAAGAAAAATAGTAATATTTAGATGGCCAAGTTAAATGCATTGATCCTATCATCCGTTACTAACACTTTTGCAAAGGGATTGACATATACCAAAGCCAGATCCTCCCTCTTGCCTCATGGTGTTCTGGTGCTCCAGTGTTGGCTCCACCTGCTTTTGGTGATATTGCACCATTAATATTCTCTATAGCATCATAATTCAAGTTGTTGAAAGTCCCTGCTTCAATATGCTATGTTATGCCCCAAAGATTAATAGAGAAAATTGCTAAAAGCAATCCAGTGCTTAATACTGGCATCGGGAGAACTTAAAGTATGGAGACAAAATTTTTCATTTGCCTGTTATACAAAGAAATTAAAGAAGCTCCAGGTTCCAGTCACCTTCCAGTTCACACCACTAGCTACTTCCTGGATTAGATCTACTCCCATTCTTTGCCACTCTGGATGTGACTCAACCACTTTTGCATCAGGACTGCTGGATTTCCTGCCCCATCTCATTCACTTTGTTTGGCCCAGGTATTTTCCCTGTTGCTCCATTCTGCTTTGGTTGCATACTTTTTGTTATTATAAAAGAATCCCACCTTTTCTCCTCCTTGGAGATAGGACACCATGGGTTGGCTTGCTCCTTGGAATGGCCTTGTTTAGATGAGCCCCATAGCAGCTACCCTGGATCCACATTTTGGCATGTGTCTGCTTGCAGGTCAAGCTGCAAAAATAGATCCCAATTGGCTTTTCCAGAACACAAGAGGGGAACAATTTTCCTAATCATTATTTTACCTTGAGATAATAGCAAAAAGATCATAACCCCATGGACTGCTATTGATAGTAATCAGCAGCTATAGTCACAGCTGCAGTGAGTGACATTTCCCCAACATTTTCCTGAATCTAAGAAAAGCTCTAGTATCTAGTGAATCTAAGTGGCTCTTTGACTGCTTCCTCTCTTCGCTGATATTTTTATCTCTAGATTTTTAATAAGGAATTACATAATCTCTAGAAAGACCTACTTGGGAAGTTCTGATAGTAATGGCAAGTGCATACAGCCTACTCATGTGCCATCATTCCTAATTTCTCATTAGCATCTCTATTTGTACTTTAATGGGGGCTGGCTACTTAATTGCTCTTTCTGCCTTTAATAATTTTGCCTCAGGATTTGTGAACATTAGCATCACTGAGATACAGGAGACAGAATTACTGGAAAGAGCCTGTAGTCTACAATTAGCTGGCAAATAGCTTTCCATGTGGACAGCGACAACCGCCTAGGGCAATGACCTGTGGAAGGCTACAAGTGTAGCATTATACCATGACCCATTTCTTTTTCTTTTTCTTTTTCTTTAGTTCAGTGTATGGTGAGGATGTGAAAAATCAATGCTTTGTGCTTCTCAGAATTCCACCAATATTGTTCTTTTTCATTTCCATACTTGTTTCTAAGAGTTTGTTTCCCAACACAAGACATTTGTCTGTAATTTTTTGCACATTTTTAGCATACATGTTTTGTGCACATTTTTGCACTGTACGCATTTTTGTACATGCTTTTACAGCAACTTAAGCTGAGGTGAGTTGCAAATGCATGAGCCTCTTGTGAGATACCCTAAGTCCACATCCCACTTTCCGCTCATTCCACCCCAAGGTACAGATGTCATTTTTTGCCCTGAAAAGCACTCAAGCCCAAGAGGGAGATGCTGGTCATCACAAGCCTTTTTGGAGGAACCTCATCTGTTCCAGGTCAGGAAGGGCCTTATTTCCAAACAGGAAATGACTGGATTGTCACTTCCTGCTTGGAAAAAAAAACACCTGTCTGGGTTGATAGAAAGTGAGGACCATCCTAAAAGGCCCCCAACTGATTTCTAAGCAATATCATGCTGCAGTGCACCTGATTAGACCTGTAAAAGTGGTGAGAAGACATTTTTCCTCCTCAATAGGTACAGATTTATGACAAAACATGTTTTAAAATCAGTGTCCATACCAATCTGGCACCACTTTCCCAAAAGTGGAATTGAATAGATATGCATTTGTTGATGTGGCTGGAGTTGTATATGAACATCACCATTTGGGGAACACAAATGACTTAAATAGGATTGTTGTTGATGGAGATGATTTTCTGAGTGAGTATGCATAGCAGGGCACTGTATGTTTCCCAGATCCCAGGGCCACTTATTCCATGCTGGGTTAATCTCAGCTTTTTTTCATTTCTCTGCCAGAATTACTTCTGGAATGGTTAACAAAAAATTAAGTCAAAAAGACTTTTAAAAGCTTTGAAGAATGAAAAGATGTTTCAGAGATGTTTTAGCTGCCATTTGATTGTATACAACTGTTGCAGGGTAAAGAAGACACAGAAAATTTGGGAGGAGAAGAGATGAGAGAAGACTTCAAATGCATTTCTCTGAAGAGTTGTTTGGATCCCTGGGGAAATCCCGCTAGAAACAAACAAACAAAAAGTCAGCTATTCCTTTCTTTAAAAAAGAAAATTAAAAAATGTAATGTGGATCAATTATTAAGCAACCAAATCTGGGTGTTTTTTTTCCTGAAATGTGTTATTCGTAACTAGTGGGAAAACATGAATCCTGCAGTGCTTTATTTACCTGTTTCATCTGACTGGGAAAGTTAACAACATTCTTCTTTCATCCTTGTAATCAAAGAAATGTAACCAACTGTTCATTTCTGATCTTATACTTTTCATGGTGCTATGATGAAATCCATATCAGTCTTCTCTCAGTGCTACTCCACCAATTATTAATCATTCTGAATCCCTGCTTGACAATGTTCTGAATAAATTTGCCACCACCACTCCTTCATTTCCCCCCATAATTTTGGGTTGTAGTCAATTAAATTGGGTTGTATTCAACAATGGAATGGATCCCTCCCTGCCCACCCCCATCTTTTTCCAGAAGGTGTGAAAATCTTCTAGAGCACATTTAAGAAAGATCGAGAGGAGCAAGGGTGGAAATTCATTTGTACAAAGATAGATGCTGTGCATTATTTCAGGTAACCCTGAGAAAAGGAAGCATCATGAAGAAATGCCAGACACTGGTGTTCAGTCCTAATTGCTTAAGGAAGATGGCATGGGAGACCATATGGAAGAAAAATAGGATGATTCCCCCCCCCCTCCTTTGATTGTGGTTGCAGTAAATACACCACTTTTCATGATTTGTTGTGAATCCTTACAAACATAATAAATTTATTCATTCATCTACAATAAATGGAATGAAGTCTTAATATGTTCAAGAAAATACCCAGAAATAAGATCCATGAAACTGATTACCACTAATTTGGGACAGATATACAAAAGACTGTCTTCATAGAACACTTAAATAACTTATGGAATGCATATTACCCTGAAATGTGGGGATAACCAGTGCCTTAAGATGGCTATAAAATACAAGATCTTAAAGTCATGGATGATAAGGATAATGTTATGAGGCCTGGTAGCTAAAGAGAAAGTTCAAGTGTACAAGTTATGTAACTCTGAATTTTTGGTAGGCAAGCAGTTTGGAGGAAAGGCACTGTTGTCTTCATAGTCATTTTCCTGGAATTACTTGAATGGCCACTATTGGAAACTGTATGGTAGATTAAAGTGGAGTTGAGGGCTCAACAGGACAGGATTTTCTTGTTTCCATTCCCTCCTAGTGCTGAACATTTTAGGGTACTCCCAGGAAATGCTGAAATTTACTAGTAAATGATGGGATGAAGGTGAAAATGGAACATTTGTTAAAGTAAGGGTGGGCAAATTAAGCAGATCCAAAGGAACAATTACTCCCCCTGCCCTATCCAACAAAAATCTTGCTATGGGCTCCCCCTTGGCCTACTGAATTGCTGTGGCAAAATGGGAAACATCCCCTGTTTGTTGGATACTAAAATTTGGTGGTATAGGTTGGGGAGAGCTACATAAATGGCATTGGCAGGCCACGTGTGACCTGTAGGTATAACTTCCATTCTTAAAATCCACATGTAGACCTCATGGACAAAACAAGCATACCTGTTTCCCTACATGACACATACATCTGGTGAAATGCTTCTGTCAATCAAAAGCCTGCTTATCTTGAGTTGCATTATAACTGAATACCCCCAAATTTGCTGAATGCTATTACCTGAGAATGCTGACAAGTGTAGATGAATCTTGTGAATATCAGAAATGATGGGGGGGGGATGTCTGGATTTGTCAACATTTTCATGCCAATGTTGACATCCATCAAAGTTTAGATAGATATTCTTACATATGGTTAGAAATATAAAACTGAAGGGGGCCTTGTTAGACATCTATTGCAAAGTCACACTGAATGCAAAATACAGACTTGGTGAAACAGCCTGTGTATGTGTGTGTGCTTCTTATAGTTTTGGTATAGACACTGGGGTGGTGTGCCTGTGTCTGTTCTGGGCCAGCCAAACTGGATTGAGGCAGGGAGGGATGTTTGAATGTTACTCCACACACAAAATATAGCAACCCCCTCACACTGGTGCATGAGGACAAATATTGTAGCCTAGTGTCCACCTCAAGATCCCATTTGTGTTATATGGTTGTCCATTTCAAACTTATAACCTGAATAGTTTACCTTTACCTTTTCACTTTCAAGGGAGGTTGGCTCATTAAGCATTCTTATGTATCTAGAGCTGCAGAGATTAGCTCTGTATGCTTTTAATTTAATTAATAGTTAATGCTTCATTGTTGGTTTCTCCATTGATGAAAAGAAAAGAATATGTAAGAGGAATCCTAATACAGAAAAAAATACTAGATTATGGCCTGATATTTTTATATGGAATTGAGACTTTGGTGAGCAAAGTGTGTAATGAAGCTATGAATTAAATATCACAGCTAAGTGGGTTTGGCAAAATTGACATTAAGAAAGCACTTAAAAGTTTTCTCTATGTGTTTCCTGCCTGCTCCTCCCCCCTCCCCCCATCCCTTGTCTGTATCTCTGTTATATTCATTAATTTCAAACCAATGATATGCTCTCTCATGCTTTCTCATTTCTACACCCACAAACCTTTGGAAATGAGATCATTACTGCAATCACATTGTGGATATTACTGTATCTTTGGTTACCTCTGAAGCTTCAAAGTCTTTCACTCATGGCAGCCATATTCTAGATGCTTTCCAATAATGAATGTTTGTGTTAGGCATGAAGACAGATTTCTCACAATTTCCATTTCAAAACGAAAATCAAACAAAAAACAAAAACAAAAAATCTGGCTGAACTTGGAACAAGAGGGAGGAGGATCTGTAACCTTTCAAAGGCCACAACCCTATGTTTATTTATCTGGACAACATTGCATTAAATTGGACTTGGTTTTGAGCAGACATGTGCAGGAATATTGTTAATTACATGGAATCTTTTTCATCCATATTTCTCTTTAAAACAAGGTTGGGGAAACTGCAACCCTCTACACACTGTTAGATTGCAACTCTCTTTGTTCTTGCCCTTTGGCTCTGATAGATAGGACTGATGGGAGTTGGAGTGAGATTCATTCTCTGTACCTAAGATATGGAGTGAGATTCATTCTCCATGCCTAACACTTTAAAGCAGAGCCAGGAGGAGGAATATCCACTGGTTTTTATTGATTGTCTTTTCTGTACTTTGCCACACAAGGAGTATGGAAGGAGGCATAGAAATATGAATGAACGTCTCAGAATTTAGAAAGATGGGAAAGGAGTGTTATAAATGCATACAGATGAGGTTAAGAGTTGAGAGATCATGAAATGCACCTAATACAATTCCTTGTTACTTAAGAAATCCTGTCCCTAATACAGAACAGAGCCAGCATGGTGTAGTGGTTTGAGTATTGGACTACAACTCTGGACATCAGGGTTTGATTCCCACCTTGACCATGAAACTGACTGCATGACTTTGGACAAGTCACATCCTCTCAGCCTCAGGGGAAGGCTCCTCTGAACAAATCTTGCTAAGAAAACCCCATTATAGGGTCTCCATAAGTCAGAAATGATTTGAAGACACAATAAACACAATACAGAACAAGAGATTGTCCCTCATGTTATAGGCTGTGGTATCTCTTCCGTAGTCATTCTGCTTTTTGTAAAAAACAAACAAAACAAAAAACCTGCAATGGTCTCCTATATCTCAGGAAGATGAGTTCAGAGACTATGAATGCAGCAGCTAGGCTGTCAGTTATCAGGTTTTAGAACACTCTTTCCCAACCTGGTGCCCTTCAGATCTACCTAGGGTTTCACATTGAGAGAAAGGCAGTAAAATAAATAAAGAAATAGGTAATCAAATAACTAAATAAATGTGTTAGATTGCAACTCCTCTCATTCCCAGTGGGCTTGACCTGGCCATATTTGCTGGGAATGATGGGGACTATAGTACTGAGACTGAGAGAGTATTTTGTTGCTTGCTGTGTTTAATCATACCTATTTCATAAAACCTAGGTCCATTGTTGTGCACTTGCAAACTGAGAAGCAAATCAGCATGCATAGAAATGCATATATTTGATTTTTATTTCACACCAATTTGGTAGCAGCGTAAGACTTAGTTAGACTAACCCAGGTTGTGGGCTTCTAGCATATGGAGTTCAGTCTGAAGTTGCCATGACTGGCCTTGGCAAGTCACTGTGACTCCATCTGCAACATTTCATTTTATAAGCCTGGCTTAAAGTACTCAGAGCAACCTTGTTAGAGATACATATACCCTTTTAGATAAATGACCATCTTCTAAGCAAACTGCTGTACCTAAGCAAATAAAATGTGAACATAAACTTTGTGCTTTGACCAGTTAAACTAAGGCCTAATGTTCACTGAAGCTCAGGTTTTCAGTCAGTATCTTGTTGAAAGGCACTATCTTGATTATGGATCTACCTGCTTAAGATGCATTATTATACATCTGATACACTTGCACAGTATGATTCAACACAGCCACAGGAAAGTTCCCTCAAGAAATTTAAGACCACAGATCAGATTGTCAAATTTTTCAAATGGAGGCACCTTTTTAAGCTCAGCAGTCCTGGCAATTTCCTATGACTTCTATCTATCCTATGGTCTTGGAGCTTTACACCACTCTTTGGTTGACAGAGACAGTGTGGGGCCTGACAGGAACCGTCACCAGAGCTTTGAAGAACTAATTTGCCAGAAGCACCAGAAATTTTCAGAGAGGCAGACACACTCTGGAGACAACACTATTGTTGTACATTTCACCTGGACTTGGGTTGAAAAAATTAAATCCATTCTGTAATTCACTGTTTCTCTATGTGGTGTGTACATTTTGCTGCTCCTATTACTTCCAGTCCATCTGCCACTGTTCCAGACTAATACTGCATGTATTCTTTGCATTTCCCTGACATCTTTTCTCAAGCTATATGTATTTACTGTACTCTTCCCATATTATGTTTTCAAACACAGGAGTGATTTGCAGTATCCCTCTCATGTTACTAATGTGTGACATGGTAAGTGATCCGGAGTAGTCATAAATTACTATGGCTGATCACAGCCATTAGAAAACAGAGCTTAGGCAGTTTCCTGGATGGTTCTGTCTGGAGAGAGAAAAATCATGTGTTTTCCTGAGTTCTAGCAGCACTTTTTAATTCTGGCAATTTTTCACAAAGTGATTAATACCCTGTTCTAGTGATTTGTCGTCTCTTGCTGCTCTTCTGTCTAATCACAGGCCTTTCTTTACTAATAGCTCCAGTCAGTCCCTTGCACATTTAATACTGGACAGCAGCATCCCATAGACCACTGCAGCCACAGTAAAGGTGAGGGGCACACTGTTTTCCAAGAATATTATAACCACGTTTCTCTCTATTGAAAGCAGCAGTTACCTGGAATGAACACCATACTGATTACAATTGTACACTTAGTACTGACTTCCCTGAGGTTCTTAGAACAAACACTAGATCTTCCATTATAAATTAACTTGAACAAAGCTGCCCCTCTCCCAAAAAACCATACCAGGAGAACCATGAACCATACTAAGGCAGTTCCAGCTGTCTGTCTAGCTGTATAGCAGCAACGCTGGTTGATGCATGCATTTGTGTCTTTTTTTCCTTTACATCTTTTCTTCCCACAGCATCACCCCATACTAAACCTACACACACACACACACACACACACACACACCTTTTCTGGTGGCCCACATGCCATTTTTATAATGGGTCAATTACCAAAAGCAGCAACAAAAGTTATGATACCTTAAGAATCTAAAACTGAATTATGTCATGAGAGCCAACATAAGTGTAATAAGAAAAATAAGTCTGGGAGAGCCAGCATGATTTAGTGGTTTGAAATTTAGACAAGAACTCTAAACCAGGACTCAAATCCCCACTCAGCCATGGAAAGTGACCGGCTGACCGTGGGTGACTAACATTCTCTCAACCTCAGAGAAAGTTAATGGCAAACACCCTATGAACAAATCTTGCCAAGAATACCCCAGAATACAGTTTCCATAAATTTGAATCAACTTGAAGGCAGGATTAATTGACTAGTCTGTACTACTCACATGTCAGGCATATGAAATTATTGGGTATTAAAATGGCATTTATTTGTTCCATAGGAAAGGAACAGACAAGCAAGAATAAAGAAAACTACCCAACCACCCTGCTAGGTGTCTGGAGACCACCTTAGTTGTGGCCCTTGTAAGAATGTCTCCCGATTTAGAGTTGTTGTAACCTGTAGCACTTGGTTTAAGAAGGATACCTGTTTTGTTGGATTTGCCTTTGCAATGCATATAAATAAAGCTTTGTTCCAATTTCAGCTGGCACAGTTTCAGCCTTTAGGTACACTCTCCTCCCTTTGGTAAGCAGCATGTCATGATATGCATTCATCAAGATTCCTTTCTGACACTGTTTTTTTTTTTCAGATCAATACACATCTCTGTGGTGTGCAGCACATTCTCATTTTATGATCTAAAACAAAACCCTTTCTACATTTAGAAGTACCTGCACGCACACGCACGCACACACAAGCCCAGAAAACACAGAGGGAGCAGCTCTGTTGATTGATTCTAGATGGGAAGCAATGCCGCAGTCAGTTGTGTTTCAGTTCGGAAGGAACACAGTGTGTTCCTTTGAAATCAATGCTCTCGCGAAAACAAGCTGCCCAGGTGCTGGCAAGACTGTCCTTGTAGTGCACGTTCCTTGGGTATGGAAGCCTCATGTGTAGCTCTCTGGCCCACATAAAGAGCCCCTCTGAAGTTAATTAGGCTTCTTACATCAGTGGAGATCACTAGTTTGAGTCAGGTCTTTGTGATGACGTCTAATGCCCTGAAAAGCAAGGCATGGGAGGACTGCTGTGGCTCAGAATGAGACACCCAGCTCAGGACTGAAGAGTAATTACAGATGTTCTCCCAGGTTACAGACTAAGGCAGCAAATGCCAAATATTAATGAAAGAATTTAGTTTTCCATTATTGAAAGCACTGCAGTTAATTTGCATAAGACTCCGGTGCTGTGACAAAAGCTGCAAGCAAAAGGCTTGGGAGATAATTTTTGGTTACCTTTCAAGCAATGTCAAGGTAAAAAAGGAATGTATTACAGGAAATGTAGAACAGTAATTATTGGAGAACCACAGGAAAAATTGTGATTAAAAGCTAAGGCCTGCCTGTTAGTGCTAGACTAGTGTTTTAGCACAGTGTTTTATTGTTACTTTTTACTGGAGCTGGCTCTTTTCTGGATTGTACTACACTAGACAATTTTGATCCAGGATTAAAGCCATTTCTCCTTGATGCTCTGAACCCCTATCTCAAAGGAATTTTCCAGCAATATTCAGCAGGAAATCTCACCCACTTTGTAAAATGGAGCAAGTTGAAAATGATGCAAAATCAGACATTAACTTCTGCTGGCAGACAGAATCTCTCAGAAATTACAAAGCCTTGCAAAAGGTGCTTGTAAAAGCTTTCCAGGGCTTCAGGCACATGATTGCTGGACTCACTGAATAACCTCTCATTCTTCCTTTAGGATACTGCTGCCATGGCCATGTCATAACATAAAATGAAGTACAGAAAATCAGGGAATGCTTTTCTTAAAGCTGGTTAAACAAAACAGATCTAAGGTGGCTCAGTGGAGTTATTCGGTTATCTATCCACTTGGACAAGTAGCTTTGGAGAAGTCATTTATTAAATTTCTTTATTAAAACATTTCTACCCCACCCTAAACCAAAAGATCTCAGGGCAGCATACAGGTACACTTAAATAGTTTAAAACAATCAAAATAAAATAATTAAAATAATTTCAATAAACCAAAAATGCATCAAATATAATTAGCAAGTTAAAATATATCAGAACTGTTTAAAATCATGTGCATTACCATTTGATATAAATCAATGATGCATAAAGGCTTTGGTGGACAGCCATATTTTCACTTGATGCCAAAATGAAGCCAATGTTGATGCCAATTGGGTCTTCCAGGAGAGCGCATGCCACAACTAAGAAGGCTCTGTCCCATGTTCTCATACAGTGTATTTTTCTCACCAGTGGAACCCAGAAGATCCCCACTCCCACACTTCACATATAGAGAGGATGTATGTAAGTAAATGAAAAGATGAAGGGGAGATCTCTAATGCAAAGCACAACAAGAACTTAAAGTATATTATTAAATACTTGAAAACATGTGACTTGAAATTCCTTTTTTCCTGACTAGAATTGAGCTGCAGTACCAGCTTGTCAGCTAATACACACTGTCAGTCAACAGTAAAATCTAAAGGCACACTCCAATCTGAATTAAGTGCTGAATTAAAACTCAGCGAGATCATTTCAGTGGGGTAATTAAATCTCCCACACTGAAATCAACACAGCTTAAATGTGCTCAACGTTGACTGGATTGCTCCCTAAGCTTCTATGGCCAGGGGCTGCAAATTATGATTGAAAGAGCCAAGGGAGCAATGATTCTTTGGAGCAGATCAGGATACAATCTGTAATGCTTCCCTCTTTTCTCAGTCGGCTGGACTGAGAATTAAGCAATGGCAAGTGGAGTGACGCACTGGTTGATACAGCTGAGGACCATGGGAGAGTGAATCCCAATGCTGTTCCACAAAGTGTGCTGTGGCAGACAAAAGCCAAATCCTCTTCTTCTCAGCCATAGGACATCTAGTCTCAAACTAAGCAAAGAGCAGGTGGTGGCAAAGCCCAAAATATATGAAAAATATAAGAAAGGAAGAGGCTGGCAGATCATAATTTTAATCTTATCTGATTTAATACTTTTTCAGGGGGGTGGGTATGGGGAGGTTGACTGTATTTTGTATTTTTAAATATTGTTAGCCACCTCGATTGTTGTCAGAGGGGCGTGGTATACATTATTATTATTATTATTATTATTATTATTAACATGGGAATAGTTGTTTCAGGAGCTGACGTCACAGGAGCTGACATCACAGGAAAATTTAACTTGTAGAAAGCTCTTCCCAAACATCTATATGGCACTGCAGTTCCCTGAAAGACCTCAGTTCCCTGAAAGATGCTGCTGCTGCTGCTTTAAACTAATGGCAACTGTAGACATTCCAGAAGGGCAACCTGTGTACACAGAAGGATTCTCTGACTGAGAATTCCAAAGGTTATCCTCCTAAATTGCATTTCCCAGGATTCCACAAGATGGAGCCATAGCAATTAAAGTGGAATCAGAATAATATAACCATGTGGTATGGCACAGCCCCTGGAGATCCTGTTGCTCAATTGTGTACCAAGGGCATCTTACATGTTATCTTTCCCTCTACTCCCTCCACAACCCAAGACTGAGATATGTAACTGAAAATACTGGGGCTAAACACTTTACTCAAGGAAACTGGAGACAGATTTATTTTATCACTCTACACCTGTTGTCTTGCCTGAGAAATTATAAGAGGAGATCCTAGAATCCTGGGTTTTGGGAAGGGACATGGGAATTCTCAGCCAGAGAGCTCTTCCTGTGCCCCATCAAATGCCAATCATGAAATGGAACCATGGCAATTAAACTGGAATAACAGTGTGTATTCCACTGTGTATTCAATGTGAAAAGGACCCAAAAAGCTGATGACAGAGGTGAGAGTCAAATGAGGGACTTCCTAAATCATTGCTTAGATTTTAGTTGCTACTCTAAAACAATTGGGTTGCTACTTGATTGTGTGCATTAACTGCGAGCCCTCTAACATTTCTCAGATGAAACCAGGGAAATATTTTTCTAATGATCATACCACAACTTGGCTTCCAGAATGCTCTACCCTATCCTACATTGCACACTGCCAAATACTTTTCTTTGTCTATTGCAATTATTTATTTTGCAAGAACCTATATTTTATTAATTTTAAAGCCGAGGAATTGTTTGTATGCGGCTGGTTACATACAGAAAAATGTAACTGATTCATTGTCTTATATCAGCCTTTCAAAATGAGTGGGAAATCATAGGGGGGCACCTCATAAAGCCCTCACGTCTCTGCACATGTGCATGTTGACATGGATGAGGCCAGATTCAGCCCTGCCACCCACAGCTGAGAGATTTCACTCCTAAGCATGCTTACACAGATGTAAGTTCATTTGACATAAGGAAAACTGACATTCAAGAGTGCACCATTAATTCCCATCAGGTTTGGGTCATGGGCTAAAAAGCTTGAAGAATAGCAAATGAAGGTAGAGGAGCCACTGAATGTGACTGCCTTTTGTGTGCATTTTTTTCTAAAGACATGCAACTAACAGTTAGGGAAGAAAGCTGGTAAACATCAGAATGAAGAAAGGGGGATTTAACCCTCCCTCCTGGTAATGACACCAAATAATTATTCCCCCCCCCATTCCTGTTTGCATTTTTAGAGAGCAAAGATGAATTTAATGTCACATCTGCTTTGAATTTCAAATTAAACAAAATATTAAACAGGAATCCTAAAAGGTATAAATAGGGGCAAATGGGGAGCATGTTATCCTGAGGACAAATACTCTAAAAGGGAATGCTCTTGGTAAACTGGAACAGAGTTGGAGCTATCAGAAGGTCTTAATAATTTTGCTGCCTGACAGCTTGCTTGTAACACACTTTCTGCTGTATTGGTTGAATGGCTACTTGTGTCATATACAGCTGACACTTTATTCATTATGAAGTTGAATCAGTCTACCCACGAGCAAAAAAGTCGGCTGCCATCCATTGAGACCTGATTCTGCCAGTGGCCAATGGAGCTCAAGGTATTGCTTTTCACACACATCTTATTTTAATTAAGGCACACTGCTGTGGCCATCAGAAAAGTCATATTACCAGCAAGGCAGAGGCATGAGAGAAGTAAGTAATCATACAGAGAAGCACAAATGAATGACGGTTGAAGGGTGACAGCAAAAGGCATACTTTAATTGTAATGCCTATTCTGAGTGTCACAGTGCTCCAGACTTCAAATCAGGATTTCAGTGCCAATATGAGAAAACAACTGCCTGCATTTATGAGGATTTAAAAACACCAGTGAAATCATGAGCTGTAACTTCACAGACCAGTACTGGACTCTCTAGCTATTGAGATCTGGATATTTTGAAACTGTTACCTTTTTGGGGCCAGGACAAACCATTCTTATGGCAAATCAAAATGTGAATGGTTTAGCTTTTCCAGTGTTTTTACATACAGACATTCACTGCCGCATTGTGCAAAAGGTGTCACATTTTGGGGATGGCATTGTTCACTTATGCAGTGCCAAGTTGAGGAATCCAGCAGAACTATGCCCTCAGGCCTTTCAGCTACACTGACATTCAGCTGGACCTTTGCCTCAGATTATAGTTCTGGGACTGGAAATCTATAGTGACAAACTCTTTGCATGACAGATACAGGATTGGTTTGATATTCTCTAGGCTTCTGGATATGGTGGCAGCTGTGGCAGTGGCAAGAGAAGAACGAGGCAATTGACTCTTAGCTTGAATGTCTTGTGGAGAAGGGGTGTCTTGGCACTCTGGAAGAGGTGGCTTGAACAACTGACTGCCCGCACTGTGGCTCCGAGGACCCCACCCCACAAAACCCAGACATCAAGGCATAAAGTGATCAAAGCCAGCCCCCTCCCTTTCCCATTATTGCTGCTCCTGACTGTTTCTTCCTACAGTCACATCTCCTTTACTTTTGGAATATTTACTCTGACAGAATAACAAGGTTACAGACTTAGAATGTATGCTGGTTGGGGAAATTTGTGATTCATAATGTAACAGCCAAGCTTTCCATCTCTGTATTGTGCAATACTGAAGATCTATTGAAGATCTGTTTTAAGTGGTCTATAAAGAAGAGCACAGTTTCTCCTCCTGTTGTGGTTGTGTTGATTACATTTGCTCCACCTCTTTGCTTGTATGTTCTAGTAATTGGAAGCCTATAAGAGCTGCATTGGTTGACTTCCAGGAGGCTATTTCCAAAGTTTGTTCCTAAAAGCAAGGAAGATGTTTATCAGATAATCTGTATCTGTTCAGTGATAAGTTGAGAAAGAGAATCTATTGGGGCCTGAACATCTGGGTGAATTCTCCTTCTCTGGAACCCATGTTTTAACAGAGATACTTCATGCAAGAATTCAGAACTCACACTTCCATGGGGACTATTTTGCATTCATGCAGTCTGGTCCTAAACAGGCACATTTATGTTATATTTATATGGCCTGATCCTAAACATGCTTATATCATGATCCAACTAAATTAAGTGGAATTCACTTACACTTGTACTTGGAGCTGTAGCGTTATATGCTTGATTTGAACTAAGTCCCACTTATACTGAATCAAAGACCCAGCTCAGTATTTTTAGCACTCACTGGCAATAATTCTCTGGGGTCTCAGATAATTTCCTAGTTCATCCATAGATTCCAGTGAGTTGAGCCTGGAACATTTTTTATGGGAAGCAAGTGCTCTTTCCCAGAGCTACAGCCCATCCCTGAATTGGATACCAGGAAGCCTACAGAACAGACACATATCACAATATATTGATTTGGAACATGACAATGGATTCACAACCTAGTGTATTAAATACAGAAGAAAAATGATGTGTTTAAAACAATAGAGGTATGTGAAGATGAATATTTTATTCATCATATAGAAACCAATCAGAATATTGAAATATTTCAAGAATTGAAATACCAATCAGAATAAATTGAATCTTCCTCCTGAGATTTAACTTCCAAGCATTTCTCTTAGTTAAGTTGAAAACTATAACAAATGGCATTTGATTTGTTTTAACAAGTGAAGAAGAGGGAAATATTGTTTATATTTCAGTGTCTTCTTGCTCCAGCAGGATTTCTTAACAGGACCCCACTTGAATGAATAGTAAATTTCTATAATATAGATGGAGTCATTTTCGAAAAGGATTTTGGAATTTCCAAAATTTTAGTAAGCATTATGATCTCATGTCTCATTGTCCTTGAAGGGCATTTTAACAGAATCCAAATGAAGGGTGAAACAGGTGTGTTTCCTCCACCCCATCTCTTTATTTTAAGGAGTTGAAGTCATCAGAAGTCTTAAACAACAGTAGTTTCCAGCAAACATTATATTCCTTTTAACCATACAGGTCCCATGGGGAAGACCACATATAACACAGAAATCTTGGCATAGGCATACTCTTGTACCATTCTATGCCTATAAGGAATCAGACCTCTTACACATGGACCATGAGTCATCTGTTATACATTGGACTGTTACACATCTGCAAAACAACTTTCATATCTCTGCATGTATCTGTTAACATACACATATTGCAGTGTCTACATTGCTTCAGGGAATAATTTGACATTTGTCATATTAGAATCCAAGCCATAACATGGTACATAACATAATCTCACCCATGCCAGAAATTGTTGAGAGTGGACAGTTTGCCTTCAGCATGGTCTGTCAAGAGTCCTACCCTGTCTTCCAGAATCTACTATTTCCCTGTCCCTGTACCTAGACACAAATCTTATGAAACTCAAACTACTAAACAAGGATGTCCCTTGTCCCTGCCATTATTTGCTATTACAATAGAACCCTTAGCCACCTCAGTCAGAGAAAATGAAAAAAATAAGGGGACTCAAAATAGGAGGAACAACGCATAAATTAAATCTCTTCACATATGATGAGATCATCTTCCTAAAACAACCCAAACTATCATTTCCAATTACCAATCTCCAGTTAAAATCCTCAGGATTTACTTACCTAAGAATCACCATTACAAATGATTTCAATAAGATAATTTCCAGAAACTACAACAAAAATAACTAAATGGTTAATCTCTAAAACACTAGAATGGAAGAGATTGAAACTCTCTATTCTAGGCAGAATAGCCCTCATTAAAATGTTTATTGTCCCTTGCCTATCCTTTCTATTTCAAACTATCCCACTTCAACCATAGCAGACAAAACTCAAACTTTGGCAAAATCTCAACAATACATTTGCTTTTAACCATAAGAGGCCCAGATTCAAGAAATCCACATGACACCTCTCTTCCAAAAAAAGGGGGGGGGGGTATCAATGCCTGATCTTGAACTATATTTTGCAGCATTCCAAATTAGGGGGGAAGCAGATGGCTAAAAGGGCCATTTGGGGGGCAAGGAAGGGGAGGGGCAGCTGCACGGTGAGTGCTCCAACCCCTTCCCAAAGGCATCGTCGGAGCACCAGCCCCTCCGCATGGCCAGCGCTCCGACGATGTCTTTCTGCTGCAGCGTTCGCACACGCTGCGGCAGAAGAGTCGCCGAAGGTGTGCCACCAGCCTTTTGCAGTGCACCTTCGGTGACTTGTGGAAGGAGCACTATGGGGGGAAGCAGACAGGTGGCCGTGGGCCGCCCCGGGAAGCTGCACCGTGGGGCTGAGGTATCCGCACACCTCAGGCCCACGGTGCAGCTTTGCCACCCCTGGGAGGAGAGCTAAAATAGCACTCCTTCCACAAGTCGCCGAAGGTGCACTGCAAAAGGCTGGCGGTGCACCTTTGGCGACTCTTCCACCGCAGCGTGTGCGAACGCTGCAGCAGGAAGACATCGTCGGAGTGCTGGCCGTGCGGAGGGGCCGGCGATCCAACGATGCCTTCGGGAAGGGGTTGGGCCACCCACCGTGCAGCTGCCCCTCCCCTTCCTTGCCCCCAAATGGCCCTTTTAGCCGTCTGCTTCCCCCCTATTTTAGCGCTCCTTCCAGGGGCGGCGAAGCTGCGCCGCGGGGCTGAGGTGTGCAGATACCTCGGCCGCGTGGCACAGCTTCCCAGGGTGGCCCACGGCCACCTGTTTGCTTCCCCCCTTAGTCAAATCCCCCATTTGATTTAAAAAAGATCAGAGCATACACTGGGTTAACATGGAAACGAATGGCCCACCATCAATCGATCTTGCTTTGTTCTTTAAGATGGAAGCAAGTATAGCACCATATCCCTCTCCTGTCTGCCCCTTCCCTGTCCACAAATCTTTCCATTCCCCTGATAAATTCAATAAATTCCAGGGATGGGAACAACATGGTGTATATTTTGTCCAAGACCTTTTTCATAATGGCAGACAAAAAACAATTGATGGACTGACTTTAGATTTAGAGCCATTAAAGGCTAGTTCAGGGGTAGGCAACCTTTCCCCTTTAAGGGCCGAGGGACTTCAGCTCCCAGAATCCCAGGAGCTATTGGCCAACATGGGACTATTGGCCAACATGGCTGAGGCTTCTGGGAGCTGAAGTCCCTCTGCTCTTAAAGGGGAAAGGTTGCCTACCCCTGGGCTAGTTGGTTTCATCTCCATCAGAAAATTGCTTTTACACACAAATTAAAGGAAATAGGAGGACCACCTGGATCACATGCCTTATTTGAGACACGATGTGTTCCCCCATCTCAAAGCACCAAAGGACTAACATCTTTCATCTACAACTGTTTGATTGACCACTATTACCAAAATGTCTGTGGCATAGAACTAACCTGGGAAATGGATTTGAATAGTTCAGTTCCCATTTCAAAATGAACTACAGTTTGGTCTTCCATCCCTTTTAAATTCAGATCAGCTACCAATCCCCAGAAACTACAGATTACAAAAAGGGCCTTGAAAATTATACACAGGTGGTGTTTGACTCCAGTGAAGCTAGCCAGAATGGTTAAAAATGTTTCCTCCAAATGTTGGTGTGGTTCTAATGATAATGGCACGTTTCTACACATGTGGCTAGACTGCTCCAAAATAAACACATTTTGGCAATTGGTGCTTGAACAAATTTCATTGATTACCAACCAAGAAGTAAAGTTATGTCCAGAAATACTTTTGTTATCAATATATGTGGACACAAATTCAAATTTGAAACATAAAAACCTCATAGATTTCTTCATTACAGCAGCCCATGTAGAAATTGCCAGATACTGAAAAACAGGGGAGGTATCTTTAGATATCTGGTGGGAAAAGGTATGGGATCTATGGTTATTCCAAAAACTGTCTGATGGAATGGCAAGTTACACAGGATGACCAAAATCAGGAACTTTCATAGACAAATGGTACCCACTCACTGACTTTGTAAACAAAGACAGAAGCAAGAGAAGACAACCTCCATTTCATCTGAACCTTTGGTTGGACATTCTAGACTAGATTTACATAAAGACAGCACTGGACTTTAAAATGACCACTTACATTAAACAGAACCCAAAAAGGAGACCCACAACATATTTCAAAGTTGTGAGATGAATTGTTTTATTTTGCTTTATTGTTGTGACATGTTTTGTACATAGTTTTTTTTACTTATAATAATAATTTTTAAAAAGAAAAAACTCAAACCACAATATTTTTTAACCTGTATACAATCGCTTTCATATTAGCACTATTCTATACCCACTTCAATATCTGAAAATGGATAAAATATACACAAAAAATATAATATCTATCCTGTTACAAGGGAGAGTTATATGGCAAGCAAGTCAAAATTCCACTATGAGATAGCAGAAAGGAAATGTGCACTGCATTGCAAATGCATTAGGAACTATGTAAAAGGCCACACTTAGAGCCATCATGGCAGTTCTTTTGTGCCCTTTTTGCACAGTTTGTGCATACGCTGCACCAAGAGGGCATCCTGATGCCATGCGGACAGGTGCACGGCATCAGGGTGGCTGGTATGCCCCCAGGCCCCAAGTCCCATGGTCATCAGTGATTCTCTTCTAAGGGTCTTTGCAGACTTCCAGAAATAGTGCAAATTGAGTCCACTTTAACTGCTCTGACTCAGTACTAGGGAATCATGGGAACTGTAGTTTACTGTGGCACCGAACTCTCTGACAGAGAAGGCTCAATGTCTCAGAGAAAAAAAATACAATTCCTATGATTCCCCAGCACTGAGCCAGGACAGTTAAAGTGGACTCAATTTGAACTATTTCTGGCAGTCCACAAAGGCCCTAAGTTTGACTAAGCCTGGATCCAGACCATTATTTATATATGAACAGAGCAAGTGAGTGAGCCAGGCACCTGTACACAATTGTGTATATAGGTTGCTAACACAGTGTGAGACAGTTTATAAAATGAATCATTTGACTCCACTGCATGAATGCAAATTATAATAATCATATGTGCTACTGGTTGTAATTGCAATATGTGCATCATCATTCTTCCTCTTATGTACTTGGCTGGAAATCAAGGCATTCCAGGACTAATTGCTTTGTTCTGTGTTCTTGTGTTCCACAAGCCCCTCCTTTTTGTTGATTTACCTTCACTAATAAATAGGCCACCTGCAAAATACAGGGGAGTAGAATACCACACCAATAAAATTCAACAGGAGTTATCAAGCATCTGACAGATGCAACACAAGATCTGGTGGGTCGATCTAACTTCCCACCCCAACCCTTGAACAATACTTAGTGGACACTGACTAAGACCTAAGTCTGATGACAATGATTGCTGAAGAGTAAAGTGGAGAAACTAAAGAGGCAGCTTCTGGCACTGGCAAATGTTCATGTTTCAAGGTCAGGGCTGATTTGATTTGGAAAGAGTTCTGCTCTTTTGCAAGGTTTTTTTTTTGGGGGGGGGGTGCTATTGCTGTAGCCTTAGCCGTATGTATAATCACCATCTGGAAATCTGTTCCTAACTTTAGTGAGCATTACATCAATTTGT
Organism: Phrynosoma blainvillii; assembly: GCA_026167975.1. Taxonomy (NCBI): domain Eukaryota; kingdom Metazoa; phylum Chordata; class Lepidosauria; order Squamata; family Phrynosomatidae; genus Phrynosoma; species Phrynosoma blainvillii. The sequence continues at coordinate 224,610,028 of JANUYF010000001.1, read as the reverse complement.
CCTGAGACTGTGTTTACTCACTAGCACTGTTGTTCATTTTCAGTAGCTGCTTGCACTGCTTTCTTTATGTTCTGCTTAATAGCCAAAATAATTAGGGCTCCTGTATCTAACCCTCCATGGAAATGGTGTGGAGGGGGCCTTCTGCACATGCATCTCCCCACACCATGTTTTGCAATGAGTTATACTATGTGTTGTGTTTGGTAAATAGTCACAGAGTTGTCCTGCTTTTGTTGCATACCTGCAAATGGCAAGAGCTTGGGTGCATTATTTTTAAATAGTCACAGAGTTGTCCTGCTTTTGTTGCATACCTGCAAATGGCAAGAGCTTGGGTGCATTATTTTTTCCCCAAGATTAGGAAATGCTCAGAGGTATAATCAGGTCCTTCCACAGTGTTTAATTAGGCATAATAAAAGGCATCTACACAAAGCACAGGATTTTCAAAGCCCATTCTTGTGTTACACTGCTAATGAATTAAGTAATTAATTGGCACTGAAAAACACAATAGAAAAACATCAATCTTTTCAAATGAAGCATTTTTAAAAAAAAAAAACACCTGTTTTGTAAAATGATTTTATCAGGATTTAAATCACAGAACCATTCTGTTTTACATCAACATGGGGGGGCAAAGAAAGGGTTTTAAAAGAAAATGAGCAATGAGCTTACTAAGTGTGCATTTTTTTAAAAAATCATGTTGAAACACGGCTTGCCTGCCTTGAATAATGGATGGAAGCACATTGGCACATTGCTCCTAAAAGCAGCCACAAATTAGACTGCAAGATGAAAATCAGTGTTGCTACTTTTAAAACTGTGTTTACATAAGGAAGGGAAGGGAAGCTGTTCAGGCACCCTCCATTTCAAAGCTCCTTAGGTGTGCCAATGATCCCACACTGGGCACAAGCTGGATTCCTTCATTGGCTTTGCTGGTCAAGTGATGTTAGGTTGCCATTGTGTCTATGTCAACACAGCTCTGTGCTTGCACTGCACCAGAATTAAACCTCAGGTGCTCTCAGAGTGCTCCTGAGCCAGAAGTCATGGCACTGGGATCAGAGTGTGATCACCTACAGTTTCCTCCAAAGTGACAGATGTTTTTGTTAGACATGTTCCTGGAAAACGTAAAGGTGAAAAAGATCTCCTAATGCAAAGTCATCTACTGCAACACAAATAGGGAGTGTGAGCTGGGATTCATTTGTCATGACATTATAGGTACATGGGATCTCAGATAGGAGTCTGTATCCCCCCTCCCACTCCACCCCATCCCCAAATGTTGTTTTTCAGTCTTAAACATACACAACCATTTCTTGCTCTTTTGTATATGATTCCACCTAACATTAGGAAGAACATCCTGATGCTAAGAGCTGTTTGGCAGTGCCTCAGAACATGCTGGGCTCTCCTTCTTCAGAGGTCTTTGAACAGAGATTGGATGGCCATCTGTCTGGAATGCTTAAACTGTGTGTTCCTGCATGACAGTGACTTAATGGTCCTTATGGTCCTTTTCAGCTCTATGATTTTATGATTCATTGCTGCAATATGGGGTGAAGGCTACATGCTTAGATAGGCTTTAAATAGGCTTACTGTCTGTTAGCCATTATTGGATTTTTAATGGGGGTTTACTCCCCCTCTTTTCTGATATATTTTAAAATGTTTTTAAACTGTTTTTATTTCAAGCCACCAGTTTTAACACACTAGCTTATCTGTTTTACTTGTTCTTCAGTGTTTTAAAGTACTAGGTTTGGTCTTTATTTTATTTTATTTCATGTTATAAGCCATCTTGGAACCTGCATTGTGATAAGTAAATAATATACACATAAATAAAAGGTAAAACAACCTCCATATTCAAGGCAGTGAACCTCTGAATGTTGTTGTTGTTGTTGTTGTTGTTGTTGTTGTTGTGTACCTTCAAGTTGTTTTGGACTTATGGCAACTCCAAGGTGAACCTCTCATGGGATTTTCTTGGTAGGTTTCTTCAGAGGGAGTTTACCATTGCCATTCTCTGAGGCTGAGAGAGTATAATTTGTCCAACGTCATCCAGTGGGTCAGTTGCTGGGCACCAAACAGAGGCGGGTGATTGCCTTCATTTCTTGCCTGTGGGTTTTTCTGCTGGCTGCTCCATGGCAGAAACAGGGTTGGGTTAGACCTTTGGTCTGTGCCCTGTTTTATGTTCTTATCAAGTCTTGTTGTATTGTTACAATAATATATGATATTCATAATATAATAATTCAATATTTCTGAATAATATAGGTTCTGGACTTTTACTTTCACAAAAACGGAGCATTAATGATTCACAAGGAGTAAGAAAGCACTTTCTCATTCCACATGTTGGGTTGTTTAGCAGAGAGAAAAATGGGTCTCTCTCTCTCCCCACAGAGGAACTTCTGTGATACACAAAGTGATTCCTAGACTGGGGGAATTCAATTTAGGAGATTATCCTCCTGTTGTAGTTTAGGAAGGGCCCTTTAGAATATTCAGCCAGAGAGTTCTTAAGTTATACAAACCCCAAAATGCAGCAGAAGGCAGTCAGAGCAGTAAGAGTTTTTGAGTCTCGTTTTTAGAATGTAGTGCTATAATCTACTCTCCTGAAAATGAAATGAAGAAATCTTAATATCGCTATTGAAACATGATTGCCTTTCACACGTTTTGCAATAGCGCAAATGAATCATGATTGGCAAACCATTTATGATTTTTTTTATCATCTATGAGTTATTCCAGTAGCACAATGCTTCAAGGACATCACAAGAACAATAGGAGGATGACATCGTGAAAATCTTTTCCCCGATTGTGCAAGAATGACTGTAACAATGCTCTTCTCCAACAGTTTTTACCTCATGTGATAATCTTTGCTATTGACATATATTTTATTGATGCCAGTGGACAGGGGCATAACTACAGGGTGTTGGAACATGTGGACCACATCAGGTGACACCTTAAGGGGGAGTGACACCACTATTCCTGAAATATCTGCCTTTTAGCAGAAATGGGCAGTGGCAATCACCCATGTCCCTTTAAAGTCCTGGAGCTCAATGGAAGCCATAAATGTAGCAAGGCTCAGTAGGTGGAGAAAGGAGAGGCCTGATTTTGTTTTTTGTTTTTTGTTTGTTTGTTTTTTTAAACTTTAAATTTTTCTTTAAAAAGATCACATCTTACACAAATTTTCAAAGATCACAAATTTTCACTTCAGTCACACAAAACTTTGTAAATGTAAATACCTTTAGGCTATGCTTATGATATTGTAATTTAAAGTTATATAAGATTATAAATTCTGTTAGTTCTTTGTGTCCCAACTATTGCCACTGCATTCAGTGATATACAGAAATTATTATTTACAAGTAACATTAGTAGGGGGAAAAAGAATTCTGTAAGTTGTGATATAGGAGGAGGTCAATGGGGACAGGGTGACACCATGAGTTACCATATCAGGTGACGCCAACCCTAGTGACGCCACTGCTAACAGATGACTTTACCCTTTTGTTGTTGGCCCCTGAAGAGAGCTAGTATGAATTTAGAGGAGTAAGCAGGTAAGGAGAGAATTAAATCACATACGCATAGCCTATTAGTGTGCAGTGGTTCCACTCCAGATCAGCCTGGACACTTACCTGGACATTTTAGAAAAAGACAGAATTTAATTAATCATTTAATCAACAAAGATTGTGTCTACACTACACAGTTATTATCACTGTGATATAATTTTAACTGCCATGGCTCCTTCTTATAGAGTCCTCTGTTTTGCAGTTCAGTAAGGTACTAAGGATTCTTTGCTGGAGAGCACTTGCATTGAACCTGTACAGTTTATGGGTGGAAATTTTAAATCACTGACAATACTAAAAATCCCAAGATTCCATAGGGTAGAATCTTGGCAATTGTATTAGTATCAGACTGCTATAACTATATAGTAGTGCAGTGGTACCTCATTATTGCAGGAATGGTATCAAGACACCTTTCTTGTTTAGGTTCTTGATAGAAATTTTATTCTTCATCTTGCTGTTCCAACTATACATGATACCATGTGTCCAAACAGTCAGCTCTGCCACTGTTCTAGATTGTTTTCTTTTGACAATAAAGCTGTTGTTCTGTTAACATCCATTTTGGCTTGACTTCTTCTCTAAAACAACCAGAACTCCAAATGTTATATCTGAAAACCAATTTTACACTATTAAATGTTAAAAATGAGGAAATCATCCACCCTAAAATATTATTATTATTATTATTATTATTATTATTATTATCCCGCCTCTCTGTAAAATACAACCAGGGCAGCTTACAAGATAAAACAAACAATCCTGTCCCCCAATAGCCAACTCCCTTAAAATACAATGAAATAATTAAAATTTTAAACATACTTAAAAATAACATATTACAATAAATAACAAGTAAATTAAAATAACTGAACAAAAAACAGGGGCAGGCATAATTTTTTCAGTGGCTGGTTATCTACTCAAAAAAGGCCTGCTGGGAGAGATCCATCTTAACAGCTTTTTAAAAGCTGTTTAAGGTGGTCAAGTGATGGATCTCATCCAGCAGGCCATTCCATAGTCTGGGAGCGATAGCTGAAAAGGTCCTCTGGGCAGTTGCAGATAATCTAGTTTTTATAGGCAGCAATAAATTCTTCCCAGAGGACCTCAATGCACAGAGTGGATTATATGGAAGAAGGCGGTCTCAAATATAGGTTGGACCCAAGCCATTTAGGGCTTTAAAGGTGATGACCAACACCTTGTACTGCACCCAGAAACTGATAAGCAGCCAGTGAAGCGATCTTAGACTAGGTGTTATGTGGTCTCTTCTTGTTTTGCCTGAGACCAGCCTGGATGCCATATTCTGCACCAATTGAAGCTTGAAAAATTTGAAATTGTTTAGTTAAGGAGGGGGGGGGGGAAGAGAGAGAGAAATAGAGAGAAATGGGGAGCTGAGGAAAACTTTTCACTGAATTATTCAAGGTCTGCATAAGAAAAAAGCAGAATTTAAACAGGATAAAAGCATTTTTGGCTGGTATTTCTCACACAGTGTCATGTCTGTTCTACTGCTGCCTTTCATTGCATTTGTTACTGTAGTGCACCTTTTCACTGATGAGCAAAACCCATCAATAGGTTCTCAAACTCGCTGCTATTCCATTACTGCCTTCATGCAATAGGTCCCTTCCACTGCAATTCTGCTTCTCAGACAGTCATGTGGTGTGAATGAGCATGATTCTGCTCCTCTCCCCCTCTCCCAGCAGTGATTGTGGCCACCAACAACTTCCTGAAGCTGGCTGCTGTGTGCACATTCATACAGCAGCTGGCTTCAGGAGGCAGTTGGCAGCTTGTGTTGGGCTACTTTTTGAATGTGCACACAGCAGCCCCTTCCTTCAGGAATGGGAAGGGTTGTTACAGCTGCCAACTGTCTCCCAAAGCTGACAGATGTATGCACATTCACACAGCAGCTGGCTTTCAGAGGCATTTGGCAGCTGTGATCACTCATTCCCACCCTATCTCCCAGAAAGTGGCATTTGGCAGTTTGAAAAAAAGATCATACAATCATGGATCACCAAAATGCTATTGTGGGGGAAGGTGTGATAACAAATGATGCCAAAGCAATATGCTTCCACCCTTAAACTAGCACAATTGTGTCAGGACAGTGATAAAGTCCTAAGTGCATAGCGAAATAAGATTAAAAAGGACAGTATATTGTGCAATAATATGTGACAAATGTTGCTGTCCTTGAGCAAGCAAGGATCACCAGCCATGCTATTGAAAACGTAGCTGCGCTGGGCAGGGCACATTTCTAGGATGGAGGACCATCGCCTCCCAAAAATAGTACTCTACAGTGAACTCGCCACGGGTCAGCGTAAGAGGGGCGCTGCAAAAAAGCGATACAAGGACTCCCTGAAACAACATCTCAGGCTCAGCCAAATTGATCACCAACAATGGTCCACCCTGGCCTCACATCGAGAGGCATGGAAACGCACTATCCACAATGCTGCAGCCTTATTTGAGAACTCATGCTGAACAAGTCTCGAAGAGAAACGACAATGCAGAAAAAATCACAACGCAGAAAGATCACCCAAGGAGACCTTCTGCTGTGCTTTCTACAACCAGACTTGTTTATCTTGGATTGGCCTTTTTAGTCATCAGTGCGCTTGCAGAAAGCGTGGGATGAGTCTTTCCTGAATCTTCATCTGCGAAAAAAAGCCAGAGAGAGAGAGAGATTATGCAATATGGGATGCGGTGGCTTAGTGGCTAAGATGCCAGTTCTGATGATTGGAAGACTGGAAGATTGGCAGTTTGAGGCCCAAGTGCTGAATGATGGGGTGAGCTCCTGTTACTAGTCTCAGCTTCTGCCCACCTAGCAGCTCAAAAGCATGCAAATGGAAGTAAATAAATAGGTACCACTTTGGTGGGAAGGTAACAGCATTTGGTGCAGTCATGCTAGCCACATGCCTACCAGAGCAGTCCTAATAAATAATAATAATAATAATAATAATAATAATAATAATAATAATATATCACACCCCTCTGCAAACTCAATTGGGGCAGCTTACAACATTAAAACACCAAGAATATACAATCCCAAAACCCACCCACCCCTTAAGATAGTATTAAACAACAGAGAATTAAAACAACAACAAAACAATAACAATTAAAACAACTAAGCTAAGTTGCAGTGGCAGGGCAGACAACTAACCATAAATGCGGTAAAGAATAGGAGAATGGGCTAGCTCTTGAGGCCAGGAGATCTAATCAGGAAAGGCCTGCTGGAAGAGATTCATCTTCACAGCTTTTTTAAAGCTATTTAAGATGGTAATCTGACAGATCTCGTCCGGCAGGCCGTTCCATAATCTGGGAGCGGTTGCTGAAAAGGCCCTCTGGGTGGTTGCAGACAGCCTAGTTTTTATAGGCTGAAGCAAATTCCTCCCAGAGGACCTGAGTACACAGGGTGGATAATATGGAAGGCGGCAGTCCCAAAAATAGGTTGGGCTTTAAAGGTAATAACCAACACCTTGTACTGTGCCTGGAAACTAATAGGCAGCCAGTGAAGTGACTTTAAAACAGGTGTTATATGGTCTCTCCTCATTGTTCCCGAGACCAACCTGGCTGCCAAATTCTGTACTAATTGAAGTTTCTGGACCAAGCACGAGGGTAGGTGGAGCGCATGTGGAGTGCATTACAGAAATCAAGGCGGGAGGTTACCAGTACATCTTTGGGACTGCCACCTTCCACAGTTTTGAGGTCCCCTAATTCCAGGAAAGGGTTCAGCTGGAGTATCAACCGAAGCTGAAAACAAGCACTCCTAACTGTCACATTTACTTGATTAGTCATTTGAAGTGATGGATCCAGGATATTGTATCCCGATACCTGGGTTTGGGGCCGCTACTGTGAGTACCTCCGTTTTGTCTGGATCTAGTCTCAATCTGTTTTTCCTCATCCAGTCCATTACTGCTTTAAGACAGTCATTGAGAAGAGAGATGCCATCTGAAGTCAAAGCTGAAGACTGGCACATGGAGAAATATATCTAGGTGTCATCAGCATACTGATAACACCTCATCCCATGTCTCTGAATGATCTCTTCCAGCGGCTTCATATATATGTTGAATAGCATCAGAGACAGGATAGCACCTTGAGGGATGGCACAGTTAAGCTCTCTCCTAGTAGAGCAACTGTCCCCGAGCAACACCCTCTGGAAACTGCCCGAGAGGAAGGAGCGGAACCACTGCAATGCAGTGCCTCCGATTCCTAGCCTACTCAGGCGATCCAAGAGGATGTTATGATCTATTGTATCAAAAACCGCTCAGAGGTCTTGGAGCACTAGCAGGGGCACACTGCCCCTGTCGATGCCCAGATGAAGGTCATCAGCTAAGGTGACCATGGCAGTCTCAACTCCAAATCCTGTCCTAAAGCCAGTTTGAAATGGGTCTAGATAATCGGTTTCCTCCAAGACAGCTTGGAAGTGAAGAGCAACCGCCCTCTCGATCACTTTGGTCAAAAAAGGTAGTAAGGAGACTGGCCTATAGTTGTTCATATCCAGGGAGTCCAGGGAAGATTTTTTCAGAAGCAGCCTAACCGCCGCTTCCTTCAAACAAGATGGAACATGGCCTTCCCCAAGGGATACATTGATGATGTCCCGAAGGAATCTCCTCAAGGCATCCTCCCCTCCCCCCCCCCCCCGGATGGCCAGCCAAGATAGGCATGGATCAACAGAACAGGTGGTTTTCCTCACTCTACCAAGGAACTTGTCCACATCATCAGTACTCACAGATTGAAACTGAGCCAGTATAATTTCATTAACGGAATTGCTGGACACCTCATTGATTGATTCTGTTACAACACTGGCATCTAAGCTGGCTCTTATATGAGAGATTTTATCTGCAAAGAAGTTGTTAAATGCATCACAGCAGGCCATTGTTGGGTTAAGTAGTGGGTTCTGAACAGGTGGAATCTGTGTCAGTTCCCCTACCATCATAAACAGCTCTGCTGGACAGGACTCTACAGATGCAATACATGCAGAGAAGAAAGATTTCTTGTATTGCCTCTCGATAGGAACAAAGAAATTTCCTATGACAAGTCTTGTCAGATAAAAGTTGGGTTTCCACCAGATGCGCTCTAATAATAATAATAATAATAATAATAATAATAAAATTTATTTATATCTTGCCCCTTTGAGATCAATCGGGGCAGCTAACAACAATAAAATACATATGCAACAGTAAAATCTAATTCCCACCCCCCCTTAAAAAGTTATTAAATCAAATTATAAATTAAAACATACAATATAAAAACAAAGCAATAATATTTAAAAACGACTCACAAAGTGGCTGCGATTCTTAATTACATATTTAACTAAAAACCTAGAAGCCTTCTTACGGGAGGGATTCCTGAGGCTGGGATTATCTATCACGGAAAGGCCTGGCGGAAGAGATCCGTCTTGACAGCCTTTTTAAAGCTGTCTAAAGATGTCAATTGACGGATCTCATCTGGCAGGCCGTTCCATAGTCTGGGGGCAACAACTGAAAAAGCCCTCTGGGAGGTAGCCGCAAGCCTAGCTCTTTGTAGCTGCAGCAAATTCCTCCCAGAGGACCGGAGTGCATGGGGAGGATTATAGGGGAGAAGGCAGTCCCTGAGATAGTTTGGACCCAAGCCGTTTAGGGCTTTAAAAGTAATAACCAACACCTTGTACTGGACCCAGAAACTTATAGGCAGCCAGTGTAGGGACCTTAAAACCAGAGTAATATGGTTCCTCCTTGATGTTAGAGACACTAATCTGGCTGCCATATTCTGTACTAGCTGTAGTTTCTGAACTAAGCACGAGGGTAGCCCCATGTAGGGCGCATTACAGAAATCTAGACATATGGTTACCAGCACATGCACAACAGTCTCGAGATCCCTTACTTCCAGAAAAGGGCGCAGCTGGCATATCAGCCGAAGCTGATAACAGGCGCTCCTGACTGTCGCATTTACCTGATTTGTCATCAGGAGCGATGAGTCAAGGAGCACCCCCAGACTGCGAACACAGTCACTAGAGGAGAGTGTGACCCCATCTAGGACTGGAGGTTGCAACCCAATTATTGATTTCGGAGCCGCTACCGTGAGCACCTCCGTCTTGTCTGGATTCAGTTTCAATCTGTTTTTCTTCATCCAGCCCATTACTGCCCGAAGACATTCACTGAGAGAGGAGACGCCATTGGAATTCGAGGCCGACAAATGAGACACAGAGAAATAGATCTGGGTGTCATCTGCATACTGATAACACCCAGCTCCATAACTCCAAATGATCTCATCCAGCGGCTTCATATAGATGTTAAATAACATCAGGGACAGAAAAGCACTCTGTGGAACCCCACAAGTGAGCTCCCTTTTACTGGAGCTACTGTCCCCAAACAGCACCCTCTCAGACCTGCTCGAGAGGAAGGACCAGAACCACTGCAATGCAGTGCCTCCAATACCTAACCCCCTCAGGCAATCCAAGAGAATGCTGTGGTCTATTGTATCAAAAGCCGTGGAGAGGTCTAGAAGCACCAACAGGGTCACACTACCCCTGTCGATGCTCAGACACAGATTGTCGGTTAAGGCAACCATGGCAGTCTCAACCCCAAAGCCTGTCTTGAAGCCAGTTTGAAATGGGTCTAGAAAATCAGTTTCATCCAAGACAGCTTGGAGTTGAAGAGCAACTGCCCGCTCGATCACCTTGATCAAAAATGGTAGTAAAGAGACTGGCCTGTAGTTGTTCATATCCTGAGGATCCAGGGAGGGTTTTTTCAGAAGTGGTCTAACCGCCGCTTTCTTCAAGCAAGATGGAATATATCCCTCCCTGAAGGATGCATTGATGATCTCCATAAGGAGCCTCTTCAGTGCATCCCCCCCCGGATGGCCAGCCACGATGGGCAAGGGTCGAGAGGGCAAGTTGTTTCCCTCACCCTACCAAGGATCTTGTCCATGTCATCAGTACTCACAGATTGCAGCTGATCCAGTATAATTACATCGGCGGAGTCGCTGGACACCTCGTCCATTGTTTCTGTTAAAATACTGGCATCTAAGTCGGCTCTTATCTGAGAGATTTTATCTGCAAAGAAGTTGTTAAATGCATCACAGCAGGCCGTCATCGGGTTAAGCAAGGGATTTGGTGCAGGGGGTACCTGTGTCAGCTCCCTCACCATCCTAAACAGCTCTGCTGGACGAGACTCTGCAGGCGCAATATGTGCAGAGGAGAAGGATCTCTGCGCTGCACGTATTGCCTCTCGATAGGACCAAAGAAAGTTCCTATGGTGAGTTCTGTCGATAAGAGTCAAGTTTTCCGCCACCTGCGCTCTAGTTGTTGTTCAAACCGCTTCGTTATCCTAAGCTCTGGTGTATACCATGGCTTACGGTTTGAAGCGGACTTGCAAGGATGCTTAGGAGCGATCGTGTCAATCGCTCTGGTGAGGTCGGTGTTCCAAGTCTCCATGAACTCCCGAGCTGCACCTGTTAAACTGGTCTCGAGTGGAATGTTGAAGTCCCCCAAAACTATGAGTCTAGGGGACTCCAGCAGCAGCTCTGAGACCAGCTGCATCAGCTCGGTTAGGGAGTCTGCTAGACAACGGGGTGGTCGGTAGACTAGCAGAATCCCCAAACTATCCCTAGTCTTCAGGCTTAGGTACATACACTCGAAGTGGGCTGTGTTCCGGACAGGTATCCTGGTCAAAGTTAGATTGGTCTTATGAACTAGAGCCACTCCACCACCCACCACCCACTTCCCCTCACCTGCTCACTGATGGAGTACCCGGCTGGGAGGGCCTGCGCCCTGGTAACTGCACTATCCTTTCCCAACCAGGTCTCCATAAGCATGCCAGGTTGGCATCTTCATCCAAGAGTAAGTCATGGATGACATGAGTCTTATTCTTAACCGACCTGACATTGCAAAGGAACAGAGTGAGGTTCTGTGGAATGGAAGGTCTGCTCTCCAAACCATTCTGGGAAACAGAAGGAACTGAAGGCGGGATAGCTTTCAAACAGCGATCCCGTCTTCTTTTGTAACATTCATTCACCCTGTTCCGACCATACCTCCCGTTCCCCAACACAACTCCAATAGCCGCCCCCAATTCCTTCCTGGCCTCAGGTAAACCAATGTCCCATTCCAGGCTGATGTTTCCGACAGTCTAGTATAGTCCGCGTTGCCACTGAGGAAGAGGTCAAAGCTGGGCAGGCAAACAAAGTCCCACTCCTGTTCACAGTATGATGTTCTTGCCACTAAAGAGGATAAAGTCCTCTTCACCTCCGACAGCTTCTATGAGTGTCATTATCTCTGCCCAGAAATGCATCACGCTGATGGAGTAATAATATTGGGCAGAACCCTTGGCCAAACCTGAAGGGGGTGGGACCAGGAAGCCTCGTCTTGGTTATTGTCCAACCCACTTCATCTTCCTAAGCTCATTGGTATACCATGGCTTACAATTAGAAGCCAGTTTGAAAGAATGCTTGGGAGCAATTGTGTTGATAGCCTTGGCAAGGTCCATGTTTCAAGTATTAACCAAAGCTTTGACAGAATCACTGGCATTACCAACCATTAAACTCTCTAAGGGAGGAAGCAGACTGGAGGCACAGGGCCACCCCAGGAAGCTGCGGCACGGGGCCAAGGTATCAGCACACCTCGGCCCCACAGCACAGCTTCACCACCCCTGGAAGGAGTGCTAAAATAGCGCTCCTTCCACAAATCGCTGAAGGTGCTCCGCAAAAGGCTGCCGGCGCACCTTCGGCAACTCTTCCGCTGCAGCGTGTACGGACGCTGCAGCAGGAGGTCATCCTCGGAGCTCTGGCCATGCGGAGGGCCGGCTGCTCTGAGGACGTTTTGGGGAAGGGGTTGGGGTGCCCACCGTGCAGCTGCCCCTCCCCTTCCTTGCCCCGAAAACGGCGCTTTGCGCCATCTGCTTCCCCCCTAAGTCTTTCTGGAATCCAATTGGTTCCATTAGCCTTTGAGGGTGGACCATTCTAATAGGTTCACCACGCCCCGGTGGGATGGTCAGTGGTTCTAAGTTCAGCCTTGATCAGGAAATGATCTGTCCATGACAATGCAGTGGTTTTAATAATCTCCGTCCACGGATATTCTTGTTCCATACTAAAGACCACATCGAGGGTATGACCAGCACAATGAGTGGGCCCGGCGACCAATTGGGATAAGCTCATATTTGTCGCACCTGTTAGATTTGACAAACTGGTCTTGAGTGGAATGTTGAAGTTGCTCAGAACTAGAAGTCTGGGTGACTCCAACAGCAACTCTGAGACCAGCTGGGTCAGCTCAGTTAGGGAGTCTGCTAGACAGCGAGGTAGTCGGTATACTAGTAGAATCCCCAAACTATCCTTGGTCCTCAGGCTTAGGTACATACTCTCAAAGTGGACTGTGTTCTGGACAGGTATCCTGATCAAGGTAAGGTTGTTTTTGTGAACCAGAGCCACTCCATCCTCCTGGCCACTTCCCCTTACCTGCTCACTAACAGAATACCCCACTAGGAGGATCTGTGACCAGGTTATAGCACTATCTTCTCCCAGCCAGGTCTCTGTGACGCAGGCCAAGTCAGCATCCTCATCTAAAAAGAGATCATAGATGATGTGAGTTTTATTTTTAACCAACCTGACATTGCAAAGGAGCAGAGTAAGGTTCTGTGGAATGATTGGTGCACTCTCCAATCCATTCCGGAAAACAGAGTGAACTGAAGGCAGGATAACTTTCAAACATCGATCCCACCTTCTTTTGTAACAGCTCTTCATTCTGTTTCTCCCTTACCTTCTTTTGCCCTGCACAACCACAATTTCCACTCCCAGATCATTCCCACAGGGGCACCACTACAGGTGGGAAGAGTAGCAGGCTCAGTCTGTGACTGTACCAACAGAAGTATTTCTTGGATGTTGAACAAGGAGTTACTTCCTTTCTTCTTGGATATTCATTAGTAATTTGATGGTGCCTGGGCACATCTGCAACTCACTACTCAACCAAATGGCTATTTATTCACCATGGTGGGAGTGCCTCTAGTTGCAATCGATGAGGAAAAGAACAACCCTTGCCCTACTAGACCTCTAGTATAAGTACCGTATTTTCCGGTGTATAAGACGACCGGGCATATAAGATGACCCAAACTTTTCCAGTCAAAATATAGCGTTTGGGATATACTCGCCGTATAAGACGACCCCCCCTTCCAACGCACACCAAATAAAAATTAAAAAACAAAACATCAGATTTAATTTCAGTATGGTAATTTTAATTCATATGCATTGCAGAAAATTATTAAAGCAGTTTGACACCACTTTAACTGCCCTGACTCAAGGCTATGGAATTCTGGGATTTGCAGTTTTGTGAGATATTTAGCCTTTTCTGTCAGAGAGCTCTGGTAACACAAAGCAAACTGCAGATCCTAGGAGTCCATAGGATGGAGCCATGGCAGTTAAAGCAGTATCAAACTACATTATTTCTTCAGTGCAGACTCAGGCTGCATCCATACTGCAGAACTGATGCAGTTTGACACAGCTTTAACTGCCATGGCTCCATATTATGAGAGCTCTTGGATTTGTAGTTCAATGAGTTACTTAGCCTCCTCTTTTCCAGGACATGCCCTCCATGTCAACCCTCTCTCCAGGAGGAATTCCAAAACATCCTCCATTTTGAGCATAGCGCAAGAAGCATGGATTTACATTTATGTTTTTAGCTTTCTCTACATTTTTTTCTTGTGTGTCCTACATTTTTTGTAGTGAGTCATCCTGCTTTGCATTTAAGACATTTGGTCACCCTGTCTGAGTATTGGAGTATGACTCTGGAGGTCAGGGTTTGAGTCCCCACTTGGCCATGAAACCCAGTGGGTGACCTTGGGCAAGTCACACTCTCTCAGCCTTAGGAGAAGGCAATGGCAAACTCCCCTCTGAAGAAACCTTGCCAAGCAAATGCCATGATAAGGCCGCCTTAAGGTTGCCATAAGTTGGAAATGACTCAAAGGCATACAACAACAACAACAACAACAATCTTAGAAGTGGCTTCCTTCTTTTCTCCTCCCCCCCCCCCCCCCCCATCCTCTTCCTCCTCTTGCCTGGATTCCTCCATTTTCTCTCCCCTTTTGCAACCCCTTCTCTTGCCTTCATTGCTCCATTTTCTCTCCCCTTTTGTAACCCCTTCTCTTGCCTTCATTGCTCCGTTTTTTCTCCCCTTTGCAACCCCTTCTCTTGCCTTCATTGCTCCGTTTTCTCTCCTCTTTTGCAGCCTCTTCTCTTGCCTTCATTGCTCCATTTTCTCTCCCCTTTTGCAACCCCTTTTCTTGCCTTCATTGCTCCATTTTCTCTCCTCTTTTGCAACCCCTTCTCTTCCTGGGATCCCTCTGTTTTCTCTCCTCTTTTGCAACCCCTTCTCTTGCCTTCATTGCTCCATTTTCTCTCCCCTTTTGCAACCCCTTCTCTTGCCTTCATTGCTCTGTTTTCTCTCCTCTTTTGCAGCCCCTTCTCTTGCCTTCATTGCTCCATTTTCTCTCCTCTTTTGCAGCCTCTTCTCTTGCCTTCATTGCTCTGTTTTCTCTCCTCTTTTGCAGCCCCTTCTCTTGCCTTCATTGCTCCATTTTCTCTCCTCTTTTGCAACCCCTTCTCTTGCCTTCATTGCTCCGTTTTCTCTCCTCTTTTGCAGCCCCTTCTCTTGCCTTCATTGCTCCATTTTCTCTCCTCTTTTGCAACCCCTTCTCTTCCTGGGATCCCTCCGTTTCCTCCCCTCTTTCTCATCCTCCTCCTCCCTTCTTCTCCCTCCCCCTCCGGTTCTCATCCTCCTCCTCCTCTACCCAGCGTATAAGACGACCCCCAACTTTTGAGACCCTTTTCCAGGGTCAAAAAGTCATCTTATATGCCAGAAAATATGGCATGGTGGTGGACATTTATGTTTCAGCAGCATTGCATAGGCTCTTGGCCCAGGATCTGGATCTCATCCTCTCTCCCAACCCTGGGTGGATTCAGGCACAAGTTTTCTGTTGTAAATTGTGCCCTGCCTGGCTGCTTTTCCTCCAAAGTATGCTGTTTACAGCAAATGTAGTGGCAATAATAGCTTGCAAAAAGAAGGCAAGAAATTTTCAGGAGGTCTGGATCCACATTGGAAGCACATTCTGGGCTTAATCTCTGGAACTGTTCCTCTCCCCTTTTTTCTGAGATAAAAGCAGACAAATTAAACAAGTCACATTAGCCATTTGAGCCACAGTGTGAAATCAGATATGGATTTTGGCAAGGTAAGGGAGACACTTAGAAACTCGATGTAAATCTCAGAATTACTAGCACATAGGGGCAAGAACAGCTTCCTTCTGCTCATTTAATTAAAGGGAGTTACTTGCACACACAAAAAATGGCATATGCTCATTTTATTTTATTAGCAACCTGACTCTCTGCATAGCACTCCAATAAAGCCATAGATAAATGCCATGAATCTAATTAATTAAATAACAAGGACTCACTGGGAATGGATAAAGGGAAGGGTTAAAATAGTTCTCCAACAGCATGATTGGGTATTGGACACCGTTGTTAACTCTGATTGAAGGAGGTTTGGACAATGAAACCACTCTCTAGCCCCTCTGGAAAGTCTTTCCATTAACTTTAATGTATCTTAGAACTGGGACCATAGGGCACAATCTATCACTGTGCTGTCTAAATGGATTCGGTGATAAAGCATTTTACTTGAGTTAACAGAGGCATAGAAATGTAAGCACCTTAGGAAACCAAAAGCCACCACACCTTCTCTGATAAAGATCAGTAGCTACCCATTTCTATATTTACATTTGCATCCCACACCATCATCTCAAATAGCCACCACAAATAACATGTGAATAAATGAAATCATAAAATACTTGTGGTGGGATTCACATGACCAATCATTGAGCATGAGCTTTCTGATTGTTTCATGATGCAAGTCTTGCTTGTTGGTTAAGCTTAATCTCTACAGCCTTATTTGGAACTCACTGGGAGTGGGAATGGTGTGGATAAAGAGACGGGTTAAAATAGTTCAAGAGATGCTGAGAGAAAGGGATGTGGCATACTGAACCCCAATGTCCCTGCCTTTCTATATAAACTCTTCAACTTTGCATGTTTAGGGTGCAAGTCCACAGGCATATTGAGCACATTTAGCTAAAAGCATTTAGAATCCTTACCACAGATAGAAACTCTGAAAAGAAACTATTCCCCTATTCTTGTCCGTCATAGTCAATTTATGTACTGACAATTCTGAGGAGATGAATTTTGATACAAACACTTTGATACAAACACTTTTTAAAATATAAACTACATAGAGGCTCCTATGGCATGTTAGAGAGCAACACATTGATTTTGCCCATATATCTGGCAATGTAGGCCATGAACCACAAACATGAATGCCTGATCTCAAGCCCCAGCCCTGAATCTCAAGGGCTGGCCCCACTTTTCCCAGTCTTTAGGACAAGGGCTGCCTCCACACTGCAGAAATAATCCAGTTTGACACCACTTTAATTGCCATGGCTCACTGTTATGGAATTCTGGAGATTTTAGTTTGTTGTGACACCAGAGCTCTCTGACAGGGAAGGCTAAATGTTTCACAAAACTACAGTTCCCAGAATTCCATAGCATTGATTTATGGCAGTTAAATGGATATCAAACTGGATTATTTCTGCAGCGTGAATGCAGCCAACGAGGAGGAAAATCAGAGTGAGAGCACTGCCTTGAAACTCTGTCTCTCTCCCCCACCTCCCTCTTGAATGCTGTACTTTGTACAACTGTATTTGATGCTTACTGTATCTTGCTTAACAACATCACTAGGGGCTGCTCCCTGCAACATTCCCCATGATATCATAAGTGGTCCTCCCTGGGTTTTAGGGTTTGGTGCTGAAATCTCAGAGCCTGGGATGATCCTAGCCTGGCAACCCTAACTACAACAGCTTAGGTCCCAATAAATGCATTAGCCTATTAAAATGCCAAAGGATTCATTATTGTTTTAGCTGCAAAAGGACTAACACAGCTTCCCATCTGAAACTTGTCATTGTGGAAGGCACCTAAATATTAGCATGACTTGTAACATTAGGCATTTTAAATAAGAACATTTTAATGAAAGTGAATAATGAGATGAGCCATATAATTATCTGAGCAGAGTTATTAAGATAATTTATTTTGGGAAGCACAAGTTACTGAAAGCTAGAGCCTAGAAGTGAAATGTGACCAGAGTATATATTTTTGTTTATCCCATTACCCCAGTGATTTGTACGTCAGTTGTTTCTAATAGGTCCCCATTCATTCTTGCAAATTAAACCAGTCAGATCTTAAAATAATTTTTAAAAGCCTTCCCTTTGGCCAGATAACTGCAGCTGTGTTCAGGGAGCCTCCATTCTTCCACCACAGACACTGCAGTCCAGCGATATTTGCTCTCTAATGACACCAAACAGCTTTAGAAGACAAGTAAACAGAGATGTAGCATCAGAAAGAAAGAGGGAGACAGACAAACAGATTCTCTCAGGCTGCATCCGGGTGCAGAAATAATTGGTTTGACACCACTTTAATTGCCACAGCTCAATGCTATGGAATTTTAGGAATGATAGTTTGATGTGAAGGGTTTTCCCATTCTTCATCTTCTATATGTTTCTTCTTTGTGCAGTTCTGTGTGGACAAACCTATTTCCTTCCACCCCTTTTAACCTTGACTTCAAATACAAGAAGGCAAAGAAACCCAAAGTATTTAACAGCAGGAGCTATCAAAAAGAATCAAGCCAAGCCACATGAAGACTTATCTAACAAGAAAATGCTACAACTGTCAATAAAAATGTCAATACCTAATAGGGGGAAAAAGTGAAACAATTTAACTGATCGAGATAACATAACATCCATAACCATTTCTTTCCAAGAATAGATTGCCTCTTTCTGGGACTGGGGTATAATGAGACCACTAAGGTTGTTTTTCACATGCAAGGATCTTTTTTCAATTAGTTGGTTATATAAAGGTGAAATATATATTTAGGGGTGTAGGGAATGTTTGCAAATTTTCTCATCCTCGGTGAAAAAAGGTGAAAAAACACACTGAAACACCCCATTAAAAAATTCATCAAAATTGTTCACACCAGAACAAGATGGGGGAAGTATCAGCTCTTCCTTTTCTCCACAAGTTGTGCAAGAAGCATAACTGAGCAAAACTAGTCTCTCCAGCACCATGCTACTTTTTTTATGGAAAACACATACACATGCAGCAAGCACAAGACAGAAATACTGATGAAAAAGAAGCAAACAGGTCATCCAATGGTGCTTCTTTTTTTTAAAAAAAATGTAATATTATTTTATTTCAAAATTGCAATAAAATAATAATTTATTTTGCAATATTTTGCAAAATAAAACTGTATTTTCTTCAAAATGATCACTTTTAGACAAAAACCCTTGTAGTTGGTGCAAAAATCTTTAGCACAATTCATGCAAAACAGTTCCCCCCAGAAGAAAATTCTGTGAAATCTCAGCCAGCTGGAAGAAAAACTAGAAATTTCAAAACTTTTGATTGTTTTTTTCCCCAACAACATAAGTGTCAATTGGTATGCTTACTTATAATGGAAAGGTCATCCACATTAACAAATGTCTGCATGCAATTTTATATGGAAAATGCATATAAGCGTATGTGTGTGTGTTTGCATGTGTACTCACAGCATTGTGTATGCTTTATTCAGTTATCGGAAAACTATTAAAATTTGAAATGTGCTGTTGGAGGAGTGTTCTACATAAACCATGGACTGACAAAAAGACCAATATTGGGTCTTAGAGCAAATCAAGCCTAAACTCTCTGTAGAAGCAAAACTGATCAAACTGAAGTAATTGTACTTTTGCCATATCATCTTCAAAAAGGGGGAAAAAGAGGATCTCAAGAATTATCATCTGGTTAGTCTGACATCAATACCAGGAAATATTCTAGAGCAGATAATTAAACAGAGAGTCTGTGAACATTTAGAAAGCAATGCCATTATCACAAAAAGTCAACATGGGTTTCTGAGAAACAAGTCATGCCAGATTAATCTGATCTCTCTCTCTCTCTCTCTCTCTCTCTCTCTCTCTCTCTCTCTCTCTCTCTCTCTCTTTTTAATAAAATTACCAGTTTGGTAGACAAAGGGAATGCTGTAGATATAGCATATCTCAATTTTAGTAAAGCATTTGACAGGGTTCCCCATGACATTCTTGCAAACAAGCTTTTAAAATGTGGGCTAGACAAGGCAGCTATTACATGGATTTGTAACTGGTTAACTGGCTAACCCCAAAGGGTGCTCAGCAATGGCTCCTCTTCATCCTGGAACGAAGTGACGAGTGGAGTGCCCAGTGCTATTCAACAACTTTATCAATGACTTGGATGAAGGAATAGAAGGCATGCTTATCAAATTTGCAGATTACACCACATTAGGAGGAATAGCTAATACCTTAGAGGACAGGATCAAAATTCAAGAAGGCCTGAATGGATTAGAAATCTGGACCAAAGCTAACAAAATGAATTTCTATACAGAGAAATGTAAGGTACTGCACTTAGGCTGGAAAAATTAAATGCATAGATACAGCATGAGGGACACCTGGCTTAACAAAACTACTTGTGAAAGGGATCTAGGAGTCCATAGACCACACGTTGAACATGAGTCAACAGTGATGTGAAGCTAAAAAGGCCAATGCAATTTTAGGCTGCATCAAGGGCAGTAATAGTGCCACTCTATTCTGCTTTGGTAAGGCCCCACCTGGAATACTGTGTCCAGTTCTGGTACTACAATTCAAAAAGTATGTTGACAAATTGGAGCATATCCAGAGGAAGGTGACCAAAATGGTGAAGGTTCTGGAAACCATGCCTTATGAGGAAAGACTTAGGGAGCTGGGTATGTTTAGCCTGGAGAAGAGACGGTTAAGAGGGATACAAAAACCCTGCTTAAGTATTTGAAGGAATGTCACATTGAGGATGGAGAAACACAGGGGGGAAGCAGACGAGGGCGTCCAAGATGCCCTGCAATGGTGCGCCGCAGGACTGGAGCAGTCGCACCACGGCGCACCGTCAGCGTCTCTGAAAGGAGCACAAAAATAGCGCTCCTTTCAGAAGTCAGTGAAAGTGCGCCCTAAAAGCGTCGGGCGCACTTTCACTGACTTTTCTGCCGCAGCGCGTGCGGTCGCTGCGGCGGGAGGTTGCCCCCAGAGCGCCGGACGTGCGGAGGGCCGGCGGCTCCGAGGACGACCTCAGGAAGAGGAAGGGGCACCGTGCGTGCGGCTGCCCCTCCTCTTCTCTGCCTCGGAGACGGCTCAATAAGTCATCTGCCGAGGCCCTTAGACTATAACATGGAACAAGTGTGGATGCAAACTGCAGGAAAAGAGATTCCAGCTGAACATTAGGAGGAACTTCCTAGAAGTAAGAGCTGTTTGACAGTGGAACACACTCCCTCAGAGTGTGGTGGAGTCTCCTTCCTTGGAGGTCTTTGAGCAGAAGCTGGATGGCCAACTGTTGGGGATACTTTTATTGTGATTTTCTATTGGCAGGGGGTTGGACTGGATGGCCCTTGTGGTCTCTTCCAAATGATTTTATGATCCTATAAATCTATGAGACAACTACTAATTATAAAAGACTATAATGCTTGGTAAAGTGGGAGGTAGTAGGAAAAAAGGAAGATGGTATTATCAGGGGTGGTTTTACTAGTTCCTTCCTCTGAAATATAGCCTATACCATATGATATTCATTGGTCTCCCATCCAAGGCTCAACCAAGGCTCACTCTGCTTAGCTTCTAAGATTAGATTGGGTCTGGTGCCTTTAGGCACACTAACACAAAGGCAATGTCTAGAGAGAAAAACCAGCCCCCTCAAAAAGTTGAGCAGGTAACTGTTGGGTGCATGTCTTTTGGGTGCATGTCAGCCCTGGTGGCGCAGTGGTTAAATGCCTGTACTGCAGCCACTCACTCATAAACCACAAGTTTGCGAGTTCAATACCAGCCAGGGCTCAGGCTAGACTCAGGCCTGCATCCTTCCAAGGTCGCTAAAATGAGTACCCAGCTGTTGGGGGGCAATGAGCTTACAGTTGTAAACCGCTTGTACACCCCATAGTGTGATATGAAGCAGTATATAAATGAAGCTGCTTTGCTTTTATATATATATATATATATATATATATATATATATATATATATATATACACACATGAATACTTATACCTCCATGGTTCTTCCAAACTGAGCTAAAGAAGAATGAGTTCTCACAGCATAGATCCCTGGGTTTATTGGTTATTGCCACCTCTGTGTCCATTCATTACATTCTTTTAGGGGGTCTCTTTGTAGCAAATTTTTGAATTTGCACTAGGACTCTTCCAATTTTCTTTAAACCAGGGTGTGGTTTGCTGAGGTGGTCCTAAGATTGAAGGGCAAAGTTTCTCCTCTCTGAATTTGTTTTTAATCTTAAGAGCCTTATAGTAGGGAAGCACCATTTCACTGATGCACTGTAGCATTCTAACTCCAAAGAAAGAAAGAAAGAAAGAAAGAAAGAAAGAAAGAAAGAAAGAAGATAATTAAACATTTAAAAGAAACTCCCTCAAGGGTGGGAATAAAAGGTTTCACCTACTGCTCAGAATTGTCAGAACAGCCTGGGGAAAACATTGCTTGGGTGGTGGTGTTTAAAAAAAAAAAAAAACCCTAAAAACCAAAGCAACAAGTGCTTCAACCTCCTGGTTCATTTGCTCAATCTAGAAGAGCTCAATGACAGCTGAGGAACAGCTAGATTCTCATTTTCTTATGAGGAACAGTGGTAGGCTGGGGGCTAATCAATACGGCTGAAACCACACATCAAAGACTGTATGCATGATTGTAATTACAGTTAAATGGCTGTGAGTATGTCATAAATTATAGTGAAATTGCAATTAATGGAGCTGATCTTTCTTTAAAAAGGAATCCTGACTCTAGATTAAGAATGAAATATTAAGCAGTCCTAAATTCTCTAAAGGCACCAGATCCCATCTTATGTTGGAAGCTAAGTAGTGTCAGCCCTAGTTAGTGATTGGATAAGAGACCGCCAGTGAATACCAGGCACTGTAGGCTGTATTTCAGAGGAAGGAATTGGCAAAACTACCTCTGAGTATTTCCTGCCTAAGAAAACCCTGTGAAATTTATGAGGTTGCCATAAGTCAACAGGTGACTTGAAGGGACAGATACACATGCAACAAAATGAGAGATCCCACTCAGTTAATCTAAGGAATTTTTAAATAAAGCTTTGGTTTGACAGGGCATGATATTCTATTACTTCTCCAAGAGCAGAAAACAGTGAGGGGACAAGCTCCATGTGCTCTGAGATGGTCAACTGTTTATTCCATTTTAAAAGATCCCAGTGTGTTTCGGACTGTATGAGAAGAGGCGTTCTTCAGGGGCTAATAATAAACAAACACAAATATATTGTAGCTATTTAAAAAACAAGAACTATGGGCCTTCGCAGACTGCCAGAAATAATGCAAACTGAGTCACTTCAACTGCCCTGACTCAGTGCTAGGGAATCATGGGAACTGTAGTTTATTGTGGCACCAGAGCTCTCTGACAGAGAAGGCTCAATGTTTGAGAAAAAAACTACAATTCCATAAAGCCACATTAGGAACACACTATTTTATATATCAGAACATACATACCCTTCAGCAGAAGAACCAGCAAAATCCCTACTAGTAAGTGCTTTCTATACCATTTGTAAAACTTGGTTCCTATCTACATGAAAAATCATATGTACAAAAGCTGTTATGTGCACAATTGTAAACTTCCAGAATGTAGCTTTGTTAAATGCTGCAAAGCAAAGGCAGCTGTAGGGAAGGAAGATCACCATTATAACCCATAATATTACACTGGCCTTATAAAGCAACCACATGCACTCTGCCAGTACTTCCATGCACCAAAACCAAATACATTTGTGAGATATATCAGCCCCACAAAGCACATCTCTATCAAACACACAGAGGAGAGTCAGATTAAGCCAGGATCAAATACAAAATCATAATACAAGAAGAGTCCTACAGGATTAGACCAAATTTTATCCAGTGCCAATAGCTTGAGGAAGCTCATAAATATAGCATGCTGGTGACTGCCTTTCCCCCTCTACAAATGACTTTCAGTGACATACTGCAACCATAGCAAATACCTCTGCATCAACAAATCTCTCCTGGCTTAATTGGACTAATGTTCTTTTAATGTCATATAACTCTGTGGCCATCACCACAGAGTGTGTATTGTGGGTGTGTATTCTGTATGCTAATGACACACACTTTCTTTTGCCTGCCCATCTGTTTCATTGGATGATGCTAAGTCTTAATATTGTGAATCAAGAGGAGTAATGACTTTTCTCTGTGCATGATCGCTCCATGGTGCATAATGTCAGAACCTTATATTATGCCTCTCCCCCCTCATGTAAGAGAGCTAGCATGGTGTAGTGGTTTGAATATTAGATTAGGACTCTGGAAGACCAGGGTTTGAATCTCTATTCAACCATGGAAATCCCACTGTGTGAACTTGAACAACAATACCTAATTCTTGTAAGAAATGTTGGTATTTATATTAAGCATAGTGAAGCATGCCCCAGTGCAGCATGAGCTTCTGATATGAAACAGGACAGAAATATGCAGGGTGTTCTGGTAGGGTTAAAAAGTGAAATATTGTTGCTGATTCTCATATGTGCTTCCATCTCAGACAAAGGGTTGCAAAACACTAACTTTTTGGAGAGAAGGGGCAAGTGACCACTGTAGGTAGGAAGAGAAAAGGGCTTGAGTTACATAGATCAAGAAACAGAAGTGAAAGCAGGCATATATTTCAGAGTTTCCCCCTGCCCCTAAATTCTAAAAACAAGCATTGATGCCTCTTCGCTTCCAACAATCCTTTTTATCATCTGAAGAAAGCCATAGAAGAAAGCAATGACAAACATCTTCTGAATTAATCCTGCCAAGAAAATCCTAGAATATGGTCATTATATGTCTCACAGAGCAATAGCAACTCCTTATTTAAAAGAACCCCAAAGCTTTAGTCCTTCTGTAGGATTGGAGCTCCATCCCTTTGATCATTTTGACTAACCTTTTCTATACATTTTACAGCTCCATATTATTTGCAAGCAATGTGCCTTATATAGTGTCCAGACGGCTTTCATACCCAAGCCATTCTCCCCTGAAGCTAGCATTGATGGAATGTTCCAATATATTTTATTCTGTTTGGTAGCAAGCTTTCTCTCATGGCACTGCCACAATGAAAAAGTCATTGGGTTTTCCATGCTAGCTATTCATAAATATTGAATTGGGTTGCTCAAAGTCATGTATAGTCAACTGGTGGGCTGGGGGGTGGGGACATTAGTACTGGAGAACTGTAATTCCAAAATTGGCATCATTACAGCTTCTGCCCTCTTTATGACTGGAATAAAATAAATGCATAAAATATCATGCACAGCTGTAGGTAGAAAAAAAGCAGAGTGAAATTTCAGTTTTATGCTGACTTGACTCACAGCCAGCACCTGTATATACTTCATCTGTTTAAAGATTTGTCTTTAAATAGTACCTCTTTCTCACACATGTATTGAAGCAAACAGCAATGTACTAAACTAAAACAAATTAATATAATTTTTAAACTTGGAAGGAATTCTTAAACTTGAGCAAAATGGCAAAATTTACAGCATATTCTTTCTCTTGCATGCTGCAAAATTATCCATTATATATCTGGTTTAAGAACTACATGTAATTTTGCAGTGAATCTAATGCAGAAATTTGTCCCATTCCACAGACCCTTGCATGTTGCAGCAGGTTGCATTTTTTTCCCAAATAGATGGGCAGCACTGTCAGCATTGTTAATTGTTATTAATTGCCATCAGATTGACTTCAAGTTGACTACAATCTCCATTCTAAGCCAGGGTGTTAGCATATGTGATTTTTCATAAAATTTTGGACACATGTGGAGTTCCCTCTATGACCCCAGACTGACCTCTGTGGGATGTCAACAATAATCCCCTAGATGGCAGGTCATGGAGGCACTGAGAGATCTGCCCAGGACAGCTGGAAAATTTCCTACCAGACAGGCTTGGGAGTTACCCATTATACTGGAAAAGACACATAATGGTGCTTATTTGTCTTGAGTCTCACACTTAATGGGGCAGTGATCAGATTTGCCTGCACCCTTTTCTCTAGCTTCCCTTCCTTGAGAGTCTCAAAACCAAATGCATTGTTTAGACTATTCTCACACCTAGGTTTAGCAATGCTAAGACTATCAACACCTTTGTCCAGGCTTCAGCCAAGCCGTTTGGTCAATAGCCAGAAGGTAGAAATTTCCTATTTAAACCCTGAGATTTTTAGACTCCATGTGCTATCTTTGGAGTGCAGCTTGGCTCCACATCAGTCTGTGTTCTGATCATAGCTCCCTCAGCCATTCCTTGCCCCTGTTTCGACGGCTGTGCATCATCATCAGCATTATCATCAGCATTATCATCAGTATCCAAGCCATTCCTGCCTTCACTCCTTTATTTCTAAGTGTGTAGAGAGTGTGAGTGCCATATTGGTGTGTGTGCAGCTTTTCCCCTTTAATACATATTTAGACTTTAACTGAAGAAGCTTGCCTCAGTGTCATCCATTGTGGGATTCCTTAGTCCTTTGGTATACATATCGGTACCCGGTCCCACGGGGCTTTGTTAGGACCCCACTCTTGCATATTTGAGCTAATTATAAATTCCCCTAATTAGATCCTTCCTAACAAGGGTTTGGAAATCTTTATTTGAATGTCTTCATCATCTACTTGAATGTTGTGTAAATCATTTGTTGCCATTTTTTTAAATAGTCAACTGTAAACTTACCTTTGCACTTTCTTTCTTGACTTTCTTCAATACTCTTTCCAAATTTTTGCTATTTTCTGCTAGTAGTATGGAGTCATCTGTATATCTTAAACTATTGATGTTCCTTCATTTTTCACACCTCTTTCTTCGTGGTCTATTCGTATGTATGATGCATTCAGTATATAGGTTAAACAAATAGGGTAATAAAATGGAGCCTTGTCTGACTCTCTTGCCAACTAGAAATCATCCTGTTTCACCACATTCTGTCCTGATGGTGGCCTCTTGTCCTGAGTACTTATTGTTAGGTACACTCATTCCTTTAAAAGCAATCCATAGTTTTTCATGATCATGATGTATGAAAACAGTTTTACCTATTATGAAGCATGATAATCCAGAGGTGCTGAGAAGCAGTTCGACACACCAGAATGTTGTCATAGTCAAGTCTAAAAACAGAGTTCCTATTTGGCAAGAGACAGCAACATCACTCCAAATGCTGGGTGTTGCTTTTTGACCAGACACAGCATTTTTATGTGTTGCAGAATGTGAGACATAGTATTGTATCTCGCAAACAAAGTAATTAGTATTTTAAAGCAAAAGGCAAGCAACAACCAGTCCCATTCCACCCACACCTCCACACACATGCTAGCAGAGAAATAAAGCAAGTTTAGCCTTCTTTGTAAAAAAAAAAAAAAGTTTAGTCAGAGTTTTACTTACAAATAGATCAGGATGAATCTTTAACATACTGCAGCTGATCTTTCTGAATGTAATAAACCATTCAGACCTGTGCATTTTGACATGACAATAAGTCCCTCTTAAGCCCAACAGGATTTATGCCCATGTACATGTGATAGAATTGCAGCTAGTCTCATGTGAATTTGGAATAAAATGTCAGTGATTCAACAGAAGTATCTCAAAGTCCAGATTTAAAAACCACAAATCTATCCAGTGCTCTGGTTTCAGTTTTCAACCTTCAGCTGAAGATGCAGCAGCAAATGTGAAAATCATGATAATCATGGGAGCTGAAAAGGCATACTGCAGTGCAGTATTTCCCATCTTAAGAACAGAGAACATCACAGTCAGTGTTGTGATTCCAGCAGAATAAAATATTAGGGTTGTTGTTTTTTCAGAGATCCTTGTGCACAGAAAAGCAGGGGGAGAGAAATACAACCTATAATATGTAATTTGGCCCCAGTTAAGGATGGACCAGAATTGCATTTCTGTATGTTTGTGAAAGTAAATGATAAGAACTTGTTGAAATTGCAAATTTCTTCATAAATGGGATGGGATGTACTTAAAATTAAGAATGTCATACTGCCATCTTCCCAAATAGATAAATGTTTCAGACCAAGCATAAAGTTTTGCCTGCTTACCTCCTAAAATCTGTGTTTGAATCTCTGTTAATTCAGTCATGTTTGTGGCACTAAATTTTGGTCAAAACAAACCCAGTCTCAAAGTACCTGCAATGTTTTGTTGAACCCACTGTGTCTCAAAATGTAACATTTCTTCATTCCTCCCATAAATGTTGCTTCTTCTTTCACCCTTGCTGTGATTGAGAAAGAAGAGCCCTGGTGACGCAGTGGTTAAATGCCTGTACTGCAGCCACTCACTCATAGACCACAAGGTTGCGAGTCCAATACTAGCCAGGGCTCAGGCTACACTCAGGCCTGCATTCTTCCGAGGTCGCTAAAATGAGTACCCAACTGTTGGGGGCAATGAGCTTACAGTTGTAAACTGCTTAGACATCCCATAGCATGATATGAAGCGGTATATAAATGAAGCTGGTTTGCTTTGCTTTGCTTTGAAGTTGCTGTAGATGATTTGGGGTTTCTTGGTTCCCCCCCCCCCCTTTGATCACTGATTGTCTTTGTAAGAAGAACCTGAACCTGGGAATTGTTAAAGTCTCCAATGAGATCTTTTATCCTATGTTTATGGAGGTGGCTAGGGAATAGATTGATAGAGACAAAGCTTCTCAATGAGTCTATGATTTATTTGGGGATTTAAACATACACACAAGAACTCAGGAATAAAGTAGTTAGCTTGGATAGGAAGCAAAAGTCTTTCTAATGGTGATAATTACCTGACAGAGGTTGTTCTAATGATGAAGATAGATAGACTCAATGATTTATGAAAGGCAAAGGACAACGGGAAGAGCTGGGACCCAAGTCAGGATTCACAGTGGCACAGTGGCACCATGAAATCTAACCAGACCCAATGTGCCTGAGATTTTGGGGGTCTTTTATACCCTTAAACCTAGTCTGAGGCGAAGATTTGCCAAAGGATTCAGGATTGATACTCTTTGAAATAGACAATTCCTTAAGAGGGGAGATGGGGTGTTGATGTTATCTCATCCTTAGCCAGAGACATCCTGGCTGGTGCTCATAAATCTCCTAGATGTGAATGTCCCGCTTTGCAGCTCCTAACCCTGGCCTTTTGATCTGCAATTCATTGTAGAGGCAGATGTGATCTCTCAGGTGCCTACGTGAGGTCCTTGCCTTGGATCCATGGTGGCTGGGCTTTTCCAGTTTAGGGCCATGACAGGAGACCCATAAAGGGGGATAATATATATTAAAATGATGCTTATAACACTATCTGTCTGTTTGACTGAATGATTGTTGCCACTCCTTTTTCTGACAGGGTCTTCAAACAGCTGCCATGCAAGTGTGTGTTGTTGTATAATGCCTCTTTAAGTGGGAAGCCCAGAAGGCTTCTGTGTTTCCATTCCTTCTGGAGGAACAATAGGAATGTTTTCAGCTTTGGGCAAACTGGACAATCCTGAACCAGTTTTAGTTAGGTGTTGTTTCTTTGCATTAGGTACTATTTTTCATTTCAGGACAGTTTAGTACAAGCTGAGTATCCCTTATCCAGAATTCCAAAATCTGAAATATTCCAAAATCCAAAAATGTCCACATGGTTGGATGAGATAGTGACACCTTTGCTTTCTAATTGTTCAGTGTACACAAACTTTATTTCATACACAAAATTATTAAAAACATTATGTATAAAATTATCTCCAGGCTATGTGTATAAGTTGTATATGAAACATAACTGAATTTCATTTTAGATTTGGGTCCCTTCTCCAAGATATTTCATTATGTATATGCAAATATTCCAAAATCCAAAACACTTCTGATTCCCAGCATTTCAGATAAGAGAGACTCAACTAACAAATGATTGTTAATACAATCAGTCCCTCTGTATTCAGAAATTCTGCTTCCATGGCTTGAAAATATATTTTTTTTAAAAAAAAAAAATCCTCCAAGCAAACCTTGATTTTGCCATTTTATATAAAGGATACCATTTTACTGCATCATTGTATGTAACAGCACTTGAACATCCACAGATTTTGATTTCCATGGGAGGTTCCTGAAACTAAACCCCAGCTGATACCAAGGGCCCACTGTAAATATGGCTGGAATTCTGCCTGTGCTACTTAGTCATGTAACTACCTTAGTTGCATAGCTTAGTAGTGTCTCCCAGCCCAGTCTTTCCTCCCCAGACCTGCTTTATTTGGCATCAGCCACATGGAGAGAAGGTGGTTCATTCTGCTGGTGATCAGACACAAATGGATAACAGGGATGTGACATGGAAGTGAAGAAGAGTCCTGCTTCTGACTGTTGCTTCCTCACTCACTGGCAGGAGAGGAATACAAACATCATCCAGCCATACCCCAGTTGCCTGCAGAATGCCCCCCTTTTTTTCCTTGCAACTGGTGCCTGTAACGTAGGTTGGGGTGGCCATTATGATCTTGGCAATAGAGTCCATGAATGAATGGATCCACTACTGTGACCCTAAATTCCAGCCAATATCTTTCTTTCATATTAATTACTATAGAATATTGATGGTGCTATTTCAGTACCTATTCAATTGACAGTATAGATTGATGAAAATGTTGCTTGTTGTTTATTTATTATACTGTATTTATTAGACTTTAATATATTACATCAAATAGAAAAGAAAAATAACTCTTTCTCCATTGCTATTCCACTCAGCAATTACAACAATGAAGGAAAGTGAAAGAAAAGAATGGTGTAAAATTGGTTCTTGTAGAAATCTTCCACTTTCATAGAAATTATAACATTATAATAATTGAGAACATAATAAAATAACACAAAATGTCTAAATTAATCATCTCCCTTCAAAT
This sequence comes from Phrynosoma blainvillii, assembly GCA_026167975.1. NCBI lineage: Eukaryota > Metazoa > Chordata > Lepidosauria > Squamata > Phrynosomatidae > Phrynosoma > Phrynosoma blainvillii. The sequence goes on along the minus strand of JANUYF010000001.1, from coordinate 224,579,671 downwards.
TCCATTTGTTTTACCTTTCTACTCAATATGCATCTGGAGCTCTAATATCTGTATCTTCATCATTTATTGCATCCAGCTTAACTTTTCCTATACTTGATCTAGCTCATGCATCAGGTTTATCTTTTTCTTTACATAATAAAATATTATGAGACATAGGTTTTTGTGGTTTTTTCAGGCTGTGTGGGCATGTTCTAGAAGAGTTCCTTTCTGACGTTTTGCCAGCATCTGTGGCTGGCATCTTGTTATGAGATAACTTTTCCATAATGGCTATAAACCGTGTCTGACAGTCTATTCAGTACTTCGGATATTGTAAGTGGGATATTGTAAGCCAGACTTACAACATCATAAATACTGCAGTTCATGTTTATGGTCATGATACCATTGCAACAACTGCAAATCCCTCCCCTCAACCTACCTTAAAAGCCAGGCAACTGAACCAACCAAATAAATTCTCAGGTGCTGGAGAGTGAGGCACTGAAGGACGACACATCCAGCCCATTCCCAGCAGGTGCAGCGAAAAAACAGTCACTTCCACTGCTTTTTGCACCATACCTCACTGGTGGAAGGGGGCTGAAAAGTCATCATTCAGCATCCCACTCTCCAGTGTTTCAGAATTCCTTTGGTTGGTGTGGCTGCCTGGCTTCTAAGGTAGGATGGGGCAGGGGTCATATTGGAAGATGTAGCTACAACAGTGGAGCTCTATTTTTGGAGCTAGCCCTGGTAGGATCTCAGCCCTTATCTTTTAAAACTAGACCAAAAAAATGGTTATAATCATTCTTCTTCCCTTGAGCCATTATCAATCAGGCCAGTTCTTGCTAGAGAGGAGGAGGAGGTGAGCAGTTCCTGGGCAGCCATTTTAAGGGGGTGAGTTTTGAACTTTTAAAAACTCTTGGGAGAGTGTGTTGCTGCTGAGGGGGTAGAGCTTCTGTGAATCACACTTGTGAATCACTAGGAGGTAAATTTTTATCACCAGCAGTGATTGGTGAAAAGTTCAGATCATCAGGAGCCTTTGAAATTTCTTTATTATGACCATTCGGTCAGCACAAGATTACAATAAAACACATCTTAAATGTATACAGCAATTCCCCACAGGAACTTGTCAGTTAGTATAAATTAATATGCAAAATAAAAAGTAAACTACATATTTATAATTATCGGTCAAATTTAACTAAACAGTAATAGAATGTCCATTTATCAATTGAGGTCTCGTTTTACAAACGATATAACAAAATTTGGCCATCATATGAGATACTGTATGTTCCTTATTATCTAATAAGAAGCGTAAATAAAAGGAATCAGATTTGCCTGGAAATTTACTTAATAATGGGCTAATCAGTTGATGTCGAGCATCCCTATAAAATTGACAGTGGAGTAGGACATGCTCATTAGTTTCAACAGCACCTGAACCACAAGGACATAGACGCAATTCAAAAGGTATTTTTTTAAATCTACCGTCTAGCATGGCAGTAGGCAGCACATTAAAACGTGCCAAGGTTAAAGCCCTTCTAAACTTCGGAAGAGTGATCTGAAATAGATATGGGGCTGGAATTGGGGCCGATATTTGTGAGCCGAACAGAACATATTTAGAAAGGGAAGCAGAATCTACCCGTCTTTCTGCTTCTATAATTTTTTGTTTGATGATGGATTTGGCTTTATCAACATCAAGCTTTAAAAGTTCATTTTTGTCAAAACCTAACTCATCTAGTTTCTTATGAATAGAGGTTTCCCATGTAGATTTAAAGGGATCCGAAAAGATTAAATTTGTCAGCCTCCCAGGAATTTTATGCAATTTTTGCCAGTAAGTGAGTATACTGATCCACAGACTAGACTCTATTTTAATAGATCCAGCCTCCCTCCTAAGGAGAGCATTCGGAACATAATGGCCAACCTGTAAAATTCGCCTAAGAAACTTAGTTTGGAGACGTTCAAAAGCATTGATGTTACTATATGGACCCAATTGAGCTCCATAAAGGAGTTGAGGGCGAACCTTGGCATTAAACAATTTAATAGCGGCCGGAATAAACTGCGCGCCTTTAGTAAAGAAAAATCTTAGGATTGCTGTTATAGTTCTTTGGGCATTACTGATAACAAGTTCAGAATGAGCAGTTCTCCTACCCGAATGGTGAAAAACAATTCCTAAATATTTGAAGATCTTAACCTGCTCTATGTGTTGTCTATCAAGTGTCCATTGCATCAATTTAGGACGATGAGCAAAAGTAAGAATCTTGGTCTTAGAATAGTTAACTGATAGTTTCTCCTCTTTACAGAATGACGCAAGAGAATTTAAAGATCTTTTAAGTCCTATAGGGGATAACGAGAAAATGACCACATCATCCGCATAGAGCAATAAATTGATATGCCTGTTTGCTAGCTTCGGAGGATGGAAAGAAAGATTATTCATGGCAGAAACTAGAAAATTAATATAGAAATTGAATAAGGTAGGAGCCAGGACGCAACCCTGTCTTACACCCGTCCTAACAGGAATTGCCTTAGAGACATGTCCTTGAGGACTACATCTAACCTTGATATTAGAATTCTCGTGAACCTTAATAAGAAGCAAAAGAAGTCGTTTATCTATGTTAGTACACATTAATTTTTCCCACAACCTAAATCTATTAACTGAATCAAAAGCGGACTTAAAATCTATAAATGCCGCGTATAGAGGTTGCCCATAGTGAAGATATTTATCTATAAGATAATGCAGTATCATTGCTTGATCAATAGTGGAACGTCCAGGCCGAAAGCCTGCCTGTTCGGCCATCAGAATATCCTCAGACTCCAGCCAGTCTAAGAACTTATTTAACAGATGTTTTGTATACAGCTTACTCACCACACTCAAGAGACTGATCGGTCTAAAATTGGACGGGTCTGCTCTGTTGCCTTTTTTATAAATCGGAATGATAATGGCCATGCCCCAGTCATTTGGTATGGAAGCAGATCTATCAATAGCTGTAAATAACTTAGAAAGTACCGGAACCCACCATTCCAGATTATTTTTGAGTACTTCTCCGGTTATAAAATCAACACCAGGAGCACGTGCCGGTTTGAGTTGGGTGATAAGACTCTTAATCTCGGAATGCGACACTGGTGACCAAGGGGGGAGAGACAGAACCTGTGCCATAAGGTCCGACACTAAAGAACTATTGTTATTATCAGGAGAGTCATAAAGATTGACAAAGTGACTTTCCCATATATGAGCTGGGATCTGAGCTGTAAGGTTGTCTGCATTTTTAATAAACGAAGGAGCAACCTCTTTCCAAAACAGATTGGGGTTGTTTGTGTTAACTGTCATTATTAGTTTGTTCCAAGAGTCTATCATGGCTCCCTTTTTCTTTTGTCTTATTAAGTGCTTATATCTTTTCTTCTGTTCTAGAAGTTCAGATACAAGAGATTGCTTTGGATCTAATTTATATTGTTTAAACAGATGTTTAAGGTGTGCCCATATTTCTTTGCATTCTGAGTCAAACCAACTCTGATGACGCAGTGGTTTATGTCTAACAGAATTACTTTTAGGAACAGTAAGTAATGGTTGTAAAGAACTAATTAACATATTATAATTTGACAGTATGACAGAATCCAGATTAGCGTCCATTATTATAGAAGAAAACAACTTAATTGAATCACTTGAAAGAAACTTAGTAAGAACATCAGACAATTGGGGTGACCATTTGACTCGAATTGGACTGATATCATTAGTAAAAACTGAAAGCTTATCAAGAGGTAAATTAAGACTGTCCTGAAATTTTAAACACAAAAAGACTGGAAAGTGATCACTATCAGGTCTGCTAACAACAGTAAACTTAGAAATATGGGAAATTAGATTTGGAGAAATCCCCATATAATCAAGAACCGAAAGACTAACACCAGCCCAGTGTGTATATTCGGCTGGGTGGTCATCTTTAAAGCTACCGTTTAAGATAATTAGATTTAATTCATCAAAAGAGCGAGCTAAACAGAGGCCCTTGAAGTCACAGAAGATATCTTTTGATTTGCGACGCATTAGAGGTGGAATAACTATAGGGAACGGGGGTTGACAATTGTATTTAGTATACAGGGATGCATCATCGGCACCAAGCCTAGCATTAAGATCCCCTGCAACAATGAAATTAGCTGTTGGCATCTCGAACATCAAATTCTTAATAAAGGAATTAAGTTTGTTCCATACATTTAATATTTTGGCCCGGCCTTGAAGTGGGGGAATATAAATGTTAATCAAATATAATAGATTATTGTTAAACTTCAAAAGGACAGCTAGAGCATTCTGCTCAAAAGCAGAGACCTTAACTATTTGGACCTTTAGTGCCAAAGATATCAATACTCCTAAGCCACCACATAATCTCCCGTTGCCTTTACCGGAGGTTGCATTTAAGCCCATAAATTTATACCCCTCTATGGATATCTCTTCAGCAAGCCACGTTTCTTGCAAGAGAATAATTTTGTGTCTACGGACAAAAGGTATAAAGGTAGGGTCTCTACATCTGGGTCTCCAACCAGCTACATTCCATGAAATGATAGATAAATAGGACCGATCAATTGAATGTCAATTGCCTGAAACTACAGACTGTTGTTGAGATTTGGAGACTTGCGATTTACTGACAGTTGTATTTCCTTCAAATGTGTTTCCCTTCTCCGGTACTGAACTGTTCACGCTATCAAATATGCTCTGCTTAAGAGTTTTTACTGCAGGAGAGTTAGGCTTAAGATATTTCATCTTCTTGATCTTAGATGATTGAATATCTATATTGGACTTAGGGGGAGGAGTATTAAATGTGATTAATTGCATAGGCTCACTACATTGTCCAGTCTTATAATTAGGAGAAGTTTGAGTTAGTGGGATGAGTGGATCCACCAGTTTGTCCATTGTATCTTTGGGAGATATATACATTCAAGGGATCATATCATCCCCCTCCTCTCCTGTACACTGTTTTCGTCCATTTTTGGGTTGTAAAAAAGGGTCCGATGAAGGACAGCTAATGGGTAACAGGTCCTGAATTGACTTAGTTGCCAAGGTTACTGACATTAACATAGTTTTGACAGCTTCAAACCTATTTAGTACTTGCCTTTGTTCCTCATTAGAAAGGGAGCCAAACATCTCGGCCAATTTTCCATCATCATCCAGGAGACTCTCAGAAATTGGTATTAATCCCCTAACATCTTCATTATGGTTCACTTTTTGGTGGAGAGCTTCCCGTCCAGAGAAAGATTTAAACAGAGGCTGGATATTTGGGTTGCAAAAGACACGTACTGGTATAATTGAAAATTCCTTGAGTGAATTCCTATTTTTCAATAGCAGAGAAGGTATTGTTGCATTTTTAAACCTCAAAACAATTCTTTTGAAATTATTATAAGAAGGTAGCCAATCAATTCCAAGTAGCTCGCTATAATGCAAGTGACGATGTAAAAGAAGAGATAATGAATGTAATATAACAAGCTTGTTATGCCATCTAGCATAGTTATGGTGGTTGTTAGCTATTAATAATGTTATGCTGTTTGGCCTAAGTACAATCTTGTCATTACTCCTAACTTTGACATTATTTTGAGTTTGTTTAGAATCTTTTTTATCAATTAATACTCCTGATTTTAATGGGTATTTAGGCTTGGTCATCAGATCTTTCAATCTATCGAGTTTGTGGTCTATACTCGTTAATTTGTCAAAAATAGCTATTACTGTCCTAGCAGTGAGCAGGCAATTTCTTGCTACAGTGTCTAAATCTGTCGTATGTTTGATACTAATGTCAGGGTCAATATCTGAAGCAGGCTCTTCATGTAAAGAGAGAGAAGATGTTTCGGAAATAGACTTATTGTTGTCATTAAACAAAAGTAGCTCATCCATTTTCAGTTGTTTCAGGGTGGTAGCAGCCTCCAATAGATTTGAGTTCATTACACTCGTCCCTGAATTCTTAGTGGGTTTCTTAATCCTTTTAACATTAGTACGAGCTTCTTTATTAGCTGACCTCCTTTTCCGCTTAATACTATTTTTGGTTACCATATTTTCATAGATTATCCCAAAAATGACCAAACTTGACTGATAAACCCCGGTAAAAATTGTTAAATACTAATAGACCCCAATCAAAATTAGTAAAAATATAAAAAATATAAAATGTATAGAAATGTATAAAATGTATATATATAAAAATACAGATAATAGCAAAAAAAAAAAAAAAAAAAGAGATAATGACAGTAATACTATATGGAATCCCTAATTATACTGTAGTTAGAGAAACATCCAGAAGTGCTTAAAACACTTCAAAGCAGTTACAGAATCACAGAATAAGTAAACCTTTAAAACATTAAAAGAAAAACATAAAAGAACTTTCTACTAATTGAGGGGGAAAGGGCACGCTCAACCCAGAAATGTTGGCTTCCCTCTTTCTTCTAGTCACCCAGGGACAGCGGGTGTGGCCCTAGAAGGCGGTCTCTCTCTCGCACAACCACTGTTGCCGCCAAATATAAGCTGTTGAGGCCCGGGAATGTGACTTCGCTCGCCCCCACCACCGCTTGCCGGGGAGGGAGGAGGGCGTGGGTGGGGCCCTGGAGCCCTGGAGCTCGCCGCCCGCTCGCTGCTGCTGCCGCCGCCGCTGAGGGCTCGCTGGGGCCTTTTATGAGGGCCCAGGTCTTCCGGCCGTTTGGCCACCGCTTGCCGGGGAGGGAGGAGGGCGTGGGTGGGGCCCTGGAGCCCTGGAGCTCGCCGCCCGCTCGCTGCTGCTGCCGCCGCCGCTGAGGGCTCGCTGGGGCCTTTTATGAGGGCCCAGGTCTTCCGGCCGTTTGGCCACCGCTTGCCGGGGAGGGAGGAGGGCGTGGGTGGGGCCCTGGAGCCCTGGAGCTCGCCGCCCGCTCGCTGCTGCTGCCGCCGCCGCTGAGGGCTCGCTGGGGCCTTTTATGAGGGCCCAGGTCTTCCGGCCGTTTGGCCACCGCTTGCCGGGGAGGGAGGAGGGCGTGGGTGGGGCCCTGGAGCCCTGGAGCTCGCCGCCCGCTCGCTGCTGCTGCCGCCCCATCAGGAGCCTTTAACACTGGTGTTTAGTGAGGGATTTTCTTTGAGGAGGAAGGCCATAGTCCTGTTTCAGGGACTAATTAAGACTTCTCAGTATGGACACTGAGGGAACTGCTGTAGTTACCTGCAACACTTGTGGGATGTTTGTCTTCTTACCTACAGATGTGGGGAACTTCACATGCCCAACTGCAGGTTGGTAGCCCTCTTGGAGGAGAAAGTACAGCAGCTGGAGGCACGAGTAGCTACACTTCAGCATATTAGGGGACAAGAGGTTTTCCTGGACAGAACGGAATGAACTGTCATGGACAGGGACCGCACAGAGGAAGTTGCTGGGGAAGAGAAGGTTACTTCACATAAACAGGAGGTAGAGAGCTGGAGGAATGTCACACACAGAAGTAGGGAGACCAGGGATTGTTCTGGGAGCTTACAGCTACAGAATTGATTTGAAGCTCTTTCCCTTATCAAGGAAGACGAGGAAGAGCAGCATGGACAGACTTCAGGGACAGAGCAGAGGACCCTGGGAGTTCCACCACAGGGAACAGTCGCTGCTAAGCCTCGGAGGAGGCATGTGGTTGTGGTGGGGGACTCCTTGCTGAGGGGTACAGAAGCAGTGATTTGTGGGCCTGACAGGATGTCTCGGGAGGTGTGTTGTCTCCCTGGGGCAAAGATCCGAGACGTGACAGAGAGGCTGACAAGACTGGTCAAGCCTACTGACCAATACCCCTTCCTTTTGGTCCATGTGGGAACGAATGACACAGCAAGACACAGCCTTCAGAACATCAGAAGGGATTACGAGGCTCTAGGTAAGAAGCTGAAAGAAATGGATGCACAGATTGTCATCTCATTTCTTCTGTCAGTTGAAGGGTATGGTCCAGGATGAGAGAGGAAAAAAGCAGATATCAACAAATGGCTCCACAGATGGTGTCACTGAAAACGTTTTGGATTCTTAGATCATGGTCTGCGGTTCCATGAGGGCGGACTTCTGGCAAGGGATGGGCTGCATCTCATGCCAGTTAGAAGAAACATTTTTGCCAACATTCTCAAGAATTTGATCAGGAAGGCTTTAAACTGAGTCATGTGGGGAAAGGACACAGTGTTCTGGAAGACAAAATGACTGGAAAAAACAGTCAAACTGTCATAGAGGGAACAAGTCAAACAGTGCAAGGACCCAACAGTGGGAGGCAAAAAAATGTGCGTAAGCAGCAAGTAAAGGGGACATATGGTCTTAAATGTCTCTACACTAATGCACAGAGCATGGGAAATAAGCAAGATGAACTTGAACTCCTAGCACTACAAAGCAAATACGATATAATAGGCATCGCTGAAACCTGGTGGGATGAGTCTCATGATTGGAATGTAGAAATACAGGGGTATAACCTTTTCAAGAGAAACAGGACAAACAGGAAAGGAGGAGGAATAGCATTATATGTCAGGGATATTTACACCAGTGAAGAAATCCAGGGCATCAATCCTGGAAGCCAGGTGGAGAGCATCTGGATAAAAATTAAAGGGGAGGGAAACAACAGGGATGTTATTGTGGGAGTCTACTACAGACCCCCCCAACTCAGGCAAAGGAATTGGATGATGCCTTTCTAGAACAAATGACCAAACACTCAGAAAGAAGAAATATAGTAGTGATGGGTGACTTCAACTATCCTGATATTTGCTGGAATTCAAACTCAGCAAAATCATCAAGGTCTAGCAAATTTCTCACTTGCCTTGAAAACAATTTCATTGTCCAAAAGGTGGAAGAAGCAACAAGGGAGTCAACTATTTTGGATCTGATCCTAATTAACAGGGAAGACCTAGTTAAGGGGATGCAAGTGGTTGGATTCTTAGGTAGGAGTGGTCATGTTCTCCTGGAGTTTATTATAAAGTGGAAAGGAGAAGCCAGGCATAGTCAGACACACATTCTAGACTTTAGGAAAGCTGATTTTAGTAAAGTTAGAGAAATACTGGGGGTGATCCCATGATCAGGAATACTAAAAGAGAAGGGAGTTCAAGACGGATGGGAGTTTCTCAAAAGGGAGATACTGAAGGCACAATTTCAAACAGTTCCAATGAGTAAGAAAAATGGGAGGTGCCTCAACAAACCAGAATGGATGACTAAGGAACTTTCAACTGAACTAAGTTTTAAATGGAACATGTATAAAAAATGGAAAAATGGGGAAATCACCAAAGAGGAATTCAAACAAATAGCTAGCACATGTAGGGGTAAAGTCAGAAAAGCTAAAGCACAGAATGAACTCAGGATTGCTAGAGAGGTTAAGAAAAATAAAAAGGGCTTTTTTGGGGTATGTTCACAGCAAAAGGAAGAAGAAGGAAATGGTAGGTCCACTATGTGCGGAAGATGGCAAAAAGTTAACAGGGGACAGAGAAAAGGCAGAATTACTCAACACCTTCTTTGCTTCAGTCTTCTCAGAAAAGGCAAAGGGTGCTCAACCTGAGGATAATGGAGGACAGAATAGGAGAATTTCAGCACAGAATAAGTAAAGAGATAGTACAGGAATACCTGGTTAATCTAAATAAATATGTCTCCAGGACCAGACGAATTACATCCAAGAGTACTAAAAGAACTGGCAAACGTAATATTGGAACCATTGGTAATAATCTTTGAGAACTCCTGGAGAACAGGAGAAGTCCCAGCAGACTGGGGGAGGGCAAACGTCCCCATCTTCAAAAAGGGGAAAAAAGAGGATCCCAACAATTATCGTCCAGTTAGTCTGACATCAATACCAGGAAAAATTCTGGAGCAGATCATTAAACAGAGAGTCTGTGAACACCTGGCAGGTAATTCTATAATCACAAAAAGTCAACATGGGTTTCAGAGAAACAAGTCATGCCAGACAAATCTGATTATTTTTTTCTTTTTATAAAATTACCAGCTTGGTAGATGAAGGGAATGCTGTGGATATAGTATATCTTGATTTGAGTAAGGCCTTTGACAAGGTTCCCCATGACATTCTTGCAAATCAGCTGGTAAAATGTGGGCTAGACAAAGTAACTGTTACATGGATTTGTAATTGGTTCACTGGCCGAACCCAAAGGGTGCTCAACAATGGCTCCTTTTCAATCTGGAAAGAAGTGACCAGTGGGGTGCCACAGGACTCTGTCCTGGGCCCAGTGCTATTCAACATCTTTATCAATGACTTGGATGACAGTATTGGTGGCATAGTTATCAAATTTGCAGACAACATGAAATTAGAAGTAGCTAATACCCCAGAAGACAGCATCAAAATTCAAAATGACTTGAACAGACTAGAAAGCTGGGCAAAAGCTAACAAAATGAAATTCAGCATGGAGAAATGTAAGGTACTGCACTTAGGGTGGAAAAACGAAAAGCACAGATATACAATGGGGGACACCTGGCTGAATGAGACTACGTGTGAAAGGGATCTAGGAGTCCAGGTAGACCACAAGTTGAACATGAGTCAACAGTGCAATGCAGCAGCTAAAAAGGCCAATGCAATTTTAGGCTGCATCAAGAGAAGTAATAGTGCCACTCTATTCTGCTTTGGTCAGGCCTCACCTGGAATACTGTGTCCAGTTCTGGGCACCACAATTCAAAAAGGATGTGGAAAAACTGGAGCGTGTCCAAAGGAGGGCAACTAAAATGGTGAAGGGTCTGGAAACCAAGCCTTATGAGGAACGACTTAGGGAGCTGGTGATGTTTAGCCTGGAGAAGAGAAGGTTAAGAGGTGATATGATAGTCATGTTTAAATATTTGAAGGGATGTCATATTGAGGAGGGAACAAGCTTGTTTTCTGCTGCTCCAGAGACTAGGACCCGGAACAGTGGGTGCAAGCTCCAGGAAAAGAGATTCCACCTCAACATTAGGAGGAACTTCCTGACAGTAAGGGCTGTTCAACAGTGGAACACACTCCCTCGGAGTGTGGTGGAGTCTCCTTCCTTGGAGGTCTTTAAGTAGAGGCTGGATGGCCATCTGTCGGGGACGCTTTGAATCGGAGTTCCTGCATGGCAGGGGGTTGGACTGGATGGCCCTTGTCGTCTCTTCCAACTCTATGATTCTATGATTCTATGAATCAGGGTTTGCTTTAAAGTGAGCCAAGATCCTGCATCCGATACACTTCCTGCATATGAAGTGTAACTTTATTATCACGAGGCTATATCACTGACATGATGGACAACCATCCTAGTGAACTGTAGCAATGCCAAATTGCATGTTCTATTGCACAACATCTCCCATTGTGCAACAGGGGCTCTGGCTGCTCAGAAGCATATGTCATGCATTGGAACACATTGCTTCTCCTGATACATTGTGCATTGGGACACAGTGTTCAATTACCACAGTGCTGGCTCTACTTGCCCAATGGTCCTGATAGTATAGCTACATTTCTACTCTCCTCCTGATCAAGTGATCCTCCTGATCAAGTGATCAAGTCATTTTACAATAACATAACTACCCAACCAGATGCCAGCCAATAATTAATCCACGTTTGCAGATTTATTCACAAATGTGTGGGAAAGAACTTCAGGATTCAAAAAGTTTAATATGGAAATTCATTATTAGCCACCCGAGTTCCTGATCCTGTAGAGACTTTTATCTTCCTACAGCACAGTAGTCTTGGTGCTCAGGCCACATCCCATCAGCAAAATAGGAATAACTGTACTTTTACCTGCTGGTGCAATGTACTGTACCTCGAAGCCTAGCTGGATTAAGTAGTGCAGGAGGATACACCTGACATCAAAGACTCTGACAGAAAAGGCCAGCATGTACTTGCAGCTTTTCATCTGATCTTAAAACATCTTGGAATGAACATGGCATTACCTTTTATTCACAATTCTGAATAGATAATCTGTGGTGTACCTTTATAGCCCTAGTCAACAACCTTTGCTGGAGGAAAACTGACAAAGTGCATTTAAAATGCAGCAATATGGGATGCAGTGGTTCAAGTGGTTAAGACACTGACTCTGTTGAATGCAAGATCAGCAGGTTGGCAGTTTGAGGCCCAGGCGCTGCATGAAGGGGTGCACTCCTGTCACTAGTCCCAGCTTCTGCTATCCTAGCAGTTCGAAAGCATGCAAATGCAAGTAGATAAATAGGTACTACTTTGGTGGGAAGGTAAACAGCATTCTGTGCAATCATGCTGGCCACATGATCACAGAGTAATCTCTGACAACGCTGGTTCTTCGGCTTAGTAATGGAGATGAGCACTGCCCCCTATGGTCGGACATGACTTGACAACCTTGTCAATGGGGAATACCTTTACCTTTTCCTAATAGGTCTTCTCTGTGCTAGACAATTCTGTGGCAGTATCTACTGATGCCTATAGTTTTGCCTCCTCCACACATCAAGCAATGATGCCATCAGTAAAAAGGAGTAACACATTCTGTTCCATCTGGATGACTTCCCACTTTGGATTTGTTTGGGGACTATTGCTCTTGATCAAGAATGATAACATGCAGGAGTTTAATATTCCACACTTGATGCAAAGCAGCTGAAGCACAATCAGTCTGTGTCACAGGGAGCCACATCACCATTTAGGAAATGCAAACTTATTATGACTCAACTTATTAGTCCCAAATGGAGTTGACTTCAGAGGCTGTCTGAGAAAATCACTATGATAGGCCTTGGTAGTGCTTTCAGTTTACAAAGCATCATCAAAACACATGTACTGGACTAATGGTGCCTGAGGAGCCTAATCAGATGGGACAGCCATTTTCAAATGCTCCAGCTTCACGGTCCCCATTCTACATCAATTTGTTTCTCTCAAGGGAACCCATTCTACATCAATTTGTTTCTCTCAAGGGAATTTTTTTAACTGCTCGCCTTGTTGCACAGCATTCTGGGAAGTACAATTTTTGTTCTCACTGGGCAGTCATCTTCTTCCTAGTTCTATGTGGACTGAGAACATACCCTCCAACACAGGCATTGTATCCATGGGCTGCATTTTGCAAGGCAAGATGAGTGGTCACTGCATCTTGTCTTTCAAGGAAGCAGGTTTTCCATTACTGATTTCTAAAATCCTTAAGCCTGAATCAGATTATTGGACCAGTTTTGCAGATGTTACATGTGCTTGATGTTGAAATAGGTCCCATTTTAGGCTCAGGACCTAATGGTCATGGGACTGGCATAGTAGTTATTGTGCATTTCTTCACTCACTTCAAAATATTTATGCAACTCTTTCTTGGTCAATTTGCTTGCACCATCTGTAACTTGGTCATACTTCAGCTTTCTGGGTCTGGAAACTCTCCCTATTCTGAAATGGATATTTCAAATGTTGTTAACTCACTTGAACCATCAATGTGTGCTTTGGACATGCTAAAAGCCCCTATATCTGAAAAATCTTTTCCAGGTTCAAAATGGACACTAGCATTCATTTTCTGCCTCTTCCTCCTATATTTCCTCTTCCTCTTTTCTTCTTTCCTGGCTGACACATCTTTTATGAACCTTGGATATGTTACATTTGTCAGGGTTTTAAAAAAATCACCACTCTGAAAAGAGTGTTGCAACTCTCTCTGGGGCTGAGGATTCTGTTTGTTTGGGTTTTTTATTTTTGCAAGATTTGCAAACATTGATTCTGATGCCTCAGACAGGAGCCTTCTATTTCTGTTCCTAAGAAAGAAAATATCCTGTTGAATATCTATATCTCTTGCTGCTCTTGAGCCACTGGAGTACTCTAAGGAGAAAAATTGATTTAAAAAATTAACAAAAAGGGGAGTTATGGGATGCACAAAACACCCTGAAGTGTATTTGTGCTTCCCTTTATTACATGCAAAGATGATAAGAAAACCCAACCTTCTGGTTCCTATCCATAGTGAAACTCTGAAAGGAGTAATTCTGGTTGGGGAAATTAATAAGAAACGTGTGCTTGCTGGTCAGCCCTATTATGATTCCCTATTTGATTGATGGTCAAAATACCCTAAAGGGACCAGATCCCATCTGAAGCTAAGCAGGGTTTGCCCTGGGAAATACTTGGATGGGAAACCACCAAAAATGTTCTGGAGACTATATTTCAGATGAGAGAACTGGCAAAACCATCTCTAAGTATTCTTTGCCTAAGAAACCCCTATGAAATCTATGGGGTCATCATAAGTCAACAGGCAACTTGAAGGCACATATATGTGCATACACTTGACTAATGAGCCAAAAAAATTCCATAATTTTCAAATGTATTTTTCTGGATTGGGGAACTAGAATATGGTATCCATCCCTAAGACAAGGAAGACAGGAAACTCTAGGTTCCTAGTGAGGGTAGGGGAAAGAGTTATGAGAAGGAAAAGAGAAGTAAGTAATGGGTGGGAATAGAGAAAGACCAAGAAAAAGAGCAGAGTAGGAGACAAGAGAAACAGCATTGGGGAAGGGCAGACAAGAGGATTTCTAACCATGTGAAAGTGGTACAAGTTGAACAAGCACCACAGTGGAGGAAGAAAAAGACTGGTGAGAAAGCAAAAGCAGTTGTGGGAGAAGGACAGGTAGAGCATGGATATGAAAGAGAGAGAGAGAAAGAGAGGGAGTGAGTTTAGGAATGGGACTAATGATATACAACATTTCTGAATGTAGGTACTTATCATCTGTAATATAATGTGGTGTTGTTCACTTTCAAGTCATTTATGAGGTGAACCTATTAATGGTTTTCTTGGCAAGGTTTATTCGGGGGGGTTGCCTTTGCCTTCCTATGAGGTTGAGAGAGTGTGACCCACCTAGTGGGTTTCCATAGCTGAGCAAAGATTTGAAAATTGGTCTCAGAATTCTAGTCCAACACTCAAACCACTACACTACATTGGCAGATGGCTCTTTCTTGGAAATGTACCCAAGTGAGACCCCAGTTCTGCACTGGATGACACCTTGGTACACAACATTCATAAATCATGGCATATTGCTCAGGAATAGCTCCCGAGTAGAAAACATAATAGACAAAGGGCACTGAGTAATTTATTGGCAAGAACAGCCTGGATTTCAGTTAGACAGGAAAGATAATTCTCATATTTAGAGACAGTAATTCTAATGGGGTACTTACTTCACTCACCCTGAGTGTAAATGCAAATTACAGCTCAAAAATCTTGCCAAGTAAATCAAGTTCCAGAAATTCTGTTAAAAACATTTTGTTACAAGTGGAATTACTGAATAAGATGGGAGACAATTTAAAGATTAGGTTGTGGGGAGTTATTTAGCTTCACAGACATAAATTTTCTCATTTGGACTCTCCCTAGTCTAGAGGGACCAAAAACTACCAAATGCCAAAGGAATTCTCCTGTGCATTTAATAAAAATACTTACACTCAGGGTCCTTTCACATTAACAGAATTATAGTACTACGATTCCACTTTAACTGCCATGGTTCCATCCTATGGGATTCTGGGATTTACAGTTGTGGGGGGTAGACTCCCCATCCAGAGCATTTTCCTGTGGCACCTGTAACAAAACTGCCAATCCCAACAGATGAGAAATATTAGGATTCCATAGAAAATACCCATGGAAGCTAGATTGTAATCATAATGCTATAACTGTGTTGTGCAAAATATCCTCTAAACTCAGCTGGCTGGTGGAGACTGCAGCCCATCCAGGTCAGCATTATTGTGGCAGAATGTGTGGAGGCCTAATTTTTACACACTACCTCCATCAAATCAGTTCTATGTGGAGATTGGCATAGCATAGTGAATCATCTAGTCTGTGAATGACCACCATCTGTCCAGCTAGCCTGGGTGGCCATCTTCCATCACTAGCTCATAGTGTTGCCTTCAACCTTTAACATAGCCTATCTGTCTCATATCAACCTCACCTAGCTTGGATGGTGGGCAGAGGGTGGGAAGGGCCAATAACAAAGCAAAGCAGTGAAGGGAGAAGGGTAGGGAGAGGAAAGTATGGAGGACTCACAGAGAATCCTGAATGGAATCTCAGGGTTAGACCTTTGGAGAATTCTTAACACAGCCTTCCAGAAATTCTTACTTATTTATAACATTGTTTATATTGTGCTTCTTGGCTTTCAAAAGGGCTCCTAAGGCATCAATTAGAGAGAGAGAGAGAGAGAGCATGCACAAAAATAACTGGGTTTCTTGAAATAAAATTGTTCCAGATGCAGAAGTGGTGAAAGCATTCCAATAGCAAAAAGACATAAGCTCTAATTGCTTCATGAAACAAACAAGTCTGAAGTTCTTTTGCCTGAAAACTTTGAAAGAAGAGGCCAAGTTGGCCTCAAGAGAGGTCAGCTTTGAATGATTTGGTGCTGCCACCAAAAAGGCCCATCCCTTCCTCCAACCAAGTGTGACAATATCAATTTTCTCTGAATGCATGTTTACACTGTGTGTTATTTATTATTCCTCCTAGAGCTGCACAAAGGAAGCACAAGGTCATAACAATCCAGGCAATCTACAAGCCAAAATTTAAGGGACTCCTCCCTGAAAGTTGAGAAACAGTATTGTTTCTTGTGTGCATGTTTTTTATTATTATCATTATTTGACATTTTTAGAGATCAATGTTGATTGTGATAAAGAGGAAAACCAGCTTTTGCAAACAAAAAGTTTGCCATGGAAAAACATGACATTCTGGTCCACCATGTTAACCTGGGCTCCTGAGATCTGTGTCCTCTCCCCAAACACACTGATCTCTCTCTCTTCCCCCTACCCTTTCTTTCTTATTCTTTCTAAAAATAAAATTAAACATGCTGCAAATAGTGAGTCTAGAGGGTAAGGCAAGAGGATTTTATAACAATATAATCCATGCTGTCAGATATATGGAAATAGTCTCTTACTTGTGGGATCCTTGCCAGAATGGTTCAGCCTTGCTTGATTTCCCCCTTTTCCTATCCACACTCCTTGGTAGACAATGAGCTGTCACTTTCTCTGATCCCAGATGGCTTGTCTGCTTTTCTAAAAGAGACAGCCTTTGGCAAAGGGGAGATAGAATCGCAATCAAATATGTCTACATTTCAGAGCAGAACAGACACATTTACTGTTTGCTCTGCCTCCCAGAATGCACTGAAAAATATTTACATACAACAGACAGAGCTTGCAAGTGGCAGTGTTTCAAGGATTAGCATTTGTAATGGCAGATGGAGATGGCAAAGAATTTGCCTGTGGCTGTTTGGATTTACACCTACAACACCCCTCTCCTCCTGGCTATAGGGATTTTTAATTGGAGACATTAAAAATGATGCCATTTGATAGATGTTAAACCTCTATGTATGTTGATATGCATACACTGGTCCTACAGAATACAAAATAAACAAGGATGTTTATGTAATTCTCTCCATCCAACTTTCTCTAGGACTTGGATTTTGAATATCCTGGTCTTATTTCTGAGTTAGCTATTTTGCTATCCTTTTGCTTTTTATTGCTGGGCTTCTGAGTTTCAATGTTTACTCTGTTTGCTATGGTTTTCTTCCCATCCTGGTTACTGTTGTGCATTGGAGTATATGCAAACTGATGAAGGGCCGATGTAGACCAGCCAAAAGGGCCGACCTTAGGGTGGAGTTGGGGGAAGGGCAGCCATACACTGGCCACCCCAACTCTGCCCTGACTCCACCCCAATGCTGCATGCCCATAAGCATGGCGCGTGGTGTCAGGGTGCCCTCTTGGTGTAGCATGCGTACACGCTGTGCCAGAAGGGTGCAAAAGAGGCGCGGCGGTGGCTGAAAGGGCAACCTTTTGCCACCCCAAAAAAGGAGCAGCATTTTGCCACTTTTGGGAGGGCAACAAAAAGAAGGATTGGAGCCATGGCATGTGGTTGCTGCATCCCCAATCCACCACTCCCAGGGGCAGCCCAGAGCGACCACAAACAGGCTGTCTGCATCAGCCCTAAATCACAGAACAGAAAAGTACCTTGTGAACATATTATTTCATAATTTTCTTTTCTGCTTAGATGAATGAACGCATTCATATTTCCACATCAGTTACACCACTATACAAAGAGAAAAACTGAAGTACATCATTCTATTTTTGGAGTGATTAACAGCACTGTAACCAGATGTGAGGTCCATTAGATTCACTGGGGTTTGTTTGTTTGTTAACTGCCTCTGCGTCAATCTCAACCCATGGTGATCCTATGGATGAGACATCTCCAGGGCCCCCTGTCCTCTACTGCTCTGCCCAGCTCCTGCAAACTCTTATTCGTGGTCTCTTTAATAAAATCATCCATTCAGCATGTGGCCTTCCTCTCTTTCTACTTCCCTCCAACTTTTCTAACATTATTGTCTTTTTTAACGATTCATGCCTTCTCATGATGTGTCCAAAGTACGACAGTCTAAGCCTTGTCGTCTTGGCTTCTAGGCATATCTCTAGCTTGATCTGCTCTAGGACTCATTTGTTTGTCCTTTTGGCTGTCCATGGAATCCTCAGCACTCTTCTCAAGCTTGTTGTTGTTATCTGCCCACAAGTCGGTTCTGACTCATGGTGACCCTGTGGAGGAGACATCTCCAAGAATCCCTATATTCTACTGCCTTGCACAAATCCTGCAAGCCCTTCCCCTTAACTCCCCTGATTGAGTCTATCCATCTGGTCTGCGGTCTTCCTCTCTTTCTTCTACCCTCTACCTTTTCTAGCATTATTGTTTTTTCTATGCAAATAATTGAAATAATAATGGAATGGAAAGGAATGGAATGGAAAGGAATGAGAAAAATACATCCATTCTTTAATAGAGTTAAGCCTGTCTAGATATTTCATCTGGAGAGGTTTTGATTATTTGCAGTTAAATTTATATATGGTCAAGGGTGGATTGTGACAGGGAACTGGTACAGGTAAATGTAATTATGGAGGACCTGAGAAATCAGAAAAACTTAAATGCTTCTCTATTTCACATAATCCTCCAGCCCTGTGCAAATGTTAGATCTGTTTCGAAATGTAGGTAACAAAGGAGCAATGTGACCAGATCATGGCTGCTTGCTGCCTTTTGTCACCAAGCCAAATCTCTGAACCAGAGCTGGGGAACCTGTGGCTTTCCAACTATTGTTGAACTTCAGCTCTGAAATTTCCAGATCTCAGGCAATGAACCCTCCTCTGCAGTCCTCGGGGGGGGGGGGGGGAGAATCTCAAGGGCTTTGCTTTGGAAAAAAATATGCATGTGTGTATGCACACACTAGGGCTTCTCATGGCTAGTGTAGGATGTTTCCTGTTCAAAGCATGGTTTGGAAAGCTTGCTTATACTGTACTACAGTTCTCATATGTTCTTTAAAAGAGTGCTTGCAAAGGTATGAAATATAGATCTGGGGAAAGTCTGGATTCCTCCCCCCTCCCCTACCATTCAATTCAGAAACGTGGAAATCTGAACTTCCAACCAAAGAAGTATTTTCTCATTTGACTTTATTAGACTTCATTATATGCATTAGACCTCTTGCTTATTTGACATGTTCTGAGAAAGTGTGGTGGATCCTTTAATAAATAACACTGAATGACATTACCAGGGCCCACTCTCATGACATCATTAGGGATGACCCAAGGCCTCAGACACCCCTTTTCAAATCTCACTAGCCTGGCCAATAAATATGGTTGACTTCAGGGGCATCACTAGGGAGGTGCGGGAGGTGTGGACTGCACCAGATATTGCCCTAACGGGGATGACACCACTGCTTCCCAAACATCTGCCTTTTGGCAGAAATGGGCTGTGGCATTTGCCTGCATCTTTTTAAAATGCTAAAGAGATCAGGTGAGTGGAGTGAGGTCAGTAGTAAGAGAAAGGAGAGGTCCCAGGTTTTAAAAATAAATGTTTATTTTTTTAAATAAAAAAGTACTTTTATTTTTAAAAAAATACATAAAAGGATTAAGATTAGAACCAAATAACAAGAATAGTCTGTAAACAGATTACAAGGTTCAAACAAACTTATCTTTCCTCTAATACATCCTCCCAGAGGTATACATGGTTTCTTGGTAACAGATTTTAAAAAGAAGTGGAGTTTACAAAATTCAAAAAGGGAGACCATTTTTCTTTAGATGATATACCACATCCATTGGGGGATTCCATTCTGTCAGAAAGTTTTTGCATTAAAAGGGAGTCCCATATTCTTCACCACCAACACTCCAGATTTAATTGGCCAGTTTTCTACTTTTGAGCAATCTCTACTCTTGTAACAGCAATAAAATATAGCAATACTATGTATCTCATCCAGAGGCATACAGGACAGTAGTTAACATTTTCTTTTTTTAAAATCACATTTTACTATACTTTCATTTTATCCATATGAATCAATGGACATGTAAATACACTGAGGCTGTGCATATGAGATTGTAATGTAAATATATAATTTTAATCTTGCTAGTTGTTTATGTCACAACTATTACCATTATGTTCAGTGATATATGGGGATTATGATTTATGAGTAACATTAGTATAAAAACATTACTGAGGGTTCTGTATGGTGTCGTCTGGGAGGAGGTTGACATCATGAGTTACTGCACTGGGTCACACCAACCCTAGTGACACCACTGAGTGACTGGAGTAGCAGTTCATCTACATGAAAAAGACCGCCAATTCTCTATCCCTGCATAACCCTTATAACCTCCAATAATTCAGTTGCAGAGCACACGCTTTGTCTGTAAATGATCTCAGTTTCTCTGTGATGTCTAGTTAAATGAGAGTTAAATGCAACATGCTCTGAAACCCTCTGCCTGGGATCCTGCTGGATATCACTGAAAACACACAGCACTGGGCTAAAATGGCATGATTCAGTTTTTAACAGCTTCGTTTGTTTACAACACATGACTTGGGCCCTTTAGTTTTACAGGACACTGGTCCTCAGTGTATGCCAGGGATGTAAATCTTTGCTGTTTTCTTCCTACTAGGAGAGATTTCAAAATTTCCTCTCTTTTTTGGATTTGGAGGAAGGATGTTTCAGGACTTTTGTTGTTGTTGTTGTTAGAGTTTTGTGAAGGTTTCTCTCTGCTCTCTTCCCACCACCACCACCACCACCACCACCACCACCACCACAATGTATTTCAGCTCAAAATGTACCATTCTTGTTCAAAGATATGCAATTTTACAAATATAAAATACAATATTTTGCAAAAAGTGGTGGGGGATCTTGGTCTTTTTGCTCTCTTGAAGTGACAAAACATTTTTTGCAGTGGCTAATTCCATTGTTCTTATTGTTGAAGATGAGGAAATTTATTCACACAAATGAACAAACATGGGTTAGTCAGGAGTTGCAATCCAAACTCTCCTAACATTGCATCTCTGCACAGATTATATGTCACACACATGGACCTGTTGCTGCACAAATGGAAGCTCTGAATAAGAGTGCTGGGAAGATTTATTTACACAATGTATCTCATCCCAAGGCACACAGGACAGCAGTTAACATATGTAATTTATCTATTTATGTATTTATTTATTTGTTGCCAAACATGATAAAATACTTTTCAAATACAAATATAAAATTAATCATTGCCAAGAAATTATTATGTTGTCATTATGTGCTTTCAAATCAACTCTAACATGCTGACCATCTCCTAGGGTTTTTGTAGCAAGAATTATTTAGAGGGGGCTTGACATTGCCTTCCTCTCAGGCTGTGTGATTTGCCCAAGGCCATGTAGTGGGTTTGCATGGCTGAGAGGGAATTTGCATGTTAGAATCTTAGTCCAACATGCAAACCACTCCACCACACTGTCTCTCTAATAATCACCAGACTGTGTGTAATATCATATGCCTTCCTCAATGTCTGTACAAATTGATGGATTTTGATAGATCAATGTATAGCATACAGAATGGGTTCCCAGTGTTTTCAAACTGTGGACATATTTTGAAGGTTAGAAAAATATGAGCACCTTCACAATATAGCTGCTATGGGGACTATGGAATGTCATAAAATGATGACCACAGTAGTATGACCAATCACAAAATCCTGCTGAAGGAGTATTCGGCAGTTTCCAAGACCAGTTTGCTTTGGTATTCTCCTAGCATCAGGGGAAAGGATGTCTATCAGAGGAGCAGCTGTCAAGGGGGATAAATATAGTAATGTAGTTGTGTGTGTTTTTGGTTCATATAGGTAAATTGGAATGAAAAATGTTGCTCTTTTGTTTGGTAGTAGTTATCTTTGGATGCTCATGCAGAGGGAATTACAGGTTCCTGTGGTACTATATTCAGAATAAGACATTTGTTAAGTGTAAGGGGGATATCCCCCAAGTATTTTCTTTCCTTTTATTCTAACCAGGAATATTCCATTTTGGTTGGAGTTATGATGCAAGGGATCATGGATGGATAACAAGCAGGCAGGTGGAAATTGTCCTTCCTAGAGGAAGGCTATGGTGATAAATTAAGATGTTCTATAGCAGTCCATCTTGTGTGGTAGACCAGCAGGCTTTTTCTCCAATTTGCCAGGGAACAGCTCCATATTTGTGCCCATTGGGTACAATTGATGCTCTGTTTTGTGGAAAGTTGCTAAGGACTAACAGCCAATGGCCTTGACCCATGAACAAAACAGGTTAGCAATGCTCTATAGCACAGGTGGACAGAAAGTAGATCTGAAACTACTGGTACAGCTCTAGATCAATCATTCTCAAACTATTATTTTTCAGATAATAACAATAATAATAATAATAATAATAATAATAATAATACTTTTTTTATACCCCGCCTTTAGCTGAGGCTATCAAGGCAGCGTACAGTCTAAAAGCACAATCCCATGCAATACAAAAAACATTCACACACACCCTAAAAATATATTAAATTCATAGCAACATTAAAATTTAACTTAAAATAAAATTACAAATTCAATACGATTAAACAGGGCACTCTGATTATAAAGGACTGATCTAATGGTAGGGGAGAGATTATGGGAAATATCATTCTGGGAACGCCTGCCGGAAGAGATCCATCTTGATGGCTTTTTTAAAGTCATCTAAGTTGGTTATCTGATGGATCTCCTCTGGCAGGGCATTCCACAGTCTAGGAGCTGTGGCAGAGAAAGTCCTCTGGGAGCTTGCTGCCAACCTAGTTCTTATTGGTTGAAGCAACTTCCCCCAAGAGGACCTGAGGGCATGGGGCAGATTATATGGAGATAGGCGACTCCTTAGGTAAGATGGGCCCAGGCCTTATACTGTGCCCGGAAACTAACTGGCAGCCAGTGCAGAGATTTAAAACTGGAGTAATATGATCACTTCATGATGTTCCAGTGATCAGCCTGGCTGCCATATTTTGTATTAATTGCACTTTCCAAGTTAGGTATAAGGGTAGCCCCATGTAGAGTGCATTGCAGAAGTCGAATCGTGAGGTTACCAGAGCATGTACTACAGTTTCTAGGTCCTTTACTTCCAGGAAAGGGCGCAGCTGGCGTATCAGCCGAAGCTGATAACAGGCGCTCCTGACCGTCGCATTCACCTGATTTATCATGTGAAGCGACAGGTCTAGGAGCACCCCCAGACTGCGGACACAGTCCTTGGTGGAGAGTGTGACCCCACCCAAGACTGGCGGTTGCAACCCAATCTCTCATTTGGGGGCCCCTACTGTAAGTACCTCTGTTTTGTCTGGATTCAATTTGAGTTGGTTTTTCCTCATCCAGTCCATTACTGCTTCAAGGCATTGATTGAGTGGAGAACCGCCATCTGCCATCATAGCAGTTGACCAAGACATGGAGCAGAATATTTGAGTGTCATCAGCATATTGGTAACAGCCTGCTCCATGTCTCCTGATGATCTCTCCCAGCGGCTTCATATAAATATTGAGTAACATCGGGGACAGAATGGCTCTCTGAGGAACGCCATATTTTAGCTCTGTTTTTGATAAGCAGCTCTCCCCGAGTGCCACCCTCTGGAACCTGCCCGAGAGAAAAGAGCAGAATCACTGAAGAACAGTGCCTCCAACTCCCAATTCTCTCAGGCACTCCAAAAAGATGTTGTGGTCTATAGTATCAAAGGCCACTGAGAGGTCCAAAAGCACCAATTGGGTCACGCTACCCCTGTTGATGCTCAGGCAAAGGTCATCTATCAGAGCGACCATGGCTGTCTCCACCCCATATCCAGGCCTGAAGCCAGTTTGAAATAGATCTAGAAAGTCTTTTTCATCCAAAATCGCTTGGAGTTGGAAGGCAACGGCTCTCTCGATCACCTTGCTCAAGAATGGCAGGTGTGAGACTGATCTGTAGTTTTTTATGTCCAGGGGGTCCAGGGAAGGTTTCTTCAAGAGTGGTCTAACGGCCGCCTCTTTTAGACTTGATGGAACAACTCCCTCCCTAAGGGATGCATTGATGACCTCTTTAAGGAAGACCATCAATGCATCTCCCCTCTGGACAACCAGCCAAGATGGGCAGGGATCGAGAGAGCACGTTGTCTTCCTTACTTTTCCAAGGATCTTGTCCACATCATCGGTACTCACTAACTCAAATTGATCTAGTTTAATCTCATAAATGAGTTTACTGGACACCTCCTCAGTCATTTCTGTTGTAATCCCGGCGTCTAAGTTGGCTCTTATCTGAGAGATTTTTATCTGCGAAATAGATGTTAAAACCATCACAGCAGGCTGTTGTTCGGTTAAGTAAAGGGTTCTGCACAGGTGGAGCCTGTGACAGTTCCCCTACCACCCTAAACAGTTCTGCCGGACGAGATTCCACAGACGCAATACGAGCAGAGGAGAAAGACTTCTTCACTGCCTGTATTGCCTCTCGATAGGAATAAAGAAATTGTCTATGACAAGTTCTGTCAGATAAGAGTCGAGTTTTCCATCAGATGCACTCTAGTCGTTGTCCAACGTGCTTCATTTTCCTGAGTTCTGTGAACCAGAAGTGACAATTTGACTAAATAATTCTTTTCATTTATTTGTCATATTCATTGTAAGCACTTTCATTTTCTCTATATTCACTTTGAATCCGGAATGCTTTCCGTATTCTGATATTATATCTAATAACTTTTGTATGCTAGCCAAGGGATCAACTAAATACACTATCATATCATCTTCATATGCTCTTATTTTGGTCTCATAACCCTTGATCTTCACTCCCATGATGTTCTTATCTTCCCTTATTCTGTCACATAATATCTCCAGAGTTATTATGAATAATAAGGGGGAGAGGGGACAGCCTTGGCGAGTGCCTTTTTGAATATTGCATAATTGTATTCTCTCTCCATTTACTATAATGTGAGCCTTTTGTTCTATATATAACACCTCTACCCATTTATAAAAGGGGCCCTGTCCAGCTAGTTTTCCCAGAATTTTTAACATAAGATCACATCTTATGTTGTCAAATGCCTTCTCAGCATCCAAAAAGATCATTGCGATTTGTTTATCTGGCTTACTTTGGCAATATTCAACAACATCAAGTAGGTTTCTTGTAAATTATCTTTGATTTGTCTTCCAGGTAAAAAGCCCCTTTGATCCGGGTGAATCCAATTTACTAGTTTAGCCTTTAGTCTTTATGCTAATATACCCACAAAGATCTTGTAGTCGACGTTCAATAGCGATATTGGGTGACAACTGCCCAATTCCAATTCGTTCTTACCTTCTTTTGGAATTAGGCTTATATGTGCTAACTTCCATGACTCCGGAATTTTCCCTTCTTTTATCTTATTCAGTATTAATTGAAGTTTTGGGACCAATACATCTTCAAGTGTTTTATAGTATATGGCACTAAGTCCATCTGGGCCTGGAGACTTTGAAACTTTTAATTCTTTAATTATACCTTTTATTTCTGCAGAGGTTATTTCTCTATCTAGATCTTCTATTTCTTCAATTTTCAAACCTGTAAAATTTTGTCTTTCTAAATATTTATCTTGTTCTATCTCTGCTAGTTCTTTCTCTTTAAAAGTTTTAACAAAATACTCATAAAAGCATCTCTTGATCTCTTTTGGCTTAGAGTGTATTTCTCTCTTGTCTTTTATTTTGGTAATTAGTCTTTTCTTTTTTTCTTCTCTCAATTTTCTTGCCAACCATTTGCCAGGTTTATTGGCACGTTCAAATTATTTTTGCTTTAAGGACTTTAGTTTCTTCTCCATTTCTTCTGTTAGTTTCTGAGATAGTTGTTTTTGAAGTAGTGTAGTCTGCATTTTTAGCTTCTTATCATTTGGATTTGTTTTTAATTGATTCTCAACTATTTGTAACTGTGCTTGAATTTTATTATATTTTTCTTCTCTTCTTTTCTTTTTCTCATAGCTCTGTTTAATAAAGAAGCCTCTCATTACGGCTTTGTTGGTCTCCCACAGAGTATTTAAGTCCATGTTTTCTGTTAGATTCTCCTGAAAAAAATAATTTAAGGTTTCTTTTGCCTTTTTTATTACCTTATCATCCCTAAGAAGTGCTTCATCCAATCTCCAACAGAAATCTTTTTTTTCCTTTTCTTAAGAATCATTTTAACTGGGGCATGATCGGATAATACTTTAGGCAGGATCTCGATATTTAGCCTCCGAGGGCGGACCATTTTAATAGGTCCTCCACCCCCGATGGGTTGGACAGTGGCTCTTAGTTCAACCTTGATCAGGAAATGATCCATCCATAACAGTGCAGGGGTCTTTTTTACTTCTGCCCACGGATATATCTGCTTCGTACTAAAGACCGCATAGAGAGTATGACCTGCCGAGTGTGTGGGCCCATGAACCAATTGGGATAGGCCCATGTCCATCATGGAATCTATGAACTGCCAAGCCGCACCTGTTAAACTGGTCTCAAGAGGAATGTTGAAGTAGCCCAAGACTAAAAGTCTAGGCGACTCCAGCAACAACTCCGAGACCAGCTGTGTCAGCTTGGATAGGGAGTCTGTTAGGCAACGGGGTGGACGGTATACCAACCGAATCCCTATACTGGTCTTCAGGCTCAGGTACATACTCTCGAAATGGTCTGTTTTCCGGATAGGTATCCTGATCAAGGAAAGGTTATTTTTGTGAACCAGAGCCACGCCTCCCCCCCCCAACTTTCCCTCACCTGCTGAAACACAGAATACCCAGCTGGGAGAGCCTGATTCCAGGTGATGGCACTATCCTCCCCCAGCCAGGTTTCTGTAAAACATGCCAGGTCGGCTTCCTCATCCATGAGAAGATCATGGATGATATGAGTTTTATTTTTCACCAACCTGGCAGTACAGAGGAGCAGGGTAAGGTTCTGTGGCAAGGTTGGCAAGCTCCCCAACTTACTTTGGGCAACATGGTGAACTGAAAGTGGGATCGCTTTTAAACATCGATCCCGCCTTCTTTTGTAACATAGTTCTACCCTGTTATCGCCATATCTACCTTTGCCCTGTACTACCTTGATAGGCATTCCCACAGTTCCCCTTTTTAACTCTCCCCCAACCCTCTCCATTCTAGTTGGTTATCTATAACCCACAGAGTGTCCAGTGCTGTCATCGCTGCTTCTCCAAGCACACAAATTGGGCTTGGCTTTATAGCTGCGCCCACCCTCACTCACTGCTGCGCTGCTGGTGGAAAGTTAGAATTGGGCTGGGCAAGAAACATGCCCACAGCCCTCCCACCATTGTCGCTGTAGCATGGGAGGGAGAGATGGAAGCCTCTTAAAGTCTCATATATTTTGGGCTTCAACACCTAGTAGTCCCAGCAGGCATGATTAATGGTTAAGCATCCTAGGAAATGAAGGTTTCTTGGTGGGCCAAAGTTTGAGCATCACTGGCTCTAAGTGATTAGCTAAGGACTGGCAATGATTAATTATTCTTTTTTTGTTGTTGCTAAAATATTTGTATTTAATCCTTTATCTAAAGATGGTATAATAAAACCAACCTGACTCATTTTAAAAAGGGTAAACAATTAAAATTATTTTAAACATTTAAAAAACATATTAAACAATTTAACAAGTTAAAATGACAGGTTATAACTGGCTAACACAATCTAAAATGTTTCTAAATGATGTCTGAACCACAATTATTACACAACAGTAGTACAAATTAAACTACTGGAATGAAAGTGACTTGTGAGGTTTTTTGTGTGTGGAAGGAAAGTGGGCATTGTTGAGTTCTGCTACCCAAAACAATTTTTAAAATTCAAGATGTGGACACTGGTAAGTACACTGGTGGGTGGATCTCATGATTCTAGCAAAACTAAAAAGTGGATCATATCAGGCTGAAGTCAGTTCATTTCAGCTCCACACTTAAAATTAAAATACAGTCAGTCCTCCCTATCTATGGATTCTTTTTCCATGGATTCAATCATCTATGGCTTGAAAATGTTCCAAAAAAAATATAAATTCCCAATGAAAACCTTGATTTTGCCATTTTATATTAGGGACACAATTTTACTACGCCATTATATTTAATGGGTATCCATGGATTTTGGTGTCCATGGGGTATGTGTGTATCCTGGAACCAAACCCTAGTAGATACCAAGGGCCTATTGTAATTACATTACTAAACCTAAGTCAAGGGTAAGGATGGGAAGAATATTCAAAAATATTTGGGAAATGGTAAAAAAATAAAAAAAGACATTTTTTTCAAGTGTCAAGAAACCCTCATGAAAGAATTTTGGAATAATAAAAGCCTTCACAGTTTGGGATTTATTCTGCACAAAATTCACACATGTTTGCACAGAAAACTGCATTTTCTGTGCAAGAATGGCATTTTCTGAACAGGGAGTGGCATTTTCTACATAGAAATTAACATTTCAACAGAGAAATATTAATTCCTGAACCAAAAAAAAATGCTGTTTTCTGTGTACAAACTGGGGATTTATTCTGCTTAAAAATGGTTGTACAACTGTGAAACAGGGTTGATTTGCACAGAAAACAGCATTTTTGTGCAGGAATTAATATTTCTGCATTGAAATATTATTTTCAATGCAGAATATGCTGTTTCATGCACAGAAAATGCTGTAATTGGTGATTTATTCTGTGTAAAATTTGCATGTCTGATTTGTATAGAAACCATCATTTTCTGCTCAGGAAACAGTATGATTTGTGAAGAAGATGATATTTCAATGCAGAAATATCAAGTCCTGTGCAGAAAATTCTGTTTTCTATGCAAATCAAAGATGTGTGAATTTTATGCAGAATAAATCACCAATTACAACATTTTTTGAACAAGAAACAACATTTTATGTGTAGAAAATAATATTTCAATGCAGAAGTATTAATTCCTGTAAAGGAAATGCTGTTTTCTGTGCAGAAAATGCTGAGCTAAACAACCACATGTGATGTTTGTGCAGAATAGGTAATCTTGTGAATAGCCTTTGAAAACTTTGTGGTTTTCAAACATATTCTCATAGCAGGAAGAGCATTGCTGAAATTACTCATCACTACCTTCAAGGAGAAAGTATGCAAAGGGATCTTGCAGCACCTTTGAGACTATCTGAAAAATAGAAGTTGGTAGCATGAACTTCTGTAGACTTGAGCCTACTTTCTCAGGTGCATTTGTTGGAGTGGAAAGCCCAGGAACAGACCTATATAGCAGTCTCTGTGTGTAAATGTCCACAGGAATGCAAAACTTTGTGGGTGCGGAGAGGAAGTGACAAGTCCATTGGGGGACAAGGCAAGGATGTTTCCTAAAGCCAAGGTTAGATAACCATACAAATGAGTATTGGGATGTAGTGTGAGAGCCAAAAAGAAGATGTGATGAACTGGCCAAGAGAGTCTTCATGAGGCTGGATGTTTGGTGAGTGTTATAATGTTGTATAGTGTGCCAGGAAACCTTTGTGTCTGTTCAACCCACTGCTGATGGACTGCAGTTTGTTGATATATTCCAGTTCTGTCATTACTCTTTCCAATCTTCCTTTGTAGTCCTTTTGTTCAAGGATCACTGTTCTAAGATCCAAGAAGGAATACCCAGGAATATTGAAGTCTTCTGCAACCAGTTTTTGTATTCCTAATGTGTGATTTATGCCAATTTATCCTCTGGCACAAGGACCGTCCTGTTTGCCCAATGTAGAGTGCTGAAGGGCATTGCTGACATAGTATGGCATAAATCACATTAGAGGATGAGCAAGTGAAAGTCCCTTTAATATTATGGGTGATGTCATTAGGTCCTGTGATGACATTTTCTGAATAGATGTGTACTTACTGAAGAATTATAGCCCATCAAGGAAGAAAAGTCAATTGAGAGGGCAAGGTCCCTACAGTACAATGGGAATGGTCTGATAGCAGATGGAATTTGAGTAAGGAGAAGATCTTGAGGAAGGATGATAGAATGTATCAGAATGAAAGTAGTGCAGATAGTTCCTATATGGGAAGTGATTGTTTATTGGGGAGAACATTATGTGAAGCAGGAGAAAATAATTTGCTATTTTTTTCCTTCCGTAGTCAAAAGACCATTCTCTCCCAACCCCAACGCCCCATTATTATCACATGGAGACAAGCGCAAGATCCACTGCTTTTTAAGAGACAAATTAGTAAAAACCATTTGAAGCACAAGGGCATTTTCTTTTAAAATTCTTTTTTCAAAAGCTCTCAGGACATCAGGCCAAGGAAACCCTGCTGTTTCCCCTGCCAACCACAAATATCAGTGATCAAAAATGGATGCCGCCTTAATAGATAGAGACATCTATCCTACCTGTTCTGCACACGCAAGCTTATTTGTCCTCAGATCTTAGATCTTTTGATATGTATTGCTAAGTACTGGGCTGCTTCTTTGAATCTAGCAAAGGCTGCAGCAGAACATAAAACGAAGGTTTTATTTAACATCAATTAGTTTGTCATGAAAGGCCATCTCCTAGCAGCATCAGTAAGTACAGGAACTACAAAGTTTAACTGATCCAAAACACTAGGTTGTGAACACAAAGGATTTTATGCCCATCTCCTTTTCCAAACTGTTCAGCACTGGAGAGCTTCTTCAGTGCCCAGAGAGTAAATCTTCTATGTACATAAGCGGATTGGAATCTAGGCCATTATAAGCCCAGGTAAGTGGGTCAGAGAATTTGAAAAGGATATGAGCAGAGCAAGTGAAATAGCTGGTCTGTTAGATTAGATAACACCTGCCTAGATGAGAACAGAATTCCCAGACAGATTAGAGATCTATTGCCTGGGTTGTCTGGCATGTGACAGAAAGATGAGCACTGGGAAAAGAGCATGAGGCAGAGCTCTCCTGCCAAATTTGGTGGCATAAATGGGGCTGGTGAGGGTGGTTGGTTGGGAAGGTAAACTCTGAAGAGAGTATGCAACTGACAGCTTGCTATGTTTCTGGATCTGTATTCTGGTGTGCTTGAAACAGGTTGATCAGTATCAAAGCAACAGCAATGTATTTTATTTGCTCATGTTTATGTGAAGTCTTTGATGTTGGGAACAAGTTTATGTATAGTCTTGCTTCCAGAGATGCTTGTGTCACATCTGTCTTTTAGTACAAACAGTGATGCAATGCATAACTATGGTTTCCAAGTTCTTGTAAGAAACTTGCTTGTTAACTGTTGCCATAAGTATTCCAAACAGACAGGCAAACTTTTTTTTTCAGTTGCACAAGTGAATAAGAACAGAGCTTCATTACATATATTCAGTGCTTTCATATAGATCAGTGTGTCTCAAAATGGAGGTCCCCGCACCAGGGCCAGTCTGGTCCCCAAAGAGTTTCCAGGGAAAAAAGAAACAATTGAAGCCAATGGGCAAAAATATGGTACCAATCCCTGACACATGGACACATGGGGACCGGGGGAATCCAGTGCCCATATCAGATAGCTTGAGATGCACTGAGACAGAGGACTGTTGCTGCTACCAGCCATGTAGTAGTTCCATTTACAATTCCTAAAAAGACATTTTGTGGGAAGAAAAATGTCAGCAAAGGTGGTATGAAAAAATTGAAGTATTACAAATGAAAGATAACATAATCTGGACCCCTTGTACATTTTCCTGAATGAAGCACGATGATTATACAAGGGCCCTGGTGGTTCAGTGATTAAATGCCTGTACTGCAGCTACTCATTCACAAACCACAAGGTTGTGAGTTCAATATCAGCCAGGGGATCAGGATCAACTCAGCCTTGTAGCCTTCTGAGGTCGCTAAAATGAGTACCCAGCTTGATGGGGGCAATTGCTTTACACATTGTAAACCACTTAGGGAGTGCTTAAGTGCACTGATAAACAGTATAGAAATGTACTTGCTATGCTATTGCTATAAGATGCATACCCAATGTTTCACAAAGAGGAAACTTAATTGTTTCAATGTATGATATGTAAAGACAATTCATATCTTCCTATTGTGGCTTTAAACAGTTGGGCTTGTTGGGAATGGGAATGAAGTTCATTATACATAGAATGCCCAGTAATGATGTGTGACAGCTATTCAGAAATCAAACTGGGCAAACATGTGCTTCTTATGGTTCAAGAAACAGAAATATTCTGCAATAAATGTGGAAAGATTTCATACCGTGACTCAAAAGATCCTGCCTGCCCAGCATCTGCATCTTGCATATTCATTTTCATATATTAAAAGGACAAATTGACAATCTTTTGGTAACAAGGTGGCTTTGATTATGAGTATATTCAGGCAAAAATAAATCTAGACCTGTATTCAATATGAATTAAGACAAAACACAGTAAAGTCAATTCACAGCAGCATATAATACCATGTGTGCAAATAACTTAATAGCATGTATATATCTCACTTTGCCCTGTCCCCCATCACTAAAACATCAACCAATAATTCAGTGCATTGTACCTGCACTTTCTGATCAGCAATTAATTACTGTTAAGGAGCCCTGGTGGTGAAGTGGTTAAATGCCTGTACTGCAGCCACTCACTCATAGACCACTAGGTTGTGAGTTCACTACTAGCCAGGGCTCAGGCTAGACTCAGGCCTGCATCCTTCCGAGGTTGCTAAAATGAGTACCCAACTGTTGGGGGGCAATGAGCTTACAGTTGTAAACCGCTTAGACATCCCATAGTGTGATATGAAGCGGTATATAAATGAAGCTGCTTTGCTGTGAGTATATACTTCTGATTTAATTTTTCCACAGGGGAAAAATAAGACATAAGCTAACACCTGTATTGCAGTTACAGATTCATAACCTGGGGTTATGAATCTGTAACTACTCCATATTCACCGATGTTATCTATTCATGATCATGTCACTACTGCCACAATCCTAGTACCCCCATAGCCACCTTAAACTTGAACCATGGTGTGATGAGCAGAAACTTCTGTTCATTGCACTGCAGCTTAGGGGCAGAAGGTGGCTAGCCAAATCATTCTGAAGCATCCCACCTGCCTGCACCACAGAACTCCACCACACAGAGCTGGTCTATGGAGTTTGAGGTAGGTTTTGGGGTTCATTCATTAATGATTTCATAACTACTTAGCCAACTAGGAAAAGCTTTAGGGGAAATCTAGGAATTGACCCCCAGGGCATCTAGCATACTCCTTTGCTTCCAAGTCTTTATCTCAGCTTTGAAGTTCTTTCTTTCTTTGAAATCTGCAATTTCAAAATTCTGCAATTTCAGGATATACACCCAGTCTGAGCAATAAATAGCCATCAGGGAAACTGTCACAGAGGCTGTAGCCACAAGGGCCACAATGCCTATCGTTAGGCAGACAGAGACAACTGCTTCTCGTACCTGATTTGGGGTGTTGTTAAAGAACAGCAAAATGATATTAAACTTATTTTTATTTTATTTTACAGCCAGAGAGGGACAGAGGGTATTTTATTTTATTGCCTCAGATGCAAAATAATATGATTAGCTTTAGGTACAGCATGCCTGTGCCATACACAGACTCAAAGTCACATGGACAGTGAGCTCTGGCTCTTTTATTGGCATGTGTGCCTGGGGCACATGTAAAGCACAGCACGTAGAATGTGCCACCATTAAAATAAATGGGACTTGAGATCTCATGGTATTTCAATTACGCAGGGGGGGGGGGGAGGTCCAGAACAGATCCCCTGCATATAACAAGGGTCCACTGTACTATGTAACTTGATTTTGGGGGAGGAAAGCTGCCTCATCTTCCTCATCTCCAGAAGAACAATGTTTTGGGCTCATTTGGGGGGTGGGGGTGCATTCCCTTTTCAACAGCAGACCTTACTTTTAATTCTTTACTAATTTTCTTCCCAAAGAAAGCAACAACTAATTTTGGCAATTTTCTTCTTTCATCTTTCATCAAATTTCATCAGCTAATGTTGGTGCAATAAGAAGCACATCAATTCTGAATTTTTTATCTGTTCCAAGATATTAAAGGCTATTGGTAAGATACCTATTGATAAGACCAGGGGCCCTTTCACACTGCAGAATTATAGCAGTATGATTCCTCTTTAGCTGCCATGGTTCCCTCCTATGGAATTCTTCTTGAGTTTGTAGTCTTGTATAGTTTATCCTCCATGAATTAACAATCCCAGGATTCCAAAGGATGTTGCCATAGTAGTTAAAGCGGGACCATAGTGCTCTAACTGTGTACTATGAAAGGCCTCCTGGGCAGTATTTAAACATTTAAATACATCACAAAAAGTGCTGTTCTTTTTAAGAAGCAGTATGTTCTATACTACTACTAATAATATATTTGGGGAGCAAACAAAAATTGAAACTCTTGAATAAAAACAATACAACTGTGGGAAGTATCTTTTACTAATGTTCAAAAGTAATTTATTTCACAAGAACCCTGAGGGCTAAATTCTTAACTCTGCAATGTACTGTTGAATGTTGGAGGCATCACCCTACTTTCTCATTGTGTTTACTCTTTGATTTCCTTTACTCTAGAATTCATTCCAACACCCAAGGCCAGATTCTCTATTGGCAGGGGCCTTGAGCAAGCTCGTGGATTTCTATAGGCCTCCCTGAGATGTATTAGAGAGTAAAGTTTAACTTACCACTGTGTTTAGGAACTGGCATGGCATTTGGCATGCAACTCTTTTAATGTGTCATGCCAGCACTGTACCATATGCTCATTGCTCTAAAGACAATTAAGCCACATGCTTTTTGTTTCCAGCTTGCTTCCCCGCATAGTCCTTCCAAGATACCATGGCAATCTAATGTTTTACTTAGCATCTCAGTGGAACTATAATGGAAACAGTGACTAAGTCATATTTTACCTTCAAAATAAAAATGTTAATGTTGGCGGAATAGGAGTGTTTTACCACAATTGCTCTCAGTTGTGGTTCTTGTTCCAAGCTCATCCAGGGGAAGTAGAAGACTTAACTTAAGGTGCTTGAAAATGTTATTTTAGTAATCTGAACACCATGCTGTCCTGCAGCAGAGTTGATGACTTGATTGTTTTCACATTAAAATGTTGGTGATTACAATTTTGATTTCCTACCAATCTTTTACCCCAGGGTGGACATCCATGGGACTATGCCAAACTTACCAAGGAGTAGGCTGTAGCTACAGAACAGGGTTTATCTGGCAGTGCAGCCAAAGAAGCATTTCTGAAAAGCTTAGTGCATTCCATGATATGATTTCACCATGGAGTAGCCACTTGCACATTGCCAGAGGAGGAGGAGGAGGAGGAGTATATCACCCCAAAGACTACATATCTGCATATAATTTTTGTATGCTATTTTAGATATGCAAATGTGGAGATCATTACTATTAATTTAAGTGGAAATATGATGCTTTTCACTATAGTGGGATAAATTGCGACCAAGTGACCACTGTGACTGCTCAGGCCTCTGTCCAGGTGCTTAAGTCCTGATGGATGACTGCCAAGTCCCTGTTCTCCCTTCTAATTTTGTGGACCTTTTGGTTGGATTCATTGTTGCTGTTATTTGCTCTTACGTCTGCTTCTATTTAGAGTGACACTAGGAATGGGAGACCTCCATGAGCCCCCTACTCAGGGCTGTAGCTTCCTTTATTGAATCAATCTATCATCTAGTCTTCTTCTTTTATTTCTGTTGTCTTCCATTTAACCAAGCATTATTATCTTTTCCAAAGTGTCATATAATCTCATGGTATCACCAAAGTATATTTGTATGGACTTCAGCACATCTTTATATATGAGGCTGCCTTACAAGGGCCAGGAACAGCAAAAGATTGTTAACAGTGATCGGACAATGGAAATCAGTGCTTGGCTCCCTGACCCTGTTCCCAGTCCATTTCTGGTACCAAAGGGCTTGACACCAGATTAACTGAATGATCAACTCTTCCAATACGTACCTGCCCAGACACAAGATCATCTTTTGTAGGCCCACCACCAAATGAAATCTGACACCTTAAGGGAGGATCCTTTTTTTCTGTTGGCACCCTGATTGTGAATGCACAATGTCCTAATAAATTATTATTATTATTATTATTATTATTATTATTATTATTATTATTTCCACCCCGCCTTTTACCGTAGCAATCAAGGCAGCTTACAGCTAAAACAGATACAAACCTCGACAATAAACAATAATACCCCCCTATTAAAAATATATTAAATACAATCTTTGCTAAAACCAATTTAAACAAAAACAAATTTAAACAAAGACAGACAATGACTTGGCTCAATTAAACTATCGGCACTCCGGGGCAGGCAGGAATGGAGGAGAGGAGAGCATCTTGTGGGGAGAAACCAAATTTAAAGGTGATTCTATTCTGGATAGAATGGGGCAGGTATTTTTTGCCTAAAAAAGATTATTTTTTTGGAACTTTGTAAGAACCTTTTATTTTCATGTTTTATTTTTGTATTTTGGGTTGGTTGTTGTTGGTTTTTTTGTTTTTTGTAAACCACTACTTAGAGATTTTTATTATTATTATTGAGGACTATACAAATATTGAGTAAACATACATACATGTGATAGCAAAGTGCTACCCTGTATTTTTTCTCTCTCATCTGACCTTCAATATTTTTTTCAAGGACTTTCTTGGTTGGGAGCATTCATACCCTGTTTTATATTTTGTCTGCCTGTAGAGAAACAGTGCCTCTGGGGTGTGAGTTCAGATACTGATTCTGTTTGTAAAATGAAACATAAAGCTACCTCAGAACTTTCCTGTGGCCAGCCTGAAGCTTTGATTAATCCACCTCTATGGTAAGGAAGATGGCCTCCTACCTTCTTTGGAACATAATTTCCCCCTTCCCTCACTCTAATCTTCTACTTGATTATATAGAAATTCAGATAGCATTTGCTCCCTGGTGTATTAAGAAAACAAGGCCCGCACTGAAGCCCCGTGGAAGTCTGCCTTGTTTGCCTTTGCAAAATAATACATTGGTTCTGGATTCAATAAAATGTCCTCGGTGGATGCAAACTACCCCATTGTGTTTCCAATGTATACAGCTTCATTTTTAATAATGCTATTATTTGAATGCACCCTGATTATTGGCAAAACTAGAAAGGGTATTGTGGTGGTTTATTCAAGACTTTATTGAGAAAAAAATAGGAGCCAAGAATCAATAACAGGAAGGTGGGTAATGAATCACCTTCTTCCTCTGCTTCTTTTTCTTCTTCATCTTCTTCTTCCTCCTCCTTCCTCTTCTCCTCCTCCTTCCCAGCAGTACAAAATTAAATAGCTTAATGTTGTCTTTTTGTAGTTTCAAACTTGTTCAGTATTAGAACCACCTTGAACTTCAGGCCCCAAGATGGAACTAAAGATGGAACTAAAACCTATTTATATTTAAAAAGTTATTGTTCTCCTGCTGGTCTTTCTTTCTGTTTTATACCACCTTTTTTTTCCTCACTCCCTATTTATCCTGCTCCTTTTGTCTTATTTTGAAAAACAAAACAAAAACCCACAAGAGAACAATAAGAAAAATTAAGCTGTGATAAAACTACTGGCAAAATACATCTCAGATCAAATCAGGTAAAGAAGGAAGCTTTCACAGTGCATTCCCACAGTCAAACAGAATAGTGGTGTCAACACTAGACTACGACTCTGAAGACCAGGGTTTGATTTCCCACTCAGCCATGAAACCATTGAGTGACCTTGGACAAGTCACATCCTCTCAGCCATAGGGGAAGGGAATGCCAAACCTCTTCTGAACAAATCTTGCCAAGAAAACCCCATGATAGGGTTGCCATAAGTCAGTAATGACTTGAAGGCATACAACAGCAACAACAACAATAGGCATACCCTCAGCATATGAAACATAAATATAACAATGAGTCAAGATAAATACATGTATAATTTAGCAGCATTTATTTATTATTTTTATTTAATTAAAATATTTATAGCCTGCTTTAAAGATGAGAATTCTTAAACACTTCCAAATGAAAATGCAAATACTGATATATTCCAACAATTATTTAAACAAACCCATGTATAATAATGAAATCCAAAATATCCAACCCCAAAATATTGAAATCCAAGAAATAATAGTAAGGAAAAATATCAGCAACATAAAAAGCCCCTGTAATGAAAAAGCCAAAAGGAAACAATGGGTCATTAACAGCTAGTCTAAAAGTAATGACACCAAACACATCCAGCCAGAATGCCACCCATCAACATGGGGCCACTACAGAAAAGATCTTCCTATCTACTCTTCTCAGAGTCATGCATTCAAAAAAGCCCTTGGAAGCTAATCTGAAAAGTTCCGGCAGGCTGGCATGTGTTGTCAATCCTTCAACTAGATTGGTTCTAGATAGGACACAATGGGAGGAGGAGGAGGAGAATAGCAATAGCAGTTTCATTTATATACCGCTTCATACTGCACTATGCAGTTTCTAAATGGTTTACAACTGTAAGCTAACAAGTTGGGTACTCAGTTTAGCAACCTCAGAAGGATATAAGCCTGAGTTGAGCTTGAGCCCTGGCTGGTACTGAACTCGCAACCTTGTGGTTTGTGAGTGAGTGGCTGCAGTACAGGCATTTAACCACTCCACCACCAGGGCTCCGAGAAGAAGAAGAAGAAGTTCAAATTACATTGGGAGGGAGAATGTGCAGCAGAACAGTCAAGCCACCATTGAAATATCCATATAATTAACTTTAATTGCTCCCATTACCATAACTAGTGGATTCTTCTGTGAACCCTAATTAATTCACTGACATGGATAACAGACACCTTACATTACCACTAGTCTGTTATTTATCTGTGAAGAACTGTTGCAATTACATTCAGTTTGACTCCAAAAATGATTATAGACAACTTATCCAGGTTGCCTCTTGCAACAGGTCTTGGCATATGGCCTTCTTGATATGTCAGCTCCAAAGACCATGATAATACATCATGGTGCCATATCCCTTATTGAGGATGTGCCTACAAGAAATGGAAATTTTCATCTCTTTAGCAGGCCAAAAGTTGTTGGTGTTGTTGGTGGTTTTTTTTAATCAGGTAAAAATCCTATCAGCAAGACTAATGGAGAACTAATCATCATAATAATCATAACAATAACAACAATAACAATATTAATGAATCAGATCATTCCAAAATTGCATGCTGTGTGGTTCTACTTGTCATATAGAGCTCCTTAAGAGAAGCTTCTACACTCATTGCAATGGTGGACACAGATCACTCTGTACTACAGGTTGCACAAGATGTAACTGTAATCTGTAACTACTCCATATTCACCTATGTTATCTACTCATGATCATGTCACTACTGCCACAATCCTAGTAGCCCCAGAGCCACCTTAAACTTGAACCATGGTGTGATGAGCAGAAACTTCTGTTCATTGCACTGCAGCTTAGGGGCAGAAGGTGGCTAGCCAAATCATTCTGAAGCACCCCACCTGCCTGCACCACAGAACTCCATCACACAGAGCTGGTCTATGGAGTTTGAGGTAGGTTTTGGGGTTCATTCATTAATGATTTCATGACTAGTTAGCCAACTAGAAAAAGCTTTAGGGGAAATCTAGGAATTGACCCCCAGGGCATCATACTCCTTTGCTTCCAAGTCTTTATAATAATAATAATAATAATAATTTTTATTTATAGCCCGCCTCTCTGCCAACCAATCGAGGCGGGTTACACAAGTTAAAATAGACAATGTAAAACAATCCCAACCCTAATCCCTCCTCCCACCCCCTTAAAACAGTATTAAACAGGAAAATGTTAAAACAATGTTATCTCAGCTTTGAACTTCTTTCTTTCTTTGAAATCTGAGAAGGACAAAATTCTGCAATTTCAGGATATACACCCAGTCTGAGCAATAAATATCCATCAGAGAAACTGTCACATTTGCATACACATGGACCACAACGCCTATCATTAGGCATTAGGCAGACGGAGACAACTGCTTCTCCCTGACCTATAGCCCCTGAATGGGAAGACAAATGTTGTCAACTGTAGCTGGCATCCTATTCAGTAGTTATATCATAAAGTGGATTTATGATACCCTAAGTGTGGGGGATTCACATTTACAGTCATGAACAACTGAATATAACCCTCAAAAGCTACCTCTAAAACCTGATAATTCCCCATCTAAAGCATTTCCAACATTCTGGAGATCAGATCCCTGGGAAATGACATCTCCAGCACATGTCCTGTCATGGAGTGCCTTTAGACAAGCAGTTATGGCAGGACCCTAAGGAGTTTTCCCAGCTGCCTATTCTCAGTGCACTCACTACCAGGAAAATGATGACTGTTGCATCGGTCAGGGAGATGCTGGGATGTTAATGTAGCTTTGGCAAAAGGCATTGTCAGTCATAATGATGTGGCTCAACCATCATAGTTATAATGACAATACAGGATCCCAGCCTATATGTAATACACAAGCAAATATGAATAGTTGTGCTGAGCCACAATTTATATACTTGCTATCATGAAAGCATAAAGTGATCTGTTTTAAAAAAAACATATTAACAATACAGGGTAGGGGACTCTTGAATTCTGGCAGTTGCATTTCCCTATTTGGCCAGACCTAGACCTTCCAACTGTTCTGATTTGGCATGGACAGTCCTAATTAATCTTCTGTCATTCCACTTTTTCAGCCGTGCACTTTTTCAGGAGTGCACGAGATGCAATAAGCATGAGAGTGAGAGCATTTGTTGGTGTTCCTATGTGTTTTCAAGGCAACTTTGATTTACAGTGATGCTATCCTGGAATTTCTTGGCAAGAGTTTCTTTTTTCAGAGGGCCACTGCCTTTCTCTAAAGCTGAGACATGCCCAAGGACACCCAGTGGATTTCTGTGGATAAGCACCATTTGAAACCCAGAGTCCTGATCCAGCACTCAGATCACTACATCATCTTGGCTTTCAAATGAGATTATAACCATTACTTATCAAATTGTCTCCCCTTTCTCCATCCACACGCCATTCATTAGTTTGACAGCAAGAACCAGCCCTGCCATTAGGCAAAATGAAGCAGCATAGAGCAGCAACAAGGTGGAAGGAGAAAGATACGCATATTGCATGAACTGCTTTCTGCCCTCTTAGCAAGTCTACTGCTCTCAGTTAGTGGGTGATACTTTCTTGTCACCAGGGCAAGAACAACTGGCTTCTGTATGTTGAATAGAAGGAGGGTGTCATTATGTCCACAGTAGGCTGCAAAATGTCTTAAGACAGCCTCACAAAAAATCATTCCTCTATTAAATAAAACAAAAGCTCCTTTAATTCCAGAAATCTACATTTCATAGTTTTACTTTTGAACTTGCTGACATATTCAGAGATAGCTGGAAAGGCATCTTTTGCAGTGAATGTCATAAATCCACGATAAATTCCAGCATGTTCCATTTTCTGTTTCTGCTTCTGGACTGGCTGCCATATTCACAGGAAGTTGGAAAGAGGCATCAGTAATTATACAGCACCAAGTTCTGAGAACTGCCAGTTCTTTGAGCATAAAGACATTGGGGAAATTATTGTCATTGTTTTCTTCACCTTTATATGTCTGAGTTTTACATTTAGACAATGATGGATATTGTTCATGATTTACCTTTTATACGTTATGTGGATGTTTTGCTGTCTAGCAGAGCTTGCAAATAGACACTTTCAGGCTTCAGTCTGCCAAGAATTTGTGACAGCTAAACATGGCATGGCATGACAAGCCAGACAGCCATAGTAGTGTAGTGGCTTGAGTGTTGGGCCAAGAATCTGAAGATCCATTCAGCCATGGAAACCCACTAAGGGGGGGGGGGGGGTTGCAGACTGCCAGAAATAGTGCAAATTGAAGTCCACTTTTAGAGTTAGGGTTAGGGTTAGGGAATCATGGGAACTGTATTTTATTGTGGCTCCAGAGCTCTCTGACAGAGAAGGCTCAATGTCTCAGAAAAAAAAAAAACAATTCCTATGATTTCCTAGCACTAACCCTAACCCTAAAAGTGGACTCAATTTGCACTATTTCTGGCAGTCTGCAACCCCCCTAAGTGACCATGGGCAAGTTTCTCTCATACATTGCCTTCTGGCAATGGCAAACCTCTTCTGAATGAAACTTGCCCAAATAATCCTATGAGAGAGTCACCATATATTGGGGTCAACTTGAAGGCATATAACAAAAGTATATGGTTCTTCAGGTATGGCAGATATGATTATGGATAATCATAAATAGGGGTTAGCTGAAATAGCTTGGATTTTTTTTCGGAGAAAACTGTTGCTTTTTGTAGTCAAGG
Source organism: Phrynosoma blainvillii (assembly GCA_026167975.1). Taxonomy (NCBI): domain Eukaryota; kingdom Metazoa; phylum Chordata; class Lepidosauria; order Squamata; family Phrynosomatidae; genus Phrynosoma; species Phrynosoma blainvillii. The sequence continues at coordinate 224,537,506 of JANUYF010000001.1, read as the reverse complement.
CATGTGTTACCATAGCCAGATCTGACTTCTCAAGGAATGAGTGCAGCCAGCACATTAGTTTACACTGTACAAATGCACCCCGGGCCACCACAAAAAACTGAGTATCCAAGCTTAGTTCTCAATCCAAGCGTACACCCAAACTGAAACCATAGATTTCAGGGGGAGTGTAACCCCATTCTGCACAGGCTGAATCTCTGATATCCCTTGTGGTCGACCAAGAGCACTTCTGTCTTTGCTAGATTAAGTTTCAATTTGTCCATCCTCATCCAGCAGCATAGCCTTCAGGCATAGAAGAGAACATACCTACCTTCAACCAGCAAAGAGCTGAAATGGAGTGCCTCCAGAGTTCAAGGAGCTTTATGAGAAACACCACCTAATCAACAAATAGCTGAGCTCATGAGAGCTGGAGATATAAATAGGTGAAGGACAGCAGACCAGTTGTCAGGGATTATCTATGTTTGTTGGTGAAAGCATGCTTTATCCTGACCTTCCTTGTCTTCTTGGCCTGAACCTTTGACTATCAGATTGACTAGCCATCTTGACTCTCTGGAACCCCTGACCTTGGACTTCCTGATCATCTTGCCTCACTAGAATCCTTGACCTTGGACTGCTCAACTATTCTATGGTTTGCACCTTGGACTTCACTTTGTATCTTCTTTGCTTTAAACTGCACAAAGCTCTATGAGCAGTTTCCTTTGTATTTTGTTTGGACTTTGCCTATCAGCATTCTTGGCCCCTTTTGAAGACAGCAAGGCAGCCAGGCAACAGGCAGACTTTGGAGAGGCCTGGGCCCTGGTAAGGACTCAGTGGGGGGCTTGGGGGGCTTAATGCCACTACTGCCACCTTTCCATTGCTTTTGGCGGGGTGGCCAGGCAGCAGTCTAGCCTTGGAAAGGCCTGGGGCCCAGTAAGGCCTCACTGGGGTGCTTGGGGGGGTTAAGGCCGCCACTGCTACCTCCTTTCCCACGCTTTCGGCAGGGCAGCCAAGCAGCAGGCGGGCCTTGGAGAGGCCTGGGGCCCATCACTGCCATCTTCCCCATGCTTTTTGCAGTGTGGGTAGGCAGGTAGGTAGGCCTGGCTAGGGCCCAGGAGCAACCTAGTTGTCTTACTTGGGGGCCAGGGAGCTTGAAGTTGCCACCACCTTTCCCCTGCTTTTGCTGGCTTTTAATTGGTTGTGTCCTCCATTTTTCTTGAATGCCCTACATTATGTCCTGCATTTCGCCCTACATTATTTCCTATATTTATTTCTGGCTTTGTTGAAGAGAATTATGGCAGCTCTACCTCCATATACGTTGAACTTCAACTCCCAGAAACCTCAGCCAGCTTGGCCAACAATCTCAAATTCTGGGAAGTGAAGTCCCAAACATCTGGAAGACCAAGGTTTAGGAGCCACTGCTCTAGAATCTTGCCCAAAAATGGGATGTTGGAGAATGGCTGATAATTCTCTAGTATGGTCTGTCCAGGGAGGATTTTTTTCAATGACCTCACCACAGCCTTTTTTTTAGGTAGGATGGAAACCTGCACTGCTGTAGTGAAGCATTCACTCTTCCCCTTAACCTCTCAGCCAGCCCCCCTCAAGCTGCTTTTAAGAGCCTGGAAGGGCATGTGGTGGCTCTCACCTTTCCTAGAATCCTGTCCACATTGTCATGATGGCATTTATGCATCTTGCCTTTTATCTTTCCAACAACCCTGGGAGGTAGGTTACAGTGAGTTATAGCAACTGGTTCATGGTCCCCACATTATTTCATGGGGGCTGAATGGGAAAATGAATCCTGGTCTCTCCTGTACCAATCTGGCATTCTGAATGTTATAACCCCTTTCTTTTACAAGAATACAACCATGTAAGTGAGATAAAAGGGACAGTGCAGAGAAGGGCCAGATGAGAGAAAGAAGAAATCTGGTTATGAAAGAACAGAGTGACAGAACAAAAAATATATATATGTGGTGAAATCAAACAAATATGCAAAAAAGGAATGTAGCAAAGAAGGGAGAAATGGGACAGTGGAATGTCAACAGAGACACCCAACTGAGTGGATTGTTTGTTGACTCACTGCCCTCCTGGTAAGATTTTGGCAAGTTAAAAGGCCCATGACTTACTGCTCTGCTCCTCCCCTGGGTTCAGTTTCATCACTGGCTGCTCTTCCTAGGAATATGTGCCTCCAGTAGTCTACCAAGTGACTGCTGCGCATTGCTATGGCAGTCTGCTGTGCCAGATGCCCTACTCTTTCCCAATCATGACATAAATTTGGCAGGCCTGTAGTCTCATCCAGCCCCCCACAGTACTGAGTGCTAGAGACACAGTCAAAACCCATCTTAGATGATGCTATCATCCCTGAGGTTTGCTAGATAAGCAGGTAACACAGGTATACACCCAACTGATGCCAGTATAAATCACACAGAGGTTTCCCTTGCTGTCTTGTTGCAGTTTAAAAAAAAAAAAGATTCGAGCTTCTTCTTTTTATCCCTCTTGGCATAGTTAAATGGAGGCCAATGCAGCAAATCACATTTTTAAGTGCCAGGAGAATGCCTTCATCTCTGTGTGGGAGATTTAGCAATATTGAATTTTCCAATAAAATAATTAACAGCCTGCCTGAGGACAACAGCTGAAAATACCATCTCCTTGCCTTTGGTCCCCTGCTTTCCTTCTTTGTGTGATCTCCTGAGGAATCCTTTTGTTCTTAAATTTAATGAAAAGGATTTTTCTCTGTTTCCAAGGGACAAGTGTGCTGGCTGAGTAGCCTTTTTGTGAGACCCACATAGGACAGCTAGAACCTTATTACACAATTTTGTTATGAATCTGGCAGGCAATCGGGACAGATCTCATTATTGTGGCACAGGTAATTGGCTTGGCTATTCACAGAGCATCTACCAACAGTAATTGCCTTTCCTAGATTATTTGACCAAAGATGTTCAAAAGCAAGAGATGTGTCGCTCATCAAAATAGCCAGTGAGCAACACTCCAGGGGCCTAAATCTCACTCAAGTGGTAATCCTGTGACTACGCTAATAGCACTTCACACTGTAGATGGGGGCTCATAAAGCTGATGCTCCTACACACAAATAAATAATTAAAAGTCTGCACACTGGGATTATGCACCAGAGTACATAAGGGAGAAGAGTTCCACCTTAGCTTTCTGTTTAACATGCTAGTTTTTCAAGTGGAGAGAACTGTTTACATCAAGGATCCCCAAACTATGGCCCGTGGGCCGAATCCGGCCTGTCAAGGCCTTTCAACCGGCCCGCGGCCAGTCCTGCCACCGCTGCCATGTGTGCGCGACATGGGCCGCCATTTTGGAACACAAAATGGCACCGGAGTAGTACGCATACGCGCGCGACGCCAGGTGCATGCGCACGACTCTGGGCGCCATTTTGGAACACAAAATGGCACCTGAGTAGTGTGCATGTGCGCGTGTGCATGCACACACATGCACCTACGGCTGGCCCTCCGGAGATCTGGGGGACAGTGAACCAGCCCCCAGATAAAAAAGTGTGGGGACTCCTGGTTTACATGAATGAGCATTCATTTATTTATTTTTTATTTTATTTATTTCATTTATATGCTGCCTTTTTCCCAAAAAAGGGACCCAAGGTGGCTCACAAACAAAATAATTGAAAACCTCAATAAAATTCAGAACAATTAAAAAGATCTATATCCAATATAAAATCACATAAAAATATACAAAAGTTAAAAACAAACTAAAAACCCACTTGTGCCATAAAAACCACCCTGCTGTGCATTATATACCAAATGCTGCCTGCATAAAAGCATTTTTACTTGCCAGTGAAAGGCCAGCAGGGAGGGGGCCATGAAAGGGAGTTCCAAAGGGTGGCAGCAGCCATCAAGAAGGCTGTCTCTCGTGTCCTTACCAGGTGAGCCTGTGATCTTGGTGGAACTGAGAGAAAGCTTCCTCCTGAAGATATTAGGGCTCTAGCAGGTTCATATGGGGAGATGCAGTGTCTCAAATAATCTGCAACTAAGCTATGTAAGGCTTCATAGGTCATGACCAGCACTTTGAATTGTGCTCAGAAATAAACCGGTAGCCAGTGAAGCTGTTTTAATAAGGGAGTTACATGCTCCCTGTAACTGGCCCCAGTCGGCATTCTGGCTGCAGCATTTTGAACCCATTGAAGTTTCTGAACAATTTCCAAAGGCAGCCACACATAGGAGTTTATCACATGGGGTAATCCCGTGCGGAAACGGGGGTTTAAAGTAGAAAAAAAACTCAAAAGCAGATGTTTTTTCAGATGACGTCGCTGTTAAACTGGGGTTAAAATGGGGTTAATGCGAATGGAAACCCCTCATTGACTGCTTCTTTTTACTTTTGGGTTTTTCCAAAAGTAAAAAGAAGCATTTTCCGTTCGGGTTAACCCCATTTTAACATCACTTTCACTTTTCACACTGGGGAATCTCGTTAATAAATTGCTTCCGCTTTTGCAGTTTTTTTCTACTTTAAAGCAGGGTTTTTGCACAGGACTCCCCGTGTGACAAACTCCACAGAATGCATTGCAGAAGTCCAAATGGGATGTAATCAAGGCATGTGTCACCGCAGCCAGATCTGATGTCTCAAGGAATGGGTGCAGCTGGTGTACAAGTTTTACCTATGGAAATGCACTCCTGGCCACTGCTGAAACCTGGGCATCCAGGCTCAGAGTGGAATCCAGGAGCATACCCAGGTTGCAAGCCTGAGATTTCAGGGGGAGTGTAACCCCATCCAGCACAGGCTGAATCCCTATTCCTTGATCTGCCTTATGACTGAACAGGCACACTTCTATCTTATATGGATTAAGCTTCAATTTGTTTGCCCTCATCCAGTCCATTAATGACAGCAGACACTGGTTCAGTATGGAGACAGCTTCCTTGGAATCAGATGGGAAGGAGAGATAGAGTTGGGTGTCATCTGTATACTGGTGACACCACACTCCAAGACTCTGGATGACCTTTCCTAGCAGTTTCATGTAGATGTTGAATAATATGGGGGACAGAACCGAACCCTAGGGGACCCCATAGGCCAACAGCCAGAGAGTCGAACAGGAGTCCCCCAACACCATCTTCTGAATTCACCCCACCAAGGAAGACCGAAACTACTGCATAACAGTGCCCACAAGTCCCATTCCAGAAAGGCAGCCCAAATGGTATTGAATGCCACTGAGAGCTCCAGAAGGACCAACAGGGACACACTCTCCCTGTCTAGTTCCTTGGGTAGGTCATCCACCAAGGCGACCAAAACTGTCTCCATCCCATAGCCAGGTCTGAAGCCATATTGAAATGGATCTAGATAATATGGTTCATCCAGAAACTCCTGAAGCTGGGAGGTTCATTCAATCATGTGAACCTCTACTTGCAGTCTGAAGTGACACAGCCCAGAAACCCATTTACCAAGTGGGTCTTGGATCATTAGAAGTCATGAAGCACAGACTTACAGGCAATTTTCAGGAATAGCTGCTAGTGCGGCTTCTGTGAAGGAATGTTGTCCAGGGAAAACTTTGTGATCGTTCAGGTTTTTTGAACTTCCAGCCCCTGCTCTTTTATTTTCACAGAAGAGATTATGAGCTAGGATGCAGTCCCAAGATGCATCTCTCATTAATCATTATCCTGAATAAGAAATCCCATGGAATGGAGATGATGGCTTGAGACAAAGAGTCCAAGCTGTACATACATTGTTCAGATTATAAAATATTATTAAAAGTTGTCAGGTTCTCTACATTGTAGAAGGAGAAAAAATAAAAATGCATTGATTGTTTGAGTTGCAAACCTAAAAATTGGAGATGGACCCTGTTTATTGTATGTATTTCCACTAGGGATGTAAGTCTTCACCTATCCAACACAGGATGTCAAGCTGATCATTGGAGAGTGGAATGCAAAAGTTGGAAGCAAAGAAGAATCAAAAACAGTAGGCAGATTTGGATTAGACAAAAGAAATGAAGCAGGTGAGCATCTGATAGATTTTTGTGAAGCCAACAACTTATCCATTGCAAACACATTTTTCATACAACCAGAAAGAAGACTACACACATGGACATCACCAGATGGTCAACACAAAAATCAAATAGATTATATAATCAGAAGTAAAAGATGGTGGAACTCTATATTGGTGGCCAAGACTAGACTAGGTGCTGACTGTGGCACAGATCACAAATTACTCATATCAAAAATAAGAGTAAGACTCAAGAAGAAAACAAAACCAGTGATTATATTGAAATATGATCTAAACAATATCTCAATAGAATTTATTGACAACATAAGAAACAGAGTCATACTATTAAGCATAATAGACCAAGAACCAAAGGAACTATGGTCTGCAGCTAGAAACATAATAAAAGAAAAATGCAGACAGACACTTTCAATAAACAAAAAGAAAGAGAAAAAATCATGGATGACAGAAAAAAACACTACAAACAATAAAGAAAAGAAGAGAAGAAAAACAAAAGGGAGGTAGAAACAAACTAAGAATTATGAATGCAACAGTACAACGGCTTGTGCAGAAAAATAAAGAAAATTACTACAACGATCAATGCAGAGAAATAGAAGGCGAGCAAAAAGGGACGAACAAGCAATCTATTTCACAAGATCTGAGAAATCAAAGGAAAATTCAAACCAAGGACTGGGATACTCTGACAATAAAAATAACATAGTTCAAGACCAAGAAGGAATAAAAAGATGTTGGATGCAATACACAGAAGAATTATAGAAAAGAGATGACAAAATGAAGGACACATGGAACAAAGAGCCATATGAAGATGAACCCCAAATTCTAAAAAAACGAGGTGGAAACTGGAACAGATGACATTCCAGTTAAAACTGCTGCAATCCACATTGACAGAGTCATCTTTATTTCTGACCAACATATGTCAACAGATATGGAAAACAAAATGATGGCCAACAGATTGGAAGCGATCAATATACATCCTCATCCACAAAAAGGAAGTCACAAGAGACTGCCGCAACTATAGGACCATAGCACTGATCTCCCATGCAAGAAAAATTATGCTCAAAATTCTGCAACTTAGACTCCAACCATACATGGAGAGAGAAATCCCAGAGGTCCAAGCAGGGTTCAGGAAAGGAAGATGCATGATGGATCACATTGCAAATATAAGATGGCTAATGGAGTGCACCAGGGAATTCCAAAAGATAATCAGCATGTGCTTTATAGACCATCAAAGTCTTTGACTACATAGATCACAAAAGGCAGTGGAATGCCCTTAAAGACATGGGACTGCCAACACATCTGATAGTTCTAATGAGGAATCTGTACTCAGGACAAAAGGCTACTGCCAGAACAGAACACAGAGAAACAGAATGATTCCCAATTGGCTTCATCCTTTCCTCCATCTCTTCAACTTGTATGCAGAATACATTATAAGAAAAGCAGGCTTGGACACAGAAGAAAGAGGAGTGAAAATAGGAGGAAGGAATATCAACAATCTAAGATATGCAGATGACACCATAATACTAGCAGAAAACCTCACAGAACTGGAACACCTACTAAGGAAGATCAAAGAAGAAAGTGCAAAGGCAGGCTTACTGTTGAACATCAAGAAAACAAAAATGACCACCGAGGATCTTCATAAGTTCAACCTAGACAATGATGACATAGAAATAGTAAAAGAGTTCTCATACCTGGGTTCAAACATTGATAGAAATGGGGACTGCAGTCAGGAAATCAGAAGAAGATTAAGAATGGGGAGGGTGGCTATGAAAGAACTAGAAAACATTCTAAAATGCAAAGATATACAACTCAGCACAAAAGTTAGAATCATACAAGCCATTGTATTCCCTGTTATCATGTATGGATGAACAGTTAAGAAAGATGATAGGAAGAAAATCAATTCATTTGAGATGTGGTTCTGGAGAAGAGTGTTGAGGATCCTGTGGATAAAAGGACAAACAAATGGATTTGATAGAGCAGATCAAGCCGAAATCTCCCTGGAAGCCAAGATGACCAAACTGAGGCCGTCGTACTTCGGACACATCATGAGAAGAGAAGACTAATTAGAAACGACAATTATGCTGGGAAGTAGAGGGAAGTAGGAAGACAGGAAGGCCACATGCCAGATGGATGAACTCAATTAAGGAGGTCATGGGTATGGTTTGCAGGAATTAAGCAGACCAGTGGAGGACAGAGGGTCTTTGAGATGTCTCATCCATAGGGTCACTATGGGTCGAGATAGACCTGAGGGCAGTTAACAACAACAAACAAATATAAGGATAAATACAATGGATGCTGAAAAGTTCTCACCCTAACTAATAAGAAAATGATCTAGAGCAGTGAATCTTACTGCTCAGCTGCTGCTATTAAAATATATAAAAAAACCACCTTCTTTTAAAACTATTTTAAAGGATTGGAAACAGGAACTTGTCATATGAAGCAAGATCTGGTGTGTAGAGTGGATCGTCTATGCCCCAGATCCCAAATTCTTCAAAACAACCATCATCTTGTTAGCCCTGTGGGCAGGTGTATTATCCTGTAAAAACAGGACACATTTCCACAGCTTCACTCACTGTTTTTCCTTCAATGGCTCCTTTAATTGGCACAGCAAATTAGAAAATTATTCTTCATTAATTGCTTGGCCTTTCTGAAGACAGTTATTAATCAAAATACCTTCCTTATCCCCAAAAACTGTAGCTATGACCTTTCCTGATGACTTTTGAGTTTTGAATTTATTTGACCATGGAAATCCCAAGTGCTTCTACTGCATAGACTGTTGTTGGGTCTCCAGGTCATAGAGACATAACCATGTTCCATCAACATTCCAACATTCCAAAAATTTCACACTAGATTGTTCAAAGTGCTGCAAAATCAATTTGGAGGTATCCACTCAATTTTGTTTCTGGTCAGCATTCAAACATTTAAGCACCCACTTGTCTTACAGCTTTGACATAGCCAAATGCTCATGATTTATAAACCAAATGAGTTTCCAGGATATCTCTTGTTGTTGTTAGCTGCCCTCAAGTTGGTTCTGACTCATTGCGACCCTGTGGATGAGACATCTCCAAGAATCCCGATCTTCCACTGCCTTGCTCAGATCCAGCAAATCCTTCCCCATTACCCCCCTGATTGAGTCTATCCATCTGGTTTGTGGTCTTCCTCTCTTTCTTCTACCCTCAACCTTTCCTAGCATTATTGGTTTTTCTAGTGATCTGTGCCTTCTCATTATGTGGCCAAAGTACGATAGTCTCAACTTGATCATCTTTGCTTCCAAGGAGAGCCCTGGTCTGATCTGTTCAAGAACCCATTTGTTTGTTTTTCTTGGCTGTCCATGGTATCCTAAGTACTCTTCTCCAGCACCACATTTCAAATGAGATATTTTCTTTCTGTCTACCTCCTTCAGTGTCCAAGCCTCACATCCATACATGGTAATTGGGAATACAATGGCCCAAACGATTATGACTTTAGTGCTCAGTTTTATGTTTTTGCTCTTCAGTATCTTTTCCAGTTCTTTCATAGCTGCCCTTCCCATTCCTAATCTTCTTATTTCTTGACTACAGTCTCCATTCTGGTCAATGATTGATCCTAGATATGGGAATTCTTTAACTATTTCAATTTCCTCCTTGTCTAGATTGAATTAGTGTATTTTTTTTTTCTGTGATCATTATTTTTGTTTTCTTTATGTTCAGTATCAGACTTGCCTTTGCACTTTCATCTTTGACCTTCCTTATCAACTTTTCCAATTCCTGAATGTCATCTGATAATATTATGGTGTCGTCTGAATATCTTAGGTTGTTAATGTTGCTTCCTCCTATCTTAACTCCCCCTTTTTTTGTTTCTAATTCTGCTTTTCTTATGATGTTTTCAGCCTATAAGTTAAACAAGTAGGGTGATAGGATGCAGCCTTGCCTGACCCCTTTGCCTATTGGGAACCACTCTGTTTCCCCAAATTCTGTTCTGACGGTGGCCTCTTCTCCTTGGTAAAGATTCCACATCAAGACTATCAGATGTAGTGCCCCCCCCCCATGTCATTGAGTGCATTCCATAGTTTTTTGTGATCTATACTATCAAATGCTTTGCTGTAATCACATGCTGATTCTTTTTTGGAATTCTTTGGTGTGCTCTATTAGCCGTCGTATGTTTGCAATGTGGTCCCCAGTGCCCCTTCCTTTTCTGAATCCTGCTTGAACCTCTAGAATTTCTCTCTCCATGTATGGTTAGAGTCTATGCTGCAGAATTTTGAGCATTATTTTGCTTGCATGTGAGATTAGTGCTATTATCCTATAGTTCCTGCAGTCTTTTGTATCTCCTTTCTTGTGGATTGGCATGTATATCGAGCATTTCCAGTCTGTTGGCCATGCTTTGTTTTCCATATTTATTGGCATATTTCAGTTAACACTAAAGTTGCATCTGTCTGTAGGAACCATAGCAGTTCAATTGGGATATCATCTTATTCCTGTAGGTTCCTCTCAGAGGATCTGAGGGTGCGAGGTAGATTGTATGGAAGGAGGCGATCCCTTAGATAAGTTGGACCCAGGCCATGTAGGACTTTAAAGGTAATCACCAACACCTCATACTGTGCTCAGAAACCAATAGGCAGCCAGTGGAAGGATTTCAAAATAGGTGTAATATGATCCCTCTTAGATTTACTGGTGATGAACTTGGCTGCCATATTTTGTACCAGTTGTAGTTTCTGGACTAGGTATAAGGATAGCCCCATGTAGAGTGCATTACAGAAGTTGAGTCATGAGGTTACCAAGTGCATGCACTACAGTTTCTAGGTTCCTTATTTCCAGGAAAGGGCGCAGCTGGTGTATCTGCCGAAGCTGATAACAGGTGTTCCTGACTGTCACATTCACCTGATCTATCATGTGAAGTGATTGGTCTAGGAGCACCCCAGACTGTGAATACAGTCCTTAAAGGAGAGTGTGACCCCCATCTAGGACTGGAGATTGTAACCCAATACCTGGTTTAGGGGCCCCTACTGTAAGTGCCTCCTTTTTTCTGGATTCAATTTGAGTTGATTTTTCCTCATCCAGTCCATTATCGCCTCAAGACATTGATTGAGGGAGAATTGCCATCCGCTGACATGGCTGCTGACCAAGACATGGAGAAATATATTTGAGTGTCATCAGCATATTGATAACACCCCATCTCATGTCTATGGATGATTTCCCTCAGCGTCAAGTCATGTCCAACTGTTACTCATCTCTGTTACTAAGCCAAAGAGCCAGCATTGTCAGAAACTACTCTGTGATCATGTGGCCAGCATGATTGCACAGAACAGATACCTATTTATCAACTTGCATTTGCATGCTTTTGAACTGCCAGAAGAAAATAGCACAACATCCTGGCTGCTTTGTTATTCATCCAAGACTTCCTGACATTTTTCAACCCAGGAACAAATAATTGGGAATATTCTTTCTATCCCTAATTTGCACAGTGGTTATATTGCTGCAGGCCAGGACACCTATAATTAATGATGATGTATGACTGAAATACTCTTCTTCATAAAAGTGAACAGTATGGGGGGGGGGGGGTTCTCTCCATGTAAGGGCATCTTCAAACTGGTTTTAAAAAGTCTCTGCAAGTTTGGAGTGTTTCCAAGTGGTGGTGATGATGATGATTGTTTTGTTGTTTTTTGGTTTTGTTTGACTTTGCATCCAGTCTCTTTCTTGAAATATACTGGATTTCCCTATCCCCTGCCCTATTCCTGTGTAAATTTCCCTTGCACTGATCATGTATTAGGTTTTGGCTAACAACAGTACTCTGTGATCAACTCACATACAAAAAGGGAAGGCACAAGGTAGACAAGGTTTTCTGTAGGATATCTGGGTAAATGAAAGAAAATGAGCAAAGATTTCTGATTTGTCATTGTTTAACAATATTTAAAAGAAAATGATCCTATGTCTTAATACAATACAATCCCCTCACATCTGGAAAAAAAAAGGTCCCTTTAGGCATCTGGAGGTCCTCTGTCATGACTCTATGGTCAATATCTGCCAGAAATTATAGAGTTGACTGTTAAATGTGTTTTCATTCATCTTCAGTAACCATAGGAATAGATTCCCCACAGATATGGGGGTCATACTATACAAATTGAAGAATACTGGTGGCAAGAGGAGAAAGGATATGTTGTGTTGAAAGCCTGCAAGCCCTGTTTAGTTTTGGTATTCAGATCAAAATTCTGGGTTCAGAATTCTTTCATTTTAAGTGCATGTCATTTTTATTTCTGGTAACTTTCTGGTTAAGGTTCCAAAATAGATCCCATAAGCACAAAATTTACCCAGTGATGGTATACAGTAGTGCTTCTTAAGCTGCTGATGTGAAGGACTGGCAATTCCCCCCCATGAGCCAGGGACAGGGACCATATTTGTGTCCAGAACTCTTTCTTTCTCGTCAGGAAACTGACTGTGGACCAGCAGCCAATAGCTTGCAGAGTGGCACCAGTCCATTGATCATGCTCTGAGCAGCAATGGTGTACAATACAACAATCTTGGCCAAGAAATGCTGTCTTTTGGGTAAACAGACCTTGCTAGGAGTGTACAGGAGGGGTCACTGCCATCTCGAGAGTAGCCATTGAACGTATGTAAAGTGGCCTAAAAAAGCAGTGTGAAAGTTATCCAAGGATGTCTTATTCACACAGTTTTTATTGTAAGTGAACTATAAAAGCAGATACAAATGGGAACAAAATTTATCACAGTGCTTATAAACAAAACAGAAGGGATTATAAGCAATATCCAGAAGCCATCCATTATCCATTATCATGCTTGATGGCAATCTAAATTACATTGAGGTAGTTAAGACTGGCAACTTCCGACTTAGGGCCTGCTTTAAGTTTTGAAAAGCTGGGCTCTTGGAGAAGTGTACTAATAAAGCTCATGGTAATTCTCTATTACCATGTATGGGAATGGAAATGACAATTAAGAAAAGATGATAGGAATAAAATCAATTCATTTGAGATGTGGTGCTGGAGAAGAGTGCTGAGGATCCCATGGACAGCCAAAAGGACAAACAAATGGGTTCTAGAGCAGATCAAGCTGGAAACCAACCTGGAAGACAAGATGACCAAACTGAGGCTGTTGTACTTTGGACATCATGAGAAGGGAGGACTCATTGGAAAATGCAATAATGCTGGGAAAGGTGGAGGGAAGCAGGAAGAGAGGAAGGCTACATGCCAGATGGATGGACTCTATTAAGGAGGCCACAGGTATGGGGTTGCAGGAATTAAGCAGAGCAGTGGAAGACAGAAGGTTTTGGAGATGTCTCATCCATAGGGTTGCCATGAGTTGAGATTGACTTGAGGGCAGTTAACAACTAAATTAAAGTTAATAAGAGGAATGGTTTTCCAATGCTGTAAAATGGAAATGCTGCTGGCGTGGAAAGCAGGCCAGAGACAGCCCACCACATTTGCAAAAGGACACTGGAGAGACAACCAAAGGCCAGAAAGTATGACCAAGTTAAATATGCAGCTTTGGATTCTTTCCCTGCATTAAGCAGACTGACACCTCCAGTTGAGACTCATTTTATTTTAGACGGAGCAGATGGTAACTCTTTGCCCATAGTAAGTCCCATTTACAGGTGGGCATTCTTAGTTTAAATTGAAAAAAGAAGTGTGAAATCATTCCCTTTTCCTTGAGTCATAAAAAAATAAACAAAACCATGAACAAAAAAGTAAATAATCCACCTGGGTGCTTTAAAAAATCCAAAATGCAAATGAGAAAGAGATTGCCTTTATGCAAATGTTACAGGGATAGGACCCATATAGCAATCTTATTTTCTTCAATCTCTTCACTTCAGGGGGGAAAAAAACCCTTCCATACTTGGCTTTCTCTGATTAATCTCTATGGGTCAATCCATTCTGCAGAATATGGAATATGCCTATGAACAATGTGTCTGAAGACCTCCCCGTCTGCACCAGAAATTTCAGCTGCTATTAGTTTCTCAGCCTCAGTGGCATAAGAGACGCATGAGAAGCACAAGCAGATGTTAGGGCTAATTTTCAAAACAATAGTGTTCTCACAGAACATGCATACCTGAGCATTAGAGATGCTCAGATGTTTTCTGTAAAGCTAGTGCCCATACCTTCAAGCTTTGAAAATGTAATGCTACCCTATTACTGAATCAGACCATAAGTCCTTCATTTAGCACTGATGTTGCTTCAGATTTCAGGGAGTTGTCCTTCCCAAGACAACATGAGCTCCTATTTAATTGAAGATGACAGCTATTGAACTTGGAATCTACTGCAGGCAAAGTACCTACTCTCCCATTGACCTATAGCCATCACCAAACACATCTGCCACTCTCAAGCAGTTAATCTGCTTTCACTGAAAAATGAAGGGAACACAAGATCATCTGACATACATATTAATCCAGGGGAGGAGACAGCAAAAAGGGTGTGTCTTTCAGTGGTGCCACAGCAGCAGATGTTGTTGGACTGCAAGTCCCAGCAGCCCTAGCCAGCATAGTTCTTGGTGAGTCCAACAATGTCTGGAGGCTAATGTGATTCTCATCCTTGAGTTAAATGTACCAACAGGTTATGGTCTCTACCACCAATCATTAGATGTCGACATTGCCCAAGGCATTACCTCTGATTCACCATGCATTTGTTGTGGTATTGTTTGGAGTTGTATCACAATTATGTATATGGGAGCCAGAGATTAACACTGCAGGCATGTATATATAAACATCTGGGTCATTCTTTTTAGCCAGACTTTTATGAGCATGAGAGTAAAACTCCTGCTGACTTAGAAGTAACTTGGGCCTTGATATTTTCTCATAAACACAGGGAGAAAGATAGTAAGCAGATTAGAAAAATCCCCTTTATAAAATAATAAATCTTGTTTGGAATATGAATAAATCATTTTTTGCCATACATAATTCATTGTTCTCAAATAACAACCTCAGAAAACAAGTGGGCTGGAGGCACTTTCAAAAGCATTTTTTGTTGTTGTTTCTTGCAGCTATGAACAGATTTCAGGAGAGTTGTGCCCTTTTACATCAACAGAGAATATGACTCCACTCTTTTCATTATAGTAACACACTTGTATATAAAGTTGTAATCACTATAAATTGCTAGTATGTGTCATGTTCATTAGTAGGACATGTTATCCTCCTAATCATTTGGAGAAAAACAACATTATGCCTATTATATACTGAGAGGAAGTCAAAGGAAGACCACACACAGGGAACCCTTACTTCCTACTGTAACTCATGCTGCAACTAGAAAGTCAAATTTCCATAATTAAAATGAAGGAGCAAGTAGGGTGTACTTCTTTATTTTCTTATTCAACAAACTTCAGTAAGAATGAGACTCTGCAGAATATGGATTGTGTCAGCAGCCTCAGCTAGTCCTGTGTAAGGCCCCAAATGCCTTGATTAGAACAAGAAAATGAATCACTCAAAAAGCCTCCATGCTTTTGCATTAAGAAAATTTTAGGTACTGTTAAGTAAAACATGCCAATTGCAATCTCAATTGAAAACAAAAGTTTTACTTTTGTTGGGCATAGAATAGTAAAGGAATGAGATCTCCTGGATCATGTAGAAAGTATCTTTTTGCTTTGCTAATGGAATTTAAATTTCCTGGACTTTCAAATACTTTGTTTCTCAGTGCCTCATGGCCAGAAGGAGGAGTGGCCTGCCTGCATAGATATCCCTCCATGCTCAGAACATCACCAACAACATCTTGACAAAATGTGGACCTGTGAATAAAATCTGCATAATTTTTTTTCTCCTGTATGATTTTAACACCTTTGCCTGATGAAGAAGCCAGTGGAGCTTCGAAAGCTTGCAACATATATTTTATGCATTTTGATTGGCCCAATAAAGGAATCACTGTTTTGTGGCTTTTGGATGTTATTGTATTTTCCTATATGGCCAACACAGCTATTGCTGGATATGTTAAATAGATACAGAATATTATAACAGAGAAATCCATGACCCCATGACTACTCTGTTTACTGCACATTGATGGACAACTTTGAGGTCCCTTCATTATCTTTAAACCAGCCTTGGAATGGATAGCCCTTCAAAGAGAAGCAGGACATATGGTTGCACTGTTGATTATATATTCCATGACACAGGAGATTATCGCACCCAGAAATCTCACCGGGATAGATGCGGGATTTAAAAGTAAAAAATGGGTGTTATCTAAGGAGATTATCACACACCCCTTTTCCGTCCTCCCCTCCTGACCCAGGCATGAGCTGAAACCTTTTAAGCATGGATTTTATCATATGCCTCCATGCCCAAGTTGGTGGCATCCTGTACAAAATCATGCCATCCTGTACCCAATCCAGACTTCTCCAGCACTTTTTGAAAAAATGGGACTTTCCCATTCTTTGCAAAGTATGGGAGAAGTCTGGATTGGGTGTGGGATGCTTACAACCTGGACACGGAGGTGTGAGATAGTTAGGCGGGGAGAACGAAAAAGGGCAGTGTGATAATCTCCGCATTTACAAAGATTACCCATTCCCAGGCTGTATGCAGCTCGTACCCATCCCAGACGGCCCATGTACATCCCAGACTTTTGCTGCAGCCACGATTTTCCCATTCCTGAAAAGGGATGGGCTGCCTGGGATTGGTACAGACTGCATACAGCCTGGGAATGGGTAAGTGCAATAACACCAATTTTTTACTTTTAAATCCTGCATCTATCCCAGTGGGATTTCTGGGTGCAATAATCTCCATAGACTGAGGTCATTAAACGAGGCTTGCAAAGGAAGTACTGGTCATAAGACACTTGACAGTAAATTTAAAAATGGGGTCCCTCTCTGAGTGTTCTCCTTCTTTGTAGGTTTTTAAACAGAGGCTGGTTGGCCATCATTTGGGAGTGCTTTCTGTTAGAATATAGATGGGTTATACAGTCAAAGGTGAAATGTAGAGATGTGTGTGTGTGGAAATTTCCTCATGAGAACAGCATCTAGAGAAACAAAGTGAATCTAACACCAGATGGCCAAGAAGACATAAACATGTACTTTCCCAAAGGTAGAACTCATGGACACAGACTTTGTTATGGGTAGCAAGAGATATCAAAAAGGTAAACAATCGTTAGGCTTGGGAAAATAGTCACGTGGTGGATGATGGACAACAAGAGGCTGGGTTAGTATACATCATACAGACATTATCCAATCAACATAAGGTTAACACCCAGAAGGTAGAGTATGGGAAGGGCCTAGAGAAGCCTTTGTCTAGAATGTTTATAGTTCAAGATGCGAGCGCGTGTGTGGCTGCCTGGCAGCAGTGGTTTCAACTGCAACAAGTTTGAGATCCTAAGGTTTTGGGATTGTTAAAGATGTAATCTTTCATGGCTGAACTGGAGAAGTTCAACACAATGGATTTTACTTAGTTATCTTGTTTTTCTTTTATATGCATTAATAAACTATGCTTTTGGACTTTACAATGTGTCTTCTTGACTGAGGAAGACAGGATCCTGAAGAAGGGAAGCTGAGCCAGTTGATGGATAAGTGATACAAAGTGGCTGTGAATCACAGCAGCCAGCTTGTCCTGCAGATTCTGCTGGGTTTCAAAGAGCATCACTGCAACACCCATCATCCACACACTGACACTTTCATTGTGTATTCCTACATGGCAGGGTGTTGGACTGGATGGGCCTTGGGGTCTCTGCCATCTCTATGATTATATGATTGTATTATTCTTTTAATGATGCACAACATTGACACAAAAATTGATGGCATAGAAAAAGTGTATCTCCTGACCCCAAATCTGCCTTTCTCTGCTTCTTTGCTTGCTTTTTGCCACCGCCTTTTTTCAGGATCAGCCAAGACATAAGAAGGGAAATGAATCCATAGTTCAATCTAGATTAACTATTGTTTGAAGTTCTTGCAATATCGCCATGCTCTGCATGCAGTCAAGGAAGAAAGGCATAGATTATGAGGAATTACTGATCAGCTACGATGACAAAACACCTGTTGTTATTATTTTTAATTCATGCAGTTGGATGCCAAATGAACTTGGCCTGCAGTTTGGGAACAACTTTGAAGACAGCTCAGCATTCTTCACATTTTTTCTGTTTTCTGGTTCTTTTTCAATAATTTGTCTTAGTCATTTATTTCTCCTTGTTCACTTCTAGTGGGTATTGTATTGTGAACAGAATAGTGACAATGTTCATTGGGGGTGGGGGAAGATTGTATTTTAATTAATAGTTTCATGTTCCTAATTGATGATCACATTACCAACTTCAATAAATCACTTCCATTAAGCTTTGCCCATGCACATGACACTCTGCTTTCTAAAATGTGTACAGTACAGCTCATGGATGATGGCTTTTAACATGCAGTGATTCAAGAGTGGCCAACCTTTCTTCCATGACAAAAAGGCCAAACCAGGAACAAAGAGTGGGGTACAGCTCAGGAATAATCACAATGGGTACTACTTCATCCAAAGTGAGGCATTTATAAACCTGGTGAAATTATTGCCCATTTATGCAAAGACATAGCCATGTTAGTTTGGAAAATCAGTATGCAATAGGATCTAGTAACACTATTGAGACTAATTGCGAAAAAGAGGTTGGTAGCATAAGCTTTCATAGACAAAAGGCTACTTCATCAGATGTATCTTATGCTACCAACTTTTTTCTCTCAGTCTCAAAGGTGCTACCAAATCCCTTTGTATATTACCCATTTATATCGCTGGAACATAAAGTTGCTAAACTTTGGCTAGATTGTGCATCATAAAAACAATCCTATATTTCCCAATCTGCTTCACCATTTAATTTATTTATGTGTATACATTTCCAGGTCCAAACTGCTTTGCAGGAACCACCATCATTCCGGCTGGCATCGAAGTGAAAGTGGATGAGTGTAACATCTGCCACTGTCACAACGGGGACTGGTGGAAGCCTGCTCAGTGTTCCAAACGTGAATGCCAAGGCAAGCCGACTGCATAGGGCCAAATCCCAAGGAACGACAAGTACATATCCAACGCAACGGCTTCTACACTGCACATGTTAAATTCTGCCAGCTGCAGTAGGGTCACCAGCAAAATCTTTTAGAGTTAAACAAAAGTGACTATTTTACTAATGGGTGAACTCTTCTCTCTCTCTCTCTCTCTCTCTCTCTCTAAGAAAACCTATATAGCTATATAACCTACTGTGGCAAGCAGTGCAGATTGATGGTGTGGGCTAGGAAAGGAACATTCTACAGACCTTCTTCCTCTGGTGATACCTCCGACCTGCCAACAGAGCATATTTTAGCTCTTCACATCTGTGACATCAATATCATTAACACTTTTGTGAGTTTCAGCATCTTTCTCTTTTTTCCTCGGAGCCAGGGTAGCTGGAACATGCAAACTGAACAAGGATGATTCATTTAAAATGCATTTTTTAAACCAGTGGGAGAGGGAATATGGAAATAAGAAAAACTTTCAAGAATATAATGGATGCACAGATATACAGTGACCAGGCATGTTAGGAGCCATCTGTATATGTTATGCTTTCTCCACCACGTGGGGACAATTGAATAGAAAGGGACACCATAATCACAACGGATATACCCTAAAATATTGGACTAAGGTATCAGGCAACTGTGTGTAGGCAGATAACCACAATGCTCTCAAAAGAAATTGTGTGACCCAAGTCAAATACTCAATGACATCCCCTATGCCTCCTTATTGCATTGCTGTTTCTTTTCACCCCACTTCCTTTGCCATGAAGGGAGATGAGGAACTTTAACTTTCTGGATTGCCAATTTCCCTTCCTCCTCCTCAACCGCTGCTATGAAAGGAAAGGGAAGCCCATTTGAGTAATGAAAGCAGGTCTTACTGTAGGCAGAACACAGAACCACACAGCCAGATGTCAGTACAGGTAGACTGCAGAAACAATAATCATCTCTCTCTCCTTCTCTCCCTCTCTTTTGCCCCTTCTCTGCAGGTTCTAAATAGTGTAGAAATCAACTGGTCTTAAGGGAAAATAATTTAAATGATGGTAGAATAAATTACCAAGCAGGATTCCCATCCATGACTAAAATATATTGTTCTTCCTCAGTATGTCATGTTAAAATCATGCTAAAGACACATTTCATCTTATGTTCCTGATGCACTGTGCTTCAATGGGATTGCAGGATGCCTGGACCTAAGGAGAATGGGTCCATGCCTAATCCAGGTCTGTTGCTTCTAGAGTTCAAATGTTATTCCCTGCAACTTCCCAGGAGTCCCCTCTGTGTTGACCTTGTTTTCCCACCATCTGTGTTTTGCTTCCCATGGATTAGTCCTCTTTGCCATTGCCTGCTCTTACTGAAGGTTATGACAATATTATGTTCCCAAATACTGCCCTATGCTCTCTCCTCAGGAATAGATCTGAATAGGGAACAGTTCTGTATGCTAGTATTTTCTTCAGACTTTAAAATATTTGATAGTGTAAATATGTTAAAAATCCAAAAGTTATCATTCCAAAAGTCTCTTAAGAAAGCCTCGTGCCGTAGTAACAATGACTAACTTGTGGCATCACAGAACAATTTATAAACATGCCCGACCATTTTAATTCAGAGTTTGATGTACTTTGTGTCATGTTCCATGGAAAGAAATTTCTATTTCCAGTAAAGTCACTAGAAATCCAAAGCCAGAATCTAAAATCATGGAGACAGTCTAATTAACCCGAGATCAGCCTTCCCTCACTGACATCCAGCATGCTATAGTGGTTTAAGCATTGGCCTATGACTGGGGACCAAGGTTTGAATGCCTGCTGAGCTATAAAACTCCCTAGATGACCTTATGAGTCAACTCTTTCAGCCTGAGAGGAAGGCAGAGGCAAATTGCCTCTGAACAAGTCTTGCCAAGAAACCCTGTGATAGGTTCACCTTTGGGCTGCCATAAGTCAGAAAAGACTTGAAGGGACACAACAACAAGACTTCCCTCACCACCATTTTAGCGCTGTTTGGATATTTGTTCCATTGTGCTAAGTGGTCAAACCAGTTTTACTACACATCCAGTAGAGGCAGTAACCTGTAGCTATAGTAAGTGTACTTGAAGCTAATGAAGCATCAAAAATGAAAGAAAATGCTGTTTTTCTTTTTAAACATAGCTAGGACATTGTTGGTGGGATAGAGAGGTATAAGTCCATGTTACACCTGTGTATGTATTTTCATGCTTGTTGCTAGGGGAGATATTCACTACCATGCGCATATAATAACCTCACAACCATTGAGCACACTTGAATCCTCTGAAACCCCTCCTAATCCAGCCATTTATTGGCCAGTGGAGGGTAGGAGGCAACCAGACAGCAACTTTCTCTGCTCCTGCGGCTGGATGTATGCTTACAATGTCATCCTCTAGCACCTCTGGGGCCTCATTCCCACTTACAAATAAATTGGTTTGTGATCCAAATCAAAGGATCAGTTCAACTGTGGAGCATGGTTGACACTATCATTTCTCCCAATTGCATTTTCTACCTGTAAAATAACACGCTTGTCATTCCCACTGACTAATGAATCGATTCAAAATGAATAATTTCAGCCGGCTGGCAAATTTAAAGGGCAAATTTAAATTGATTCTGATCCACATCTGGTTCATACCTGCACGGAATTGATTTATCGAAAAAGATGTGGGGAAAAATAATGTCAAAAAGATGTGCATTAAATGGGTCTAGCGCATGGCCAAACCGCTTCACTGCAAACCATTTCATTGCAAACCAGGGTCATTCAAATTGCTTCAAACTGGTTTGCAAACTGGTTTAAAACATAGTGAGAATGAGACCTGAGGTTCCAGAGGATGATATCACGCTGTGTCCAGCTGTAGAAACATAGCTGGATTCTGTGTGACTGTCTCTGATTCTCCCCTGGCCAATAAATGGCCATAGGAGGAGCACAGGAAACAAGTAGCTCTGCTTGTGGGGAAGAGGGGGATGATGTGGAGTTTCTTATGGTGGAATTTTACATTCCACCAGATGATGCAGAATCTTGGCCTACATTTATTATAGCTGGAATCTATAGCATCACTATAGAATCACTATAGCAGTAAACTCTTACTCTTGCAAATGCAAACTAGTGCTGCAATCATGGGAGCAAGAAGAATCCAGAGAAGCAAGCAAACCTTTAAGTAGAGTCATGCACGTCCTATCCTCCACCCACACACTGACATTAGGATATTAATAATACAGGTTCCACATATAAGAGAAATCAAAAAGAGACATTGCTCAATGATTCAACAGTTGCATGTCTCAGAAGCAAGGTTAAGAAAGACTCCTTTCTGTGGCCCTCAAAAGATGCTGCAAATAGGAGGAGAAAGCAGTAAACTAAAATGACTATTTTGATACTTGGCACTTCCAAGTGCTTCCATATTCCAGAAATAGAAAGAGTACAACAAAGTGAAGTTTCAGTTAAGTCTGACTGATGAAGCAATGTGCCAGTAGGCCATCTGTATTTGAATCTTCACTCCACACAGTTGCTTCTTTTAGGATCTCTACCCATAACTGTCCAAATATCCCCATAGTCCTGCTTCTTTTGTTCAGGTGACAAATATTCATGAACTTGAAAGTTGGGAGCCCCAGTGAACAGCCAGCTAATTGATGCTAATGTTTGGAACAAATGAACAAGTTATGCTAAGCATTATAGAAGGTAAAACAAAAATTCCGAGGGGCAAAAAAACCAAAAACGCCAACTTCCTTCCCTAGCTGTCAGATTCTAAGGATGAACAAAATATAGGGCCCAAGATGTTTTGCCTAACTCCTCTGTGGTGTTGGGACAGCCATTTTTAAAAAGAAAAACCTGGCTTCACCATTTGAGGAGCAAGCTATGCCTCTGCTTATTATGTACATAGGCAGAGACGTGAACATGTACACAAACACTTCCATGGTGCTGTCTTCAACAGATTGTTTTACCTTGCTATGTTGCAGGATAAGCATTGCAGGTTAAAAAGCAGCATTGGGTAGAGGGCACTTTAAATTGAGAAGATAGAATGAAGAACACCAACACCACAGCCCAGATATAACCCTGTGGCTTATTCTCCCATCCTCATACCAGTTGCTTTTAGCTTTAACTAATTCAAAATCCAAGCACAAGGTTCCTGCTTGCTCATGTACTTTGTCTCAACATAGAAACACCATGGTTTCTAGGATAGCCTGTGAGTTTGCTCTATGCCACCACGGTACCCGTGCATGTCTTCTTCTGTCTGTTGATGCCTATGGTTTGTTAACTGTAGTGTGGGACTTCCCTGGGCCTTCATGCCATGAAAGGAGGACAAATGCGCCTCTTCTGCCTTTCAGGAGGCACTCAGTGGCACCTGTCATGTAAGAAAAATCAATGCAGTGAGTGATCTTACACTTGAAATCCATCTTTCTGTGGAAATACCAGTAAAGAGCAAAAGAAATAGTTATGAGGGGACAGTGAGGACAGTGTTAATGGATGTTTGCCACATCCAGAGACAGCAATGTCCCTCACTGACTTGACTCAGATCCAGCTACCCTTCTCTAAGGCTCCAATTTGCAGCACAGTTGGCACTTTGCTGTTGTGGCCATTAATTCAGGAATGTGCATTTGTAAATCATTCATGAGTTGCTTTCCTCCTCCCCCCACCCTACTCCATTTTGTTATTTATTCATGTTCACAAAAAGCAGAAACATTCCACACTTTCCATTCACTGAGGATGTCTTCTGTGCGTTGTTTGTCTCTTCCCCACCACCACCACCCCACTTTCTTTCTTTTCACAAGTTTGCTAAGAAGACCAGTGCAGACCCAGCCATTCTCATTCTCTGGAATGAAAAATAAATGACATACTGAGGCATTTGAAACACTATAAAAACCTTAAGTGGAGCCATGAAGTATAGCTGCCCATCTATTATTGAGGAACTACCATGTCCAATGGAAGGGGGGGGGGGGGCGTTGAAAGAAAATGCAGTTGGCTGAGAGCCAGCAAAGGACAAGCACACTAAGCTGTGCCTAGAATTACTGGGGCAAAGAAGCTTGAAAGCACTAAGAAACCAGCTTCAGAAAGCAGCTGCTGTTGGTGCTGGAGGGTGGCTACTGCTTCACAGAGAGGGCTTTTTGTAAACTGAAGCCACGAAACCTTTTCTTGAAGTTTGTCTGCAAGCTGTTTATGCCAAGAGTCACTTCAACACTGTACCTTTCCTTACCAAGAGATCAAGCCCCCTTATAATTTATAAGGGACCTGAAATTTTCTTTTCTATACAATTTCCCTTTCTTTAAGTCTCCCTGAGGAAAAGGCATGGTCATCCAGTAAGTGGAATGTTGGTGGGGAAAGCATGTGGTTAAATTCTTCCCTGTGTTGAAAAATTGATGGAAACAGAAGCTAGCATATTGACAAGATGAGTGTTAGCTTTTTCCTTTACATGTAGTTGTACATATATAAGATGTCTTTCTATGTGGGAGAAGAGTTTGAGCATATAGTGCCCATCCATATTCTGAAGTGGATTTCTATGGCCCAGAAAAGCTGCACAAGGTGCTATTTCTCAATATACAGTCTGGCTCTACAAATATCAGAGGAGCTGTCTTATTATCTCCACTTGGAACCCTTGGACACGACACAGTTATCCTGAGTCTGCTTTATCGATTGTGGCAACATCCTATGAAATGCTGGGATTGGCAGATGAGGGAGGGGGATTTAGAATTCTCAACCAAGGGTCTCCCCTTTTGCCTCTGACCAAACTACAAATCCCAGGATTCCATAGGAGGCAATCTTAGAAGTTAAGGTGGGATCAAAGTGCAATAATTGGGTAGTGTGAAAGAGCCTTCGTAAATTTACCTGCACTCCGTAAACTTACCTGTCTATACCTGCCTGTATTTCCTGCATTCTTTTTGTGGCATGAGAAGGAAAAAGAGATCTATATAATTTCCCACTTCATGTTTCCCCTGGCACTTCTATATATCAAAACTGTCATGGTCCAGATTCAGCCACTATGGGGGCTTTAATATAATGTTGTAAGGACAGAAAGAGCCTGCCTCGAAGAGACCCTGACCATTTAACAGGGGACAGAATCTAGCACACTTCCATCTGTTTACAC
Organism: Phrynosoma blainvillii; assembly: GCA_026167975.1. Classification (NCBI taxonomy): domain Eukaryota; kingdom Metazoa; phylum Chordata; class Lepidosauria; order Squamata; family Phrynosomatidae; genus Phrynosoma; species Phrynosoma blainvillii. The sequence continues at coordinate 224,512,609 of JANUYF010000001.1, read as the reverse complement.
CTCACTTGCCATCCTGGCTACACTGAAGGCCACTTTTTACATCTTACTGTTCGAGCTGCCATGGAAAGCTCTCCTCTCTCTCTCTCTCTGTATATATATATATATATATATATATATATATATATATACACACACACACACACTGGCCTCCTAGTTTATTGTGAGTATCAGCTAATCAGGAAGTTATGCTGCAATTTACTAATGTCAGCCACATTTATGCACCATTCTGATGTGATCATCCATATACTATGTTTATTTCCTGCCTTGTGGGAATGGAAATCAAGGTTGTTCCAAGTATTCTCCCATCCAGGCACTGACCAAGTCCAGACCTACTGAAAAAGGATGCTATGTCATGTGCCTTCATACTATGCCCTGGATGGGCAGACTTGGAGAGAGTCTCAGGGGAGTCTGTTGAACAACCGTAACAGAAGATGCCCTGAGCATGGAAGTTCCTGATCACTACCCTTCTTCAACCAGGGTCTGTCCAGATGCTTCGACTACAATTCCCTTCAGTGCCCTTCCCTTCAGAGGCTGTAATGATGTGGGTAGTAGTCCAAAACATTTGGGAAAGGCTGTTTTAGTGATTCTCCACAAAACAAACAATTAGATCACTTCCCAAACATATGCAGCTGGAGGAAAGCCTATCATGGCATGGAGATGGAAACCATACAGGAAGATAGTGTGGTCCCCAGAAGTGTGTATAAGCCACATCAGCGGGCCAGATCATCAGCTCAGTAAAATTGGATCAACCCATCTCCAATACAGCTGTGCCGAATCCTTTTTGCTGGAGGTTGGTTCATATACTCAATCTGATACTGAAACAGGGCATTGTCTAGGTCTTTGTAAAGAGGATTACCTGCCAATGAGGATCCAGATTTTTTTACACCTTTAAACAATAGTGTGCCTGAAAACTAGTGAAAACAAAAACTAACACTCTACTGTAAAAAAATGGGATTCTAGAAAACAATATTTGAAAAGATATATTATTAAAAAATTATTTTGTTAAATATAAAGTGTGTTATCCAGCAAACCATGTCTCCAGTGTTCTTCCTCATGTCCATGCCTGCAGGTTTATGTCTCTTGATTCCTTATTTTTCCTGGTCCATTGTTATGAAACAGCACCTTGGTTGGTGGTGAATTACTGGTTTGGAAGACATGAATTAGAACTTCATCCTGTTATGTTGTTGATATGGTTGATTACTGGGGGTGTTGATGCATGGTTCCAGTCCAAGAATGAGAGTTTAGCTTGATTTGGAAATATCTGGATGAAAATGCATATTGTTTCTTCCAAACCAACCATTTATCCCCATTGCATTCTCCCCAAAGAAGCATGTTTATAGTCTGGGGGTGCATTTTGATCAGGCTTGGTTCTAGGTTTTAGGGCAGGGGTAGGCAACCTTTCCCCTTTAAGGGCCGAGGGACTTCAGCTCCCAGAAGCCTCAGCCATGTTGGCCAATAGTCCCATGTTGGCCAATAGCTCCTGGGATTCTGGGAGCTGAAGTCCCTCGGCCCTTAAAGGGGAAAGGTTGCCTACCCTTGTTTTAGGGTATCCTGGGAAGAATTGCCCTCAGTGCCTTCCACCATTAGATGATGATGATGATGATGATGATGATGATGATGATGATGTAGGTACAATGATGTTAACTGAATAGGAAGACACACAACCAGACTCACCTGTGCAGTTTCTTAACTATTTTGATAGCTTCCGTGTCAGTAGGCAGTGAATCTGCTCCAGGTTTTAATCTGAGTTTGCCAAGATGCTGAATTGTGCACCAGAAATAGGTGAATCATCTTGGATAGCTCCTTTCATCAGACAAACACCTGGAGCCAATTCAATCTCCCACCCATATGGGAGCCACCAGCCGCTACTGCTCAATTAATGTAAGCATTAGGGCATTAGTCTATATTAGGGGTAAAATTAGTCTAATAATGATAGCAGACTTGTTCTGATGGCCTCTAAAATGGCAAGTAAGAAACCACCAGCAGCAGCAGGTGTGCCCAGGACCTCTGACCCATTCATTCAAATAGGTATGCCACAATGCTGGGACTGGCCTTGACCTAGTGCAGCTTTTATAGGCTCAGGTGTGAGCTGGGATTCAGAGTATATTTTACAAGCTTTGGCTGATATGACCACAGGGATCCAATCTGCACTGCAGAAATAATGCAGTTTGACACCACTTTAACTGCCATGGTTCAATGCTATGGAATCCTGGAATTTGTAATTTTGTGAGATATTTAACCTCCCCTGCCAGAGATCTCTGGTGCCACTACAAATTCCTGGATTCCATAGTATTGAGCCATGATAGTTTAAGTATTCTCAAACTGCATTAATTTTGCAATGTAGATTAGGCCAAGGTTCCTTCCTAGAGAAGTCAGAATTAGCCATAGTTGTCTCTGCCATCTCAACCTTCTAGACTTGAATTGTATATAGTCCACTACTTGAGACTGCCCTCTAAAAGTGCCTAGGAATGTCAATTGGTGCAAAGAATGGCAAGGACTGAATGCAGCAGCATAGGGTAAATTTTGAGGTGCAGGTCCTCACTAGGACATTTTCTACAGCAACCGTTCTCAATCTTTTTACTCTGGAGGAACCTTTGAAATAATTTTCAGGTCTCAGAGAATCCCTGCATAAAAATAATTGTCTAATTTTTTTTTCAATCACAATCTCTTCTGTTTCCCCTAGCAACCTCACACAAAACTCTAGGGCTCCAGAGAACCCTGTTTGAGAAAACCTACTTTATAGCAGCAGAAGGTTGAAAAAGTAAAGGTAGCTGTGTTGCTCTAAAGTGATTTCTAGGAATTTCATCTATACCAGGAATAGGTCTTTTCTAAAGCTGATGGGTCTTGTCTATTCAAGACCAATTTATCCCCAAAATATTTTGGATCATAACAGGAATATTTTGTAAGCACACACCATCATTGTGAAAATCCATTTCCCACCTGCTGCTGTATAGATTCAAAGGGAATGGTTGGTGGTGAATAATGTCATCCCTGTTCCTCACAAAGTCCTGGACTTGTGAGACCTGGCTCCTCTATATCCGAATGCTTGAAACATATTACCCCCATTGCTGTCTTTTGATTAATTTTTTTCTTCATTTCCAGGCTCAGGTCAAGGAGCTGATGCTTATAAAGCTCTACACAGCTTGTGATTTTGTGACCCAAAAGCATTACCTTCCAGCAAATCTCCTTCCTTGTGTGATTCATTTAACACAAACACCTGTTGACTGAAAACATCCAAGTATTACCAGAGGCAGGAGAATACATAACTGAATACATATTTAGTGGCAGTGGATATGAAAAGTATTTGGAACCAGAACAAAATATTTTGAGTTCAGCTCTGGGCCCATAGCCAAAAATTATGAGTTGAAGTGGCCAGCTGATAATGAAGACGGCTAGCAGAGTTGAATTACATTAAGACAAGGTGCAGTAGTTGTAAACCCATTACGTCCACTTGACATAATTGGTTTCACACAAATGTGTGATATATAGGCAGGGCAAGCACAGCCTGATGAACTCCATCTCTGAGTTGGACAGGGAGGCCAGAGAGACATTTGGTATGATCAGGCTTCTGTCTGCCCCATGGCTGTGGCCCTGCCCTGCTTTCCAATTAGGTTTGTTCATGTGGCCTGTAGCATGACCAGGTCCAAAGAGGGCAGGGGACTTTTGCCTTCACTAGTTCCTCAGAAGAATTTCAGCCAGTGAATTTTTAAAACCATCATCGTTTGCATGGCAACCTGCATCTGTCAGCATTCTCTTTTCTATACAACTATTAAAGGCACTTAAACCTCATTCTGCTTGACATCTTGTCACTGTAAGAGCCTGTGTCCCCCAAGTATTGACAATACAAGCTAGAACACTGAATATTAAAAGGAGCTACCTCTGTGAAAGAAGATATTAGTCTGTGCCACATTTCCCCAACCACATCACTCATACACACATGCCTTACTAAAGGTGCCAGCCAGATACCATTCAATCAATTCCATCTATCAATTCAGTGAGGTATCTAAGCTGTACCACATCAGATTGAAAATAGAGGATACCATGATGGAATGCCCCTCTCCCACACCAAAAGTTTCACTCCACAAAAAGAACCTAGACTATAGCCTGAGGTAAACCAGATGGATGTTTACCTCCACAGTGAGACCTAGCCCATATCATCCTGAAGGGGGAAAAAACCATGTAATATTTTCTGTTCCATAAAGAGACATGGTAATAGCCATCAGACCATGATGTCCACCTAGACAAATAGCAAAACTGGTCCTGATATTAGGCAGTAAATAATATGGCTGGGCATACTTTCCAGATAAATATCTAAACTTCAATATATTTTGAGAATGCTCTCACATACAAGATTTCTGAATATTGATAGTAGTGTACCCCAAGCAGACTAGTCCCAGAAATTAACACTCACAAAAAGCTGTGTTTACTGAAAAAGATTTGATTTAATGCATTAAAAAAACTATAAAAATAATTACAACACAGAATAGCATATATTATTACAGCAAAGCTTCTAATGTGTAATCATTTAACTCATGTAGTACAGTACATACTAAGTACATGAAACTAATAGTAAAATGCACTTCCATAAGCTCGACTTGATGGGGAGGGGGCAGGAGAAGCACTCAAAAGGACATACTCATTATATGCACAAACTACGGTGGTTGGATCTGAGCTTCAAGAAGAAGCAGTCATTGGGTATAGACAAGTTTGGATTTCTGAAGCTTCTGGAAAGAAAAGGGAGCACTAGAGAGACACAAAAAAAGAAAGTCAACGGGAAGGATAGAGATGGTTGTAAAATAAACAGGGTGTGTGGCATCTAGTACTCCTGCAGTGTCAGGGTGACAGAAGAGGAGACAAGGGAATTGGGAAGGTTTCTTCTAAAACCAAGGGGTCCCTAATTGAGGATAGGAACCTTGTGGATTCCTGTTTAGGTTCCTCTTCTCTACATCTTTCACATTGTGAAGAATATGACATAGCAATATAGGCTTCATTAATGCTTAAGATTACATTCTGTGCCTTGACAAACAACTCTGAATAAATTTGACAAGGTAAGACAAGGATAGCAAGGGAATAGATGGGAAAACAAGAGAGAGCATAGCAATAATCCTTTCCATTGGGGTATCAGGGAAAGATATGTTCAAAGTGATTAGGCTTCTAACCAAAACAAGATTTACAGAGAGAATTAACCTTTCTCTAGACCAGGGGTAGGCAACCTTTCCCCTTTAAGGGCCGAGGAACTTCAGCTCCCAGAAGCCTTAGCCATGTTGGCCAATAGTCCCATGTTGGCCAATAGCTTCTGGGATTCTGGGAGCTGAAGTCCCTCGGCCCTTAAAGGGGAAAGGTTGCCTACCCCTGCTCTAGACACAGTAATACATGCAAACCATAGGAAAGCAGGAAGAAGAGTAGAAAACTGCTGTGCACAGGAATAGTACCTCCTTATGATAGTTGGGGGCTTCTAAAGTGACATTCTCCTGAGATCTTGTTAAACTTAGAAGAGAAGATGGCATGCATTGAAACATCACTTACTGCTGTACAAAAAGACGGCACTGGATATTAGTGCGTACTCTTTTAATGTGCTTTATGCCCGAGGGGATAAAGGCACATTTATTTTTAAAACAGATTTTATCACATTTTCCTGTGGCCAGGCGAATGCAGCCCAGATGCAACCCCGATGCCAGCCGGGCTTATTCTGTGGCTTTTCAAGAACGGGCTTTTCCTATTCTTGAAAAGGTGTGGGATAAGCCCGGCTGGCATCCAGGCTGTAAACCGGATGTATTTCCCCACCCATGGGTGAATGCGATAAAACCCATTTTAAAAATAAATATGCCTTTATCCCATTGGGAATGAGGCATATTAAAAGAGAGTGCGCTAATCTCCACTGGCAAAGATTGCTGTCTAAATTGGAAAAATGGTGCTAGCAGGGTCCTTGGGTGTCTGAACTGGGATATTTGGAAGAGGTAGTTATGGGTTAGGGTTAGGGTTTCTACTGTAAAAAATGTTTCAACACCTCTTGGTCCTACAGTTAGTGCTTACATGTATCCAAAGAGGATGATTTGTTTGTGTTTTAAATATACTGTATTGGTTGTTAATGTCACTCTAATTAAATGACAGTGAGTTTACCTAGTGCCAGTACTGAACATAGTAAATTCTGAACATTGCCTAGAAAGTTAAGTGGTGGGAGGAGACAGAAGAGTCAGTATGGGTGGTTAAACACTTTTTACTGCTCAAAAAGGCTATAGCTGAGCCACTAGTTTCAGCAAAAGACAGCAGTCACAAACAGTGAAGCTGCAGGTCTCAGGACTGAAACTGGATGGGCAAAGGAAGATCATCAATGACACAGGAACCTGAGCAATGTGAGAATGCAAGAATATTGGAACAATGAAGTCCAGGGCCCTTCACAATGTTTACTTCCTGTCCATTCCCAACCCCTTAACAAATGCAAAACAATAGGCAAAGCCAAGAAAAGGGACTGGCTTTGATCCAAGGTAGGTGAAAGTCAGCCTGTTTTCTTGAGTGATGGGCTAAAACTACTGAACAAGTAATGTAGCATGACAAAGGCGATGTGATGGCATTTAGCCTGATCAGGGAGATTTCCTTAATCATAAGGAAAGTGCCATTTTCAATTGCAGACGTCCCAGGAAAAAGATTATTTGTCCTGATCTACTTACACCCAAGGCCTGGGTAATGGCCTTCTGCATTCCCAGCAGGCTCCTTACTAAGACCTGTGGTTAACTGGAAATATATTTCCTGGTCCTAGCTAATGCATACATGTTTAACAAATTTCCCAGCCTCAATCCTTTCCACCATTGACTGACACCAGCTGATGGGGCTGATTCCAACATTACCCTTGTAAACTGCTAGAGCCATTATGGCCAGCCTCCCCTCCATGAGACAGATTCCAGGCCAAGCCAGCATTTGCATGTGTGTCCAAAACACAATTGCAAAATTTGGCAAGAATAGTCTGCAGAATATTGCAGATCCTTCAGCCTGCCAAAAGCAAAATCTCACAGTTTTCTCCAGTGAGGATCTTTAATGAAAACTGAGCTGTTGAACTGGCACTCTGTACCACTAGGGATCTCAAAAGACTTCCACAGAATCTTTTAATGAATGATTCCTGCCTGATATAGACCCTTTAGCATGATAAGAATGATTCCACACTAAAACAGCTGGGTCTCTGAGATGTTCCACAGTTTAATTAAGATCACTTCGAACATCTATGACAAATTTATACAATAAAAGAGAAATGCAATGAGAATCATTGCCCTGGATTTGTTCTCCAGCTACAGTGTTCATTTTTCCCATCCTGGACCACATTTGGAATATTAATGCAACCTAATCAGAGTAATCATTTGCTTGCATGTTGCAGAATGGATTTGATACCTCTAGAGAGAGATGGGGATGTGTCATTAATCATTTAAACTAACTAATGGTTTGCAGTAATAATTGAGTAATTACTACTGCTACTATTTGTATAGTACTTTCTGTGCACAATTCTAAATATGGTAGAAACATTATTATTATATCACTTGGATGTTTATGGGGCACTTAAAAGACACATTAGAGGGGGAAATCTGTCAGTTCAGAAAAATAACACAAGCCTGGAAATGCTCCACAAGCTTTAGTATGCAAAGCTACTATAGATGTCTTCAACTAGCAGATCAAGACTTTTGACTGGGTTCCAGCCTGGCCTAAGATGGCACAACCACCCTGAAAAGAGACGGTAAAAAGCAAAGTAGGGCCACTATGATTTCCAAAGAATTGCCGACCGGGTTATATGTCTGTTGTTCCCACTTGAAACTGATTCCAAACTGACTGCACTCAGTTTCAATTGTGATGAAGCAAGGCAAATGCAAAAGAGCCGCTCTTTCCTGACACTAATTTTTTGCCAGTCCTTTTGAAAAGAAGCAATTAGCAAACATGTTCAGCAAGTGGGAACAAAGGACCTGAATCGCATCAAACTGAAGGGGAGGGATTACTGTGGCAGAGGGTTGGCATATCCCTCACCAGTTTTTGGGGAAATCTGCAATTTCCCCCTTCCCCTTTCCCAGGACCTGTCCTACATTCCAACTTTCTGTTTAGGAGGAATTCCAAAATGGCCTCCATTCTGAGCTTGACTAGGAATCATGTCCTCCAAGTCCTGCAAGGCTGGGAGGGCACCACTTCACCTCCCCATGTCCTCCAAGTCCTGCAAGGCTGGGAGGGCAGCACCTCACCCAGGAGAGAGTCCTCCATGTGATACCCATGGCTGCATGCATCCCAAGAGACTTGGAGGACATGGGGAGTTGAAGTGATGCCCTCCCGCCCTTGCAGGACTTGGAGGACATGCTTCCTAGTTAAGCTCAGAATGGAGGGCATTTTGGAATTCCTCCTGGACAGAAGAGTTGCTGTCGGAGTCACCCAGATGGTATCCAGCAACTCTGTTAATGAAATTATACTGGATCAGTTTCAATCTGTGAGTACCGATGACATGGACAAGCTCCTTGGTAGAGTGAGGAAGACAACCTGCCCTCCTGATCCTTGCCTGTCATGGCTGGTCGTCCAAGGGGGGGATGCCTTGAGGATGTTCCTTACAGATATCATTAATGCATCCCTCAGGGAAGGCCATCTTCCATCTTGTTTGAATTAAGCGGCCATTAGGCCACTTCTGGAAAAACCTTCCCTGGACCCCTGGATATAAATAGCTATAGGCTGGTCTCCTTACTACTTTTTTTAAGCAAAGTGAGCGAGAGGACGGTTGCTCTTCAACTCCAAGCTGTCTTAGAGGAATAGACCAGGGGTAGGCAACCTTTCTCCTTTAAGGGCCGAGGGACTTCAGCTCCCAGAAGCCTCAGCCATGTTGGCAAATAGTCCCATGTTGGCCAATAGCTCCTGGGATTCTGGGAGCTGAAGTCCCTCGGTCCTTAAAGGGGAAAGGTTGCCTATCCCTGATCTAGACCCATTTCAAAATGGCTTTAGTACAGGATTTGGAGTTGAGGTTGCCATGGTTGCTCTGGCTGACGACCTTCATCTGAGCATCGACAGGGGTAGTGTGACCCTGCTGGTACTCTTAGTTCTCTCAGTGGCTTTTGACACAATAGATCACAACATCCTCTTGGATCTACTGAGAAGGTTAGGAATTGGAGAAACTGCTTTGCAGTGGTTCCATTCCTTCCTGTCAGGCAAATTCCAGAAGGGTGTTGCTTGGGGACAGTTGCTCCACTAGGAAGGAGCTTACTTGTGGCATCCCCCAAGGCGCCATCCTGTGCCCGATGTTGTTCAACATATATATGAAGCCTCTGGGAGAGATTATCCAGAGTCATGGGATAGGGTGTTATCAGTATGCTGATGATACCCAGATATATTTCTCCATGCCTCTGTCGTCAGCTATGACTTCAGATGGCATCTCTCCTCTCAGTGACTGTCTCAAGGCAGTAATGGGCTGGATGAAGAAAAACAGATTGAGACTGAATCCAGATAAAATGGAGGTGCTTGCGGTAGCAGCTCTGAAACTAGGTATTGGGATACAACTTCCAGTCCTAGACAGGGTCACACTCTCTACTAGGGACTGTGTTCGCAGTCTGACAGTGCTCCTGGATCCATTGCTCCAGATGACAAATCAGGTAAATGAGACAGTCAGGAACTCCTGTTAACAGCTTTGGCTGGTACATCAGCTGTGCCCTTTCCTAGAAGTAAGGGACCTTGAAACTGTGGTGCATGCACTGGTAACCTCTCGTCCTGATTTCTGTAATGCGCTTTACATGGGGCTACCCTCGTGCTTAGCCCAGAAACTTCAACTGGTATAGAATATGGCAGCCAGGTTGGTCACAGGGACATCAAGGAGTGACCATATAACACCTGTTTTAAAGTCACTCCACTGGCTGCCTTTCAGTTTCCGGGCTCAGTACAAGGTGTTGGTTGTTGCCTTTAAAGCCCTAAATGGCTTGGGTCCAACCTATCTTCAGGACTGCCTCCTTCCATATAATCCACCCTGTGCACTCCGGTCCTCTGGGAGGAACTTGCTTCAGCCTATAAAAACTATGCTGTCTGCAACCTCCCAAAGGGCCTTTTCTGCAGCTGCTCCCAGATTATGCCGGACGAGATCTGTCATATTACCCATTTAAATAGCTTTTAAAAAGCTGTGAGGACGTATCTCTTCTGGCAGGCCTTTCCTGAATAGATATCCTGGCCTTAAGAGCTAGTTTATTCTTTTTCCTATTTTTTGCCACATTTATGCTTCCTGTCCGCTCTGCCATTGTGACTTATTTTATCTGTTCATTGTTTTATTGTTTGTCCTATTTTAACTTTTGTTGCTTAATACTGTTTTAAGGGGTGGGTGGGTTTGGGATTGTATATTCTTGGTGTTTTATTGTTGTAAGTTGCCCAGATTGTACTTGCAGAGGGGCAGGATATAAATAAATATTAGTAGTAGTAGTAGTAGTAGTAGTATGGAGCTGTGAGAGGTGTAGCTGTGAGAGGTGGAGCAAAATGAGGACATTGCCACCCTAAACAAGAATTCTGTCCCCAGACTGACTTTTTCTTCTGAAATTCTAGCATTGCAAAGAGTGAGGTATTAAAAATTGTGTATACCTAGAACTCTTATATTCTCTCATGGTAACTTTGCCTGCCCTTTTTTTCATTGGCTGCCTAGACTGTATTTCTAAATGTTCAACTGAAATGTTAAGGTTATTGCAATGCTACAAATTTGAGAACTGAAGAAAAAAAATCCAGGGTCACAATTCTTATTTGGGGCTGGATGCCCTCATCCTGCCCTTCCTCATGCTAGACCCCTGTATGGATAGTCAATCAATCATCTGGAATCTGCAGTGATACAGTTGACGTATCAGTTCACTCTCTCACTGAAAACTATGAGATGACATAGCAGGTTTGTTAGGTGAGATTGATCAGACAGCAAGTTGGCAGGGCAATCAATCAATGCTGTTTGTCATTGGCCAGAATCCTATTAACGTCTTACATATGCATAAGCATTCCTATGTAAGTGGTAAGCCTTAATTTGTCTCTCACACACACATACATACACACACCTTTGAATATGGCTGCAATCCTTGAAAGCCATGTTCAGTTCTCAACTGGCTTCCATGATTGCTTTGCAGGTTGGATGACCAGCTGAACTATCTCTATATTTACTTCCACTACTTTTTCCTTTCCTACTTTCACTCTGACTTCCTCCCCTGGTTTTTCTCAGATGAAGTGGCCTCTGTCTTGTGAATTGCTGGGATCTCACTCCAGGGCTGGTCTCCCAGACAACAGAAAGTTCATCCTCAATTACAGACACTGATGTAGAGGCTGGTCAATTTCAAATTGAAAAGGTTTATCCAGCCTACTAACCATTAGGGAATCTAAAGAAAGCTTTCAAAGGCTCCCTACATAGTCATAGAAGCTTCTAATCTACTTGGAAATCTTGAAGAAAAGCTTTACACTGAAAGCTGGAGACCTGCTAAAGTGCCTACAGGGAATAACAACACTGAAAATAGCATCTGTCTCTTCAAAACAAAGGGGCTCATGTTTGAAAGAACAGCAACCAAAATCAACACAGAAGATTCAGGTACATTGTCAAAAAGAGCCTCCAGAATATGAAACTTAGGGGCGATGCAGACGGACAAGAACAGGTGACCTCAAGTTGCCTTTTCCCTAAATTGCAGCAACCGTATCATCTGCCCTGAGGTTGCCCTAAATGGGGACGGAGAAACCACAATGGGAGGAGTCAATGCAGCTTTTCCAAGGCTGTATTGAAGCCTCAGCAACTGCACTGCCAGCCCCATGGACACCGAAAAGGGAGACGGAACTACTGCATGGACCAGCAGAGGCTGCTTTAATCTTTTTGTTGTTCTCAAACACATGCACAAGTGCACAGGACCATCTCTCCACACCTGCACATCTGTGCAGGAAAACGTCCCTGTGCACCTTCACAGGGCCTGTCATAGGGGGGATGCAGACCAGGGCGTCGGGGACGCCCTGGGACGGTGCGCCGCTGGAGCGAGGCACTCGCACGGCGGCGCACCAGCGGCGTCCCTGAAAGGAGCGCCAAATTGGCACTCCTTTCAGAAGACAGGGAAAGTGCGCCCTAAACACGTCGGGCGGACTTTCCCTGGCTTTTCCGCCGCAGCATGTGAGGAGGCTGTGGCAGGAGGTTGCCCTCGGCGCGCCGGCCATGCGGAGGGCCGGCAGCTCCGAGGGCAACCTCGGGAGGAGGAAGGGGCGCCGCTCGTGTGGCTGCCCCTCCTCTTCCCTGCCTCAGAGACGACCCTATTGGTCGTCTGCCAAGGCCCATAGGCTAGTATACAATCTGTCACTCTCTGTGTACAAAGGTGACTAAAGTTCGGCACATCCCTCTGCACCTGCACAGGATCTGTCATACACCCACATATAATGCAAGGATTCACTGACCTCCACTTCCCCCCAAGGAGGGGGTGCAGTAGACAGGTGTCACTGTCTCATTGTGCCACCCTTGGGGTGGAGGAATGGGTTTGTCGACTGAAAAGACACTCCATTGTCCTCCACAAAACATGTCCCACACAGATCAGGGAGAGGAGGAGAGGTACATGCAAGGGAGGTTTGTGCGGACAGACTGGATACATGTAGCTGGTGGTCATGCAAGGGACATGGTCAACAGGACACACAGACAAATGTTACTCCAGGACCCCCCCCCCCAATCATGCCAGGAAGTGGTGTGCAGGTCTTATGCACACCTGCACACCTGCACAGAAGAGGCCACAAAAGCCTCTTTCCTGCAAACCGCTGTGCATGCTGACAGTAAGCGTACATGCAACAGAATGCATTTATAGTCATAACAGAGGATGTTTTTGCTGAATGGGAAAAATCTGTTTGGCAAAAGGCACACTTTGACAACCATCTTCCCTTGGGAAGAAAACAGAAGTGCTACAAAGGCATGCAGAGTGGCACAGAAAAAAAAACACTACGATCACGATCAGCTTCTCTTTCTTTTCCAGTGCAGTAAAGTACTAAAGCAATCATGAATACGGAACAGTTGCCTAGATTTACTCATCCATAATGGTTTTGTATTCATAATTGATATCTACTATATTTAACTAAGTAGTTCATACAGGCCATGCTGCGAAGAATGAAGAACATCTGCAAAGGAGGCACCCCAAAATAGCAGGACCCCCATATTCCCAAAGATGACTGAGAATGATGTGATATCTACCATGGTGCAGCTGCAGCTCTCTGGGGCACCAAACATTGGGAGGCTTGGCCTTGCCTTGCACGATTCATGTAAGAAAATGCTTTAAACTCTGAAAAACCCTGTCTAAAGGCTACATATTGTTAAGAGCACTGAGAAAGAAACAAGCAATGCCTACATATCTCTGTATCATCAAAGCCTCCAGTTTAATAAATGGCCTTTTCTACTGTCTTGCACAGTTGTTAAAAGAAGGTGGAGGCTCTTGAAGGATTGCTGCTAGCAGGGGATGAAAATGGAAGAACCGTTTTGTATAAGGTTGAGAAACGTCAAGCTCTACTGGAGCTCAGTTCAGGTGAACTCATTGTGACTTTGTAAGCATTCGGTGAGCCTCTCTCAAGACCAAAACTATTTCAAGCTTCCTAAAGCAGAACAGAAGTTCCTTCAAACCTGGCAGCTACAGATTCTTGCTGACTCCAGAAGGGGATGGGAAGAAGGGCAGGAATGAGTGCTGATCTGGAGGATTCAAAAAGAGCAGCATCAAAGGCAGATCAAAGGCCTTTCTTTGATTGGCTTTTCTTTGATAAACTTTGTTCTGTTGCATTCAGGTCAAGATCTTCAAATATTGTAAATTGTTTTCAAATAATGGTGTGGACTTACATTTATTGTTTCTAATTTTTTAATTAGTGATATTAAAATTATTTTTTGAGAAAAAAGAGGAAATAAAAGAAGAAGAAGCTTCTTTTCTTGAATCTGACAATGTCAAAAAGCTTGCAAGGGACTTTGGAAAGCACCTTATAGGACTTTGGAAATTCTGTTCACCTCCAGAGTGCCAATGCAAAAGGGAGGTTTAAAACTTGGAGACTTCACCACTTATGGCATGTCTGTGAATAGTGCATCCCTCCAAATGCATGTCATCCTTCATCATTGGCTTTGTTATCTAGGCTGATGAAGTCACCACCAAACAAGAATTTGAAGGAACAGAATCCTGAATTTAAAGTTATGATTCCTGAGTTCAGACTCCTGACTCCTGACTTTAGAGCCTAATTATTATGCAACCAATACTACTGAATCCTTCCACACTACAAAATTATAGTACTTTGATTTCACTTTAATTGTCATGGCTGCACCCTATGGAATCCTGTTTACACGAAGTTTTATTCTGATATGAAGTAATAAACACAAGCAACAAAACTGAAGAATACACATAACAATACAAAAAAAATCACTAAGTACGGACGAAATAGCAATGTACTTATGGTAATCATTGAGCTTTGATAAAGTTATGTTTTTGGACTAAAACTACCAATATCAAAATTAAAAATTAGTGGCTGGAGGATCCTGAGTCACAGAGTAAAAAAAAACCCAACAACAACCCTATGTTCTTGCTCCTGGGTAAACTTGCAGGGCAATTAAACTATACATCCAAAGAAGGAGGCCTTCATTTGAGAGACCATGATTTGAAAAAATCCCAAATTCCAGCAGCAGTATTTATGTTTCATTAGGGGAATTATGTAGCCCTCCAGATGTTTTTTGGACTGCAACAGTATTTGCTTACCGCTGGCTATAATGGACAGTCCAACAATGTTGAGCCCTGCATGTTTCCTATTCCTGCATTAAGAGTATGGCTATACACTCACCAATAGAGCCTAAATAGCCAGCATGGCATAGTGATTTGGGTGTTGAACTATGACTCTGGAGACTAGGGTTCAATTTCCCCCCTCAGCTGTGAAACCTCCTGGGAGACCTTGGGCAAGTCTCAGGTTCTCAGCCTCAGGAGAAGGCAATGGCAAACCTCCCTTGAACAAATCTTACCAAGAAAACCACATGACAGGGTGACCTTAGGGTCACCATAAATCAGAAATCAACAATATAGCCATGTTAGTCTGTCGAAACAGTATGTAGAGAGATCTTGTAGCACCTTTGAAACTAGTGGGCCTTTACAGGCTGCCAGAGGCCACTTTAACTGTTCTGGCTCAGTGCTAGGGAATCAGGGGAATTGTATTTTTTTCTGGGACATTGAGCCTTCTCTGTCAGAGAACTCTGGTGCCACAATAAACTACAGTTCCCATGATTCCTTAGCACTGAGCCAAGATAGTTAAAGTGGCCTCAAGCTGCACTATTTCTGGCAGTCTGTAAAGACGCTAACTGAAAGAAAGAGGTTGGCAGTATGAACTTTCCTAGACTACAGTCTGCATCTAAGGATCTCTCTACATAAGTCAGAAACAAGACCTCTCTTCATAAATCAGAAACAATTTGAAGGCACACAACAACAACAGCAACAACAACAATCCTAAAGTCACCAGATCCCTTCTAACCTTGAAAGCTCAGCAGGGTCATCTTAGGAACTGGTGAAATCATCTCTATGTATTCTTAGCCTAAGAAAAGGTTGCTATAATTTGAAGGCACATACACATGCATACTCTCACTGAACATTTTAGTCAACAGCCATTTTTATAACAGTTTCTCAGAGCACTTACAATTAATGTGTAATTTACATTGAGTTGTGGATTACAGTTGTCTTAATTTGGATACCTCGAAAGGTATCCACTCAGATTTCAATATTTTTTATTATTATTCTCATCTCCTTTTAATGAATTACAGCACTGGTCTAGCCAGACCTATTAACTGCTTTTCCCATTTAGACTTTTCAAAGATGCAGTTGCAGATCCAATTTAATTTTTTGACCCATGATCAATAGCAATTAATAGCATCTCTTTAATCTCATTGAAAGGTTTCTCTTTGGCTTCCAAGAGCTCATCTCAAGAGACAGGAGACTGGTGCACACACTGGAAGATCAGAGAGCTTAGATATCTTCACAGTTTGTGTTTTTTTTTTATTGCTCTGTAGTAGATTTACAGTCATGAGAGAAACCAGCATCAGATGGTCATCTTCTCCTATTTTCCTCAAGCCATTTTGGTCACTATTTTGGACTTTCAGCGTGGCAGGTCTACCCAATAAATTTAGGATGCACCAGAATAATGTGCCAGAACAAACATCTTTATGTTGCTAGACCTTCAGTTCTTCCACCCTGCAGAAATAAAGCAGTTTAACACCACTTTGTCATGGCTCCATCCTGTGGAACCTTGACATTTGTAGTTTGGTGAGGTATTTAGCCTGGTCTGTCAGAGAGCTCTGCTGCCTCACCAAACTAGAAAACCCAGGATTCTGTAAAGTAGACTCATGGCAGTTAAAGTGGTGTCAAACTGTTAAATTTCTGCAGTGTGAATATACCCCTTTTGGGGCTACAACTCCCAGCAGCGATAGCCAATAGGCTGGGATTCTAGGCATTATACTCTAACAACATCTGGGGCTACAAGGATGGAAGTCTCTGGCCTACATTATAAACAAATTATAAACTGCTTTAATGCTTCTCTCAAAAAGACATGAGAACCAGCCAAAGGCAGCTTTGGGGGGAACAAGGTGTGAGGACAGATGAGTGTGTGTTTGTGTTTGAAGCCTACGTCTTTCAGATCATGTAGGATTATTTCTCAAGAGTACCTAGGCTCCTGGCCAACTCACAGACTGTACACATACTTGTGGGCCACCATGATCCTTAGTTGTGGGGTTGTGTACAATTTTCTGCTGAAAAAATACTCTTTTGGAAAGCAGTTGAAAGGTAATTATTGTAGTATTTTTGCAAAACAGGAAGCAAAGTGTTACTTTTGAAAAATTGTAATGAACATCAATATGACTAATTAATTAGGAGGAGGAGCTTGAAACTAATTACATTTTAAAGATATCCGCTTTTGGCACCAGTGGAGGCCAGATTGTTCTTTTCTACTCAGAGGGGAAAACCAAAGGGAAAATTTCAGGCTTTTCCCCTTAATCCTTTTACAAT
Source organism: Phrynosoma blainvillii (assembly GCA_026167975.1). NCBI lineage: Eukaryota > Metazoa > Chordata > Lepidosauria > Squamata > Phrynosomatidae > Phrynosoma > Phrynosoma blainvillii. Next base: position 224,495,633 of record JANUYF010000001.1, on the reverse strand, counting down.
GATTTACTGTATAAAAGGAGAAAAATAGCCAGATATACAATGACCATAGCTATGAAATGACCATATAAAGAAACCTAGCCTACTCTTGTTCCCTTAACAGCAGCATGACTAACAGAAACCAGCAGGAAAAGATCTAGGGTTGTTGGGTTTTTTTAGAGCAGGGAATGTTGCTCCCTGAACACCTTTTAGGCAAGAGCATAGTATTCCTTGCCTAAGAAAATCCTATGAAATTCATCGGATCACCATAGGTTGACAAGTGACTGAAGGCACATACACACTTTTGTTGTTATTGTTGTTGCTGCTGCTGCCACTGCTGCTGCCTTCGAGTTGATCCTGACTCATTGTAACCCTGTGGATGAGAGACTGCTATCCTCCACTGCTCTGCTTAGGTCCTGGAAACTCAGGGGGGTTGCAGACTGTCAAAAATAGTGTGAATTCAGTCCACTTTTAGGGTTAGGGTTAGTGCTAGGGAATCATGGGAATTGTTATTTTTCTGAGACATTGAACCTTCTTTGTCAGAGAACCCTAGTGCCACAATAAAATACAGTCCCCATGATTCCCTAACCCTAACCCTAACCCTAAAAGTGGACTGAATTCACACTATTTCTGACAGTCTGCAACCCCCCTCAGACCCATGACCTCCCTGATTGAGTCTCTCCATCTGGGATGTGGTCTTCCTCTCCTTCTACTACCCTCTACCTTTCCTAGCATTATTGTCTTTTCTAATGAGTGTGACCAAACTACAAACCCCAGGAGCATTTTATATGATGCAGCTCAGGCTGACAAAGTGGAATCAAAGCACTATAATGGTGTCGTGTGAAAAAGTCCCAGATTAATTGACCTTGTGTCTGGAGTCTGAAAGATAGGACAGATCTCAGCTCTTAGTTCTTTTTTAAAATAATATATATTTGTAAAAGCACAAGATACTACAACCCATGACATTCCCGTATATACATATATCCCACTCTCAAAAACAAAAACAAAAAACACTGAACAAAAGAGTAAATAAATAAAAAGATAACAAATATTGACTTCCCATTTGCCAAGACAAACAGTGTATCCCTTCACCCTTTTCCCCATTCCCTTCATGTTTAAACTTCCTGTATCCAGTTTACACTTAATATCTAATAAATAAAACAGGAAGAAGAAAAAACCACCACCCTTTCCTTATAATGTCTTCTCCTTTCTAACCTAAAAAATCAACCACACTTCAAAGACTGCTGATGCCACCTCCTCTTCTCTTAGCTGCAAATAAGCTGTAAGCAGGTTCCATTCTTGCAACAACTATTCTCTGGACTTAGCTTTCATTAGTTGTGCTAATTTAGCCATCTCCGCAATCTGTACTAATCTACATATCCACTCATTTTCAGTTGGAATCTTTGGGATCTCCCAATATTTAATGTAGGTAATTCTTGCTGCTATCACCATATTCTGAACCAGCCTACCCATCTCTTTTTTTATCCGTCAAAGCCAAAAAAATCCCAGCAAGAATGCTTCAGGTATAAAGTTAAGTTTTATTTTTCAAAGTTTTCTGCATTCTTGGTCTTACCAATAGCCAAAACATCTTATCTTTAAACAATTCCACCGCATGTGAAAGAAGGTCCCCACCTCTTTGTCACATTTCTGACATTTATTGTTGGCTTCTTTATACATTTTTTATATTCTGCCCAGTGACATGTACCATTGGTACATCATTTCGTAGACATTTTCTCTTAAATTGTAACATATTAAACTTTGGATGTCCTTGAACCACATCTTCTCTCAGTTCCACAAATGTATGTTGTGCCCCACATTCCTAGACCATCTCACCATGATTCCTTTATTTTCTCATCTTCAGTATTATATCTCAACAATAGTTTATAAATTCTGAGGAGCCCTGGTGGCGCAGTGGTTAAATGCCTGTACTGCAGCCACTCACTCATAGACCACAAGGTTGCAAGTTCAATACTAGTGAGGGCTCAGGCTTGACTCAGGCCTGCATCCTTCTGAGGTCGCTAAAATGAGTACCCAACTGTTGGGGGGCAATGAGCTTACAGTTGTAAACTGCTTAAACACTGCATAGCACACTATGAAGCGGTATATAAATGAAGCTGCTTTGCTTTGCTTTGTTCTTGCAATCAGATGTTTCTCTTCCTTCTCTAAATAACTATCAAATTCATTCTTTGTCAGCTCAAAATCCCAATTTTTCTCATCTAATCTAAATTATTTGTAGATAGGGGAAACCATTGTTTAGCAAGGCCTTCTTCTTCCAATTGCTTTCTCCCTTTTAACTGAAAGCTTCCATTCTCTTTACTCAGTAGGTCCTTATATATTGGCCATGTGTCTGTAACTCCTAGGTCTCTTATGGAAAAGGCTTCCAAAAGTGATATTCATAAAGGGATTTTAGACCATAATATTGGTTTATATTTAGCCCACACATTTAGCAAAGCCTTCCTAATCACATGATTACTGAAAAATGATCAGGCTTTGAGCTTGTTATATCATAGGAAAGCATGCCAGCCAAACTACAGGTCAAACCCCTCTAGATCTAGAAGCTTCTTACTAATTAGTCATATCTTTTCTTTCCTCCACACCAGGCACAATGCATCAAAATAAAGTTTGATATCTCAGTTCTTAGTAGTTCTTTTCCCATAGGGGCTATTAGAGTTGGCAGAGCAGGGAGCAGTTTTGCTGTTCTATTTTAAACAGGTTTGGGGGAAAATCTCTGTTGATTCAGAAAGTAGGTTCTTCACTTTGGTACTTCTTAAGTTGTTCTTTATGTCTTTTTATGTTGACACAGTAGGCATGATAGAGTTTAAGGGAGCATAGGATTAGCATATATCCAATATCTCCTGCCTCACTGATATCGCTGCACCATTTCAGCCCGATGGTACAGATGTATAAGAATGGAGCCATGGCAATGTATTCCCAGCACTGGAACAATAGCCCTCTTCTCACTGAGATGTATCTTAACTTAACCAGGGTTGCATTTGAGAATTAAGAAGACAAAAAATAACTATCACAGATGATTTACATGACTTTAAAGTGAGTAACAAAGGCATGTAATAAAGAGTCCCTATACCTTGGTTCAGTCATTAATCAGAAAGGAAACTGCAGTCAAGAAATCAAAAGATGACTGAGGGGCTGAACAGACGGCCTGGAAAAGTCAGCTTCCAGGAGGCTTGGGTGGGGGCACACCCCTAAGATGCACAGAAGTTGCACTGGGTAATCAGATGGGGGTGGCTTCAAGTTGCTCTGGGGGTGTGGTGTTTTGATGACGCACACCCCCGGAGTGCCCAGAAGCAGCCTGAGGGCTGTGCCAGGGCTGTCTAAGGCAGCCCAAAACCAGCCCCAAAAGGAGCTGATCTTTTCTGCTCCTATTTGGGTTGGCAGTGGGGCAGATGGGGGGAGGAGGCTGAAGCATGTGCTTGCTGCAGCTCCAAGGTGAGCAGCTCTGGGGTGGCCCCAATCTGCCCTTTTGGGACAGTCTGTTTTACTCCTTAGAAAGGCAGCCATGAAAGAGCTAGATAAAATCCTCAACTGAAAAGATATACCATTAAATACCAAAGTCAGAATCATCCAGGCTGTAGTATTCACAATTTCTATGTATGGTTGCAAAAGTTGGACAGTGAAGAAAACTGACAGGAAGAGAAACAAGTGTGGCATAATCTCTGGCTCTCTGGCTCTGGAGACCTGGGTTTGATTCCCTGCTCAGTCATGAAATCCACTAGATGATCTTGGACAAGTCACACTTTCTCAGACTCAGAGGATGGCAATGCAAACCCTCTCTGAACAAATCTTGCCAAGAAAACCCCATGATAGGTTTGCTTTAAGGCTGCCATATGTGGAAATGACATGAAGGTACACAACAACAACAAACTGGAGGTATGCAGTTACAGCCAGTAGAATATTCTTTGTGAAAAAATGAAAGGATGTGGATATTCCTTCACAGAAAGAATAGTTGATAAAACTGTATGACCTTACTGAGAAAGAGTGGGAAGTGGAAGAAAATAGCAGTTTTAGGATATAAAGACTAGTAAAATGGAACAAGATGTAGAAGTGTACCCTATACACACACATAGAAGTAGGATTATTTGAAAATTATAACCATCAGCTAAAATTCATATTATTTCCCCTTTTTTGTTATTTGGCTATTATCTGTAGTGAGCTAGTTTGTGTATTTAGTTGTGTAGTTTGTATGTGTAATTTTCCATATATTTTCTTGTATTATTAAAAGTTATATGTTAATAAAACTATTTTTAAAAAGAAATGTGGTACTGTAGGAGAGTTCTATGGATAACATGGATTGCTAAAAAGACAAATGAAGGGTCTTAGATTAAATCAAGACTGAAATTTCATTAGAAGGGAGGATGACTAAACTGAGGCTTTCATACTTTAGAATGGACATATCGTAAGGTAATGTTACTCACTGGAAAAGGCAATAATGCTTCATAAAGTGAAAGACAATAGGACAAGAGGGAGACCACACTGCAGAAGGATTGTGTCAATCAAGAAAATCATGGCCCTGAGTTTGCAAGACCTGAGCAGGACCATTCATGCAAAGGGTTTTTGGAAGTCACTCAGTCATAGGGTTGCCATAAGTCAAAATTGACTTGATGGCAGATTACAACAACAAAGCAAACCTTTGAACATATAATAAAATAAATATAAATGCAAACACCCAAAATATAGAATTATGCCCTAAATTTGCACCCTTTCACATGTTTACCTTTCAGAAGCATTTACTATTGAGTAAACATTGACAAGATTGGGTGCCTATACATGGTATCATTTGATATCACTCAGGGCTCATTCCCACTATGATTTAAAGCAATTTGCTGGTTGTTTTATATGAGCCTTGTTCCCATTGGAAATGGTTTCACACCCGACTGCGATCGGTCTGACTCACATTGAAGCAAGACAAATACAAAAAAATTACTCTTTTCAAATACTGGTTTCCTGGAGGTTCTTTTGGGGAAAAAATGATTCAGAAGAGTGATCAACAAGTGTGAATGACAGATCTGATTCACAGGCAAGCAGGGAGGCAGGTAGAGCCACACCAGGCCAAGGTGCAGCAGGAGGAGCAGCCTCTGAGGTGGGGAAGAAGAGGACCCAGTAGCTGGAAGAAGGAAGGGAAAAGGGGAGGCTGACTCCCCTCGGCCCCAGCCCCAGCCCCAGAGCCCTACAGGAAAGGGAGTGGAAGCCACCCTGGGAGGACCGTGCTTCGGCCGTCCTTGCTTCTCCTCAGAGCGCCTCACCCACACGAGCCTTTCTTTGGCTTTGCCTTCAAAGGGAAAAGAGAAAAGGACTGTAAGACCAGGTGCTCTCTTCCCTGCTTCCACCCATTTGCAATCTTTGGGTCTCCCTCTTTGCAAAGGACCACCAGCAGCAGCACCAGACCCCCAACTTCCTCCTGCAAGACCCCCAAGGCATTCAGAGAGGGAGAGGAGGAAGGCTGGGGTGCACTGAAGAGGGCTTTTTGTCTCCCCAAGCTATGGAGAAGGGGGCCAGATGTGTGTTGTATGGGGGGGGGGGCTGAATGGGGTCTGCTTTTTGGAAGTCTAGGGCTTAGTGGCCCCCACACTGGGTGACCACAGGTCCTCCTTTTAGCACACAGTCCTCCCTTTCAGCCTTCTGTCCAAATGCATTCTCCATTTTGAAGCATGGGTTTCTAGGGCAGGGGTAGGCAACCTAAGGCCTGGGGGCTGGATGCAGCCCCCCCAAGCCCTTTGGACCACCCCAGGCCAGTCCTGCTGCCGCCACCGCCGCCCCCCGCCATGATGATATTGATTATTGTTGTTATTACTTGTTTTTGGTGTTTTCTTGGCAAAATCTCCACAGGGGGTTTGCCATGGCTTTTCTGAGGCTGAGAGAGTGTGCATACATATTTTTTTAATTTTTAATTTTTTTAAAAAAATATATTTATTTATTTATTTATTTTTGGTGCTTCAGCCCCCCAATTGTCTGAGGGACAGCAACCCAGCCCCTGGCTCAAAAAGGTTGCCTACCCATGTTCTAGGGGCTCATTCCCACTAGTGGGAACAACATGGGATACTGAAATAATTCGCTTCCATAGTGGGAACTACTCATCAGCCTCTATCGAATTCATGACCCAGTGTCAACGCGAATCACAAACTAGTTTAAATGCAAGTGGGAATGAGCCCTCACTTAATCCATAGTCACTGACTCACAGTTCAAAGTTCTTCACAGAGTTCTTTCTTTGGTCTTTGACCTCCTGTGGCCTTTTGTTCTGGCAAGCTGTGATTTGTTGTCACATTTTTTTGTGAATATGTATGTGCAAAGTCTCTCTCACATGGTAGCTGTCATTAACATTGGAGCTGAGTGGAGCAGCAACTGTTTACAGATGACTTCCAACAATTTTCCCCATAGGTCTTCCTTTTGTCCTTCTTGAAATATGCTTATTAAAATGAATGCTAAACATTAAATATATTTACTGACCTTCCCCAATATCTTTCATTATAATAAAATTTTGATCATATAATTCTTCCTCGAAGTAAAGTACTGCTAATTTGGCAAAGACCCTAGTTGTCATCTTGGCTTAAATGTGGTTTGCAAGCCTTGTTACAGGAATTAGACTTTTGCAACAAGGTATTCCTGAATACTTGAGTATGCTGGGAATGGAAGTAAATACAGTGGGGCCTTCCTATATGCAAGGAATCCATTCCAGACACACACACCTCATGTAAAGGAAAAAAACACATATGTTCAAACCCCATTTAAAACAATGGGAGATGCTCCCACTAGTGGCACAGCACACATGCCCATTATTTTAAACAGGGCTTGACTTCTGCATAAAGTCAAAGCCATGTATGGCGCGCCCATGTATGGCTCAGGTGCGCTGTATTATTGCCTTCATTTTACAGATGGAGAAATAATTACAGCAATATATTACAGTTGATAGTTTTATGGGTTCTAATGCATCCCACTTCACTCCAAGACCATTTCTAAAATTTGTTCATTTTCACCAATAAAATAATAAATACCATGAATGTGAGGGAAATCCTTTGAAGTTCTTTAAAATGTATTTCCACAGGGAAGGTGACAAGTTCATTACTAACAGAATCAAAAGCTTTTAAAGAAGGTAACACAACATTAGAGCAAACCTTGCTGAAAGCTTTGTTTTTTTGTGTGTGTATCTCTCAGCAGAATATGAATATCTAACCTGGCACAGATAATACAATGTTCTAGCAATATTGAATGAAAGGACAATATGCAATTCATCTGGATACTTGTGACTTATTTGAAACAATTGGCTAATATAAGGCCTAATTCTTACTCTAAATCTGTGCCTGGGCAAATCTAGAAAAACCTATCTTGGACTAAAGCTCATAGAATTCCCCTGCCAGCAGGGCCACTGGCCTAAAGCTGGGGAAATGTGAGCTCTGTAGTCCCAAAAATAACTTTTCCATGCTTTTGTATGGTCTGTACCACTTCAGATTCCAGTGGTGTACAGAGGATAGAATGTTATTAGCTGTATTTAGGTAGTTATCTATTTAGTTTTAAAACATTTCTATCAATATACATGAACACATGTACATGAGCATATGAAGGAGTCATGGGGTTGCATGTGTGCTTGTTTTACCCTCCTAGTACATACTCCCCAACTGTCCCTATTTGGCAGGATCAGGCCCAATTAATTGTCCCATTTTTCAGTGGCTTTTAAAATAACATAGTCACTTTCTCTCAGCCTCAAAGGATGGCAATGACAAACCCCCTCTGAACAAATCTTGCCAAGAAAACCCCATGACAGGTTTGCTTTAGGGCTGCCATAAGTAGAAATGATTTGAAGGTACACAACAGCAACAAACTGGAGGTATACAGTTACAGACACTAGAATATTCTCTGCCCAGAAGTGGAAGGATGTGAATATTCCTTCACAGGAAGAAGGGTTGATGAAAATGTACAGTCGGCCTTCAGAATCTGCTAGGGATGCATTCTAGATTCCCCCCTGCAGATACCAAAATCTGCAGGTGCTCAAGTCCCATTGTCCTCAATGATGGCATGGCCATGTGGGGATCATTGGGCATTTTGCCATCCAGCCCACAAAGCCAGCCTCACTGATCTCAACGTGGTGGGCAGCAGGGGGCTGCCTCCTCTTCTTCCTCCTCCCTCTGCTCTTCCTCTTTCCTCCTTTTCCTCCTCCTCCTCTTCTCCACACTACTTCTTCCTCTTCCTCCTCCCTCCTCCTCTTCCTTCCTCCTCCTCCTCCTCGTCTTCCCCCCACCACTGCCACTTTTCCTCCTCCTCCTTTTCCTTCCTCCTCCTTCTCTGTTACCTCCTCCTCCACCACCACCACCATCACCCCCCTGAAGGCTTGCTGTCCGTGAGTGCTGAAATCCATGAATGGCAAGTCCATGGATACAGAGGGCCCACTATATGACCTTGCTGAGATGGACCCTTTCTCTCTTCTCACTGTCCTCTTTGTCCTCAGCTTACTTCAGTTGCTGCAAATTGAGTTTAAAGTGCTAAAGGAGTTATCACTCTGTTAACTCAGCAGGAGGGAGAGGAAAGGAGGGGATGGAGTTGTGCCTTTTTCTGTAGTCTGAGGCAAAGCAAACTGCTGCAGCCTCTGATGTTGGTTGTCCACACATGCCCCCATTTTCATCTGGAGTCAATATCCAACTCCCATTTGTTGAGTGGAGAGGTCTGAAGGGGATATTCTTGGATAAAATTTGTTACATCTTTACTTGTGTTCACTTCAACAAGAGTAGAATTTGACAAATGCTGGGGAACCCTGATTTAACCATGGACGTTATCACATGGGGAGTCGCGGGGAGAAAGTGGAAATAACCGGGCACGAGCAGAAGTCTTTAATTTACGGGATTTATCCCGTTCCGCCTCGTCTGATAACTAAATTTGAATTTAAAGGGGGGTTAATTCGAACAAAAACCTGATCTTTTCATTTTCGGGATTTTTGAGGATTTGAAAAGATCAGGTTTTTGTTCAAATTAACCCCCTTTTAAATTCGAATTTAGTTATCAGACGAGGCGGAACGGGACAAATCCCATAAATTAAAGTCTTCCGCTCATCCCGTTTATTTCCACTTTCTCCCCGCAACTCCCCGTGTGATAACATCCCATGTAATGGAAGCCTTTTTGACAGAAAGCTTGTAACAAATGAATTGACCATAAACTCATTTGTGCACTCAGTTAACACTGAGGCCCGAATTTCACTACAATTAGTATCTAACCTAATCCAGATTAAAGGAAAAAAATTCCAAGCGGGCCCACAACTTCAGTGGATGGCTGGAAATAAGATTTCTCTGTTTGCTCTAAGATTCTTTGTTGTGGCTTGCCAGAAGGAGGGAAGAAGAACTCCATTGGTCTCCTCCAGTGAGCTTTTCCCTCATAGGAATTTATCGCACAGGGGACAATTGAAAGTATAAACAGTGATTAGCCCGTGATAATCCCGCAACTGCACTAATGGTTTTCACACACGTCATGTTCAAAGTGATATTATCCTGTGAATAACCTGTTATTACTCTCGGCGTCCCTCTTTACATGTGGACGTCAAACCACCTCACACACTTGACATTATATATGAATAAAAATATTTTGTTTATTTAGTGTCCATATTTTCATTTGCACATTCATGTCTATTCATATTTTAACATTTTATAAGGAAATAACATTTTTTAAATCAGAACAGTTTTAGTTAAGTAAATTCAATATTTAACTCAATGCATGTGTGGGTTTTACACATTAAAAAGTTTGGGAAGAGGAGGAGGTGGGATCAGAGCCTCCAAGTCTTGTACCACCCTTTGAGCAACTCTCCCCCCCCCCCCCGCCATTTAAGAACCACTGGTTTAGCACATTGCTACTCAAAATGGTGGTCCATGAACTAATGCTGGCCCCTGAAGTCCCATTGCTCTTCCTGCTCTTTGGTAAGTTTTCAAGAAAGAAAGAAAGAAAGAATTGGAGCCAATGGACACAAATATGGCACCAGTACCTGGCACACTATGAAAGAAAATACTAGTCCCCCTACATCAGATTGCCTGAGCAACATTGGTTCAGAGCAGGGCCATGCTTTAGTCTTGGATTTGTTGTGAAAACATATATGCCCCAATGACTGAGGCAAGCTGGGCTATGCAGAAGAGAAGGAAGAGGAGTAGAAATGAGATGTACTTAGGGGCTTCACAATAAAAAGGAAATTACCGGGGGTTGCAGACTGCCAGAAATAGTGTGAATTCAGTCCACTTTTAGGGTTAGGGTTAGAGTTAGGGAACCATGGGAACTGTATTTTATTGTGGCATCAGAGTTGTCTGACAGAGAAGGCTCAATGTCTCAGAAAAATAACAGTTCCCATGATTCCCTAGCACTAACCCTAACCCTAAAAGTGGACTGAATTCACACTATTTCTGGCAGTCTGCAACCCCCCTAAGAGAGTAGATTCTTAGGGCTCATTCCCACTTACATTTAAACTGGCTTGTGATTTGCTTTCACTCTGGATCAGTGAATCAATTCCAGTCGATGCTTCGTTCCCACTATAGAAGCGGGTCTTTTCTTTGTTCGCTTCTTTTTTTGGCATGATTGTTCCCACTAGTTTGTGCCACTTCAAAATGCTTGTCAATCATCTACACATCATTGGTGACGCAACCGGCAACACATTGAAAAAAACACAGGAGAGAGTCATGGGTGCCATGGCCAGAATTCTCCCCTGGGATGCATGGATCCATGGGTGTCATGAAGGACTCTCCCCTAGGATGTATGCAATTTTTTAAAAAAATGAAAGTATATGTGCTCCATTGTTTTTTCAATTACTTGTCTCGCTAAGGCACAATTGGTCTGTTCACCCGGCTCACCACCTGCAAGTAATTGCAAGTAATTGCAAATACAATGGCACACATATACTGTCAATTTATATATATATATATATATATATATATATATATATATATATACACTGCCCCATAGGTCACACCACAAAGCACAAAGGCAGCACTGGGAGAGGGGGAAATGGTGAATTTCCCCAAAAACTGGTGAGGGGTGGGGTACACCCCATGCCAATCCTCTGCCACAGTTTGATGCAACTCAGGTCTGTCATTACCACTTGCTGAATATGCTTGCTAAGCGAACCGGCAAAAAAAACAAAAAAAAACCTAGTGTCTGAAAAGAGTTGTTGTTGTTGTTGTTATTATTATTATTATTATTATTATTATTATTATTGCATTTGTCTCACTTCAAAATGAGTCCAGACAATTGCAGTTGCATCTGAAACCATTTCAAATGGGGACGAGGCACATTTAAAGTGATCAGAAAATTGATGTAAATCATAGTGGGAATGAGCCCTTAAAGAGTTTAGCTGTGGAGTAGCCTATTAGTTTAGGGCAGTGATTCCCCAAGTTTGGTCCTCCAGATGTTTCCCTGACAAGAATCCCTGAATATTGACCAGGCTGACAGGGGCTTCTTGGAGCTATAGTCCAAGACTGTCGTCCAAAGTTGTAGTCTGGAGGACTAAAATGTGGGAGCCACTGGTCTAGGGGAAATAGCAGTGGGGAGTTTAAAAAATAAGATCAGGAAAGGGGAAGGGAAATTTGGGCAGTATTTTAGCTCCTCAGATCCTTTTATCTACTGGATACATGCCTTTTAAAAGCATACCAGAGTCCATTTAAGGAAGACAAAAGGTCAACATGGACGGAAGGGGACATAAGTATGCATTTTAATTCCAATCCACCCACCCACCCTCTATATCAGACTCTTCCATTTCAGTGATGCATTTTACTTATGGCTGATACTTTTTCTGGCAGCAGCAGAAACAGCATTCACTGGTTCCCAATTATAATATAAACAAGTTGCTTTATATCTATCTCCTCATGGCTGGTATATCAAAGCCTAGACACAAAGAGGTACAGCACTGCAAAACCAAGTATTTTCACTAGAATAATTCAACATAAATTTCTTCAAAAATTATTACCTAAATAATTATTAGTTACTTTCCTATTTAAAAAACAAACAAACTGAAATTGAGGCTGGGCTGCCCTTTTTTCTCTTGGCTTTGGAGACCAGATAAAGTAGTCTAAATTCACCTTCAAGAAAAACCTAATTTGCTCATGCTGGGTGGAGATGTATTTTCTATAGGCTTCCTCTACAAGTTTTTCTTCCAATTACACTGTATAGTATTCAGCATCCTCATGTCCAGTTTGTGTAGAAGAGTCACGCAATGATGCTGTTCCTGGACTGATATCCCTTGAGATTATTATAGAGACTGTAACATTTTAATGCTTCTCTACCAATATCAAACCTCACTGCATGTAGAAATCTAGCAAAGCAGGGAGCGCTTCCGTGTTGCACTGAATCACTGTCCTCTAAACTGGAGTAAAAACACCAGGCTAATTCTAGTTGCCATTCCTAAATAAAGTAGAACTATTGAATTAATGTGACATACACTAGTGTTGACTTATTAAGACGTATTCATTTCATTGGGTCTACTCTACTGTGTATAAATAATTAGATTTAGTTGTTTAGCAATCTTATCTAATCCATAAAACAATATACAGCATACATGATAGATGGGGAAGGAGATGAGTACCAGTAGGAAAATGTAATTGACAGTTTGCTAGATATGATGGTTTAGAACAGGGGAAGGCAACCTTTTTAAGACCTGGGCTGGTCTCCCATAGCCCAGGTCTTGGCTGGGCCGAGGGGGGGGAATGACAGCACGTGCACACGCACACCCTCTGCTGCCGCACGCGCCCCCCCGTGCATGCTGCCACCGCCGCAGTGCGCGCGGCTGCAGCCGCCACGGCGCATGATGCAGCCGCCATTTTGGAAATCAAAATGGTGGCTGCAACATGTTTGCACATGCACAAGAGTACTGTGCATGCACAAACGTGTCGCGGCCGCCATTTTGATTTCCAAAATGGCAGTCGCGGTGAGCGCGGCCGCAGGGCGGCAAAAACGCGCCACAGTGGAGGAGGAGGCGGCGGCAGCGGCAACCTTCAGCCTGGCCCGGTAAGTCCAGGGACCGGGGCCTTAACCAGCCCCCGGGCCGTAGGTTGCCAGTCCCTGGTTTAGAATAACATCTCACAACCTGTCAATTGCCAGATGTTTTGGATTACAAATCCTACCATTCTCATCCAGCAATTGTACTATAGGCTTTGTAGACCAGGACACCTGGAAACTGTCAGACTGATGAAGTGACTTAAACTACAAAAGTAACAACAACAACAACAACACAGTTTGAGTATCTCTTATCCAGAATTCCAAACACCAAAATACTCCAAAATCCAAAGTTGTCCTCATGGGTGGCTGAGTTAGTGAAACTTTTGCTTTCTGATGGTTCAGAATACACAAACTTTGTTTCATACAGAAAATTATTTTAAAATAATGTATATAAAATTAACTTTCAGGCTATGTGTATCAGGTGTTTATGAAACATAAATGAATTTCATGTTATAGACTTGGGTCCCATTTCCAAGATATCTCATTATGTATATGCAAATATTCCAAATGGGGAGGGGGGGGAATCAGACATCCCAAACTCTTCTGGTCCCAGGCATTTTGGATAAGGGAGATTCAACCTGTAACATAATAATAATTACATTATTAATAAATATAAATAATTCTATTCACATCTTTCCCTTCCCTCTGAAAACCAGAACTAAAATCAATTAGTGAGCCAACAACAGGACCATCTGTTATACACCATCCTCTAGAACACTTTTCAAAACTGATTAATAATTTGAAAATTAATCTAACAGATTGTCTATTGTGGATTAGAGATGTAAATCTTCCTAAATCTCATTCTTGCAGACAAAAACATGTAAGTTTATAATTTTTCTCCTTGCTGAAAGTAGTTTTCAAAGATTCTTTGCAGTTCATGACCTATTCTGTCCCTAAATAAATAAGTAAATGCACATTTTATATATAAAAGTGGATTTTTGATGCAGAAAACACATTTCCTGCAAAGAGAAAAACATTTTTTGTGTAGGAGTGTTATTGTACACAAAGCAGCATTTTCTGCACAGAAATATTATTTTCTGCACAAAACACACTGTTTTCTGCTTCGGAAATGTGTTTTCTGTGCAAAAAATGTGGGATTTTGTGCAAAAAAAAAATCCCCATGTGCATTTTTTAAAAGCAGAATAAGTACTGAACTGTGAAGATTTTTTTCCATCCCTAGCATAGATATAACCAAGGTTGCACTGGCACAAAGGACACAAGACGCCTCTTTTTGGGTTTAAACAGGCCACAACTTTTATTTAGCTGTACAAGGTCTATTTACAAACCAATAAACATTAACAAATTTGTCACATGTGTAAGTGAAAATGTAATCCACCAATGGGTGGTCCTTCACCGCATGTGACAAAATAAATAAACAATAATATCAACAAATTTACAAGCCCCTCCCCTCTGGAAATGACATCATATTACATCATATGATGTCATGCAATTAATGACATCATGCATTCAACTGCATACGTCATTTCCTTTAAATTTGTCTTATGCCAGTCTTACCTCAATTAATTTAAACAGCCAGATTAATTTTCCTGTGGGGTGGGGTCATTATCCACCACAAGAGGGGGCCAGCCTAGCTAGGCATCCCCTCCCCCCCCCCCCCCCCGCCGCAGGCAGCTTTTTCAATTTGAACAGAGACATACCTCTTCGATCCTTCCGGAGAGAGGTAGACCCCATCCCCCCTGTACAGCTGCGGCTGGTCAAGTTAATACCATGCTCAACTAAAAAGAAGCCCATTTTAGAGAGCTGCTTAGCCACGTAACGGTTAAGGCAGTGCCGAGCATTGTTAATTGCCATGTCCTTCTGCGCTCCAGGCCAGCAACGCCTTGGCAAAAGTTTGGTCCAAAGGATCACAGTGCCCGATAACAAATTTTGGACTTCTTGCATGTCCTTGACTACCTGTTTAGCCATCTGTAAGCATGAAATCCAAACCAAGTCCTTTTTTCTCCCAGTTGTACTACCAAAAACCGGGGTTGTGAGCGGAAACGTGCCAACTCCATGATAAAGGAAGGAGAGATCCCCACATCATGCCCCTTTGCCCAAACCACTCAGTGATTCCAATGTGTAAAAGGCCCAACGTATTGTCGTGGCGATTCACTAAAAGGTGGTGTTCCGCCCAGAAGACCAGGCTGTGGCCTGTGATCTATGTAATGCTGCGGTAAAAGCCAGCTGAAACTAAACAAGACAAGTTAACATGGCTTATCAGGAATCCGATTACCTGATTGCCTATCATAGGACTTAAATGCACATGGACACCACATGCCAATTCTGCAAATATCGGCTTCACTCAAACCGTGAGTGGCTGCAGCTGTTGCTGCTCCAATATGAAAGGAATGCGAGGAAGAAACATTCCTGAGGCAACTCAGCCCTCCTTAGAGTCTCCTTTAACACAGCCCTAAATTGAAATTGCGTTAAGGGCAAACCAGACAAGTGAATAAACAGGTAGCCGGCCAAATTAGGCCTAATGTTCAAGTAGTTAATCCATGCTATCACTGGGCAAATTTGGCCTTGCGGCGTTTTAGCTAAGCAAATAGACTGACCCTTTGCTAACTGGTCAGTCTTAGAGAGCCTAAGGTGGATTTGAATCCCCTGTTCTATTAAAATTAAATCAGAAATTGATAGAGCCCTGCC
This sequence comes from Phrynosoma blainvillii, assembly GCA_026167975.1. Classification (NCBI taxonomy): domain Eukaryota; kingdom Metazoa; phylum Chordata; class Lepidosauria; order Squamata; family Phrynosomatidae; genus Phrynosoma; species Phrynosoma blainvillii. The sequence goes on along the minus strand of JANUYF010000001.1, from coordinate 224,480,046 downwards.
AGATTTATCATTACGGAATCCAGGCACAATCTCACTGATTCTTAAAGCAGCAAAAAGGCTATAGCAAATACTGCTTCAAAAAAAGCCTCTTCCCCATGTGAATAACATGTATGGGCTAACTGATCCCGTAACTTAGCCAAGACAGGGCCAGTTATTGGCCATCATAAGTCTTTTGCGACAGGGGATTCCTTGGACCGACCCTCCACCGTACTTTTGACCCTAAAGTCTGTAGTAGGGTCAAAACAGCCCTTTGCCCCAGAGTAAAATGCCAGGGTGGCCAACCTGCCCCTGATAGTGACAGGTGAAAGTCCTGTGTGCTAAAATAAACTATAACAAAGGACCAGGTCAACTTCAACTGGCCACTTTTGATTATCCCCAATTGCCAGTAAAAATTGATTAAACAAATTCAAAGCTGTTTGACAGGACTTGCGTGTAAATGGGGTAATGGAATTCTAAATTACCCTATGAACTTCTAATCTCCGAAGCTCCAGAGCGACGCTGGTACCTCCAACAGGTGTGTCGATGCCTCAGGAGCCAGCTACCAGAACTTGGAGAGCTGAAACGAAAAACGGGGCATACACCAAAGGGTTAAGCACACCAGGAACATGTTGAGCTTTAAATAACCCATTAAAATTCAAGCATTGCATCACCATCGCCCTTAACAAACCCACAACTTTAGGAGACTAGGAGGACTGAGGACTTAGCACATGCACGGCCACCTGGTTGTCACACCAAAACCAGACTGTCCTGTTAGCAAACTGGCTTGCCCACAAGTGCACAGCCACCACTATAGGAAACACTATAGTTCCAAAACATAAGGTCTCTAGTCAGACCACTTTTGACTCATGCAGAAGGCCAAGCCTCTGCAGCCCACTGGCCATTCCAATAAACACCAAAGCCATGGGCACCAGCAGCATCAGAGTGCACCTGAAAGTCTGCCCTCAGCAGCATTTCAGATCTCCAAAACAATATGCCATTGAATTGCTCCAAAAAGGAGTCCTAGACCTTTACATCCTCACGAATGTCCCCTTGTGATTCTAATGTGATGATGCTGGGCCACTATTCCTGCAATAGCCCTATACAATCTCACACAGAATGCTTGTCCCAGAACTACAATGCTACAGGCAAAATTCAAAAGACCTGGAAGTAATTTAAATTCATGAAGCGTAGCTTTTTGTTTCCCTAACATAGCCCCCACTTGCTGCCTCATAGCCACTAGTTTTCATTAGGCAAACAAGAAATTCCAGCTATGGTGTCAATCTCAATACCCGAAAAGGTCAGTCGAGTATGTAGACCCTCGGTCTTTTCATCTGCTAAGGGTACACCTAGCTCATATATTAATTCCTGAAATTGAGCTAAGGAATCCTTGCACTGTGAAGAATTGGGATTCCCAGTGATTAAAAATCATCCAGATAAAGTGCTATGGCTTTATTACCAGTCCGCTTAACTGCACACCAGAGAAGAAAGGTACTGAAAGTCTCGAAAGCTGAACAAGAAATCGAGCATCCCATTGGCATGGCTTTGTCAAAGGAATATTTTTCCCTCATACTAAAAATCCAGTAAATCAAAATCATCAGGGTGTACAGGAAGGAGTCTAATGCAGACTTGATATCAGACTTAGCTGAAAGGGATCCCACGCCCAAATTCCTAATCATCTTAACCCTAAAATAAATAGATAGCAGCCTCCTTATTAGGGGAGACCTTTAGCCATGCCACCAAAGTGTCTAACTTAATTAGTGATGGGACCTTTTCCCCCAGACGAAGCTGGCTGGGGGGGGGGGGCAGTACCCACCCCTGTTCTTTTGCCTCTACCTCAGGAAGTTCATGGGTGGCCACCCCCACAGGTCTTACAATTGTGCTCAAACATGCAGGGTTGTCTTTTACACTTGTTAGCATTAAAGTCCCAGCATAAGCCAAATTGCCTTCTCTCTCCAGTGGCAGGCCTCGCATTCGGCCCTCTTAGCATGGTAGCCATCGGGACATACCCATTGTCACACCTGCTCGAGGGGGAGGCCCCCACCATAACATCAGCCCAAAGCTCAGACTGAACATGTCTCCAAGACAATGAACAATCCTGTGCAGCTCTCATCCTAAACTGCTCATCATATTGAAGCCATACTGAACCCTTGCGTTGTGATGGCAGTTAGTGTACGCTTTTATTGTAATCTCCTGATATTTAGAAAAGTCAGGAGATCTGAGTGGCTCTTTTTCCTATATAACATCTCTGTAAATAGTGAAGCCCATAATTCAATTAACAAAATTGTGCTCTAGCTTAGGGCGTTTTAGTGCTTGAAACTCTTTTGGCAAACTAACAATCCCATCTTTTACCATGATCCCCAGCTCGGGATCCCTAAAGACAGAGTAAATAAATCCATATATTCACCCTTCCAAATCCTTTCTTTAGTGGAAAGGGGAAGGTGTGAACCAAGGGGTGTAAACATTCCAGCATAAGGTGTAAATTCCATGTTCCCAACCACTCCAGATAACAAGGAGCACTGGAAAGATACACCAAAGAGGTTTTGTTAGCTACAGCCATAGGCTGACCATCTTGCACCCAAGTGTCAGGGACCTGTGAAATTGCAGGCGCCTGCATGGGAGCATCCAAAACCACAGGGCTGGGCCATTCCAAAGCCACACCCTGACCCACCTGGCCACCTGGAGCCCAAACCAAGGTAGGCCAATCAGCATGTGCAGTATCAGGAGACAAACCTGAAACTGAAGCTTGCTGGGAAGCTTCACCAACTGACTGCATTGGTGCCCCGAAGTGTGGCCTCGCAACAGCTCAGGTGTCAAAGACAGCAGAGGCAGCAGCAGCTTGATCACCTCTCTATTCACCATGTGTCTGCTCCAGTGCACCACCTGGAAGAACCACCCGTCGTATGAGGTTGTATAAATCAGCCAAAGTAGGCTACTCGGAGACAAGGGCAGCCGCACCCTGTGCCTCCACACCCAGGACTCTTTTCAAGAGATCCCACACATCAGCAATACTGGGGGTGCCCAGCCTCCACAGCAAAACCACCGATGGACCCGGTGTAGCATCTGCCACCTGAGAATCAGATGCTACTAGAGGAAGCGACACTTCGGTGTTACTGGTGCCCGAAGGGCTGGCGATGGAACTGGTGGCTTTAGCCTGTAGCTCCTTCTGAGCAAGTTGAATTGCAAAGCGCCACACAAGCCTGAACAGTTTTTGCCCAGTTGTGCCACCTGGGGAGAAATCTCATCATCTCTGCTGTTAGACTGAAGGCCTCTTTGAAGCAGAGTGACCCGAGCTAAGCACGGCTGAAGCTGTGCACCTCTTGGACTGGGCTTTACTACATGGCATCTTAAACTCAGTGAATGGAACACGGGCCCAAACCAAATCACCCAACCATGGATGATTGCCACCAGGCCCGCAGGCTGCCCTTTCCCAAGTCTCAGAAGAGACGCAAACAGCTAGGAAGCATCACTGGCAACCACCAAGGGGAAAGGTGTCCACTGAGGGTCCTAGCAGAGCCCTCACCCGAAGACTACTGTCTTCTTACCACCAGGCCCGCAGGCTGCCCTTTCCCAAGTCTCAGAAGAGAGGCAAACAGCCAGGAAGCATCACTGGCAACCACCAAGGGGAAAGGCGTCCACCGAGGGTCCTAGCAGAGCCCTCACCCGAAGACAAGCCCACAGGCTGACCTTTCCCAAGTCTCAGAAGAGACGCAAACAGCCAGGAAGCATCACTGGTAACCACCAAGGGGAAAGGTGTCCACTGAGGGTCCTATGCGGAGCCCTCACAAAAAGACTGCCATCTTCAACACACACTCATCACTGGGGAGAAGTGTAACCAACCCTCCCGAACCAGCGATGGGGTCTCGACCTTACCAGACCGGGGTTACCGGGGCGTCTCTGGGCCTGAAATCCAGTACCGGGTCCACGCACCCGGTGAAAGATGCCTTCCGCGGGGCCCTGCTCGGGTGTACACCCCCGAGAATTGGGGATACAGAGGTGCAACAGGCCCCAGAGGACCGGCCCGAAGGCCTCACTCGCCCCCACGGGCTGCTCAAGGAACAATACCTGAGCCCCCGAAGCAAGCGAGAATAAAAGTAGGCATAAGCCAAAATTAGCCAAAACTAAAGAAAGCGCTAGGCCAAAAGCCAAGCAAAGCCAGAGCCAAGAGTGGAGCGATGTTACTCATTCAGTTTAAGCTTGAAAATGGCTGCCTCCACATGGCAGCACAGAGCTATAAAGAACAAACTCTTGTCCCAAGTCTCGTGAGACCAGTAGCACCGCGAGACTTGGAGTAGTAACCAAACAACCTGATTGGATGAGGCGTGCAGGTGTTCCCATTCCCCTGCGCGCCTTGACCAACCAGGCTTCTCGTGTCCTTATTTGACCAGCACAACAAGAAACCCCTCCCGACTCGTCGGGGGGTGTCTTTCTTTAAGTTTTGTTTTGTTTGCATTTTGTCCTGTTACTATTAATTATATCTGCACAAACTCACACATAAACATCTCTTATGGATGATCTCATAATTCAGTGCATTAATCTCCCCCCCACCCCCCATGGGTTCAGCTTCACATTGGTAGTCATGATTGAGTCAAGGAGCTCTCCATGAACATCTCTTTCCTGTTTCATATGGAAACTAGATGAGATAAAATGAGACCAATTTCCTTAATTTGCAACAACCTTTCAAGGCTTTGTTCTATTCTCCTTCACAATAACCTGGGAAGTAGATCACATGTATTCTTATGTTATAGGTGTGGAACTGAGAATGAGAAAGTAAACCCAAGTTTACTGCATTCCAAACCAGCTCTTGCTGCTGTTGGAATCAAATTAACCCTCAAAGGTTCAAATGATTGCATTTTAACATACTATATGAATTACTCATTTAAGATTTACGCTGTACTCTTTCTCTGCAAAAATAAATAAATAGAAATTTATATTTGAGAACATATGTTCACAGATATTTAGTGGGACTACATGTGTACATCAATGAATGCATGTACATATGCATAAAGACATTTCATTTTTTTAATTGTAACCATAATTCTTACTTGCTGCATTTTGAAATGTGCCATTTCCTCCAAGCTATTCCATTCAATCTGATAGATAAATATCCTGTAGATTCAATTGTTAAACTGAGATGAATTTTTTTTAAAAAAGAAACATCTATTTTGCTTGAGACTATGGGTACCTTGTCCATTGGGAGGAACGGGATCCTCAGGAAGCATAAGGCGAAGGTTAAAACACTTTTAACACAAGATATCCGAAGAGCCTATCTTTCCATTGTATTGTGTATCTTCTGCTATTTTATTGGCATGAGTTGAATCTGAGAGCAAGAGGGTTGCACTAGGACTAATTTCAATTGCAGATTACCATTCCTGGCTTTCAATTTTCCCTAACTTTCACAAGACTCAAGGTTACTGCCTTGAGTTATTAAAAGTCCCATAGATTCCAGCTAATTATGCACCTAGACAAGAAACAGACTGGCATTGATTTTTTTTTTTTTTTGCCCTTTTGCAGATGTTGACACCTGTAAAACACTTTTGAAATTGGAGCACGTTTTGCTGTTGGAAGCCCCTCCTCAAAGTATCAGTCAGACTTCACTGTTTCTAATCTCTCCCCCAATCACTCTTTATACTCATGACGCTGACAATTAAAGTCCATTCCTCTTGATGAGAAAACAGTGTCAAGAAACAGATTTACAGATAAGTAATTGGGTGTTGTTGTTCTGTCAGAATTCCACCCAAGGTAAAGTCTGAGCTCTTTTAAAATCCTAGCACAAACCTGGGGTAGCTGAATGCTGTGGAAAATTCAGCCCTTTGGTAAATTTAAACAGACTCAGGAAAATTTGTGGCTGAGATAAAGCAGGGTAATTTTGTTCACATGTAGTCTTTGGTTGCTGCAGGTATCTTGTGCTTCAGGGGAGACTGGGTCAGACTAGGTGTTTAAAGGTAATGCAGATTCCCTATGATTAACTGGGGACTCCAAAAGACACTGCAGAAATAATCCAGTTTGAGACTGCTTTAACTGCCCTGGCTCAGTGCAAGGGAATTGTGGGAACTGTAGTTTGTTGTGGCACCTTGACAGAGAAGGCTAAATGTTTCACAAAACTACAGTTCCCAGAATTCCCTAGCATTGAGCCAGGGCAGTTAAAACGGTATCAAACTTGATTATTTCTACAGTATGGTTTGGACTTAAGTCTTTCCCCATACACACTAGTTTCTTCAGAGAACATGCCTTCAGCAATCAGACTTGCAAACTAAGCCCCCCCTTTACTTCTAATGACCAGTCACAAAAAGAAGCATGCTAAATGCAAGATAAGAAGGTGAGGAACTAAGCTATAACAAATAGACATTGTTCACCATATGGGGGTGCACCTCTGCACAAAAACATAGTAGCCATGTTGTCTGGTTTGATTCATGGTATTAACTCAAAGTGCTGAAGGTTCCAACATCATTCCCTCATTAGGGATGTGACTCCTTTCATGGATCTTCTACTCCTGCTCTGGTCGGATCTTATTTCCTTTAAATCCACCTGATGGCAACAGACATTATTTTACTTCTATCCCTTTCTTTTTGAAAAATATCATTATATAGCTGCAGACTTGGAACAATTATTAAGGAAGATCAAAGAAGAAAGCGCAAAGGCAAGCTAGCTGTTAAGCATAAAGAAAACAAAAATAATGACCACAGAGGATCTATATACATTCAACCTAGAAAATGAGGAAATCAAAATAGTAAAAACGTTTTGACACCTTGGATCAAACATTGATCAGAATGGAGATTGTAGTGCAACCCTTTTGCTCTCAAGAAATCAGAAGAAGACTAGGAGTGGGAAGGGCAGCTATGAAAGAACTAGAAAGGTCCTAAAGAATAAAGATGTACAACTGAGCACTAAAATTAGAATCATCCAAGCCATTGTATTCCCCATGTACGAATGAGAGAAGTGGACAGTGAAGAAAACTGTTAAGAAGAAAACCAACTCATTTGAGATGTGGTACTGGGGAAGAGTGCTGAGGATACCATGAGCAGCCAAAAAGATAAACAGATAGGTCCTTGAACAGATTAAGCCTGAAATCTCCCTGGAAGCCAAGATGATCAAATTAAGGCTGTCTTACTTTGTCCACATCGTGAGAAGGCATGATTCATTAGAAAATACAACAATGCTAGGAAAGGTAGAGGACAGCAGAAAGAGAGGAAGACTGCATGTCAGATGGATAGACTCTATTAGGGAGATCACAGGCCTGAATTTATAGGACCTATTCAGAATAGTAGGGGACAAGGGGTCTTGGAGCTGTCTCACCCATAGGGTTGCTATGCATGCAACTAATCAGTGCAATTAAGATCTAGTTATGAATTACTCAGAAACTTTCAGTAGTTTCCAGCCCTTCTAATCCTTGTGATTTCATTTTTAAAAAAAGAAAGAAAAATCAATCTGAAACAGGATCTGGAGTTTGCTTGATTGTTCCCACTTCTCCCACATATGTTATGTTATAGAGTCATGAAGGTGGAAGGAACTTTGGAGGTCACATACACCAACTCCTGCTGACTGTGGGATCTGAGGATTCCCATCATGTCTTCTTTACCACACCAAGTTTCAGCTCAACAGCTGGCTATCTCCAAAACAATGCAGGGAAAATGGGTAACAAAAGTGAAACACTCCTATTTTCTCAGCAATTTTGGGTGAAACATTTAGGATTTGTACTAAACCTTGACACTACCCATGTTTTTCCTATTAATTAGGCCAATTATGTATGATCCTGCCTTGTAACTATATGTTTCTGTGCTGTATAATTCTAGAACACAATTCCATTTCATTCACAAATTCCCCATCTTCATTCACCAAGAAAAAATGAAGAAGGAGGGGTAGAGAGGTGAAAGCTGGCATACTTTGGGGTTGAGAGGTGTAATTCCTTTCTACAAGATAGCTCTTTTTCCCCCTAACTTTTTTAAAAAGCAAAGTTGCCACTCAAAAGAGCTTCTTGATTTCTGTTGCTCATAAAATGTTCTTGGGAACAAGTCTACATTCAGTGGCATCTCTAGGGTTGGTGTCACCCGGTACAGTAACTCATGGTGTCACCCCACCATTGACCTCTTCCCATTTCACACCATCCTTAGAATCCTTAGGAATGCTTTTTGGCACTATTGTTACTCATTGTCATTCCCATAGACCAAATGCTAATAGTTGTGATATAAACAACTCGCAAAATGAATATTATACCTTCAAATTACAATATCATGTGCACAACCTAAATGTATTTACATATACATAGTGCAGATTGGGTTAACATGGGATGTTTTTTTTTGGGGGGGGGGGGGAATTTAAAAAGTTTTTTTTTTTAAAAAAATTAAAAATTAAAATTAAAAATTAAAATTTTGAAATTTGAAATTATAATTTTACAAATTCTGGGGCTTCTCTGTTCTCCTCCCACTGAACTTCATCCCACTTCCACCACCTTTTAAAGCATTTTAAAAGGGAAGCATGTGAATGCCTCAGCCTGTTTCTGTCAAAAGGTAGATGTTTGAGGAACAGAGGTGCCACCACCACCACCCCTTTAGGGTGTCAACTGATGCGGTCTGCACCTCCCACACACCCCCTAATGACACCACTGCAATATTCAGTGTCATTTTCAGTGGCATTCTTGAAATGAGATAATCTAATATTTGGCCTTCCCCCAAGAATTTCCCTGGGAAGGATCTCCCATTTTCAAAGGGAACTGCAGCTGAAACAGTGACTGTATTTTTTTTAAACTGTACTTTTATTTTAAGTTAAAAAGAGGAGGGATAGGAAACTACCTTTAATAAATAATAATAATAAATAAAATTGTATTTATATCCCACCTTTAGCTGAGGCTATCAAGGCAGCTTACAATTAAAATACAATCCCATACAATTATAATAGACATATAACCCCCCCCTTAAAAATATATTAAATCATTATCAACACTAAAATTAACTTAAAACAAACTACAAGTCAATACTATTAAATGGCCAGCACTCTGAATATATAGAAGAGTGATTTGATGGTCTGGTGGCAGGGGAGAGATTGTAACAATGTCATTCTGGGAATGCCTGCTGGAAGAGATCCGTCTTGACGGCTTTTTTAAGCCATCAAGTTTGACTACATTAAAACAATTACCTTTGACCACATCAGTCAAAGAACACACACACACTTGAAAGTATGATGACTTTCACTATCACTTTACAGTCTTTGGGGAGTGATTTTGTCCAGTGGATGCTTTGCTCCAGCTCTACTCTTGTCTCCTCTGTTTTTCTTCTGAAATACCAAATACACTCATTCCTCATTTGCGGCTTTGACTTTTGCAGATTTGATTATTCATGGATTTTATTAATGTGTTCTCTCTAGGAATCTCTAGGTCCTCTAATGCAACTCTATGGTCAACTTCAACCAAAAGGTGCACTGAAGGACCTAGAGAGTTTTTGTTATTTGTGGGTTTTCCACTTTCAGAGAGGTCCTATGCCCATAACCCCAGAGAATGTGGAGGGGCAAATGTACTTGGTATACATTTATAAAGCAATCCCTATAAGCTGTTCAGTAGCTCTGTAGTTGCACAAATTAGCCATAGGATTTTATTTATTACTATAATTGTTTATTAGTGTAGTCAGAGGCATCAATGAATTACAATGAATGAAAAGGGCCAAATGCCTGCAACGGTTTGTTCCTGAAACCAATTTCAACACAGCAGCCAACCTTGTATGCCTTAATGCCTGCCCTATATAATCTCCAATGAATGTGATGGCTATTCCTGGGACTGACAAATTTCTCATTCAAAACCTGAATATTATTTTGCCTTGATTTATTGTGGACATAGACCACATAGCCATTCTCCCTATATGGTCTTACACAGAATGATGCATTCCTAATCAAAACTTATATCCATGCAAGAAGCAGTCATGATAGATTTGTGATCAACAGAGACAATTGCTTGCTAGTCAGCAGCCTTTCCCCAGACATCAATTGTTAGACAGCAGCTTTTAACAAGGGTAGATTATTCAATTTCATTAGTTGATACATTCCCTGTCATGTAGCAGGATTGATGGGGATTGGTGTTTGCAGCAAATTCATTCTTTGACTTTTCTATTGTCACTTCATCACAGATTCATTTAAGCAGATTCCACCATGGAACTGATTCCTTATGGTACAGCATGTCACGTTTCTCAAGATGGAATGAAAACAAGCTCAAAAATATAATGCGTTGGCAGAGATTTCCCCATCTCTGTAAGGCATGGAAATATCAAAAAGAGGAAATTACTTTCTTTCTCAAACCTATGCATATTGTGGGATCACTGGTCAGCAATTTGGGGGCCATGCTTTAGAGAAACCTGAAGTTATCACAGCCTTTCCATTATCATTAAAGTTATTAATAGCCCTGCTCTGAACATGTAAACTCTTGGGAGTTCTGTTCAGGAAAAGGAAAAAGAAATGGAACATTTTAGAAAACAAGAAGGTATTAAAATGTTCCTTCATGTGGCTGCAGGGCCAAGGGAACTAACATAATGACATGAAAGTAAATGAAGTTTCTACTTCAAAAAAGATGAGATTTTAAGGCTAGAGTTTTGTTCCTGTTGGAGTCAATAAGAAAACTCAGCGGGGGCAGAATGGAACAAGCAGGTTGATGATCAGAAGTGACAAGAATATCCAAACCACAGATGAGCTTTGGTAGTTTTTACTGAAAATCATATTCCAAACTTTAAATCGATGATGGACTCGTATGGAATTGCTATATTCTGAGTAGTTTTCCTATGAAGTTACACAAGTGGGATAATATGCCATATTGTCTTCTTTGTGAAAGGACTATAGCTCAGTAACAGGGTACATCCATTGTATGCAAAAAGTCTCAGATTAAATCCTCACTGTCCTCCCTCCCACAGTCTGGGAGAAAACCCTGTGTGAAACCTCCTGTGTTGCTGCCATTCAGTGTAGACTAGGCATGAGCAATTTGGGTGGATGTAAGGAATAATCTCTCTCTCTCTCTCTCTCTCATACACATACACACACACATACTGTTTGCACTGCAAAACATTGTCATTTACCATAGAAATTCAGAGCTAGGAACTAACCAGAAATGGGGGAATCCCATTTCCAGTTTGCCAAAAACTGCCTTTTGTTACTAAAACAAAGTCCATGGGGGAGTAAATTACTTGTTTATGGGTAGAAAAGGGCTTCTTTCAGGCTTTAGGGAGCACAGTTTTACTATGAAACAAAATGTCTGCCCCTCCAAGCACCTTGTTGTTGTGGCAAAAATAGGTTTGTTGCTGTACCATTGCACCAGATTTCAGGAACATAAAATCTGAGGGAAGGCAAAATTGACTAGGAGGCCACATGGCTTGCCCATCCCTGATAGAGATGATACTGAGATGGATGTTCCAGTCATCTACAACTTCTTCCTAAGTCGCGGAGCAGTTTAGAGTTTTGGAGGGGCCACTCATTTGCTTCCCACAACCACAGTGATTGTAAATCCCTAGCCTCAAAAATGATGCTGGATTTTATACTGGATTTTAAAATAGTTACCGAAAATTGTAATGAATTGGAGATCAATTTTATTACATTATTTCTAAAATCTGCTTTCAGTGTGTTGCTTTTATCTGCTTTGATATGTATCAAACACCTTACAAAATCCGCTATATATTTACACATCAGTAGGCTATAGACCATAATTCCATTCCACCCAAAATGACCTCTTTCCCATGCTACCCACATCTGAATGTCTGAAACTCCAGATAGATATAGATCTATCAAATCAGTGAGAATTGGGCCTAATCATCACAGAAACCAATGGGGAAAGCTAATATTAAATAACTTAAGGCCTCATTGCAGATTCTTTAAATATTATTCAAAGAATGAAGAGGGGCAGTGAGAAAAAAGGCTACAGATATTGCTCATGACAGAACCTACTTATATAGATACATTGTCAGATATCAGAATAAAATATTACAACAAAAGCTCATTAGAAATTGTTTCAAACTTATACATATATGGGCATAGATGTGCATGCATGTATATGTGAAATCTGGTGTGTGGTTGTATGTATGTATGTACGTACAGTCCCTTAATAAACATAAGAGGAATGTCACAGCTCTTACATTATCACTTTGCAATGATCCTGGATGACAAAGTGTAAGTGATCAAATCCTTTTTCAGGACTAATGATATTTTGCTTTAGTAGTCTAGTGATATATTTCACATGGAATAAAACAAACTGCTCATGCATAAAATTAATACTGTGGGCATGGGAAACATAAAACTTTCACCCAGTGATCTATTTTGCAAGGGAAATTACCACTTTACAGTTTGAGTTCTCTTACTGTCTTATCAGGTCACCTACATTTTCCTTGTTAAAACAGAATTTTCAAAAGTCTGTTTATTGTGAAGAACACTCTGACAAAGTCCCCTCTGGTTGTTTTTAATCCTTAGAAGTGAACATGAATGCAGTGGAATTATTTTCTACCAGAATTGTTTTTATGTGAACTTTAAAACAGGATATAGGGGTAGCACTATATATATATATATATATATATATATATATATAGTGCTACCCCTATATCCTGTTTTAAAGTTCATATATATATATATATATATATATATATATATATATATATATATAGTGCTACCCCTATATCCTGTTTTAAAGAGACAGGATATAGGGGTAGCACTATATATATTTTTAAAGAGACCATGCCATTGTAAAGATATATATATATAGGGGTAGCACTATATATATATAGTGCTACCCCTATATCCTGTTTTAAAGTTCATATATATATATATATATATATATATATATATATAGTGCTACCCCTATATCCTGTTTTAAAGTTCACATAAAAACAATTCTGGTAGAAAATAATTCCACTGCATTCATGTTCACTTCTAAGGATTAAAAACAACCAGAGGGGACTATATACACACACACCCTTTGATAGGGTTGCCATAAGATGGTAACTTAAAGGCCATATTAGAACAAAACTGCATATGTGCATATATTGTGGGACACATGCCCTTGAAGTTCTTAACAGTGATGATCTGTGAAATATTTCTATCCATCTGGTTTTCTGTTGAAGAGTCCCCCACTTTTTTCTCCAGCACAATGTCATTAGCTATGATTTTTGTTGTTGTTGTTTTTATGGACAGAAGCTAGAACTAATTTGTCTTTACAATGGCATGGTCTCTGTGAGTTTTATATTAAAGAAGTACTCTAGAAGATATCAGAAGCAATGCTATTGATGACTTAGCTGAAATATTCACATATAAGTGGAATGTATCGCTGAGAGAAAAAATAATAATCCAGTTTTGATCAAAGATTTGATGGGCTACACATTTCAAATATGTGCTAAAGACTGGTAAAAAAAAAACTAACCTTATTCAAAGTCAGAAATGTGTTCAAGAAAGATGCTTTTAAGAAAAGTACACAAAATGTGTATGAGGAGGTAAAGTAAATAAAGTAATAATTATCACCTGGAAGTTATTATGCTATATTGACAAAATTTTGTCAGTGTCATCATTGGTTCATAAGTGCATGATGTTGAGAAAATCAGCTCATTGTGTCCTTTATTTTATTTATTTTTTAGAGGTTGTGCCAGAAGTGACTAAAGTGTAAGATGGGGGTGTACGAGGGGGTATTGTAAAGTAATAATTATCATCCAGATGTTATTATGGTATATTGATGAAATTTTGTCAGTGTCATCATCACCAAGTGACTTTTTCTTTTCCCAAAAATGAAAAAACCATTGCAAGGTCGCTGATTTGACAACACAGATGACGTCATTTATGAAGTGGAAGAGTGTTTTAAGGCGCAATCTGCAGACTTCTTAATGGTATTTGGAGGGTCAAGAAATGCTGGGGAAAATGTGTAAATCTGGATGGTGACTACATAGAGATAAATTAACAACTAAAAATCAAAAAAACTTTCTGGCAATTCTTTTTAAAGGTGATAATTAAAACTTTACGACACCTCCTTGTACATTCAAGGGAAATAAGCAAAAATATGGTTTGCCTTGCTCTGTATAAAATAAATAAAATGAAGTAAACCAGTAAAAACTTCATACATCCTGGACGTGAATGTCAGTAAGGGAAGAAATCCATCCATTGGGGCTTTATTGATGTGCCCATCAATAAGAATGCCACCACATTCTGCATCTCTCGACTTGACAACACTTCCTTGCCTTGCTTGGCTCTGAAGCTTACTTCAGGCCAATTGGAGTGAACTGCCTCCAGGTTTTGTTTAGTGTTAAAGAGGATATTCAAGATGCTGAATTTATTTTGAGGATAGCATTCAGAACCTTGAATAGGTCCTTTATAGTTATCCAAACCCAGGACTGGAATCACAACCAGCCTGATATGGGAGTCAACATCAAGGTTGCTGGTGATGGTGCTCCTACATCGAAATGCTCCTGCAGCAAACTAGCATTCCGATGCAGGAGCATCATCACCAGCATCACCTTGATGTGGACTCCCATGTATTCCAGACTTTTTATAGAAAAGAAAGGCTTTAAAATGTTTTTTTCTTCTATGGAAGAACATTGGGTCTCTGGGCCAAACTAGATATGACAGGGCAGCCACATGTATGTTATCTGTGCATCTGCTTGAATTGGCTGCATATCAATTAGTAGCTGAGGATCTTCTTTTTCCTTGGATGAGCCAGTGTAGGGGACTTAAACACATACCTGCCTTACCTGGCTGTACCTTATATGTACCAAGGTCCCAGGTTTAATTCCCCATATAACCAACTAAAAAGGATTCCAGATATTAGGTGAGCCCTTTCAGAGATATTTGTCCTACCCAATATCCCCAACCTCGATTCATCATATACTCAGAAAGATTGTTAGAAAAATTTCAGGTCTGGAATATCACTTTGTAAACCAAAAGAGAATGTCTCAGTCACTGGTTTTTACATTATAACATGTTCCTGATTGAATTCAGTTACCTCAACTGTTGCTTATTTTTGTTTTCACATCCATTATATCCTGCGTCTCTTGTACAGAGCTCTCCAAAAGGGCCCAGCTGGGGTTTTAAGGTGATTTTCTTTTCAATCATTGACCAGGTTCAGCACATTCAGGTTTCTGCCATATGACCAGTGTTTGGGAAATGCAGCAATGAAAAAGGATTAAACACAAATATTGTCAAATATTGACCATAGGAGGATGAGTTGTTGACAAGCAGCCAGTGTGGCATAGAGGTTTGAGTGTTGGACTATGACACTGGAGATCAGGATTTGATTCCCAGCTCAGCCATGAAACCCACTGGGTGACCTTGGGCAAGTTATATGCCCTCAGTCTCAGGGGAAGGCAATGGCAAACCTCCTCTGAATAAATCTTGCTAAGAAAATCACACTAGGGTCACCGTTAAGTCAGAAAGGACTTGAAGACACACAACACACACATAAACACACACAGCCCTGCCCTGTCTGTCACACTGTGTCTACAGTTCTGTTCCCTGCAGGCCACACATTCAGCATATGTATGTGCATTGCAATGTACTGGGCTCCTTCTCCTTCAGGAGAAAAACTTCACTGGCCCAGGATTCTCCTTCACACAGATGAACCCTGGACGCAAGTGGACTGGGACTGGCTGGTACATGTCTGCAACCCTTTTGCTTGTGCACATAGTACATGAGAGGGCTTGTATATTTAAATCAAATGAAATATATAGACTGTGGCAAAGATGTGACATGAGTACTCCATTCAGCCCCTCAAGCTAAGGGTGACATTTGAAAAGATATTTAACAGACACTGTCTATCAGTTAATAGGCTGCAGTTTCCACATTCTGGAGAACTATAGTATGTTTTGACTTGCCACCTGTACCTGCCTGAATGATGCACCAAAAGACAAGGCTAGCTGACTAGTGGAAATTTCAAAGCCAACATAGGTGGAGTCACGCCAAGCCAGAGCCTACATTTTGCCAGGTTGTTCACTTCATAATTCATAGACACCAACTACAGTTTGTCTCTTTTCTCAGTGAAGATTTAATAGCTGCCATGAAGTCTCCTATTACTAAGGTTTTATTATTTGTGAAATACTGCACAGTACATCTCCTAGGATACTAGAAGGTACAACCATAAATAATTAAAATGATGCTGTGATGGTCAAATCAATAAATTACAATTGGTGAGGAATTATTCTTGATTTTTAATTATTATATTAAAACAAAATTAGAGGTTCTTGCTGAATTTTGGACTCTATTATAGAGGCATTCTACCTAGCCCCTGCTCCAGAAACTAAAACTCAGGAGAGAAAGGGCAAGAACTAGAATCTCAGAGCAGCACAGTACTACTACATCTTGTATTTCTCTGTCTTTCCTTGCATTTAGTAGTTTTTAACTGCATTCTACATGGTTTAGCTGAGGAGGAAGAGGAATGATACAACAGATTGCTTTGTGTTCCTCTTACAGAATGAATTACTTAGACAGTATATGAAAGCAGCATCCCAACATGATGAGAAGCAGACATGCACAATTGCATCCTAAATGTCTAATGAGACACGGAGAGCATGTTTTTCCACTTCTTCATTCCCAGAGGATATCTGTCATGAATATTGGAATTTTGTTATGTCACTAGTCCTGCTCATCTACATTTGGGTTGCAAAAATGATGTGTCAAGAGAAGAGCACCTTGCATAGTTACTGTGTGTTCCATAAAAGATTACCCTGCATATGACTGTGCTTCATACCTTTTCTATGACCTCCAACATGTACAGTAAGGAATAGAGAGAAGGGTTTAGATAATAAACAAGCAAGCAAACAAGCAAACAAACTAGCAGTTTTCTGTCTTTAACAAAAACATCCTGCTATTCTGGTGCATTGCTCTTTTGAAACATTGTTTTAAAAAGGATTGATCCATGAAGTTTACAGAGATGGCTGGAATTAACATTCATACAAGGTGACAAGACGTCAGGAGCCCAGAATAATGACACCAAACTCATAGCCCACTCCAGTATTAATGCAAAGTGGGAGCAGATATCATCCTCCACATGTAAACACCCTGTATTCCCTCTGCCCCAGTGGCGTCACTAGGGTCGCTGTCATTTGGTGCAGTAAATCATAGTGTCACCCCCCCCCCCATTGCCCTCCTCCTATATCACACTGTACAGAACCCTTACTCATGTTTTTTGTACTAATGTTACTCATAAATCATAATTCCCACATGTTACTGAATGTCATGGTAATAGTTGTGATATATAAACCACTAGCAAAATTAAAATCATACCTTTAAATTACAATATCATATGCACAAAGTAAATATGTTTACATATATATAGTTTTATGTAGTTAAAGTGAAAATTTGGTAAAATTGGATGTTTTGAAAGAAAATTTTAATTTTAATTTTTTAATTTTTTAAAAAATAAAAATTTGTTGTTTTTTAAATCAATTTTGAAATTTGAAATTTTAATTTAAAAAATAACAACACTGGAGTCTCTCTTTTCTCCTCCCACTGAGGCTCACCCCATCTCTCCAGTCTTTTAAAGGGATGCAGGCAAATGCCACAGCCTGTTTCTGCTAAAATGGAGATGTTTGAGGAGCAATGGTGTCACCCATCCTTAGGGTGTCACTTGATGCAGTCCGCTCCCCCCTAGTGATGCCACTGCCCTACCTCACTAGCCAAGATGGCTTCACATCCTTCTCAAGTCACTATGTAGGTATGGAAGAGCATCCACATGTTCTGTATGATTCCCCAAGTCAGTGAGTGATTCCTGCTACTAGTGCAAGGGATGGTATTTTATAAAGCAGGGATGGACAATTGTCAAGAGTTGGGGACACAGTGGCCCCTATCAAGGACCACAGAGGACTGCATTTCTTAATGTCACCAAAATTCTGGCAGGGGAGAGCAACTATTTTATTGCTGCAGAATAGTCAATGGCATCTCTCAAGCAACAGAGCGGGGTTGCACCTGGCTATTTCACAGTTTTTTTCAGGCATTTTAAAGTCTCCCATATCTTTTTAAGGCTTGTAAGGACTAACTGTTGAACCAGAAAGATACTTGGCTTCTTGGTTTGGTCATTTCCTATTTTGGAAAAAAAAAAGAGAGAAGTAAAGGCTTAAACAAGATCACGGGGTGGCAGTGTTCTAATATATTGGGAAATGGACAAAAGCAGCTCACAAATGTCAGCTCCACAAAAATCTGGTAGGTGTGTATAGACCATCAAAAGGCACAAAAATGACCTTTCAGCTACACATGACCTACAAGTGACACTGCCCTGCTTCATTAAAAACAATGATTCCAGATGAAACTTTAATTGCATGATTTTGTTGTTAACTGCCCTTGAGTTGATCTTGACTCATGGCAACCTTACGGATGAGACATTTCCAAGACCCCCTTTCCTCTACTGCTCTGCTTAAATCTTTAACAGAGTCCATCCATCTGGCATGTGGCCTTCCTCTCTTCCTACTTCCCTCCACCTTTCCCAGCATTATTGTCTTTTCTAATAACTCTTCTCATGATATGTCCGAAGTATGACAGCCTTAGTTTGGTCATCTTGGCTTCCAGGGAGGTTTCCAGCTTGATCTGCTCTAGGAACCTATTGTTTGTCCTTTTGGCTGTCCATGGGATCCTCAGCACTCTTCACCAGCACCACATTTCAAAGGAATTGATTTTCTTCCTATCATCTTTCTTAACTCTACACATCCATACATGGCAATAGGGAATACAATGGCTTGTATGATTCTGACTTTTGTGCTGAGTTGTATATCTTTGCATTTTAGAATCTTTTCTAGTTCTTTCATAGCGGCTCCTTCCATTCTTAGTCTTCTGATTTCCTGACTGCAGTCCCCATTTCTATCAATGTTTGATCCCAGGTATGGGGATTCTTTTATTATTTCTGTTTCTTCATTATCTAGGTTGAACTTGTGAAGGTTCACTGCATTGTGAAGGCTGAACATGTGAAGGTTCATTGTGAAGGTATCGCATGATTGCCTGTCCCCTTATTCATAGGATTATGTCTTCTGATAGGAAACACAACATTAGAAAGTGTTTGGAAGAGCCAGACAGTGAGATTAAAGGATAAATGGGCATGTACATGGAGAGAGATGCCATACAGGAGGCCAATTTAAGTTAACAAATGCCAGTCAGTGTTCATAAATTGAGAAGGGCCAAACTGTAGGAAACTGGTCTCAGTCTTCCACGTGAGAAAATTACTGCTTGCAGTAATTCAATGTTCTCTTCCTAAGAAAGGGGCCTGTGGCTTCACAAAAGACAGAAACACCCTAGATCCCAAAAGGAGTTACTTTAGTGCTGCTAATGGAGTTTACTGTTCTTTGCCCCAGTCCCCATATGGCCAAAAGGGGAGTGCCCTTTGTCTTACTGAGATCCCCAAACCAAATGAACATCAACAGAAACAATATCTAATATAAACTGTAGGCCTCTGACTCCAGCACCATCACTTTTCATTTCTTCTCCTGTATTATTATTATTATTGTTAATATTAATATTTTGTAAAAACAGCTTTTGCCTGATGATAGTGGAGCTTAAAAATTTGCATGGTGTGTTTTGGTTGGCCAATAAAAGTATTGCTCTTTCATGGGCTTTGTTTTATTTCTTGTCAATGCAAGTCTCTGTTCAAATTTGAGGAAAATCGCATCAATCCTGTTTGTTGAAGTGTCTTTCAGTAGCTTCATATTCTATCTGTCCTCTCAATATTTTTTACTTAACTGGGATAATTATGATCAGATACCCGGCATTATAGGAACATGAAATATTAATCTCTATATTTTCTACACAATAGAGATATAGCAGTCTGATACCCCTTTAATTTTCATGGCTCCATCTTATGGAATTCTGGGATTTATAGATTGGTGAGATACTTGCAGTTCTACGCTTCAAGTGCTCAGGTCAATTCCTCTGAACTGGAGGTCTTTAGAAGGAATATTGCACCCCACTTGATTCCGAGAGTGGTACTAAAGTGCTAGAATTTTGCAGTGTACACACACTTTTTCTCCCAAGTGTTAATGTTCATTCTTTTTTCTTTTCTTTTCTTTTCTTTTCTTTTACAAATGAGAACAAAAAGCGTGAATTGTATAAACATGTCCAAGTTGACTAAAGGTTGCTTGTAGGCATGGCTAGGATTGGCAGGACTAGCCAAATGCTTTGATGATTACAATAATTCTGCTATTGCTGCAAACAGCAACCCAAACTTTTGGGTTGGTTTTGTATGCTATTTTTAAAATCTCCTCCAAGGGAGTGATAAGTGCCCTTATTACAAGGCCACATTTGAATACTTCAGCACATTTTCAGAGTGGTGCATAAAAGCTTAGTCAGGCAAATGTACAATACCATTATCTTGACATTTTTTGTTGTTATTGTTTGAGGGTAGACACAGCACCACTATTTAATAGGACATAGTGGAGTTTCAGGATCTTATGAGTGAGTTACATGTGCTTCTAGTACAGGAAAAGACTGAGGAATCAGCCACCAAGGGATGTGCCATTTATTGCTTGGAGAAATGGCAGAACTTTGCTTAGAGCAATGGCAAAATATAAGAAGCCATGCTCAAGGAATTCCAAATGCTAATAGGGCCCTTGAGTTTCACCTACAGGATGGTAATGCCCAGAAGAACCTTAGTTACACATTTACATGATGGTGTAACCACCCAGTACCACCTTATCAGGATGAGAAGAAAATTCAAAGAGTATCTTAGAATACAGGCATATTTTTGTAAACTTTCTGGAGGAAATCACTAGGACTAGGTGTCAGAATTAGTCAGTTCTGTTCCAAGGATTCAGACAATAGTCTTGGTGAATGAACAAAAAGACTTTATTGCAGACCAAGAACAGTAGTGATCAGTAGCGAGTTCAGGTTGATACTGCCCTTCTCTGCCTTTTTGTCCCTGTATATAGACTGGAGTTACCTAGTCCCGCCTGTCTGTAATGTAACAATTTGACATCTGCCTGGTAACTGCAATGTAACCTTTTCATTTCTGCTCGGTGACTTCTATGTAACTGCTTGATTTCTGCCTGGTGACTGTACTACAACCTTTTGTTTTTCTGCCTAGTAACTGTGAACCTCTTCATTTTTGCTTGGCAACTGCGGTAAAACTCTTCCCAACTGTTTTTTGAAGGCACCAAAATTTAAACTCATCTAATACAGATAACACATTCTGTATGTTTATATACATACAACACAAACCAATACAGGATTTATATACACATTTCCCAACTTCATATGTAATGGCAAAACCAAAAACGTTTTGGGTTCTGACACTAGGGGCCTTGTAGCTTGATAATTACATGGATCATCTCTACTCCCTTGTTTGTAAGTGGATACCACTTACAAAAGTATACATCTACACTAGCTGTAAATCCATACTGAAATTAAGTTCCCTGTGTTGTTTTCATCTGTGAACAATTTTGATCAGTTTGACACTAATCCTTTCATGTTATTTTTAAGTCTTTTTGGACATAAGATGCCCTCTCCAGATGCCTTGTTAGGTTTAAGTATTTTGTTCAATATTCAACATCCTCTGAAGTTACTATGAGCCAAAGCTGTTGTTCTTGTTCATGCACTGTTTGTTTTGGTAAATTATTTGAAGTGCATTTTCTGATAATATTTTCAAAATAAGCTACTCCAGTAATAGGAGGCATTTCTGGTTCTTTCTGGAGGGGGGAAATTGTAGAGGACAGAGAGACCAGGTTTTTTTAGCTTCCAGACATAACTGACCAACAACCGGCTGAAAACATACCGGTAACAAAAATTATTTCCAGTTTCCATTTTTTGAGTGATTTTTGTCAGGTGCGGAAGTCGACACTATCCACCACATTTGGCCAAATTTTGGGTAACTTTTGTCAGTCTAATTTTAGGGCTAGGGGAAGTCTGGAAGAGTCCTGGTGGCACAAAGAGCCCCAAGGGTCTGCATGCAGCCTCTCACCCACAATTTGCCAATACTTACTCCACTTCTTATTCTCCTCAGAGCTGCCCAGAACTTTTGTTCATCATGTTCCACCAGACTTGACTCAGTTCCTTCCCATTATTAATAAAATATTCTCATTTTTCCCTCCTGAGTAGGCATTTATATTCATTTCACAATCAGGTTAACCTTTCCAAGTGCCCTTCTGTTCTTCCTTTTTTGGGATTGCTTTCTGAAATTTATCATCTCTTTTTGCATTTTCCTTCAGTTCGCATCAAATCACCCATATATATATATTTATATACGGTTTGTGATTATTTTTGAGCATAAATGGTTGCCAGCGAGTGCTTAGGAGAAATTTCCTCATCAATCCTCTGAATGTCATCACATTCATCTAGTCTGCCCCTCCTCAAATCTTACCATTGGTCATTCCACAGCAAGCTTGTTATACTTTGTGTAGCATTCACAAACCATTTTGTAACCCAGAACTGTGCCCTCCATTCTACGCTTTGTGTCTAGGTTGAAAAAAACAACTTAGTCCAATTAGCAGTAATTGAAGGGGTATCACTATCCACCCATTTATACATCAAAACTACTTACCCAGGACAACAATGCAACAGGGAAACAAATGAAATCTACCATACTTGTCTCTGAATCTGCTAAGTAGATCTAATGACCTATTGACCTGCCCCTTGGACTATGGTACAAACATATTATTCTGTTAAGAAGACAAGTATAAATTACCCTGTCTTTGCCTTTCTCTGATTCCTAGATACCTGACAGATATTGTGTATTGTCAGTATACCTAGTACTACTCTAGTCCTCAGATGGCTAGTGAGCTTTCTCCAAAACTTGGCTTCAGATCTCAGCTCAAGAGCATGGAAGTGTTTGAATAGTCTGTTACATAATGCATCACCCAGAATCCCCCCAAATTATTTATGCAGTAGCACAACATCTTTGTGTGGAAATGTCAACATTCAGGCACTGCAGTGGGCTTAGTTGCCAATCCTGTGAAATCTCTTGTTTCTTTGTACTAGTTAATTGAATAAGAACTAACTAATACAATAACTAACTAACTGGGGGGGGGGGGAGAAATCAATGTGAATGTGGCCAATGAACCCCACTTTGGGAGCCTCCAAGCCCTTACCAACACCACAAAAGCCCACCACTCCCCTGAAACATTTTAATTTTTTGGCATAATTTTTAGAAAAAGGTCAATTAAAAATTATCACTAGAGCCCCTCAAATATGTGCAACACCCCTATCTAATCTCCCCATACTGCCTTACAACCCTATCTTCTCTCAAATATGTTTGGTTTCACTTCAAAGAGGTAACACTTGTCATTGTGAAAAAGAAACCAAGGGGAAAGAAAGTATTTTGGTGTACTTGGCAAAGTGTGGTTTGAGGGTGGGTTTGGGATTAGGAAATTGACCCAGTCCTCACACAGTTTTCCATCCCTGAACTCGAACTTCCACTGCAAAACAGTAGCCCTCACCAAAACCTGTGGTAGTGAATTCCATCAGTAGTTTTACATGATCTAGAAAAGTGTTTTCTTCCACTTGTCCTGACTTTACTGCCAGTTCTTTCCAAAAGTTGATACTGTTATTGGTATGGGGGTGGGGGTGGGGGGTATCAAAATGTAGTTTTTCGATGTTGTTGTGTGCCTTCAAATTATTTCCAACTTATGGCAACCTTAAGGCAACCCTATCATGAGGTTCCCTTGGCAAGATTTGTTCAGCAGGGATTTGTCATTGCCATTGCCATCCTCTGAGGCTCAGAGTGTGACTTGTCCAAGACCACCCAGGGGATTTACATGGTCAAGCCAGGGTTTGAACCCTGGTCTCCAGAGTCATACTCAAACCACACCACACTGGCCAGTCATAATTTTTATAACCTTATTTTATGGTGCTGTTCTTTAGTAGTCTTTTCTCTAGGGTTTTTTTTTTAAAAAAAGCTGCACTTGGTTTTAGCCTTTTCTGGCAAGAAAGCTGCCCTCTCCTTCTGCTCATTTGGGCTGGTCCAAATCTTTTTTGCTCAGGATTGATGTCTGTTTTGGTCTTCCTAAGCCATTCCTACGAACAGCAAAGAAAGGCTGTTCCAAGGTTGGTATCACAGTAATACGGTTCTGTGTAAAACTTGTACACGGCTTCCTTAACCCCCACAACCCCTATTACACCTCAAATCACCTTTGCTTGGGGCATTTTTCTGCAGCCTAATTCTCAGGATTATACCACGGTGCCTCATTTCTAGACGTTTCCTACTAATGCCTTTTACATTTGTAGCTCGTACCGGGAAATCTAGTACCAAAAGGTTAATGTATATCCATTAGCTCAGTTAAATGTGCTACTAGGAGACAACTGATTTCTGTAAATTCATTACACCGCAGACAGCACACAAGATACTTTAAATCCTCTTTCTGAAATCTGAGAGGCTATTAACACCATCTTGCCTGGAAACAAGTAAAACAGTTGATTTTTCAGATACTGGAGTAATATATTTTTAAGCCTCTGTAGAACCAAAGCAAAGCAAAGCAAAGCAAAACACTCCAAATGTATTAACATTGGCCACACTTAATGGTCTGCCTTCACCTTCTCCTTTCTGCTTGCCCTTGAGCCGTTCAGTTTCACCTTGCATTTTTACACCATAGTCCTTGCATTGCTCTCTAACAGACAATAGTTACCACATCTCTAAAGTCCATACTGGCCACAATGGCAGGGGCAGCCATACTGGAGTGTTTCTGCATGTGTTTGCTGTTCATGTTGTTGGGTGGAGTAACTTTATTATGATCTGAAAAGGAGAGTAGCTGAATCCTCCTCCTAACTCTATCCCTCTTGTTCCAAACATTTTTCTCTCAACTAACCTCTAATACCTCAGAGAGACAATATCAGAGGATGTTAAGACGGTGCTACATAGGGATGTAATTCTTCCGTAATCCAATTCTTGAAAGAAGCAGTGAGTAATTTTTGTAATTTCCTTCATGATACATTTTTCTCTGTGCTGAAGTTTGGTACTTATTCCACATTAACATGTTTATGGGATTTTGTCACACAACATTCTCAACTGAAATACTATTTTCTGCATTAAAAAAAGGCTCTTCTTTGTACAAAAATAAGACGTGTGAATTTTGTACACAATAAGTCCCAAGCTGTGAAGAGTCACATCAGTCCAGGGTTCTCCTCATCAGGGTTTGCTGACATTCAGAAACACATTTTTCAACCATATTTTGAATATTCTTTCAATCCCCATTGGAAAACTGTATTGGGGAAAAGCCCTAACAGGCTAGACCAAGCACATATCCCTACACTGTTTTTCCAACCACTCGAATACCCTTCCCCAACTTAAAACTTTGAAACTGTGAGTGTATGGTTATTGTTGTTGTTTTTACCTCAAATTGCCAAGGATTTGAAAGAGGGGGCATTGTTTACCTTCAAGTTATTTCCAATTTATGGCAATCCTAAGGTGAATCCGTCATGGAGTTTTCTTGACAAGATTTGTTCAGAGGGGTTTGCCTTCACGTTCCTCCGTGGCTGAGAGTGTGTAGCTTGCCCAAGGTCACTAGGTGAGATTTCCTGGCCAAGCAGGGATTTGAACCCTAGTCTCCCAGAGTCCTAATCCAATATTCAAACCACTGCACCACACTGGCTCTATTGGGAGGGTACTACTGACCATTTCATTGCACTTTCATAACCTCCAACACTTCATAGATGAAAATTGGGACATGTGTGGCCAGACAAGAAAGCCAGCATGGCGTAGTGGTTTGAGTGTTGGACTATGACTCTGGGGACCAGGGTTCAAATCCTGGCTCAGCCATGTAAATCCACTGGGCAAGTCACACTTTTCAGCCTCAGAGGAAGGTCATAGCAAACCTCCTCTGAACAAACTTTGCCAAGAAAACCCTGTCATAAGATCACCTTAGTGTCACTATAAGTCAAAAAGGACTTGAAGGCTCATAACAACAACATGGCCAAACAGCACCAGCAGTTTGTTTTTGCCTGAGCTTACTGGAAATGATACCTCTTCTCCCTACTGCTAAATTTGAAGTAAGCTGAGGATAAAGGGGGAAAGTCGGAAGAGGAAAGAGAAACGGGCATGTTAAGAACAAATGAAAAAGTAGTACAGAGGTTTAACTGGAACTCTTCCTACCAAATCAGGACAACTTCAGGTTATGCATTTTAGGGCATTTTCAGAGCTTTTCTATTTTTCTAGTATGTACAGGACTTTTTTCAAAACAGCAAGCGAAGAAGACACTTTCTGTTTTGGAGGGGGGAAAAGGATCCTAGAGGCCCCAAACATGCCAACAATTGCAGTAAAATAATGGAATCCACTTATCTTTGATTGTGTGTGATATATCCTTTTATTTACTCATCATTGTATGCGAGCTTC
This sequence comes from Phrynosoma blainvillii, assembly GCA_026167975.1. Classification (NCBI taxonomy): domain Eukaryota; kingdom Metazoa; phylum Chordata; class Lepidosauria; order Squamata; family Phrynosomatidae; genus Phrynosoma; species Phrynosoma blainvillii. Next base: position 224,453,843 of record JANUYF010000001.1, on the reverse strand, counting down.
TCCACTAGCTATGTATCCTAGATCTTCTCCCACCATCTTTGGATAGAGAACTTACCTGTCTTTCAGTTAGAAACTATTTCTAGTCTTGTATTTATAAGGGAAAAAATTATGAGACTTTCGTGATTCAGATGCTTATGTTGTAAAATGGATATTGAGAACAAGTGAAAATTAGAACATACGGTGAGGTCCTTGTCGTCCGCTGGGGTTTGGTTCCAGGATTAACAAAATCCTTGGATGCTCAAGTCACATTAAATATGATGGCATAGTAAAATGGTGTCCCTTATATAAAATGGCAAAATCAAGGTTTGCTATTTGGAATGTATACATTTTAAAAGTATTTCCAAGCTGTAGATGCTTGAATCCCTGGATAAAAAAAATCCATGGATACAGAGGGCTGAGTATACATCAACTGCTTGCTTTGTAATAGTACCAATGATTTTCAGAACTTCAGACCAGAATTGGGCCACCACAGGGCAAAATAACTACATATGGAGATAGGTGCTTTTGGATCTGCAGCCCCTCCACCAGCTGGGGATATAGTTTTGTTAATATGAGCCAATCAGACAGGTGTAAAATACCACTGGTAAATCAATTCGAGAGTGCATTCCTTGAACTTAGGGGGGAAGCAGACGGGCGGCCATGGGCCGCCCCGGGAAGCTGCGCCGCGGGGCTGAGGTATCCCCACACCTCGGCCCCGCGGCGCAGCTTCGCCGCCCCTGGAAGGAGCGCTAAATTGGCGCTCCTTCCACAAGTCACCGAAGGTGCACCGCAAAAGGCTGCCAGTGCACTTTCGGCGACTTTTCCGTTGCAGCGTGTATGGACGCTGCAGCGGGAGGTCCTCCTCGGAGTGCCAGCCATGCGGAGGGACGGCTGCTCCAAGGACGACCTGGGGAAGGGGTTGGGGAGCCCACCATCCGGCTGCCCCTCCCCTTCCCTGCCCCCCAAACGGCTCTTTAAGCTGTCTGCTTCCCCCCTCAGTCACACAAAATATGAATGGAGTTGATGTCCAAATGTTCAATCAGTTTGCATCTGGAATCAGAGCTCCAGAGTCAGCTTCTCATCCTCATTTGTATTAAGCCTCTGTCCCTGTGCCTCATCTATTAACCATTTGCTAATCTTTTGATGACTAGTTTTCCCCCCTGCTTTTCATATTTTCAGGTGGGTTCTGGAGGAGGCCATTTCAGCTGTGTGGGGGTGGCCTTTACTATTCCCCACTTGCCCATCCCTGGAGTAGGGCCATTAGAATGAAAACAACAACAACAATTTTAGTCACAATTAACATAAATTTTATTTCAAAGGCTCCCACTTAAGTCTGGATCTAGCTGTCAGTCAGCATCATACCAGCCATTGAAATAAAACTGAAAGTTGGCTGAGTGTTTTGGACAGTTTTGGTCCATAAAGAGTAATGTTTCCAGTCTCTGACTGGATCATAAGCAGATAAAACACTGGATCTGAAGAGATTAGCAACTTCACTACAAGTTCAGTGAATGTCATGGTGTGTGGGTGGAGGGCAATGCTAACACTAATGGCATTTACTCTTCTCTGCTCTCCTCTGAGGGAGAATTGGTATTTGTCAAGCTTCTAGAAATAATGTATATTAGAAATGAACTGAGATTGGATAAGAATTTCCAAAAAGAGGGAAATAACCTTTAGCTTAAAGCAACAAGTTAAGATGGGAGCAACGCCACCACTCCCAGCAAAGAAATATGGACAACAGGTCAAATCTTACCCAGGGCCCTACATACCACCAATGCTAACTCAAAACAGGAGCAACAATTAATATCTCATGCTGGCTCCCAGCTAGGTCACTCTCAGTTAGGGGACATCTGAGATCCAGTACCTCAAGATGCTCGTGAAGACCATAGGCAGATTTTAATAAGCCCACTTTAAATGTTGAGGACTTCAGCTTTGGGGGAAAGCAAGTAGTTGTCTAAAGTGCTGCTAGCCTACAGAAATGAAATCGAGGTATTAGCGATGATCTCCTCCTTCCCCCTAAATAAATATATTTAGGGGGAGGATATATATTTTTAAATATATTTATAAATATATTTATATTCAGGGAGACTTACAAATTATTAAAACCATACAGATTTAAAATTATTAAAATTACTAAAAACTATACAGATTTCAAATCATGCCAAAAATCTCTCTTGAGTTTTTGTGTATGTGCATATGTGTATTTGCATCTTGTTTAAAAACCAATTAATCTATGAAGTTAAAAACCATTTAAAATTCATTAAAAGGCCATATTTTAAAAGAACAAACAGCACAGCTTACCATTAAAAGCTCATCACAGCCAATTCCTAAAAGCCCGACAGAATAGGAAAGTATTTACTTGCAGGCAGAATAACAAGAAGGACAAGAAGCTACTGTCAGGACAGAATACGGAGAAACAGAATGGTTCCCAATTGGCAAAGGAGTCAGACAAGGTTCCATCCTATCAACCTATGTGTTCAACTTGTATGCAGAACATATCATAAGGAAAGCAGGGTTGGACACGGAAGAGGGAAGAGTGAAAATAGGAGGAAGAAATATCAACAACGCTGATGACACTATAATACTAGCAGAGCCTCACAGACCTGGAACATCAAAGAAAAAAGTGCAAAGGCAGGCTTACTGTTGAACCTAAAGAAAACAAAAATAATGACCACCGAGGACCTTCCCAAGTTCAACCTAGACAATGAGGAAATAGAAATAGTAAAAGAGTTCTTATACCTGGGATCAAACATTGATCAAAATGGGGACTGCAGCCAGGAAATCAGAAGATCAAGAATGGGGAGGGCAGCTATGAAAGAACTAGGAAAGATCCTAAAATGCAAAGACATACAACTCAGCACAAAAGTCAGAATCATACAAGCCATCATATTTCCTATTGCCATGTATGGATGTGAGATCTGGACAGCCAAGAAAGAAGATAGGAGGAAAATTAATGCATTTGAGAGAATGTGGTGCTGGAGAAGAGTTCTGAGGACAGCCAAAAGGACAAACAAGTGGATCCTAGAGCAGCTCAAGCCAGAGATATCCCTAGAAGCCAAGATTTAGACTGTCATACTTTGGGAAGGCTACATGCTAAATGGATGAGCTTTATTAAACAGGCCACGAATATGAGTTTGTAGGAGCTGGGTAGAGCAGTAGAGGACAGGGGGGGCTGGAGATGCCTCATCCATAGGGTCACCATGGGTAGAGATAGACGTGAAAGCAGTTAACAACAACAATGACAACAACCACAGCTATCCTAGCCTCCCTAGGGAGAGAAGTCTTGAAGTAGCCACCAAGAATGCCCTCTCTCTCGTTTCTACCAAATGGGACTTGAAAAGGTAGTGGGGCAGAGAAAAGGGCCTCTCCCAAAAATCTTAGAGGTTGAACAGGCTCATATAAGGATATATGGTCCTTCAAATAGCCTGGAGGACAGGGGGGCCTGGAGTTGTCTCATCCATAGGGTCGCCATGGATTGAGACTGGTGTGAAGGCAGTTAACAATAAAACAAAATAGCCTGGACTTGAGCCTTATAGGGCTTTATACATCATAACCACCACTTTGAATGATGCCTGGAAACAGACCAGCAACCAGCAGAGCTGGGATTTGTCTGCTTTCTGTAGCCAGCCTCAGTTAGCACTCTGGCTAAAGTTATTTGGGCCAACTGATTTTTCTGAGCACTTTTAAAAGGCGGTCCCATTGCAGTCATCCAAACAGGATTTTTCAAGTCACTTAGACTGGAATCTCTTCCCTTTTTTTCCTCCTGAGATTCCTGGGCTATTGGGGGAAGGAGTGTAAGAGGGAGAAAACTTAGCATCCCTATACTCAGTAGTTGCTAGTTTGTATGTTTTTCTCAGAGTTTAGAAAGTCTGATGATACATTTACAATATTCTCCATGTGTGTCAACATCACAAAATTAAACTCTCTTTAGTTTACAACAGAGAATTAAAATTGAGGGACGAGACTATCAACCCCTCTTTCCTTAGGATAAATACCTCACACAAACTTGAAACCCTAGGATTCCTTCAGGTGGAACCAGGAGAAATAATTGACCTGAAACAGACATCACTATGTAATGTACAAACACACCCATTCTTATTTTTAGTGAAAGCTGGAAATCCAGGTAGCATGACTAAAATTCAAGTGAAAAATGGCCAACTGGCCAATATGATAACTATGCTTTCTATTCCATCTTTCTCATTTTCTGTTCCTCCTCCTTCACCTCCATTGCTCAACCCTTTATTCTTCACATATCATGCAGCAGACAGTCTCATCTTTCCTTTCTCTGTGTGGATAAATTGTTAAGGAAAATGCAACATGGGACATACAGTAATAGAAATAAAATATGTATGTGATAGTCACAGTGAATAAGCAGGAACAATCATGAAGCTACACAGGTAAAAAGGATAATGTAATTTGGAAGCCTTGAGAGCCAAGGACAAAGTTATAGAGTGTATATTGCAAACACCTGTTATAGATTGCAAACACCTGAGATTCATTAAGTAGTCAAGGTAAAATGATGAAATACTTGGATTGGTCTTAAGTATGGGATGATCCATGTAAACCAATCAAAATGAATGTACACGCCCACTGGGTGGAAACTGACTAGTGGGTGGTGACTAACAATGGCTATAAGTGCAATGTTTGCCAATGCATATTGTGGTGTAGTGTGGAGTATTTTGGTGGAGTAGAGATTGTGATTTGTAGGGCATATAGTATTTATATATAGTAGAATAAAGTAGATCTTTTATATAAGACTACTGAGTTGTCTGGTGTCTTGAGGGAAGATACAAGAACCAGAAGAATCCTGGAGAAGTTTGGAGACATCTCAGGAAGAAGAGTGAGAAGGCTTGGAGAGTTTGTCAGGGTATTCAGCCTATTCTCTGAAACTCTGCTGCTTGGGAAAGAAGCATCAACCACTGATCAAAGCTGGTCAGCTCTGCTGCATAACAAGGTGGTGAGTTAGAGCCAGAGGTGAAGAGCTACAACTCCCATCATCCCTGACATAAATATATAAACACAAACACACACATGGAGTCAGGAATAAGCAAGGTTCACCAGGCAGCCAGTTTACATTGAAGCAGACCATGTGTTCTAGCACTAGAAAAAAGTGAAGGACTAAAGTAGTTTGTATCTCAGGTGCTGTAGGCTATATTTCAGATGAAGGAACTGGCAAAACCACCTCTGAGTATTCCTTGCCTAAGAAAGGCTCAAATCCAGACTACTTTGATGTTGTTGCCTTCTATGAAATTCATGGGGTCACCATAAGTAGACAGTTACACAGACACACCTAGCTATGCACCAAATCAGCTGCAAACATCTGGATATATAAGGCATCTTTTGTTAAGGAGACAGGCATCTGCTATGTAGGAATTCTGTGGTACTGCAGGCTACATGAAGTTTATTTATTTATTTAAAAATAAAGTAACCTTATGAGTCACACCCTCAGGGCTCCCTTAATATGCACACTGAATTTTAGGTGCCTAGGCTTCATCATCTTGGATCTACAATTGAGACAGACAGCTGGTTTTGTTACTATGAATTGGAGCGATAACCAAAGAAACCAGCTATCAGATATAAGCAGAGTCATAACAATAAGCAAAGCAAATGGTAAATACAAACCCAAGAGCATAGACTCACTGTACAAAGCAGGCTGACTGAGGTAAATGAATTCTTGAGGAAACCACAGCTGCAAGCACAAAGGAGTTGCTCTTGCCTTTTAACCCTGTTTTGTTAAAAGAGACGTCCGGCACACTTTAAGGCAGTGGTCCCCAACCCCCGGTCCACGGCCCGGTACCGGTCCGCATAACAAATGGTACCGGGCCGCCCTGCTACTGCGTCTTCTGTGCAGCGGCGGAGGCAGGTCCTGCGACTTTTGCGAGTTAAATTTAAGTAAATTTTGTTGTAACTGTATTTTATTTTGATGCCATGTTTAAATACAATTAAATTAAAATTGTTTATATTCGAGATTGTTTTGATTTAATAATCAACGCGACGCCGCAACCCCCCCCCCCCAGTGGGCCGCAGAAAAATTATCAAACGTTGACCGGTCCACGGCAATAAAAAGGTTGGGGACCACTGCTTTAAGGTATACTCATGAAACTGTCTCCTATAATGTGTTTTACAAACTTTTTTTCCCAGGAAACACATTCCAGTATCAGTAGCATTCCATCATTTAGTTCTACATGAAGGCAGTAGAGAGGATAGTAAACTACAATTTTTCACCGCCAGTCTACATTGCTCACTGGGATAGCAGGTATGAGTGGAGATGCCAAGGTTTCGGAAAGTGGCAGAACGGAGAGGCAGAACTGTAGCATCTGTGATTAAACAGCTATAATTGAAAGGTTGTCAAAAAGAAAAGAGGAAAAGCACAGCCACTAGCATTTTGGTTGGGAGATAATATGGAACCTGACACGAATCACAACTACATAGACAAAACATACACCCGCTGCAAACATCAGGCCTCAGAATGCTTCCAGATGAAACTCTGATTGCACAATTGCCTTCATCCACAGAATGTGAAAAGAATCCAGACAGTGTCACCTTCCACTCATAGCTATTCTGTGTCTTTTGACTAATGGTGCTAGAAGCAGTTCCATATTTTTTTTTTTAAAAAAAGTGTATTGTGAGGAAACAAGGAACAGGAGGCGACTGGGCACTTTGCCAACCATGTATTTAAAAATTTATACTCTGCTTCTCTTGAGGCAGCTTCGGAAAGAATACAAATGGGAATAAAGCAATGGGAATAAAAGAAATTAAAAATAATAAATACAATGCAATATGGAGCAGCAGCAAGAGAAGTGAAAGAAATGCATACTCCACAACAAAAGATATTTCGGAAGCAATAGGTTTTGGGTTCTCTCCTAAAAGACTGGAGGAGTCGTTCTTTTTCTTTACCAGGGGCCTTCCTTTAATATATATATATTGCCATGCCCCCCCCCCCCCAATGACTGAACTCAAGATTTAAAATAAGAAACTGAATCATTAACCATTACATCATTTGTTAAACTTTCCCTCTGAGGCACTGGAGAGGGAGGACAGACTTTTCTTCTGTTTCTTCCTGACAGATTGTGGCTGAGGAAGACTGAACAGGAATGCACAGATCCAGCCGCAGAGAGGCCACATGGACAGGAGCCCCAAGACAAAGGCTGAATGTTGTTGTTCAATCTGCTCTGGGGCTGGAGGGGATTGAATCCTGCTCTTGAGAAATGGGGGGGGGGGGGGGAGATCATGAAGCACTGTCCAAAAAAGGGACTTGTGCACATGGCAGTCAATAACTCTGCTTCCCAGAAGTAGCAATCACAAAGCACTGTCCCAAAAGGGGCATGTGCACATGTACGTTAATAATGCTGCTCCCAAGAAGCTGGGGGTCATGATGCACTGCCCAAAAAGGGACTTGGGCACATGGAAGTTTATAGCTCTGCTCCCCTTGAACCCGCTTCCAGCTCTAAGACTCTGTGATTCTATGACTCTGTCATACCCCTCAGAATGTTTTGATGGGATTTAAAATGAACTGGGAAGCAGAAAAGAGGCAGAGTGGGGCAGTTTGAGGTTTGGCAAAGGCAGCCTTGAAGTGAGGCAGAGGCACTGTGGTACTAAGGTAGGAAAGGGATATATAGAGCTATATAGCTGTGGAGAGGAGGTTGAGAGAGGTGCAGAACGGGGAGATGTTGGCAGAGATCGGTGTCATGTGTAAATACCCGTTAACTCTGAATAGATTACTGTTAGTTGAGAAAACCCTTTGCTTGTTTTCTAGTCTACCCTTCCTTCCTTCCTTCCTTCCTTCCTTCCTTCCTTCCTTCCTTCTTCCATCTTGTTCTCCTTCCGTGCTGATGAAGGTGGCAGAAAGGGGGGGGGGGTTTGAAGAATTTCTGATAGTGAATTTCTGGACTGCTCCCAGTTGGAAAGGAAGGCAGAGAAAGAGAACGACAGAGAATGAGAGAGAATGAGAGAGAAGGGCAAAGTCTGACTGGTTGGCTGTCAGTTCTGCTGTCATTGAGCTGTTCAGCTCGCTTCCTTCCTGCAACAGAGTGCCCACCTGGCAGGCAATGTGCGGGTCCAGCAAGCCTTTGCTTTGGCTCCTGTCATGTGGCCCCTCCACTGTGGGAAGGAAGTGGGCTGCAGGGAAATATGGGGCAATATGCCCTTGCACACAGAAGGTCTCTAAACCAAGTGACAAGAAAGACTAACAAAGGAAGTCTGGTACTCATGGTTATTTATTTAACAGCAATGCAAAAATTTTACTAAACTTATAAATTGCATATGTTTACTCCAATAATACAATTTAAACCAAGTGGAATAATATAACCATATTGTCAGACTCGAGCAAATTTAGGAACCTTGTGTATCAATAAGTCCAGTGAGTTGAACCAACAAAAGAATTTATGGAGAACACATAGCCAGAAATTCACCAGTCAGCGTGTAAGCCAGAAGTGCCCCCTCCAAGCCAAATGAAATCTTAAAACCCCCCAAACCAGTAAACTCCTCCCAACACCCTTGGTGCCAAATCAAGCACCCACCTCCAATTCCCATAGCCGTTATCCCCCATCAAGCTAGCCTTCCTTTTCCCAACCTTCTCAGCCCAGGCATTTCACCCAACACCCCTCCTTTCAGTTACATCCAGACACCAACTCTCCGCATTGCACAGCTTACCCAACTTTCTCAAAATTATCCTAGCCCGCTACAATTATTCCCTATTACAACTAGCTTATCCACAATCCCCATCCATCTACAACCTATATAATAACTATAACATTCAAATCAACATCAATAAAAACCTGACAGAATCCACGCATGCAGGTTCTGACACATATAAACCATCTAGAAAATAATCATACAGCAAAAATATTTCAAAGTGACCATAACGTAAGGCCTCCCATCCCTGAAATTAAAAAAAAAGTTCAGTAATTGTTTGCATTATTGTTAAAGAAGTATTCATTAAGTACCAGACTTTCCTTGTTAGTCTTTCTGGAGGAGGTGGACTGAGCAGCCTTCAACCCTTTGCAACCCCCCTGTGAAGACATCACTGCTCCAGAGGTCTGCTAACCACAGGTTAAGAACCATTGGGCTGTACAGCTATAGGTTTCAGTGGGAATGCTGACCCACATCCTCAGAACAATTTCATCAGCAATGTCCCTGCTCTGTGGCACCGGTATCCCCATCTCACAGTGTGGACTCACAAAGTGAAGCTCTACATAATAAAAGCAGCAGTTGGTCCTTTGGACTGGATCAAAAAGGAGTAGAAAAATGTGGCTCCTGGCAGCAGCCGGTTTGGGACCATAATGGTGGCCTGCTTTGGAAGGTTCTGCAGTCACAATGGTCTGGGTGTGATCTCAATGTTATCAAGGACTGAGTAGCCTCTGGCCACTCCTAGCAGGCCATCTGCTTCACCCCACAGTGTGCCAATGGAATTACCATTGTACATACATAGTGTCATCCAAAGGCTTGGCATGTCCATGATATATTGGGTACCAATTTCTTCAAATCAGGCACAGGGACCATTCTAATATGAAATCAGCACATGAAATCTGTGCATCAACGAGACATTGGAAAGGGGATCAGCCCGTATGGGCATGTTTGCCACCTGAGTAGTCAACTGGCTTGGATTTCTTCTAAGGGAGAAGGATCCTCAGAGGAAATATCAGATTTAAACTTCTTATGAGGAAGAATCATTGGAAGATTTGTTCCTCTTCTTAGAGACCTCAGAAGGATCCTGCTCAGATTTGTGTGGTACAGACAACCTCATGTGGGGCTTGGTCTAATTCAAAGTTGATGGTATCAAAACTCTCTTATGAGAGGAGGGAGTGTTATTGATACCAGTGTAATCCATCACTACATTGCAAGATGGAGCTGGCGGTACAGAAGCACATGAATGCTGTAGATACCATAAGCTAGGGGAAAAAGTTGAGAAAAGATACTGAAGAAGAGTAGCTAATGCAGTGAAGTTTTCTATGATGTGGGCATGATGGCATACAAAAGAAAACGGAGAGATTTGAATGGGAACTGTACTGAGCATGTGAGATATGAAGGGGAAGTGGGCTTTCAGTCTCTAGCTGTAGAAATTTCTGAACATGGTCTCCACAGGTGCAGGGAATCCCATGTGTGAGTCACCCAAAGAAGCACCATATAACTTAAAATCACAGAAGGAAGTTTATAGTCCCATCTTCATTTTTAAATAACATCTGGATGGGCCTTCTGGGCCGTTATTTATTGAACTATCTTATATCCAAAGATATCAGGATGGCTAGTTCTGTCCACCATCTGAACTGCGTGTTGCTTCTTCCCCATCCTGACAAACATCTGGTGGACCTCCTTGAGTGCAAGTGGCCTCATGTGGGTATGCTACTCAAACATTTGTGAATCCATTTAACAACACTACTATCCAACTGACATTTATCAACAAGGATAAATCAACTGGTGGATGAAACATCCAAAAAATATTTGTTAAAACATTTTGCTGAAATCAAAGTATACTATATACATAGTGTTCCAACCAGCTTCCAGACAAACCTGCCACCCTTTAAAAAGTTTGTCTAGCATGGCCTAGCACTGATAACATACTGTGTCCCAATAATAGATATATTCTTCTCTAGATGCTTACGATGGTGTTGTACAGTTGCACCCTATATCATCAGGCCAACCAATCTGAAAAAGTATGCCAATGATTTATTTAAGAATATCCAAGGTGTCGCCAGTGAAACAGAGGGATTTCCTATGTCATCTACCTAACACTTCAATGGGTGAAAATAAATCTAGGATCAAAATCTGTGTACCAAAACCTTTAAGGATGAAACTGACAAAAAGCAAATCAAACAGTTCAGCACACATGAAACTCTTGTTCTCTCTCTGGCTTGGCTTTATAGATTAACAAAATTTAACATTTCACAAACTTAACGTAAGAAAATGACTCTTGGATGAAAATTCCTCACAAACTTTGTCCAAGCATAGTCACTATAAATTGCTAAAACGTGCTCTTTTTAATTACAATAATATGTTGCAGGGTGCCCTGATAAAAGCCCATAGTTCACTTATGCATTATTAATTGCACCCTGAGGACTAATTATAACAGGCTTTTGTTACTCTGTTCTTGGTACATGTCACTGAAAGTGATCAAATATTGTAAAATGTAAAAAAAAAAAAAAAAAAAAAAAAAAAAAAGTCTATTGCCTTCCAGGCTAAGAGGAAACTGTGATTCAATCTCATAAGTAATGATAGTTTTAGGGAAAAGAATGTTGGCAAAGAAGGAATAAATGTAACTTAATTGGCCACCCACAATTCTCTTGAAACTTGACAAGAGCCACAAATCCCTGGTCTACATAGGCAATTGAATCAGGTGGTAGGATGGAATGCACCATTTCAGCCTGCAGTTGGGCCATCACATACTTTAATGGCCTCATTTTCTTTTTAAATTAAACTAGGTACTCTATGGAGAAAGATTTCAGTTCACCCCTCTCCCTCCTATGTAATTTTCTTCTTGTAGGGATCTATTCCTCCCGTTCTCCATTTATAGTGAAATGGTACAGTCCATGCTACCAAATCAACACTCTACCATCTGATCCAGCTATCTGAGTAAGCGGGAATTCAGTCTTAAGTTCAAGATACAAAAACAAAGAGATTTAGAATACAGCTCGTACGAAATGAGCATTGCTGGTGGGAATGTGCAGATTTAAAGCAGTTGGTCAATACACAAAACTGAGCAAAAGATTGACTTCAGATTGAGATTATTATAACTGTTATTTAGTGATCATGGGCCTTTACAGACTGCCAGAAATAGTGCAAATCGAGTCCACTTTAACTGCCCTGACTTAGTGCTAGGGAATCATGGGAACTGTAGTTTATTGTGGCACCAGAGCTCTCTGACAGAGAAGGCTCAATGTGTCAGAAAAAATACAATTCCCATGATTCCCTAGCACTGAGCCAGGGCAATTAAAGTGGACTTAATTTGCACTATTTCTAGCAGTCTGAAAAAGCCCCATGTTTCTAGGCTAAGCTGATGAGTTTTATGTGAATTCCTTCCCAAATAACGTATTTGTATTATGACTGAATAGGACATTTAGGATATTGCAATTTGCATTCCAAGTCCACTTCTACTATAGTTTAGTAAGCAAGTACTGGGAAGAAAGAAGGAAATCCCTCTGTTTCACTGGCGACATATTAGTCATGGGAGGAGTAGACTTTGGATGCCCTTAGTTGGTTCTCCACCGCCAATCTAAGGGCTGCATTAGAAGGTGAGTTCTCCCCACCTATCCAAGTGGCATTCTTGGGGGAGATATTTACAAAAGGTCACAACCCCCATGTAGTTCCAGAGCAGTGGTTGTAGTTGTTGTTATATTTATTTGTATCCTGCTCTTTTCCCAGAACTGGGACTCAAGAGTGGCTCACCAATATTAAAAGAACAATAGAGTTACAATAAAGTTCCCAAACTTTAGTCTGTTTTGGATTTCAACTCCCAGAAGCTCCAGCTATCTTGGTGAACATCCAGGAATTCTGGGAGCTGAAATCCAAAACATCTGGAGGACTAAAGTTTGGGAACCACTGTTCCAGAGAATGGAGGCAAGTTTCCAAGGCAATCGTAGGTTGGGGGAGAGAGACCACTCAGAGATGGCCTTCTGGAGACAAATGCATGGGAGTCCACACCAGCCTTCAGTTTATTCTGATTTCATATGGACAGCCTGCTCCTCCAGCTGCATTAATGGCTGTGAAATCTGAATAGATGTACTTTCATCTGCTTAATTGCAGAGATAATAGAAACAGATGAATATTCATGGCACTAGGATTGCATTGAAACTAGCAGAAGGGTAACTCTGTCTGGGGGACCAACCAAGGAGTCTCCCAGGTCAGCAGCACTAATGAACCCGCATGCTGACAGCACTGCTGCCTTTCACCTGACTGATGAGGAAATAGAAGCTAAAACCATGGGCTCATCTTGGCCTTTTCAGACAATTTATCTGAGAGGTTACAACAACAGTAGATGCAATCTGCAAAAGGGAAAGAAGACTCTGGCTTTTCGTGTAGTTAATTCGTGTGGAGTCTTTCCTATCTCATCTCTGGTACAGTGCTCAGAACAGCTTAAAGCTGAAGAACATACTTGGAAAGAAGTCGCTACCCAAATTGCTTTTAACAGTATGCATTGTTGCGCCAGGACAAAAAAGAGGCTGGTCGTCATGTCATGGGTATAAAAATGGCCACAGCTTCAATGCATAGTACAAGGGTCAAACATCATACATCATGTGGTCATAAATCAAGCATAATTTTCTAACTTGGATGGCATAATCTTACTTTTAGCAGAAGAGAAGTAAAATGTTATGTATGGAAATCACCTTAATAAAACCAGCTTACCTGAGCCAGCTTAAAATTTAAAATGGGTGGCATGCTCATGTTATCAGAAGGATTTAGCCGCCAAAATCGCCGCCCAGGTCCAACCCTGCTCGCAGGGGTGCTCAGTGCACCTCTTTTCAAAGCTGGGAATTTTCTTTGAAGCAGCCCTGGGAGCAGGGATGGACCCAGGATGTATCTGGGTAGCGATTTCAGTGGTTAAATCCTTCTGATAACATCAGGATGTTGCCCATTTTAAATTTTAATCTGGCTCAGGTAAGACGGTTTTATTAGTGGTGTGATAAACTCCCCTGATAAGCTTGTGCATCTACTTTTACTGTTTAACCACTCTCCCAAAGTTATCTCTCCCATTGAAATTTTAATTGTAATGTTCTTCAAATGTAGTGACCTGTCTTTTTGAGTATCTACTCAGTGAAGTGCCAGGAACGTCAATGGTGCCATATGAACATTTCTAATTTCTGATTAAATAGAGTGACGCCTGTAGTCATATGTGCAAGCTGCAGTCTATATGATCAGGATTTTTTCCTCTTTTTTCTTCTTTGCTTTTTTTTTAACAGATGACAATTCCAGAGTAAGCAAGCATTAGATTTTAGCTGTAGCCCATCTAAGGCTCATATTCTGCAAACATTATTTAGGTTAGACAGTTAGTAGCTTCAGAGTAAGTCGTGATCTTAAGCCAGTTAGAAAGTATAGACTTAGAGTAATATCCTGGCTTGTTCCAAAAGCTGCAGATCATGTTTTCCTGGTGTAGATAAAGCAGTAAACAATGGTTAGAGACTTAGTTCTTTAACATGCAGTAAGGATAAGTGAAGAAACAAGGAAAGGCTAGTCTGTCAAAAAACTAGTGCTCATCGCTCAGCTTAATAAAATAAAATAAGATCATGAAAGCATGTTTGGGGGAGCATGAAAAACTGAAACCCCCTGAATCATTTAGAATGGGCTATATCCAGTGTTGCATTAACCAACTTGGCTTACACAATGATCCTTTGTAAGCTCCTGAACTGCTTTAGGATGCTTCCTGGGGGCATAGGAAGCTGCTCAGGGAGGCAAAATCAAGTGAACTTGTTGATCCCATCTCATCAGTGGAAGAAAACAATCCCATTTAACCCAATGGAACCTCATTCAGAAGTCTTCCTCAATTGCGAAAGGCAAATTTGTGTTTACTGTACAGTGAAATTCTCCCATGTTTGCCTGAATCGATGGGATTATTGTCAACCATAATTCCAGTGTCAATTTGACAAGACAGGTTCTTGAACACAGACTTTGAGGAACCTGACAACACTGACAATGTGCGCCTCTGCATTGTTTACCCAAAATTAGGTGAACATTCAGTGAAACTTGCTTCCCAGCAAGCATCTTTTGGACTGTAGCCTCAGTCTACCTTTGGCCAAAGAGAAGATCATTCTATCTTTAAGCCATGTCCACACAGTGCACTTCCTACCGCCCCTCAGGCAACATATTACTTCATCAAATCCTGCTTACAGTAAAAAATGGCACCACACAATGTTTGGAGAAGCAGTTAATACATATTTGACATGAGCTAGAGGGCAAAAGGAGATTCCATGCTTGTTCATGATGTTGGAATAATGATTAGTGTAGTATTGACAGCACTTTTTTAACTGCTTCTCTAAACATTTTATGTGGGATGGAGATGATGGTAGGTGTAGTCCAACACATCTGTGTGAGGGGGGAGGTAAAGGTTGGAAAAGTCTGCCACGTAGCATTTTCTCATCCTGTGTGGCAAGCTGATATAAATAATATAAATTTGATAAAATTAAGACATTTGCTTAATTGACAAGTGGAATGTAATTCAATATAATTCAGCCTGGGTGTGCTTTTCAAAAAGAGATTTAACTTTGTCAGAAAACATAACTGCAATTCAGAATAAAAGATGGGATTGGGACCTGGAATCCTAAAGAGACCACACTCAAGAAGGGATTTGGGAGTTTTGAGGACAGATGCAAATACATTTGGATTTAAAATTCTTGGGCAGAATCTTCTCAGCTTTAAGCAGAACTGTCTATGCATATGGCATAAAAACTTGCCTTGACAGCTGTGTTTCAGACTTCTCTTGGAACAACCAGATGTTAAAGGGCCAGAACATGCATAACATTGAGTACTGAAGAATGACAGATTTCTCAAAGTGAAGTAGGCTTCAGTTTGAGTTCTTTAATAGGTAGCACTTTAATAGGACTGGCACTTGAGAGTATTCCAAGGGATCGGTGACTTTGGTTCAAAAAAGCCATTTATTATTTCATTTTATTTATATTTCACTATTCTCCCAGTAGGGGATCTATGGTGGCTCACAAGAATGACGCTGTTCTCAAATGTATAGAGCTTGCCAAGGCAGAAACACACTCCTTAAATCTTGTGGAGAAACTACAGGCATCTTTCCATAACCACAAGGCATGAATGTTTCTGGAGCTGTTAAAAAATAAAATAAAATGCTACACTGAATAATAGGTGGCAGCTTGTTATGTGTCACCATTTCAGCATCACCAAGCAGCATGGTATCGCTGTCTCCCTCCCTCTGCACCTCTCACAGCAGGTTCTGACATTTCTCAGATGCATCAGGCTTGACCTCCTGCTGGGAGTCAGATTGAGATAGAAGCTCAGAAATGAGAAGTTTGGATTTTCTTTTTCTGAAAAACAGAGTCACTGTACACACACACAGAGCATTCTGCTATTTTTAAGGTTGAGTTAGTACTGGTTAAAGCACTGGTAAAATGAAACATTACACTTTATAGTGACAAAATTCAATATATTTTTAGGCTTCAATACTGAAGTCACATTCGCTTTTAACATGGAAGTAGACACACAATATACCATCAGCCCTTGAGATATATAACTTAGACATATAATTAAAAATACTATAAAGATTTATTTTGCATAGAATGTTTGCTTCTCATGGACTTCGCCAACCAAATCATAGTACAATTATTTCTAATAATTTCTAATAACAATTATTAGAATTATGAATCACTTTTGGCCATTACACTATTTGTTTTATCATGATTTCACTTCAGAGACATTGGTCTAATTCTTCCTTAAGTCGTAACCGCAACCTCTGCCTGGGCTGTATCCCTTCCAATTGAATAGTGCAGCTGATGTGATTGACTTCGCCTCTATTATTCAAAAAATAAAACCTCTTCTTCCCAACCAGCTAGTTTCCCCTTTTTGATAGGGAAGCATTATATCCTCCACGTTCAGTGTCAATGAGTCCAGCCCAGACCTTGGTTTCATCACAGTAAAATATAGGGTCCCATTAGCATCCAGATAACAGCATGCATATTATGCATTTACTATGCCCTTAATTCTGAAGATCACCCTGCTCCCATGCCAGTTCAGGGTTAAATGTAAGGCTCTCCAGGAACATATAACAGAGGGAGAAAAGGCAAGGGTAGTGAGTAGAGATGGAAAATATGTAAACTTCAGTCCTCATCATCACTGCCATGTTGGTTGGCATTTATGAGAATTACAGTCCAAAATAACACTCGAGAGACAAAGATTGCCCAAACCAACAAGAGATGTTCATTCATAAGTGCCAATATGTCATCAAGCATTAAAAGCAGAGCCTCTTATTGCTGTAGTGACCTCCAAGCTGTAGTGACACTCCACTTAAAAACAGTGTTTGATAGTTTATCTAAACTGATTTGCACAGAACTGTGAAGGACATTGATTTAATTCAGTATTCAACTATATGACTGGAAGGACTGTGTCCAACTCACCCTTCACCAATACCCAACACATACATATTCAAATTGCAATACGTTGTGTCATGATTTATCACTGATTATAATTCAGAACATTTAAAACGACAGAATATGAAATCACAGAAATCATTATTAGATCTAAAAATAAGCTGTTTACAAATTGAACAAAGTAACAATAGTGCCAATTTCATTATATGCAAACAGAAAAAAAGCTTTAGTACCTGTTTTAATAGGTAGTTTATATTATTGCTTCCTACATTTTCCTAATAAAGGCATTATAATACCCAGAATGACAGTGGAAGATGCTTTCAGAGACACATTCAGAATCTCAGTTTAAAATCGCCATCATTTCAGAATATTCTAATATTCATCAGGACAAAGAAGATCTTTGGACAGACACGAGTGCTTTCTATGATGTCACAATTCTAAACTGACTTGCATTCACAGAAAACTGATCATTTTTTGAAATTAGCTATTGCAAAAACACAAGCAGATTGTAGAAATCAGGGTCATAAATTGCTAAAATGATTCACAAGAGTTTTTTTAAAAAAACACCAGTTGGATACTTGGAAATCTTACCAACAATAATCAAATTCTGGTTGTACTTTCTCCTTGGCCCTGTCTCAATCTCAGTAATTTTAAACGTATAGGAAGCCAATCTGTTGCTTTGTGGTTGTTTCTTAGCTGAGACACAAAGTTTCACTCTCTGTTTAAAAACCGAGGCTATACAAGTGATTCTGGTGTCACATGCTGGGAAATTCATTGCTTAACAGGTAATAGCTGAAATGACATCACACAGTCTATAAGCCATTTAGATGGCACCTCCCAAACCTTTCCTTGACGAATTTTCTCTGGGGTATAGTGAGAAGACCCATCATAGATTATATACTGTGTACAGAAACTCTGGTCAGACGTAATCTCAGCATGATAGGCTATGGTATTGATTGTCTGTGTCACATCATTATCCGATTTGGGCTTTCTCAGGAGAATCTGTCCTCCACCTGCTTTCACCAGTTCTTTCAGGTCATCTTTGTTGTGCTCCTTAAACACTCCCAGAAAATAGAAGTAGCAGCCATCAAACAACTTGGGCAACTAAGACAAAGAACAAAGTGTTCACATAAAAAGAAGTGGACATATTAAGATGAAGTCATAATACAGTTGCCTCAGAATATACATAACTTATTTGCAGAACACATCATATCCAAGCATGAATAGTAAGTTGTTGTTATTACTGTTGTTTTAAAGCTGGGTTTTGCCCATCTGTTAGCTATTCAATCATCCCAGCCACTGGCTGATATGGGTGATGTCAAGATATATTCACAAACACAGAAAAGTGTCAGCAACTGAATATTGACAAATAGTGCAACCTTTGTCTGTAGAGAAAGCGCAATTTGACAAGGAAATACCTCATGCATACCTCATGACAAGAAGGACTACATGCTGTTAAAAGTAAGTGAGAGGCAATAGAAATAATAACCAGGGGGTAGCTGTAGACTACAGAATGAGTGAGAGTATAAGTATGAGTGTGAAAGCAAGCTTGTTAAATAGGGAAACTAAACTAACAAGGAATTTAAAGCAGGATTGGATGAAAAAGAGGGAGAGAAGTCATGATGAGTTCTGATCTGAGAAGCCTGAGGGACCAAGATGAAGGTCTTGCAGCTGGAAGAAAAAGAAATGAGGGAAATGATGGAAGGAGGCAATTGGAGAAAATCTCACACAATGCCTCTATGAAAAGGGAAAATTGTTCTGTAGTGCAGGAAGGTGATAGGAGGAAGTAGGGAGAATACACGTAAGTTTTCTGGATAAGGGAAACATACTACAGTTGTCCCTCTGTTTTTGCAGACTTGAAGTCTGTGACTGTCGCTTATCTGTGAGAGACGAATGGAGGGGCACAAAATGGGCTGTGCCCCCGCAGACATGCGCCTCCATTCAAGCCAACAGGGCTTGAATATCGCATTTTTCCTTTTTGTGGGCAGGTCTGGAACAGATCCCACGTGAAAAAGGAGAGGTGACTGTAGCTGTAATGTGCGAACAGTCTGAGAGTGGCTGAATTTATCATCATAAGTCTAAATAACCAGCTAATTTGCATTTCTCTTGTCATAATTATCCAGAACATCAAAATGGTTATAAAGTAACCTCAGGAGATCTCACAATTAAGAAATGCAAATAGAAAATTAAATAGGAAATTTAAAGTAAGTTTTCCAGTTGCAGATATGATCACTCCTTTATTGGGAAATAAAAGTTGGCAGTTCTCTGCACACACCAACTCCAGAAGCACTGAGGGTTGATGGAAGGTAAAAACTTTCACCCTTGTGTTTAATAAATGTTTCCAAGACATACATCGAAAGCACTGAAAAGATTTAGTGGCATATATGACAACAGAAATCCATTAACAGTTTGAAATTGCTTTTGGAAATTAGCCGTTGTCTATCACTTCTCAGATGGGAAAACACACTTCCTTATTTGGCTCAAAGTGGCAAGTGTTAAAAAGCCATAATCTATGGCTCCAAAGGCAATTTAAAGATGAACAAGGAAGTCCTTACCAGCTGCTCTTTGTTCAGCCGACCTCGACGAGGGCCTCCATCTATTTCATACTTCTCTTCTTTCTCTCTGGCTCCCATCTGGAGACAGACCTCCACCCCTGGAATTTGGAATGATTATGAAGACAGAGAAAACGGTGGTGATTTATCGTAAATTGTGAATTAAAAATGTTTTTATGAAGGCAAATTAACCTTAGAAAGCTGTGGGAGAGGCTAAAGCAATGTTTATAGGCATTATTTGAACATATGTGATCAGCTAAATAGGATTCTTACCCGAACCACCCAATAATCTGTCTTCTACATGGTGACTTGCCCTAAAGCAGTGGTTCCCAATTTTTCTCATCCAGGAGTTTTGGACTTTTAACACCCAGGCACCCTAGTCAGATTGATCAGGAATTTTGGGAACTGAAGTCCACAAGATCTAGAAGTCAAATTTTGGGAACCACTGCCTTAAAGGAAATAAAGGTTTTGCTAGAAAAACAAATTAATTGCAAAATATGGAAATATATGTCTTATGTAGAAACAGTATCAGAAACTGAAAATATGAAAACCATGGACTGCGAATGCTGTTCACTTAAGTCAGGGGTAGGCAACCTTTCCCCTTTAAGGGCCAAGGGACTTCAGCTCCCAGAAGCCTCAGCCATGTTGGCCAATAGCTCCTGGGATTCTGGGAGCTGAAGTCCCTCGGCCCTTAAAGGGGAAAGGTTGCCTACCCCTGACTTAAGTAGTTGCTGTCTTAGGCCAGTGTTTCTCTGACCTTGCGACCCAGTTTACATCTATATGTGGCTGTCATGCCCCGCCCCCCGACATAGTATGTGAATCAAAATATTTAGTGTGCATATTTTTGCTCAAATATCCATGTATATTCATATTTCAACATTTTATAAGGAAATAACATTATTCAAATTAGGACAGTTTTATTTAAATAAACCCAGTACTTAACACATGTATACATTTTACATATCTCGTCTCACACACAGCCACACTTACAAGCTCCAATGCTCACAGCTATGTACACACCCGGGCTGAATCTGTAATGCAGAAATAATGCAATTTTTCACCACTTTAAAAATCATGGAATCCTGGGATTTGTCATTTGTTGTGGCACCAGAGGTCTCTGACAGAGAAGGCTAAATATATCACAAAACTACAAATCCCAGAAATCTATAGCATTGTGCTGTGACAGTTAAAGTGATGTCAACCTGCATTATTTCAATAGTGCAGATTCAGCAGACTCAGGGGGGTTGCAGACTGCCAGAGATAGTGCAAATTGAGTCCACTTTTAGGGTTAGTGTTAGTGTTAGGGAATCATGGGAATTGGTGTTTTTTTTCTGAGACATTGAGCCTTCTCTGTCAGAGAGCTCTGGTGCCACAATAAAATACACTTCCCATGATTCCCTAGCACTAACCCTAACCCTAAAAGAGGACTCAATTTGCACTATTTCTGGCAGTCTGCAACCCCCTCATTCTTTCTTTCACTCATACAATACTCATTTAATCTTTCACACACACAGAGTAACACAAAAACATTCATTCTCGGGGCAGTGATGGGATGAGTGGGGGAAGAAGCAGCGGTGGCCAGAGGAAGAAGCCAGAGGCTATGATACAGTGCATTTTCCTGCTCTCTTTGTCTTCTTCTTCCTTCTCCTGCTCCAAGCACACTCCTTTCTTTCCCTCCAAGTCAGAAAAGGTTGGGGAAGCACAGGAGGAGGAGGAGGAGAAGGGATACTGGTCTCCAAGTCTGACACCCACCTTGACCAATGCTCCTTCCAGAGGTCCTGCCCCTCCATTTGAGAACCAATGCCTTAAGCCTTGACTACTGTATACAGTCAGCCCTCCATATTCAAGCTCCATAGGCTTGAATGGGGTGCATCCCCACGAGCACGCACCCCATTGATCTTAACAGAGGTCGCCCCTCCGTGAATATTCAAAACCGTGGACCTCAAGTCTGTGAAAATGGAAAGGTGACTGTATATTCATGCATAAGTCTAGAAATGTTTGTAAAAGAATTGATCCCAAAAAACGGAGACGACTTATCCATAGGTCAATGAAATTCTGTACTTTAACTCTTATCAAAAAAAGGAACCATTCCTTTCTCAGAGTAAAGTGGAGGAAGGCAAACACATAGTCCATCATGGGAGCACCTAAAAGAAGCACCAGCCTTTAGGGTGAGCACAAACAGTTATGCTTGCTGGAATTTTGTAAGTTCTTTGGCATCATTTTGCTTTTCTTTGTCCATTATATTCTTTGTTACATGTCCCTAAGCTTTATCCTCAACGTATCCAAGGGTCATATAAAAATCCATAATTCTGGCCTCAAATCCTGCCCACAACTTATATATGAAGTGTACTTATAGTTGAGTATATACAGTATGTCATTTGGTTTTTAACATGAAAAATAAACTTAAGTTTCATTTGTCATCTTAATAAGCAACTGAAGCTGGAAAGACTGTGGAAAACATATAAACATTATCCACCCGTCACACACAAAATATCAAAGAATTGACACATTTTAGTACTGGGATAACAAGTATTGCACATCATTTTAGTTAATTCTTAAAAATCACCTTTCCTGTCCTTCAAAGAATTTCAAACATTAAAATCTTCACTTACAGCCTTATTCCAAGTATGGCTTGCATGCCTGGAATTAATGCCATTTATTCTGAGTAGCATTTTTTTTTAAAGTGACATGTCAACAGCTTTTCCTGCAAAGTTTACAGTAGAGGTTCTCAGGTTTTAAATCCAAACCACCTGGAAGGCCAAACATTGAGAACAAGTGGCCTACAGACCAAGCTCTCGATTACCATTTATTATATTATTGTAAGGTGAGTTTCATTTTTTGGTGAAAACAAAAGAAAGTGAAGAACAGGTGTCAAAGATTAAGATCCCCAATAATAGCTACACAATTTTCACTGCAATTTTCTTTTAAGTTACCAATGCCAATGTTCTGTACTATAAATGAATTCAGCAAAAATGGTAAACAGAGAATATTCAGTCTGCATTACATACATATATTCTTCTACTCTAGGTCAAGCTCAATGGGGGAACACCCTCCCCCTCAAAAAAAAATCCATTAACCTTTACAAAAAGCCTAATTTCTAGGTTATGAGAATATTTAACCAAACATATATGAACAAGTCTTGGAGATACAGAATTTGTTTACAGTTCCTGTACATTTATTTTTAGAAAAAAATATGAAGCCACATCATATCTCCGGAATATGTAAGGAACATTATTAGATATTATTAAAATTGTGATTCCCCCCCCCCCAGCTTTCTACCTGAAGAGCCACTCTGGGTGGCAAAGGGCTATGGGCCATAATGCATACATACCATGTCTGTCACCCTGCATTATCTGACTGTGCTCCCTACAACATTACAAGCCTCCTTCTTTCTTTCTATCACTGGATATTACAAGGAAAGCTCAATAAGGTTCATGTTTTCTGAAGGAGCTTCTCTGCAGTGATGGCTTAAGGAGCTTCTCTTAAGCTTCCAAGAAGCTTCAGCATTCAAAAAATAGCATTTTCCAACAAGAGTCTGGAGCAGTTTTATTCGCTCTATCACCTCTGGATTTCTGCCACTGTATCCCTGCTGCAAATGTCGGACATACTGGCCTTAACCATTTTGTATAAATGAACATGAGATGGGAAAAGCTCTCCATAGCCATGTTTAAGAACTCAATACCACTGTGAATATTTATAATACAGAAAGCAGTTACACCTGTCAATCTCCGCTCTAACTCATGTCTCTCAGTAAGATGGTCGGGAAATGAAAATAACTAGAAACTTCGGCAACAAACCAGCTGTAGCTGGCGTTTTCAACAGTAATCTAGATGCCATGCTGCTATCAAAATCACTGAAGGAAATAGCATATAAAATGTAAGAAAAGGCAGAAGACATAGTGTGGTGTAGAGGTTTGAGGGTTGGACTATGACTTTGGAGACCACAGTTCAAATCCCTGCTCAGCCATGGAAACCCACTGGACATGTCACACCATCTCAGCCTCAGAAAAAGGTAAAGGGAACCCTCTGAACAAAGTATGACAAGAAAACCCCATGAAAGATTTGCCTTAGGGTCACCATAAGTTGGCAATTACTTGAAGGCACACAGCAACAATGAAGAAAAGGCAAAAGGAAGAGACAGAGCACAATTGCTGAGATTTTAAAATGTAATACACAGAGACACCCCATGAAAGGAGTCAGGATTAAGCAAGGAAACAAAAGCAGTATTTTAGTAGTTTTATTTTTTTACTTCCTCTGAGGCTTAGGTATCATGCCAAAATGCAATTAAAGAGCTCACCTATGGTTTTGTTTTGTTCTTGGCATGATGCTTAAACAGACAAATCAAGGTTATTTGCAACAGCAGAAAATTCTAGAACATGTGAGGGTGGTTTTAAACATGGGATTATAGCAACATATATGCAGATAAAAGACATGGTGAGCAACCAAGCAGAAGAAGCAGAAACCATGGCTGAAAATGAGGTCATAAGACATGGTTTGTGTCATCTAGGTTTGACCTGAGGCCTGATCGAACAAATCATAAAAGCTACCGCTTGACCTTTCAGAGGGACTAGGAAACGAGAAAGCTGAGGAAATGAAAGACAATGAAAGCAAACAAGCTGCTATAACTGACTAGCTTGACTATAAGGTCAAATCATGTTTCGAACCCAAACTGCAGTTTGTCTAAACCTGTGGTTCTCAACATTTGACCCTCTATCTAGTCATTTTGGATTACAACTCCTAGCAGCTCCCCAGCCAGCTTGGCCAATGCTCAGGGATGCTGGGAGGCAAAGTCCAAAACATCTGGAGGACCCAGGATTGAGAATCACTGGTCTAAACTACAGTACAATAAGCATATAGCATAATGTTAGCGTGATGCACATTTAAAGAGTTGCATGCTACCAAGAAAACGCTATGATAGGCCTTAGCCTTAGGGGTTGCTATAAGTCAGAAATGACTTGGAGGCACACAACAATGTCAAATGTCATGCCAGTTCCTAAACACACAGTGGCAGGTTAAATTCTCCTCTGAATAAACCTCATAGAGGTCTATAGAAATCAGTGTTCTTTCCCAAGGCCTCTGCCAATAGAGAATGTTGGAATGACTTCTGGACATTGAGGAATGCTGTGTCTGGATTTCTCAGCAGAGACAACACCAAGTTATAAACACATCATGCTAACAGTCTTACTTTCTAACACCTTTTCTTTTCTAGCCATTAAAGTAGCATTTCTCAACCTTTTAAAACGGTGCCCCTTTCTCATAACCTGAAAGTTCCATGCCACATTTTAATCTTCATTCAAAATTTGAAACACCACTATCAAAAACAAATCAGCACAGTTGGGGGGCGGGGGGGGGGGGATCTGACTTCTAATTTTGATAACACTATTTCTCCTCC
The DNA here is from genome assembly GCA_026167975.1 of Phrynosoma blainvillii. Classification (NCBI taxonomy): domain Eukaryota; kingdom Metazoa; phylum Chordata; class Lepidosauria; order Squamata; family Phrynosomatidae; genus Phrynosoma; species Phrynosoma blainvillii. The sequence goes on along the minus strand of JANUYF010000001.1, from coordinate 224,428,888 downwards.
CACTCAAAAAATACAAAAATCCTGAAATCCTAACACACATCCCCTCAATGGTGGCAAGGAGAGCATACACAATACTAGCTGATTCATCCAGTTAAAGTAACAATGTCATTATCAACACAATGTGACCCGATACTGTACCCTGAGTAAAGCAGCATTAAATCTACAGGTGTATTTCAGCTAACAACATAAATGAGTACCTGAGCATTATTTCTTTAATAGAAAATGGGATACTAATGGCTTAAAATGAAATGGAAATAACAGGGATAAGACCCTACACACAAAAAATGGTGAATCCAGTAACATCCAAACAATGATACCTTTATTGGGCCAACCAAAATGCACAATTACATGTCTCAAGCTTTCGAAGTCACACTGGCTTCTTCATCAGGCAAACAGGAGAAAAAATGAAGATGTTAGTCTTAGGTCTGCATTTTCTGTTTCTAATATCAGTTCAGATGTTAGGGGAGGGCTATCTGCAGGCTGGCTTCTCCCCCTTGGGTCATGTGGTCACTGGAAAATTTTGCAAGCCAAGGAAATGTAATGTCCATTGGCAATCCAAAGAAGATGTCTCCTTGGAATACAGCATGTCTCTTTCCTTTGTGAAGCCTCAGGCTCCTATGCAGGTAGAGAATGCTGAATTTCTCAAGAAGGGCAGTTCAACATGTTTCAGCAAACTTTTTATCCAAAATGAATAATAATATGCACATGTAAAATGAAACAACCAGGTCAGAGAAACTTCACATATGTAAATTTTCATTAGAAACTTCAACAAGCCAAAATGCACCCAGAGATGTTTCTTCTTGTTTCTTTCTTTTACCAGTCCCCACTTTACTTATAATTTATATTTTGGTAGATAGTGGCATAGTGGTTTGAGTGTAGGATTACAACTCTGGACAGTAAGGTTCCGTTCCTAGCTCAGCCATTAAACTCAAGTCACAATCTCTTAGCCTCAGGGAAAGGCAATGACAAACCTCCTCTGAACAAATCTTGCCACGAAAATCCCATGATAGATTCACGTTAGGGTTGCCCCAAGTCAGAAATGACTTGAAGGTACACAACAACAACAACAACAACAAGAGCTACATTTTTAGGTCTTTGCTCTTGTAACATGTTGGGGTAAGATCTGGTGAAGCAGGCTTATCTGCTCTTCCCTTTTCTCTGTTTTACTCCTCACACATGCTCAGTAAGGCATTTTGGAGGTAACTGCTGTTTACTTTGCCTATTATAAGCAGGCACACACAGGTACAGTAGGATCGGCTAGAGCAGAATCCCATTCTTTCCCAGCTCAAGCTTTATTGCATTGTACAGACACTGAAAGCCTGTGTTTCTCCAACCCTCCTTCCTCATCCTCATCATGCCAATGTTACTAGGTAGAAAGATAAGGGGGTTTGGTGGGCATAAAAGATTTTGAAAATAGGAGCTTCACCTTCAGATGCTGACATATGCCTGCATTAAGTTGTTTCCTTTCCCTCCCTATATTGACGGGTGCAGCTTCAGGATTTTAGACCTTTTCTAGAGAATTCAGGGCTTGCAACTGGGACCTTCTATATGCCATTAATGTACTCTACACCTGAGCTACAGCCTTCAATTCAGGATGAAGGGACTAAACAAAATGTTTCCCAGGAAAGAGAAGTGATCCTCTTAAGGGAAAAAATGAAGAAAGGGATTGAGATGGCATCACCTCAGTACCATCCCATTTAGAAGGATGTGTCAGTTATACAAGAAAGAAAACAGCAGAATTGACAGGAGAAGGAGACCCGTAGTTGGTGGAGCTTGAGAAGTGAAGGCAATAAGCACAGAGATGCTGGGATGTGACAATGGAGAGATACAGTGGGAGGGTGGCAATACTATGGAAGGCTCAAAAATAAAATGAAGAAATTTGATTTAAAGAGGGAATATCATGGTCTGGAATAGGCCTGGAATGCAAATTCGTCAATGTCCTGACTGGGGTCAAATTTTGAGTTCCTGACCCCTTGCGAAATTTGCATGGGAAGGAAAACAGCACATTAAAAAGTTCCCATGATTTATGATTTTTTTTTTTCGTTTTGCTCCAGGCAGAACAAAAGCCGCAGTTTCTGAAGACTGTGCAAGAGTTTGAAGTCAAAACCTATGCCCCATTTTTTGTCATTAAGCACAGAAAACTGCACAGCTTTCTGAGGAGGGAAAATGTGGTGAAAAGTTCAAAAGTGTTCAAACAAGGTGCTGAAGGGTTCAAATGTATTCAAAATTGTGGCTGCAGCTTTTGCCAGTATGAAAGTTGCACACTCCAAGTGTTAAACAGCAGGAAAAGAAACTTAGGCTGTTGAAGCTGCAGCCACATGTTTGTTTCTGCAACATTGTTGAATTTTGTGCAACATTTTTGTTGTGTAATATTGTTTTTTATGTAGTAAACAGCAATGCTGCATAAGAAAAATATTGTGCAAAACCAGCAACATTGCACCAAAAATATTTATGTGGTTTTGATGTGCAACACTGCTGGTTTCTATAGAAAAAAATAGCAATCTTGTACAAAACATACACATGGCTGCCTGAAAACAGTTCTTTTCATACTGAAAGCTGTTCAGTTTTCTGGGAAAGCTATGTAGAAGCTGTGTAGGTTCTGGAAAACTATGTAGTTTTCTGGACAAGTTGCACCAGCTTTTGTGGAACTATGCAGTTTCCTATCACTGGGGGGGAGGGGGGGTGGATTCGCCAAGTGTCTCCAATCTACAGATTACTAATAATAATAATAATAATAATAATAATAATACGTACGCTGACGACACCCAGATATACCTCTCCATGTCCAGATCATCGTCTCAGACTTCAGATGGCGTCTCACCTCTTAATGACTGTCTTAGAGCGGCAATGGGTTGGATGAGGGAAAACAGGTTGAAGTTGAATCCAGACAAAACGGAGGTACTTGCAGTCACAGGCCCGAAGCCAGATCTGGGAATACAGTCTCCAGTCCTGGATGGAGTCACACTCTCCTCTAAGGACTGTGTTCGCAGTCTGGGGGTGCTCTTAGATTCATCGCTTCACATGACTAGTCAGGTGAATGCGGTGGTCAGGAGCGCCTGTTATCAGCTTCGGCTGATACGCCAACTGCGCCCTTATCTGGATATGAGGATCTGGAAACTGTAGTACACGCCCTGGTAACCTCACGCTTGGATTACTGCAATGCCCTCTACATGGGGCTACCCTTGTGCCTAACCCGGAAACTTCAATTAGTACAAAACATGGCAGCCAGGCTAATTACCGGAACATCTAGGAGGGAGCACAGAACACCGGTGCTTAAATCCCTCCACTGGCTGCCGATTAGTTTCCGGGCGCAGTACAAGGTGTTGGTTTTGACCTTTAAGGCCCTACATGGCTTGGGTCCATCCTATCTTAGGGACCGCCTCTCCCCGTATGATCCCCCCCGCGCCCTGCGGTCCTCTGGGAGGAATCTGTTACAGCCAATAAGAACTAGGCTGTCTCAGACCTCCCAGAGGGCCTTCTCCGTAACCGCTCCCAGACTCTGGAATGGCCTGCCGGATGAGATCCGTCTTATTACTACTCTTGCTGCTTTCAAGAAAGCAGTAAGGACGGATCTCTTTCGGCAGGCCTTCCCGGAATAGCATTTAGCTGGGAGATGAGTTTTTAGAATTGCTCCACTGATTCTGTGTATGTGTATGTATACCTTTTTTATTATTTCTTAACTATGTGGCATTTTTAATTTGAATGCAATTTAATCCTATTTTAAGGGGATGGGAGGGTGGGATTATGGGACGGGGGAATGATTTTTAACTGTGTTTTGTTTCTTAATCTTGTTGTACCCCGCCCCGATTGCCACGCAGAGGGGCGGGTTATAAATAAAAATTAATAATAATAATAATAATAATAATAATAATAATACAAACCTGTTTGATTGTTCTTGACATCTGTTGGGACTTAGAAAAATTGAGATTTACCATCCCTAATCTGGACAGAAGTGAATGATTCTTACAAAATCTTCTCAAGCAATAGAATAGCTACCAATAAAAACAGCAGCCGGAGAGGACGACAGAGTACATGTTTGGTTTAATGCTTAACTTCTGGTCAGATGATCCTCCTTGCCAAGGTCCTTGGCCACTGTTTTGATAATGATATTTACTCCATGTACACTTCCCAATATTAGTCCTATAACAGCCTGTATCTGAACAGTTCCTAGGTTTGAATTATAGTATCTGAAATCATCCTTACATAACTCTGTTTCGCTGGGTGGTACAAGTGTATGATCTGCTTAGTTGATGGTGCACGTGTAGATTCTGGGCAGTATCCTGTTAATTACATACGTACGCAGAAGTCTGGCTTATGTATTCATATGTCTCTTTTTGGACAGGGTATAGGAGCCAAGATGATTAAGTTGAGGCTGTCGTACTTTGGCCACATCATGACAAAGCACGACTCACTGAAAAAGACAATAATGCTAGGAAAGATGGAGATGCAGAAAGAGAGGAAGATCACATTCTAGATGGACTCTATTAAGAAGGTCACAGATATGAATCTACAGGACCTAAGCAGAGCACTGGAGGACAGGGAGTCTTGGAGATGTCTCATCCACAGGGTCGCCATGAGTCAGGATCAACTCAAAGGCAGATAACAACAACAGGAGTTATTCTCTAATCTTTTGCACTCCTCCAAAAACTTGACAGCAGCTGTCAAGCCTTACGAGGGGCCATTGTTGTTGCTTACCTGTGGTGAGAGGAGAAAAGAGGGAGGCAGTTCAGATGGCAAAGATGTCACTGCTATGCTATGGCCTCTGAGGGAAGGAAAAGAAAGCTGCATTCCATATGTAATTGCATCCTTGTTTCTTCCTCTCTCAGCTGTATATATCCTCCTCCTGTAAGATGCCCTTCAAAACCTCATCTCTAATAAGCAGAAGCTACCCCTTCTAGGGCTTGACAAGTTGCTGGGCTGGAGGGAGGGCACAGGACTACATGGAGGGAACATGAAGCTCCACCTGTTTGATGTAGAACCTCAGGCAATATATACACTTGTCCCTCCACAACTGCTGGGGTCAGGGCCACAGGACCCTCGTGAATGTGGAAAAACCGCAAGTAACAAAACCACTATGTTTTTATCTGAGAGAACACCTCTCTAATAATCTCTAGGTCCTCCAGTTCAACTCTGTGGTCAGCATCTGCCAGACATTGACCATAGTATTATGCTGGAGAAAACTACAAATGCCTGGTGTATTGTTCTCTCTAGGAATCTCTAGGTCCTTCAGTGCAACATTTGGTTAAAGCTGACCATAGAGTTAAGCTGGAGCACCTAGATATTCCTAGAGAGAAGATATTAATAAAATCCATGAATAATCAAATCCACAAAAGTCAAAGCCTCAAATGTGGAGGGACGAGTGTACACTGAATCCCCACAGTTTTTATACCAACTATTTCCACAGTTTTTAAACCATGCCAGCTTTAGAAAAAAATGGAAATCAAAGAAATTAAAATGATAAATGAATAGCTTCCAGCTGAACAACTCATCAAGCAAGGATGGTGCAATTCAGTAGCAACAAAAACTATTCAAACCAGTACTGGAAAGGGAAAGATAAGTTAGACAAAAGCCTCAACTTTTAAATTCTTCCTCATCTCTATGTAAACTTAATGCTTTATCGGGGAAATAACTTCTAGGTGTAGAAAATCCATTTGAGGTGGTGTTGTCTGTCTCCGTTGCCTTGGGCCATATCTTCCACTGCTTTCCATTATTTCATTGTCTTTATTATTTCTGTGATTGTAACGAGGGTAGAAATTGCAAACATTATTCCACTGCATATGGGCTGAGATTAAGTTTCACATATTGCATGCACAGTTTTGCTGAGAAAGAAAGTTGTCAGGAACATAAATTAATGATATTGGCAGGCTTCTTTTGTGTTCATAATTTTTGCTCTCCCTCGCTCTTGCTCTCTTTTAAAAGGGGGAGCTGCAATTTAACTCTCAAATATTTGAGATATTGGTAGAAAAAAAAACCATTTCCTAAAAATCCATTTGCTAAATTAAATAGTCAAATAGTTAGGCTAAATTCAGACAGCATGCCAAAACCACAGCTAACTATGTTTCCTGTATTACAAATCACAATTTGCTACTGGCCAGCAAAAGCAAACACTATTACCGTATTTTCCGGCGTATAAGACGACCCACGTATAAGATGACCCCCCCATTTTTCCAGTCAAAATATAGTTTTAGCACCTCTATCCTCATTATCCTTATATCCGGCATATAAGATGACCCCCCACTTTAGCCACAGATTTTGCAGGTAAAAAAGTAGTCTTATACGCAGGAAAATAAGGTAATTTAAAATGGGCATGCAAACAATAGTTTGACATGATGTCTGAACTGATAAACCATAAATAAGGACACTACACTGCTTCTGAAGGACAGGCCACCTTGACCCTTCAATGCAGAGGGCAAAAAAAAAAAAAAAAATGAAAAATTGAAAAATAAAAACTTAAAACATGAACAAACCATTTGAAGCCCATCCAGTCCAACCCCCTGCCATGCAGGAACTCCTAATCAAAGCATCCCCGACAGATGGCCACCCAGCCTCTGCTTAAAGACCTCCAAGGAAGGAGACTCCACTCCGATGGAGTGTGTTCCACTGTCGAACAGCCCTTACTGTCAGAAAGTTCCTCCTAATATTGAGGTCTCTTTTCCTGGAGCTTGCATCCATTGTTCTGGGTCCTAGTCTCTGGAGCAGCAGAAAACAAGCTTGTTCCCTCCTCAATATGACATCCCTTCAAATATTTAAACACATCTATCATATCACCTCTTAACCTTCTCTTCTCCAGACTAAACATACCCAGCTCCCTAAGTCGTTCCTCACAGGGCTTGGTTTCCAGACCCTTCAGCATTTTAGTCGCCCTACTCTAGACACGCTCCAGTTTTTCAACATCCTTTTGAATTGTGGTTCCAGGTGGAGCCTGACCAAAGCAGAATACAGTGGAACTATTACTTCCCTTGATCTAGATACTATACTTCTATTGATGCAGCCTAAAATCACATTGGCCTTTTCAGCTGCTGCATCACGCTGCTGACTCATGTTCAACTTGTGGTCCACTAGGACTCCTAGATCCCCTTCACACGTAGTCTCGTTAAGCCAGGTGTCCCCCATCTCTTATCTATGCATTTCATTTTTTTTGCTCTAAGTGCAGTACCTTACATTTCTCCGTGTTGAAATTCATTTTGTTAGCTTTCACTCAGCTTTTTAATCTATTAAGGTCATTTTGAATTTTGATCCTGTCCTCTGTGATATTAGCTATTCCTATTAATTTGGTGTCATCTGCAGATTTGGTAAGCATGCCCCCTATTCTTTTGTCGAAGTGATTGATAAAGATGTTGAATAGCACTGGGCCCAGGACAGAACCCTGTGGCACCCCACTGGTCACTTCTCTCCAGGATGAAAAGGAACCATTACTGAGCACCCTCTGGGATCGGTCAGTCAACCAATTACTAACCCACCTAACAGTTGTATTGTCTAGCCCACATTTTACTATCTTGTTTGCAAGAATATCGTGGGGGACCTTGTCAAAGGCCTTATTGAAATCAAGATATGCTATGTCTACCGCATTCCCTTCATCTACCAAACTGGTAATTTTATCAAAAAAAGAGATCAGATTAGTCTGGCATGACTTGTTTCTGAGAAACCCATGTTGACTTTTACTGATTATGGCATTCCCTTCTAAATGTTCACAGATTCTCTGTTTAATGAACTGTTCTAGAATCTTTCCCTGTATTGACGTCAGACTAACTGGGTGATAGTTGTTGGGATCCTCTTTTTTCCCCTTTTTGAAGATGGGGACAATGTTTGCCCTCCTCCAGTCTGCAGGAACTTCTCCTGTTCTCCAGGAGTTCTCAAAGATTATTGCCAGTGGCTCTGAGATTACATTTGCCAGTTCTTTTAATATCCTTGGATGTAGTTTATCTGGTTCTGGAGACTTAAATTCATTTAGGTTAACCAGGTATTCCTGTACTACCTCTTTACTTATTCTGTGCTGCATTTCCCCTATTGTGTCCTTTGCTCCATTTTCCTCAGGTTGAACACTCTTTTCCTTTTGTGAGAAGATTGGGGCAAGGAAGGTGTTGAGTAGTTCTGCCCTTTCTCTATCCTCTGTTAGAGTTTCTCCATCTTCTCTGTGCAGCGGTCCTATCATTTCCTTCTTTCTTTTGCTATGGACATACCCAAAAAAGCCTTTTTGTTGTCTTAATCCCTCTAGCAAGTCTGAGCTCATTCTGTGCTTTGCCTTTCCTGACTTTACCCCTAAATGTGCTAGCTATTTGTTTGAATTCCTCTTTAGTGATTTCGACCCCTTTCCATTTCTTAGACATCTCCTGTTTAAAACTTAGCTCAGTTGAAAGTTCTTTTGTCATCAAATCCAGTTTCTTGAGACACCTCCCATTTTTCCTTTTCATTGGAACAGTTTGATTGTGCCTTCAGTATCTCCCTTTTGAGAAACTCCCATCCATCCTGAACTCCCTTCTCCTTTAGTATTCCTGACCACGGGATCACTCCCAGTGTTTCCCTAAGTTTATTTAAATCAGCTCTCCTAAAGTCTAGAATGAGTGTCTGACTATGCATAACTTCTCCCTTCCACTGTATAAGTAACTCTAGGAGAACATGATCACTCCCACCTAAGGATCCAACCACTTGCACCCCATTTATCAGGTCATCCCTGTTGTTAGGATCAGATCTAAAATAGCTGATCCCCTTGTTGCCTCTTCCACGTTTTGGACAATGAAATTGTCTTTGAGGCAAATGATGAATTTGCTAAACCTTGAAGTATTGGCTGATTTTGACTTCCAGCAAATATCAGGATAATTGAAGTCACCCATCACTACTACATCTATCCTTTCTGAGTGTGTGGTCATCTGTTCTACAAAGGCATCATCCAATTTCTCAATCTGACTTGGGGGTCTGTAGTAGACTCCCGCAATAACATCCCTCGTTTCCTTCCCCTTTACGTTTTATTCAGATGCTCTCCACCTGATTTCCAGGATTTAAATCCTGGATCTCTTCATAGGTGTAAACATCCCTGACATATAATGCTATTTCCCCTCCTTTCCTGTTTGGCCTACTTCTCTTGAAAAGGTTATACCCCTCTATTCCTACATTCCACTCGAGACTCATCCCACCAGGTTTCAGTGATGCCTATTATATTGTATTTGCTTTGTTGTGCTTGGAATTCAAGTTCATCTTGTTTATTTCCCATGCTCTGTGCATTAGTGTAGAGACATCTAAGAGCATGGGTCTTCCCAACTTGCTGCCTGTGTGAGGTTTTTTGCCTCCCATTGTTAAGCCCTTGCATCATTTGCCTTGTTCCCTCTATAACATTTTGACTATTATCTACAGCCCATGATGTACTCCTGCCTTCCAAGATACTGTCTCCGTCCCCCACATGACACAGTTTAAAGCTCTCCTGATCAAATATTTGAGACTACTGGCAAAACGCTTCTGCCAACTGGTGTGAGATGCAGCCCATCCCTTGCTAGAAGTCCACCCTCATGAAACCACAGCCCATGATCCAAGAATCCAAATTGTTCTTGGCGGCACCATCCACGAAGCCAGTTATTCACATCTTCTATTTTCCTCTCCCTTCCTGGACCATGCCCTTCAACTGGGAGAAGATATAACAACCTGCGCATCCAGCTCTTTCAGCTTCCTACCCAAAGCCTCATAATCCCTTCTGATATTCTGAAAGCTATGCCTTGCAGTATCATTGGTTTCCACATGGACCAAGAGGAAGGGGTAATGGTCAGGAGGCGTGACAAGTCTTGTCAGCCTGACTGTCACATCATGGATTTTTGCTCCAGGGAGACAACACTCCTCCCGTGACATCCTGTCAGGCCCACAACCCACTGCTTCTGTACCCCTACAAGGAGCCCACCACCACCACACGCCTCCTCTGAGGCCTACCAGTGGCTGTTCCCTGGGGAGGTACTCTCAGGGTCCCCTGCACTTGCCTTGAGGACTGTCCCCGCTGGTCTTCCTCTTCATCCTTGATTAGGGAGAGAGCTTCAAATCGATTCTGTAGCTTCAAGCTCCCAGAATGATCCCTGGTTTCCCTACTTCTGTGTGTGACGTTTCTCCAGCTGTTTACCTCCTGTGTGTGTGAAGTGACCTCCTCCCCAACAACATCCTCTGTGTGATCCCTGTCCAAGACTGTTCATTCCGTTCTGTCCAGGAACACATCTTGCCCCCTAATATGCTGAAGTGTAGCTACCTGGGCCTCCAGCTGCTGAACTTTCTCTTCCAGGAGGGCTACCAACTGCACTTGGTACAGATAAAGTTGCCCACATCTCTACGCAAGAAGGCAAACATCCCATAAGTGTTGCAGGTGACTGCAGCAGCTCCCTTGATGTCCATATTGAGACTTCCTAAGTAAGCAGTGAAACAAGACTGTGGGCTTCTCCCTTAAAAAATCCCCCCTGTAAAGACCCACAAAAAGGGTGCCTGTTGGCTTGGTCTTTTCTTTTTTTTTTTCTTTTTTTTTTTTAATAAATTTATTTATAAGACACATATACCAAAAACACAACATACATAAATACATAAAATACAAAACACAATAACATAACAAAAAAACATCAAATAACAAAATGAAAAGACATAATAGCTTTCCATTATCTATTAGTCATATTTTAGTTTCTAAATCAAAACTCACATCAACTATTTTATACTTCCTAAGTGATCCTTGCCGCTCTTATTTATTTATGCCCATTTGTTTCCTCTTATTTGATGTATATTTATCTTAAATGTCCTTTTAATAAAAGAAGGTAAGAAAATACACAGAAAGATTAAAAAAAAAAAGTCCGCAGCCTGCAAATTCCTCTTTAGTATCTATTAATGTGAGATTTTATCTATAACATACTTACCTATATTGGGAGAGATTAATATTCATAACCTTTCTAGTCTTTCTATCATATTTATATGCATACATTTATATATTTATATACTTATTTATTTTTATACATATATTTTCCTACACATTGCCATTCTTTTTCCCTTTCGTTTATTGCCTCTGTTTGAGCATTTTTTAATCGGGCAGTTAGTATATCCATTTCCCTTGCTTCGAGCAATTTATGGAGCCATTCCTCTTTTGTAGGAATTGTAGGTTTTTTCCATTGTCTAGCATATACTATTCTTGCAGAGGTTACCATATATAAAATTATTCTTCTATATCTCTTTTCTGTATCTTTATCTGTTATTATGGCAGTCATATTTAATAAGTAGAGGAGAGGGCCAAAAGGAATTGAGATTTGAAGCATTTCCGACATCACCGCATAAATTTCTTTCCAATATTGGCAGGCATATTTGCAACTCCACCACATATGAAAAAAGTTGGCATCAAGTTTTTGGCACTTCCAACATCTTGCATTTCCTATCCTATATATTAAATTTAGCTTATTCGGTGACATGTACCAATGATGAAACATTTTCAAAAAAATTTCCTTGTAGTTTTGGCACAATGTATATTTGTTGCTATCCCGCCAGGTCTTTTCCCATTTTTCCAGCTCTATGGGAAAATGGGGGAAAAAAAGGGTGCCTGTTGGCTTGGTCTTTTCACCAGGCTCTGTCAGCAAGTTCAATCAACTGGGTTTATAACTCATGTCAGTCCAGGAATAAGTCATACTTTTCAGCCTCTTCCAAACACTTTGTAAGAAAGGAGTTAAAGTCTTCAACCTTGTGGTCTTGGGTAACAGACCCCAGGCAGCTATGCCTAGTTTTTAATAGGGACACCTGGAAACAATTTATTCTTAGCTAGATTGCAGCTCCATGTTGCTTAGCACTATTCAGTGATTAGCAGTGGCTCTCCAAAATCTCCCATACAGGTCTCTCTTAGCCTTGCTACCCAAGATCCTTTATGACAAGGGGCAGCAATTGTGGGAGGGTAGGGGACCCCACTGTCTCCCCAGGAGATCTTGGAAAGCTGAATTGGTCTACTGTAGTCCTGTGGAAATAATATAAAAAAGAAGAACCCAAAATGCCCTCCAGGGCCATTTTTTTACTTCCTCCAAGCCATTTGAGATCCAGAAGAGGCCTATTTTAGAAAAAGGCCTCCTGGGCCTAAAATGGCTTGGGAGAACAAAAATGTTGTGAAAAAGCCCCTTCCTCTCCCTAGAGGGCTTGGGAAGCAAAAATGTTTTAATTTTTTTCCCCCCTCGGAGGCCATTAAAAAGGCTTGGGAGCTGCATGTGTTCCAGAGGTCACATTTTGCCCACTCCTTATGTGAGGATTCTTGGAGTTGCTAGAATCCCATACATTTTTCAAAATGTTTTGAGGGTTAGGATTCATCACCTTCCTTGCATTCTGTTTCAGACACAACATACCGATAGTTCACTAGCTAGGAACAACTATCAAGTCCTTGTGGCCACAAGGCCTTCCTTTCACACACTGATTTTGGCATTTCAATCCCAATCTGTTTAAACTAGAGTTCTCCAATCTTAAAACCAGAACCAAACCAATATTTAGTACCTCTGTCCATATAAAACTGGAATAATATCATGGTTTGGAATAGTGGGCTCCTAAATTAGGTAGCAGAACAATATGAAACCAAAAGGGATTCCATTCTAAGCCTAACACTTTCAAAAACAGGCAAGTGTCTCTCTAGATAGAACATTTCTGGTCTATTACCCCCTTGGGTGACAAACCTATCACCCCACAATGCCTATTTCTTCATATTAGGTCTACTGTTCTACTGGAAATTCAAAATGACCAATCTCAGTCATTGCTCTCTTTGCACCCGGTCAACTTGGAAGCAGCAACCGAGCAGCTGGCTGAGCAGCAGCCAAGAAGCCTCTGGTCCATTCCAGCCTTGCAGCAAAGGATGCCATGGGTGAGAGGCTTCTTGGTTGCTGGTCAACCATTTACTCGGGTACTGCTCCCTAGGTGACTGGGTATAAAGGGGAAAGCTTCTCCATGGCAAGGAAGGACTCTCAATCTTTTTTTGCCAGGGCAGACAGGGGCAAAGCCAGCTTCCCACTTTTCTCCCTGTGAGGAAATACTCTCAAACTGAGAGAGGTAAAGAACTCTTTCAAAGCATTGACCCTGGATATTCTGCCCCTAAAAATATGACTTCTCCACACAGCTTCAAGTCATCTCTTTCCTCCAACACACAAACTGTTTCCTCTGCTCACTCTTCTCTCGGCCTGTCCAACGAAAGAAAGCAAGAACAGCAGTGTAGTACTTCCCACTTTGGGAATCACTGCTCTAGGCAATACCCACTGTGTCCTCTCTCTCTTTTGCTGGCACAGCAAGTCTTAAGACTGAATCATAAAATGTTATATGTGTGCTCTGTAGAGATTTATTCCCCAGTGACATCAAAGTGGACTTTGGCAATTGCCAAACATAAGGTATGCTAAATAAGTAAAAGAAGGAAAATGCCCACTTTTCCAAGACAAATGTTTCATCAGCAGGAGTCCAATTATTTGTTATAACAATCTTTTAACATGTAATGACTCTGAAGAAGACTAATAACAAAGACTGGTGAGAACAGATGGAGTCCTGGTGTTAATTATAGGCACTTAGCTGCATCAGACCCCACGAGTTATTCCTAACATTTCCCACCAGGGAGGAGTCTCACTCACATTATAGAAAACTATGTTGCTTACTAAGCTTGAAACGTTAAAAGCTGACTAATAAGTAAACTTACTAGACTAAGTTAAAGAATAACTGAAGTATTAAGAAATTAAATTTACAAATAATTGGACAGCCGCCATCAAGTGTGGAATTCCACTTGACCAATGAGAAATCTTCCTGCTCTCCTTAGCCACACACACCTGTCATCCAGATGGTCTCTTCAATAAATTTTCTGGTTTCAAATCATATACTGAGTCTCCAAGTATATAGAGACTCTCCCTTTCAGAAAATTGCTCTCCATATGTGGAGTGGGGCACAAATGTATAGAAAAGGAAAACGGAGCTCCTCCTTCTTGTGTGTTTATTGCCTCCAGAAATGCAACATCAGAAGAGAGATCAAGAGAGATTTGTAAGTTGTGCAAGTGCCTTCAAATCTTACCATTCACCCAATCTGTTATGATGCACATCAAACATTTCTGAACAAGTGAGTGACTGAAACTAGTAACTGGTAAAACATCATGCAAAATATCCTTCAGTGTGCCATAGGAAGAACAAAAGTAAAACCTTGGCAAACATTAAGAAATAAATGGGTGCATTTTCCCAAACTGGCCTGGTTAACTATGATAGATCTGCTTTTTAAAGAAGATTAGTGGTTGCATCATTCCAGAAGTAGAGATGTGAAGAATGCTCAATACATTACTCATTTTTATCAATTCAGAATGTCTCAATCCAACAAGCCCTGAGACATTTCTTGCCTCAAGAGCATGGCAAGCAATGATATTTCTCTCTCCTCTCCTCCTTTCCTTTCCTTTCTTTGATTTTTTTTTTTGGGGGGGGGGGGTCAGGATGTTTGCAATTTTTGTACAATCTCTTTGCATAAAACTAACTACTGAGAAGCAAAGCTGAGAATGACTGTCTGACTGTTCAGAAACAGCCAGTGTCCAGCTGATGCTCAAAACCCTAAAACTCCCTATAAACAAAGCAGCAGCAACCATCCATGCAAACAAGAGCAAGAGGAAATATACTGCCATCTCACAGAGCAAGAGATAAATTCTGCAGTATCTCATCCTTGTATATGAGGATGAGACAAATGAGAATTTTCATCCCCATCTCAGAGCTAGTTCAGGCTCTCAAGGTGCAAACTCAATTTATTTTCATGGTATTTTCGAAGCTTTACTGCAAAAAATGAAGTGAATGTTCTTTTCTTTCATCTAAGTAAACAGGCCTTGATTACTATTATCGCTACAACCATTGACAGATTTATTATGATTTATTATCGTAAAGTAATAATTATTACCTGGAAGTTATTATGCTATATTGACAAAATTTTGTCAGTGTCATCATTGGTTTGTAAGTGCATGATGTTGAGAAAATCAGCTCATTGTGTCCTTTCTTTTTTTCTACAGGTTGTGCCAGAAGTGACTAAAGTGTAAGATGGAGAAGTATGAGGGAGTATTGTAAAGTAATAATTATCACCCAGAAGTTATTATGGTATATTGATGAAATTTTGTCAGTATCTTCATCACCAAGTGACCTTTTCTTTTCCCAAAAATGAAAAATCCATTGAGGAGCTGCTGATTTGACAACATAGACGACATCACTCATGAAGTGGAAGGTTTAAGAGTGCAATCTGCAGATTTCTACAATAATGGTATTTGGAGGGCCAAGAAATGCAGGGGGAAAATGTGTAAATCTGGAAGGTGACTACATAGAGATAAGTTAACAACTACAAATCAAAACAAACTTTCTGTCAATTTTTTTAAAGGTGATAATTAAAACTTTACAATTCCCCCTTGTATTTTCAGACATTTAAGTGATCTAATATTTTTCTAGTAACAGCCGCATTTCCTTCTACCCAGCAAAGGCTCTGATTAACTCAGTGGCATCTCATTAACAGTAATATGAGGCACTACATATTTTCAACAGATGGAATAATATTTAGTTTTGGATTATTGTCATTCACCTCACAAAGAACCTGTTGCTTTTATTGTTTATGAGGGGAGACTGAATAACAGAATAATGGTACATTATTTAGCCCTCATGCCCAAAATCTTTGTGTTAAAACCCTCATGGGAAAACATGCGACTCTGGGTGGAGGAGTCACAAAACTAACTGCTTACTTACACTTAAATGTCAAGATCCAACATCCAGTCAGAACTGCCATCATGCACTTCATAGTACTTCTCACAGGATGCTCAGGGATAATAACATGCGTCACTAAAAGAGAAGACAGCTTGTCTGAAATCTAGCAATATTACTTTCATGCTAGCCACTATGTAAAAACTATGAGATGCAGAGAGATGTCTTCCTTGTTTACAGAAGGGATGATGGCTCCCTGGTTTCCCAGGGATACTGCAATTCTACGCCCCAAACATCCTTGCACTCAAGCAGAATAACTTTCCATGTGTAGACAGACTTCTGTAGCTGTCCGCTGCTTGTGTTTGATAGGGAGTTGTTCTCCACCTTTGCATATGAAAGAGCTATAACTGAATGTGGAAAATGGAAAAGCTGCCACATGTAAGCAGACCACTGCCTAGAAGAGTTGGCAAGATATCTTTTTGCCTTGAACTTCTAGTTTCCCAGTCAATATGGCAACAGACATCGCTGGCTAGGAGATTCTGGGAGTTGAAGTCAATTATAAACAAATAAGACAGAGCCATTTGGAACCATGCCATTATTTTCAAGTCCTACACATTTTCTTTGAGAGACTCAGGATTATGTTACTAGACAACAATTTCAAGCTGCTTCTTGTACGAATTGTAACCATTTAAAAGGAGGCAGTTAATGATGCATTTGTGTTTGAAGGCACCCTTTCCACAGGATTCTCATCTTATTTTGTTTCAATTCTATTAAAAGCATCATTATTCACACTTGGAAAAAACTGTGTAAAGATTAAGCATACTTACTAGGAAAGTAAGTGCCTCTTAAGTGCAATTACGGCATGCAATCATGTCTGTGGCATATTAACATAAGTTGTATTTTAAAACTACACAACACTAGCTATAACCCAGACATTCATTCCTTGGATCCCCTCCGGAAGTGTTTTTGGAAGAGAATTCCAAATGTCCTGACTGGCAAACCAAGGGTACACTCGGCTTTTTTGCATACTTTCACTGGGATGTGGACAACCCTTGAACACTAATGGAACTTTAAAACTCAGGGGACTTTTGAAAGCAAATAGCAATGTATCATGGAAGATGGCAAATCAGAAGGGGGAACCCACTAAATGCAGGAGGCAAAGAAGATGTTTGGATTTACTGTCTAATCCTATGTTTATTTGGAACTAAGTCCTGCTATGCTCCCAACTAAGCACATGTAGGTTTGTATCCTTAGAGTCGTAACAGAGAAAGTATCACAAATAGGGATATGGAATTAAAATACAGTGGGCCTTTAGTATCCACTGGGGTTTGGTTCCAGGACCTCCTATGGATAAAAAAAATAAAGTCCCATTAAACACAATGGGATAGTAAAATTATGACCCTTATATAAAATGGCAAAATCAAGCTTTGCTTTTTAGAATTTTTATCCTTTTTTAAAATATATATATTTTCAAGCTGTGGATGCTTGTATCTATGGATAAAGAATCCATGAATAGTGGACCAGCTGTATATACCGTGGTTTTTCCAGGCCACAAGCTCCACATCCACATTATCAGCCCTGAAAAGGTCTTCCCAGACCAGAGCCCAAGCTTGTTGTGTATGAGTAGAAAGTGCTTTTACACATGTGCTAGGGGATATATTCCTTCCAGTAAGAGTCCATTGGACCTCATGGGGTATATTTCCAGTGGAATGAATCAAAACTGGAGCAAGCTTTTCAGCCTGGTATCTGGGCTGGAGTGTTAAAAAGCCCATGGGCATGAACGCTGCCCACTCTACTCTGGTCCCATCCATATTTGCCCAGAAAGGCCTGAAACAGGGAGAAATGCCTCTTTGCATGTGTTCACTGGCAAACCAAGGGCAGGCTCAAGCTTCTTTGCATAAAAGCTTAATTGGAACATGGATGAAGCTTTTTAAAGAAATGGATGACAATAGCATTTAGGGCTGGAATGGGAATCATGTGGCTCTCCAGGTTGTGTTGAACAGCAGCTTCAGTATGCAGAATGCTAGAAATTAAAGTCCACCAATATCTAGAGGCCTGTTTCTATCTTCAGGATGATATTTAATGACTAAACTGGCATTTGGAGAAAAAGGTTATACGTTCTTGCACAAACTGTGATTTAAAGAAAACTGGAGAATAAGTAGGCATACCTACCTGTGCTGTTAAACTCCATACAGATGCTGCCTTTCAGAACCACAGCCAATTTGCTCAACAACTGTTGCTTAGCTGGATCGAGACCACTTCCAAGGAGAACAACAGGACCCTCTCTAAGGTGATTTCGGTTTACTTGCTTTGTACAGGCAAAAATTGGAACATGTTAAGTCCTCTATACAGCCAGCATTTTTTTTTAAAAAAACTTTTTTTTTAAAGCAGCGACTAATCTTTATTTGACATGTCTATTAAATAAGAAATAAGTATTTCGACATCAACAAAATTCATAGCAGCACTGCAGGATGCAAAGAGATTTAATCAGCCTTCATACTTCTAGCTAACAAAACAGCACTAAAGGGACAACAGCAGCTTTATGGTCATCAAGGCAGTTTCCAGCAGCTTAAGAAGTTTGCATAGTTGGTAAGTCAGGCCTAGTAACCATTTGTATAAGAAGATTTTTGGAAATTTTGCTGGAAAAAAGCTGAAATTATGAGAAGCAAGAAAGCAAAGTGTGTTAAAGGGAAAAGTGTAACTCTGAGATGGCCAACCAGGGAGCTCCAAAGCAAGTCTAAGTGGCCCATGAGGCATTACAAAATTTAATCTTAGAGCAGGAAGCTTTTAGGCTGCATTTTCATGATTAAGAAAAAAGAAAATCTATTTGCAAAATGAAACAGAAATAGAAATACTGGGTATTAGACAGTTGCATTTTTTTATGTGGATGCAAGCGCACATTATTTGTATGACAATTTTATACCTATTGAGGTACTGTAAAATTGCTGCCAGATAGGCTCGACTTTATTGTAAAGCTTGAACAGGCAAGACAGGACAAAGGTGTGAGAGATATACCTCACTCTGCATGTTCAGTTTTTGACTTCCATAAGACAAAACGGCTCTATGACTCCAGCTGACATTTTTCATTGCCTATTTTGTAATCTGTGGCAACCCTATGCCAGTAGTCCTATGCAATATCTAAAGGAGGATTGGGCAACATTCCTGGAAATTTTGAAGACATAGAAACAAGCTGTTTTCCCCTAGGTTTCTTTCAGAAAATAATCTGAATTGAAAAATACAGTATTAGCAACCTCAAAGTCCTTTTGTTACTTTAGGAAGGCAAATATATATTGGTTAGCATCCTGTTCAATATTTATGATGTCCTAAGGGATTTTGTATCCCCTTTGAGACTAACTGAGATAAAGAGGTTTGTAGCATAAACTTCTGTAGACCTTTTTAAAAATATTTTTATTGTTTAATTCACATATGATACAAAATACAAAACAAGATGATACATGTTCCGCATACAAATCACATAGATAAACAAAAATATACCAACAAGCTACTAAAAGCTTACGAAATGATGAGATGCCAGCTTAAATCATCATATATTTAGCAAACCTTTCTTTAAAAAACATAAAAAGAAAATTTATAATTAAGTTACATCATTTTTTCCTTTCAGTCTTTTTAGATAAACATAACTACTACATACTCTGTCCACCCATGAATAGCTAATAACCAAATCATTAATCTACAAATCCAGAAGCTGTTAATTTATTAAATCTATGTTGTAAATAAATCTGAAATTTTTCTCAGTCTCTAATAAATTTACTATCAGCTTTCCCTTCATGTATGTATGCCAATTTGTCAATTTCTGCTATATCTACTATTTTTCCTATCAAATCTTCCTCTGTAGGACTGGTAGCTGTTTTCCATTATTTGGCCAAAAGAATTCTGCCTGTCATTACCATGTGCCAGCAAAGTCTGTCAATCTCCTTCTCAGCACTCCTTTTGAAATTAAATAGGCTAGGTAGAAAAAATTCTGGAGTCAAATTAATTTTCTTCTAAAGAATAACTTGTAATATTGATCTTATCATAAACCAGAATTTTTTCCACTTTCTTACATCTCCCTCACATATGCTAGAAGGATCCAATCTTTTTGCCATACTTCCAGCATAAATCATTAGTGCCCTTATAGATCTTAGCAAGTTTATCGGGGGAGAAGTACCATTTGTATATCATTTTCCAAAACGTTTCTTTTAAATCATAAAACTTTGTATTAACAGTGATTTCCCCATAATTTCTCCCAATTATCCAGGTCTATGCTATGGCCTATATCTTTGGCCCATTTCACCATACAATCTTTAATTAATTCATCTCCTAAATTGTAATTGCATCTGATCAAGTAGACTCGGTTTACAAAAGCTTATGCTACAAATCTCTTTCCTTCAGTCTCAAAGGTTCTGCAATATCCCTCTGCATACTGATCCAGTTTTGTTATTTCACATAGTTTATGGTAAATATTCTCAAATATGTTATCCACCATTTTGATGGCATTCTATTTTTCTGGAAAAGAAAGCCTTTGAGAAAAACCCCAGAAAAATAACTGATTCCTGCCCCCCCCCAAAAAATTTTTTCCAGGCCTTCACATATTTAGTTGCAACTAGGTATTGGAATATTGGGGTGATGGTAGTTCCATATTATTAAATTATTAACATTAACTAATTACTTTTAATTACTTTTAAGGTAACTTTCAAAGGCTGGAGTCTCCCCACACAAATTACATATAGTGCAGAAAGCCTTCAAAGACAAAGGCACTTTCCTGCAGTTACTCACATGGAAGGTGACAAAGATTTAAAAGAAGTGAGGCTGCATCTGCACTGCAGAAATAATCCAGTTTAACACCACTTTAACTACCATGGCTCAGTGGTATGGAATCCTGGGATTTGTGGTTTGTTGTGGCACCAGGACTCTCTGACAGAGAAGGCTAAATGTCTCACACAACTATGATTCTCAGAATTCTACAGCACTGAGCCAGGGCAGTTACAGTGGTGTCGAACTGGATTATTTTTGCAGTGTGGATGCAGTCTTAGTGTGCTCATCCCCACTCTCCTCATGTATAGACTGTACATTCTTGCAATGATGACATACAGCTTGTATTAACAGGGACTTCCAGCTCACATCAAAATAGTTGTGCAAAATGTGTTCTGGGAATAATCAAAGTGCATGACAAAGACAAAATTGACCACATAAAAGCAACTGAGTTACTGATGAATGTATAGCAACACAGTAAACATGATCATTATGAGCAAATGGGCAAATTATGCAGGGTTTATGTTGTTGTTTAAATCAAACTGAAAGCACTAATCCTTCTCTCAGTGTATCGGAGGATGTAATCCATACAGACTCTTAACAACAATTTACCATGCATGTTGCGGTTGTTTTTTTCACACCTTGAGGACTTCAGATAGTCTGCCAAGATTTTACCACAGAAGCCTAGGTTCACGGCAATACTCTTTAGATAAAGTTTAAGTGATTTCTGAAGTGCTTTGATTGCAGATGAACATTACATCACCACTGCAAATCATTACTGAACTGCTCCCCTCCTTGACTACTCCTCTACCTGCCTATTCTGCTTTTAAATATCGCTTTTTCTAGAGTGGAAAAAGCATCCCAACTGGTTCCCTGGGCAGAAAAGAGCAAGAACATCACAGTGCCATCTCTGAGACCAAAAAGAGTGGTTTCCCCACTTTAGTAGTGTCCTAAAACATTACAAGGCATAACTCCAAAGGAACTATAGGAGGGCCATATGGTGACACATGTCTAGCCACCTATGATTTATTATATTGTTTTATTAAAATATTTCTATTCCAGTCAATATCAAAAAGAGGTCAGGGTGGCTTACCTCTAAAATTAAAACAGTTCATGATAAAAATAATAATAATCTGAGTATGTTAAAAACATAATTAATGGGTTAAAATAGATTTAAAGCATTAAAACAGTTTGAAATCAATGAGGCTTTGATGGACTGCCAGGTTTTAACTTGCTGCCTAAATAAAATCACTGTTGGCACCAAGTGGACCTAGGAGAGGCATTCTACAACTAGAGGTGTATTCACATTGCAGATGAAGCCTTATATGGCTTGGGTCAAGACTATTTGAAAGATCAGAACTTCTTCTATGATTCTGTCCAACTTTTAAGGACTTCAGGGGAAGACTTTGTCTCTGTCCCACCATCATCCCAGGTGCATTTGGTGGGGACAAGAGAAAGACTCTTCTCCATGGCTGCTCCCACCTTGTGCAGTTTCTTCTCATGGGAGGGTTTGCTGGTTCCCCATCTTTACACTGACAGGCAAAGACCTTTTTATTTTGGTAGGCCTTTGGCTTTTAAGTTATTCTGGCATGAGAATCTTTAGAACAGGGTATACCGTATTGTGTTTTAGCTTTTAACTATGCTTAATGTCTTCTTAACTATTCTAATGTAATGTTTTTAATGGAACTACCTTTGTTTTGGGTGTACTTTGTGTAGGTTTAGTGTAGGTTTTTAGTGTACTTTGTCCTTAGTTTAATGTGAGCTACCTTGGAACCCATCCCAGGAGAAAGGAGAGGTATGAATAAATAAATTTAAAATGAAATATCTCTGCTTTCAATTATGTGGCTGCCTTTGTTATTTTGCTTTTTTTGGCAGCACACTGTGCTTAGATGTTTTTAACTTTTCAGATTGTTTTGTTGATCAGCTATTATTTAAATGGCATCCTATGGTCTTCTAAATGGGATTGCTGCTTAAACATTTGTTTAAGCAGCAATCCCATTTATTTGTTTTTACATTTTTATTGACTTCATTATTAAAAGTTGCCTTGGGTGCTTTAACAAATATTACAGTCCAGATTCAAGGGTTATCCACACCCACAAAGCTAGGTTTAAGTTACTGAGCATCATCCCAAATTTCAACTTACAGAAGACCCAAAAAAAAGGGGGGTGGAGGGGGAGAAAGTTTTTAAGAGATTTTAAAAGTACTTACTTCTCCACAATGAGTAACTGAAGATTCGTTCTTTGATGACAGCATTAAAATCAACTTCATCTCTTCTGTTTCAGCATAATCAACAGGTTTGCGACCAAATATATTACTAGTAAAACAAAGACAGATGGGTTCTAAGTAAATAAAGGATGTGTCCTGACTCTTAAATACGGTCATAATATAGAATTTCCACCTTCTTAATATGCAGTTCCCAGGAAAATTGAACAAAAACTCAATTAAACCACTACATTTAAGACAGATGGACGCAGAACAGCAAGCAGCTACATTTAGCATAAAAAGCAGAAGGTGGTATACAAGATGGAAAGCTTATAACTAAGTCGGGCCTTTGCCAGTGATTCACAATTAGCACACATATCACACCCTGATCAACTTTTAATATGATAGAGGCGCTACCAGTTTGTAGTCCAGAAACTGTATTCACTGTTTTCAGGGGAAGAAAAACATTTCAAATCCCAATGAAGAATGCTCCCATAGGAGTTAGATACTGCTCACATATCCAAGTGGTCAGAACTGTATTATTTAAACTAGTTTGGTTCTTTACAGCAAGACAAGGGAGCATGTAACCCTCCAAGCTGTTCAGCTACAACTCCCATCATACTTGGGCAACAAAGCCAATGGTGAGGGACAATGGGAGCTGTAGTCCCACAGCAGCTGGAGAGGCATGCTCTCCTCCACTATGATGTATATTTTAGCCTGGTTGCCACCCTCACCTCTATTCTGAGCAGCCCAATTTTCGTGATGGTGTCAAGCACAGGCAGAAGCAGAAGCCAACAACTCTTGTTGCTGCATAACCATTTTACCTTGAATCTGCCTCACATCTCATCTTACAAAGCTGTCAGCCTCCAGTGGCATCAGCCAGCAGGGAGCCAGTATATTATTAATGTGTCTGATGAGGAGAGAAATGCTTAAACCCTCTTTCACTCCTAAACCAATAAGGACTGTCATCTTGCCTCTACTCCAGCATAGATCACCAAGGTAGACATTTAGCCACTTGTTAATTTAGGGCTATATTTAAACTTCAAACATCATAGTCAAAACAGTCATACTTCAAATATCACAGCCAGGAGATATTTTATACCTTATATATAAAATCTACTGGTTTTAACACCACAACAGATAGCATAAAGCTGTATTAGCTTTAAGGTGTTTTAAGTTTTTGCTATACCATGCTTATCTAAGAAAAGGGGATGGAGATAGTCTTCTAATAAGAGTTTCTTTTCCCAACTATGAAGGGAGAGGCCCACAGATCAGTGGTAGAGAAATGCTATGTGTTCAGAAGGTCCCAGACCTACCATATATACTTGACTATAAGTCAAACTCATATATAAATCAAGGGTAGATTTTGGTGTCAAAGTTATGGATTTAAGTATGACTCTTGGATAAGTAAGGGTAAAACTTTGGGGCATGTAACAAAGGATGTAAAGCACAAAGCAAATAAGAATGATGCCAAATAAATTACTAAATTCTAGTATCATAACTGTTTGTGTTCACCATAAAGGTTGGATGGATGGGGAGGAAACTATGATAAATTGTGGCTATACAATGCATGAGAGAGGTAACCAGTCACAAGCAGGGGTTTAGAAAATGTGCACAGGTCAAAAAGAATAAATGTCTTATTCAAAACCTTCAAAGCCCAATTCTACTCAGTGCTACTTTGATGGGAACTGCAAAAAAGCTAGCACTCCAGCCATTTTCCCACCAAGGCATTCAAAAAGGTCAGAAGAGGGGCTGCGGTGAGAAAAATACAAGGCTCACTTCTTTTAGGTTCTCCCAGGATGAACTAAGCTCTCACTTTTCGCCACTCTACTGAGAGAAGCTTCTTTTTTGATCATAGCTAGGTTTTAAGGGTCAATTTTTTGACTAAAATGTCTATACATGAGTATAAACAGTAATTTCAGGTTTCCCAAGGGAGGGCTAGGACAGACTCCTGCCTGAAGCCTTGGAAAACTGCTTCCAGTGAGAAGAACAGTGGGGTGAACAACTCCATGATCTTACAGAAGGCTGCAGAGCTGTTCGTGTTGATAAAGTAACCTTATCAGCATGGACAATATAGTCTGAGCATATAAGGTATAAACCCAGCCGATCCATTAAGACACTTACAGAGCAAACTCAACCCTTTGTGTCCAGACGACTCCCATGAGCAGCTGGACCCAGAACATGGCACAGGCTATCCATTACTAATACAGATTTACTCCGTATAAAAAAGGAAAGACTTTTCAGAGACAGTATCATAAGAATTAGCCCTGGTGACACAGTGGTTGTGCATTTGAACCTGCAGGGCTCCAGGTTGACTCAGCCCTCCATCCTTTCGTAGGTCGGTAAAATGAGTACCCAGCTTGTTGGAGGCAATTGGCTTACAGAATATAAACCGCTCAGAGAGTGCTATGAAGTGGTACAGAAATGTAAATGCTATTGCTATAAATGAGAATCTGTGTGATGGGGTGGTTGAGGACTTGTGGAGATCTGAGATCTAAATTTTCACACCACAACATGCACTGGATGACCCCGGAGAAGTCACATATTGTCTCAGTTTAATCTACTTCATAAGATTACTGTGAGAATAAAACAGGTAGGAGGGAAATCATGAATGCTACTATGAACTCCATTGAGGAAAGCCGGGGGGGGGGGGGATAAAAAATCTAATAAAGAAATATTAAATTATTTATCAACAACTGTGACCTAAAATCTAGCCCAGAGAAACAATTTAGTTCCAATGGATTTAACTAATACGGCAAAAGTAAAGGGGCCAGTAAGAACGATATTATTGTGGCTTGGTGGATACTGTTTAAGGGAGTTTCCAGGTGAAGAAATAAAAGCATGCGTTCAGAAAGACAGAGGTGTTATTTTATAACCTCTCAGTTAACAGTTAAGGATAATTTGATTCAATTACATGAGGTGAACATACAGTGTGTTTCTGAACCTTTCCAAGAATACTGGCTATGCACAGAGATCATCTCTTAAATGAGCAGGATTCCTGGTGTTAAATGTTTAAATTATAGGTCAGAAATAATTAAGAGGTGCATTTTAAAATTGTAATATGATCAAGAAGCCAACAAAACGGTTCTGGAAAGCATATACTGCCCATGATTCAAAGGTTAAATGTGAATACAAATGCCAGTTTCAAAAATGAAATACAAATACAAATTTCAAAAATGAAATCAAATTGCATTACATTAAACTAAGGTCAAGAATAACCCCCACCCCACCCCCTTGTGCTGAAGCTCTGTTTTTTGGAGGAAGAGATCTGTAAACAGATATTTAGATTGTAAAATGATCTTATATGAAGAAAATGGGATTCAACATTCAATTTGGACTGGCTTTCCATTTTATTTTACAATTTTCCTTGGAGTTCACCAGTCAGGTTAAAAAGGACCTGAAAAGTACTTCACAAAGAAACATGACCATACTGTGTGAATCTCAGAGGCAACCATATGTTAAACCAGTTTAACACATGAACAAGTGGGAATTCCATGATCACAAGGGGCTAGAAACGCTCTCTTACGAAGTGAAGGCTGGATTCTCTGGAATGCTAAGACTGCGGCTAAATGTTATGTGAAAGTACATCTGGTGCGATAACAATGATTGCTTCATGGATGAATAAGGGCTATCACAAAGTTTTGGTAGAGAGGCATTTCGGACAAATCTCTTTGGCAAAAAAATTACTCCGTCATAAAAGCTAACAAGGTACAGGTAGTTTGCAAGATGAAAGCAATACAATAAGTACAACAACAAATCATATGAAGAATTCAGAATTCAGTAAAGCCAGATCAACACCTGGGAATGCCCACATGAATATGCATATTTTTACTGAACAGCAGAAGTTTGCATTGTAGGTGTCCATTGCATCACTAAGTGTAGGTAATTCCACAAAATGGATGCCACCAGAGAGAAGGAACTCCCTCAAATCACTATAAGAAGTATCTGGGCTAAGGAAAGCTGTGTGTGTGCATGTGCAGCTCCCAAAACAAACTGAAATGCCTCCCTACATACAGTATACTATAACAAAAATGTTGTCCGTCTTCAAATCATTTCTGATTTATGGCGACCCTATCATGGGGTTTTCCTGGCAAGTTTTGTTCATAAGGGGTTTGCCATTGCCTACCTATGAGGCTGAGTGGGTTTTCATGGCTGAGTGAGCGGAAATTCAAAATCTGGTTTCTAGAGTCACAATCCAATGCTCAAACCACTAGGTCACTTTTAGTTGTGCTAAAGTCTTATGTGGTCTTAAACAAATATTTCCAACAGCCCAGCTGCATTCAGATTCAAACACCCGATGTAGCCCATCATTCTTCGCAAAGAAATAAGGGGGCAAGACAGCTTCTACTAATGCTAAGCTTACTGTGCATTGGGGGGGAAAAACTGGCAAGAGAGTCCATCTGTGTAAAAGCCGTTATGAACAACTGAAATTGCAAATTGCAAATTCAGAGTGCTAATTTTTCACGTCACTTGGTTGGCTGTGAAGCAAGATAGGCAGAAAATTCAAGAGAGCAAACATTAAAAAGCAGCTATAAAATATAAATTAGTTATGTGCAGGAGATTACCTTTTAAAAAATTAACTAGGCCAACAGGGCAATTAATAGGTCCACTGGTCCACATAATATTTTCCATTTGTAGCTTCATTTTTTGCTAGTCAGAGAAAAGGTTGAAAGAGTCAGACTGCAACTACTAAATCTTGCATTTTCTCAGAGAAACACACATTTTCTGACTTCAGAAGAAACCCACCCAGGTTTTCTTCTAAACAAGAAGAAAATTCTTCCGTTTCTCTTTTGGCTTTTCCCATGGAAGACATTTTGGTAATAAGGAGAAATAATTTAATGTACCACATATGCTCAATTATAAGTTGACCTCATAGATTATAAATGCTGATTGTAAGTTGTATTTATTTTCATTTTTTTAAAAAAAAAATTGGACAGCAGACCAATATTCCATTCTCATTTGGTTTACTATGTCATCTGGAGGGCTACTGCTCAAGGGACGCAACCTTTAGAACAGTGTAATGATTTCCATCAACTACTAGACCCATCCTTTAGGATCAAAATAAATTCTAAGACCTAAACCATATCCAAATAGGTATATATATTCAGAATAGTGCACTTGTACATGTCTCCATGTGTGCATTTATCTACCTTACTCTGTTACATCTGTTACGTTTACAACCAATTGATGCATGCTAACCATGGCAGATATTCAGTTTTCAGTTCTACTCACACTGCATCTCGAGAAGCGCCATGAGAAAGCAATAGTTCAACGATGCTCATATGCCCGTTCTTGACTGCATCATGAAGTGGCAAATCATTTTGATACCCGGGCGCATTCAGCAGTGCCCCATGCTGCAATAACAACTCCACTATTTCCTTATGTCCATGATTACAAGCTTCATGCTAAATGTTGATTTGAATCAAAGCAAAATACAGAAGAGTGGGTAAGAATTCAAAGACTACACAAGAATCCATTCAATTAAAAAGGCAGTTTTGATCTTCATGACAGTGGTAAACTTAAAGAAATTAGAAATTTAACTCATTAGTGTTCTACTTTCCAGCTAAAACCAATTCCCAAAGTAGCTTAATCAATAATAATAATAATAATAATAATAATAATAATAATAATAATTTTTATTTATATCCCGCCCCTCTGCCAAGCAATCGGGGCGGCGTACAACATTTATAACAACAATCAAGTGAAATCCATAAGTTCTAGGGATCTTTGCTGTAAGTAATGGGGAAAGTATGTGAACACGCTCACTTGGGCTGCAAAGTAGTGACATAATTTTAATACAGTAATTGTAAGTCAATTTCCATACTTAAGAGGTGACAAAAAAAGACTACAGTTGGCCCTCCACATTCATTGGGGTTAGGGGCACAGAATCCTTGAGAAAGTGGAAAAACCGCAAATATAAAAACTACTACCGTATTTTTCGCCCTATAGGGCGCACTTTTTCTTCCCCTAAATATGCGTGGGGAAGTGAGTGCGCCCTATAGGGCGAAGGGGCCGAGGCCGTGGGGAGAAGGAGCCCTCCTTCCCCCCGCGACCTCAGTCTTTGAATGGACTGGTGCTGGGATCGAAGCGATCCCGGCACCAGCCCATTGAAAGACTGAGGCCACGGGGAGAAGGAGGGCTCCTTCTCCCCGCGGCCTCAGTCTTGGAATCGGCTGGTGCCGGGATCGAAGCGATCCCGGCCCCAGCCGATTGAAGACCGAGGCCGGCGGGGGAAGGAGCCTTCCTTCCCCCTCCGGCCTCGGTCTTGGAATGGGCTGCTGCCGGGATCGTTTCGATCCCGGCACAAGCCCATTCCAAGACCGAGGCCGGGGGGAGAAGGAGGGCTCCTTCTCCCCCCGGCCTCAGTCTTTCTATGGGCTTGTGCCGGGATCGAAGCGATCCCGGCACAAGCCCATTCCAAGACTCAGGCTGGGGGGAGAAGGAGGGCTCCTTCTCCCCCCGGCCTCAGTCTTTCTATGGGCTTGTGCCGGGATCGCTTCGATCCCGGCACAAGCCCATAGAAAGACTGAGGCCGGGGGGGAGAAGGAGCCCTCTTTCTCCCCCCAGCCTGAGTCTTGGAATGGGCTTGTGCCGGGATCGCTTCGATCCCGGCACAAGCCCATAGAAAGACTGAGGCCGGGGGGGAGAAGGAGCCCTCCTTCTCCCCCCAGCCTGAGTCTTGGAATGGGCTTGTGCCGGGATCGCTTCGATCCCGGCACAAGCCCATAGAAAGACTGAGGCCGGGGGGAGAAGGAGCCCTCCTTCTCCCCCCAGCCTGAGTCTTGGAATGGGCTTGTGCCGGGATCGCTTCGATCCCGGCACAAGCCCATAGAAAGACTGAGGCCGGGGGGAGAAGGAGCCCTCCTTCTCCCCCCAGCCTGAGTCTTGGAATGGGCTTGTGCCGGGATCGCTTCGATCCCGGCACAAGCCCATAGAAAGACTGAGGCCGGGGGGAGAAGGAGCCCTCCTTCTCCCCCCAGCCTGAGTCTTGGAATGGGCTTGTGCCGGGATCGCTTCGATCCCGGCACAAGCCCATAGAAAGACTGAGGCCGGGGGGGAGAAGGAGCCCTCCTTCTCCCCCCAGCCTGAGTCTTGGAATGGGCTTGTGCCGGGATCGCTTCGATCCCGGCACAAGCCCATAGAAAGACTGAGGCCGGGGGGGAGAAGGAGCCCTCCTTCTCCCCCCAGCCTGAGTCTTGGAATGGGCTTGTGCCGGGATCGCTTCGATCCCGGCACAAGCCCATAGAAAGACTGAGGCCGGGGGGGAGAAGGAGCCCTCCTTCTCCCCCCAGCCTGAGTCTTGGAATGGGCTTGTGCCGGGATCGCTTCGATCCCGGCACAAGCCCATAGAAAGACTGAGGCCGGGGGGAGAAGGAGCCCTCCTTCTCCCCCCAGCCTGAGTCTTGGAATGGGCTTGTGCCGGGATCGCTTCGATCCCGGCACAAGCCCATAGAAAGACTGAGGCCGGGGGGAGAAGGAGCCCTCCTTCTCCCCCCAGCCTGAGTCTTGGAATGGGCTTGTGCCGGGATCGTTTCGATCCCGGCACAAGCCCATAGAAAGACTGAGGCGGGGGGGGGGGGGGGAGAAGGAGCTCCTTCCCCCGCCGGCCTCAGTCTTCAATCGGCTGGGGCCGGGATCGCTTAGATCCCGGCACCAGTCCATTCAAAGACTGAGGTCGCGGGGGGGGGGGGGAGAAGCCCTCCTTCCCCCGCGACCTCAGTTCAATGGGCTGGTGCTGGGATCGGTCTCCAATCCCAGCACCAGCCCATTGAACAACCGGCGTCCGGCTAAAGGGAGGAATCCTTTTTTCTTGGATTTTCCCCCTTAAAAATTGGGTGCGCCCAATATGCCGGAGCGCCCTATAGGGCGAAAAATACGGTATGTTTTCACCTGACAGAACACCTCTCTATGGATCTCTAAGTCCTCCAGCACAAATCTATAGTCAATTTCCAGCAGAGTTGCACTGGAGGACCTAGAAATTCCTAGAGAGAACATGTTAATCAAATTCCCAAATAATCAAATCTTCAAACAAACAAATCTGCAAAAGTCAAAGCTGGAAAAGTGGAGGGCCAACTGTACTTCCAAACTGCATTTCCCTTAAATTTGAAAATGCAATACAAGAACATCCAAAGGCTCAGATACTGGCCTCATTCAGTTCTAAGAAAAAAAATTCTCTGGACATAAGAGTACAAGTTCATGCAACACAGTTTACAATAACTATTAGGGTTATAAAAATTAAGGATTTTTTCCCTTCATCAGGGGCAATGAAAGATAGACAAAGAGAGGGCATGACTGTATAGACATTCTGACTCTAGAACATTCCACTTTGACACTATGTTAATGCATTTATTTGATGTACAGTTGGCACTCCATATCCACGGATTTTTTTATCCATGGATTCAACTATCTACAGCTTGAAAATATTTTTAAGAATATTTTTAATTTTTTTAATTTTTAATATTTTTAAAAGCAAATCTTGATTTTGCCATTTTATATAAGGGGCATTCTTTTACTATGCCACTGTATTTAATAGGACTTGAGCATCCGTGGATTTTTGGTAACCAAGGAACCAAACCCCAGCAGATACCAAGAGCCCACTGTATACCCCCACTTTTCCCCCAAGGATGTATAGATGTACTGACATTAGAACATTACTTTTTGATCTGACATAAATGCATTTATTTGATGTATAACCCCACCTTTCTTCCCAAACAATGTTAATAATCAAGTAAAATCAAGTAAAACATATACAGTTAAAAGACATTCAAATTACAATTAAAAACACATTAGCAAAAGGATGAACATCACTTACCCAGATAAAAGCTTTTTTTAATTTTAACAGAGCAAGAAAACTGAAGTGATATTAAAAAGAGTGAAGTTAATACAAAGTTATGCTTACCAGTGGTGTCCATCCAGCGTAGTCTTTAACATTGGGATCTGCTCCACTTTTTAGTAAGTGCTCCACAGAAGAAAGATCACCCTAGAAGGAAGCAGGGAGGAGAAACACCACACAGCATTTACATTTCTTGAGGAAATTGACAACAACAATAACAAAAATGAAAAATACCAGGAAGTAGTACCCCTAGGGCCTAAATACTCCAAAGGAACCAGATCCTCCCTGATCTTGGAAGCTAATCAGGGTCAGCCCTGGTTAGGACTTGGATGGGGAAGACTGCCAACGAATACCAGGTTCTGTAGGCTAAATTTTCAGAGGAAGGAACTGGCAAAACTACCCCTGGTTATTCCTTGCCTAGGAAAACCCTAAAAAAATTCATAGGATCACCATAAGTCACGCTGGGGTGGTGTAGTGGTTTGAATTTTGGATTATAACTCTGGATATCAGGGTTCAATTCCCCACTCTGCCATGGAAAACCACTGGGTAATCTTGGGCTAGAAACACATGCTCAGCCCCAGAAAATCCCGTGATAGGTTTGCCATGTCAGAAATGACTTGAAGGCTCACAACAACACTGTAAGTCAACAAGCGACTTGAAGGCACACATACCATCAACAATGAAAGAAGTAACATTTTGGAGGAAAATTTGTTGATGTGGAAAGTTTATTAGGACAGAATTTCATAACTATTCCATGGTAGTGAATTGCCGGAAACAATATTGCAGATAACAGAGTGAGGAAATTTAATATTGGTCCTTCTAACCAAGGAATAGTTTGATTTAATTTTTCCACCTGCAAGGAATTATGGACAGACTGTATTAAAGCAAAGTAATAAGATATCTAATTACCATAACTCACTTACTACAGTTGTATGTCACAATAAGCCAAGGAACCACAGGAACCTCTGGTTTTATTGGTTACAAGCAGTGTGCTGTTTCATGCTGCCTGACAGTTCCTACAAAGCCTCTTTGCCCTTGGTTTAATATGCTATGCAAAATTGGCACTTTTTCCTGTGTCCCCCCCCCCCAGCAAGCTTTTTCTTTTTCTTTTGCCTTTTTTTCTCTTCTGCAAAAGAATCAAAGGTGTGTTGAAAGCAAAATAAACCAGAGAGGTGGAAGTATGCAGATCTGGACGAGTCTCCTTCTTTGGTGGTTTTTAAACACAGGCAGGATGGCCATCTGTCAGGGGTGCTTTGATTGTGTATTCCTGCATGGCAGAATGGGATTAGACTCTTCTAACTCTGTGATTCTGTGACACACCAAAGTAAACGAGTAATTTGATTAGCTGCTCCTGCTGAAAATGGAACCAAGTGACAACATGCTGCTCACGGAGGTAAAGACAAGGGTTTCTTATGCTCCCTGGTTCATCATATTGTGTGTGTAGCTACAATGATAATTGCAATGCCATCTTTTTCATAATCCCATTTGCCTCTGTACTTAATGAAATATTGTACTGTATTTTTTATGATGAATAGATGTTAGCTGATGAAAAGAGAGCAAGAGAGAAAAGATAATTTGAAACATGCATGCCTGGATAGCTCACAGGCCTGGCGAAACATAGGGTCCAATTTCAGCTCCTGCCCAAACCTCCTCTGCTACTCAGTAAATGGGAAACAAAACTGGGGAAAGGCAATTCTGTATTACATGGGGAAGTGAGAGAATGGGGGCATATGCATTACAGTGCACACTAGACTGGCATCTTGAGATGTAGCATTTCCAGGAATTCTGAAGTCATGGGAAAAAGCTATTTTTACCCTGATTTGGGTGTGTGGGATCTTGTTTGTTTTTTGCCCCATTCTTGACAAATGATAGAGACAAATGCAGTCTTATAGGAGACAGCAGCTGGGAGGAAACATTCAAGAGCTAAATGCAGCCAGACCACCAAGGATTCTCCTGGAGCTCAGTTTGGTGCCTTGGAGTTGCTTGGCTTACTTTTCTTGATGCAAAACAATCTCTCTGACATGGTGTAACAAATCTGAATTTGTACTTCCAAGCCTGCAAGTCAAGACACTTAAGTATCTCTGCTTCCACCCATGTGATCAGTACCTCTGGAGATAAGGGAATCACATCTTATGGGTTGTATTTATGAAAAGGGGGCAGACTTGTTTTCCAAAGTTTCCTTTAATCTCCATGAAAACCAGGTCACTATGTTTGCCAATCTGTCCAGTCACCAAGGAGGTGAACTCTCAGATTGCTAAAGAAGAACCAACATCAACCCTAGTATCCATGGGGGGGTCTTCATGTCCGCTAGGTTTGGTTCCAGGAAACCCCCCCCCCCCCATAGATACCAAAATCCATGGATGGTCAAGTCCCATTATATACAACAGTATAGTAAAATAGTATCCTTTAAATAAAATGACAAAATCAAACCCTGCCTTTCAGAATTTCTTTTTTAGAAAACATATTTTCAAGCCATGGATAGTAGACTTTGTGGATGCTGAATCTATGGATACGAAGGGACAACTATATTCAAAAGCTAAGTAGTTCCAGAATGGCC
Organism: Phrynosoma blainvillii; assembly: GCA_026167975.1. NCBI lineage: Eukaryota > Metazoa > Chordata > Lepidosauria > Squamata > Phrynosomatidae > Phrynosoma > Phrynosoma blainvillii. The sequence continues at coordinate 224,394,894 of JANUYF010000001.1, read as the reverse complement.
AGGGTTTGATTGGGTTGTTGTTGTTTTTTAAATTAAACACAGAAATAGCTGATTCCAAAACTTACCAGCCCAGAGTTTTAGCAAAAACAGACCAAAGCAGACTGCAGATGGGGGAATCTGTGCTCAGAAACATGGAATAGTATCATTATGATTCTGCTGTCCCTTTGGGGGGGGGGGGGGAGAATCTCAATCACAGTTTTATCAGAGTGGATCCAGTAAGGAGGATTGGAAATTCATCATACCCTTCTCAGGTGATCCTAGCATGACTGAGAACACAACTGGGACACTGGTAACATTGGCTTGAATGAAACTTCAGTATCTACACCCAGGTACTTAGATACCAATGTGGAATGAAGAAGCTGGACTGGACAGCTCAAAGGTTAAGAGATTTATTTACAGTGCTAAGTAGAAGCTACGCCATATAAGACGCTCCGGCATATAAGACGCACCCTATTTTAAAGCAGGAAAATCTAGGGAAAAAAAAGATTCTTAACCAAATACAGTGGTACCTCTACTTACGAAATTAATCCGTTCAGGGTGGAAGGAGGCCTCCCTTTAGCCGTGGCCTCGGTGCTTCAATGGGCTGCCCCTGGGATCGGAGGATGTCCTCCGATCCCAGGGGCAGCCCATTGAAGCACTGAGGCCGCGGGGGGAAGGAGGCCTCCGCGGCCTCGGTGCTTCAGTGGGCTGCCCCTGGGATCGGAGGACATCCTCCGATCCCAAGGGCAGCCCATTGAAGCACCGAGGCCGCGGCGGGAAGGAGGCCTCCTTTTGGCCGTGGCTTTGGCCGTTCCTTCGCCTTATAAGATGCACCAACTTCCCCACCCCCGTTTTGGGGGTGAAAAAGTGCGTCTTATATGGTATATACAAGAGCAGGAACTATACAGACAAATAGAGTTCCTATCTAACTCAGGATAGCTATTTTGCAGCAACTCACCAACTACTCATAACCACTACTGTAACCCACTACTCTGTAACCTACATTACATTAAGACATAACTTTATATAGTCTTGGCTGATGCAACCACTCCCAGCACATGGCATAAGCCATTCCCTCATCCACACACAGGTGTAGTACAGCATACACATCTTGGTGTCTGGCCTCAAAAATATTTATCTACATGTCCTAGCCTTGTCGGATACACCACAAACAATAATGACTTAGTAGTTCAACAGATGTTCATTTTCACTGCCAATATGGCTGACAAGAATACTATCTACTTTGGGGTGGCAGGACAGGAAGAGTCTGTCCTAGATATGAAATAATGCAGAATTTGCTGCCTTCAGATATCTGTGCATATGTAGGCATGTTGTTTGTGAAGGTTTCTAGAAAGATAGGACAGGAGGAAATGTGGCTTGTCACACATGGGAATGGAAACTTGCATGAAAAAATGGTTTGTTTGAAATTAGGATGGCTGAAAACCAAACCAAATAAGGAAAGGAACATGATCTACTTTGGGACTGGAAATCAAGTATGTATGAGTGTGAAATACTGTTCAGCCACATTTTACACATCATTCCAAAGTCAATCTGAAATGTGTAATAATTCAGAATTATAACTAGACTTATTAAGTGTTTGCCCTGAAATGAAATACTCTTAACCAATCCAAATGCCAACAAACATGTTTGTGCACATCATGCAACGAACTGGATTGCATGATTAAAATATAGGAAGGAGACAAGATCGTACCGGAGTTCCTGTTTAATATTTCAGTGGCTACCTGCATCGAGATGCCAGCACTGCTTATCTTACTGGCAGTTACTTTAACCAAATAATTTCATTTCCGTCCTATGCTAACAGAACAAAATATTCTCACTAAGGATGAATTGAAGCATGGAGTGGAAAACCAAGACAGGGAAACAACTGCATTTTCAAGGGATGACTGCACCTTTAACCTATAAAACGTATTTCCATTCCAGGACAGCTGGCATTTGAACTATCCCAGCCAAGCCTCCATGTCTCTGCGTATTCAAATGCTCCATATAATTTCAGATAAGAAGCAGCAAGCAACAAAATGCAGCTTTCCTTCCCTCTGAAGATCAACGTAAAGCCTTCTAAAGATGGGATCTACATTTAATTTTCAAAATTACCAGCAATTTTAAAATGTTTGATGGCATGGCTAAAGAGTATGAAAGCTGTGAGCAATGATCTTAATAGAGGGCATTAACCAAGTCCATGCCCCAGCTCACTTATTTGCAATATGAGATCACAACACTCCCTGGCTTCCTTTCCTCCTCCTCCTCCTCCTCCTCCTCCTCCTCCTCCTCCTCTTTCTCTTTCCCTGTTCCTTTTTCTTTTTGTATCACATCTATTAGAGCCAGAGCCTGCAGGATCTTCTTTTAATATCCCCATAGCACTTAGAAAATTGTAGGGGGCCAAGTCTAATTGATAGTCCCAGGTATAGCTGACCCATTGAATCAATGGGAATTATTTAAGCTCTTGACTCTACAGGTCACATTCATTAAATGAATATACTCTACATGGCATTAATAAATGCATTTAGCCCTAGAAGCTTTATAGGTATCAATAATACAGAATATTATCATACAGGATTGTTCTAAGGCACGGATGCGCAAACTTTTGTCCTCTAAGTGTTTTGGACTACAATTCCCAGAGGCCCCAGTCAGTCTGGCCAAGAGTCAGGGATTCTGAAGTTAAAGTCCAAAACATTTGGAAGACCAAAGTTTGGGAACCACTGATCTAAGGATTACTGATAAAAATGCTTAAAATAGGGATGGGCTTTTCAGAGTGGGCACATGTTTGAGAGCCACATGCTCAAGGGATGTGGCCTACGGAGAAAAGATATAGCTTAACATTTTAAACATTACAAACAGTACAAATAAAAGTTATTTATAATGCTTATATTTAAATTTCATTACTAACAGATAAAAATACAGCATGCAGAAGCAAAATCCCTCCACTCATATTTGATTTCTTTACATTTGGAATAATAGATTTCGTTATTAATAAAACTCTCCCCCACTTGTTTTTAACAAATAAGCTCTTCTCATATTTAATTGTTCTTAAATGTGTATTTATACATATAAATGAAACTTACCTACACAGTACTTAAATATGACTTTAACAGAACATCTACTATCCTGTTCATTAGTTAAGATCATTTTTTTCCTGTTGACTCAAGTGCATTTGGTGGTTTGCTCTCAAATTTCAAACTGTGATGACAACTGTTTTTCAAAAAATATCTGGGGTGCACTGGTTGCTCCCCCCACCAACAGTTTAGGGACATATGTGGCCACAGGCTACACCAGGGGTAGGCAACCTTTCCCCTTTAAGGGCCGAGGGACTTCAGCTCCCAGAATCCCAGGAGCTATTGGCCAACATGGCTGAGGCTTCTGGGAGCTGAAGTCCCTAGGCCCTTAAAGGGGAAAGGTTGCCTACCCCTGGGCTACACTTTTTCCATTCGTGCCCTGAAGTGTGTTGAAAATAAAGAGAGTCTTCCATGATGCTGAATCTCTAGTCAGACAGAAGGTGGAGCTGAGAGAAGTATAGACAGAAATGAGAGAAATATAGAAGTCTCTAAATCAGAGGTCAGCAACCTACGGCCCGCGGGCCGGGTCCGGCCCTCAGGGACCCCTGCCGCCGCTGGGCGCGCTCCCGCTCCTGGGAGGCACCATTTTGGAATGGCCACGGCTGCGCACAGTGCCGTGGATGTTCAAAAATGGCGCCCCACGTTGCGGGCGCATGCACACATGGCACGGGCGCCATTTTGAAAGGCCCCACCGCTCGAGGATCGAGCGGAGACACCTTGGAGGGACCTTTCCAAGGTCCCTCCGCTTGATCCTGGGGTAAATTCGCCCAAGGATCGGGGCAGGGGGGCTTGGAAAGGCCCCATGGCGGCTGTCAGGGATGTGCGTGCGTGCGCGCACCCCCAGCTCCCGCACGAGCGGCCCCCGCACCATTTCAAACCCCCTCCCCGGCAACAAAGGTTGCCGACCCCTGCTCTAAATCAAGTGGCTGAAATAAATAATCCTTCATTCTAAAATTCAACAATTAGGAATATAACATAAGAGCAGCTATGCTTCATCAGACCACAGACCTACGCAAATCTGGTCCAGCAGTCTGTTCCTATGAAAGCCAGCTAGATACTTCTGGGAAGCCTGTATTAGCAACTGGTATTAAGAGATACACATAGTAATGCAGGTGTTCCTACACCATTCATTTGTATAATATTATTAGTTGTATTTTCTACTGATTTTTAAAGTGATGCCAAATATTGGCCTTTTCAGCAGCTGCACCCTGAAACAATGACAGCACTATCTGTTGCAATTCCAGGTTCCCTAGCTTCATAGTTTGAAAACCTTGCTTTTCACTTTGGCTCTCCATGGGTTGCTAAATTACAGTATGACCCCCCCCCCCCCATACACTCCAAGACTTATCAACAATAATGAAAACCATGGATAATAATGAACCCTATATTTCTGGTGGAAATTGACCATAGAGACCACCAGCTGTCTAGGCATACCATATTTTTCCAGATTCAACTAACTGAAACAGTGGTTACTGGTCCTGTGGATACAAGGTTAATAGTATATATGAATTTGGAACTCTGATTTATCTTAATGACTGTCAGTTTTTAAAAATCCAGAAGCAGTATCTCCAGATGCTTCCATGAGTATTAGCCAGCTCAGTTAATTATTATTATTACTGTTATAGTTATTTATATCTTGCCTTCCTTGCAACTTACAGTTTAAAAGAGCAATACAGTCAAAAACATATAAAAAGCAAACGGTAAAAGAGAATTAAACTGGTCACATTGCTAAAACACTTCAAATCTCTAGTTAAAATAACAACATGCAATTAAAAAGATTACTGTTTAATATGGTCCCTGTAACCTGTCTCAATAAGTTCTCTGGTTGCCGCTCTTTGAACTAGCTGAAGTTTCCAAAGACTCTTCAAAGGCAATCCCATGTAGAGTGTGGTACAGTAATCCAAACAGGATATAACTAAGGCATGTAATACCATGGACAAATCCAGCATTTTAAGGAATGGGTGCAGCTCGCACATAAGCTTTAAATGTACAAAATCACTCCTAGCCACTGTAGAAACCTGGGCAGAGAATGGGAACTGGAGTCCAACATGTGGAAAGGCAGATGTTTCAAAGCTCTGCTTGAGCTCAAGTACAGATAAAACCTGAATTCAGAATTAAGTGGTTCATTAATGGCAAACTCACAAGTTCGAACATTTATCTAAACTGAATGCATGTTGCTGTATTGTAGCTTTAAATTACTGTGAACTGCTTTAAGTGGTGGACAGGCACTAAAAAATAAGATGCTGATTGCATATAAATAAAGAAATAAAATGTTTATGACAATATATACATATATTTGCTGCCCAAAATGGTTACTAAATACACTTCTTTAAAAAGAGGAAGACTTTTATGTAACATTTTTATTTATTTATATATTTTGCTTTATGTACAGTATGGGATCATTATAATTCCTGATGTTGGTTTCCTTTTCTCAGGTTGTTTTTTTTTTTTTAACAAGTTTATTAATGTCTGCTTGTCACCAAGGACAGTTTGTTCTGTTCTTATTGCAAGATTTTCTGCCTGTAGTAACATTTTTTTTTAAAAAAAAGTACAGTTTTAAATTATATTATAAATACTGTTCCATGCATCAGACAACAATGTTCCCACAGTTAACAAAGTGCCTTTTGATAGGTGAAGGGTGGTAGTGTTGCATTTTCACATTTTCTCTGAGAATTTCCATCTTCCCGCTCACATGGAAAAACCCTGGATTCCCAACCTCCCAAAAGCTTCAGATTTTATGGAAATTTTACATGTTTACAACCAGTATAGTCTGTGATCTTAGTTATGAACAACTGGACCTTGAAAGTCTTATTTCCCAGTCCTTGTTACTTGGGTGAAGCCCTCTGCTTTTCAGAATGCAACGGAGGAATGAAAGTCTTCCAAAAACAACCTGCTCTCTGATATCACAAGTGTTGTCTGTGCATGCACACTCATGTATGGAGAGATGTGTAGAGGTTCTATAGCACTAAGTATTTAGAAATTGCTAATTCAGAAAGGGGGTGTGCAGGCAGGATTTCTTAGATTTCTCACACTAGATCTTTCAGATTCCCTCACAATGGGAATCCCTCACTCTTCCCACCAAATTATGTGACCACCACAGAGTTACATAGACTTCTTCTCCTGTCTTATGACAGTCTGAGGATTCTTCTACCTCAGAACTATCTCTCTAACCCAGGCCTTCGCAACGTACGGCTTGGGGTCACATGTGGCCCGCCAAAAGATTTCAGGAGAGGGCCATGTGGAGGAGGAGGAGGACAGAAAAGATTAAACCCTATCTGAGGCACGAAGAAGTTTAGCCTATTTTAATTTTGGCACCTTCCTACGGCCAAGTTGTGCAGGTCTCCACTAACCCTTGGTCCTCCCACTGAATTAAGTCTCTTTATTATTAAGTGTTTTTACTATTCTTGGTTGCATGTTTTGATGTTAAACATAAATGACTCCAGGGCACTCATTTGTGAACAAAAAGAAAATACAGTCGTCCCTCGATATTCACAGCTTTGACACTTGTGGTTTTGTTTATTAACGGGTTCAAGGCCGCCTGCACACCTCCTCCTCTTCCTCTTCCTCTTCCTTCCGGGATTTCCTTTTCAGGAAAAAAGCCCAGGAGGGAAAAAGCAACTGGGAAGGGTGCATGCACCAATCCCACCCCTTTCCCAGGCAGATAGCTGCCTCTTCCCACATCCATCCTGGAAAGGGGGAGGAGGATTGACCATCCCATGCCCCCTAGTAGGACAGATGCCTGGTGGAAGGCAGCTTCCAGACACCCCCCCGCCAGCCCCTTTCCAGGACAGTTCGCCTGGTGAAAGGCAGCTATCCATCTGGGAAAGGGTGGGGAGCTGCTTAAAGGGATGGGAGAGTGCAGAAAAAGAGGAACGCGTTCATGCTCCTGCTCCTCTTTCCTCACCCACTTGACTCTTTACCTGTCTTCTTGGGAGGGGGGAGTTATTCATGTTTTTTCCACATTTGCAGGGGACCCCCCCCCCCCCATGAATGTGAAGAGCCGACTGTAACTTTTATTTACAGGAAGAGCTTATGATGGAATCTCTTTTGGTAGTTGGTTCTCAAAGTGTATGGTTACAAAGTGTATATTACTTCACTGGTTACAAATTGACTTTGTTTCAGTTCCTCAAGGACTTCATTTACCCCCCCCCCCCCCCATTCTCGCAGACTTGAAGTCTGCAGTTTTGCATATTCACGGAGGGGCGACCACCGTTAAAATCAATGGGGCGCACCCCATTCAAGCCTATGGGCCTTGAATATTGGTGTGTGTGTGTGTGTGTGTGTGTGTGTGTCAAGAACAGATCCCCCGGGGAAATGGAGGCCGACTGTACTCTTCAACTGTGTTTTAGTTCTTTCCACATACCTTCCACTAGTAATATAAATCCTATGAATCTCTAGCTTTATTTTTTCTAATTCAGTTACAATTCCACAGAATAAGGTGGATTTGAGCCTTCCCACTCTCCACTGCTCAAAGACTTATCAATTTAAACTGATTTCACAGGACTTCTTCTGTTCTTCCAAAATCCCTCCTCCCTGTATGGGAATCTGAATCCCTCTCAAGACTGAACCAATCCCAACTCCACTCTTGGCAGATCTAAGGCATACTCATCCCCTTGCCTCCTCCTCCTTTTTATAGCCACTCATCAGGCAGGCTCCCACCTTTTTGCCAGTCTAACCCCCTATTTGGCTATTCTGCATATTCCAATCAGCCAGTGTCTCTCCACAAGGGGAAAAAGAGCTGTATCTGGAGCTGTCCATTACTAGATACCTAATATCCTGAAAAGAGTTCATAGAGCTCCTCTTTTCCCCTTCTTGCCAACATCAGTTGGGAATCCCAGTAGCAGTGCTTCCTAGAACCCTTTCCAATTTTCCAGTTCTTTTTTTTTAACCTCACAAATTGTAGCAGCAGTGTCTCATAGAGCCCTGTCCTGTTTTCCTAGTGCTGTGTTGGTGAACTCATGGCATGTGTGCCATTTTTGGCACGCGGCTGAGTCTGCCAGGGCACGGCAGCCACCAGTGGAAGGGACAGGGCACAGGGTGCAAGTGTGCAGCCCAGCTCCTTGTCTCAGCCCAATCTGCTCCAGGACAACAGGGCTGCAAGGACCTGGCCAGGAGCGCCGGTTTTCCGGCTGGAAGTCCCGCCCCTTGAGATTGGGGTTCTGGGAACTGTAGTTGTTTGTTGCTGTGTGCCTTCAAGTCGTTTCCAATTTATGTGTGACCTTAAGGCAAGCTTATCATGGGGCTTTCTTGGCAAGGTTTGTTCAGAGGAGGTTTGCAGTGAGGGGTATGGAGAAGGAAGAAGAGGAGGAAGGAAGGAAGGAAGGAAGGAAGGAAGGAAGGAAGGAAGGAAGAGGAAGGGAGGAGAAGGGGGAACTGGCATGCAGTGGGGGGGCATGGAGGAGGAAGAGGAGGAGGAGGAAAGTAGGAAGAGGAAAGAAGAGAAAAAGGAGGGAAGAGCCCACGGGGGGGGGGGCTGTATTACTAGCAGATATGTCATTTTTGGATTGTTGTTGTGTGCCTTCAAGTCACTTCAGACTTATGGGGACCCTATCACGGGTTTTTATTTTTGTTCAGAGGGGTCTGCCATTGCCTTGTGAGGCTGAGAGAGTGAGTTGGGGTGTGTGTGTGCTGTGTGCCTTCAAGTTGTTTCTGGTGACCCTATCACGAGTTTTCTAAGCAAGTTTCATCAGAGAGGGATTGCCTTCCAGTTTGTCATTTGCCTTCCTCTGAGGCTGAGAGTGTGACTTGCCCAAGTGGGTTTCATGGTTGAGCTGAAAAAATGTGCCTTGGTTTGCTATTGCCTTCCCCTAAGGCTGAGAGAGTGTGACTTGCTCAAGTGGGTTTCAGAGAACAAGCCCTGTTAGTCTGGAATATGAGTGTGCACAGGGTGTTCTATGGAGGACATTCAAGGAAACTGTATGGCATGATCAAATAAACGCTAAAAATTCTACTCTAAGTTTATGCTTTTTAGTCATGCTAGAAATGGAGGATATTCAAGGAAAATGGAGGACCTAACCAAATAAAAGCTAAAAACCATCCTAGAAATGTCAGTTCATGCTTCTTAGCCATGCTCAAAATGGAGGACATTACAAAATAAATACTGAAAAACACTTCTATAAATATAAATCTATGCTTCTTAGCCATGCTCAAAATGGAAGACCTTCAAGAAAAGCTCAGGACATGACAAAATAAAAGCTAAAAACATCCATACATAAATGTAAATTCATGCTTCTTAGCCATGCTCAAAATGGGGGACATTCAAGAAAAATGGAGGACATGACAACATAAAAGCTAAAAACAGTCAGAAATATAGTCAGTTCATCAGGTTTATTTACATCTATATTAAACATTGTTGTTGTGCCTTCAAGTTTTCAAGATTTGTTCAGAGGGGATTTTTGCCATTATCATTTGAGGTTGGGACTGTGTGATTTGCCCAAGGTCACCCAGTGGGTTTCATGACCAAGCTGGGAATCGAACCCAGGTCTCCAGAGTCATAGTCCAACACTCAGACCATTAAACCATGCTGGTTCTCACTTTATTATGTATTCAGCTGTATTTTTCTAATGAACGTTAAAATGGCTTGTTGGTTTGCAATATACTTATAGAACTGAGCAAGACACAGACTTAAAATTGTACTTTACTAGCCACAAAACCTTCAGTCTACATTTAAATTATTCCTTTCATTTGTCCACTGTGCTGAAATTAAGGGGGGGGGGGGGACCCATTCAACATTTGCATTGTGTCCTCAAGCAGCCCACCGTCTAACACGGTTGCTATCCTTCTCCCCTCTGAGAAACAAACACACCCTGAGCTCTGAGTGCGAGACTTATTTGCTATGTTGCTACTCCAAGGAAAACAGGAGCGGTCCAAGAGGGATTGCAAAAGGTTCCCCATTTTGAGCATGGCTGAGAAGCATGGATCACTCAGGGGGACCAGACTGGGTCCTTCTTCTTTTCAGGACCTGTCCTCCATTTCAACCTCCTGTCCAGGAGGATTCCAAAAGGTCCTCCATTTTGAGCAGGGCAGAGAAGGATGGATTTAATATTTATATGAGTGGTTTTTGTTTTGAGATTTATTTGGTCAGGTCCTCCATTTTTTCGTTGCATGTGTCCCCCCCCCCCCCGAAAATCCCACCCCCTGGAAGCTCCGCACCTGGTACCCGGTGCAGGAACGCCACTGAGTTTGGGAATTTGGTCTCTAAAAGGTTCCCATCACTGTCCTAGTGCTTTGAAGAAATTATTTCCCAGGTGAATTATATCAAAGTTCTATTTTTTTGCATTTAGGGAGTGCCCTCCCCCCCTTTGGATTTTTGGCTTGGCCACTAAAACGTAGATGACAACCAAAGACCTTCTGTCAAAATATAAAACATCAAGCACAAGGTCACATTTAGAGAAAACACACAGACATTGCTCTATTGTTATAGGCTTGAAAACAGCAAAATATGGAACACCACACAACACCATGTATCAGCCAAGCCCAGACTGATCTGTCTGGAAAATCTATATTTGATTATAAAATTGTGTGCATGTCCATAACATGAGAAAATAGCACCCTGTGCTTGGTTTCAAATTGCCTCCTCATTAGCAGCTGATAAAAATTCATTCATGACATTTTTAAAGTGATTTAAAACATCCCAGAAAGCAGTAAATCCATTTCAAATGGAAGCAAGTATTTCAAGAAAAGTGCATAAAACCACGGGAAGTAAACACTGGATTTGGAAAGGCTATGTTCATTTTTAGGCTGTTAGTCTCAGTGTATATCTTTATAGATCATAGAATCATAGAATCACAGTCACAGAGTTGGAAGAGACCACAAGGGCCATCCAGTCCAACCCCCTTGTCATGCAGGAACTCAAAATCAAAGTATCCCCGACAGATGGCTATCCAGCCTCTGTTTAAAGACCTCCAAAGAAGGAGACTCCATCAACCTCCGAGGGAGTGTGTTCCACTGTCAATACTTTAAAGTGGTTGTTGGATGCTTCTTTGATCCAAAAATGACCGATTATAACTTGTTTTATCTCACTCATAGCCTAAAAATGACAACATCTATGTAAATAAAGGTACTCAAAATTTCAAATACAGTGGGCCCTTGGTATCCGCTGAGGTTTGGTTCCAGGACTCCCAATGAATACCAAAATCTGTGGATACTCAAGCCCCATTAAATATAGTGGCACTGTAAGATGGTGTCCCTTGCGTAAAATTGTGAAATCAAGGTTTGCTTTTGTGAATTTCTATATTTTTAAAATATTTTCAAGGCGTAGATGCTTGAATCCGTGGATAAAATATCCGTGGATATGAAGGGTTGACTGTATATCAAATGAAATTCACTTTGGATATACGTCTTGCATCTCTCTCCAAAGAGAAGGGTAAAACCAGTGTGGCACAGTGGTTTGAGCATTGGACTGCAGCTCTGGAGACTAGGGTTCAATTCCCAGCTCAGCCATGAAACCCACTGGGTGACCTTCAGCAAGTTACATGCTCTCAGCCTCAGAGGCAATGGCAGACCTGATATGAAATAATCTTGCCAAGAAAGCCCCATGATAGGTTTGACTCTTAGAGTCGCCATAAGTTGGAAACAACTTGAAGTCACACGAGAACAAACAAGGATATACTGAAGAAACACATCCTTTTTAGTGCTTTCATACATCCACATACAACAAAAAAAGTAAAAAAACCTAACAGGCCTGAACAATACAGTATCCTGTAACACAATGTGAGTTAACTTTTTTCAAAGAAGAAAATGTATTGCTCAATCTGCCTTTAAAAGTATGATAAGCTTAAGAATGACAGAGAAAAATAGATTTCCTAAGCATTAAACCAGCCTGGCTCCCTTCACACAAACAGCTATAACTATATGGGAAACATTTCTATGGGGTGGGATGTCATACAACTCTATAGGCACACAGAAATTAATCTCCAAGTGCAACACTCTTTGGGTTCTCAATCCCATCCAAATGCTTCCTTTCCTCCAAGTAAGATACCCAATGGTGTAGGAAAAACCCACATGAATTCCAGAGACATAGCTTCAATATTTATACACACAATACAGCCACATGGGAATTTAACACATGGTCCTCATGCAATTGTGTCTGTGTACAAAAGAGAGAGAAATTCTGCAGCAAGGTTGTCTTGACCGACTACATCCAAATTCCATACTGTGGAGGCACCTTTATTAGGCCAGCCAAAGGCACAAAATACATCACACTAGCTTTTAAAGCTCAGTGGTTTCAGCATCAGGCAGAGATGGAGGGGAAGCAAAATCAAAATGTTGGGGTCATACATTTACATTTTTGCTTTGAGATGTTGTGGAGGAAGGGGGCCTGCAATGACCACATGTAGAATGAGTAAAAAGGCAGTAAAACATAAGCAAGTCCAGTCTAAAAACCCTAAAGGCACCAGATCCTGTCTGATCTTGGAAACTAAGCAGAGTTAGCACTGGTAAGTACTTGGTTGGGAGACCACCAGCAAGTACCAGATGCTGTAAGCTACATTTCAGAAGAAGGAACTGCCAAAACCAAACTGAATATTCCTTACCTAAGAAAATCTTATGAAATTTATGGGATTGCCATAAGTCCACAAGCTACATGCACACATAAAACATAAGCAATAAGGTTTTGCTTATCTGCTTGAAGTTACAAAGCTTCCCACTTTGAGAACTATGGTTGCTTCTGTCCAATCATGAGGTCCCTCTATGAAGACTGTGGCCTCTATACTGTCGGGTCTGGAGACGAATTTAGGTACCGGAACAGGCAAATCACTCTTCTAAGAGCTCTGAGCCTTGTCCAGTGCTAGAATTGTACTTGTGAATTAAGTCAGGCTAGTTAAGATGCTAGCTTTTCAGGAGGAGCTACTCTGAATTCATGTGTCGGCTGCTGTCTGCTTCACTCAGTTTCAGAATACTATCTTATAGCAAGCCTCTGGAAACAAATGCCACACAGATGTAATTGTCAATAGTGTATTCAATTGCCCATTTACAAAAGAAAAATGACCCTTCAAAGTAGTATATTCACAACACTGCGAAGTTGGAAGATGATTGCAATTAAAAATTAAAATTGCACAAACCAGAAGAAGCTTACAGATTTTCCAGATCCTATAGCAAGTTGTACATCAAAAGGGAAACACAAATCATTCTATTAAAATAATTATGAAATAACACATTCAATTAAAATCAATGAAGTCTGTGATAGACCTGTCTTAGATAATGTTACCCAAATACATCAGGTCAATATTTTGTTTAACTAGCTTTATTTTGCCTTAATGATTATTGTGGGTAACGGGGGGAAAACAAACTTGGTGTTCTAGTTTGCTAGGCAAATAGCTACATTCATTTTAGTTTATTAATGCATTTCAGCAGCAAACTCATCTAACTCCAAACCCCTTTTTCAGAGCCAATATGCTTTTAAAATGTTTACAACGAGCATCAAAGTAGTAAAATGGCAAAGACCTTCCTGCAATTCCAGTTTAGATTGATCTGGAACAACACAACATACTTAATTTTAAATGCCTAGTGTTGTTAATCCTCTTTTTAAGAGTCCAAAATATACAACTCATTTAACTTCCATTAAGTTTGCTGTATTAAGCCTTACACACTAATGAAAATAGTATGGATTTATTTGATAATTAATGAAGTCCCAGAAGAATTAAGTGTAATTCTCATCTACTCTCCTGCAAGGCTATTTCCATTACACTGACAAATTGACAAACATAACAGGATAGGAAATTCAGAAAACTTTAATGGGGAAAACTAATAAGAGGAAAACAAAAATACTTCTGTTGGTTGATTCAAAGCGGCACCTGGATTTTCTTCCATGAATTCGGACCCTCAAAAACCAGCTCCTTTTTCAACAGAAAAACCAGACTCAAAGATAAAAAGAATTGCACTGATGTATAGCAGTGTACAATGTGTGTACTGTATTACTCTAGAGAAGTCACTAATTACCAATTGTCAATCTATGTTCCATATACATGGAATCCACAATTTGGGGGGATGGCTTATCAGACAGCCATTATTTATGGGTGTCAGCAACCTCTTGTTCAAAGAGACTGTCCAGGAAACAGTTTGAGTTACTGTTGCTACAATACTTCCAAAAATCACATGTGAATTGGACCTAGAGTCTTGGACCAACTCCCCTGACATCCCCCCCCCCCATGAAACTACTGCACATTTATGCACATTTCAGTACAAAAAAATTGTCAAAACTGATAGTCACTCTAGCTTACATGACCCTCCATGTCCCAGAAGTACTGCACAAGTTTATCATTTTAAAAACCAATTCCTCAGTTCAGAAAATATTCCAAAATATGATTTGGAAATATGCAAATGAACAGTGGTCCCCTTGTCGCTTCTATCTATTGCCAGGCTGCTTCAATCTGTAGCTAGCCCTCCATTTCATCTGTTCCTTGTTATCAGACTGACAAAGGCATAAGTTTGAGCGTAAAGAAATCCACTCCTCCCATTTCAGGCAGTAGCCTTGGCATCTCTATGCCTTTTCCTCATTTGGAAATTAAATTATCTATGGGTTGCCTACAGAAAAACAGAGTATAATTGTTTTTAAAAGTAAAACTATGCTTGTCAACTTATTGTGACCTCATGAGTGACTTGGTTTTTCTTAGACAAGGAATGCTGAAGAGGTGGTTTGCCATTGCCATCTTCTAAAATACAGCACCTGTCATTCCATGGTGGTCTTCCTTCCAAGTATGAACCAGGCCAGACTCGGCTTAGCTTCGAGAATCAGACGAAACCTGGTGTTTCAGGGTTTGCTGTTGTTAACCACCCTCAAGTCGATCTTGACTCACGGGGACCCTGTGGATGAGACATCTCCAAGACTCCCAATCCTCCACTATTCTTCTGCGTTCTTGAAGGGGATCCTACATATATGTGTGTGTAATTGTATGTGGACTTCCAATTTTCAAGGGCAATCATGCTCACAAATGCTCTGTTCAACACTTGGCATTCATATTCAGATGCCTAACTGAATGGCATATCTTTTGTTGTGTGGGGCCAGGAAATGCCATCTCTTTCTCGCTCTCACACTTAACTCAGTTGTCAATTATTCTTCCTTCTTCCTCTTTTATTAGCAGACAAAGGGTAAAGCTCTTTCTTTCTCTCTCACACACACAAAATCTTAATTTCTGATTTGAATCACTGCCTTCCCTTAACCATCAAAGTAATTTCACAGTTAACCATTGCTGTTGAAGGATATGGAAGGAAATGACTCAAATGCACATTGCCAACACATATCATCTGAACCATGCCTTTGTGTTACCTCCCTTTGTGTCTTTGTGTCATGGCCCTTGCCCTCCCCTCTGCCCCCCCAATTGGTACTCTCTAAATCAGGGATCCCAAAACTTTTTGACCCATGGAGCCCTTTTTAGAATCAATTTCTATGGCGGAGCCCCCTTAAGAAGTCTACCCTGTGTCTTACAAGTTAATGATTTTCTTATTTTGGTTCTACTTTTTGTTTCTTATTCTTTAATTTCATTCAATTTTTATTTATTTTCCTGGAGCGGCTGCAGAGTATGCAGAGCGCTAAGGGCTCCACGAAGCACAAGTTGGGAAATGCTACTCTAAATTGTCCTATACAGAAGGGCCTTTTATTACTTACATATTAAGCATGGAGGAAGTGATGCATCCAATGTTACACAGGAAAAGCAAATAAGATAATCCATGGCAGATCTTAGCTTTAACTCTATGTTGTGGCTGATTTGCAAAACCAATTTATCACTTAGTTTAATGTGAATTTCCCTACAGAAAAAAGCTGAATATTGGAATAATAACAGGACTGCTCTCATTTCTCACTCCCACCAGATTTACTTGCTTCCTTAAAATATACAAACATATTGCAAACCTGAAGGAAAGGGACTTTCATTAGAGGAAAATTGCTAAGGTAAGTCAGTTTTTCAAAACAACTTAGCTCAATATCCTCCTTTACAGATATCCCTGTGGAAAAAATCCAGAGATAGTTTGAACATGCCATTTTAATGAAGAAAATGCTGATTTCAATAAACTCAAGGAAGAGCTACTGCAACCAAGCAGAAGCATTCTCATCAATACAATTGTGTACCCCTATGACTAATTAAATGTAAGTGATTTCAGACTGGGAATTTGTATGCAATAATGTGCAGTTTCCACTTCCATTTAAAATACCCAGGAAGAGTAGCTGTACTTGAACAGAGTAAGCAATAATAATAATAATAAAAAGTACAGTGTGCCCTTGCTATCTGTGGGGGATCCTTTCTGGACCCCCACCCCTGCCCCCATGGATAGTAAAAAACGCAGGACCTTAGGTCCCATTCCTTTCAATGGGGATGTGTTTCCACTCACACTACCATGTGTATGCACACCCATTCAAAAAGCCATGGCTTGCCATCCACGGGAGCTCAAACCGCAGATGGCAAGCCTGCACTAGGCACAGGTGGATTGTAGTTACTTATGTTAAAATTCACATATACAGTAGAAAGCAAAATGAACTAATTCACTGAGACAGGCAGGGCCTCAGGAAAGAGAATACATGTGTGTCCAAAGCAATCATTTATTTCTTTCCTCAACTGCAACTACTTCAGTCTCCCTTTCTGCACATCAACAAGCTATTTCTTGGGTTACAAACTGTCCAAAATCTATACAACCCACATGTTTAAGGCTGGAGAAAAGCATTGTGCACTGAGCCATTTTCACACAAATATGATTTTAGTCTCCTGGGCAAAGTAAACCCCATAAGTCACAGATATAGATAAGAAAAATTCTGCTAAGAAGATGGTCTTGTTGATGGTTCTCACAGTCAGAAATCTAGGAGGGAGGGCACAGGTATAATGCTGGAACGGTAACTTAAGAAGAAATAAAAAGTTATGAGGGGACTCCAAATTAAACCAGCTCTTTACTTGTTATTCCAGAGTAACTAAAACTGTTACTTTTTATATGTATGTACATGTGCCTTCAAGTCACCTGTTGATTTACAACCCCATGAATAGTCAAGAGGTGGTTTTGCCATTCCTTCCTCTGAAATATAGCCTACAGCACCTGGTATTTGTTGACAGTCTCCCATTCAGGTACTAACCAGTGCTGACCCTGCTTAGCTTCCAGGATCTGATGCCTTTAGCTTATTTATGCCCTAGTTCTTATACACTTTAAAAAATGGAATGCTAGAAGGTGTTGCCTGTAGAACAATACACACCTACATTTTAAAGCCAAAGAAACTATGTAACTATTTTAAAGCCAAATAAACCATATATGATACAAAGTATCATAAAACCTTCCCTAAATCTAGTTGCAGTTACATCATGAAACAATCCTCATGTAACATTAGATATTCCTTGACTAGTGCAAAAAAATATTAACTACAAGTGACACTCTATTTATAATTAATCACTTCCAAGCTCTGCAGAGATGCAAAGTACAATTCTACTATTCCTCATCACTGATATGAACTACACCCTCATGGATTTAAACTATATCCTTAAGTATACTGGTCACAGAACAACAGGCATTTTCCTATTTCTGTAAAAGATGGAGAATGATACTCCTCAGATGTCTGTACTTCCTTACAAGGATTCTACCACTAAGAGCTGTTGCTTACTCTTAAGTCCTCTTTCTGAAAGGCAGAAGTATTCATATTTCTCTCAGAAATCTTTTGTTCCCTTGAATAAAATATAATTTACCTTACCTCAATGGAAGCTATGTGGAGCAGAGTCTCCCCTTTATGATTTCTTTTCAGTGATGCATTATTAGACTTCTTGGAGGAAGCCTCAGTTTGCTGTGTCCCTTTTTGAGTGACATTATTGGACTTCAGTGGTGTTCCTGGAAATGTTTCACCACTTGCACACTGAAAGCCTTCAGAGTTTTTCAATGTTGATGTGATGCCAGATCGCGAAGACCTTACAGCATCAAACGTGGGAGAGGTTTTACCATGGAGATTTTGGGGTGACTGCCCTGGCAACTTTTTCAGCAGGGATGATCTCCCTTGTATGTTCTGCTCTTTCTTTTTGGAACGTTTACGTAAAGAAGTAGGAGATCCAGTCAGTTGTCTGCCACGTTTAGTTGCACTATTTCTGGAAAAGAGACACTCTTCTGAAGTCAAGCTCTCTTCAGTGAAGTCACACATACTGTTGCTCTTTGATGTAGTTTTCACAGACCGACTACCACCTGTAACAAGTTCACTCTCATTCTGCACAGATCTTTTCTCAGATGTGCATTTTAAGCCTGGACTTGGGATGGCTACAGTTTGACTGCAAAATGACACTAAATTTGCTTTGATTTCACTTGAGCTGTCCTTGGTATGTCCACTGATATTTTTCCTTCTTCCCTCAAGGAGTCCCCATTGTTGGTTGATATCTTCTAAAGTCTTTTTTCTCAGCTTCTTCTTACATTTTGGTTGACGTTTCTTTTCTTCTCTGAAAGTCTCTTGTGGAGGAGAGGAAATGAAATCATATGTGGAAGTCAAGGCATCAGGTTGGTTGCCTTTGTCCACGACAGCCTCTGGCTTTTGCGGCCTCCTCTTCAGAGTAAATCTCATCTTCCTACTACGAGGACTGAACCACATTTTGATCTCCTTCTTCATTCCTGGCACACAAGCTACCTCTTCTGGAGCAGACCGGTTACCACCAGAACCTGGAGAGAAAACCAGAATTAAGGGGTAAACAGGGAAAACCACAATGAACAATTGTAACAGGTGGCATGCTTACTCTCAAAGTAATCTGTAATGCTAAGAACTAGTTCTCACTGAGACAGAAAACCAGTGTCTGGGATGTCCCACTTCCGGCTATAACTGAGGTTACATGCTAGAATGCTCCACAAAACAAAATCTGTATCAGGAGATTTTCTTTTTCATATTTCCAAAACATGGCTTCTTATTCTGCTTTGGCAGACAATTACATACTTTGGTTTGTCATTTCAGGCACCAAACCAAATTGTATCTGAAATTTGATCTTAACCATGTTTGAATAAGGCATCTCAACAGAGCTTTGGTAAAAAGCTGGAATTATTTCACTCATCCACAGCTATTGGGGTCAATTTACTTGCAGTGCCAAACATAGTTTAGGACAGTGGGAATGAGTCCAGTGTTTAACCACTCCCCTTTCCTCTCCTTCCTGTACTGAAGATAGCTATCCTTTGCCATTACATTTGAACCAGCAAACTATGGTTTGTGGGTGCCTTCCAAAACAAGAAAAAGGAGAGGAAGAAGGCAGGAAGGGCCACAGTTCAATGGCAAAGCATATGCTTTGTATGCAGAATATACTATCTTCAGTTTCTGGCATCTCCATGTATGGCCAGGGAAGCTAAAGAGCGACTACCAAGCAACGTAGTCCAGGAGTGGGCAAATTTATATAGGCTTTACTCTGACTTAAGACTAGATCTCTAAGATAATTTCTTGGTTTGGACATGGAACCAGTGAACAAAGTTTGTTTTCTGTACTAGAACTAGATCTTGCACATAAATCCTTTTAACTAACCATCTGGTCCTGTTTAACCACCTCATTTAAAAAAAAAATTCAGCAGACCAATTTAGGAGTGGCAGGGGGAGTCTTTTTGTGGCCACTATTATTAAAGCAGTGGGAATGAGAAATCCTTGCAGATCTGTTGCAAATTACCAAGAAATCTGCCAGGAGAGCCTGACCCATCTTCAGCCTGACCTGGAGTGGCCAGTACTAAGGTAGCTGGATTAGTGGTCTTACTCTACATAAGGCAGATTTGTATAAACATCATGTCAGCAAAGGCCTTGGTGTCTACAACACCAACCCATGCTCTGGCTTTGTGTCTATGAAACTGATCCAACATCATCCTTGTTCCAAGCAAGATCAGGCACCAACGTGGGAGGACTTGATAGTCATCAGAGCTCTTGCAAACCTATGCATTGTCCTAAGCAGCACCTGCTGCCCAGGCCATATTCTGAGTACCCAAGCCCCACATGAATTATTCTAACACAAAACATTAAGCAAAAGAATAAGAGATATGCTGGTACATTATACTAAGGAAGATTTTAGCTGCTTAACATTCTGGGAGCACAGGCATGCAAACCAAATGTGTAATACTTTAAAAAAACAAAAACCCTGTAGACCTTTGAGACTAAATGTAGTTAACATTACTTCTACCTCACTGCATTAAAATTCCAGATATAATTTTCTTTTCTTTTTTTAAAAGGATATAATGGGGTTTTTTTAACCATTTTCCACATATGAAGTAGACTGCATAAATACCCCAGCGAAGAGAAAGATAAAAATCCGTATTATCAAAATTTAAATGAAAAACTTTCTAAGAAAATTAACAGAGCACAGGGCATCACAACGGAAGCTTTCCTGAACTCCTGTAAGATATTCAACGTGTTAGACTAAATGCAAATTTTATTCTTCTCCAATTAGTGTATTGGTTGAAAAGCGCTTCGAGAGGGAAAGCTGTACCAATACGTTACTGCCCACTCCAAGTATAAAAGAGCCTTCAGTAATGACAACCAATTAATTAATTGAAAAATCCAAATTTCCCAATAGTATGCTGAGGCTTGTCCATTAAATGGTTGCTCCCGCTCAGCTTGCCTAGAGCCACAGAACCAAAAAAATTAAAATAAATAAAATAACAACTCACAGTTATGGAAGCCCATCACCAATGAGAAAATCTGAGATCTAATTTTAGTCCAACAATAGAATCTAGGAAGCTTAATTGCCAACAGATTGAGGAAGAAAACACTGCAGATGATATTTACTCTTTTCTTCTTCTCTGTTTATACTTTGACAAGATTAATTGCAAAATATTTACCTTGATATAAATATTTATGTCCATAAAGCAGAACAGAGAAAAACCAGCTCAGGGAAAAGGGGGAAAATTTGAGAGAACTTAGCAGTCATCAAATCTGAGAGATGCCTCCAATGTTTATTAACCTATTTTTAAGGACTTTTCAAGCTTATATTATAGATATAGTGCCTTAATTCAAGCATCACACTAGGCTTTGGTTAAAACAGCTCAAGATCCAACAGAGAAACCTTGGTCCACCATGAGCTGGAAAGCTAGAATAAACCAAGCAAATAGGATTTGTGCTGTCAGGCCTGGTGCCAGGTCTAAACTCTGCCCAGCATAAGTCATGTCCGGATTCAAAATTTCCAGAATATCTGCAAGAAATTCCAGAAGCACTATCACTACTACTACTAGCTTTTCTTCTTTACCTTCTTCAGGACAGATTTGAGAGTTGAAATAAAAGTAAGGTAAACACTGAACTATGACAGCACTCATACATTTCCTGATTAATTCTAGCATTTCACCGTCACAAGTGGACCTGTAATAAAATACTGTAGTGTGAAGTGATCCTATTCAGGGTCCCAGGCTGTCATCTGTCTTTCAAAATGATCCAGACTGTCACCTTCTTCCAGGACAATCCATGTCATTTCCCCTGCCATGAGATTTCCTCTTCCTACGCTACTACACTCAGTCAACATTCTGGGTCATACTCAGCATACTCAGTTCATACTAGGGTTTTGGAAGAGTCCCCTTGTTTTGTTTTGTTTTTCACTAAATATTTTAGTTAATACTCTCTCTTGTGTGTGGCCAGTGCCCTCTTTTGGCCACATAAGGACCCTCACTTAGAAAATGTGATGACTATCAGTATGTCCCCAGGCTCTGGAGCATCTTCCCTAGAGAGGCGAGAATAACTCCGTCCCTGCTCTCTTTTTGGCGGTAGGTAAAAACATCCTTGTGCCATCAGGCTTTTTTGGGCTGATGAGGGTTGGGCTTTTAAATACTGTGCAATTCAGATTTCAAGGTTTCTACAGAGTTTTAAATACATTTTTAATTTTTAAAAAATTTTAATCTGTTTTTTAAAATTTTGACCTTGGATAAGTCACATTCTCTCAGCCTCAGAGGAAGGCAACGGCAAACCTCCTCTGAACAAATCTTGCCAAGAAAACCTATGACAGGCTTGCCTTAGTGTTGCCCTAAGTTAAAAATGACTTGAAGGCAGACAACAACAATAATCTACATTTTAATGCTTTTGTATTGTTTTTAACTTGCAGTGTTTTAGATTTGTTGTTAGCCACCTTGAGTCCCTATATTGAGAGAAAGATGGAATATATATAAATAAAATAATAGTAAATAATAATATGTTCAAAGGGTACCAGTGTGCTGTAATGGTCTGAGCTATTGCTCAGACCACTACAGCACACAGGCACCCTTTGAACATATTATTATTTTCTATTATTATTAAAGCAGACTATGAATCTGGAGACCAGGGTTCAAATCCCCATGGAAACCCAATGCATGATCCTGGTAGGTCATACTCTCAGCCTCAGAGGAAGGCAAACATAAACCCCTTCTAAATAAATCTTGCAAACATGATAGATTCACCTTTGGGTTCTCATAAGTCAGAAATGACTTGAAGGCACACAACTACAAATTAGTATGTTAAAAGCTTTACTTTGATTACAGAAGTACTCCCCCCCCCAAAAAAATTATAGAATTGAACATAATCTACAGTATATGGCTAGAGTTCGGTTACATTACCATTCAAACCAAGTGGGGGTGTCTATCAATGAGAAAGCAGGAAAATGGACCCCTTCAAAATATCTATGTGTTCAGTATATAAATTACCAAATGTGTGAATTTATTAAAAACCCATTCACAGTGAATAACAGTGAACAGGTTTATATAACTGGCCACAATCATAACAACATTAACATCACACAGGAATGTTTGACAAATAAGACTCCAATGCGGAAAACATCTATATTGGGCAACAGTCATAGATTTAATATTCACTTGTACACAGGCATATTATATAGAAGGAAACTCCGTCCAAAGTGAACAGGCATGATACAGGAGGAACCACATTTCCTTAGAGTGACATTTAATACAATCCTTAAATTTAAGAATACCTCAGGGCAGACAAAATTTGAGATCCTGAAAGATACATATCTATAGCACTGCTTATCCATGATTTCCCTGTAATACGCTAACAAGCTATAGAGAAAAAAGGAGCAATTAGAAAATGTGGTTTAACTATCATTAATCTGTATAAAAAGAATATAATGATGCACATTGTGCATCACTGAAATTATTCTCTATTATGTGTTTTCAGAACAGAAGTTGAGAAATCCCTTTGACAAACTAGTCCCTTATTAAAAACCAAAGGGAAGTGCTTTGATACCATCTGTGCAACATTAGCGCCTTCACCAAAGAATGATTAGTTTGTATGTTAAGCATTCAGCACTGGGGGAATAAAAATTAGGAGAAATTTCCAGCTATTCAGACATTAGTTCTGAGCTATTATGAAAACTCATATTGTACACATGTGATGCTGCACAATCCGTAACCAAGAGGTCAAAATCATCACCTCTGCATTGCAACCAACAGAATCCAAATTGGGACTCCTGTAGTGTCTAATTTTTTTTGTCCTGTCCACCTGGACCAGCATGTGCTTAACAGGATCTGGTCAACACCTGCATCTTTTTTCTAACAAACAAAAAACCATTCCAGCACTTCATTAAAGTAAAACTGTGTTATGAAGAATAAGATAGATTGTAAGTAGTTGTTGGAAAAGTTTACAGCAGACAATTGTCTCTCTTTAAAGTATGTTGAACCAAGGCGGAAAAAAGCTAAAATAGTTGAGAAGCTCATTCTGCAAAGGGAAAAAAAAAACATTACTGTAAATCAGAGTTCTTTATCTACAGGATGCCACATACTATGTCCCTCGATTCAACAAGTTCTTGCTAATTACCCACCTTAATTACAATAATTATACACTTTGGAGTAAATGCAGGTAATAAGGTTCACTCGGAAAGGATACTGTCAAAGACAGCTGAACGAAAAGCCTTGCAGCACAGGGAAGTGACAAGGCCCATAATGACAATAATTTTGAAGATCTGTTTACCTTCTTCTCTCAGTGATGGGGAAAAGAGGGAGAGGACTTGGGCATATTGAAGAGAGAGGAGGAGAGCAGTGTTAAACAAGAATTGCTGCTGCTAAACAGACCTCACAGAAAACAAACTGGGAACTGCTTGTTGAGTAAGGTCTTGTGGATCAGCTACCTCCTAGGCCACTCACTAGCAAAACAGGGTTCCCCTGGATAATCAGTCTTTTTTTTCTTTTGAAATTATAACCATTACAATCAGCTGACACAGCTCCAGCGTGGACTGCAAATAGTCTTGTGGCACTTTAAAAACGGACTGATTTACGAAAACCTTTCATGGACTTGGAGGGGGTGTACTAACGTTCATGAAATATTATCTCAAGATGGCCAACATAAATACACATGGGTGCAAAAAACAAATGAAGTATAAAAAGTGAGGTATTTATTCAAACAAAATGCAGAAAGACAATTATGTGACAATGTGTGGTTTGTAACAATGATAGCCGCCTTAAAGCCCATTTTGGGAGAAAGGCGGGCTATAAATCCCATAAATAAAGTTATGGGTCTAATTTAATACATGCAAAATAAGCACATTAACATAACAATCAGCAGTAACTACTGTAATGATAAAACATCTTACAATGTACTGATGCCAGTGACCATACTCAGTCCAGAGGTGAGACAAATAAACTTCTTTATAAGGTGTAATTCAGCAATATTATACAGGGACCTATATTTGTGGTTCCTTTGTTCAAGAATGGCCCTCTCTTTTTTCTTCCTTTCTGTCTAGTTGGTTGATCAAGTGCAGGAACAGGACATTTTAAAACAGGAGTGAGCAAAGTGTGGCACACTGGCCATTTTGGAGCAAAATAATTTTGTGGCTTGCCAGTGTGTGGATGATGGGTGTTTTTGTGGGCCCCAGGGTCTCCCAGAAGCCACAAAATTATTTTGCTCCAAAATGCCCCAAAATAACCTCTAGCAGGTGTGGATTGCATTTCTGGAGCCCTCCTTTCCTTTCCTTTCCTTTCTTTTTCTTTCACAACATTTTTTCAAAAGTTTATTTGCCTCAAAATGTCTTCTAGATGCCAGGAAGGCCCAGAAACATGGTAAGAATGACCCTATGTCCCACAGAGTACATTTTAGGGGACCCCCCCCAAAAAAAAGATATTTTTTTGTGTGGAAGTGAATGTGATGAGTGGTGCAGCCCTCCAAGGTCTCCTGGGATACTAATGCAGCCCCCTGGCCTTTCACAGTTGTTCACACCTGCTTTAAACCCTCTTTTTGCAAGTGATGGTACTCTCATCAAAATCTAATATCCCATGGCTGTCTTAAGCAAGACAGACTTAAGATATCCAACCACATGTCTCCCTGTTTTGAAATTTATACTCATTGATACTGTCTTTTTAATCAACTTCTTCTCAAAGTACAAGGTCAGTTCAGTCCTACCAGAGAAATAACCCATGAAGGAAAAGGCAACCATTCTTGTGCAGTCATTACCGGTTTGCACATCAGGCTACTCTAGTAAACTTGGGCTTAACTAACCATGCTACGCATCAACCAAATGCTTGCCTTTCACACACAGACAGATCCCTTAGTACTGCTTCACTCCTACCTTTATGCAAGCAGCAGAACAAGCCACAATGAAGCATTTAAGCATTGTTTCTGGTTAACATGAAAACATTTTGGGGAGAAAGGTGGGATATAAATCCAGTAAGTAAATAAATAAAAAAATGGGGAACTATGAATAACAGTTTTCAAAGAAACCAGACTTGCAAGCTAACTTTAAAAGCTGATAAAAGGTTGCTTTGCTTGTTTGCAAGCATTATAAATGGAAGCTTCATTTAGGAGCCGAACCTGAGCCGGTTTCCCTCCATCAGCTTGAAAGGTGGACTATACATGCAGCTTCCTGTTCTGGCTCCCTGTTATGTGCAAATACCGCAGAACTGCAGGTTTTCTTTAAGTCATTACTTTGACAAGACAGTCTTTATGTCAGCAAAAACCCAGGGTAAAGATTTTGACAAAGCAAGTCTTCTTTGTTAAAGCAGCCACACTATGGTTCAATACTAGCTCATCAGGAAAGACACTTAAGTCTTCCCTACTCTGAATTTAATTAAATGTAAATTAAAATTCCTGTTCCAATTACTTAATTAATGTATTGTGACTGTCACCTGAAGACAGTTTCCTAGCACTTGACTTCTCAGCTTTAACTTTCAAGATGCTTAGCAGTCATCTTAAGAAGATAACATCCAAATTCAGCTAGATGAAAAGACTGAAGAATTCTTTCAATTTAGATTTTTAACAACAGAAGCTTCACATTAGCAGGCAGTAAGGATTTTTTTATTTATTCTGCAAGAGAAAAACTAATAAATGGGTCAAGCATGTCGTTCTGATAATGCAAAGAATGCACAATCACACAACAGCACACAAAAGATATGGATTCAATCTCAGGCTTTGTCACAGATAATAGTTCCAAAGAGAAGTCAATCTTGAAATAAATAGTTCTGAAAGGTATGTAAGATATGTTGGCTGTGATCCACACACATAATAGGATCTGTAACGATTTTAAAGCAAAAATAAAGAGTCTTGAGTCGTCTTAAACACTAGCAATTTTAGTTTCAGGATGAATGAATTCATTTTCTCACCTGGTAGGTATATATAGGATGTCTGAAAATTATCTTTACCATTCTAATTATTTACAATTTTTATATACAATTTTCAAACACCCTGCATATTCATGTGGATGTAGAGGTGAGAAACTTATTAGAAGAGGTTAAAATAGCAAGCCAAATGTCGCCTCTGATAATTCAACTGAAGCTTAAGTCTATGCTAAATATGTACAATGACCATTCAGAATAGCAGAAATCATCACTAACAAATCAATTTATATGTGTTGTGAAACAAGAAGCTATTGTCTCTATTCAAGCCAAATGAACAGAAACATTCTGTTATTAATTCTTATTCAGCTACTTTACATTCAAGTCCAAATTTCCTCTGTTGTAGAATTACAACTTTAAGGTCACTAGCCAAAGATCTAAGGGGCTTAGAACATCCTGTTACTAATTTTTTAAACGACAAATTTGTATCCATTTATTCTTTTGTAAAGATCAGGGGTGGGGACCACACAACTCTCCAAATGTTGTTAAAATGTAACTCCTCACTACTGGCTGTGCTGGCTAGGGCTGCTGGAAGCTGTAGTCCAACAAACATCTGGAGGGCCACATGCCTTGCAACCTTGGTATAGAGAACCACCCAATTCTCCTATACAGAAAGCCAAAGGACATTATGATAGTAGGTGATAGCATACCTTGTATTAGAGGAGAGCAGATGAATGAGCCTGAGGTTACTGATGCTGTTATTAGGTCCTCTCATCATATCCAGCCTGGCAATAGGATCAGAGACTCTAATAGCATCGGCCAATAGAGGATAAAATGCATTAATAAATACGCTGCTCCTATATGTATCTTCCTATATAAGCCTCCTCAAGCTTTAAGATCTACAAAGACACCTCTTCGTATCCCACTACCTTTATAGGCACAGCTGGTGGGAACTTGGAGTGTAGTGGAGTCTCCTTCTTTGGAGGTCTTTAAACACAGGCTGGATAGCCATCTCTCAGGAGTGCTTTGATTGTGTATTCCTGCATGGCAGAAGGGGATTGGACTAGATGGCCCTCATAGTCTCTTCCAACTCTTACTGTATGAACATGGGAGAAAGCCTTCCCTGTGGCTGCTCCCACGCTTTGGATTATCCTCTCTAGGGAAGCTAGGATGGCTCCTTTGTTGTTCTTTCAGTGGCAGGTTCAGCCCTTTCTTTTCCAACAAGCCTTTGAAAAAACTGAGTTTTATGATACTATTCTATTTTTAATCTTTGTTTTGAATTATGATAGTAAATGGTTTTAATTCTGTTGTTATTAAATACCAATTTTAAGCTTACTTTTGTATGTTTTAAAACTATGTGTGATTACTGCCTACTTGAAAGCTGCCTTGAGTCCCAATCTGGTAGAATCATAGAATCCTAGAGTTGGACAGGGGCCATCCAGTCCAAACCCCCCTACCATGCAGGAACTCCCAATTAAAGCATCCCCGACAGATGGCCATCCAGCCTCTGTTTAAAGACCTCCAAAGAAGGAGACTCCACCACTCTCCGAGGGAGTGTGTTCCACTGTCAAACAGCCCTTACTGTCAGGAAGTTCCTCCTGATGCTGAGGTGGAATCTCTTTTCCTGTAGCTTGCACCCATTGTTCCGGGTCCTGTTCTCTGGGGCAGCAGAAAACAAGTTTGCTCCATCCTCAATATAATATCCCTTCAAAAACTTATACAGGGCTATCATATCCCCTCTTAACTGTCTCTTCTCCAGGCTAAACAGACCCAGTTCTCTAAGTCGTTCCTCATAGGGCTTGGTTTCCAGACGCTTCACCATTTTGGTCACCCTCCTCTGGACACGCTCCAGTTTTTCAACATCCTTTTTGAATTGTGATGCCCAGAACTGGACACAGTATTCCAGGTGGAGCCTGACCAAAGCAGAATACAGAGGCACTATTACTTCCCTTGATCGGCATCACACTATTGACTCATGTTCAACTTGTGGTCTACTAGGACTCCTAGATCCCTTTCACATGTAGTCTCATTCAGCCATCTCAAATCTATGCATTTCATTTTTTTGCCCTACATGCAGTACCTTACATTTCTCCATGTTGAAATCCATTTTGTTAGCTTTGGCTAACAAAGGAAAAGAAAAGAGGGATAAAAATGAAGTGATGGATGGATGTCACTGGTACAGAATGCTTCTCCAGCTCCCTTAAATCTGCTCTTAAGGATTGGAGGATGTCCTAGGAAAGGGATGGACAATGTGTGGCCCTCCAGGTGTTGCTGGAGTACAACTCCTACCAGCGCTCACCACTGGATAGGCTGCATAGGAAATGATGGAATTTGTAGCCAAGAGCATTTGGAGGCATACATGTTGCTCAGGTCACTAGAACAATGTGATGGAGGACTGCAGTTAAGTATGGGGGATTCCAACCTTGTGCAAGCAGAAGTCCTTTCTCCTAGCATAAAGCCACCACTGGATACAAACCTATACTATGACAGTCTCACTTCTAGTACTTACCAGTAGTAGGACATAGATAGACATTTCACCAGTAGTGGTTTGCAAATGCCCATAGTGAGGATAGTAATGGCAATCCCATTTAAAGAAACATACCAAGAAAATCCCATAAGGTTGTCTTAGGGTCGCCATAAGACGGAAAGGACTTGAAGACACACAAGAACAACATAAAAGTCTGGTAGTACATAGAAATAGGTAGTACATAGAAATAGGAGCCAGCATGGTGTAGTGGTTTGAGTATTGGACTACCACTCTGGAGACCTGGGTTTCATTCCCCACTCTGCCATGAAAACCACTGGTTGAACTTGGACAAGTCACACACTCTCAGCCTCAGGGGAAGGCAATGGAAAACCTCCTATGAACCAGTCTTGCCAAGAAAACAGCAGGAGAGGATCACCTTAGGGTTCCTCTCTTCCTCTTCCTTCTTTTGCCTGGCTTCTTCCCACCTTGCACCTCACACCTCTATCCTCCTCCTCCTCCTCCTCCTCCTCCTCTTGTCTGGCTTCTTCCCGCCACCTCGCACCGTGCGCCTGTCCTCTTCTTCCTCCTCCTTATACCTGGCGTATAAGATGACCCCCGACTTTAACCCCAGATTTTCCTGGGTTAAAAGTCATCTTATATGCTAGAAAATACAGTATATGTTAAGGATGCTGTTCCCCCTACCAAAGAAACTACTTTTGTCTCTGCTCATTTCTCCCACTCACAGGAAGGTCAATTTAGAGGTTAGTTCAGCAGACCTCCTTGTGAACAAGTGATTATGGGTGCTTGAGGTGTGTAACAACAACTCACCAAGATTTGTAACAAACCACAGCTTCTTTCCCATGTTAAACAAAAAGTCACATCAATCTCACACAAGTCCCCCTCCTTCCTTTGAGATTTATTATTTGAAGGACAGAATATAACATTCTGTAATAAACTGTAAGGGTGCTGCATAATTCAAAATGCCCAGATACATCTTTAAGATAATGGATGTTACACTACACCTAAGAGACTGGAAGGACAAACTGGATGCCAAGCATGAGGCCACTCAGTGGCTTTAGGCAACCCCTCATCTTCCTCAGCCCCCTTGCTCCCACAGATATGCTAGGGGAAATGCCAACCTGTTTCATTATTGTTGTTGTGTGCCTTCAAGTTGTTTCTGACTTATGGTAGCCCTAAGGTGAACCTATCATGGGGTTTTCTTGGCAAGATTTATTCAGAGGAGGTTTGACATTGCCTGAGGCTGGGAGCATGTGACTTACTGAAGTCACTCAGTGGGTTTCATGGCTGAGTGGAGAATCGAATCCTGGTCTCAACTCATTTCACTGACTTGTTATAAGGATACCAATAAGGCAGAGCAAGAGATTTCCTATGAATACTCAAAGGTACCAGATGCTAAGCATTATTTTTTGATCAACTGAAATGATTTCACAGGAAGAGCATGAGCTTCTGTAGGGCTACCGCTTGTCCCAGTAGATACTAGAGTGGACAAGACCTTCTGAAGAGTGCAGTGGATTCTTTCGTTGGTCACACTGTCTAATTTTTGTATTTGTACCAATCTTCTTTAAAGTGGCTCGAGGCAAATTTAAGATTATTTCATTTTCATCAGCATGGCTGTTTCATCAGACAGCATGACTTGGCTAAGGCCACCCAGTGAGCTTTATGGGAAATGGAGGAAGGTTTATCTAACATTAATTTACTCAGTCTAGCAGCAATGGGGAAAAATAATTTTTGGTGATATTACCAGGCACATTAAAATGTTCTCATTTGGGATTACCATAACATCCACATCTCTTAAGATCATGAAAAAGATTTTCCGATAATGCTCATCAGCTCATCATATTCTCTGCTGCTAATCGAACATAGTAAACAGATCTGTATCTGACACTCTTCAAGAAAGTCAGCTACAACTGAGAGCCCAGCATGAAAAATGCTTGAAGTAACTGGGTATGCTCAAGTATGAAAACTATTTAAGGCATGAGCATGCATCTCATCCTAATTTCTGTATGAGATCTTTCCTATGAACACTGTAGTCAGATTAGGACCTAATTCTCACACACGCGCACAAACACATTTGTTGTTCTGTGCCTTCAAGTCATTTCCAAGCCTATCATGGGGTTTTCTTGACAAGATTTGTTCAAAAGTTTGCTATTGTCTTCCTCTGAGGCAGAGAGTATGTGACATCCCCAAGGTCACACAGTGGGTTTCATGGCTGAGGTGGGAATCAAACCCTGGTCTCCAGAGCTATAGTGCAACACTCAAACCACTATGCCGGACTGGCATACACACATGGACACATTTTGCAGAGTAACACATTTCATTAATTGAAGTGATGCTGTAGCTGGAAACATGTCATACAGAAGTATAATATACTGAGTTACCTATAAACTATGTTTGCTGGCATCAAAATCCAAATGCCCACAATGTAGAAAGCATCAACAAAGTCTATCTAGCCACAAGACTTATGTGGCCACAACAGGGGAATGACCGGTGGAAATGGGCCCAAGCTTGAAACACCTAATAGTCTAACTGACCCTGAGAGCATTAAAGAAGCACAAGAATTTGGAAAGCCTGTTATTTTACAGTACTGTGTCAGGTAGCAGTCCAAGATACACCTGCAAAATGTGACATTTTCATCTAAATTCAGCAGAGTCCGGTGAATTGCAGATATAAATACTGCATTAGCCTTTCCCCTCTATTTCAAGGAAGATCCTCAGTGGATTTGAGAAAGGAGAAGAACTCATCGTCATTCATATTCTGCTGTAAAATTCCCTGGCCTGCATTACATTGTCTTTCAGAAACCTCATTTTTATCATCCCAACCTCTAGTTCCCTTTCTTCTTTCTTTCCATCATTTTACGCACAGACACATTCCTTTATTTGGCTTACCTGAAAAGTCCCTGCCTTGCAGACTCTGCAGTTTGCTATACAGTTTGATGATATTGTCCAGCTGCCTGGTCACCTTCACATCTTGTACCATGGCTGGCACGTGACATACTGGGCAGGCTGTGCCAATGCAGTCACCTACACATGTTCTGCAAAGGAAATATAAGCACAAGATTTTCAAATGGAGGACCAGGAGCTTGTGACATAAGGGGGGAAAGAAAAGTGTTTGCATTAATATTGGAGAATTAATAGAAAAAAGCAAAGGCAATCATTTCAACTTGACTTAAAATGGATGAGAGGTCAGCAGACATTTGGTGCAACAAGATAAAAGTCTAGTTTTCAGGTTTTGCCAGCCAGTAAGTGATAGTTATGCATGATGGGGTGAGTTCCCATCACTAGTCCCAGATTCTGCCAACCTAGCAGTTCAAAAGCATGCAAATGCAAGTAGATAAATAGGTACCACTTTGGTGGGAAGATAAACATCCTTCTATGCAATCATGATCACAGAGTAGTCTCTGACAATGCTTAGTAACAGAGATAAGCACCACTCCCTATTCTCGGACACGAACTGACAACCTTGTCAACGGGAAATACCTTTACCTTTACCTTTAAGTGATAGTTAGGACTGTCAAATAATCTGAGTGACTGACTACATTTGCACATCATGCTAGACTACAGATTAGTGCAACATGAATAAGATTCAGTGACCCTTATGTTTCCATGTTTCTTCCACCCACTCAGCTCAAAAGATAGCTTCAGAAGTTTACACTTTTTGTTTCTTGTGTCATTTGGCATAAGCCAACTGCAAATCATGATTTCTAAAGCTACCTTGTTAAGCATTACCTCTAATTAAAGTCCAGACGGCACAGCAAACAGCAAGTTCACCCCTGCTTATCTGTGTCACATTAAACTATGCTTAAGCATGGCACACTAATGCTCCACTAACAGGTTGCAATAAAATTATGAAAGTCATTATTGAGCATGTTGAGATAGCTAGGAGTCTAGATATTTTTATCCATTCTCAGTCAGCTTTCCTAAGGAGGAACAGAAGGCTTCTGTCTCAAAGAGTCCCTTTGTTGTTCTTTTCACCTTGTGGCTTTCTATAACTTCTGCTGAGAAGGTTCTTGAAGATTTATGCTTCTGCCCAACTTACCATCTCATTGGGCAGTTGCCTCTCATGATGGGTGACTTCTTCATGAAGCTGACTCCAATAAGTGCAGCTTACACCATCACATCATTAACCCTTTGTTTATCTAGAGGGAAGACTATCCCTCAGCTGTATTGCCCAGATAATGGGAGGGCTCATTATCACATTTTCATTCTCTCTTTAATAATAAATAGAGATTATTCTGCTATGACAATAAAGGTGTAATGCAAGCACAGAGACAGTGGAATACCAGAACCCAGGATCCTCCAGGGAAGATGCACTGTTAAACTATGGAATTTGCTACTGCAAGATACAATATGGCTCACCAACTTTTAAAAAGGGTTAGACAAATCCATGAAGGATAAAGCTATCAGTGGCAACCAGTTGTAACAGCAGTCTCATATTGGAATTGGTATATATTTATGAACAGCAATTGCTGAGTTATACAAGTAGAATGGTGTTGTTTTGCCCATAGACTCGTTGTGAGCTTCCCAGAGGCCTCCACTTCTGCAGAAATACATCCTGGACAAGACAGCTGATTTTTCACAGGTCTTCTTAGGTTTTTGGATAAAATAGTAGGTCCCAGATTAAGCTTAAACCCCATGGCAACACAAAGGAGGAAAGCTGACCTTACATACATTATATATTTTCTTTTTTTTAAAAAAAAAATCTTGACATGCAGAAGCTTTTGAGTAAATATGGCTGATCCCAAAGTAATCAGCTAGCACATCAAAATGAATATTGTCAGAGAATGACAACAAAAACATGCTTTGCTTGCTACAAGCTTAGATTTTCAGCAAGATTTTGTCCCTCTAGTGAAGGTCTAAATGAGGTCTTAACCTCCATTAGAAACTCCTGGTGCTACTACAGTAATTTTAAAGCCAAGTATTTCCAAGGACATACTGAAGGGCCAGAATGCGCCTGACTTTGGGAGGTGTGTCATGCCTCATTTTTACCAGCTACAGTGAGCTTTCAGAATTTGCCTGTGCCCAAATAACATTGCTGGGAAACCAGTTTCATCCCAATCTCCATGAAGAGACCATGGAGGCCACAGTACCCTTATGGTTACTGTCACTGCATTGCTTCCATACACTTCCTTAATGCATCATTATAATCTCACACTTCCCTCCCTTCTTTGGGCACATTAAGAGTTCACTTCGTACTACTATTCTGGTTTGACCTGCAGCTGACTTGGCTTCGAAACTAACTGCAGTTGACTGAGCTACCCTAAGCAGTAGTGAGGAATACTGCAGGCAAAAAATGAGCTATCCTTTCTAACCACAAGACTATTAACAAGGGCAAAGAGCAGAACAGAGCTTTGCTTTCCAGGCCAAGAAATCTCTTCTGGTTAGAACAGCTGTTTATCCAAGAGTGCCTTCTAATGTAACCACCAAGGAACAAATGCACCAGAGTTTCTTAGATATCTGGAGAAAGCAAAAACAGTCTATTAAAAGCAAGCTGCAAAATGCACACTGTATTATTATTATTATTTGCTGATTCAGGAAGAGACTGTTGAGGTTGGTCAATCAGGAGCTCCCTCCAGATGCTGATCTTTCTCTGAAGGCAGGCAAATTTACCTTTGGGAGTCTCAGGCAACAATTTTGCTTTCCCGTTAAGAGATAAATAACAGTGTTTGTATTCTGAAGGAAATTTCCACCGCCACTTCCTGATAATGCTCTGTGAAAAGATACACACTCTCCACTGTGACAGATACAAAGCCTTATGCTATAGGCTGGATGCTCTATTTTGGGTATATTCTGCAAAAATTAGGACCCTAGAACCTATATACTAGAAGATGAAAAGAAAATGAGCTGGATTGGAGTCTTCAGAGTAAAAAGTAAATGTTTGTGTGTTAGACAGCAAAGTATTAAAGCCCCGGGCTTACTATCTAATTCTGGTTATTCATCCGGTTAACCCAAAAATGAATGTAAATAAAAGATAAAGAAAGGGAGAGTCTACAGATGAGAAGAAACAATAAATGAGAAAACTGAAGGCTAACTTAATTGTTTCAATAGTCCTTAATCAAAATGAATCATACCTGATGCAATCATCTGAAGACAAGTAACCAAAATAACAGTGGCCAGTGACACTCTTGGGAAATTGGTTACTTAGGGACCAGGAAAATCTCATTTCCAACTGGATAGGAAAAATCTTTTTTAAGAGTTAGTGGGGACCAGTTAGGCTCAATTCTCATTGGACAGATAGATACTGGAAACAAAATGAAAGCTACACTCAAAGATGCAAAGATAGGCTCTTTATGACAGCCTCCATGCTGCTGATGTTGTTCTTGGCTGGTAAATAACATGAGAATGTAAGTAAGAGAAAGAGAGACACAGAGAACCTCTCCTCTAAATCTTATATAGCCCATTCGATACTGCACTGTAGTGCAATTCCTGTTACCAAGGTGTATGTAGCAGGTGCTGCCATGTACGGCAATGCCTGTGGTAAATTAGGATCTTCTCCATGGGTGCCTGTTTAGAGGTATGAGATGATATATAGAATTCCTCAGCAGATCATTGTTATAGTGCTATGTAAGATGTTTAATTCTTTACCAATGCAAGTCTACATGGCTGGCTCCAAAGATGACTAGGATGAGATATGTTTGATTCCTTACATACAATGTAATGTTTATGAAGTACTGTGCAAGACAATGGGAAATCCATCTCTCCCTGTGTGTGTGTGTGTGTATGTATGTAGTGTGTATGTATATACAAAGTCATACACAAGGTGGGTCCTTGATATCCACTGGTGTTTGGTTCCAGGACCCTGCTTTTAATGGCTCAAATCCCATTATAAACAGTGGTATAGTAAAATGGTATTCCTAATATAAAATGGCAAAATCAAGATTTTGAGAATTTGTATATTTTTAATATTTTCAAACCGTGGATGGTGGAATCAATGGATAAAGAATTTATGGATACAGAAGGCCAACTGTGTGTCTGTATGTATTTTAATTGCACACACACACACACACAATTATGTTTATATTAATAAAATACCCTAAAAAATTACTCAAGGCCTGTACAGACTGCCAGAAATAATCCAGCTTGAGGCCACTTTAACTGCCCTGGCTCAGTGCTAAGGAATCATGGGAACTGTAGTTTATTGTGGCACCAGAGCTCTCTGACAGAGAAGACTCAATGTCTCAGAAAAAAAACTACAGTTCCCATGATTCCCTAGCACTGAGCCACAGCAGTTATAGTGGTCTCAAGCTGGATTTTTTTCTGGCAGTCTGTACAGGCCCTAAATTGCCTATTCATTGTTTCATGTTAAATATCCTGAAATTCCAATGCTTAAGAGTGCTTGAGAGGAATACTGATGCTAAATTTGTCTATTTGGACTATATGGATGATCACGATCACAAATTGGGGGCTCATGTAGCTAGAAAGTGATGAGAGGGACCTCCAGATACAGGTAGCTGAAAAACAGCAAGGAACCCTCAGCTAAAGCAATGGGGTAAGAAGCCATGCTTGTTTCACATATTTGCTTCAGCTATTCAGAATACTGGGAATGAAAAAAGTATTTTTAAATCACTACTTATAATGCCCTCCCCCCTCCAAAAAAACAAAACCAAGAATGAGGCAAGGCCACACCTCTGCCCATGAAGCCCTCTGAGGCCAATATAACCGGACTAAAATGCCAACCAACAAATCAAGAACCAGAAGTAGCCAGAAGACAATCACTATTTTTCCATTTTTTAAAAATGTTAACCAATGAAGGGTCTGAATAACCTATTTAACAAGTGAATTGTCATTCCTGGAGGCTTCCATGAGAGACAATTCATCTTTATTTTATTTTAATGTTTGCAAGAAAGGCAGTTTACCAACATAGCCTTGTAGGGTCACATATTGTCCCAGGATGCACCTGGATGTATACGTCCCACCCCTGGCATTGACAATACAGAGCTAGATAGATCAATATAAGATACTATGTCTTGCAAATGTCTAAATAAAAGCACACTTCATTTAAGTATAGGTGTCTGTACCTTTTACACTATAATTACAACTCCAAATTAAAACCAAGGGTGGGTGAAAACTAGCTCTCAAAACAGAAATTATGTGGCTCACACAGAGCTGATTTCATGAATGGACCTAGTTGAACACTACTGCAAGGGTCTCAACAAAAAATTGATGAATCCATCTATTTCTGTGTCATTTTGGCATTGATTCCACCCTTACATCCTTTGTCAAATTTCTGCACCGAACTGAAATGTAAAAATGCACACAATTTGCAGGGTTTGTATGCAGATTTCCACAATACACACATCTCTGAACACAACTTTCAACTTAAAAACTGCACCACAGAATTCAAGGAAGAGCACTGAAGGAAAACTGTGTCCCTTTCCACATAACAGTCTGGGAAATGCAGGCCAAACAAAGATGTCCCGCATCACCAGCCAGGGCTGGCTTCATACACAACTCAGAATACAGTGCGTACTTTGTATACACAAGGGATCCATTCTCTCCCCCCAACCCGGTGTATGGCAAAAAATGCAGGACCTCAAGTACTGTGATTTCTATGGTTGTGCGCTCCTGTGTGTGGTGCATCATTTTAAGTCCCCAGGCTTGCCATGAGCAGAAGCTGAATGAAGTCCCCATATGTGTATATGGGGCAGGTGTTTGGAGCAGGTGGACTGTACTACCAAAGAAGGTAGGGAAGGATCATAGATGAATGGCAGAGTAACTGCTACTCAGTGATGTAACTCACAGAGGATCCCAGATAGGAAGCCTAAAAAGGAACTCAGCCCAAATACTTTGAGAAGTGCTGCTAGGTAAAGTAGGCAAAAAGGGGGCAGACAGACCAGCAGTATATTCAGTACAGGACAGCCTTGCATGTTCATATAGGCTGCTGTTGTGCATTAATGGATCAATGTTCTAGTAAGGCTGGAGGGAGACAACTACCTCAGTAACAGGACAAAACATCACCCCATGTAAAGCACTTTATGAGGCATACATGGGCATGCTAGGCCATGTCGTGTTTAACTGATATTTTTACATCCTGCCTTTCAGCCCAGAACTAGGGTTCAGGGTGGGTTACAAAATTAAAACCGTTACACGTTTAAAAAAATACAATTTCCATTATCCTAGAGCATCAGCTCTCTTGCACTTCCATCTTCCAAGAGCACATGCTTCCCTGCACTTGCACTTCATCAAATATGTCATATCAAGAACTCTTGTATCAGCATGTCTATGGAAAGATGGAAGGCATTCTGTAGTTCTCATGATGCCCATATGCCTAGGAAAAAGGCATCAGCAACAATTACAAATGTGCAATGGTTTAAGGAAACAGGGAAGGCTAGCTCCTCACCAATTTAGCAGTAAAGCCAAGAAGAAAGAGCAGCAGGTAGAGTCAGTTTGGAAAGATTCCACAAAAGGAGTGATTATAAATGTTGCCAGGTGTCTCAGAGACTAGGTTTAATCGCTATCTTTTAGTGTAGTTGTTCTCAAGGCTCACTCCTTGCTCCTTTTAAATGCATCTTAACAATGCCATTGTCAAGAGTACTTTCCAAGTCATAGTTTTTGCAGGTAAACCAAAGGTTTAATGGCTGGTACAGAAGAAAAACCAGGGTAGCATGTAAGAGAAAAAATATATTCAGCCAGATGGCTGACACCTTTTGTTATTGGATGATTTTGTGTTGATTTAGAAATATGCATGTTCTCATGCAATCTGGAATAGGTCTTGATGCAAATACTTGGAATTACTTTGTTTAGGCAGTACCTTCAGTGGATAAACAACTGCTAATCCACGTAATTCATTAGTCAGCTGCTAACCATTACAGTGATTCAGCCTATTGTTCAAGCCATTCATTCTTACACCTAGCAGTGCTCCATATTTTACTGCCTTTAAGAATAGTTGGCTGACGGAAGTGATTATTTCACAGGCTGAGATATCATTATAAACAGGATAACCTGTTTTTCTATTATAAAAACACAGAAAATAGATTACAAAGATTAAAATAAACAACCCAAACCATAGACAAACAAACAAATAAAGCAAAAGCAGAGAAGCAGAGTCTTTCAAAACAGCTACAGATTAAAAGATAGAAAACTGGCAGAATAAAACCACAGATTAAAATGCACAGAGCACTAGGAAGATCTTCAGAAGTTCAGGAAAGATTTAGGGCACCAGATTGGAGCAAGACACTCAGAATACATTTTCTCAACAGATGTGACTTACAGGCAGAAGATATGTTCACAGCCTCCTAGGTTCACAGGTTTCTTGAGAATGTCATCACTGGGGAAAAATTACAGAAAGATCAATTACAACCACAAAGGTTAATGGCATATGTTTCCTTCATCTTTTAGTATATATACTTTATTAAAATAAATTATATCAACCCCTTGCATTAAAACAATCATGTTCTGCCTTGCAAGTAGACAACACAGATGAGTCAACCATCCACTGTTAAGAATTTGCATGACATTGCAAATAAAATCAGATTTGCTCTGATGGCAAATCTGCCTGCTTCAATAAATAAAATAAAAAATAAAAAAGATGCTGTAGTTGATAACAGTCCAAAGGATATGACCTTGGCTCTTGCTTGTCCTGCCTTGATGGATATTCTGCAAATTGTGCAGCCTGAGGATGTGGACAGCATCTTTGGAGAAGTGAAAGCCAACAAGTGCATACTGGATCCATGCACTTCCTGGCTTATAAAAGCAGCCAGAGGGCACTGGCTAAGTGGATAAGGGGAGCAATCACTGCAGCCTAAAATAGGCTGTGGTCAGACTGTTACCAAAAAAACCTTCCCTGAACTCTATCATACAAGAAAACTATCAGCCAGACTCCTGTGTCTCCCTTGGACAAGATACCAGACCATTTGATGGCCACCCAACTTCAAGGGTTCCTGGGTAAAACAGGTTGTCTAGATCCATTTCAGTCTAGCTTCAGGACCAGCTGAGGTGGAGACAGCTTTGGTCACCTTAGTGCAGTGATTCCCAAACTTTGGTCCTCCAGACAAGACAGAGGTGCTCTCGGGCAACTGAAAGGCAGATAGAGAAACAGAGATTCAGCTCTGGGGACTGCACTCCCCAGAGTACACTCCACCTGAAATCTCAGATTGGCATCTGTTCGGAAACTTCAGCAAACCCAAAATACTGCAGCCAGGTTGCTGACTGTGTGGCCGATTACAGGGAGCATGCACCTACTCTGTTGAAACAACTTAACTGGCTGCTAGTTCATTTACAGACCCAGGTCAAAAAATGGCTATTGATTTATTTTATATGCTGCCTTTCTCCCAAATTGGACACAAGGCAGTTCACAAAAGAAGATTAGATAATTTGTTTTACACCGCCCCGAATATTATTATTATTATTATTATTATTATTATTATTAGAAATAACAACAATAAAACAGTACAATTTTAAAACATAATTAGAATGCTACATTAATAGAGCAGTCAAAAATGTTAAATCCTTAAAATATTAAAGTTAAAAATATAAAACCATTAAAAACATGCCAAAGCAAAGACCCCTAGGCTCAATTGTGTATTGAAAACCTGCTTGAAAAAGAAAAAGAAATTGCCTGCTTGTGAAATGAAAGCAGGGAGGGGGACAATATGCTTTTCATAGAAGGTACCTTATTTTCCTGCGTATAAGACTACTTTTTTACCTGCAAAATCTGTGGCTAAAGTGGGGGGGGGGGGGTCGTCTTATATGCCGGATATAGGGATAATGAGGATAGATGTGCTAAAACTCTATATTTTGACTGGAAAAATGGGCCTATATGAACATTAAAAATAACTTTAAGGGTTAGGGCTAGGGAATCATGGGATTTTTTTTTTCCTGAGACATTGAGCCTTCTCTGTCAGAGAGCTCTGGTGCCACAATAAAATACAGTTCCCATGATTCCCTAACCCTGACCCTTAAAGTGGACTCAATTTGCACTGTTTCTGGCAGTCTGCAAAGGCCCTCTATCTCCCAATATAAGCCTGCCCAAGTCTTAAGATCTTTGATGAAAAGCTTTCCCTTGGTCCACTACTGTCACAGGCCCATTTGGTGAGGACCTTCTTGGTGACTACTTGAAGACTGTGAAATTCTCTTCCTTGGAAAGTTAGGCTGGCCCCTATTCTCCCCTCCTTTCACCAGCAGGTAAAAACCGTTTTATTGAAGTAGGCATTTGATAGTGTGGTGAAATTATTTGAGAGTTAGACAACAACTTTGGAAACCACAGTTCAATTCCCTGCTCTGAAACCCACTGGGTGACCTTGGGCAAGCCACATGCTCTCAGCCTCAGGTGAAGGCAATAGTAAACCTCCTCTGAAGAAATCTTGCCTATGAAAACCCCATGATAGGGTCCCCATAAGTCGGAAACAACTTGAAGGCACAAAACAACATTTGATAATTAATTGGATGTGCAGAAGGTCTAGGAAGGTACTGTATTTTTATCTTTATTATTTTTTTTAATAATTTCATATTGCTTAAAATTAATGGTGCTTTAATACGATCGCTTGTTTAGCTACATTTTAACTTTTTAATTATCTTGTTGTAAGCTGCACTGGTTCCCAACTTGAGAGAAAGATGGGACATAAATAAAATAAAAACTGGAAGCAGTAAGAACATACATTTCAAACATGAACTTTATACACATGGGAAGCTTTCCAGTTTTGCCACAGTAAAAATAATAACCAAAACAGCTTTTACTAAAACCACGTGCTTCATTTAAATGAATTCAGCTTCTCTTGTTCATGATCTGAATAAAGATGCTAACTTCTACCGCTTCCAGGTAATGAGACTGCAGATTACAGGATGGGGAAAAAGTTTTGATTTAAACCCAGAGAGAAGCTTCAAGTCACAGTAGACAATGCTATGTTAATAAAATAATAATAATAAAATGTATTTGTATCCTGCCCCTCTGAGAACAATTTCGGGGCGGTTAGACAGACAAATAGTCTGACTCTGTATAACGCAGCTTTGTATGTTACCATTGGCTTATGATGCATAATTTTAACAAAACACGAGCTAACTTAATCGGATTTTATTGTTTGTTTGTTTGTTTTCTAGATAGCACTATACAACTCTAAAGAGGCCCAATCTCATCTAATTTCAGAAACTAAGAATGGCCACACCTGGTTAATACTTGGATGGGAGACCACCAGAGAACACCTGGGATAGGGCTATGTAGGACTAGGAACCTTTGTGGACAATACTGAGCAGACAATACTGAGCTAGGTGGCCCAATGGTTGGAGTCAACATAAAGCAACTTCTTGTGTTTCTATTTATGCATATGGCACTTTTTAAAACAGCAGGTCCCAAGGAAGTCACAGAGGAAGCAAGTGAAGAACATTTCAGTCATGGGTAGTTTGGCTTAGTTACATTAGGACACTGTACCAAAGGCTACCCAAAGGGAAAATGAATTTTGAAGAGCGACTTGCAAGTAATAGAGGTGATCTTGAAGATCATGAAACAGAAATACTCAGGTATATGAAAGCCTAGTTCCCTCTGAAGCAGTCAACCTCTGTTGGGATTGTATCACTTCTGCGTTATACAGAGTCAGACTATTTGTCTGTCTAACAGAGCATTTTCTGCTGTGGCTTGAAGCTTCTCTCATGGATGCTGATCTGTAGAAAGCTCATAGAAAGCTAGCATATAAAGGAGAAGGATCCTTCTTTAGGCTTCTGTATGCAACTGGAAGAAGCATTCAATCATGTGTCTATGTGTGTGAAGAGGATGCAGCTCACATGAAGCTTTACAACCTCAGAGAGAACTGGGCCTAGTAAAACAAAACTGGTTTGTGGGGCATCACTATTGGAGTGGCAGGTATTTCCTATGTCTCCTGACTTTGCTGAAAAACATCACCTGCTGAACAGTTATTTCAGTGGGTGGTCTTGGGTAAGTTACACTCTCTCAGCCTCAGGGAAAGGCAATGGCAAACTTTCCCTGAACAAATCTTGCCAAGAAAACCCCATTATAGGCTTGCCTTAGGGTCGCAGTAAGTCA
Organism: Phrynosoma blainvillii; assembly: GCA_026167975.1. Lineage (NCBI taxonomy): Eukaryota > Metazoa > Chordata > Lepidosauria > Squamata > Phrynosomatidae > Phrynosoma > Phrynosoma blainvillii. Next base: position 224,351,974 of record JANUYF010000001.1, on the reverse strand, counting down.
GAACAGCTACATGCCACTATTTGTAAAACTAGTCCCATTTGTAAGGGTTGGAAATGCAAAGAAAGCTGTCTTGCCAACAATCAGATCATCTATAGCAATGTTACTGAAAAGGGAGGTCTAGTGGATCAGTGCTAGGTCTGTTGGTCCTTTGGCAAGTCTATAGGAAAGAAAGAGAGTTGTGCCCAATATGCAGAAATATCTCTGCCACGCTGGAGGAAAAACAAATAAATCCCTATTGCTTCCTGACATCAGATAGCTTAAGAAGCACAGGATTCTTTCCCTCCATCCTACCTGCAGGGAATGGTAGGACTCGAACCCAAGATATTGTTGTTGGTGTGTGTCTTTAGCAGCTTCATTTCCAACTTATTGTGACCCTAAGACAGGCCTGTGCAACATACATTTGCAGCCCACCAAAGGGTTTCGCAAGGATGTGGAATGACTTCAAGGCTCCTTCGCTGCCTGGCTTTTTCCCGAGGAGAGGACTGGGTGGAGGAGGACCAAATTAATATTAATAATATTAATTATTATGAATTAATAATTATTTATTATTTAATTAAAATAGTTTAAGCATTAATTATGCCTTTACTTGGGACTTGGGGCTGCTAAAAACCTATATGTGGCCCAAAGAAGTTTTAGCCCTATTATAATTTTGGCCCCTATCTACTTTCAAGTTGTGCAGGTCTGTCCTAAGGCGGAACATATCATGGGGTTTTCCTTTCAATATTTCTTCAGAGGGGGTTTGCCACTGCCTTCCCCTGAGGCTGAGAGAATGTAACTTGCACAAGGTCACCCAGTGGGTTTCCATAGCTGAGTAAGGATTTGAACCCAGGCCTCCAGAGCCCTAGTACAACACCTAGTTCAAGATGCCCTAAGTACCAAAAAGGCACTCTGCCCCTAAGCTAGGGTCCCTCCACTCAGGGTCTTAACCCATACAGCTCTTCCACACTGCACAATTATCACACCGTGATCCCCCTTTAACGCCCATGAGGTTTGTATGGCTTGGTCGGAGGCCCTAAAGGAGGATTCTCGGGCTGAGGGTTCCCTTCCCTAAAAGCTGCTTGTCCCAGGATCCCATATTAATTTGTGGGATGCCATGGCAGCAAAAGTGGGATCATAATCCTATAATTCTGCAGTGTGAATGGGTCCCTAGTATGGAGTGTGTATGGAGAGGAGATGTTTCCTGCCAGGTTAGATACACTATGGAACTCAATTTACTTTAATGTTTAGGGTTGGTTTGTTTTCTGATACATGGTCCTGTTGGATTAAAATTAAAAATATTAAGTCTATGGGCCTTTGCAGACTGCCAGAAATAGTGCAAATTGAGTCCACTTTAAGGGTTTGGGTTAGTGCTAGGGAATCATGGGAATTGTATTTTTTCTGAGACATTGAGCCTTCTCTGTCAGAGAGCTCTGCTGCCACAATAAACTACAGTTCCCATGATTCCCTAGCACTGAGTCAGGGCAGTTAAAGTGGACTCAATTTGCACTATTTCTGGCAGTCTGCAAAGTTGGTCCAACAATCACTATCCAGTTTGAGACCACTGTAACTGCCCTGGTTCACTGCTAGGGAATTCTGGGAACTGAAGTTTTGTGAGACATTGAGCCTTCGGTCAGAGAGCTCTTGTGCCACAATCAACTACAATTCCCAGGATTCCCTAGCACTGAGCAAGGGTAGTTAAAGCGCTCTCAAACTAGATTATTTCTGCAGTGTGTTTTTTGGACCTATGTTGCAAAGTCAATGTTTTTCTTGCGCATAAAAACCCACTGGGTGACCTTGGGCAAGTCACACTCTCTCAGCTTCAGAGGATGGCAATGGCAAGCCCCCCCCCTTGAAAAAAACTTGCAAACAAAACCCTATGATGGTCACCATACATCAAAAATGACTTGGAGGCACACAACAATAACAACACACTATCTGAAAGCTGCCTTGGGCCCCTTCCTGGGAGAAAGGTGGTATGAATAAATAAAATAAAATAAAATAATAATAATAATAAATACAGCGGGCCCTTCGTATCCACAGATTCTTGATCCACAGATTCAACCATCCATGGCTTGAAAATGTTAATATATATATAAATTTCAAAAAGCAAACCTTGATTTTGCCATGTTATATAAGGGACACCATTTTAAATGCCATTGTATTTAACAGGACTTGAGCATCCATGGATTTTGGTATCCATGGGGTCTGTGTGTGTCCTGGAACCAAACCCCAGGAAATAACAAGGGCCCACTATATTTAGTTAATTATTAATTTTATTCCTTGGCAAGTTTTTTTTCCCCACATAGGGTTTGCCTTTGCCATCCTCTGAGGCTGAGAGAGTGTGACTTGCCAAGGTCACCCAGTGGATTTCCATGGCAGAGCCAGGATTCGAACCCTGGTCTCCCAGTGTCCTAGTCCAAAGCTCAAACCACTACACCACACAGGCTCTCATTTATTTATATTCCGCTTTCCCCCAAAAATTGGGACACAAAACTTGTTTCCAAATCCTCTCTCATGTGGTTTCTTCCTGTTCAGCTTGCTTACAGATTTGATTTCCAGAGTTACATTATTATTATTATTATGTTTATTTATATTCTGCTTTTCCTCAAAATTGGGATACAAAGTGGCTTGCAATTTTTAAAAAAACCAATACAACTATTTTTTGGAAGGGGCATTGTGGGAAAGGACTCTGCACATAGGAAAAGCTGTATTATTATTATTATTATTATTATTATTATTAATGATGAATTAATTACAGCTTGCCCTCCATATCCATATCACAAACTTTGATTTTGGCATGTTATATAAGGGATGTTATATAAGGGCATGTTATTTTGGTATCCATGGGGGGGGGGGTTCCCCAGCCGATATCTCAGCTGTATCTGGTGGAGTGGAAAACCAGGGACAGACCTATATACGGATTTTGAATTTGAATTGACATTTTATATACAGATATAGGTCTGTCCATGGGATTTCTTCTCCACCAAATGCATCTGAGGAAGTAGTCTTTAGTCTAGGGAAGCTTCTGCTGCCAACTTCTTTCCTTCAGTGAGTCTCAAAGGGGCTACAAGATCTCTCTAAATAATAATAATAATAATAAATTGAAAATGCATCTGAGGAAGTAGACTTTAGTCTAGGAAAACTCATGCTGCCATCTTCTTTCCTTCAGTGAGTCTCAATGGGGCTACAAGATCTTTAATAATAATAATAATAATAATAATAAATTGAAAATGCATCTGAGGAAGTAGACTTTAGTCTAGGAAAGCTCTCATGCTGCCATCTTCTTTCCTTCAATGAACCTCAAAGGGGCTACAAGATCTCTCTAAATAATAATAATAATAAAAAATTGAAAATGCATCTGAGGAAGTAGACTTTAGTCTAGGAAAACTCATGCTGCCATCTTCTTTCCTTCAGAGTCTCAAAGGGCTGGCTATAAGAGCTCTCTACAGACTGAAATAAGTGAGTTTGAGGCTAGGACACTGGCTCTGCCATGTAATAACCCACTGGGTGACTGACCTTGGACTAGGAGGTCACACTCTCTCAGCCTCAGAGGAAGGCAACGGCAACCCAAACCCCCCCCCCCCAAAGAAACCTGCCAGGCCAACCTCACGATAGGCCCTCCCTAGGGCAGCAATCAGGCCCATCATCCCCGCTATCGCCGTGCGGTTACTTACCATCGGGAGCAGCTCAGGCTCTCCGCCAGCCTGCCCAGGGCCTCCCGGGTCTCCCTCCACCGCTCCCCGGCCTCTTCCTCCTCCATCCTCTGGTTCCCGGAGGGCTGGTTCCCGGAGCGGACGCGGAGCGCGGTGGGCCGCATAGCTAAAAGCGGAGCGAACGCGCGATGGCTCTCATCCGCACTGTGGAGCCACTCCAAGGCGGGCCCCTTTGCTAAGGAAAGGGAGGGAGCCTCCACAAAATGGAGGACGACGCGGAGTCCGGAAGCGGATTTGCGCGCCCTTTTTCTCGGCCTCCGGCTTCGTTTGTGGGCGGGACGGCGTCGGAGGGAGGCCCGGCCCACACTGCAGAAATAACCCAGTTTCAGACCGCTATAACTACCCTGGCTGAGTGCTAGGGAATTCTGGGGACTGTGGTTTTGTGAGACATTGAGCCTTTTCTATCAGAGACAGCTCTAGTGCCACACTCTACAATTCCCGGATTTCCTAGCACTGAGACAGGGCTCAAACCGGATTATTTCTGCTGTGTGGATGCAGCACCTCTCTTTCATTCAGATAAGTTTTTTATTATTATTAATTTATATTTATATATTATTCGTTTTATGTATTTATTTAATATGGTGGACTACGACTCTGGCGACTCAGGGTTTCAGTTCCCTGCTGGAGCATAAAATCCACTGGGAGACCTTGGGCAAGTCACACTCTCTCAGCCTCAGGGCATGGCAATGCCAAACCCCCTCTGAACAAATCTCCCCAAGAAAACTCCATCATAGGTTCACCTCTCGGGTTGCCATAAGTGAAAAATGACTTGGAGGCACACAACAACCGATAGAAAGAAAGAGCTGAATATTTATAATGAAATAGATAATTATATATATTCAGCTCTTTCTCTCTTTCTATTGGTTGTTGTGTACCTCCAAGTCATTTTTTACTTATGGTAACTCTAGAGGTAAACCTATGATGGAGTATATACCAATAGATAGATAGATCAGTGAGACACTGAATATATATAATTATTTATCTCATATTTATATATATATATTCCAATAGATAGATCAGAGAGACACTGAATATATATATAATTATTTATCTCATATATATATATATATATATTCTGATATATATTCCGATAGATAGATCAGACACTGAATATATATAATTATTTATCTCATATATATATATATATATATATATTCCAATAGATAGATAGATCAGATAGACACTTACATATAATTATGTATCCCATGGATAGATAGATAGATAGATCAAAGAGACACTGAATATATATAATTATTTATCATATATACATTTATATATATATATATATATATGTGTGTGTGTGTGTGTGTGTATATGTGTGTGTATATATATATATATATATATATATATGATAGATCAGAGAGACACTTATATATAATTATCTATCCCATAGATAGATAGATCAGAGACACTGAATATATATATATATATATATATATTCCAATAGATAGACCAGAGAGACACTGAATATATATAATTATCATATATATATATATATATTCCAATAGATAGATAGATCAGATAGACACTTACATATAATTATGTATCCCATGGATAGATAGATAGATAGATATTCCAATAGACAGATAGATCAGAGAGACACTGAATATATATATATATATATATATATTCCAATAGATAGACCAGAGAGACACTGAATATATATAATTATCATATATATATTCCAATACATAAAAGATAGATAGATAAATAGATAGATAATAGACAGACATTGAATGCCTGGATTGAAAAGTTTGCACATTGTATTTCACGTTTATTATTTTGTTGTACCACAGCCTTTCAAAACAAAGAAAGAAAGAAAATCCCTGGGTTTTTTTTTAATAAATTTTATTGCTAACATTTTAAAACATAGAATCCATAAAAACACTATTCCTTTGTGTTTGTTACATTTCTACAGCTGTTTGAACCATCTATATAACTTCCACATATCTGAATATACACATATATATGTAAATTCAAACATCTTAATCCAAAAAGCATACCCTGATTGTAGTATCAGCAAGCTTAATAATCCTTCTATACATCACTCCCAGCCTTCCTTCACTTTCCCTTCTATTTCTCATGACTGGAATGTAGAAATAAAGGGGTATAACCTTTTCAAGAGAAACAGGACAAACAGGAAAGGAGGAGGAATAGCATTATATGTCAGAGATATTTACACCAGTGAAGAAATCCAGGACATCAATCCTGGAAGCCAAGTGGAGAGCATCTGGATAAAAATTAAAGGGGAGGGAAACAACAGGGATGTTAGTGTGGGAGTCTACTACAGACCCCCAACTCAAGCAGAAGAATTGGATGAAGCCTTTCTAGAACAGATGACCACACACTCAGAAAGGAGAAATATAGTAGTGATGGGTGACTTCAACTATCCAGATATTTGCTGGAAGTCAAACTCAGCAAAATCCTCAAGGTCTAGCAAATTCCTCACTTGCCTCGAAGACAATTTCATTGTTCAAAAGATGGAAGAGGCAACAAGGGAGTCATCTATTTTGGATCTGATCCTAACTAACGGAAGACCTAGTTAAGGGGATGCAAGTGGTTGGATCCTTAGGCGGGAGTGATCATGTCCTCCTGGAGTTTATTATAAAGTGGAAAGGAGAAGCCAGGCATAGTCAGACACGCATTCTAGACTTTAGGAAAGCTGATTTTAGTAAAGTTAGAGAAATACTGGGGGTGATCCCATGGACAGGAATACTAAAAGAGAAGGGAGTTCAAGATGGATGGGAGTTTCTCAAAAGAGATACTGAAGGCACAATTTGAAACCGTGCCAACGAGGAGGAAAAATGGGAGGTGTCTCAAGAAACCAGGATGGATGACTAAGGAATTTGCAACTGAACTATGTTTTAAACGGAACATGTATAAGAAATGGAAAAATGGGGAAATCACCTAAGAGGAATTCAAACAAATAGCTAGCACGTGTAGGGGTAAAGTCAGAAAAGCTAAAGCGCAGAATGAAATCAGGCTTGCTAGAGAGGTTAAGAACAATAAAAAGGGCTTTTGGGGGTATGTCAGCAGCAAAAGGAAAAAGAAGGAAATGGTAGGGCCACTGTGTGGAAAAGATGGCAAAAAGTTAACAGGGGACAGAGAAAAAGCAGAATTACTCAACACCTTCTTTGCTTCAGTCTTCTCAGAAAAGGCAAAGGGTGCTCAACCTAAGTATAATGGAGCAGAGGACAGAATAGGAGAATTTCAGCACAGAATAAGTAAAGAGATAGTACAGAAACATCTGGTTAATCTAGATGAATATAAGTCTCCAGGACCAGATGAATTACATCCAAGGATATTAAAAGAACTGGCAAATGTAATATCAGAACCATTGGCAATAATCTTTGAGAATTCCTGGAAAACAGGAGAGGTCCCAGCGGACTGGAGGAGGGCAAATGTTGTCCCCATCTTCAAAAAGGGGAAAAAAGAGGATCCCAACAATTATCGTCCAGTTAGTCTGACATCAATACCCAGAAAGATTCTGGAGCAGATCATTAAACAGAGAGTCTGTGAACATCTGGAAGATAATTTCATAATCACAAAAAGTCAACATGGCTTTCAGAGAACCAGGTCATGCCAGACAAATCTGATCTCTTTTTTTGATAAAATTACCAGCTTGGTAGATGAAGGGAATGCTGTGGATATAGTATATCTTGATTTCAGTAAGGCCTTTGACAAGGTTCCCCATGACATTCTTGCAAGCAAGTTGGTAAAATGTGGGCTAGACAAAGTAACTGTTACATGGATTTCTAATTGGTTATCTGGTCGAACGCAAAGGGTGCTCAACAATGGCTCCTTTTCAACTTGGAAAGAAGTGACCAGTGGGATGCCACAGGGCTCTGTCCTGGGCCCAGTGCTATTCAACATCTTTATTAATGACTTGGATGACGGTATTGGGGGCATAGTTATCAAATTTGCAGATGACACCAAATTAGGAGGAGTAGCTAATACCCCAGAGGACAGGATCAAAATTCAAAATGACTTGAACAGACTAGAAAGTTGGGCCAAAGCTAACAAAATGAAATTCAACACAGAGAAATGTAAGGTACTGCACTTAGGGCGGAAAAACGAAAAGTACAGATATACGATGGGGGACACCTGGCTGAATGAGACTACATGTGAAAGGGATCTAGGAATCCAGGTGGACCACAAGTTGAACATGAGTCAACAATGCGATGCAGCAGCTAAAAAGGCCAATGCAATTTTAGGCTGCATCAGTAGAAGTATAGTGTCTAGATCAAGAGAAGTAATAGTGCCACTCTATTCTGCTTTGGTCCGGCCTCACCTGGAATACTGTGTCCAGTTCTGGGCACCACAATTCAAAAAGGATGTGGAGAAACTGGAGCGTGTCCAAAGGAGGGCAACTAAAATGGTGAAGGGTCTGGAAACCAAGCCCTATGAGGAACAACTTAGGGAGCTGGGGATGTTTAGCCTGGAGAAGAGAAGGCTGAGAGGTGATATGATAGCCATGTTTAAATATTTGATGGGATGTCATATCGAGGAGGGAACAAGCTTGTTTTCTGCTGCTCCAGAGACTAGGACCCGAAACAATGGATGCAAGCTGCAAGAAAAGAGATTCCACCTCAACATTAGGAGGAACTTCCTGACAATAAGGGTGGTTCGAGAGTGGAACACACTCCCTCGGAGAGTAGTGGAGTCTCCTTCCTTGGAGGTCTTTAAGCAGAGGCTGGATGGCCATCTGTCAGGGATGCTTTGATTGGGAGTTCCTGCATGGCAGGGGGTTGGACTGGATGGCCCTTGTGGTCTCTTCCAACTCTATGATTCTATGATTCTTCCCTTCCCCTATTACCTCTCCTATTCTTTCATCCTTCCTCTTTCCCCTCTTACTCTCCTCTCCTCTATCTTCCATCCTTTTCTTCTTACCTCTCTCCATACATTCTTTATTCTCCTTTCTTTATTCTTTCTTACCTCTTCCATCCATCTACCTTCTCACACTTTCTTCTATTTCCTTATCCTTTCTACTTAAGCCTACCTTACATTCTCGTTCCTTCATCTTATCTTTCATTCCTACTTCCTACTTCAACTCACTGGATTATCTGGTAATATTACAGTCCTCCTTAGTTCTCTCTTGATCCATTTCTACTACCAGTTTACTTAAACTATATAATATACTTAATTGAAGTTTTAAATAATTTTTGTCTCTTTTTTCTGTTATATGATCCATATCTGTATAAACTTATATTGTCTGTTGTTGTCATTACTAAATATTAAATAAATGCTGTCCTAGTATCTTACTACCTTATATTTATTTATTTATTTTGTCTACTCTTTTTTTTATTCCTTTATACCAGGGGTAGGCAACCTTTCCCCTTTAAGGGCCGAGGGACTTCAGCTCCCAGAAGCCTCAGCCATGTTGGCCAATAGTCCCATGTTGGCCAATAGCTCCTGGGATTCTGGGAGTTGAAGTCCCTCGGCCCTTAAAGGGGAAAGGTTGCCTACCCCTGCTTTATACCATACAGTTTAGAGACTATACTCACACCTAGGGTTAACAAAGCTAAGGCTATCAACGCCTTTGGCCTGGCTTCAGCCAAGCCGTTTAGTCAATAGCCAGAAGGCAAAAATTCCCTATAAGAACCCTTGGATTTCTAGCCTCCGTGTGCTATCTTGAGAGTGCCATCCCTCTCCCCCGCATTTCAGCGTCTGTGCTTCATCATCATTACCATCAACATCCACAACGGATCCCAGAGAAGCCTTCAGAAGTGAGTAACTCTCTCAGTCTGGTCCCTCTCAAGCTATCCCTGCTTTCATCCCTTTATTTCTAAGTGTGCAGAGTATGTGTGCCATATTTGTGTGTGTATGGTTTTCTCTTGTTAATAACAAATATTTAGACTTTAATTGGAGAAGCGTGCCTCAGCGTCATCCATTGCGGGATTCCTTAGTCCTCTGGTATATATATCGGGTACCTGGTCCCATGGGGATTTGTTAGGACCCCACTCTTGCATATTTGAACTAATTATAAATTCCCTAATTAGATCCTTCCTCTTTCTCTCCACCATCCTCAGCATTATTGTTTTTCCCAAAGAGTCCTCCCTTCTCATGATGTGTCCAAAGTATGACAGCCTCAGTTTGGTCATCTTGGCTTCCAAGGAGTTTTCCGGTTTGATCTGCTCTAGGACCCATTTGTTTGTCCTTTTGGCTGTCCATGGGATCCTCAGTACTTTTCTCCAGCTCCACATTCTCTCAAATGCATTGATTTTCTTCATATCATCTTTCTTAACTGTCCAGCTCTCACATCCATACATGGTAATAGGGAATACAATGGCTTGTATGATTCTGACTTTTGTGCTGAGTTGTATGTCTTTGCATTTTAGGATCTTTCCTAGTTCTTTCATAGCTGCCCTCCCCATTCTTAATCTTCTGATTTCCTGGCTGCAGTCCCCATTTTGATCAATGTTTGATCCCAGGTATAAGAACTCTTTTACTATTTCTATTTCCTCATTGTCTAGGTTGAACTTGGGAAGGTCCTCGGTGGTCATTATTTTTGTTTTCTTTATGTTCAACAGTAAGCCTGCCTTTGCACTTTCTTCTTTGATTTTGCTTAGCAGGTGTTCCAGGTCTGTGAGGTTTTCTGCTAGTATTATAGTGTCATCTACATATCTTAGATTGTTGACATTCCTTCCTCCTATTTTCACTCCTCCGTCTTCTGCTTAGTTATATTTTATTCAAGTTTTCATTTTGATCTGTTAAATTACTTCTAAGGATTGTATTTAAGGGGAAGGATGTGAATGTGAACACCTGTGCCAGGTGCATGAACAAACTTGTAAAACTCAGTATTAAGAGTATACTCCTCCCCTTCCCCCCATATTCCACTCATTTATCAAATTCTTGTGACAGAAATGTTTCACTAGCCATTGTTTTTGTTCAATAACCTTTCAGCACTCAACCCATTTCACTGCTTTTTATTGCTTACTGTTTTAAAAAAGATACGTCTGTAGAACTCCCTGCGCACACACCCCTTCTGTAGAGTGTAATTACTGAAGCACATAAAGCAGTTATAGTGGGGATTTATCATTTTCAGGTAGAAATACTATGAGCCAAATAAAAGATAGAACAGGGATGCCAGAAGCAATTTATAACAGGCTCACTGACATTTCATGTCGCAAAGTCCAACCAGTGAATAAGCATCAAGTCATAAATCTCTATGCAAACGTGATTAGAGCAAGCAAGTTATTCTTGGAAGGAGCGTCATCATAAAAGAATCCCGTGATGTAAAAGCAGCAAAATTTGGTTGACAAAAGACATTAAAAACAGCTGTCAGTAAAATGTACAAGTGGCTCCCTTTTACATTTCTCTGTTATCCCACCAGCTGTCTGGCCTAACATAAAAAGTTTGGTTGGCAAAAGAGCACTGGCATTCAGGTTGCATTTCCTTTGTATTTTGTAAGGCGCTTAGTGGGAATCTCAGCATTATTTGAGGTAGAGCTTGGAACAGTAATTTTTTGGTCAGAGACTTCCAGAATCCTCCAGCTAGTAATTCCATTCCAATTACACATCCAAATCTATGCATTCCTCTCAGAGCTGTTGCCAATATAATATTTGGCACCATAAAGCAGCCAACAAGAGGCAGCACTAATGTCCTTCCCTATGACCATGTGTTTGTGTATGTGTAATATGTTATTTCTTGATGCACATTATCAAATAGCTGATTCTTGTGACTTTGGGGTTTATTGACATCAGTTGCCTTTGGTACCACCTTGTAACCTGAATATTTCAAGGCACAAATAATAAATATAATGAGTCATAAATGACTGTGTATGTCAGAAATGGAGAACACACACACACACACACACACACACACGATTGTTGGGAAATGTAGTGGATCGCTCAAGCAGAGTAATCAATTGTCAAGGCAGAAGCTGAACAGCAACTTGGCCCATGCTCCCAATACAGGATCTAGCAGAGAAAGTAGACAAGCTTCTTAATCGTCTTTATAAAACATATAAATGTAACCTTACATTTGAACAAAACCATGCACGTGGTATAATGGAAGAGACAGAGAAAGAAGATGAAAAAGCAGCTGTAGGTTAGGAGTGATCCAGCAAAGAATAGGTGTGGTTTAAAAAAAATCAAGAAGTCACCATAACACAAATTATTTATTTATTAGCGAGTACTTTATTTATTAGTGAGCAATTAGTGAGTATAGGCATACAACGGTTGCTAACTCTAGCACAGATGCGGTATGTGGGAATGCAATTCTCATGTGCCATGGTAAACATGGGTAAGGGATTATTGGAGTCACAGTACAAAAAACAAAGTCAAGGATATTGATAGCTGGCACTGGCTTTGAGGCAAGATGCATGAATATTAATTCCTACAAACAATTAGCAATAGCAAGTACATTGCTATACTGCTTATTAGTGAATTAGCACTCCCTAAGCAGTTTACAATGAGTAAGCCAAGCTGGGTACTCATTTTACCAACCTACAAAAGGATGGAAGACTACTGGACCTTGGAGCCTTCCTCTAGGACTGAACGTACAATGTTGTGGCTGCAGTACCAGTATTTAACCACTCCACCACCAGGGTCCTTAGGTTCTGGTTTTAAGATATATGTTGCATTTTGCCATATTGGAATCATATTAATAAATTTTAAGTCCTTAGAGTTGACTTGGATATGCTGGCATTTATCAAAAGACTTTTTTTAAAAACTTTCTGGTATGTTGATATACCAAAATTAATTTATAATGTATTGATTGTTTTTAACCTGTCCACCCCAAAGAGATGTAGGTTCTCCAGTGGTTCAAGTCCTGGGGTTTTTTCCCTATCCCTCCTTCCTCAGCCCTAACTACAGTTACTCACTCCTGGTTTATTGGTTCAGAAGATGCAAATTACGTATAAAAACATGGACTGTTCCCTACCCTTTTCAAACCTGATAAATTGCTTACATTAAAACAAATAAAGTCTTTTTGATGGTTCTTGGTGAAGTCAAGTCTGGGAGACAAGCAAGACACAGAGGCTGTGTTGATGCCAATCTGAGCTGTAGGAGGAACTGTTGTTTTTGTCTGTCTTTGGTTTCTTGTGCATACAGTGTGGGCTGACACATAAACAAGGGACCTTATGCAAAACTGCTAGTAACTCTACAGCAGAGGAGAGCAACTTGTTGGACTACAGTTCTCATCAACCTTTCCAGCAGAACCAAATGTGACCAATGAGTTGATTTCCAGTCCAATTAAAGGAGATCACACAACTCCTATCCTTGCTGTATTTTATCAAAACAATAGCAATTCAGTAGGATTCTCAAACATGGAAGCATTGGGTGTTTGATGTGGATTCAAACTAACACATTTTAAAAATTGCAGTTGTCCCTATTCTACATTCAGGGAGTCAAAAGTGGCTTATATATGTATTCCAAGTGCTCTCCCTTCCAAATACTCCTCAGGCCAAACCTCCTTATCTGCAACGTTTAAAAACCTTTACATTCTCTTCATACCACTTACATGTGAAGAGTGAAAGCAATGGCAAAAAATCATCTTGTTTTTGAACTGGCCCCACTATGCAAAATCAGTTAAGGAAAGAAAATGAGAGATTTAGTGCTATTTGCATAAGTATACTGATTTGCATAACTTACTCTGAAAACACAATTTGATGTGAAATAATATGTAGAAATGTGGAAATTTTGTGCTGTCTACCTGGCCAGAAAGTCAAATATGTACACATTGATGGCAATGGTTATTAGCCACTGGCTGGGTTCTTTTTACTTGTCTTAGGACAGTGTGGCATACTGGTTTGAGTGTTGGACTATGACTCTGTAGACCAGGGTTTGATTCCCAGCTTGGCCATGAAACCATTCGAGTGACCTTGGGCAAGTGACATGCTCTCAGCTTCAGGGGAAGGCAGTGGCAAACCTCCTCTGAACAAGTTTTGCCAAGAAAACTCCAAGATAGATTCACCTTAGGGTTGCCACAAGTTGGAAACAACTTGAAGGCACACAACAACAAAGGACAGGGTTGGCACTGTGTGCCCCCTCCAATAAAACACATTTCCCATCATCTCTCAACATTGACAGTGCTGACTAGGACTAATGGATTGGTAGTCAATAATCTCTAGGATGGATGAGTTGCACAATTATATGCTTAGTATTTATCGCATATCTTTGAACAGAATTAGCATCACCATGCAGAAAGGTGAGGATTTTTATGGAGGAAATGGGGTGGACTACATATGTTAATCTTAATTTTGTGTGTGCTTTACTGTATTCTCTGCCTTTTTATAAACAGTCTTGAATCCCAGTCTGGGAGTAATGTGGGATGTAAATAAAATGAGGGAGGGAGGGAGGGACTCATGCCAAATGATTTTAAAAGTGTGGGTGTGCAGGACGGAACACATGCTTTAGGTACAAAAATGTGTCCAACTTGTGCTCTGAAAATTTGGAGTGCTCAAATAATGCATACATCTACTTGGTTATTATCTCTACAACAAACCTCTAAGGTGCTTTAGTGTTAGTATTTCAGATGACAGAGAATGGCTTGGCTAGTGAGTTCATGGAAGAGGTGAGCTCTGAGCTAAGGATTTCTTCATTAGTAATTGAGGTTGCAAACCTCTGCTCACTTACCTTGAAACAGCCCTCTCTCCCTCCTGCAGCAAATGTGCTTAACATTTGAAGTAAACACGTACAGAATTGTACTGTTAAAGGGCAGGAGAAGATGGGCAGGAAAAAGCGGCTTGATCCTACTTTTTCCTAAAGCAAGTTGAAACACTGCTGTCCGCACATCCTGCTCCTGAGGTGCACCAGATACTCATGGGCAGACCGCATGGAGTGGCATCAAGCCGTGCCTCTGGGTAATTTTTTTGGTCGTGCACTGTTGTACAAATACACCGCCTGTGACCTCCAAGAAGCTTTCAGATCTTCCCAGATGCCATCTCATTGCATGACCACCCCTTTAATCAGCCACACAGTCACACATGCAATGCTCCACCTGTACAGGGCATTGGTGCATCATTGTGTGAGTGATACATTGGCAAAGCACAATCATGGAGAGCCCCCCCCCCCCCCCCCATACAAGCCTCCTTCACCCCACTTCACCCCAACCACTGGTCTGTATGGTTTGTGTATATTGTAATTACATCCATTGGAGTTGTGCACATTCACTTTTTTGCTTTGCTGCAGCCCTGCACTTGCACTGGGATGTTTATATGCAGGTGCGAAGATGCACATTTTCCACGCTAAGCCGTAGTGTCCCAGCTTCTTTTTGCTTTGGTTTTTAGTCCCGGAGTGTGGCCTCATTTTGGTTTCCACCCGCATTGGAAGCATGCATTATATAAACACCCTGATTTCAATGAGGCTGGAAACCACTTTATTTTGCCCATCTGTTTCATCCTCAAGTCTCTCAGCCACCATGCTACAGTAGCTTTGTATATTGCCATTTGTTTGGACATTATCACACGGGGTCTAAAGCAGTCCCATCCCTGCGCCATCCCTGCACCATCGCGATCCTTGTCCCATGTTTCCACATGACGTTGCAGAGAAACCCCGCCCATCCCTGCGCCATCCCTGCACCATTGCCGATCCTTGTCCCGTGTTTCCACACGACATCGCAGAGAAACCCCATCTATCCCTGCGCCATCCCTGCACCATTCCGGCATCACCCGGCATCATCCCCGTTCTTTTGAATGCCGGGTTCTTTTGGGAATTACTTTGCTGATGCCGGAATGATGCAGCTTTCTATACCGCAAGGGAAAAGGAGCCGCGGTGGCGCAGGGATGGCGCAGGGATGGGACTGCTTTAGACCCCCGTGTGATAACGTCCTTTGAGATTCCACCATTAGTCACACCTCAGCATTTGATTTTGCCTAAATATCCAAGGGCTGAATTGGAGTCAAACAGCAATGTGTGAGAGAGTGAGCAATCCTCCATCTCCTCCCTTCATATTTTAAGAGGACAGGGGCCATGGACTGACTGTTCTTTCATCCCATGATCAATTGTAATGTACATAGTAGTGCATAATATCACCAGTGGGGTGAATTTATAGTTGCACTGAGAAATGTACTTACTGTGATTTTAAGGCACCTGCATACACCCTGTTCCAACTGTTCTGATTTGGCAGGGACAGTCCCATTTAACCCTTTGTCATCCACTTTTAAAGATGTTTTTAAAAATTTCCAGTTGTTCGTCCCTCCTCCCACTTTCCTGCCTTTGTCCTCAGCTTACTTCAGTTGTTGCAAACTGAGTTGCAAAGTGCAGAAGGAGTTTGGGCAACCACTGATAAGAAAAACAGTTTTGTCGAAATCTGTCTGGCATTGGTACCCAAAACAAAACATCTGGACTAAAGATGTCAGCTGTGGAAATTTGGTTTTGACTTTTGATGTTTGTAATTTATTATTGGGTAAAACATTTAATTTAATTTACCAGCTCAGAAGTTATTTGTTTGAAATGTTTGAAACATGTAAAAATTTAATTTTGTTAAATTGTTCATAATATTATATTATATTTCATCTTTATAGCCTTCCTGATAGTCTTTGTTCCACTAATATACAACATATAGGTTCTTGGATTATTTCTGTTTTGTTGTTTGAACCATTCCCTGATGACTAGCAAGAAATATTTTAGCAATTTATGAAATCATACATTTGTGTGGACTTGGGAGGCATACCTCCCACATACTTACATCATTATAACATATTCAATTTTATTATCATAGCCATGATGATCACTTACAGTTATGGAGTCTAATATGTACTAGGCAGTGGCATTCTATACTAGTTTAAATCAATAAAAAAGTTAATAAAATTTAGTTGCAAAACAATAAAGGACCCCTGTCTGCTGTCTTATAGTTTTAACTAAACATGTTCCTTTTTAGCTTCATTCAATTTCCTTTTGCCCAAGGTTCTATCAATGTAGTAACTACATCATTTTAAAAATCTTACCAATCAAATAGGAAAGAGAGGCATAGGATATGCAAGGACACAATTATAAAAACCAAATGATGCATTTTGGAGAATGTCTGTAATTATCCCAATGTTATACAATTTTCATTCAACAGGTGCTAAATAGTAACAATATGTAGCTTTTGAATATTTACAGTATTTTGCATACACCAGGGTGTGCAAATTGTGGCCTGTGGGTCACATAGTTTAATCAGGAGTAAAAAAAAATAAATCCCTCCTCCCCAAAAAATGAAGCTTTGGCAACAGAGGCCAAGTTCCTTTACAGTTTTAATTCAGAGTAAATATACTAGCCAGCATAGTTACATTGGATCCTACAGCCTTTTCCATAAAGAATACCATGATGTTGAGCTCATCCATCCATTAGGCAACCAAGTCAAATGTGGAAGCGTAGGTTCAGCGTGTTCCCATAGGATGACTGCCTGCCATCCCAACTACATTTGTGAAACTTCTGAAAAAGTACAACCATTTGTTTCTACAGGACTTTCAGATGTGAATGCTTGTGAGGAGGATCTTTTAATCATGTGCTGAATTGTCTGTTCTTTTTAAATGGGTACCTTTTAAAATTGCTTTTAATTTTATTTTTTTTAATCTGCATCCATTTTAACTCTTGTAAGCTGCTTTGAGCTGCAGGGCTTGGGAAAAGGCAGGATATGAATTAAATGCTTTTTAAGGTAGCATTTTTAATTTTTAATTTTTTTAATTTTTAAGTAGCACACTGCCCCCATAGGAGAGCCAACATGATGTAGTGGTTGAGTGCTGGACTATGACTTCAGGACCAGTGTTTGAATCCTGGCTTGACTGTGTAAACCCACTAGGTGACCTTGGTCACACACTCTCAGCCTCAGGAGAAGGTCATGGCAAACCTCCTCTGAACTAAGCTTGCCAAGAAAACCCCATGATAGTTTCACTTTAGGTTCATCATAAGTCAGAAACCACTTGAATACTGCTCCATATAAAGCCATATTCAAGACCTAGCATGGTGTAATGGCTTCAGTGTTGATCTAGGACTCTGGAAGACCGGGCTCAGCCTTGGAAGCCTTTTGGGTAACCTTGGCCAAGTCACACCCTCTGTCTCAATGGAAAGGACAACCCCACTTTATTTATTTATTTATTTATTTCAAGGATTTATATCCCGATCCCACCCTGAACAAATCTTGCCAGGAAAACCCTATGACAGGATTGCCATAAGTCATATGTCAGAGTCAATTTGATGGCAGATAATGATGAAAACAATGCCATAATCAGGGCATTATCAATGCCAAAGAAATTTTTCTGCAAATTCATTAGATAGATAGTAGAAAGTACCCAAAGTCTAGTAAGTTACTGATCTTAGTCTGCAGTGTTGCTGCAGTAAATTTGTAGCCACTAAATGAATATTGCAAACATCATTTTCTCCTTGTCCTATTCAAATTCATCCCATAAAAATTAGCAACCGATCCAAATAATAATTTCTCCACTCTTGTTTTTCCGTCTACTTATCTTGGCGTTTACTCCATGTGGGGTGAAATTATTTATTGATTTGATTTATATCCCATCTTTTGTCCCAAGGATGGGGTGCAAGGTGCCTTACAGTATACTTTAGAAGTTTAATTAAAACAATTTAAAAACAGAGATAATAATGAATAAGCAGCAAAATATTTAAAAGTTCAGCACATCCCTTTAAAATAGGGGTCCCCAAACTACAGCCCGTGGGGCAGACCCGGCCCGTTGAGGCCTTCCTACCGGCCCGTGGCCAGTCCTGCCGTCACCGCTGCCACTCGCGCCTGCCGCCGGATGCCATTTTGTCTTCCAAAATGGCGTCCAGAGTCATGTGCACACACCTGGAATTGCGTGCACATGCGCATGACTCTGGGAGCCATTTTGGAATACAAAATGGCGTCCGAGTCATGCGCGTGCGCCTCCAGCCCCCTGGAAGATCTGGAGGCTAGCGAACCGGCCCCCGGATCAAAAAGTCTGGGGACCCCTGCTTTAAAATGTCAGACTGTGTTAGGCAATCAGTTGCTGAAGCCTGCCTGAATAGAAAGGACTTTGCCTGGTGACCATAGGACAATAGTTAGCAGGGAACAAATCTAACCTTCTTTGGAAGGCATTTCAATAATCTAGGAGTGACTTCTGAGAAGGCCCCTTCTCATGTGTTCACCAAATGTACCTCTGAGGGTGGTGGGACTGAGAGAAGGACCTGCCAGTCTCAAAGCCTGGGCAGGCTTCTTTGGGTAGATCCAGTCTTTCATGTAATCTGGACCCAAGCATATTTGGCTTTATAGGTCACAACTAGCACTTCAAATTGTACTCAGAAATAGAGTGGTAGCCATGGGAGCTATTGCTACAGGGCAGATATATGTTCCTTGAAACCAGCCCTGGCCAACAGTCTGGTCACAGCATTTTAGATGAGCTGCAGCTTCCATGTGTTACAATATTAAGGATAATTTCAAAAATATGTGGAAATGTTAATAACACACTAAACATATACACACACTTTTCTTATCAACTGGAAATTGACATACTGGCGATGAAGCAGCCTCTGTAACCACTCACCAGAGGTAAGTTGGAAGAATAGCACGCCCTGCTTTCTCCTCAAGACCAAGGGAATGGCCAAGGAACTCAAGAGGAATGGTTGTCCTTCTGCCACAGGCTGCCAGATGAAGTAGCTGCCTCACTAAAACAAATGGTTTGGTCAACCCTGGTGTCTACCTTGCTCACATGTAAATAAGAAGTAGGGAACTTTCTATGGTTACATGTGAATGGGAAAACATGAATAGTAACACATGAGTAGAACAGCCCCTTTCTGTGCCATTGTCCATCACCTAAGAATTATTATTTTTACCAGCCTGGTACAATTGCAACTTCTGAATTGATCTGGGGAAGAAAGAAATGTATGTGATATACTTTGGAGAGGAAAGGTTGGGGAGGGTCCAGCTTCCATCACCTCTATGCCTTCTTTGCTGTTTATCTTAGATCCATTCACCCAACCGTGATCGACCCCTTCATATCTAGTTTGGCTGTAGCTCAGCAGGATAAACACAACATGACAGTGCTGTTTGGTTCCCATTTTGTGCTGTGGTGTATTGTAAAGATTTCTCTCACCTGGAGTTTTGTAATGGGGTTGCTTTTTATGCAGTCGATAACTGATTTTTTTTTAAACTTTCAGAGCAGTTTTAGAGTTTCAGCACTTAATTAAATGAGATGCAAAGCTGAACACTGATTCATCTTCCTCCTAAATGACAAGACAGAAGCTTTGTAACAATGGCCAGGAATTTCTGAGGGCTCATTTTGTACATTAAGGAGGAGGTAAACCTTGGTTTATCACTGGCAAAAGGAACACCAGCCACCAAACAGTACTTGTGCTTACTTACACTGAGGTGACTTCAAGAAATATTCCCACATGGGAACATGTAAGTAACAACAGAACTCCACAGATCATATTTAGTAAACTTGACATTTACATCTGCAGCATGCTGAATGGATTCGTAAAAGAGATAACATCACTGCCCTATTTAACAGAGAGAAATATATTCAGAGTTCTTCCCAGTAAACTACATGCACATGAATATTCCCAATTGTGCAGAAATGTTTACCTTTCAAAACGTGCAGCACAAGTTAAAGGCAAGACAAATCAAAGCACAGGGCAGTTAAGAGGTAGGACACATTTTCATTCAGGGAAGATATAAAATCTCCTGGTGATTCATTATCCCTAATTTTTTATAAGGTTAAAAGGTTTCAGATACTGAAAATACAAGGCATGTCCTCTTACTGAATTACCATCGGCAGTGACAAGCAGAAGTGGAAATGATGGAGACAAGTAGAGAGTGAAAAATAAACAGATCACTAAATTTGGTTTATGCAGTATTTAAAGCACAGGCAAAGCAATTTTGGCCTTTACAAGACATGTGTATTTTAAAGTCCATTTGTTATGTGACAGAAAGCTAGTAAAAACAGTTTGGCTAGTGGTGTGATATAGTGAGATAATCACATTCCATGAATTCATGAATCAAGAGAGCCTGTTCTCTCTAGAGCTAATTTTTAATCTAAAGAAGAAAGAAATGGGAAATGATTCTAAAAGCCCCCAGAAAACTAGCTATCCCCTACTTTTAAAAAAGATTAATTGTGGTGATCTAGTGCTGTATGGAAAGTGAACTCTGTTCATGATCAGAGGTGCTTTCCATGCTTGTCATCTCACAGATGAGACAAAGGGGGGTTGCAGACTGCCAGAAATAGTGTGAATTCAGTCCACTTTTAGGGTTAGGGTTAGAGTTAGGGAACCATGGGAACTGTATTTTATTGTGGCATCAGAGTTGTCTGACAGAGAAGGCTCAATGTCTCAGAAAAATAACAGTTCCCATGATTCCCTAGCACTAACCCTAACCCTAAAAGTGGACTGAATTCACACTATTTCTGGCAGTCTGCAACCCCCCAAAGTTCCTAAAAAATTACATCAGCATGAGGGTTTTGAATTCTAACAAGCTCTAGTGCAAACCAAGTTCTGTTCTGAGCATTTCTGATCTTTACACTGAGGATTCCCTGAGAATCCTTTGGGGAACATTTTAAAATGTGTTTTTGCAACTTCAAAAGACAAAATCAAGGTGGTGTATGGATGTAAATTTAGATAGTCTCAAGATATTTCAGATTCCTCAAAGGATTCTCATGGATTCTGCAGCATAAAGATCAACAGATGCTGAAAGGGTTAGTCAATGTAGAAAGCATTCTATGGCTGTAGATTTGGGCACAGGTTTAATCTAGTAACTAGCAGCAATTTTTTTTAAAAAAATCAAAACCATGAATATGTGGATTGCTCATGATCAGCGCTCTGAACTCAGGCAAAAGCAAACTCCTATTGTGTGTGTTCATCCTCAGTAATAACCTTTGACTTTGATAACACTAAAGCAGTTATCAAAGGTGCTAGATCAATTTTAAAATGCGGGTCAGCACCTTGGCCAGCTCTGAACAAAAATTGCAAATGGACTCACTGTCCATGGAAATGGAAGCCACCAGCCTCCATTGCAGGGGAATGTCTTGGGGAAAACACATTCACTTTTGCAGCCTGCTTGTCACATTAGTAGAAACATAGAGGAGGTGGAGGGGAGGCAGGAAGAAAGAAAAGAGGAGGGCAACAGCCAGTATCAGGAGTAATATTCAAACTCAGGCTAAATCCAGAGAAAACAGAGGTGCTCACGATAGGTACACCCAGTCCGGGGAGAGAGTTTTGTCAACCTGTCCTAGATGGGGTCACACTTCCCCTGAAGGACAAAGCACACAGTTTGGGAGTACTCCTGGACTCATCTCCACAGTTGTCATCTCAATTGGATGCGATGGCCAGGAGAGCTTGGAATCAACTTTGGTTGATTCACCAACTGTGCCCCTACCTGGACTGAAAGGACATTGAAGCAGTAGTACTTGCACTGGTAATTTCTTGTTTAGACTTCTGTAACATGCTCTACATGGGGCTACCTTGGTACCAAGTTTGGAAACTTCAATTAGTTCAAAATGCGGCAGCCAGGCTAGTCGCCGGAACATCTAGGGCGAACCATATTACACCTGTGTTAAAAGCTCTTCACTGGCTGCCAATTAGTTTACAGGCGCAATACAAAGTGTTGGTCGCTACCTTTAAAGCCCTACATGGCTTGGGTCTGAGTTACTTGAAGGAATGCCTCTCCCTACATAATCCGCCCCGCACTCTCAGAACATCAGGGAAGAATTTGCTGGAATACTATAATACCAGATTAAAAGTAACTTCCCAGAGATCATTCACAGCCACAGCTCCTAAGCTATGGAATGGTCTGCCAGAAGAGATCCGTCTTATTACTACATTAGAAGCCTTTAAGAAGGCGCTTAAGACGGAGCTCTTCCGGCAGGCCTATCTCCCCAATTGTAATTCTAAAGGCTAATAGTATTACCTGATATGGCCTCCCGGATACTTGAAGATGACGACCAATCTGGTTACATGATTGGGTATTGGATTTTATTATATGGATTGTTGATTTATTATTGTTATGATTTTATATATTGTATTTTATATATTGTGTTTTTCTATATTTCTCTGTAAATATTAATATTAATATTTGCTCCACCATACCAGCTCTTCAAGCTGGGCTGATTCTTCAGTTTGCATTTTGCCTTGCCACCAAATGGCACACAAAATGCTGAAGTACAAAACAACAGTAGCAATTAAAACACAATGAATAGGGAAAGCAAAAGCATCAGTAAAACTGATTTTTAACTATAGCTGAACAAATGGCAACATTTATGGTATATCATTACTAACCCAAAAGTCCATCTGAATAAAATCTTCTTTCACTGCAGGGAGAAAAGCTAGCAAGAGGAAGCAACATGACTCTCCTTTGGCAATGTGTTCGGGAGCAGCCATTCAGAAGGCCCCTCTTTCTCCTTACTATATCTAGAGAGGAAAATGGAATACACAAGTATAGGAGGAGGAGGAGGAGGATATTTATTTTTATCCCATCCCCTGTGTAACGCAACCAGAGCGGCTTACAACATTAAAATATACATTACATATCCCACAATCCTACCCACCCATTAAAACACTATTAAACAATGACAATTTAAAACACACACTTAAAATGATAATGCAAACAAACAAATAAACAAAAACTGCAGCAGAATCGGGGGAGCAGGTTGGGCTGTTTCTTGATGGCTGGGATATCTATTCAGGAAAGGCCTGCCGGAAGAGATCCACCTTAACAGCCTTTTTAAAGCTGTTCAAAGTGGTAATATGATGGATCTCATCTGGCAGGCCATTCCATAATCTGGGATCGGTTGCCAAAAAGGTCCTCTGAATGGTTGCAGACAGCCTAGGTTTTTTTGTAGCTGCAGCAGATTCCTCCCAGAGGACCCAAGTGCACGGGGTGGATTGTACGGGAGGAGGCGGTCCCGAAGATAGGTTGGACCCAAGCCATTTAGGACTTTAAAGGTGATAACCAACACCTTGTACTGGGCTGGGAAAGTAATGGGCAGCCAGTGAAGTGATCTTAAGATCGGTGTTACATGGTCTCTTCTGAATGTTCCTGGGACCAGCCTGGCTGCCATATTCTGTACTAATTGAAGTTTCCGGACCAAGTACAAGGGTAGCCTCTTGTAGAGCGCATTACAGAAATCAAGACGAGAGGTTACCAGCGCGTGCACCACAGTTTCAAGGTCCCTAACTACCAGGAAAGGGCGCATCTGGAGTATCAGCTGAAGCTGATAACAGGCACTCCTGACCATCTCATTTTCCTGATTTATCATCTGGAACGACAGATCCAGGAGCACCCCCAGACTGCGAACACAGTCCTTAGAGGAGAGTGTGACCCCATCCAGGACTGGAGGTTGCATCCCAATACCTGATTTTGAGGCCGCTACTGTAAATACCTCCGTTTTATCTGGATTCAGTCTCAATCTGTTTTTCTTCATCCAGTCCATCACTGCTTTAAGACAATCATTGAGAGGAGAGATGCCATATGAAGTCAAAGCTGAAGACCGAGACATGGACAAATATATCTAAGTGTCATCAGTGTACTGATAACACTCTGCCCCATGTCTCCCGATGATTTCTCCCAGCGGTTTCATATACATATCGAATAGCATCGGGGACAGGATGGCGCCTTGAGGGACACCACAGTTAAGCATTTTCCTTGTAGAACAACTGTCCCCGAGCATCACCCTCTGGAATCTGACCAAGAGAAAGGAATAGAAACACTGCAGTGCAATGCCTCTGATTCCTAATTCTCTCAGGCATTCCAAGAAGATGTCAAGATCTATTGTATCAAAAGCTGCTGAGAAGTCCAATACACCAACAGGGTCACACTACCCCTGTCGATGCCCAGACGAAGGTCATCAGCTAAGGCGACCATGGCAGTCTCAACTCCATATCCTGTCCTAAAGCCAGTTTGAAATGGATCTAGATAATTGGTTTCCTCCAAGACAGCTTGGAGTTGAAGAGCAACCGCCCTCTTGATCACTTTGCTCAAAAAAGGTAGGAGCAAAATTGGCCTATAACTGTTCATGTCCAGAGGGTCCAGGGAAGGTCTTTTCAGAAGTGGCCTAACTGCCACTTCCTTCAAACAAGATGGAACATGACCTTTCCTAAGGGATGCATTGATGATGTCTCTAAGAAACATACTCAAGGCATCTCCTCCCGGATGGCCATCCACGAAGGGCAAGGATCAAGAGGGCAGGTTGTTTTCCTCACTCTACCAAGAAGCTTATCCACGTCATCAGTATTTACGGATTGAAACTGAACCAGTATAATATCATCAACAGAGTTGCTGGACACCTCGTCAATTGATTCTGTTACAACACTGGTGTCTAAGGCCTTTGCAGACTGCCAGAAATAGTGCAAATTGAGTCCACTTTAAGGGTTAGGGTTAGTGCTAGGGAATCATGGGAATTTTTTTTGAGACATTGAGCCTTCTCTGTCAGAGAGTTCTGGTGCCACATTAAAATACAGTTCCCATGATTCCCTAACCTTAACCCTAACCCTAACCCTTAAAGTGGACTCAATTTACACTATTTCTAGCAAAGGCCCTAAGTCAGCTCTTGTCTGAGAGATTTTATCTGCAAAGAAGTTGTTAAATGCATTGCAGCAGGCTGTTGTCGGGTTAAGTAATGGGTTCTGCACAGGTGGAACCTGTGTCAGTTCCCTTACCACCCTAAACAGCTCTGTTGGGCGGAACTCTGCAGACGTAATACGTGCAGAGGAGAAAGATGCACTGCATGTATTACCTCTCTATAGGAACAAAGAAATTTCCTATGATGAATCTTGGAGTCAAGTTTTCCTCAAGATGCACTCTAGTCATTGTCCAACCCGCTTCATCTTCCTAAGTTCTTCCGTATACAATGGTTTACAATTAGAAGTGGGTTGGAAAGGACGTTTGGGAGCAATTGTGTTGATAGCCTTGGCGAGATTGGTGTTCCAGGTATTAACCAAAGCTTTGACAGAATCACCAGTGTTACCAACCATTAAACCTTCTAGGCTTTCTGGAATCCGGTTGGTTCCATTAGCTTTCAAAGGCAGACCATTCTAATGAGTCCATCACCCCTAGTGGGGCAGACAGTGGTTCTTAGTTCAGCCTTGATCAGGAAATGATCTGTCCATGAAAATGTGGTGGTGACACTTTATAACAGAAAAGAATCTAGAGGTCTTAGTAGACCATAAATTAAACATGAGTCATCTCTGTGATGTAATGGCTAAAAAGACCAATTCAGTTCTAGGCTGCATCAAGAGGATATAGTGTCCAGATTGATGTAATAGCCATTTATAAATATTCTGTTACATGAAGGGATGTCATGTAATAGATGTAGCAACTTGTTTTCTGCTGCTCCAGAGACTGAAACACATACCAATGGATTCAGATTACAAGAAATTACAAGAATTCCATTGAGACATTAGGATTAATGTCTTGAATGTAAGAGCTGTTCAACAGTGGAATAGACTGCCTTGGGCCTCATTCTTACTTGCAAATAAATCAGTTTGTGATCCGAATCGATGGACCAGTTCAACAGCAGAGCGTGGTTCACACTACATTTAGTCCGATCGCATTTTCTTGTTGCAAAATAACCCACTTGTCATTCAGATTGACTAATGAATTGAATCAAAATGGACCCTCCTCAGCGGGTGACTGATCTCTGATCACGTCATAGGAAATCGATTCCGATCCACATCTCATTCACACTTGCACTGAATAGATTTATTGCAAAAGATGTGGGGGGAAATGTGCCTCAACAAGACACGTGTTAAATGGGTCTACTTCAGGGCCCCCCTCGCCAAACCACTTCAGTGATTTGGCTCAAGTGTGTACAAGGATCATTTAAACCATTTCAAACTGGTTAGCAAACCGGTTTATAACGTAGTGGGAATGAGGCCTTGGAAGGTGATGGATGTGCCTTCTTTGCAGGTATTGAAACAGGTTGGATGGCCATTTCTCAGGAGTGCTTTAATTGTGTGTTTCTGTATGATAAGGAGCTTATGTATGATAAGGTAGCTCTTTCAGTTCCTTCCAACTCTATGTTCCCATTGAAAGTCATGACCAAAAAAGGGCCTCTCCTTTAAAATCCAGGCATCCTCATAAGGGTTTTTTTTTTGTTTTGTTTTGTTTTGTTTTGTTTTTTTTTTTACATAGCATGGTCCAAAGTCATATAGGGTTTTGCACAGGTCATAAGAAGCATTCTGAATAGTGCCAGGAAGCAGAATAGTAGCCAAAAAAAGATGGGGCACATCCTATGACCAGACCCATAGCATTCTGAGCCAACTGAAATTTTCCCTCATCAAACGGACATTCACATACAGCATAGATATCCCAGCATGGCATGCGTCACTGTCAAAAGACTAACACCTCTGGGGACAGGCACCTTGGCATACTAATATTAGACAAGCCAGAGCACTCCAATCCACTATCCAAACTGGGTATCCAGCAGAGCTGAATCCAGGGATATATCCAAATTGTGATGCTGAGTCTTCAAGGGGAGTGTAGCCCCAACTAGATTTAGAGCCTTCTCACATGAGAAAAGAAAGCTGAAAGGAAGTGGGAGAGTAGTGGATTCCTCTGTGCCTCTCTGCAGCAGCGTCCCTGGCCCTGGTGTCACCTGGGGCAGGGGGCAGGGGCTTCAGAGGAGGAAGGGCAGAGCTTTGCCAAAGAGGTGTGGGGCATTCAAAATGAGTGTGTACCCACACCCCCTCCCCTCCCTGCCACAGCCCCCATACTTGCTGTCATCCCTTTCTCCTCAGGGGAGGAGGAGACAGTGGCAAAGAGCCAGGAGAAGCACGCACACACCTCCAGCAGCCCTTAGCACGACCTCCTTCTCCCATGAGGGAAAGAGACAGTGGCAAGATTGGCTGGAGAGAGCATGCGTGCCTCCCAACAGTCCTTAGCAGTGTCCCTTGTCCTCAGGAAAGGAGGAGGCAGCGGCAAGCCAGGAGAAATGTGTGCACTCCCTGGTGGTCCTTGCTGCTGTCCCTTTCTCCCCTGAGGGGGAGGAGGCAGTGGCAAGAAGCCTCCATGTCTGTCCTTGCCCCCCCCTCCTCCTCCTCCTCCTCCTCAGGGGAAATAGGGGCAGCAGCAAGGACAGCCAGGACAAGTGCATGCGCGCCTCCTGGCAGTCCTTAGCACCACTCCTTCTCCTCAGGGAAAAAGAGGAGTGGCAAGCAGGAGCTGGGGTGCGCTGCATGCTCAGCCGGGTTCCTTGCCACTAGTCCATTCTGCCCTGAGGAGAAGGAGGATGGGCAGGGATGGGGGCGACTTGGTGTCAACCCCTTCTAGGGTGTCACCCAGTGTGGTCCACACACCCCACACACCCTAGCAATGCTACTGCCTCTCCGCATGCTGTCATAGGACTTTCATTCTCTTCTCAAGGGAGATGGTCATAAAAGTGTACCTTTTGTCACACAGGGAAAATCACTTTGGCAAAAGACATATTTTTATGGCTGTCTCCTTTGGGAAAATGAAGATGTGCTTCAACAGCATGCAGAGAGGCACAGAGAAAGCCAATACTCTTCCAATGCATTTCAGCTTTCTTTTCTCATGTGATAAGGCCCTTGGCCCATATTTCTTGATCTGTCTTCCTATTGATTTGGCCATTGCTATCTTGTCTGGATTAAGCTTCAGTTTGTTTGCCCACATTCGGTCCATTACTGATGTCACACATTGATTTGGAATGTAAAGAGATTTCTTACATTTAGATGGAAAAGACAAGAATTGAATGTCACCAACATAATGATGACCCAAAGGCCTATACCCTCAGTGATTTGGCATGTTAAATATTATGGGCTATGAAAAGAAACTGTGAATGAAGGTGGATGCCATAGCTTCACTTAAAAAACATGATAGTGTATCCAAGTCTCACTTGTGCATAGTATTTCAGAAGAAGAAGAACATAGTTGGTAGTATCAAAAGGGACAGAGACATCTGGCACAGCCAATAGCAATACACTCTACCTATCTAGTTTTTGGCTCAGATTATGCCTCAAGACTGTTCCTGTCATGTAACTGGGCCTGAAGCCAGACAGATGGGGCTAGATAATCTGCCTCATTGAAGAACAACTGTAATGTCCACTTACCATCAGGAAGAAAGTGGTTGACTCCATCTTTGGAGGCTTTTAAACAGAGGTTGGATGGGTACCTTTCAGAGGTCTTCCATTGTATTTTTCTGAAAGATATTAATTAGGGTGGACTTCATGAAAGAGAGGTGCCACTAGTGCCTCTTTTGAGCATGGTGAAACCACACTCTTAGAGAGGCATTTATGTTGCTGCCCTGCCTCACTTAGCCAGTGGTAGTTCTTCCTGTAGACAAATTACCTATCAAATGCTACTTGCCTGTTTTAGTGCAAAGGTGCAACCAGAAATTTTATTAATCGGCCAAAGTTCTCAGATGCTCAATAAGGTTGTGGTTATTACAGTATTTATCACATCTCAGCACAGGGTACAGTAAGAAAAATGATGATAAACAAAAGCTAGTACTTATTGTTTGACAGGTCAATTGCTTTCTGTTTCCTGAGCAGGTGGAAGAAGGGAAAGGCAGCGGGGGGGGGGGGGGGGTGTTGTTGTTAAATCAGATACTGAGCAACATTTTAAAAACAACATTCTTTCCTATTATGAATCAACCAACAACACTGATATTTCTAGAGAGTGCAATATTTCAGAGGATAACTAAAATGACTATATTCTGAGTGCTTTATAGTCATTGACCTCTACAGCAAAACTTCAGTTAATTCAATAGAAACCAAAGCTGTCCAAACATTTTAAAAAGACTGCAATTTTACATTCTGTCTCAGTCCCTCATATTTTTAGTTCAAGGACATAACAGAACCTGTAAATCAATTGCCATTCTGCCAACATCAAGCTATGGATTCCATATAGTGAGAAAGTGATGTGAAAAATCCAATGTGGGACTCTCATCACCACAAGCCAATATTGCTATGTTAGCTGGGGATGATGGGAGCTGCACTTCCACACATCTGAAGAGAGCACCAGGTTAAGGCAGGCTGCTCCAGACAATGGAGAGGATTGATTATGCTGAAGGGAGTAGACAATACTTTTTACTGTGTGGAGATCTGCAAGGACAACATTTGTTTCCATGGCCTGAAATGCCTTACCTGCAGTCCTTTTACGCTGTACAATTTTAGTGCTGATACTGCTTTAGCTGCTATGGTTCTGAAGGGAGTGGAATCTTGGGATTTGTAGTTTCAGGAGGGATATTTAGACTTCTCCTCCAGAGAGCTCTTCAGGCCAAACAACGAATCCCAGTATTCCATAGGATGCAAGCCTTCTAGCTGAAGCAGAATCATAGTGCTACAATTGTGGAGTGTGAAATCAGCTCCAGACAATTTCTGCAAATCAAGCTGTTAAAAGCATAAGAGCAGGGGCCAGTAGATACGTTGTGACTATCCTTTTTGGCAGGAAAGTTAGAATATTACTTTAGTAAACAAACAAGCTATTAATTCTTGTTAATTCTTGTTAAGACTAAAGACCATCTGCATAAAGATGTTCATTTCATCTGCAAAACCACTAGATGGCCTGTGGCATTTGCAACACAATGGTACGCCACAAACCAGAGCCTGTGCACCTATATGATACACTTTTTAACAAATATTATAGTTACCTTTGAGAAACAGAAAATAATTCCTTTTTAGAAAATGGAAACATAATGGTGAGTAGTAACTGTTCCAGGGCCTTGCAATGGTAACTCAACTAATCATTTGTTTAAAATAATAAGGAAAGAAAGGAAACAGGCAGCACTTTTAATATCTAACTGGTTTATTTTAGCACAAGCTTTCAGTAGAAATCTATTAAATCTCATACTACAGTAAACCAATTAGTCATAAAGATGCTGCTAGATTTTTATTCCTCTGCCCTTTGCTTTTTATGCTGAAACAGACTAAAAGACCTATCGCCTGGGAAAACAAAGCCCGAGTGGAGCTGGGAGTGCCTGTCTCCATGCTTTACCATATGATGTCGTAGTGCTTCACTTCTCTTCCTGGGGGAGATGTTTCTAAAGTGTTTCTTTCTGGATGGAAAAATCCATTCAACAAAAGAGATACTTTTACAATTGTCTCCTTCAGGAAGACAACTGAAGCGCTACAACATCATGTGGTAAGGCATGCGAAGAAACACTCTCTGACTCCATTTCCACTTTATTTGCTCATGCAATAAGGCGGAAAATCACTTTCCAAGCACTTCTCACTTCCTTTAAATATTTGGGGCTTGCAGTTGGCTTGCAAGTGTTATGCTCTTGCAGTAATATGGGCTGATAGGAAGAAGGATCAAGTGGAAGGATAGATAACAGTCTCATAGAAAGAGTACAGGTAGATCCACCTAGCTCAGTTGTGCTTATTAATGACTGGCATTATCTTTCCACAGTTTTAGGCACAGAATTCCCCGCACCCCATCTGTACCTGGAGATGCTGGGAGTTCCACTTGGAACCATTTGTGAACAGGGCAAGTGCTTTTCCACACAGCTATGGCCCTTGCACATTTTAACAGCTATTTTGTGTATATACTTTTGCAAGTACAAAGAAAGAAATAACACTACTTTGACGTTTCACATTTTCTTTCTTCATCACCTGCAGGAGGCTACATTCCACTTTTGCTCCATGCTAAGAAATAGGAGAGTGGGATGAAAGTAATATGGGAGCAACAGGAAAGGGAAATATGTGGATGCTTTGGCCTAAATTCAGTTGTTACCTTCCACCAGATAGATCCATTGGGATTCATATAAATGTTGGTTTACCAAGTTCCCAATGGTTCAATGTGTCTAGTCTAGTAGTGTCTAATGACTGGATTTAGGCCTTTGGATTTATAATTGAAAATGACTGGATATAGACCTTTGGATTTAGGTCATTTACTATTAAAGGCATCACCTCCAAGTTGCAGTCTGGCAGTCATACATAAATAAGCAGGGTGGTCCCGTGAAGAATGGACTGGACTCTCAGCTCTGTGATTTTTAAGTCCCTGAGTTAACCTGAAATTTTTGCTGTTTACTAAACTCAGTTTAGTCCATAATTGATTCAGCTCTGTTAGAACAGCAAACTTTAAGATGATGAGTGTCGAGGGATTTGATCCCAAAAGGATGCTTTAAAAAAGCAGGATCCATTACGTTCTTGGCCAAAGCACTAGACTCAGCACCACATTATACAGCATTAAATTATTAGTCTACTCTCAACTGCAGGAACATCTGCTAGAGTTAGACATGGCATTTTTAATTAAAGTCAGCAGCACAAGGAGCTTGTGGTTCATCAGTTCTGCTTTCACTGTATGAATTGCTAAATCCAAAGGGCACTCCTGCAAAAGAGTGAGTCAGGACGTACTCTCTGGAAATTGAAGTATAAAAATGGCAAGCACTAGAAAGTGGCTAAATTGACGGATTATTTTGCATCTTGCAACCCAGCGGATCAATTCCTCCTTGAAATTGTTCCATGAAGAAGCAAAAGAGTTTTAAACTAATTTGGAACTCCTCAGCACTTTGCAAGGTTCACACTTTTTTTACTTTTTATTAGCAACAGGCAGATGTTTGTTTCTTGGAATGAGATTACAAGGAGTAAATATGCCGTATGAATGAATGATGTGTCCTTTTAAAAAAAATTTAAATAAGAGCAAATTTGTTCTCTGTGTAGAATAAAGATGGAACTAAAAGAAGCAACTAGTAAAAAGAGTTGAAACCCCCCCCCCTCCATATCCTACTGGGAGCAATTTAAGTGGCATGTGGGCGTGGAGGATTTTTTTGTGCTTTTTTCAAGTGAAACACCTTCCTTCCTTCCTTCCTTCCTTCCTTCCTTCCTTCCTTTCTTTCTTTCTTTTAATTTGGTGTGTGTGTTGGCAAGGGTTGCCTCCAATCTGTGAAGCTCAAGAGAGAAAAATGACTCTTAGAAAGTAGTTTATTGGCACAAAGGAGTGAAGGGAGGTCAGGTTCCATTTTTTTCCCTTCATCCAGTTGGATCTTTGCATTGCCCCAACTCTACATATCCTACAACTGTTCTACTCTTCCAGGGATGGTCCCAATTAAAACGCTGCCCTCCCACTTTTCAGATACTTTTAAAATGTCCCAGTTTCTCTCTCTTCCTCCCACCTTCTCCCTTTGTCCTCAGCTTACTTCAGTTGCTGTAAACTGAGTTCAAAATGCAAACATAGTTTGCATTCAATTAACTCAGGAAGTGATGAGGAGAGGAAGGAGTAAAATCTTGCCCTTCCCTGTAGAGTCAAGCAAAACAAAATCCTACAGTCTCTCCTAGCTTGTGTGTTTTTCCTCATTGATAAAGTGTGCCATCGTATCTACACTTAGGTGTTGCTTGGACACATTTGTCTTAGTTTTTATCTGTGAAATATTGGGAGGGTATGAATTTGATCACCTTTTAGGTGGAGAAAATGGCAGAGAATCAAGCAGAGAATTAGAGGTGCCAGAGTGAAAAGTGGAAAGGGCTCCTGTACCTTGACAGGTTTGTAGGAGTGGGAATTTCAGCAGGTGTTGTTTGTGATCTGGTTACATGAGAACCAACACCGATGTGGCAGTGGCCACATCAGCATGGCTGTATGCATGTGCTGCCATTAATGATAACATGGTGGGGTATTTGCGGATGCTCCAATCCACAGGGCTAGCTCTGCCGATAAGGAGGGACAACTGTATAAGAACCCATGCAAGATCTTGATACAGCCTTGTGAAGCGATGAACCTCTCCCAAGAAAAGGCCAAGTCTCCACCACACTGCTTGGAGAGAGTGAGCAATCATCAAAGAGTGATTCGGATTTTAAAAAACAGTCGAAAAAAGAGAGGAGAGATGAAAGTTGTATCAATATATAGTAGTCCACTCTTATCTGCAGTTTCACTTTCCATGGTTGCAGTTAGACGTAGTTAGCCATGGTCTGAAAAAATTACCTAGTCCTCCCTTTTCCAAGGTTTTGCTCTCTGCAGTTTCAGGTACCCACTGTCAATCATGGTCTGAAAATATTATTAATCAATATTATTTTACATTATTATATCAATATATTAATATAATAATATAAACCATTATTATAGAAGTAGTAGTAGTAGTAGTTTGGTACTATCTGTGATGGTTTCAGGCATCCTTTATGTCTTGGAACGTATCCCCCTCAGAGAAGGGTGGTCTGCTATATGGGACACTAAATAGGAAGGTTAAGACAACTGGCAGGCCGACTCATGCTGAAATCCCCATCACCTAAAAGACAATGTAACTTAATTACTTAAGTTGCTTAAACTGCTACTAGAGTGAGCATTGTGGGTGTTAATAGTTTAAATATAGTTTAAACACAGTTTCTTTTGTTAAAGTTATAAAAGGAAAGATGTACCAATATATGTGGGACAAAGTAGGAAGGTTAGGACAGCTGTCAGGAAGAGACTCCTAGAGACATGGAGTGAAGACACAGTTTTAGGGAGCAGCTGTCAGGAAGTGGTTAGTGGAAGAATAGAGACTGCTAGGAATTGATTGCACATTTGTTTAAATAAAGTTGGTTTCGGTTTGCTTTTAAATCATTTCCAACTTATGGCGACCCTAAGGCGAACCTATCATGGGGGTTTCTTGGCAAAGTTTTTTCAGAGGCTGAGGGAGTCTGACTTGCCCAAGCTTACCCAGTGGGTTTCATGGTTGAGTGAGTGTTTGACCTCTGAATTCCAGATTCATAGTCTAACACACAAACCACTTTTAATGTAACTCCTGTTTGATTCTTAATAGTAACTATAACCGCATGAAACAATGGTGCCACAAGAAGAAGCAGGAAAGGAGGATGAGAAGATGGAGAAATAGAAGAAGAACAGAGATGGCAAGGAAAAAATAGAATTTGGAAACATTACTTACTTGGACTATAGCTTCCAGAATGCCCCCTGCTAGCATGGCCACTGGGGTATTTCCGCTCAGACTGAATGAATATAGATATCAGGGATTGCCAAAACTTGGGGAAGGGAGCTGTATTGGTCTAGGTCAGTATTATGCAGTCGAGTTTCCCGCATTTGGGGAAATCGCAGGGGTCAGCACACCCTGCAGCATCATAGAGGGTTCTGATCCTCACTTAAGCTGTTGTTGCTTGGATGGTAATAAAACCATAACTTTCTGCTCAAGTTATTATTTCTGTTTTAGCTGAATGTCACACTAGAGAGAGTTATGGTGTTATTATTTCACTTTATCTGCTAAGGCTGCTTCCTGTGCATATCCTGGAATTTATCATTTTTGGAGAGCATTTAGAATTCTCATCCAGAACTCTTAGGCCTCACTAAACTAAAAACCCCAGAATGTCACAGGAGGCACATATACCAGTTAAAGTGGAATAATAGCACTATAACAGGGTAGTGTAATACTGACCTAGACCATGCCACTTACCCTGGTGCAAACCAAAATTACCATGTAGCAAAAACCAATACGGTAGTTTATTGCAGGTAGTACAGGTGTCTCCCACTTCTTCAGAAGCCCTGGTGGCGCAGTGGTTAAATGCCTGTACTGCAGCCACTCACTCATAAACCACAAGGTTGCGAGTTCAATACCAGCCAGGGCTGAGGCTCGACTCAGGCCTGCATCCTTCCGAGGTCGCTAAAATGAGTACCCAGATTGTTGGGGGGCAATCAGCTCACAGTTGTAAACCGCTTAGACATCCCATAGCGTGATATGAAGCGGTATATAAATAAGCTGCTTTGCTTTGCTTCAACAGGATTTAGGGAGCAGAACACTATCAAAAAGTGGAAATAGTTGAGATGTGGAACCATTATGTGCCATTATGAATATTACTGTACAATGCTCTGGTTCCTAATCTGTCAAATAAGCCGGGGGCATCTTCCCAAAGAAAAAGGCCAAATTTTCCCCAGAAAAGAAGGGAATCCCTAATACACAAAGAGAGAGAAACCCTTCCCTTGAACCTAAGAGGTGGTGTTTTTCTCTCTTCATTCTCTTCATTCCTGCCTCCACTCTCCTCAATGGTACAGGCTGACTATTCATACTCTTCAGGAGACTCCTTTTCATGCTTGCCACCATTAAGCAAGAGCAACATCCTCTACCCTTTCTCAGGGAATGGCAACAATGTCCTTGTAGGATTACATTTCCATTTGATTTTAACTTGGCCATACTACCTCTAAGAGGAGTGAGGATAAAATACTGTATGCTGATAGCACCTCATCTTCTGTCTTTAGTGTCTCTGTCTTAATGTATGCCAGACCCCACCTCCACGCTTTTAATCCTTTAAAATTACTGCATAACCAGAACTATTAATTCAACATGTGATCAAAAGAGTGGACCACGTGTCACATATATGGGTTCTGTGTATAATTTAGTACAGCTGAAAGAGAGTAATTGAAAAGTGAGTCATTGAAAAGCAGAGGACACCTGTGACAGTCTTCAGTTCACTTGCAGTGATCCCACCAATAAGAGATTTCTGTTCTAAGCTTAGAGTTATATTTCACACCAATACAGCCAAATATGATTCCACCCCCTGAGGAATGATAGATTTTGGAGCTGAAATATTGGCATACAACTCACTGCCATTCCTGCTCCTTAGTAAGAGCACCATATGCAAGATATAATGTTCTAGTAGGAGCTTTACAAAGCTAGCACTCATGGGGTAAGAAAACAGCACTGTGCCCATGTCTTGACCATCCCCAGTTCCACTTTTGTAAGAAAAAAAATCAACTCAGTAAACGGAATGGGACAGAAGAAGTGCGACAGTAGGGTCAGGCATATATTTCATAGCATGTTTTCAGCTTCAAAGCCAGGTTGCCAGGGGCAAGGAGATTGTTGCACTGTTCTTAAATAGTGGGATAGAAGCGAAATGGTAACTGTAATAAAGGGATCTTACTGCATGACCTGTGGCTAGGCAGTAGGTATCCTGTAGTCAATCTGTGCTTTTAATGAATGGGAAAATCCTGTGAATAGCTGTCAATTGCACAGTTAACCCCTTATTGATGTATGTGCCATAGGTCATTCAGGGGTAATTCAAAGAGAAGGGTGTATGTGCAGAGAAACCTGTTTAAATCCCCTTCTTTTGGCTTCAAAATTTGTGCACTGCAGCTTTCATACAAATGCAAAAATGATTGCATCATTTTGTATCACACCCATGAATGTTACAGAAGGATAGTTGGTTGACACAGGACAGGGTGACTGGAGGACCTGCTTTTCCAGGGCATGTCCTACATTTCAGCCTTATGTCCAGGGGTCTAGGAGGAACTGCAAAATGTCTTCTATTGTGAGTCATAAAACCTGTACTTGTATCATCTGGTGCCTCTACCTCAACAGATGTATTACTGTCCCTGCTGCTTCAAAGGGCTGTGGAGATGACTGTCGCTGGCCATGTGGTGGTTTTGTTTGCTTTTTCTGATGGACAGAAAGGAAAGGAGGATCTGATTGTTGAAGCAGATCAGTGGCACCAAAAGGAGGGGGCAAAAGTGTATGAGTTGGGTTGAGGAAGAAGCAGAAGGGATGAGAGTGCAAATGGGGAAAAAATACAAATGAAAGAAATAATTTACCTGTAGATTCTGTCAAGGGTTTGTTGCTAGTAAAGTACAATTTTAAGCCTTTGTCTTGTTCAGAATTCTCTATAAGTATATTGTAAGCCAGCAAGGCATTTGAACAAAGATAAGTTCATCAGAAAAATATGGTTGACTACATAATAAAATACAGTGTCTGTAATATAGTTGTAAACAAACCATATGAAAGGAATTTATATTTACATTAGTGTTTTTACCTTTTATTTGGTAATAGCCTCCATTTTTCCTGGATGTCCTATGCTTTGCAGTGCCTTGTCCTCTTTTGCAGTTACGACATCTGGTCACCCTGACAGAGGAAGACAATGGCAGGATGACTGGATCCAAACATATTGCCTCAGACCATCACTGGAAGTGAGTCTGGGCCATTGAAATTCCTCTCCACTCACCTGAAGGAATGTGCTTCAAAAGTAGCCCACTGCCAACATCTTTACCAAGGTCTCAAGCTATCAAAAGCTGTCTCTCCCCTGTGCTAGAAAGGATATGGTAAAGTGGGATCCTTGCCCTAGTTATGGTTTATCTCTCCAGCAGCGTCCCACCATGAAAAACAGGCTCAAAATTTGCTCAGATCAGCCAATAATGGATTTTTGGTACTTGAATTTTGTCTCTCTTTGTGACAACAAAATCTGTTACACAAAGATTTGATTTCCCCCTTCTTAACTGCTCCACATTGCCTTGAATTACTTGACAACAGAAAACATTAGAAAGTTTGACTTGACAGCATCTGGCCAATTACATTATCAGAAAAGCTGACATACAAAGTGAGGATGGCTAAAGGGGAGTATTTTTTTAAAGCCCATTTGCTGCTATTTGGTGTCTGTTCATTTTATTTGCCAAAAAAGACTCAATGCTCCATAGCCCACCTCTGCATTATAGGAAATCTTGGAAGAGTGACTTGGAACTGCTTGATTTTTCCTCTCACACTCTTCTTTCCCCACATTTTGCTTTTAAGTGTGTGAGGTTTTATTTCTATGATTGACAGTTATACCTTATGGATTATTTCCCTTATTTTTCTTTTCTTCTCCCTCCCCATCTCTGTTATTAAGTATACTGCTTACTATTATTAAATCGATAGTAACATTGGGGTATTATTATTAAGCAATGTACAAAGCCATTGAATATACTTGATCAGCATGTTTTACGTATCTCATTGCTGTGACGCCAAAACTCACACAAAACCTTAAATACACACATACACACAGAGAGTGTGTGTCAAGCAAAGCAGTAATTCCACAGGTGCATATGTTCTATGGACGTTATCACACGGGGCCCAATCCAAACAAAATCCACACAAAATCCTGAATGATACCAGAACGATACCAGATTATTGGCCCGTGTTTTCACACGACGTCGCACAGAACCCCGACAGAACCCCGACAGAAAGTGGAAAGATCTGAGATCTTT
Organism: Phrynosoma blainvillii; assembly: GCA_026167975.1. Lineage (NCBI taxonomy): Eukaryota > Metazoa > Chordata > Lepidosauria > Squamata > Phrynosomatidae > Phrynosoma > Phrynosoma blainvillii. The sequence goes on along the minus strand of JANUYF010000001.1, from coordinate 224,313,514 downwards.
TGAATTTCGGTTTCTTCAGGAAATGCAATTGCGCGATGAGGGTGATTCTGCATTTACCGCAAATGTGATCGCCAAATACGTATTGGGGAGCATTTCCCCGTCATTACCCACGAGCATTCCTCTATCTGCGCATGTGCAAGAGGCTCATTTCTACTGCATTTACGGGATATTTTCGCTTGTGTGTGGACGTTCTTTGCACTTGCTGTAAATTCGCAATTAAGGTAATGACGTTTGCGGAAACAAGTTTATTTTCGGTTTATTTTCGTAATGACTCATTTCCACTTTTATTTTCGATTTCTGGCCCACATGTGATAACGTCCTATGTATCTTCGAGTCATTTCCGACTTATGGTGACTTCAAAGGTTAACTTATCATGGGTTTTCCTTGGCAAAATTTGTTCAGAGAGGCTTGCCACTGCCTTTCCCTGAGGCTGAGAGCATGTGACTTGCCCAGCAGGTTTCACGGCCGAGCAGGAAAAAAAAAAAACCACAGACAAACTAAGGGCCTTTGCAGACTGCCAGAAATAGTGCACATTAAATTGAGGCACTGCCCTGGCTCAGTGCTAGGGAGTCATGGGAATTGTATTTTTTTCTGGGACATTGAGCCTTCTCTGTCAGAGAGCTCTGGTGCCACAATAAATTACAGTTCCCATGATTGGCCAGATCTATTTAATGTTCCCATGATTGGCCAGATCTATTTAATGTGCACTATTTCTGGCAGTCTGCAAAGGCCCAAACTCAACCTTCTTATCTAGTTAAGTTTGGAATATTTTTACTAGGGTGTGCGAGTCATTTTCTCCTTCTTCAATCTAGTTCTAGCAATTTATATGTGTTTTTTTCAGCTAAAGTTTTTCATTAATTTAGACACAAACCAATAATCTTTAAAAAATTAACCAATAGCACATTGGTAGAGAAGCTACCAATGACTTCCAAGAGTTAAAACTTTCCAACATATACTTTAAAAAAGAAAGCAGAAGGCCTAGCCAAAAAATATATTACATAAAATGGGAAGAGGGAACTGACAAGTGGAAAGTTTAACACAGATAAAGGCTTTTCATTTGATAGCCGAGATAAACAGGATGGCTTGATACACTTTATTGCCTGTGCTCAACTCTGTTTTTGCTTTTTTTGGGGTGTGTGTGTGTTGGTTTACAGCTCAAGTTTCCAAAGCAAGCTCCTTATTTTTGTTGGCAGACCTTGCAACTTCTTCCTAACCACTTTAATCTTAAATACTAAGGCTACTTCCACATTGCAGAAATAATCGTTTGACACCACTTTAACTTTCATAGCTATTTGCTATGGAATTCTGGGAATTGTAGCTTTGTGAAACACAGCCTTCTCTGTCAGAGAGTTCTGGCATCACAACAAACTATAAATCCCAGGATTCCATAGCATTGAGGCATGTCAGTTACAGCAGTGTCAAACTGGATTATTTATGCAGTGCAGGTGCAGTCTAAAGAGAGTGGATGAGCATGTTTAGGAGAATGCCTAGGTTTTCAGAAATACAAAAACATCTGTGGGGAGGGGCATTTTAGCAAAGACCAAGCATGTTTAGTGATCACTTAGTGGTCACTGAAAAGTGAGGATAAACAACAGGGTGGGATATGTTTCAGTATCCTGGAAGAAGTCATGACTGGCAGACTTGGGGGTCATTCAGATGTCTTTTGTTTTAGTGCAACGATGTGGATCATCCCATTCACACATTCCCAGTTTGTTATTCACATTATGGAACTGCATCTATGTGCATCTCTGCAAGTTCGATTGCTCACACGTGCAAGCATTCAAATAAAGATGGAATCAACAATGCAAATGCATCTGGAATATGTTCAAGGCATGCAGCGTTTTATCCTGGTCTATTTGGGTCTATTCGCATCAGTTAATCTCACAATCGACCGTGCAGATCCTTTTTAAAAACTCAGGGAAAACCCCAATATAGATTATCCTGGATTAAGTGGGGGGGTTTTTGGTAGCCCCCCAAAAAACTTAATTGGGTGCATTCAGGATGCATGTGAACAACAGAGATTCAATCCGGATTCATCCTGGATTATTTTCACAGTGTGAATAACCCCTTGGAGAGCAGATCTTCCAACATTTTGCTGCAGATCCCACTTGCAGTCCATTTGTGTGTGAACCTATATGGGTTAAATGAACTTCATACCAAGTTCTTATTACCGTAGGCAGCAATTTTAAGGCTCTGATTGGGAGGGGAGAAAGAATTGAGGTACATTTACAAATTAAGGATGTTGTTCTGCTCTCTAGAAGTACACTGCAAATCCAAATTAATACAGAGGAAGTGCCTGGTGATTTATGTTGGTATAATAAACAGTGGCAACCACATATTGCTTCGTGTATGATTAATGAGAGTTATTTACAGTTCCCCCCCTTTAATTCTGCAGGTTTATAATTATGCACTTCAAATGGTGGCTAACCATTTTTGTTTGTGTCTCATCGTCTTGTAAAAGGGTACAGTGTGAATTTGTTCTCACAAACTCACACCAATGTAATATCTAAAGACTTTTCCAGATTATATATATATATATACACACACACACACACACACACACTGGAAAAGTCTTTAGATATTACATTATATATATATATATATGGTTTGTGATATATCAGCACTAGTACTGGTGCAAAACCAGTAATGCTACATCCTGTTCCATTGAAATGAAGGATGGTCAGTGTTGTTACAACAAGAGTAAAACAGAGAGAGAGTGGGTTTAGTTTTTGAATCTTTTTTTTTAATAAATTGCTATTATTGATATTGATATTGTGTTATTGTGCACCTTCAAGTAGTTTCTGACATATGGTGACTCTATCATGGGGTTTTCTTGGGCTGAGAGTGTGTGACTTGACCCACCCAATGGGTTTCCATGGCCAGATAGGACACTGAACCCTGATTCTGCAGATTCATAGTCCAATATTCAAACCATTACATCACACTGACTCTCTCTGATATACATAGAGACAAATACTTTAACCAACACTTCCAGATAGGTTATACCAGGGGTAGGCAACCTTTTTGAGCCGGGGGCCGGGTTGCTGTCTCTCAGACAATTGGAGGGCTGAAGCACCAAAAATAAATAAATAAATAAATAAATAAATATTTTTAAAATATTAAAAAATTAAAAATATATGCATGCACACACTCTCAGCCCCAGAAAAGCCATGGCAAAACCCCTGTGGAGATTTTGCCAAGAAAACCCCAAGAACAAGTAATAACAACAATAATGAATATCATAATGGTGGGCGGCGGCGGGGGGTGGTGGTTGGGGTCAGGGGCAGGACCGGGTTATACTATACTCAAAAAATGTGTGGATCAGTTTTATCCTGACCTTGGTTAAAGACCAGTTTCCTATAAAACACTTTATTTCTCAAGAATGTAGGGAGTAATATTAACAAATTAAAATAACAATATGACAAGAGAATGTTGCAGATGGGGAAACAGGTCCATGCATACAGTGGGAACAGATCCTGGAACAGAGGCTGCATCCACACTGCAGAAGTAATCGAGTTTGACACCACTTTAACTGTCATGGCTCAGTGTTATGGAATCCTGGGAATTATGGTTTTGTGAGGCATTTGGTCTTCTCTGTCAGAGAGCTCTGGTGTGCCAAAAAATGACAAATCCAGAATTCTATAATTCTGCTGAACATGCCATTCATCATAATATAAGCTCTGATATCTGCTGATATGGATACATGTCCCACAAAGTATTTGCAATAGCAGGAGATGTGATAGCTCAGGGGTAGGCAACAACAGAAGGAGGGCTGCAACCCTCTCCTTCCATACCAACTCTTGCCAAAATTTAAATAAAAATCTCCCTTTTTTGCCCCCAAATGAACAGGACAGGGAACTATTTTCACCATGATTTTGGGCCTTTCTGAGCAATTTTAAACCCAGGAGAAGCCTTTTTAACTACAGAAAGTAAAGTAAGTGGAAGTCACATCATGGTCACTTTCTGTTTTAGAAAATTCCTCTCCTGTGCCTAAATTGGCCAGAGAACTTCAACATGTGATTGAAATGCCCCCTATACACCTTAAAGTGAATTATAGGGCAAACATTTTGTTAAAAAAAAAACATTGCAAAAATTTTGTTTCACCCCAGGGGGGTACTGGAGGCTCCATATGTGATGAAAAATCTCCTAAACAGTATTTTAGACCAGTTTTTCCTTTGTTTTGGCTGAGAGGCCCCGGAGAGCCACAAAAATGGTCCTGGGGGCAACATATGATTCACTTTGTCTATCAGAGTTTGCCTATCCCTGTGCTAGCTAGTATGGAAAAAGTCTGCCTCCTCTTTGACAGATTGTTCAGATCAAGTTGTTGGATTCCCTGTGAAGATGCATTTGAATTTCAAAGTAGATAACCTAGAGAAGTTGATACAATTTTTGCAGTCAAACTTTCCAAACATGCATCTAAAGGTAAATATAAGAGAATAACATTTGGAATGACTTAATGTGTGATTGAAATGCTTAAGCCACTTTTTATCGATACAGACGATACATGTCCCACAAAGTATTTGCAGTAGCAGGAGATGTGCTAGCGCATGGGTAGGCAACAACAACCTACTGATCTAAAGCCTTTATTGTGGCTTTAGATCAGTAGGCACCCCACGGTAGTAACCATGTTTGCTTATTATTTATTTGTAAAATACACTAAGATACACTGCTTCCTCGTTCTTGTAAACTAGACAAAATCCTAAAAAGATATACAACCGAATACTAAAGTTAGAATCATCCAAGCCATTGCGTTCTGAATGTACAAGTTTAAATTTCCTGCAACAAATGCAAAGCAAAGCAAAGCAGCTTCATTTATATACCGCTTCATACCGTGCTATGCAGTGTCTAAGCAGTTTACAACTGTAAGCTCATTGCCCCCCAACAGTTGGGTACTCATTTTAGCGACCTCGGAAGGATGCAGGCCTGAGTCTAGCCTGAGCCCTGGCTAGTATTGAACTCGCAACCTTGTGGTCTATGAGTGAGTGGCTGCAATACAGGCATTTAACCACTGCGCCACCAGGGCCAGCAACTCAGTAGTTACCTATTGTCCAGAACAAATTGCTCTATGCTACCTCTAACATCGCTAGTACAACTATGTGCCCCTTTGTTTTCACTGTGTGCTGTAAAATGAAGCTGTAGTGAAGAACATATACTCTATGGTCCTGTGTTTTGGAAAGTGTTTTCAAGTCCAGTGATTTCTTTTGAAGGCTCCCGATGAAGGTTTTTTTCTCATTGAAGCCAAAATACATTGGGCTTTAAATATGTGTATATATACATATATGTACGCACACACACACACACACACACTGAATAAATAGTTTACTATCTGAGAGCACATGCAGCTTGTCTCCACACTTTTCTGTGAAATGAAGCTGGACTTAATATTATTAATTATTATTATTACTATTTCTTACTGTCCTCTCCCCATAGATCGAGGTGGGGAACAACAATAATTAATAGACAAACAACATCAGTTAAAAAGACATCAGTTAAATCAATTTAAGAGGGAAAAAAGATGTACACATATCAAAACAACCCACATTTAAAATTCATCATTTAAAATTAACAGTTTTAAGACAAAGAACTAGAACCTCTGCAACTGTTGGGAAATCTACCTAGCAACTAAGAGACATGTGACAATATGATAATAAAAATACAATAAAATACAGTAAATACAGTAAAACTCTTAACCATGGGGATACATTCCAAGATTCCCCCCCCCCTTTGGATACCTGAAACCATGGTTAATATCAAATCCTAAATATACAACAGTACATATAGCCTTTAAGAAGAAAGATGGGCCAGCCGCCCATAGGAGGAAAAGGCTGATATTAGGAAGGGGTTGTTGGTGGCTATGATCCTGTCCTCACAGAAGCCAAATATTAGTGCAGTGGCAGGAAAATTTGACATACTGATCTGTTTCTACCTGCCAGGGCTTTCTCTTACCCCCTCTCCCTCATGGAAACCATCCTACAAACAGAGGTTTGTTACTGAAGCCACTGAGGGCAGGCAGCAGTGAGGAAGGGAAAAGGAAGGATTCAGAAAGTAGAAAAATGTATTCATTTAGGAGCTAGTTTTGTGCCGGGGGAAGCAGGTGGGCAAGAGTGGGAGAAAAGGCCACTGCTGCTAGGCTGTGAAGATTATCACACGGAGGAGAAAGAATCATGATTCCACCATTAAAACATCATTATCCCATTATTGATAAATAGAGGGATATTAATGGTTAACTAACGGGATTTTATCACATCTAGGCAAAAACGATAGATTCACAGAAGAAAAGGAGAATAGCACTATTGACTATTGTACCTGCAAGGGGAAAAGTAGTAGCATTTCATATTTGTGATACTTCGCGCATGCACAGATGAGATATAAGCTGTCCTTACATTGCACTTTCCTAACAGGATAATGGTGGGATGTGCACTACGTCATGTGATAATCTTCTCTTCAATCACACATACATGATGGGAATATAATGGGAGAATCACTTTTTCTCCCCCATGTGATAATCTCCTGTGTCTCTCTGTGTTCTTGGCTGCCACTGTTTGGTTTGCTGCCATTTTCTGGTTCGGCTGACCCGCTTTGCAGTGACACAAAAGTCAAATCCTCACACAAACACCTGTTCTATTGAGGGCTCAAGTGTTTTATATGATGTGGCAAAAACTGAAAATAAATATGAAATCATGGAAAGCAACCTGTGGATAAGGAGGTCTTGCTGTATCCTAACCCCTGGTCCACATTGCAGAAATAATACCGTTTGACACCACTTTAACTACCATGGCTAAATGCTATGAAATTCTGGAATTTGTAGTTTGTTGTGGCACCAGAGCTCTCAGACAGAGATCACTAAATATCTCACAAAAGCACAATTCCCAGAATTTCATAGCATTGAGCCATGACCATTAAAGTGGTGTCAAACTCAATTATTTCTGCAGTGTGGATGCAGCCTAAGTGCCATGTGGTGCATAGTTTGAGGGACGGGATGGAAAATAACCTCTAGACTGCTAAACCATGGTTTCCTATAATTATTTGTGAGTGTTGATTGACTGACTGATTGATTTTAGTAAAGTGTGACATATGACTGAAACACATTTTATTTGTATCTTTGTCTGAAACCTGGACAAAAGTCAACCCTTTGTTCCTTGTTACTTGAACAGCCTGCAATTGAAATGTGCTTTGGAAACTTTTCTTGGGCCCACTTTCCTATACTAATTATTTCACAAGCTTCTCTGTCAAGGATAGAAACAATAATCCAATGAGAACTCTACTAAACCATTTGAACGAAACTGGTTTGGAGCAAGAAAAACAAACTTGCTTGACTTTTGGAGTTTCCTTATCACAGACATTATTCATAACTGTAAAACAAAGACAACTGTGATGCAGCTGGTTAGGAGATAAATAGACTGCCAGGAAAGGTAGACAAGTAAATCGATCTCCTGTACCGCTCAGGCATAGCCTGGATATTAATGCTAGGACTCTAGAGCTTCAAAAACTGCTAGGGACCCTTGAAAAGAATACCTTTCAAGGAATCCAGTATTCCAAAGAGCACCTACAGTTTGTGAATTTAAAATGGTAATTAATAGTTGTCATTATTGTTGCAATTGGTGGTGGTGGTGGTTTACTTAAATTTAATTATTATAATCAGTGTAACAACTGCTTTTATTATTGTTGTTATTGCCAATCTGTGAAGCATAGGGACTGAGCTATGCATCAGAAAGTCTTTGGTTTCCTGTCCTCTCAACAGATGATTCTGTCAAAGCTCTGGTCAACCTGTGGAATGGGGGAAATAGATGGTACTGGACACAATTATTCCTGCTTATTTTCTCCCATAACAACAACAACAAATTGTTTATGTTCTACCTTTTCCTCAATATTAGATACTCAATACTATAACTCAAAGCAGCTTACAAAAGTTAAAACAAACAGTGAAAAACATTTGCAAAGCAAAAATGTAAAAAAAGGCTGTTAAAATGCAATTAAACTATGGTATCAATAGAATGAAAACCATTTCAAACAAATCAATGAAAAGAAAGGAAAAAAAAAAGATAGAAATCATCAGCAGAGTACCTAAGAACTGAAGACCCCCAAGACATCCCGTGGTCAACAGCCATGCTCAAAACCAGGGGTAGGCAACCTTTCCCCTTTAAGGGCCGAGGGACTTCAGTTCCCAGAATCCCAGGAGCTATTGGCCAACATGGGACTATTGGCCAACATGGCTGAGGCTTCTGGGAGCCGAAGTCCCTCAGCCCTTAAAGGGGAAAGGTTGCCTACCCCTGCTCAAAACTTACAAACTGTAACTTCCTTGACAGTCTATCCACCAGTAACATGTTCTTCAACTTTTCCTACTGCCTCCTACTTTACCAAACTTATTATCTTTTCCAATAAGTCATGTACACTGATACATCCACAGTATGATAGCCTCAGTTTGGTCAGATTGGTTTCTAGGAAGAGCTCAGGCTTGATTTGTTCTAGGACTCATTTATTTGCCTTTTTGACAGTCCATGGTATCCATATAGCTCTCCTCCATATCATGTTTCAAATGCATTGATTCTTTTCCTGCCAGCTTTCTTTGTTGCAAAGGTCACTAGAAAGAGAGGAAGATTAAACACCAGGGTTATAGATTCAAAAAGGACAAGGCCCTAAGTCTGAAGGAACTGAGCAGTGTCATTCATGATAGGATGTCTTGGGGGGGATGCAGACCAGGGCGTCAGGGACGCCCTGGTCCGGAACGCCGCAGGACCATGGCAGCCGGACCGCGGCGCTCCTGCAGCGACCCTAAAAGGAGCGCTCCTTTTACAAGACAGGGAAAGTGCGCCCTAAACGCATAGGGCGCACTTTCCCTGACTTATCCTCCGCAGCGCGTCCGGTCGCTGCGGAGGGAGGTCATCCCCGGAGCGCCAGCTGTCCGGAGGGCCAGAAGCTCCGAGGACGACCTCAGGAAGAGGAAGGGACGCCGTGCGTGCAGCTGCCCCTCCTCTTCCGCGTCACGGAGACGGCCCTATTAGCCGTCTGCCGAGGCCCTTGGAGATGCTTCATTCATAGGGTCACCACGGGCCAAGGTCAACTTGAGGGCAGATGATGATGATGATAGCTTTCACAGCCACACATAGAAGCCAGAAACCTTCTTAGCATAAGCAGTATCAGACACACCATCTGGTTTTCAATAAAACTAGGAGTGATGAAACAAAGCAATATAGGTAGAAAGCTAGGAGAAAATCCAGGCTTGCTCACCATCATGATGTCTCCACAGAATCATATGATGGGGGTCTTTCAGGTAGTCAAATGCCTTTTACATTTGGGCTCATGAGAAGAAGCTGTGGGCTGCTTGATAGCCAATTGTGACTGATTTGCACAGCAATTTACAGATGAAATTGCTCTTATCCATAACAACATGAAAGTAGTACAGTTGACAAAGGTTCAGCAGATGGCACTTGCTTATCTAGTTCCAATGGATTTTTTTTCCATTTCTACCAAAGGATAGAATGCTTGGAGATGTGAGACCTATTGCATGTGCTTTTCCCTTTCTATTCCTTAAGAGCAGCTGTGAGTGGATCAAGACATTAGTGGGCAAATGACCAACATTTAACCAAATGGTTTAAGACATCAGTAAGCATATCTTTTAAACAAAGAGCAATTCTATGATGTCTAGAGAGAGTAGGAAAGAACAACAAGAAAGGTGAAATGGAAAGTACAACAAGGATTTTTTGCTTTTTTCTGAGTTTATTGGGATGAGTAAGATTCTGTCCACTTCTCTCTTTTCCTTCCTGCTGAGCGAACTGAGCACATTCTAGACAATAATGCCACTCTTTCAAGGGCTCTTGATAGTAGACCTTTACTTGCCTACAGACAACTTCCAAATCTCAAGCAGGCACTCACCTACAGGAAGACACACGATACAGATGGGAACACAGATACTAAGACTTTCCACAAACCAAGATGCCAGCTCTACCCGCACATTTATCTAGGAAATGTCATCACAAGACCTAATGGCATCACCCACAATGGGGGGGGGGGGGGCTTCACGTGCTCATCCTCCAATGTGATTTATCCCATACTATGTCATACTATGTCAGCACTCTACATTGGGCAAACAGGCCAGTCCCGTGCCAGAGGATAAATGAACATAAACATTAGGAATGGGAATACACAAAAACCAGTGGCAGAACATTTCAGTCTCCCTGGGCATTCCATCTCAGACCTCAGAACAACAGTCCTTGGACAAAAGAACTATAAAGGTAGATTGGAAAGAGAAACAGCAGAATTGGAGTTCATCCACCAACTACAGTCCCTCAGCAATGGAATGAACAAAGATTATGGCTTCCTGGCTCACTACACACACTTCAACACTGTCTGACTCCATCATTAGGGGGGCATCCTACACTCATGTATTCTCTTCACCACAAGCTAGTTCCTATGCCAAAGTGGATTAGCCACTTCATTTCCACACACAAAGGCAAGTTTTAAATGCCGTTGTCCACAAACTGGATATAACTGGACTTGCTACTTCATTTCCATACACAATGGATTTTGAATTTGAATTGACATTCTCACATACCAAGGGCATATATATGTCTGTCCCTGGTTTCCACTCTACTAAATGCATCTGAGGAAGTAGACTGAAGCTTACGAAAGCTCATGCTGCCAACTTCTTTCTTTCAGTTAGTCTCAAAGGTGCTACAAGATCTCTCTACATATTGAGCACAAACTATTTTTGCACTTTGAACTCAGTTGGCAGCAGTTTAAATAAACTGAGGATGAAAGGAAAAAGTGAAAGGAAGAGAGAGAAACTGAAACATTTTTAAAGCCACTTCAAAAGTGGAATGAGAGATGATTAGTTGGGATTTTTCCTAAGAAATTAGGAAAGTTGGAGGGTATGTACGGAAAAGGTGGGTTCAAAGGGAGAGGATTAAGGTGGGAACTGTGTCTTCATACATGCTTGGAAAGGTAGCTGCAGCACTAGGGCAGAAAATGGAAGGCATTTCTTTTGGCCCAGCACCTTTTTAAAAAGGGTGAAGCAAGCAGAAATTTAAAGAAAGGGGTCTTTTGAAAGTAGTCACACAGAACTAATTTGAAGTGTTGCTTTCCAATATGAGTTTTTCCCCACATCCTATCCAAAGGTCAAATAATAATGGCTTCCATTATTTCATTTACCACTTGCTATTTTTCTACATAGTTCCTTCAATATATCAGGCCAGGTTTCCCAATGTGAAGCCAAATGTAAATTTAATGAACCCAGAGCAACTAAAGTGAGATTCAGTATTCAGGAAAACTCCTATAATTCTTTTTCAAAAATGTGAAGTGATAAGGTCAGATGAAAGGATGCAGTTTTACAAATGCTACCCATTAAAACTGGGCAGAATGAGGCAGCTGGAGAATATTGAACATCTCAGTGGTAGTATTGATGGCACTCTTAAAATTAAAAAAAAAATCTTTATACTTCAGGGATTGGGAGCAAAGCTGACTGTTTTCAGGCATGGGAAACACGGCATAACCAGTCCATCTCAAAAAGTGTCTTCCCATAAGGCATGTGGCCAGAAAAAGAAGTTTTGCAAGATCCGTGAAGTTTTCTTCTGATGAATCTGATCATTGATGTATGTGATCAGATCCAAACAATCTGTATCCCTCAAAGGGCAGAGGCACTTAAAGTCTCAAGGTGTCTTGCAAAACTACAAAAGCCACACAGGATTTCTTCAGACTGGGAGCCCTCCTGCCTCAACCTTTCTCTTTCTGATTCCAACATGTTTCTAAGGACGTTATCACACGTGGCCCACAAAGCGATAATAAACTGGAAATGACAAATTCCGAAAATAAACTGAAAATAAACCTTGATTCCGCAAATGGTTTTCACACGTAATTACCTTAATTGTGCAATTAAGGAAAGCTCTCCCTGAAACTGCATTTAACGTTCACACACAAGTGAGAAAATCCCGTACATGTACTAGAAATAATCTTCTAGCACATGTGCACTACAGCCGCGGCTGTCACCCCTTCCCCAGGTTGTCCTCGGAGCAGCTGGCCCTCCACACAGCCAGCGCTCCGAGGAGAACCTCCCGCCGCAGCGTTCTCCAAGGAGGTCCTCCTTGGAGCGCCGGCCCTGCGTCGGATCGGTGCTCCTAGGAGGTCCCCCTTGGAAAGCCGGCTCTCTGAGGAGGTCCTCCTTGGAAAGCCAGCCCTGCGTAGGGTCGGCGCTCCGAGGAGGTCCCCCTCGGAGAGCCGGCGCTCCGAGGGGGACCTTCTTGGAGCGTCGACCCGACACAGGCCGGCTTTCCAAGGGGACCTTCTCGGAGCGCTGACCCGACGCAGGGCTGGCGCTCCAAGGAGGACCTCCTCGGAGAGCCGGCTTTCCAAGAGGGACCTCCTTGGAGCGCCGACCCTCTTCCAAATGCGACCCTCTTCCAAATCCCCCTTCCAAATGCACATTTGCTTTCCACATTACAGCAATTTTACCTTAATTGCGAAATTACCATAATTGCACATTTGCATTTCCTCCAAAGAACCGAATTTCAAAAGATTTCGGTTAACACCAGTTCCTGTCCACTTTCTGTCCAGTTTCTGTGCGACGTCGTGTGAAAACACGGGGCACTAATCCAGTTTCTGTCTAGATTTTGTGTGGATTAACCAGCAGATTTGCCCCTGTGTGATAACATCCTAAATATGTTTAAGGAAGCCTGTAGTTTCTTTGCCATCACTTTCCAACATCAGGGCACAGTTTCCCTACTTGTGGCACTGTCCCTCTCAAGTTCTACCACATGAAGACCCTTAGCCCTGTAGATGAAGTATGTGAGCCTAACAGCTTGGAATGTTACTTTTTAAAAAGTAATTGATGATGTAACTCATTAAGAGAGTGAGTACCTAATTACTATTACTAGTTATTGCGTGCTGCACTCATCATTTTATATTACTTTTTAGTTCCCATTCTTGATCAAAAAATCTATTTTTACCTTACAGTAATAAAATACCCCGAAATTTGGAATCAAACTTTGAAATACCCTCTAAAGCTTTTTGCCCCAAAGCAGTAGCAATTGTGTGTCTGTGTTCAAACTGCAGATAATTTTCTTAACTTTAGTATTTTTTGTCAGAAGTAGGTACTATCCTGTTCCACAGAAGAAGTAACGCTGTTGCTAGTTATCATGTTGCTTTGAAAAGGGAATGTTATTACACCCTCATTTCTCCTCAAAGTAATGTGTTAAACATGTTAAATGCAAGGTTCTTATTTGTAATGTTTTAGCTCCAAGTTCTGTGCAGAGAAACAGACAGCAACCTGTATGATATCCAGCAGGCCCTTGCTATCCCCTGGGATTTGGTTCCAGGATACTAACATCCATGGATGTACAATGCCATAGTAAAATGGAGTCTCCTATATAAAATGGCAAAATCAAGCTTTGCTTTTTGGAGATATATATATATATATATATATACACAAACTGTTGATGATTGGATTTGTGGATGCAGAGTCTCTGTATATGAAAGGCCAACTATAGAAGGTTCAAGCTTCTTTTCAACTGGAAGAGAGTCCCTTCTCTCTGTGCCACCACCTCTCAGGCTTGTTTGGTGGGAACAAGGGAGAGAGCCTTCTTGGTGGCTGCTCCTAGAATCTAGAACTCCCTCCCTAGAAAGGCCAGGATGGCCCCATCCCTGCTCTCCTTTTGGTGGCAAATAAAAACATTATTGTGCCATCAGGCTTTTTTAAACTGACAAAGGTTGGGCTTTAAATGTTATGTCATTCATATTTTTGTATAGAGTTTTTAACAGATTTACATTTTAATACAGAAACTTTTAACTGTTTTAGCTTTTAAAATTGTTTAATGGTTTTTAAATTGTTTAATGGCCTCAGCCTCCACCAGCAGCTGAGGCTCCATGAGGCACGGAGGGCCAGCAGCCCCTTTAAAAAGGCTGCTTCTACCATCTCCTCCTCCACCGGTAGCGCCCTTCCTTCGCCTGAGTTAACGCCGCTGTATATTAACATTGAAAAACTATGTATTTTTAAATTATATATTTTTAATTATTGTTATTCAGTCTGTTTTGTTTGATTGTTTTTGGGGGATGGGTGGGTGTGGGAAGGAGGGCTGGGATTTGAACTGATTTTATTTGTTCTGATGTTTTGAAATACTGTACGCCGCCCCGATTGCCTGGCAGAGGGGCGGGATATAAATAAAAAATTATTATTATTATTATTATTATTATTATTATTATTATTATTTTTATGCATTTTAATGCTTTTGTACTTTTTAAAGTTGCTGTTCGCCGCCCTGAGTCCCTATATTGGGAGAAAGGTGGAATATAAGTAAATCATCATCATCATCACAGCTATCAGATTCATATAGTTTAGATCTGTGGTTTTTATCCTGTGATCCATGGCCCCCCAGGGTGACCACAGTATCCTCACAGGGAGCTTGTAAAGGTTTGATGAAATGTTATGAGCTTTTACAGTGGAAGGAAGGAAGGAAGGAAGGAAGGAAGGAAGGAAGGAAGGAAGGATATTGCCCAAGTTATTTTTGTGTTAAATTTTGGCTTAATCCATCAATTGTACTAGTTCTACTAACCTACCACATCTATTAAAAACAAAACAAATCTAACCAATTCAGCTAGAACAGTGGGAGAGAGTTTGGTTGAAAAGTCTGAAATACACTTCAGCACAAAATTTTAAAGAAAACTGGTTTAACATGTTTTTAGATGGCATCTTACACTAATTAAATTAGCAAAAATCTATTAAAAATATGAATAATTTGTGCTGGAAATGTGAGGAAATGCCGGGATTATATTTTCAATGTTGATGGACATGTAAAAAAGCTAAAGAGTATTGGAAAGTAATTACCCAAGAAATTAATAGAATTTTAAGTATCAAATTAGAGATGAAGCCAGAGTATTTACAATTATGTTTGTTTGAAGATGAACTGAAGAAAAAGTATGGAAAAAATCCTATTGTATATGGTAACACAAACCAGAATCCCATTTGCTCAAAAATGGAAAGCTAAAGAGATTCCAGAAATAAGGGAATGGATGATAACATCTGTATGAAGCTATGGAGGCTGACAAACTAACTTGTATGATTAATAATGTTCCATTGGATGACTTTATGTTAGAATGGGATTTAGCGTTGAAATTTATAAAAGAACAATTGGGTGATATAATGATTATGAATTTATAAGACATGTAATCTTTTTCTTTTTCTCCTTTCTGTGTATTGTAAGTATGATTACATTCTATAGAGATAGGTAGAGTTGCAGTGGTAATGAAAAAGTTTTAGGAAATATAATGTTACTAAAATATATGGTCAGGTACAAATTAGAACTTAATATTTTAAGATTACTAATGAAAGTTATAAGGGATCGATGTAGTAGAAGAAAGCCAACTAGGTATGATTGATAAGGAAGTTGTAGGAGATAGATTAGATTAGGTAGTTAGGCAGTTAGAATAGAGGAACAAAGATGGAGGAGTTGATGAAAAGGAAAGTTAATAAGGGAAGAGAGTATGTAGAGAAGGTAAGAGAAAGCATTAAAGGGTAGAGAGGAAGTTGAATGAGATAGAAAGTGAACTCAGCAAATGCAAATGAGAAACCACCCAGGGTCAGGGGCTTTCCCTGCAGACAATGATCACTAATTAGCAGACAATAATCCTTGTTCACATATCCTCCCACCCTGAGGCCCTACCACCAACAACAAAACAATACACAGTTTACTCTGCCCTACCCAGGGTCTCACAGTATATATATATATATACCCACTCTCTTCCATTCCAGTATTCTCTGAAGATGCCAGCCACAGATGCTGGTGAAACATCAGAAGGAAACTCTTCTAAAACATGGCCACACAGCCCAACCCCCCCCCCACAAAAAATCTAATTCCATTTGTTTCCTTAACATTTCAGAAGAGGCACTCCTATCCTGCCTCCCAGCATAAAAATCAGAGATCACTCCTGTACTTCTAATGGCTGAGTAGAAGAGGGAATTTCAGCAGATTTTGCTTGTCATGCAAAGAGATAACAAGCAGCACATGCTGCAATTCCCTCTTCTGCACAACCATTAAAGGTACAGGAGCTGTCTCAGTCTTCAGTCTGACAAGCTTACTCCCAGGAGGCTCCATACCTCTGGCTGCCATCTTCTGTGCCATCTGCACAGATTTCTCAGACACACTGCATGCACATGCATCCCTGGAGACAGGGCATTTTTAACTACACAATGGCACAGTACTTTAAGCACATGCTGTAGGAAGCTTCTGGTTTATAACAGGAGTATATAACAGGCAGCCAGGGGAGCCCAGAAGCTCCATTTTATTCCCTGCCTTTCTATAGACTCTGTGATTATTGTACGAAACTTTTGCTGCTGGAGGAAAGTGTTGCAGCCCCCAACAGGACACTTGCTGTGGAGATCAGGCCGTTGTTGTTGTTGTTGTGTGCCTTCAAGTTGTTTCTGACTTATGGCGACCCTAAGGCAACTGTATCATGGGGTTTTCTTGGCAAGATTTGTTCTAGCTGGGAGCTAAATTTTAGAATTCACTACAGTCTGATGCAGGGTTTCTCCTCATTTTATGGAGGACCGGGAGATAATTGTTTTCGTTTAGCTGTATCAGGGTATATATGGATGGCAAGCTCCTTTTGACAATAGCTGGGGGAAACATCCTGATAGAGTTGCTCAGTCAGGAGCATTTCAGACCTGAGATCTCAGCAGTAAAACCTGAAAGTCTGACTGGCGATGCCCAAGTGGACCAGGCTCTGGTGCTGCTTTTAAACATGATACATTAGCCATCAATAACAGTTGTTCTGAGAATGACATTCAAATATAAAAATAAAGGGTTGCCAAGTTTTCAAAACAGCAACAAAGGACAGGTGAAATTCATGACATGGAGGATTGATCATTAGGAAGAGTTGATAATAAAATCTATTAGTCTTTCAGGTGCCAAAGGACTATTTTAATCCCATTCTTTCTTCTCTGGCCTGGGTGTTACCACTTAGAATCAAATTGCCCATCCAATTGCAAAGTAAGTTATCAGTTACTACTATGTACATTTCCCTGATTCTTTATGAATCTTGGCTAGCAATTAGCAAATCAGTGGCTGGCCACACAGAGAAAAGCTAATTTGGAAACCTTGTAGCCTTATGGCTAGCCAGCAGAAGACTGGTCAGGACATATCTGGGGGGCCTATATAAGGCCCACCTGAAGTCTTTTGAGAGTAGTGCTTCTTGTGAGAGCTCCAGACTCCCATGAGATCTCAAATCCTCCATTAATCCACAAACCCCTAGAAACAGGCCAGCAACAATTTCTAGGGAAAGGAATTTGATTTTGACCAAGAAGTGGGAAGGATAGGTGCCACCCATGCTCTCAACAGACTCTCCATCATTTGGTGCATAATTTGTTAACTTGGTATTCGTTCTGTCCTAAAAAAAATACAGGATCTGTGGTTTCCCATTTAATACTCATAAGCTTCTCAACTCTTAAATAAGGGTGTTTGAGCATTGGCTTAGGACACTGGGAGACCAGGGTTCAAATCTTGGCTCAGCCATGAAATCCACTGGGTGACTTTGGGCAAGTCACACTCTCTCAGCCTCAGAGGATGGCAGTGACAAACCCCCTCTGAAGAAACTTGCCAAGAAAACCCTATGATAGAGTTGCCTTAGGGTTGCCATAGGTTGGAAATGACTTGAAGGCACACAACAACAACGATGACCCCATGCAATAAGGAACACCTGGTGACCCTATACAGGACAAGCTTTCCAGGACTTAAATAAAATGCACACAGTAAGAGACATGATTGAGAGAGTTTATGCTTACCCAGGACTTGTGGGCAGGAAGGGGAGAAGAACAAAGAAGATCAGAGAGGGAAAGAAGATATCTGGCCAGCAGATGGGAGGGGAATGAGAAAAAGAAGAAGAGAACAACCAAGAAACAAGGAAGAAATTGTGTGTATGAGTTGGTTGGAGTTACACTGGAGAAGGAGAAAGAAGATGAAAAAAGAAGGAAAGGGAAAGAGAAGATGTTTAGTCAGGAGTTGATGAGGAAAAGAGTAGAAGTTGAAAGTGCATGGATTCGGGAAGAGAAAATGAAATCAAGATGTTTGAAAAGGTGAAGGGGAGGAAAAGGCCAGGCAGGTCTACAGCAGTTACTCCAAAACAATCTGCAGCAGTCGGGGCCAGCAACATGCAGTAATACTTTTAGAAAAAGTTTTAAAGGCAATGGTCTTGCTTTAAAGTTCTTTCTCCTTGCCCCATGGACACCAGTCCAGCCAGACCTTGTGATCTGGGTATCCTACTTGCTGCTGATATGAGAGGGACAAGTGAGTTTAGTATTTTGAGACAACTACAATCATATTATAATGTCTTATTTTTGTCATGTTTATTCTGTTGCTCCCAGGGTATACTACTGTGTTAGCCCTCTCATCGAACTCTTACATTGGGCGTTTTCACACAGGGCTTAAGGCAGACGCTATCCTACCTCCGTCTGGCCCCAGTCCGGCTCCTTTGTAAAGTTTTCACACGACGTCGCAGCAAGCCCCGCCCCATCCAGTGCCATCCCCGGCTCTAGCCGGCGTCAGTCCAGGTCCTTGCTCCGAGTGTTCACACTTACGTCGCAGCAAGCCCCGCCCCATCCAGCACCATCCCCGGCACTGGGCGGCATCATCGCCGGTCTTTGTAATTCCTTTTTCAAAAAGGAATTAAGTTGCCGCTGCCGGAGCCATTACGGAATAATGCTGCTTTCACAGGTCTGAAGCTGCAGGATCCATTCTGGAATGGCTCCAGGCGGCTTTGAGACCCCAAGTGTGAAAACTTCCATTGATAGGCAATGTACATTTGGTTTACTACTTTCTCATCCTGCTTCCATGCTAGTCTTTATAGCCTGAATCCCAAAGAAATATGTACAGTCCTCTGCTGTGTGTTCAAATATTTGTGAACTGGCTGAGATGCTCATTTAATACAGAAATTAGAAGACAACAATAGGACATCTCAAACTTTCTTTGAAAACCATAGGCATAGAGCCAAGGAAGCATGAAGGCAAGAGGTAGCAAGAGGTTCCCACTTATTCCCTGTGTTTTGTAGTCTCAGTGGTTAATATGCTGAACATGTGCTGTTGAGAGAAAGCCTCCCTTCATACCCTTCCTTCACTGTCTTGTACCCTGTTGTTTAAGACTGTTTGATTAGAATTTATTAACAAAAACGTGCAAATGTTTTCTCTAGTGGAAGCAGAAGAGGGAGTTCAGAGTTAAGTATTTCTGCACTCATGCTGTGATGCACGCGATCAAAGTATGAAATGAAACAGAGCCCCTGTAATATGAAGACTTCATTGCTTCTGCATACGCATCACTACAGCTGCAGCAAAATAAACATGGAGCACTGATTTGGTTCAGAATGAGGCCAGAATACTAATAGCTGCCTCGTGCGCCTGAAACAGAAGTGTGTGAGCCAGTATTTTCACTCTCAGTGAGTCATGGAGGACATCTTTGTATATGCTTGGGAATGCAAATAAGACTTAGGACAGGTGACAACTATGCATTTTATGTCTTGTATGATTTCTTTCTCATAGTGCACTTTCCCCTTCTTCAGGTAAATAATTACAATGTACTCTGTACCTTCAGTGATCCCACACATCCACTTCTTGGCTGCAACCTGAGCCAGACTGCAATCCTGCAAGTGCTTTGGGCTAGCTAATTGTTGACAAAAGCTTAGTTATTATTGCTACTCTGGTCTTGGCAGCACAGAAGACCAATATAATGAGTGCAGAGAAAGATTTCACTGAGACTGTTGTGAAGCTGGAATTCTTGCTTGTGAAGTGCTGTTTGGGGACCAAGCAGCACTGTTCCTGAAATATTTTGTTACCAGACAGCCAGTATGGCAATAGTGGTTTGAGTGTTGGACTATGACCCTGGAGATCAGGGTTCAGTTCTCAGCTCAACCATGAAACCCACTAGGTCACCTTGGGCAAGTCACATGCTCTCAGCCTCAGGAAAAGGCAAAGGCAGATCTCCTCTGAAGAAATCTTGCCAAGAAAACCCCATGATAGGTTCATCTTAGGGTTGCCATAAGTGAAAAACAACTTGAAGGCACACAACAACTACAAACCCTTTTACCCCCATTGACAAAAAGGCTTCCTCTGGCTGACCTTCCAAATTAGGCTGAAAAGGTGCTTGCTGTCTTGGTCTTTAGGAATTGTGAAGGGCAACAAGAATGAGCTGTTATCTTGCATAACAAAAAAGAACAGCCTGCCAAGTTGTGCCAAATTTCCTAGGTTATAGGACTGCATGTCCCATTACAGTGGCTCAGATCAGTGTCTGTAACCCTGTATATTCAATTGATCTAGGATTACACAGGGATAGGAGAATTGCATTACTGATAAATGTTCTATTATTAGTGGCTTTTCTAGCACTATAATAAAGGACCTTAATTCGCTGTGAACTCCCAATTTTTTAAAAAAAGTGCTTTCAGAAACCTAAAATGACACTGCACTTATCTGCACAGTTTGAAGGTTGTTTAACTGTCATTTAATGTTGACAGCAAAGGATAACTTAAGCTCTCAGATGCACCAAAGACAATCCTGTTTAAATGAACTTCAGGCCAGATTTGAATAGACCAGCTTTAGTTCCCAAATCATCTTCTGCTTTGAAAATCACTGCACAATCCCTGCAGGGTGGAAACAAACAAACAAATCCACTCATAAGCTGAGCCTGAAATGGCAGCTGTTTTTTGTTTGTTTGTTTGTTTTAAATAAGGAACTAGATATTGAACAGAATTCTTGGAAAACAAAGAATCTTGCTCTGCTTTCTTTTCCGTATTCACTTCTGCAATCCTGAATATGGACAGGTTGCATACCTGTAATAGTATTTCTTCGAGTGGTCATCTGCGAATTCACACAAATGGGTTATTCTGCGCCTGCGCAGCACACTTCGGAAACTTCTTAGAGCTTTTAGAAGCATTTTGGTGGTAGCCCCGCCCACTCTCCAACTGCCTTATTGGCCGGCTTCCCACCTAAACCCTCAGTTCCATGGACACCAAAGCAGCAAAGCAGCAGCCCAGGACTGAAGAAGAGGCAGAGCACGACTTGAGGGGAGGATGGGCGGGATTTGTGTGAATTCGCAGATGACCACTCGAAGAAATACTGTTACAGGTATGCAACCTGTCCTTCTTCTTCGTGGTCTCTGCGAATCACACAAATGGGTTAACCAGACTAGCAAGCTAATGTCCCTGGAGGAGGGAGTGCCATACCACATAAAACGGCACAATGTCTCAAAACACAATCACCATTTGTGAATCTGAGCCCAAGGCATGTAAATATAGGGACGAACAGTCCCGCTAAAATCATGACCCTATGAGACAAGTTGAAATTGCAGTAAGGAGACATAGTGGAAGCAGCCACCAATGCAGGTAAGACATGCCCAGTGGCAGGGAAAAAAGGTTGCCAGCTAACCCATACATTGCACAGTCTGGTGATGGTCTGTAATAACAAGGCAGATGTATGGCTAAGGTCAAGGGAGAATCTCTGACCTAAACAGCACAGGTTTGGTAACAATGGAAATAATGGCAAAGCTATCCAGTAGGTAGTGAAAGTAGTTCACTACTACAAGTGGAACAAGAAGGAAGGTATATAGATTCTGTCTGATATAGGAGATGAATGGAAACCAATGTGAAGGCAAGAGACTTGCAACAATGCGAGGCTGCCCAGGACATGACATTGGTAAACAGGAAAAAGAGGATTTGGCAAACCCTCAAAATTAAAGATCTGTCAAGGGGAATCTTTCAAGATGAAAAGGGGCAGTGACCTGATAAGCCTGTAAGCTATCATTTGAAGATTATGGCATCTACAGATAACGGCTAGAACACTGAACAATCTAGGGCTAAACATTCACATAAATGTGAAATAGGCCATGTGTGCCCAGCAATGAGATGGTTGGGTAATACCAGTAAAAATGGCAGAAACAAGTGACTGCACTACAAAGTGGGCAGTAGGATATCTGGATATTGTCTTATACAGGGAGAGAGCCTGATGGTATTGAACTGGGGAAGCTTCAATAACAGCTTCTAGAATATTGGTGGACATCAAAGAGGAGGAATAGAACCTCATCTAGTCACAGCAAAGACATTAACGACAGTGAGAGTGAAATAACATGATATCCAATTGTTATGACCCACAAGACATGCTGTGTGTAAGTTAATGTTTCAAGCTATCAGCATGAAACATGTAGTTCTTGGTGAAAGTCCCAGAAAAACAATAGTAGTTGGTGTAATGACTAGAAAATTAGTCATAGCCTTATACACGTAAAGGGATTTCACTGTGTACCTATAAAGAGATCCCTGTGGGAATGTTATTCCATCCAGTGATGTCCTGGAGAAGTTGTACCAAGGATAACATGACTTGGCAGGAATGGTGAGAAGTGGTCAGCGACGATATATATAGGATCAATATGGTGTTAACTTGTCATGAGTGGTTCATGAGAGAAGAATTTTAAGGCACAGGAGCTGGATAGATGTTAAAGCCACAAGCCCAGCTCCTAGACATGTGCAAAACCCTTTATCGTATAGATCTGGGGTGCATGATGAAGCGTGAAGTGGACTGTGATAGAGCACTATAACTGGGGGAGCACAAGCTTCCCTGTAAAGAGAGAGAAGTCCCAGGACATCTGCAAAGTGCATAGTTAGCCTTGGTAGGATTGCAGATGGAGACCACCCCTCACCAAAAGACGCCTTGAGACCAGAGGCTCAGAAGAACCAGACGTTATGACATCAGTCAGCCTGGAGGGATGGGACAAGCATGCATGTCCTAAGATCAAGAAGTGACCACAGGGGTGGACAAACTTGTGAAATGGTGGGTCGGATTGCAGGGATGTCGCCAGAGGGCTTTCCTGGGAAAGAACTGACACAGTCTTTGACTGAAATGGGGCCCAAGGAGATTGCACTGAAATTGATGGTCAGTATAGGACAGGGGTAGGCAACCTAAGGCCCGGGGGCCGGATGTGGCCCCCCGAGGCCTTTGGACCAGCCCCAGTCCAGTCCTGTGCCGCCGCTGCCGCTGCCTGCCATAATGATATTGATAATTGTTGTTATTACTTGTTCTTGGGGTTTTCTTAGCAAAAACTCCACAGGGGTTTTGCCATGGCTTTTCTGGGGCTGAGAGAGTATGCATGCATATTTTTAAAAATTTTTTAAATATTTATTTATTTATTTATTTATGGTGCTTCGGCCCCCCAATTGTCTGAGGAACAGCAACCCGGCCCCTGGCTCAAAAAGGTTGCCTACCCCTGGTATAGGAGATGAGCTCATCCCAGCTAGAGACCCAACAGTAAATAGCCTGTCACATGTTTCATAGGTGTGACACCGATAAGAACCCCTTGGAAGGGGTGTGTGTATGGAGCGAAGGCTTGTAATGTTTGTCTTATGTAGTGGCCTTTTGAAGAAGACACCAATTGTTTTCACTGACACTTGTACAGGGAAAGTGAAAATCCTCTTTTGAGACTGAGGGAACAAGTACATTCTGAAAGGCACCAATGAGGAGGAATAAAAGCATTAATGTCAGACTGGGAATAAAAGGGGGTATGATCACCCCAGTATCATTTGCAGCCAGCCTGGAATGGTAATGGCCCTCAGGATGGAAGCGTAATCATGCCTTTGACTTGGTAGTCTAAAGGAAGCGATGACATTGGTCCCAGTATGTGGAGACGAAGCACATCCCAGAATATATCTGTATCAGTGAGTGATACAAGAATATTGTTTGGTGTTAGAGGATGAGTGATGGTATCCAAGCCCCCCAAGGAGGGAAAGAAGACGATTCAAACCGTGGTGGTAACAAGCGTACAATGATACTTTCCCTAGGTATAGAAAGCAACCAATTGTTGAATCTGATCCTCCAGTCCTGTGGAGAGTGGAGGACCGTTAGTAGCGAGGGTGCTCTGGTGAACAGAGACAAAGCACATCATCACAAGAATGTAACATGGAAATGGTGGTGCCCACTTCAGTAAGGAGGGAGCACCACATCTTAGAAACAGCTATATAAGATAGCCCTGATACCAGGTCTTGACATGGAAACAAAGTTGATTGTGAATATCCAGCTGACTCTGCCATCCCTTGGCATCGAGGGAACAACTTTAAACCTGGGTCGAATTTGAATGAAATGAGAGGCAGAATGAAGCATGAAATTGTAGATTTCAGTATAGAGGCAGTAATCACAGCTTCGAGTCCCACCGAGTGTGTGCCAAGGTGACCAGAGCCCGAAGGCTGAATGAGTGATTAATAGCAGCCCCCCGAGGGATGAATTGTAGGAGCAGCAATGGGCCTCCAAGGGAGGGACAAGCATGTCTCTGAATTGGACAGAGTAGTGGTCCTTAGTACAGAGGGAAACGCTATGGTCCCAACTCAGGGGGAGAGCTAGCCAGTAGTGCACCTCCATACAGAGGGACCTCAGAAAATCAGAGACCGATAAGGATTGCTGCCGGGCTGCGAGCCAATCAGTTTAATTCCATAGAGTCAGGGGCCAATGCGTATCCATGTAGGGCTCAAATTGAATCGTTTGACTTCAAACAGTCAGAGACCGATGACGATCGATGAAGGGACACAAACCAATCGATCTGAACTCAGAGAGTCAGGGACCAACAAGCATTGAAGTCGGGCTGCAAGGCAACCGGCCCAACCACGGAGTCAAGGATGGGCGAGGATGAAAGTCAGACTGGAAGCCAACCGGTTCAAGCCTGAAGAGTCAGGGACTGAGGAGCATCGAGGTCAGGCTGGAAGCCAATCAGATTGACCCTGGAGAGTCAGGGGCCGATGAAGACTGATGCAGGGGTGCAAGCCAATTGTTTTGACCCCGGAGAGTCAGGGACTGAGGAGCATCAAAGTCAGGCTGCAAACCGACTGGTTCAACTCCGTAGAGTCAGGGACCAAGGAGTATCAAAGTCGGGCTGTAAGCCAATTGGTTCAACTCCAGAGAGTCAGGGACCAAGGAGCATCGAAGTCGTGGTGCAAGCCAACTGGTTTGACCCCAGAGAATCCGGAACCGAGGAGCATTGAAGCCGGGCTGCAAGGCAACCGGTTTGACCCTGGAGAGTCAGGGACCGAGGAGCATCGAAATCGGGCTGCAAGCCAATTGGTTTGACCCCGGAGAGTCAGGGACCGAAGAGCATCGAAGTCGAGCTGCAAGCCAACTGGTTTGACTCCAGAGAGTCAGGGACTGAGGAGTATCCAATTCGAGCTCCAAGCCGATCGGTTTGACCCTGGAGAGTCAGGGACCGATGAGTATCCACGTCGGGCTCTAAGCCAATCGGTATGACCCTGGAGAGTCAGGGACCAAGGAGCACCTCTGTCAGGTCCAGCCAATAGGTATGACCCCGGAGAATCAGAGACCGAGGAATATCCATGTCAGGCTCCAAGCCAATCGGTATGACCTGAGGAGGATCAGGGACCGAGGAATATCAACGTCGGGGTCCAAGCCAATCGGTATGACCCCAGAGAGTCAGGGACCGAGGAATATCCATGTTGGGCTGCAAGCCAATCGGTATGACCCTGGAGAGTCAGGGACCGAGGAGTATCCACGTCGAACTCCAGGCCAATCGGTATGACCCCGGAGAGTCAGGGACCGAGGAGTATCCACGTCGGGCTCCAAGCCAATCGGTATGACCCTGGAGGATCAGGGACGGAGGAATATCAACGTTGGGCTCCAAGCCAATCGGTATGACCCCGGAGAGTCAGGGACCGAGGAATATCCATGTCAGGCTGCAAGCCAATCGGTATGACCCTGAAGAGTCAGGGACCGAGGAATATCCATGTCGGGCTCCAAGCCAATCGTTATGACCCCGGGGAGTCAGGGACCAAGGAGTATCCACGTCGGGCACCAAGCCAATCGGTGTGACCCCAGAGAGTCAGGGACTGAGGAGTATCCACATTAGGCTTTAAGCCAATCGGTATGACCCTGGAGAGTCAGGGACCGAGGAGAATCCACATCGGGCTCCAAGCCAATCGCTATGACTGTCATGCCCTGCCTGGAGGACGATTCAGAGGACTCAGGGGATGTCCTCAACTACAGCCAGCCTCAGCTGCTAGGGATGGAAAGGGTGAGCTGCAAACACAGCTGCTAGGGATGGAAAGGGTGAGCTGCAAACAGCAAGGCCAGCCACAAACCTTCCTGTAGTTGAAGCACCAGCAAAGCAGAGTCCAGAAATCAGCGTCAGTCAGTCTAAGGTCAGGGCAGGCAGCAATCAGCAAAGGTCCAGTCCGGTCCAAGGTCAAGGCAACAGAGTTCCACAAGGCAAGAGCGAGAGGCACAAAGCAGGAAACAAGGAACCACACTGACCGTAGTCTCCCAAGGAAACTACAATAAGTCTTAGCACTGAGGAAGCCTCTTGCAACTGTTTAAATAGTCAAATCCTACCTCAGTGCCAGCTGAGGCTTGTTTAGCAGCTGCTTTTCAGCTAGTCTCCTGGACCTGCGACTGCCAGCACTCTCAGCTCTCCTCTGCCTAAAGGAAGGCACTGGCTCTGCTGTATCCTCCTGCTTCTCCCCACTAGGCAGCTGAGCCTCCAAGGAAGGAGCACTAGGACCTGGCTGCTCTGGGGCTGGGAGAACCGGGCTTGGCTCAGACAGAGCAGAATGAGAGCCAGGTGGAGCCTGTATCTCTTCCTGCTCTGGGGCTGGGAGAGCAGAATGAGAACCAGGTGGAGCCTGCATCTCTTCCTTCTCTGGAGGAGACCCATCCTCCTCCTCTTCCTCTGAGTCCTCCTCAGGGCTGACCATGACAGGGGATGAGCTGTAGTCCCTGGGACCTGAACCTGTAAGGGAGGAGCCAGGGCCCCTGGGACTTGAACCTGTAGTGGAAGAGCCAGAGGCTGGCCCTAGTTCTGCTGTAGCAGAGGCTGTGGGCCCTCCAGAGCAGGGGTAGGCAACCTTTCCCCTTTAAGGGCTGAGGGACTTCAGCTCCCAAAATCCCAGGAGCTATTGGCCAACATGGCTGAGGCTTCTGGGAGCTGAAGTCCCTCGGCCCTTAAAGGGGAAAGGTTGCCTACCCCTGCTCCAGAGGTTCAGCAGTCAGGGCTGCCTAACGCTGTAGTCAGGGAGGAGGATCTGGGCAGTGTGCCTACCTTTAAGGAGCGTCGAGCAGAAAGAGAGGGCTTGCGAAGATCACGGAGGCTTCAGCAGAAGCGTGTTAATAATCAGACACAGCTGAAGGCCAGCTCCTTGCCTTCTTAAGAACTTGGAGCATGGGTGGTGCTTTGCCAGTGGATATCTGACTCTTCTAAGGGAAAGACTTTGTCTCTGGCTCCATGTCTCCTAGATCATCTTGACTATCCTGAAACCTTGACCTTGGACTGTTTATCGACCTGCCTATCTGATACCTCGGAGCGTCTGACAATCCTTTTTGGTAATCCCTTTGATAGAGTTACTGTGTATTTCCCAGACTGTGTTGTTAACACCTACTCTGCTGCACTGGGGATTTTGTTTGTTTAGAGCTAGCTGTCTTATCAGCCCTTTGGCTGCTTTCCCGGACAATGACTCCAGAGAGTCAGGGACCAAGGAGTATCTGCATCGGGCTCCAAGCCAATCGATATGACTCTGGAGAGTCAGGGACCGAGGAGTATCGACATCGGGCTCAAAGCTAATCGGTATGACCCCGGAGAGTCAGGGACCGATGAGGGTCCACACAGGGCTCCAAGCTAGTCGGATTGACCCCCAGGGGTCTTAGGGACAGTGATCAGAGAAAAAACTCCCAGAAGTATGATGGACCTTAGCCGAGCATGAGGCAGTGCAAGCAGTCATGGGAGATCCATCTATCTCTATCCATATCTATCTGTATCTACATCTATCTATCTATATATTATGAAGCTGCTTTGCTATATATACATCCAGCAGTAAAAATGGCCTTAAAGCCTTTGTAAAGCAAGTTAGAAAGGCAGGTGAAGTTTAAACAGTTTTCCTCCAGGAGTACCCTCCGAAAGAAAAATTGTCCCCCTATAGGGCATAACAGAGCTTTGTCGAGCACACCAAGAAGGGGAGCGGCCATTTTAATATATATATTTTTTAACCTCAGCAGTCGGTGAAAAAACTCCACCTCAGAAATTGAATTGGAATGTAAGACTGCAATTCTTACAGAAATTGCAGTGCTCCTCTTAAAATATGAAGGGAGGGATGGACCTTAGCCGAGCATGAAGCAGGGCAAATGGCCAAAAAGATATAGTTATATCTATCTATGTCTATCTATATATTAATATATAGATAGATATCTACATCTATATATCTATATCTATATTTAAAGCAAAGCAAAGCAAAGCAGCTTCATTTATATACCACTTCATATCGCGCTATGGGATGTCTAAGCGGTTTACAACTGTAAGCTCATTGCCCCCCAACAGTTGGGTACTCATTTTAGCGACCTCGGAAGGATGCAGGCCTGAGTCTAGCCTGAGCCCTGGCTATTATTGAACTCGCAACCTTGTGGTCTATGAGTGAGTGGCTGCAGTACAGGCATTTAACCACTGCACCACCAGGGCTCTTAGCAGTAAAAATGGCCTATAGCCTTTGTCAAACATGCCAAAGAGGCGGGTGATGTTAAGCAGCTTTCATTTAGGAGTATTTCCAAAAGAAATTTTATCTCCATTTTGGGAATAAACGAGGTTTGCCAACACACCAGAAGGGCGAGTGGCCATTTAGAAAAAATTTTACCTCAGAAATAGAATAGAAAATGTCAGACGCGATTCTCACAGAAATCGCAGCGCTCATCTTAAAATATGAACGACGATGTTAAAACAAAAACACCACCAAAACGCAAAATGATCCTGTCAAGAGGGAATTTAAAGTGAGACAGGAAAAAAGAATCTCTGAAGAGTTCCTCTAGATGCTGCTGCTGCGGCGGATAAAAGGAACTGAGGGTTTAGGCGGGAAGCCGGCCAAGAAGCCAAAACGCTTCTAAAAGCTCTAAGAAGTTTCCGAAGTATGCTGCGCAGGCGCAGAATAACCCATTTGTGTGATTCACAGAGACCATGAAGAAGAAGGAAGAGTTACTTTTTTGGAAGCAGAACTCCAGCTGAGAGTTATAGTGGGGAAAAAGTAATTTTTTCAAAGTTATGTTTCTTTTCCTCTAAGATATAAAGTTTTGCATGGTCCCTACTCCTGAATTTTCCTTATTGAACCAATTTCATACCAATTTTATAACATAGAGCATGAAAAGCCAAGAATTAGCTACAAATAACTGGGCGTTCCTAAAATCCAGCAGAATAATTTCATAGATTATATCTGTCCCTGTTCTATACATCAGGGGGGAAAAATCTACTGTCCAGACCCCCACCCCATTCCCTTCTTGCAAAATATCTTAATGTATCACTTGAGATATTTGACAAATTGATCAGAATCATTGTTAGCAAGTCTATTAGTAAAAGTGTTCCTGTACATTTTGGTTTCTTACCATCAGAATGAAATTACAGGCATCAGATTCATTTATATCTTTATATTTGTATTTTTGAATTATACACTACTAGCAAATGTACATGACTAAACAGACTCACTGGGAAAATGCATGAAAACATGGAGAAAATATATAAAATTGCAAACATTAGGAGTTCTACTTCCATATAGAACCAAAAAGGAACTTGAGACACAACAAAATGCTGATAAGAATCTAAGAAATACAACAAAAATGAAATCTTGGTGTTTTCCATACATGGGAAAGTAGGTCTCTGATCAGAGAGAAATTTGGGCTAGAAACTTTCCCTCAGACAGCAGGTTTTTGGTTTGGAGGGAATCTGTTTTATGGAAGGACTATCCCACAGATAAGCCCTAAAAAAAAAAATTGTGCTGGCTCTGTGGGATCAGAAGTGGTTCAACTTTAAATAAAACAACATTAAAGAAAGGGGGGTTGCAGACTGCCAGAAATAGTGCAAATTGAGTCCACTTTTAGGGTTAGGGTTAGTGCTAGGGAATCATGGGAATTTTTTTTTCCTGAAACATTGAGCCTTCTCTTTCAGAGAGCTCTGGTGCCACAATAAACTACAGTCCCCATGATTCCCTAACCCTAACCCTAAAAGTGGACTCAATTTGCACTATTTCTGGCAGTCTGCAACCCCCCAAAGTTATGTTGGCCATGAAACAAAATCCTGAACCCATATTAGAGCAATACTTTTATTAGCACTGCCAAAAAGAGCAGGAAAATATGTGCAAGTTTTTGAGTTTGCTAGAACTCTTCACCAAGATATTGTACAAAAACAAAAAACAAATAAAATTTGGTCCTCTGTTATTGTATAAAATTTGGTCCTCTAGTTTTAATCTGATTATCTCTGAGAGTATAGCTACAATGACAGGCAAAATGAGAACATTGCCCCCAAATAACAATTCTGCTACTCGTGTGAAATTTTCCTTCAGTCTCCAAAATCCTAGCATTGCAGTAACTTAAAGTTTTAGTTGATGACTTAGAAATAGAATTTAGGCATCTCAAGAAAAGGGGCAGGTGAAGGTACCAATGGAATGCAAACACAGGAAATATAACAGGTCTAGGCAGGAAGAATTTTCCTCTGTCTACCTCTCTGCAATGCTAGGAATTTAGGGACTGAAGGAAATTTTCATTGTGTGGGCAAATTTTTTATTTGGGAGGCAATGCTTTCATTTTGTCATGCCTGGATCTACACCTCCGACTATCTCCATCCTTTCTGGAGCTCTCAGACTCCTTTGTAAGTGGAGTGTTACTAGACAGTCTTGATACTGACAAGTTTAGATATAGGTTGCTGTAGGTTAAAAAAATACAATAGGAGTCAAATGACATAGATTTACCTAATCTAGGACATTTGTGGTCTTCAATCCACCCACTCCCCCAAACCATCCCTTTTCTAGCCAGAAAAAGAGAGGGGAACAACCTCTCCAAAAAGTCTTCCAAACCAGCAATTCTACTTCTGAATAGGCTGCAGCTCTCCCCAATTGTTTCCACTATTTACCATTTTAAAAATCACTGTTTTTGCAAAACCAGAATTTTGCAAAACCAAATATTTCTGGTTCAAGCTCTCTCCCCCCCCCCCCCCCTTCATGGGCATTTTTGTCAGTCCTGGTAGATGGACCTTAGGCCTTTGAGAATCAGGCCTTTGAGACAGGCAAACTGAGGGAAACAAGAACCTGCTTTTGCAAGGGACTAGTTTCAGAATGTCATTGAATTATCTCCATTTTATTGTTTAGATCTTCTTTTGATAAAGAATTCTCATGGAGTCAGGAAGCTGCCAAATGCAAAGTGACATTCTATATTAACAAAGACCTACACTTAATAGATAATACAAGGTAGATGCCACCAGAAGTACCAAGGGGGAAAAGCAACTCCAATCATTTTAATTCACCATTGCAAGTCAATTACTAAATGTCTACTTGACATCATTTGCCCTGGATATTTCTAGCAATAGCCCAAGATATAAATATTACTTTCTTGCAAATGTGATATACAAGAGTGTCCTTCAATCAAGCACAATGAGCACCATCCTGTTTCAATTTATATTTAGAGGTCATATGATTCAACCAGATGACACTCGTTTTTCTCTTACTCCCTGAAAAAATGCTCTGGCATTAAGCCTTGAAGTCAGATAATGTGGAAAAGAGTAGCACTCAAAAGCTTACTGATGGAAAAGAAACAAAGGTTTCTGTCCAGGGAGATTTAGAATGAAAGGAGAAGAGAGAATGATGATTAGTTGAAAAAGTAGTGCTCTTGTGTTGTTCAAGTGACAGACTTGTTTGCACACAACATCTGCCTGAGGATAATCACATGGAAATGAAAGTTATGTGATGATGGCTTCACAATGGAGATTATCCATTGTCCCATCCCTGTTCCATCCTTCTTGTCTGATTGTGGGAAGGACTTTCAGACATAACATGTACTTCATCCTGCTGGGAAGCATGAGTGAAAGTGATTGCGCAAATCACTTTTGCACTGCAGCGGGCTGAAAAGTGCTTTCAGCCATCATTTGCAGTCTTTATATTAGTGGAAGAACCTATTAATACTATAATGGCTGAAAGCACTTTCCAGCCCACTGCAGTGTGAAAGTGATTTGCGCAATCACTTTCACTCGGGTCATGGATGGGATAAGGATGGGGGAGAGATCTCGTCCCTATCACATCTCCCATGTGATAATCTTCAATGTATCCCACAGAATATGGGATACATTTGGTCTTCAACTGATGGGTCACAGCTTGCACTCTGCTTTGACATGGGTCATGCATGTCATTCTTTTCTTTTTAGAAAGAAGGGGTGGCAGATACCAAAAACATATAGGCAGGCAAAACAGCAACAACAACAAAACATTTGTCAAGGTGGGTTGTAATGCATCACAGGGTAAGCTGCATTCAGCTGTTCTGGGTGTTATAGCTGAAAAAAGTAACTTTCCCAAATTCAGGTTTATGATTAGTTGATATCTGATAATGATGCACACTTTGAGATTGGCTGTGGAAGAGCAGGGAAGAGTGCAAATGGAGAATATCAGTCAGTAAAATACAGCACATTCTGAAAGGTATATGCTGGGAGCAAAGATGTATCATGGGAATTTTGATTCCTGAAGTCCAGAAGAATCTTAGGCTGTCAAAACTTTCTCCCATTGTTGGAGAAAGGTGGGATATAAATCCTGGAAATAAATAAATAAATACCCACATAACTAACTAACTAACTTAAGGAAAATTAAACTTTGCTGCCTTAGAAATTTATCACATGAACCCCCATTTTTGTCACAATCCTATTAATGAAAAGAAGTGAGATCACTGCCTATCACATGTCCCTTCATTGGTACAACCAGGCTGTTGACTGGTCCTTTGCACTCTCTTCCATCCTTGTCATTAACCCAACCTCCCTGTCCTATGGTCTACCCAGTATGCCTTTCATTCCTGCATTGTGTGTGTCTGTGTGTTTCTAATGCAATTTCAGAGTTGTGCTAATGCAGTTTAACAAAAAATAAAAGGAAAAAGGAAACAAACAAACAAAAACCCTGGCTGTTTTGGAATAGTGAAGGGGAGAGGAAAGGGAGAGAGGCGGAGACACTGGCACCAGTTGACTGCACAGTTCCAGAACTAGCACATGATAATTTATCATACCCAGTGACTAGTGCTATACTATTGGGAGCTTATTGATGGGTTTTCCCTGTCAATCAAAAGCCGTGGGCTCACCACACTTCCAGGATAAGCCAGCAATGAGAAGGAGACAGCATCGTGTGATTGGTATCACCAAAAGTGCTAGTATCAAACTTTTATGGCAGTTTAAAAGTCACATGTGATAAAGTCTTCAAGAGAAGTCCTCATCCTTAGTGTACACTTGCTGACTTTTTAATGATGCTAAGAAGACTGTTAGGTTTTACAAGCTCAATGTGATTTCCTTATAAGGCATGAGATAATATGATTACAAGGTTTTTGGTAAATATCAGAAACACAGGAAATTATGTAAAGGGCAAATCGCATCTTTGTTAATGAACAATGCATCAGATTTGGATGATACCAGAGTTTCTTAAGAATCACCTCCATCTCTAGGACTCTTTGTTGCTGCTGTTGTGTATCTTCAAGTCTTTTCTGACTTGTGGTGATCATAAAGTGAACCTATCATAGGGTTTTATGGGCTGAGATGGTGTGACTATCCATGGCTGAACAAGGAATCAAACTCTCCTAGTTCTACACTCAAACCACTACACCACGCTGGTGCACCACCCTTAAAACTGCTGATGCCAAGGGTTTATATTTGCTCACAGACTTCAGTGAAAGGCAGGTCCTTTTCTGCTGGCCTTTCCCACAACTGTGGGATCCCCTGCCCTCCTGACTGAACTGATGTTCCCGCTTCCATTGAGCAACCAAGGCATCTTTCTTCTAGCAAAAGTTCCCAGGTACTTGGATAAGCACTGAAGAGGGAAGGTCAGAAGGCATTCATAAGGTAAGGTAGACCCATGCTGAAGGAGGTCTCTGTTTAGACACAGAAAATACTGTAACCTCATAGAGATTTCAATTTAAGCCAAACATGTACAAAACATTCTGAACTATATTCAAAGCAGCATGACACATTCAGCTGGTAAAAGATTACAGCTAGAACACCAGGGTGAGATACAAAGAATGATTGTGACATGTATATACAGTACTTTCTCATTATTGCTGAGTTTGGATGATTGTCATACTATTACCTGGAAATTATGATTTTGTAAGTATTCTGTATAAAATTTGTTGGACTCCTGGTAGCCAGTGGACTTCTGAGTATGTGTGCCAGACTTGGCTCAGCACTGCATCTGTCTAAATAAACTGCTGTATTCAGTCTACTAACAGCTTCCATTCATGAACCTTAAAGGGCTAATATTTCCCATACAAAACAAGGCATTGCTTGCTAAAAGGTTTTCCAATTGCAACTTTTCTTACATAGCCTCTGATTTTTATTTTGGTTAAAAATGTTACAATATTCTAGAAAATTTCATGCTGCATGTATTCTAAGAGACAGAGTTTGGTGGTTTTTTTTTTTTTTTTTTTGCCATTATTAAAGACAACCTGTGGTGCCAAATGGTTTATGGAGTGGTGGTAAACAAAGGTACTAGAAATAAACATACTTTGCTCTTGGATTTTAAATAATTTTATTCAATTTCATTTAATACTGATGTAATCCATACAAAGAGCAAACTTCAGCTTATGACCTTAGATACATAGCATCTGTTTTCTTCCAAGGTATAAGGTACTCATGGAGTGCATGGAATTGAGGAAGTTCCCAAGCACATGAGGCCACCTGTGCTAGTGGCAAGTATACATATTTGCGTACAAGGCATACAAGAATCAATGAACACATAAACCAAAATAGCAGTAATAGTAACAATAGTAGTAGACCACATTGATATAAGTTTAGGTGCCTCCATTCAGAGCTCTAGTGTTTAGGATTACAAATTGAATATGTAAACTATCTTGGAAAAACAACAGCACCTTAGTTCCACAGTGGAGAACTTCTGTCCCTAACACTTAGCAGATAGCAGTTATGTTTGAATCCTGACTGATGACATCAGGGCTGTCTGAGCATATGTCTGATCTTGCATCCAAAATATCAGGACCGGTTTGAGCTTTTGCAAAGTCAATGAAAACCTAAAATGAAACCAAAGGTATAAGTACAAATTAAGTATTTCCTGATTATAGTTAGCTTTAACATGCAAATTATGTAATGATGTAATTAGCAGTCATGTGATCATTTTTTAAAAAATAAACAAGAAGGTAACAGTAAATGGCATCACATTGTGTGGGGAGTTGAAATCTCCTCCCTGGTTACAATCACAATAAAGCTCCAGAGAGAAAGAAAAGGAGAGAGGGAAAGAGAACAAGTGATTGCATTTAGCATTAAGAAAAAAACCCTTCTAGCACCAGTAGGATAATTCCCTGCTCCCTAATGATAACTGTTGTAGATTGGGGGTGGTGGGGTGGTATTCACATTACAGCTTGAAAAAGAGGGTTTAAACCAGGGGTAGGCAACCTTTCCCCTTTAAGGGCCAAGGGACTTCAGCTCCCAGAATCCCAGGAGCTATTGGCCAACATGGGACTATTGGCCAACATGGCTGAGGCTTCTGGGAGCTGAAGTCCCCTGGCCCTTAAAGGGGAAAGGTTGCCTACCCCTGGGTTAAACATACTGCAAGGCAGATGGTAACTGATCCCTTCCACAACTGGTTCAGAGCTTAGCAATCTTGAAAGGAGCATCATTACAACCACAGTTAGATGGAATTCCAAGGACCATACACTCTAACTCCATTTTATTTCAGATATACAAATACCAGGTGCTGTAGGCTATATTTCAGAGGAAAGAATTGGAAAAAATCACTTCTGAATATTCCTTGTCTAAGAAAACCCTATGAAATTCATGGGGTCACTATAAGTCAACAGGTGACTTAAAGGCACACACATATCTATGCAAATCTAGCTGTTATATGCTGGATTGCTCCTATACTATGAGAACTGGGTATTTATGTCTACCCTAGTTCAAAAAGCTGGGACCCAGCTGATGATGACTGTTTTTAGATCAGTTTAGCAGTTGAGCAATATACAAAAAGTGCAGCATATCTAAAGGACACTATCTCTTACAGATGTATTTATCTGCATATCTCAGGCTTTGTTCCCAGTGACCCTCTGTTTTTGGAAGTTGGAAGAAATAGAACCTTCTTTGTGGTGGTGCCCTGACTAGAATTTCCACTCCAAGCACCAACAATGCTATATTCCAGCTCAGGAGTGTATAGAATGCAATTGTCCAAATGTTGTTGGACTACCACTCCAAGCATTCCTCACCTCTGGTGGCTATGCAATCCAACTGTAAAACTGCATGTTGCCCACCCATGTTCTGGATGCATGCTTAAACCTGTCTTTTTAGATCACTGACAGTAAATAATATCAATATGGTGCTTCCTTTTGTTCATCTGTTCTTTTATATACTTTTATGTTTCAGGTTTTAAGTGTTTGTGTAGTATTTTATATTGTTTGTTAAATCAGGTTGTTAGCCACTTTTAAGTCCCAGCTTGTAGTACAGAACAGTCTCCTTTTTTTAAAAAAAATTGAAAGATGGGTGTAAATTAAATTAAACTTTAATTTTTAGGGAAAGGATTTGACTGTAACATATCATATATCCATTAGTTATGCCTTACACTAGAAAGATGGATTAGATGTCCTAGGTCAGATAACCTATCTAGAATTGTATCTTACACACAATTTGGTATCCCAAATATGAAAATAATAATAGCTGAATTATACGTCAGTTCCATTACTCATGATTGGAATGGACAAATAAACTTTCATACCTCTTCTAGAGTTGTTTGACTCACAGAGAAGTGCCTGATGTTGAATATTTCTTTGTTTGTTTCCAGCAGTTGAAATATGTTTGCTACACCTCCAGCAGAGACTGGGACATGATATTCTGCCATGTTCAGTTGGTGGTCCTGTAGGAATAAGATGATTTACTACAGATTCATCAGAATCTGATCAATGTCAGATGTAGAGAGGAGGAAGTACATTTTGGAAATGAAATGCTGTCACCCAGTGGATACCACACTAGCTTTCTCTTGGTTGGCCCTCTATCAATTGTCTTTCATAAGACAAAGGCATTTCTTTTTCCTCAAGAACTATAATGGAGTTGTGGTTTAAACATTGGACTAGGACTCTGGTAGACCAGGGTTTGAATCCCTGCTCATAGAAAGCTGTGGAAACCCACTGGTTGAGCCTGGGAAAGTCATACTCCCTCAGCCTTACAGGAGGACACTGGCAACCCCTCTCTGAATAAATCTTGCAAACAAACAAACAAAAAAGCATGACAACTTTGGTTTTGATAAGACACATAAAAATAGCAATGTGCTCTTCCTAGTCCCTCTACTATGCTTCCTGGATGTCCACACAACAGTTCTGCAAGGGACCCTGGAATCAGTTATACCCAATGTTACTAGCTACTATTAATCAAAAAGAGGGTTCAATTGTCAGCTTTTCAATTTTGCCTGTGGCACTGGAGAACTTGTATGACAATTTACACCCTGAGCCTCAGTTCTTCTATAATGCTTATGCATTAAGATGAGACACTTTGGTTCCTGAATGGATGTGCAACTTTCTGTTGCTAAATCCACTAAGAACTAAGCCTGCCATGTAGGCATTCTGTGACTTGTGTTTGGGCAGCTTCCCCAAATTCCAGCCACTTACCATGTACCACTTTTTTGTACATGGTACAGCAACAAAAATGGCTGGGCCACATAAAAGTCTCAGCAAATCAGCTGGTTGGGGTTCTTTTTGTCCCAGCCAGCTTAGCTTACTGAGATCTTTTTTTTAAAAAAGGCTCAAGGCATTCTTTTGATGATCCACAATCCTGTCGCGCCCAAATGATATGCCCAATGTAATTTTTTTATTGTAGCAAACAAATATTAATGATGAATGAAAAAAGCCTGTCAAGCCCAATGTATATGCATAACTATTATTCAAATAATAGTGAAATTCATGATAATAACATTTGGTTCATGGTGGTACTCTTCTCTAGCACCACATCACAAATGAGTTGATTTTCTTCTTGTCAGCTTTCTTCACTTTCTAACTCTTGCATCTGTACATGGTGATGGGGAACACGGTGGCTTGGGTGATTCTAACTTGTATATATGACTTCTAACTTGTATAATTTTACTCTTTAGAATTTTGTCTAGTTTACAGGAACAAGTAGGTTGTGTATTTTACAGATAAATAACAAGCAAACAGTAGGGATGCCTACTGATCTAAATCCACAAAAAAGGGGCTTAATGGCCCTTAGTGTAGATAAACAAGTGGCTTAAGCATTTCAATCACATATTAAGTCATTCTAAATTTTATTCTCCTATATTTACCTTTAGATACGTGTTTGGAAAGTTTGACTGCAAAAATTGTGTCAACTTCTCTATGCTATCTACTTCATTATTCAAATGCATCTTCACAGTGAATCCTTTTCCAAATCTAGGAAATAAACAATGTTATGGAATATAAACACAATCTTTCTGAAAAGAAGGACTCCATATTAAAATCAAACTTTTCTTTTTCAAAACAAAATGAAAACATATCAAATCCCCAAGGTGCCTAAGAGGACATAAGGAGTATGTCTGGGCCATCTCCAAACTGCAATTTCTCACATATCAGGTCTTAAAGGGATCTTGAGGCAACTTTGAGACTAATTGAAGAGAGAAGTTGATAGTATGAGCTTTCATAGACTTGATGCATGGGGTGGAGTAGAAAATCCAGGGATAGACTTATATAAGCAGGCTGTGTGTAAGAATGTAAAGCTTTGTGGGTGTGAAGATGAGGTGGCAAGTTCAATTTTAGTGATGGTCATTGGAGGACAAGGGAGGAAGAAGGATGTTGCCTAAAGCCAAGGTGAATAGATAACCATATGAATTAGTATTGGAATGTAATGTGGGAACCAGAAATGTGATGAACTGGCCAAGGGAGCCCTCATGAAGCTGAAGAATTAGCTAGTGTTATAATGAGTGCAGCCCAGTATAAGGTATAGGGCAGAGCTTCGTTCAGTTAGATATAGAGAACAAGATCGTGATACTGAATGTGCACACAGACAGGCCCGTTTGCTGCACTGTGAATGTACTGAATGGAGACGTGCTTTGCACCAATATCTTACCAAGGTAGGGAATCATAGGTGGGACTGGCATTCCCCAACTCCCTATGTTATATGGCCACATCCTTGAAGTAGTGGGGTCCCCTGATGTCATTGAATCCCTGGCCAATGTGCCAGGATAACTTTTTCCACCTCTCATTCCCTGAAGAGGAAAGCAAGGGGGTGGGGAGGAGTGACACACTCTGAGATAGTTCTTGCAGGCACTGAAGCATGGGGTGCTGAAGACCAGGCTCAGCCAGTACCTGCAAACTTCATCTCAGTGTGGATGGCTTTGTTCCTCCTCCTCTTCCCTGTTAAACACCTTATGGCCACAAAGATGATGTACAAAAATGGCACCAATATGTCAAATGAGTCCTAAGTTTCCTTTTTCATAAATCCAATCACATCTCCACACCCCCATCTCTTTTCTTTAGACCTATTAAGAAGTAAAACTATGAACAAATCTCTGTAGCACTGCTTTCTGCTTAGTAAACCACCTATAGAAAGTGCCCCAATTTAGGCATTTTACCAACCTGCTCTTAATATGCTGCAATGAACCCATGCACTGGAAGCGTCCATTTACCATGATAGCCAGCCGTGTGCAGAGAGCCTCACATTCTTCCATGCTGAAAACCAAAGCAACAGAGCATTAGCCTGAGGAAGACCTCTGGATTCCTCATGGCTAAACTGTATGCGGTTTTTCACAGCTGATTCAGAAAATCTACACTGTCTGCACATCAAGCAGTAGCAAGCAAGATGAAGTTCAACTATGTATTCTCTTTGTGGCTTAATAAAAATAAAAGATTATTCCCTAAGCAGCCATATATTTCGCGTGGTGTTCAGCAGCATAGCTACTTTCTCCGTAGGCTATTCTTTCTGAGGAAGACATAGTGAGAGTTTTAGTTAAGAAGATTTGGGTATACAAGGTCACAGCCACCACTCAGGTTAATCAGACTGGAAAAAACTCTCTAAGGATAAAGTCATCAAAAACACTGGGCGTTTCAAAACAGAACAGAAAGTACCATCATTCAAAAAATGATTATGACGATCAGAGCTCTAATGTGGTCTTCAGGAGATCTTTCCCTTTGCCTCTCCATGTTCCATCTATCCAGGTTCCTCAGAACAGAATTTATCTAACTCATGAGTGGACAACTTCTGCTCTGGCCGTTCTGTGGCCTTATATGGACTGCCCATATAATAATAAACAAATACAACATGGATGTGGCTGGAAGTGGCTAGAACCTTCCAGTAGAAGCTATTCACCTTTTCATTAAGTTACAAGTACTCTCTGCTCTTAAACATAAGAAAATATTCTTTGAAGCCAGACCAGAAATTTTGTAGTTTAGTCAGGGGCATGAGAGGAGACTTCTCTGGCTGTGGATTCAAAAGGCTCTTCCCTCCACAGACTCTCCACATATTTCATAGGAGGCTGACATGTCAGATAAACTTAAAATTGCAATGCTATAATTGCATAGTGTGCCTAGCAGAGGCAATTCATCCCCCTTTTGACACAGAAAAGGCAATCCAGAGGCATCTGGGGATAGCAAAATGGGCCCCATTTTGCCCACCCCAAGCTAGAAAGGCAGTGCTGCTATCCAAGATGAACCTGAAGAAGGAAAGAAGGGAAAAGGAACACTTGGAAGTTTTTCATCTATAACTGCAGGCAAGTTTGGGATTATGGATTAATTATTTATTACACTTTCCACCACTAGTCACCCATAGTCATGGAACTGTTTGCATGAAATTAATTTTATTTCTTGGAACACACCATTAAGTTCCTCCCTGCATCCCTATAATTTGGGGGGGAGGGCACAACTCAGATTGGAAAGCAGAACCAGAATGACAGTCATGCTGTCAAATATACTCAATCTGGAAACCACTTTGCCTTCTCTCTGTTGGCTTTCAGTGGTTAAGTAAAGCATGGGTCCTTTCACACCATGCAAACATTATGATTCTCCTTTAACTGCTATGTTTCCATCTCATGGAATCCTGGGATTTGTAGTTTAGCAAAGGGTAATTAAAATTCTCAGCCAGAAGCTCTAGCACCTCCCCAAACTACAAAGCCCAGGATCCCATAGGAGGCAGCCATGGCAGTCAGAGTGGTATCATAGCACTATAGTTGTTCAGTGTGAAAGGACCCATGGATCTTCAGGATGCTGTTTAGTGCTGGGCTAGGTTGAGCTGAATGTCGAGTTTCTTCCCCTGTTGATACAGTTATAGGTGCTTTTACAGATGCTTCCCTAATTGGATTTTAAATTGTTTTATTGTTGTGGTTTTATTGGTATTTCAGTATGTTGCACATTCTCTGGAGACAGAAGAACACAGAATACAAATCGTAGAAGCAAACAAATACATTTGTGATGTGGATTAATTTTATGATCCTTATAAGGAGCTGCAGCCAGGAAAGTAGATGCCTTTGAGGGGTGCTGAAGAGGTACCACCAAAGGAGAAGAAATTCTGGAGAGGGGAAGACTATTTTGTAGTGTTGCAGACATTTTGTAGAGACAGCAACACCAGCAGTAGCTGGAACAGAGTATTGTTGTTCTTGCTGCCACTGTACTAAATATGTTGTCTTAATGCTCATTTTTAAAATACTGCATTTATTTTAATACTGTTTTATTGTTGGCTACTCTAAATATTTATTTTAATGGAAAAGCAGAGTACAAACATATATTGATGATATATTCATCATGTATACTAGTTGGAAAGAACAGACAGATATTGCCTAGACCAGGAGTAGGCAACCTTTCCCCTTTAAGGGCCGAGGGACTTCAGCTCCCAGAAGCCTCAGCCATGTTGGCCAATAGTCCCATGTTGGCCAATAGCTCCTGGGATTTTGGGAGCTGAAGTCCCTCGGCCCTTAAAGGGGAAAGGTTGCCTACCCCTGGCCTAGACTATAGAAATTATTGCATTATCTTTGGAACTGCCTTATCCCCGATAGGCATTTAAATTTAAAACAGGTTTTTTTTTGCATTCGTCTGTGGCTGGGCAAATGCATCCCATATACATCCTGGATGCCAGCTGGGCTTATCCAGCAGCTTTCCAAGAATGGGTGCCAGCCATTTTTGAAAAGCCACAAGATAAACCCAGCTGGAATCCGGGATGTATATGGGATGCACTTGCCCCACCACAGGCGAATGCAATAAAACCTGTTTTAAATTTAAATACACCTTTATCCTGTCAGGGGCAAGGTGCTTTAAAAGCGAGTGTGATAATCTCCTAAATTATGGGAGCTGTGCAGTGCCAACATTTCAGCTCCTTGTCAGCTTTTAGCTCAAAAGAATGCAAGGTAGTAACCTCAGTTTATGTTCATTCTGTTTCAGTGAGCATAAATTGGTTTGAATACAGGTTTCAACCTAATAAGCAACTGGGCTTATTTGAATATGAAATCTGAGTATGAACATTTCCATGAGGTGTTACCTATCAGCTCAGGCACTCTACCTGTGAGAAGTAAGTATCACTGAACATTGGTTCTGTACTTCCTCTGTGATGATCTTCCACAGATGCCTTTTAGCATTAGGGTCCATTCCAGAGCTTGGTTCATCCTGAAATAAAAGAATATGATAGCAATTTGTTTAAGGATTTGACAGAATAGAGCAAAGAATTCACATTCTCATCTGTTTGATTTAGTTTATAAATTCACTAATACTTAGCCTTCACATTGTTATAAGCCTTTACATTACAGTTGCTCCCAGAAGGTAATGGGGATGATAATGGAGGCACCAGCAGCAGCAACAAGATAGGACTGAAAGCCTAGGTGCACATATGAACCCAAATGAATTCTCTTTACATCTGAGTAAACATGCATAGGATTATACTATAAAGCACCTAAAGTTTCAGGCTCTGTACCAACAAAGAATACTGCTAACAACTGCCTTTAAACCCATTACACCTATCTAAAATAGATGTGTTCAACTTTGTGTAAAGGTGCATGGTGTTATATACAGCACTGGAGACGCAGGATGTTGTTGAAGATAGATATGCCAGTGCAGATGTGAAGGATGAGGAGCCAGTTCTGGAGAGCAATTTTTATATAAAGTTAATTATATACAAGAGAGGAATGCTAAAAACTAACACATGGAATGTGTACATGCTTGCTTTCTGAGCTATATTGGCTTCATGTACTGATTAAAACAAATTTTCCTGTTTTGAGTATTACACTCACAGACAATAGAGCACAGATGAGCTACCATATGCCATTGTCCTAAACTAGCTATTGTCAGTAAAACTGCCTGATTGTTTGAATTGTGGCTATTTGGTGATAATGTGGCATCATCCACACAGAAACAACATTGCATGGTAGTCAGAAATGAGGCTAGCTTGTAATTTATGTACTGAGGAAACCTTCTCCATTCCTCAACTATGGGAAAGAGAGCTATTGTGTAGTTTGAGTGTTGGACTAGGACTCAAGAGACCGGGTTCAAATGGCTGCTTAGCCATGGACACCCACTGGGTGACCCTGGGCAAGTTACACTCAACCTCAGAGGAAAGCAATGACAAATCATGTCTGAACAAACCTTGCCAAGAAAAACTCTTAATAAGGTTGCCTTGGTGTCACCCTAATTCAGAAGCTACTTGAAGTCAGGAACACCCCCAACTGTGAAACTGTCCTCTGTTTGCAGCAGGATCCTTATACTTGCTTAAGGGTGAGCACCCTTGGTAGCTGTTTATCTGCTTATGTGGTAGTCACAGTCCTTTAAGAGTGCACTACATGTGCCAAGCCCCTTTTTAACTTTCACATTTTTCTGGAGCTTGTACAAGAAACAGACCAAAAGGAATCCAGATGCAATCTTATTGGTACCTTTTGTCGCACTATGCTCTCATGGTAGTATTACCACACATACATCCATTTCATGGAAACTGAACACTGTGTAGTAACTGTACATGCATCTGTTGTGTAAACTTAGAAATTCTCCCTATTCAACTGGAAAGCATGCAGAGCATGACAGCCCATGACAAAATACTAACAGAACTGAAAGGGGTGAAATCTGCTTTATCCCTGCAGATGAATATTCACAGGGAGGTAAAAAGCTTGTAGACAATCAACAGCTGCTACTACAGTAACATTCCCTACACTGACAAGTAACATCGAGAGAACTCCTAGTTTCTTGCCCTCATCTGACTTGGAAGTGGCAGAAACAGGCTGAGATACAGTGCAGTTGAATCAGCTCCATACCATCAGCTTCTCTGACAATCTGTGTACATGAGGCCTGTTACTTCTAATTTTTCATCCCATAATTGGCTGACATGAGGGAGACTTAGGCAAGGTAGCTGTTTCACATCCATAAGTTATCCATTGATAACTTATCCATTGTATCAAAGCTAGGGAGGAATTCAGCTCCTGACCTTCTCTCGCTCTTTGTGGCCTTGGCACAATTGGCATAGCAATTACATGGCCCACAGAACATGTTGACTGAAACTGTGGATTTCAGAAACTTCTGGAAGAATGATTGCATAGCAATACAAATATAGTATCAGTCCCTCACCAGAGGCTTGATGTGGAGAGTAAAAAAAGGAAAGAATAAAATAAGGTCTGATATAATGTATGATAGAACATAGTATAATTGCGAGTAGAGAATCATAGAATCCTAGAGTTGGAAGAGACCACAAGGGTCATCCAGTCCAACCCCTTGCCATGCATCAATACACAATCAAAGCACTCCCGATCCATCCAGCCTCCAAAGAAGGAGACTCCACCACCCTCCAAGGCAGCATATTGTACTGTCAAACAGGTCTTACTGTCAGGAAGTTCTTCCTATTATTTAGGTGGATTCTCCAGGTGGA
Source organism: Phrynosoma blainvillii (assembly GCA_026167975.1). Classification (NCBI taxonomy): domain Eukaryota; kingdom Metazoa; phylum Chordata; class Lepidosauria; order Squamata; family Phrynosomatidae; genus Phrynosoma; species Phrynosoma blainvillii. Next base: position 224,268,726 of record JANUYF010000001.1, on the reverse strand, counting down.
AGATTACAAAAAATAATAATCATCCATACAAACAATTAAGGATCTCTGAGATAGGAAGGCAATGTGATAGGGAGAATGAAGTGATGGGTTATCAGGAAAAATGAGACCAGAAACCCAATGTGAGGAGAAGGGAGACCTTCTTGAAGGAAGGGGAGTGAGTAAAAAGGGACTGAGTAGTGGGAGGATGGCTGAAAAAATAAAGATGAACTTGGCCATGTAAAAACCCACTGGATGACCTTGGCAAGTCACATTGTCTCAGCCTCAGAGGATGGCAATGGCAAGCTTGCCAAGAAAACCCCATGATAGGTTTGCCTTAAGGTCACCATAAGTCAGAAATAACTTTTATAAACAAGATACGCCTTATAAAGTATATCAAAGACAAAGCTTCAAAAAATTCAGATTTAGACGATATATAGCTTATTATGCCCCAATCAAATCTATGTAAAATTGCAGGGTTATAAAGGAGCGCTGCCGCCGCCTGCCTTCTCCGCCGCTTCTCCTGGGCCTCCTGGCCCTTCCTTCTCCAGCCGGTGGAGGGTGTTTATTGTTGCTTAGGTAGGGGGAGGGAACTGGGTAATTCCCTAGATTTCAGAACTCTGGGAAGAGATCTGACGGACTGGGGCCCATAGGAGGCTGGAAGAGAAAAGGCTTACCGCTGTAGAGCCTACTAGTCAGCCGTGGGGCAGCCACACCCTTACTTAAGGACGGTGCTGTAACAACCAGCACTTGTTTCAAGATACGCAGATACAGTCTCTTCATTTTAAAGAGTAGTAAGGTTGAACGTCTATTTGCTGTATAAATATGGCTTCACAGTAGATGCTTTAAAACAATTATATAACAGATGGAATTTAGGAAAAAGTGTAGATAGTAAGTATCCCGGAAATTACCAAACTACCTGAGCAACTAATCTGAATATTGGAGCTGTTAAACTTAGGATTAGCGGTCACAGAAATTTGTATGAGCTGTTGTAGAGTGGTAAGGTTGGAATAGTGAAGAGAGCTGACAATTAGCTAATATAGCATAGGATGTCAGTAACCACCAGGTTACAATCTGCAAAATTACAATACGGCAGAAGAGGATCTATAGATATGCCTCCTAAACCACAGGAGACGAATCAGATGCAGGCAATGTTTGAAGAATTATTAAAAAAATTTCAAAAAGAGATAAGCCAAGAGTTGAAGGATCATAGGAAGGAATCTAATGATAACCTAAATAAAGGACTGGACAAATTTGAAAAGAAGTTAGAGGAATTAACAAAGGAGATGTCTACATTGAAAACAGAACAACTCTCCATTAAAAACAAAACTCAACAACTGCAAGAAACTACAAAAAAATACAAGAGCAACAAAAGGTGGACGAAAATTTGATAATGATTCAAGAATTAAGATACCGTGAAAAATGTCTTAAATTGAGAGGTCTACCAGAGATAGCAAATGAGGACTTATATCTTAGGGTCATACCAACTTTAGCTGGATTCATGGATACAGCGGAGGAATTTCTCGAAGTGGAAATTGATAAGTTATTTAGAATTAACTCTGAGCTTGCTAAGGAGAAAAATCTGCCAAAAGATATTGTTATACGCTTCGCTAGATCTAAGATAAGGGATGACTTGTTGCAAAGGAGTTATAATAATATCTTAAAGATAGAGGGACAAACGATAAAAGTATATAAAGACATCCCAACTATGATTTTGAAGAAAAGACAGCCATATAAACAATTGACGAACTTCTTGTTAAAATATAATATTCGTTATTCCTGGGATAGGATTGAGGGTGTGATATTTAAATACAAACAGAAAAGATTTAGGATAAACTCAAAAGAAAAAGCAGAAGAATTCCTTAGAAGAGCGACCAAAGAAAAAGAAAGAGATCAAGAACAGGAGGTGGTAAAAACAGACAAAGCTATTGAATATAAGAAGGTAATTGGTAATCAAGAAATAAGCGTAGGGCAGGAATTGAAGGGATCTCAAATGGCTGATGTGAAATTAGGTGACATTTGATACAAGATTACTGTAAATTAATAATTGATATTATACATACTTTGTTTTGATAAGCTGTTTTTTTAGGTGATATTTCAGAAATAAACAAGTTATGGCAAAATTCATTAAACTTCTTTCTTGGAATGTCAGAGGTATAAATAGGATATGTAAAAGGAAAAAGATCTTTCATTATCTGGAAAAGAAAAATTTAGATATAATTTGTCTTCAGGAAGCAAAAATAAAACGGCAGGAGGCATTTTATGTTAAAAATCATAAACTAGGACAATGTTTCTATTCCCTTAATGAGAAAAGTAAATCGGGTGTAGTGTTATACATAAAAAATACAATACCAGTAAAAGAAATCTATAAGGACAAAGAGGGGCATTACATTGTATTGGAGATACACCTCCCATACTATAAAGTTTTATTGGTGGGTATTTACGCACCGAATGAAAATAATTCTAAATTCTTCAAAAAATTGAACAAGGAGTTGGGAAAATTCAATTATGATGAGATGTTGATTATGGGTGACTGGAATGGGGTATTGAAGCCAGAGGTGGATAGGTTGGCTAAAAATAGAGAAAAGAGCAAACATGGGAAATTACCGAACTCCTTTTTTGATTTGAAGCAAAAATTTGATTTATTTGATGTGTGGTCTACGATTAAGGGCAGGGAGCCTGGGTTTACATACCATTCAGGCCAATATGGCTCCTTCTCAAGAATAGATATGTTTATGGTAACAGCTAACATACTCTTGAGGGTTAAAGATATTTCCATATTGGCTAGGACTGATTCAGATCATAACCCAATTTTAATAACTTGGGAAATAGGTCAAAAACAATATAATTGGAAACTTAAAACGGAACTTCTTTCTATAGACACAATTGTGGACGATTTAAAAAAGAACATTAAAAATTATTTCATAGAAAATAATGTGGAACAAATGCAACCCAAATGGATTTGGGATGCACACAAAGCAGTCTTGCGGGGTATATTTCTGAAAAAAGCTAAGGAGATAAGAATAGCACAGGGTGAGGAAATTAAGCAGTTAGAGAAAAAAATAAAAGAAACAGAATTGAAACTGATAAAAGACCCATCATCAATAGAAATAATAAATCAAATGGATTACTGGCAGAAGAAACTCGATAATATTTTGCAAAAAGAAATTGATCAGAATAGGAGAAGATGGAGAAAAAATATATTTGAAATGGATAACAAATCAGGGAAGTGGTTGGCAAACAAATTAAACCCAAAGAGGGGGATAAGAACGATTAAAGAAATAATAGACGAGGAAGGTAAAGCAACAACTCAAAATGATATAAAACAGAAATTCCGACACTATTTTTCAAAATTTTATAGGGAACGAAGGAAAAAAGATTTAAAGATTGAGAACTTTGAATCTTTTCTCCAAAATATAAATTACATGAGATTGAGCGATGAAGTAAGAGATGATTTAAACAAGGATATAACAGAAAAAGAAATAGAGGAAGCTATCTTGAAACTTAAAACAAAAAAATCACCGGGACCAGACGGCTTTATTTCAGAATATTATATTAAGTTTGCAAATTTATTAATAGAATTGTTGAAAAACACAATTAATGATATAATAAAAAATGGAATTCCAGAATCATGGAATTATGCGGATATCGCGCTAATTCCAAAGGAAGGAAAGGATGATACAAGAATTGAAAACTATCGACCAATTTCTCTTATGAACATAGATTATAAAATATTTACCAGTATATTGGCAGCTAGATTGAAAGAAGTCCTGAAAAAAAGAATACATGAGGACCAAGCTGGGTTCTTACCACATAGACAAATTAGACAGAATATCAGGACAGTGATTGATATTGTAGAATTTTATGAACAAAATAATGAAAAGAAATTGGCAATGCTGCTAATTGATGCTGAGAAAGCTTTCGATTCGGTAAATTGGGAGACTATGGTTTTCATTCTCGAAAAGCTAAACTTTGGAGAAAAATTTACAATGTGGATTAAAAGCATCTATGCTAATCCAAAGGCCAGGATAATTGTAAATGGTGAAAGGACTGAAGAATTCTGTATAGCTAGGGGAGTAAGACAGGGATGCCCTCTTTCCCCCTTACTCTTTGTGATAATGATAGAACTCTTGAATAATAAAATTAGACGGGAGGAAGAAATAAAAGGCCCTAGAGTAAGAGGATCTGAATTTAAGATCAAAGCATATGCTGACGATCTTGTTGTTTTTTTGGATGATCCTTTAGGTAGTATAGAGAAATTAATGAACATTCTTGAAGAATTTGGAGAATATACGGGTTTTAAAATAAATAAGGGTAAATCGTTAATTATCACTAAAAATTTATCAAGTCAAGAGGAGGAAACCCTGAAACAAAAAACATCATGTAAGATAGTTAAAAGAGCCAAATACCTAGGAGTTCACATTTCAGCTAGAAATACAGAATTATTTGAGCTAAATTACACAAAAATTTGGAACGAAATTAAAAAAGATTTATTGAGATGGACACAATCAAAGCTATCTTTTTATGGAAGAATAGCGGCATTTAAAATGTTTGCATTACCAAAATTAATCTTTTTATTTACAAATTTACCAATTATACATAACATAAAACCATTCTCAGTTTGGAATAAAGAACTAAAAAAATTTATTTGGGAGGGGAAAAAACCTCGTATTAAATGGAAAACTTTAACTGACAATAAAAATAATGGAGGATGTGAAGTACCAGATTTGGAAGTATATTACCAGGCCTGTGCATTAATATGGATAAAGGATTGGATTAAGAGTACAAATAAAAGGTTGTTGGATTTGGAAGGTTATGATTTAAGGTACGGTTGGCATGCGTACCTGTGGTATGATAAAGGAAAGGTTCATCAAAAATTTTCACACCATATAGTAAGAAGAGCGCTTATAAAAATATGGGAAAAAATTAAACCTAGCTTCTACAGGGGTATTCCAGGGTGGATGTCACCACAAGAGGCATTGTTAGGAAGATTTAAAACAACAAGAAACTGGCTAAAATATGAGGAAATCATTAAACAGGAATCCCGTTTAGGATTAGCTAGACTTAAGGAATTGGGGGAAGTTAGAATTAAAGACCCAGACTTGACCTGGTTTCAATACCATCAACTACAGAATATATTGATAACGGACCTTAAAACGCAAGGGATAGATCTTGTTAAAAACGAATTAGATAAAATTTTGATAGTAGATATAGTAGATAAGCCAAAACAAATAGCTAATCTTTATAAAATTCTAATACAAAGGAAATTAGAGGATGAAGTGATTAAGGAACATATGATATGCTGGGCAAGGGACATGGGTAAGGAGATCTCTTTGGAAAGCTGGAATAAAGCCAGGGGAGTAACGCATAAGTTCACAAGCAATCAAACATTAAGAGAAAACTATTTCAAGTTAGAAACTAGATGGCATCTTACCCCGGTCAGATTGGCAAAAATGTATAGAAATAACAATGATACATGTTGGAAGTGCAAAATAAACCGTGGCTCATGGCTTCATATTTGGTGGACCTGTCCGGTTGTTAAAAATTTTTGGCAGAATGTACACAGGATAATTATGGAGGTAACGAACTTAAGATTTGAGTTTAGCCCGGAAATATTTTTATTGAACATGATACATCTGATAAAGGGAGCAGAAAAGAATAGTAAATGGAAGCTAATCCTATATATGATCACAACAGCTAGGATTTTATTAGCTGCTAAATGGAAGACAGAAGAAATGCCAACCATGGATAAATGGTTGTTTAGGTTATTGGACATTGCAGAGCTAGATAGAAAAGATCAATTAGATGAAGGGAAAACAGAAAATGAGAGTAATGACATGTGGAATTCATTAAATGTCTATTGTAAGGAAAAATGGAGAATATAATCATATAATAAAAATAAATGGAATTGTATTATTTTATTATTTGGGGAAGTTTCTTATAGCAAGATTGGAAGTTAAAGATAAGAGGAGAAATTAACGAAATTGGAAGCACTGACTGATAAGACTATTTGCAGCTTATAGACGGGGTATATCAAGGATAATAATTGTATAATTAGTCGAAATATAGGTGTAATGACAAAATTGTAATTTGAAAGCTTTGTTTGTTTTAAGGTTGTACATTTTCTTATAAAGTTTGTAATATATTTATGTTATAATAAAAAAAAATAACTTGAAGGCACACAACAACAACAACAACAACAACAAGAACATATTGATGGATATTAATTCTGTAGAAAATCTCTCTAGTTTATAATAGTTTTATATGCTCTGACTTGTAAGAATAAAAACAATATACAAATACAAGTGAACCTAACAAAATCATACTATTATGGCATTTTCTTGTTCTCACAGCAAAATATACTATTTGTTCTTGTTTCTCTGTTCTTGTTTTTGTTCACTGACACCCAGAATGCATACTGAGGGCATATCCAGGCTGATTAAAAAGATCAGAAAGTCCCAGATTTTATTCTATTCATTCCAATATTATTTTGGAGATCCAAAGCCATCCATGTTTTGTTTATCCCAGAATATTATATGTCAGCTCCAGGTATGATCAGGGGCTTGTTACACCAGCTCCCTAAGGAAGGGGTCAATTTTAACCAAGTATAAAATTGGAAAGAACAGGAACGAAATCTGTGACTTTTCAACCAGTCTGGATGCGCCTGATGAGAGTAAAATACAGCCAACTTAGATAAAAATGCACTGCAAACATTTTAAAGACTGATATTCTCTTCCTTTCAGTTTTTCCCCTACAGAAAAAGACTCATTGGCTTTACAAAAGATCTGTTCAAGCAAAGATAAAACCTCCTATATTTCCCCCCTTTAATATAAATACACACAGCCACCTGCATTGGGTGCAAGGGCATGGCCTTAGGGATGAGGGCCTGAATGTCAAAAGGGATCACTACACCAGAAAAGGAAGGGATAGGAGACAGTTTGGAACTAGTTTGTAATTTAAATGAGAGAGAAAGGGGAAGAGAGATTGTTGGTTCAAGGGGAAGCATCTTTTAGGAGCTGCTCTGTTTGGGAGATGGAATGCAGGATTTGTAGCTGTTCTGTCTGCTTATAGGACTATTGTATTTTTCAATTATCTGCGTACACAGTCTTAAATGTAACACATGTTGTAAAACAATGTAAACCAGTCTACTAATTTCTCTGATCTGAAAGGAAACTAAATCTAGTTTATCCCTGGAGTTTATTACTAGAAAAGTAAGGAGTATTTCACATTAGCCAGGAAGAGAAAAAGTAGATTCTGTGCTTTTAACTCTGGTTTTTTAAAGCTGAATATGTCTAAATTTCAGGAGTGTGGATTAAGCCCTCCCAACTGTTCAGCTTCTGTTCAGAACATAAATTCTGCGACTAAGCATGCTGAGCACACCCTCTGGCTTTAACAAAATCTCCCTTCTTGTAGCTCTTGCTGTTGCCTCTGCAAGGCTTCAGAAAAGACAGAAAATCCCCAAACCTTTCTCTCTGTTACAATAAAGCTTTATTTTCTTACCAGCAATAAAATAGAAGGTTTCCCAAGAAGGGCCAGTGCAGCTGACAGCTTTCTGTTGGTACCATAGCTACACATGGAAGTGATTCTGTGTCTGTAGGGCATCAGGTTAAGTCGATAAAGCAGACGAAATACAACCTGTGTAAACCATGTTGGTTGGGTTATTTATTTATTTTTTTAGAAAGGGAATTGAAATATTATCATTGTGTACGCCAGAGTGCTGTAGTGATGACAACCTGACAATGTAACTGTTATCTTCTGACATTTAGGTAAATGAGTTACTTTACTCATTTGAAAATCACCCTTGCTTTGCCTCCCAGCTGTCTGCTCCCCCCCCCCCCCCGCCTTCCAGCACAGCCTCAATGCTAGCTAATCAGCAATTTTAAACTTGCATACATTTAAATCAAACTTGGCTAAATTTATAGTGAACCGAAATAACAACCCTCTTATTTTTGCTCATCCTGTCTTGCCAAATTAAGCAGTAAGTCTTTGAACTCTAAAAAGGCTGACATATTTATAGCCACCTGGCACTAAACAAAAGCCAGCATATGCCTTTGCCTAGCTTCTCCACCACAGTGAAGTTAGCAAAGAAGACAGGGTGATAGAAAAGGTCACAGTTCACAAGAACTCATATTAAACTCTGCAGAGGATCTGTGGGACTTTTAATCTTGCTGTGCTTCTATCACCAGCTCTCACAAAATCTCCATATTTTCTGTTCACCTGATGGATTTATCAAACCATTGAATCAAGTGCTGATTTGGTAGTTTGCCATCCTTTCTCCTCAGCATGGTTCAGAAGGCTATCCTTCATTCAAAAGTATTGTATGCATAATTATTCACTCAAAAGTATATTCTTCCCACATTTTATTCCTTTTTTTAAAATAAAAAAAGCAGAATCATTGCATCCCCCCAATACCATCTGAAAATAGTTTCTGAGAAGATAGTGACCTTTGTAGTCTCCTGCCAGGCAGGACCATGTCTAATATCTTCTGTTGAAAACAGGAATAACACCTTTCTCTAATCTCAATCCAAGGGAGAAGATTAGCTATCTGACAGCTGTCCCACTGGAACCGAGTTCTTGCAAAATTGATGTGCCAGGAGATAAAACCAGGCATTCAAACTGAGCCCAAGCCAACTAGTTATTCTAGCAGCAAGTGCAAAGATTTTCATCTTTAGAACTGAATGGGCTCTAAGTTATTAAAGGTATAATTGCCCTATGCTTAACTTGTATCTCCAGTCTCACACTTAACTACAGATATGCCTCAGTTAACAAAGTAGTTGTGTGTTCCTCGGCATTATTTCTTTTTACCAAAAATTTGATAAGAGAGGCAGAAATAACATGGAAAGAATAGAGATAGGTTCCTCTACTACAAAATAAGAAGAGCAGCTTAACGGCTTTCAGCAAATGTTTCATTCAAAACAATATGCACATGTGAAACAACCAGGTCAGCTAGGCCTTGCATAAGTAAACAAAAGACTTCTTCCAAAAATGCATCAAGGAACACTTATTTTACCAGTCTCTACTTTTCTTAGGATTTCCATTATAGTGGCTATATTAGATGCAGCTGATGAGGCAGGCTTATCTGCTCTCCCTGTTTTTCTGTGTTGCTGTTCATGCATGATCAGTAGGGGATTTTGGAGGCAGTTGCACTAGGATCAACTAGAGTAGAATCCCATTCTTTCCCATCTCAAGCTTTATTGCAATGTTTATTGAGGACATGCTGCTGAACCCAAACCAAGCTTGTGTTTCTCCAGCCCTCCTTCCCCATTGTCCCAATGCTGATGCTGCTTTAAAACATCCATTTAGACAGAGGATAGAGAGGAAAAGGGAAAGGCTGACAAAATATAAAAAGGAGCTTCACTGTCAGAGGGTTTGTTAACTGAGGTACATCTCTATATACAAAACTATATATCTCCAAATAATAGAAAGTTCAGTGAGATGTTTAAGGCTTTACAGGTGCTTTCAAGAAAACCTTTTTCTAAAAGTTACTGCTGAGTAACCAACTGATACTGGTGAGTGAAGTTATGCAGAACTATTTAGAAACCAGTGTTACAGGTTGTTTCAGATGTGATTTTTATGCAGGTAAACTGAAGTGGTATATTGTCTCAAAAAGAAAAGGAACATAGATGAATAAGTCTGAATTTGTCAGCTAAATCCTGGAAAAGGAAAGTCATTGTATTTAACCTAATAATGATGGTTTAGACCAAAAATTATTGAACATAAAATGTGCCTGGAATTTTGAATTTCAAGCCCCCATCTTCCTATTAAGTCACTTTGGGTGGCTTCGTTCTGACTTGTAAGATTATTATTTAAGATTTCCTAGTGCCATGTTTAGAAACTATTTATTTTGAAACGGCAACATTTGAACAGAATTTTAAGGCAACTTATTGATGTTATTAATTTACAAAATTACGGATGTCAACCACATCTGCAATTTTTCCATTCTTATATACAAATTTATAGAGACCACAATATGGTTTCTATTATTATAATTTTTGTATTAATTATGATATTAAAACCTTTAGTCAGTTTAAACCCCAACTTTTTAATGCATCTGGTTTAAAAAATGATGGGTGCATTTCCACAACACATTTATGTGTGCTTATACACACTTTGATTTTACTTACCCCTTTAATATGTTTCTCTGGGATGCCATGCAAGCGAGCATAGTAATACATGTGTTCTTCCACTGTTAGTAAATCATCCAGGGCATCATCTTGAGGGCAGTATCCAAACAATGACCAGTAGGTATCATCAATGTCATTCAAGGATCTGAATTTCAAATTAAAAGATTTTTTTAAAGGTTCTGAGCGGTATCAGTTTCTAAATGTTAAAATTAAAAACAGGCAACTAAGGGGGGCTGCAGACTGCCAGAAATAGTGCAAATTGAGTCCACTTTTAGGGTTAGGGTTAGTGCTAGGGAATCATGGGAATTGTTTTCTTTTCTGAGACATTGAGCCTTCTCTGTCAGAGAGCTCTGGTGCCACAATAAACTACAGTTCCCATGATTCCCTAGCCCTAGCCCTAACCCTAAAAGTGGACTCAATTTGCACTATTTCTGGCAGTCTGCAACCCCCCTTAGTCAAATATTTAGAGGTCTATGTGAATAAAATTTCTCTCTCTCATCCATATTTTGAACAGTGTCTTTTTATAATTCTTGGATGGCAAACGTCAGAGGATCCTACACCCTCTATTGTATGGATATGCTGAGTTTGATGTTGCTTGACTACACCTGCAATCCTTTGCCATTTTTATCTAGAAACAGAACCTATTGTCATCCCTTGAGTAAGCATGTTCAAGGGGGAAGAAAGGCTGGCTCTTGATTAGGGTAGCAGACAAGTGACCTAAACTGAATCCCCTGCTTTCTACACATTAGTTGTTACAAACCTACAGCATGATTGGATACGTGTCTCTTTGGAAACAAATCCAACCAAGTTCAAAAAGCATTATCCCAAGGAAGTGTACTCCTAATGCTACATTGAAAACTTCATATTGCCTCAATCTCTTTTTAATGAAATGGGGAGAAGAATAAAGCTGGGGACAGGTGATACAGTTCCGTAATTGAAATCATTAGGCCAATTGTGCTTTCTCGATAGCCCCTTTATTTTCACACTTAGATTTATCTCCATTACACTAATTTCCTCAGCTATATTCCTCATATTTCACAGTAGAAATTGAATCTCCATACCCAGTTTCGTCGCGCACCAGCAGCCTTCCAGCAGATGGGCCAATGTCTCCTGTCAGCATTTTGAAGATGGTAGTTTTCCCTGCCCCATTCACACCAAGCAAGCCAAAGCACTAGAATGTGAGGGGGAAAGATCCAGTTTTAGTTACAATGCTTTCCTAATTTCCTTGAGATAAACAGGCAGCTTGAGTTAAAATCCCAAACCTCACTAGACATGTGCATAGTTTTCAGACTAGATAAGAAAAATTAGAACAAGTCCACCCTGAAATCTGGAATATCTTGGTTTTAGTAAAGGGACGTGTGATGATGTTTGCATTAAGCATCTCCATTTCAATGGGGAAAAGACAAAATACTCTAGCCAGAGGTAGCACCGAGACATTTTGATACAAAAAGGGAAAAGGACTTCCCATCCCCCAGGGCCCCATACAGAAGCTGACCTCTCCTGCTGGGATTCCAATGCTGACATTTTTTACGGCTACAATCCTACGATGGAGGAGATGGTAGATTTTGGTGAGACTCTGGAGCTGCAGCATGTCACAGTCTGTTAGGCCCAATGCAACTCGCTCTCTTTCTGCTTGAACATCCTTGTCTTCTTCCTCATCTGAGGCTTCCAGCTGGAATGGTGGCTCTCCATGTACTTTGTTAAACAGGAATCTAGAAGAGAGGAAGACAAGCATGTTTTATCTCCCCAGTGTCACATTTCTTTGGAAGCCACATTGAGAGTTTGCTGAAGGGCAGGCATAAAAACATAAACAAATATCTTACAGAAGGAACACAACTACTTACTAAAAATATCTACCAGTACTTCTGCCTTCAAAATAGAATTTGGGACAGAAAGATTCTGATGGTCTTTGGACTCTGATCCCTAAAGCTTTGGCACAATACTTCTTCACACAACATACAATTAACTTATGATAATTCACTGCTCAAAGTTGCTATGATGGCCACTGCCTTAGATAGCTGTGAAATGAGAATTGAAAAACGAACAGAACTTAAGCCTATCAGCTATGGGAGATAGATACAGGGGAATAGCTATGAGAGGCAAAATGAGGATATTGCTCTGAAATAAGAATTCTGCCCCTCAAATGACATTTTTCTTGAGGCCCAAAATTTCTAGCATTCATATGTAGAATTCCTCTATTTGTTGTGTTCACCTTCCCTTGGTAACTTTGCCTGCTCCCTTTCTTTGGATGCATAAATTCTATTTCTAAATGGTCAATCGAAATTTTAAGTTACTTCAATGCTAAATTATTGAATATTGAAGGAAAATTTCTGGGGGTGGGCAGATGTCTCATGGGGGGGGGGGCAATGTTTTCATCACTCATCACACATACACTCCTGGATAGGTGGACCCTCCTAACAGCCCCTCAGTCCCAGATGTTACTGAAATATAGGGATCAGCGAATATCTCGGTTTCATTTTCTCCCATATTCAATTTTTTTAAAAAAGTTCTTTCCATTAGATTTATGTAGAAATGTGCTGATTTTGAAACATTCATCTAAAAACAATGAACCAAATGAAAATCTCCCCTATTTCTACTGGCCCCCCTCCAAAAAGCACCACATCTCAAATGAATTGATTTTCCCCCTATCTTCTTTCTTAACTGTCCAGCTCTTACATCCATACATGGTAATAGGGAATACAGTGGCTTGTATGATTCTATCTTTTGTGCTCAGTTGTATATCTTTGCATTTCAGAATCTTTTCTAGTTCTTTCATAACCACCCTCCCCATTCTTAATCTTCTTCTTCTTTCCTGACTGCAGTCCCCATTTCTATCAATGTCTGATATTGGGAATGGTATGGGAATTCTTTTACTATTTCTTTTTCTTCATTGTCTAGGTTGAAATAACGACATTGGTGGTCATTTTTGTTTTCTTTATGTTCAACAGTAAGCTTGCTTTTGTACTTTCTTCTTTGATCTTCCTTAGTAGGTGTTCTAGGTCTGTGAGGTTTTCTGCTAGTACTATGGTGTCATCTGCATATTTTAGATTGTTGATATTCCTTCCTCCTGTTTTCACTTCTCCTTCTTCTGTGTCCAAGCCTGTGTTTCCTTTTTTATTGAATGTACTACTGTACATTGTGTACATTTTATCTTTGTACTCCCGCCTCGATCCGTAGGGAGAGGAAGGAAATATAAATTATTATTATTATTATTATTATTATTATTATTATTATTAATATTAATGTTCAGCATACAAGTTGAACAGATAAGGTGAAAGGAAACAGCCTTGTCTGACCCCTTGCCAATTAGGAACCATTCTGTTTCTCCATGTTCTTTTCTGACAGTAGTCTCTTGTCCTGAATACAGATTCCCATCAAGACTGTCAGATGTGTTGGCACTCCCATGTCTTTAAGGGCATTCTATAGCCTTTCATGATCTATGCAATCAAAGGTCTATGAAACACATGTTGATTTTCTTTTGGAATGTATAATTTATAATATATCAGCAGCTAAAAGACAAAATCTAAAGAAAAGTAATGCTTTGTTGATTTCAGTGGGAGAAATTTAAGCATGTGTTTAAACCAGCTATGGAAATCTCCTCCTCCCGCTCTTCCCAAAGATGATCTCTGGGTGGAAATGAATCACTCCTGGTTCTGGACACTATCTCTTCAGAGTTCAAAACCATTTTAAGTAGGGAGTTCTTTTGCTTAGCTCAATTAATTAGTTAGATTTACTTCCCACCTTTCTCCCAGGACAGTGACTCAGCAGAATTTAAAAACCAGATAGAACTGAAAGCATAACAAATTATAATTTTGAAACCTAAGTAAACCAATCATCATATAAAACTAGATTTAAAAATATTTAAAAGTGCATTAAAATGTACAGCACTCAGTGCTTGATCTCCTTCTTCAAGGCTGCAATCCTATGCATGACTATCTGGGAGTATCCAGATTGAACTCAGTGGAACTTCCTTTGATGCAGGCAGATTCTCTCTATTACACCCCCCTACACTCATTAAAAGTCTCTCTCTCATTCTTGATTCTCTCTATTACACCCTACACTCATTAAAAGTCCATGAGATGCAACCATATCAATGTCTACTCAGAAGGAAATACCATTATGCTTAGTGGGGTTTGAACCCAAGGAATCCTCCTAGGGATTATTTCCAGGGCAGTCTAACTTGGATTAATCTAACTCAAGAACTGCCTGCTTTGACTGGCTTGTGGATCAGTCACAGGATACAATGTCCCTTTCATTTTTTGGATTTGTCCTATTATTGGTACTCTCGCCCTCCTTTCCTCCATCATGCAGCAAGACAATATGCACATTCTGCAATTCCATGCATGTCATGCACACCAAGCTGATTGCAATGGAAGGATAGCAGTGAAGGGCAGTGAAGCTGGCTACTACCATAATCATCACTTAAACATAAAGTGTTGTTTCAATCCATCATAAGCATCTGAAGAAGTAGACTAAAGTCTATGAAAGTTCATGTTACAAACCTCTTTTTTTCTTTTTTTCCAGTTAGTCTCAAAGGCGCTACAAAATCTCTATACATATTTATTCTACAAACTAACACAGCTATATCTTTATCTACCACTATGGTAGATTGAAGTTAAATCCAGACAAAACGGAGGTACTGACAGTCACAGGCCCGAAACCAGATCTGGGAATACAGTCTCCAGTCCTGGATGGAGTCACACTCTTCTCTAAGGACTGTGTTCGCAGCTTGGGGGTACTCTTAGACCCATCGCTTCACATGACTAGTCAGGTGAATGCGGCGGTCAGGAGTGCCTGTTACCAGCTTTGGCTGATACGCCAACTGCGCCCTTATCTGGACATGAGAGATCTAGAAACTGTAGTACATGCTTTGGTAACCTCACATCTGGATTACTGCAACACACTCTACATGGGGCTACCCTTGTGCTCAACCCGGAAACTGCAATTGGTTCAAAACATGTCAGCCAGGTTAATTACCAGAACATCTAGGAGGGAGCACATAACACCAGTGCTTAAATCCCTCCACTGGCTGCCAATTAGTTTCTGGGCATAGTACAAGGTGTTGGTTTTAACCTTTAAAGCCCTACATGGCTAGGGTCCATCTTATCTCAGGGACTGCCTCTCACCATATGAACCCTCCCGCACCCTTCGGTCCTCTGGGAGGAACCTGCTCCAACCCATGAATACTAGGTTGGTGCAGACCTCCCAGAGAACTTTTTCTGCGACCCCCCCCCCCCAGGCTATGGAATGGCCTGCCGGACGAGATCCATCATATCTCCACTCTTGCTGCTTTTAAAAAGGCAGTAAAGACAGATCTCTTCCGGCAGGCCTTCCCGGAATAACATCCCTGGCAATGGCAGAGTTTTACTATGCACCTCCCAGCCTGTCCTACTATATACAGATCTGCCAAGGGACTGTATTGTATTGTGTTTTAATGCATGGTTTTAATTTCTTCTTAATTTAATTCTTTTTTAAGGGGTGGGAGGGTTAGGGCATGGGATTTGGGTATATTTTAACTGCTCCTTGTTTTAATATGTTGTTCGCCTCCCCGATTGCTGAGCAGAGGGGCGGCTTATAAATAAAAATTTATTATTATTATTTTATTATTATGGAAAGCACCAAATTTAGCCAAATAAAGGGGAAAGCCATCAGCCTCTTCAAGAAACTTGCCCAGATACAGACAGATATCTTAATTCTCAACAAGTGTGAACAATGGGATGTCGTTCCTGAGGATCTATGTGAAGGGAGCCCTTTGCAAACTACGTATCATGTAGAGCTCATGGGTTCTACTCAAGCTAATTGGACCTGCAGTAGCCAACACTCCTTTTCAGTTATCTTCAGTTAAACATCTGCACTCCTGTCTGTCCCTGGCTTTCAGTCCATCATAAGCATCTGAAGAAGTAGACTAAAAGTCTATGAAAGCTCATGCTGCAAACCTCTTTTTTCTTTTTTTTTCCCAGTTAGTCTCAAAGGTGATACAAAATCTCTATACATATAAAGTGCTACAGTTTTGGTGTCATTCTGTATTGCCAAAACATTTTACATATCTTTGGTGTCGATGTAAAAGAATAAGTCACAACCAATAGATGAAGCACCCCTTGCTCCCTCTCATTCCATCATTTCCGTTTCCACTTGTGGAGTTACCCACCCAGCCTAGGTGTCACTTACTCCAATATCTTATACCAAATTTTCTGAATTGTCCCATCATCAACCAAGAGGCGGATTGAAAAAAATATTGTCCCCTGGATGAACATCCCAAGAAGCTTGGAGCTTATCCTGTCCAACTCGAATGTTTTGTCAGGGCAGGCCACTCCATATGCTTTCAAGAAACCCATCACAGCTTGATGTTGTGACAGTTCGATCAAGCCGTATCCAAAGCAGAATTGTGGGAAAATCAGAAAAACATGCCTCAGGGTTTCACAGAGGTTGTACAAGCCCTGAAAGAAATAAAATATTGCTGGTCAGCATGTATTTAAATGTGTGGAATTATATTTTTTTAAAAAAACACCTCAGTTGAACTGATTGCAACAAATGGTGACATCTAGCTTGCAGAAGGACTGATCACATTAATCTGGGTAATGGCCCATTCAGCACAGTGGAATCCCCATACTTTGGCTGCATTTAACTTGCATTCCAATCACTCTTCAATGCTTATTCATACCCAAAGGGCCTTTGTGAGGTCAGCCAGCCAGATAAGAAAATCTGGTACTGGAGACTATGCTAGGCAGTAGCCTGTCCTAAATTCCAGACAGCCTTTCCAAGGAAGCTATGTGTGAAAATAACACCTGACATGCAGTGAAAAGTTGGCCTTTGTGGCAAACACCTATACTTCTTGTCATGAAGAATGAGTAATGCAGCTGACATTTGAGTATTGGACATGTCAGATATACAATAAATTATCATGTGGAGACAGAGCCAGACACCTGCAAAGGACATATCAGTGTCAATCAACACGCTGTCTGCTTTTGGCCACAGCACTTTTGTAAAGATTTTTCTTTTCTTGGTGTTTTTTGTTTGTTTGTTTGTTTGTTTGGTTTGGTTTTTTTACTGTTCACATGCCTTTAAGGAAAATTTCTTGAATGTGAAGTCAGGAAGGATGTGTGTCTACAATGAAAGTTGACAAGGATGTCTGTTTAAAAACAAGAGCTGTCTTTAAGGAGGGAATGCTGGTGTTTCAACTTTGTATCACTGCAGGGGTGTAGCTACAAGGGAGGGAAATAAGGGCATTCCCCCCAGTAAGATATCTTTCCCTCCCCATGAAATTTTACTTGATTGAGTCCCAATATTTCTAGCATTGCCATAACTTAAAACTTCAATTAAGTATTTATTAAATAGAGTTTAGGCATCCAAAGAAAAAGGCAGGCAACGTGACCAAGGGAATGTGAACACATAAAGCATAAGAGTTGTGGGTGTTCACCATTTTCAGTATCTCATTCTTTTCAGTGCTAGAAATTTGGGACTGAAGAAAAATTCATGGGGGGGGGGGGCAATGCTCTGATTTTGCTACCCCATAGTGTATCATCAGACTTTTATGGTGATGAGAATACTCTCCTTTCATCTTTAGATAAATCAGTTTCCTTGTTGGTTCTTACAATACATTTTCACTTTTTAATAAAAATAGATAGCATGTCCATTAGAACACAGTCTTCAAGCATCAGGTACTGCCAACAGGCATGGAAAGGCTGACATTTCAGTACAAGAACAGACTGTCCTCAAAACTAACTCTTCTCTCTAACATTTGTTGTGTTATCTTCTGTCATCAACTTGGATCTTGGCAACTCTATGAATAAGAGACCTTCAGGACACCATGTTATCAAAAGCTCCACTCAAGTCCTGCAAATTCAGGACTGTGACTACCTTGATTGAGTCCGTCCATCAATAATGAGGTGTTTTTCCCCCCTACTGCTTCTTTCTTTATCAAGAATTATCATATATAGTATTTTAATGAGTCATGTCATCATATGATATAGCCAAAGTAGCATAGCTTCAGTGTAATCATTTTGGCTTATAGGGAGTGCTAAGGTTTTATTTCCCCTGAGTCCCATTTATTATAGCAGTCAACAGTACCCGTAGAACAATCCTCCTCCACCACACTGCAAATGAGTTGATTCTCTTCCTGTCCACTTTCTTCACTGTCCAACTTTTATAACTGTACATGGAAATCAGAATTACAATGGCATGAATAATCCTAACTCTGGTATTCAATGATACATCTTTATACATGAGGATCTATCTAATTGTTTAATAGTTGCCCTTCAAGGTCCTACTTTTCTTTTCATTTCCTGACTGCAATCTTCATTTTGACTTACGACAGAGCCAAGGTATACTAAGGGAGGTTGCAGACTGCCAGAATAGTGCAAATTGAGTCCACTTTTAGGGTTAGGGTTAGTGCTAGGGAATCATGGGAAATGTTTTTTTTCCTGAGACATTGAGCCTTCTCTGTCAGAGAGCTCTGGTGCCACAATAAAATACAGTTCTCATGATTCCCTAACCCTAACCCTAACCCTAAAAGTGGACTCAATTTGCACTATTTCTGGCAGTCTGCAACCCCCCTAAGTCTTGTGACTATTCTGATGCCTTCATCATCCACTTTGAAATTATGTAAATAATCTATGACCATTATTTTTGTTTTCTTAATGTTCAACTCTAACTAATTTGCACTTTTTTCTTATCATACCATCACCACCACCATACTCAATCCAAACAGTTACTAATAGTGCACATAGATAAATTAACCTCTGCACCATACTGGGGTAAATATATCCATCTATATAATTTGCAACCCTTTAGCTTTAGTATAGTGATGGTGGCAGTGGCATCATTAGAGGTGTGTGGAGAGTGTGGACCACACCAGGTGACACCCTAAGATGAGGTGACAGCACTGCTTCTCAAACATCTGCTTTTTGGCAGAAATGGGCTGTGGCATTTGCCTGTGTCCCTTTAAAATGTTGAAGAGATGGTGTGACTGAGGTGAGGCTCAGTGGGATGAGAAAGGAGATGCCTCAAGTTTTTTAAATCATTTTTTATTCTTTTTAAATTTTCTTTAAAAACATAACCTTTTACCAAATTTTCACTTCAATCACATGAAAATGCATTGAGGTTGTGAGTATGATATTTTAATTTAAAGATATAATTTTAACCTTGCTAGTTCTTTAATGTCACAACTATTGCCATTACAGTCGGTGAGATGCAGGAATTATGATTAATGGGTAACATTAGTAGAAAAAACATTGCTAAAGATTCTGTATGGTGTATGATGGGGGTGGGGGACAACACTATGAGTTACTGCACCACGTGATGCCAACCCTAATGATGCCACTGGGTGGTGGTAGCAATTTCCAACTATAAGCCAGGATAGTTTTTGCAGCTACCAAAAGCACATTTGTCTTTTTTAGTTCCATCTTTCAAATAGTTAGAAAGGTTAGGAAGCCTTATCTCTATCAATCTTATCTCTATTATGCACTGAACATTTAAAGACTGGGTCAGTCATTAATCAGAATAGAGACTGTAGTCAAGAAATCAGAAGAAGACTAGGACTTGGAAGGGCAGCTATGAAGGAACTATACAAGATCTTAAAGTGTAAAGATATATCATTATATCTTTGAAAATTAACATTAACATTGTTCATACCATCATATTTCCAGTTTCTATATATGGTTGTAAAAGCTGGACAGTGAATAAAACTGATAGGATGAAAATCAACTCATTTCAAATGCGGTGCTGGAGACCAGTTCTACAGATATTGTGGACTGCTAAAAGAGACAAATAAATGAGCAAATCAAGCTTGAACGTTCTCTTGAAACCAAGATGACTAAACTGAGACTGTCATGCTTTGGCCATATCATGAGAAGACATGATTCACTGGAAAAGATAATAATGCTTGGTAGCAGGCAATAGGAAAACAAGAAGACTGGGTTCCAAACGGATAGACTCAATCAAGGAAGCCATGGTCCTGAGTTTGCAAGACCTGAACAGAGCTGTTGATGACAGGGTGACTTACTGCCTGTACAGACTGCCAGAAATAATCCAGCTTGAGACCACTTTAACTGTCCTGGCTCAGTGCTAGGGAATCATGGGAATTGTAGTTTTTTTCTGAGGCATTGAGCCTTCTCTGTCAGAGAGCTCTGGTGCCACAATAAACTACAATAAAGTTCCCATGATTCCTTAGCACTGAGCCAGGGCAATTAAAGTGGTCTCAAGCTGGATTATTTCTTTCAGTCTGTATAGGTCCTTAGAGATCTCTCATTCATAAGTCACCATAAGTCGAAGTCAACTTGATAGTAGTTACCAACAACAACAACCACTGAATAATGCATAACATTTCATGACAATCTATTTGAAGTTTAGGACATAACTACAAGTCAGAATACAAATCTGTTCATTGAACATTGTACTTTCAGTGTATTAGCATGATAAATCTTATTTAACTTTTGAGGAGTCAAATGCATCTCTACATTATTTTGTTCTGCATCTCCCCTTAAAGGAGCTCACTACAAAAAGCAGTCTATTTTCTATACCAAAAGTAGTATACAGGGAAGAGGAGCTGAAATTCTCTCTCTACTGTACGTAAACACACATAACCTCAACTCTTTCTGTTTTCCTGTGCATTAACCAGCTATGCATTGAGAGATAAATTCTGTATCTATATCTTTGGCAGCAGAACCTCACTGCTTTTGTCCACTGCCTTAACCCAATGACTGTAACTAAGAGGATGCGCAGTTGCTAACCAAAGTGAGCTCAGAGCTGAGGAATGGGGCAATGAATCCACGATTTGTTTCTAAGATTCTGATCCCCATAACTAAATAGATTCAGAATTTGTTTAGCTCTGTTCAAACCCTGGACTGGGTTCACCACTCCATGAACATGGGATTCACCAGCCTCGCTGGTAGCCACTGAGAACTATGTTTTCTCCAACCATTTCTCCTTATATGAACTGAGAGCACTACCAAGAGATTGACTAGGAGTCTGTAAAAGCCTTCTATGAGCAGGCTTTGTCATCTAATATATGCAATGGTATGGGACACCTCCCTTCCTGCCTCAAAAATAAAGTAATACTCGGCCTCAATTCTTCAGAAGTAAAAGAGTAGTTTCTTCCTCTGCTCCTGAAGTGGCATGCATTTTGGAACTTTTGTACAGATGTGAAAGCTAATGACATGCCATCAGGATTTTTACCTGATCTGTGGGCTTTTCCTGGGAAAGTAGAAACACAGTTGCATGAGTGATGATTGTATTGATGCCAAAGAACAAGTTGATGCAGACATAAACTATAAAGGCCATTCCAGTTTCCTTGAAGATTCCAGCCAACAAGTACATCCATGAAAATGTTGAATATCTGCAGGGCATTCATAACAATAACAACAACAGAAAATATAACCACACAAAAGACCATCAAAACCAGTAAAGTACTTCGTTTAATGAGTGACATATATAGGTGAAAAAAACATGTTTCTTTTCATTCTTCCATTTTAGCAAGGACAAAAGAAACAATAAAACTGCCTGATGCTGACCATGACTTTTCTAGAAGTACATGAAAACTAGGAAAAATGAGAGGAAAGAATGTTATGGCTTCTGAGGTGACTTGAGTTAGAGTGGACATTAAATGATTTTTAATCAACAGGAGGCTAAGTGAGTTCAGCGTGACATAATTCATTGCTTTATTTATTTATTTATTTATTTATTTATTCATTATTGTTTTCCTGCTGAAATGTGGCTACAAGATGGCATATTCAAAACTCAAACTTTTTTTAATGAATGTACTGCTATAGATATAGATAGGTGACAAGAAAGGAAGAGAGATTATGGCTGAAATGTTATAATATTACAATGTTTTAGCTTTGTTTCTTAGTGTGCATCTATACTGTTGAAATAATGCAGTTTGACACAACTGCCATAGCACTATCCTACAGAATACTGAGATTTGTAGTACTCTTTGGCAGAGAAAGCTAAAGACTTTGTAAAATTGCAAATTCCAGGATTCCATAGGATGGAGCTACAGCTTAAAACTTAAAAGTGATGGTCTTAAAAAGTGGTGTTCAACAGCATTATTTCTACAATGTAAATGCACTCTCAGAAAATAATAAATTGATTCAATGGTCTAATGTAGTTGGGGTTAATCAATAGGATTAGGCCGAGAAAACTTGTCTGAATTGATACAGATGATTGCTTATGATCTGAATGAAACAAAAGTCTTATAGGCAGCACCTCCATTCATTGCAATTGTTTCACACCAAACCACTGAGGTAACAAGCAGGGAGGGTAAATTAAGACTGGTGGAAAAAGTTATCATATGCTCTTCTGTAGGAGACAACAAGGCAATGCATAGATCCTTGTCAGACTCAAAGCATTTTTCTTAAGGCTTTTTCACACTACACTGTTATAGCACCATGATTCCATTTTAAGTGTTATAGTAACATCTTCTAGAATCCTAGGATTTGGATTTTTCATGAGACAGTGGAGCTTCCTGGCTGAGAATGAAAAACACCCTCCTCTTCAGACTGAAAATGCAAAGAAGGATTCTATAGGTTGTTGCCATGAGAGTTAAAAAGTGGAACCACAATGCTATAATTGTGTAGTGTGAAAAGGCCCTTAAAGCCCTTTGCAAAACCCAAAAATGACATAATTCAAGAAGGTTGGGACACTCATAGAGTAGATACTCAGTGCCTGTACTTATCAGAGTTAAGGAAGCAGAGAATTAAATTCAGCTTCAGTTAAACTGAAAAAAAATATCCTTACCCAAACAAGAAGAGAAGTAGGAATACCGCCAACAGGTTATTGTCATTGAAGAAAGCTGGTATTTGAAAAACTGAAATTATTCCTATTGAGAGTGTAACAGGTATCAGAAAGTAAACCTGTGGGATGATAATAATTGGAAGTAATTATCATAAGCCTAACACTAAACCCATTTATTATAACAGGACATGCACATTACATCTGGAAAGCATTTGGTCTCCACTGTATGAAAAATACCACACGTCCTTATGGTAGATATATGGAACTACATCTTGTTACACTAGAATAATTTCCATGCCCTCTTTTTGTTCAGAGTCACTGACATGGATCTGAGTCACCACTCCATATAACATTACCCAGATGATTAAAAATCTTTGGGACTTCTGGTGGTAATGGCGAGTGTGAAGATCACCACACTGGAAGGCTCCGAGTGGTGATCACTTGTTGCAGGGGCTAGGTCTGTCCTGGGGACTTCAGGACAGAAGAAATCCCCCTCCCCCATAAAGGGAAATCAGAGGGGCTCATGATCTCAACTGATTCGTTCCCAGAGTGTCCACAAAATAAGAAAGAAAGAAAGAAAGAAGTAGGCCAAAGCCCAAGACAACACTGAGGACAGTGCAGAAGGGAGCTCCAGATGCGGATCAGGCAAGCCATGTCTATGGCAAGCCACCACTGAGTGGCACAAGCACCGCCCCCACTTTTTTTCTTTTCATCTTCAAGAAGTAAGCATCTTGTAAGAAGAAAGCTAAAACACTCCTTCAATAAAGTCCCTGCTACACAAGCTTAGCAATAATAAGGGCAACACATACATGAATCTTGGACTTTAAAATCAAAGAGATTCGCTCAAGAGGAGCGTAGTGTGACAGGCTGAAAATTGAAAAAAGAGTAAAAGCAAATATAAAGTGAAATCTGGTGACAAAATTGGACTATTACATTTATTGAATTAATTGAATACCAATCAAATTATGTTATTAATGAGACCACAATATTAATTGGAGTATTATATTTCATTAATTGGACTACCATGTTAATTGGATTATTATATTAAAGAATTAATTGGACTTAAGTATATTAATTGCAACAAGTAAATGGACATAAAGTGCAAGTGACTACTGGAAACGGAGATTAAAGGACAATTCAGTAGGATGATAATAGAAATTAAATAAAAAGAGGAAACTAAAGAATCAAAGAGACAACTGAAAAGAATTGAAATTATTAAGAATGGAGGTTTGAAACAAAAATATTTAAAGAGAAATTTAAGGAAGAAAGAAACAAAGACAGACATTCTTAAGAAGAACAAAGATCCAAAGCATTGTATCCCAACATAACACAGGAATATCATATAGAAATATTTAAGAACCTGGCTATAGAAAGTCCACCGATTAAGTTGATATATTTCTCTTATGAACTGGAGTTTATACATTATTTGATACTGAAATCTGAGATTTGATTACTGATGTTTGATATTTAGTACCTGATGGTCTTCATCTTGTAATTGATAACTTTTAATGTGTAAAGGAATTGATTAGTTTAATTAATTAGCAAATTGATTTATATAAACCTAAAAGGGAGGAGTTTGATATAGCAGGGATTGTGATATTGACTGTATCTTTAATCAATGATTAAGTTGAGAAGCTAAAGAAATATAACTAAATTTGGACTTAGAGCACTGTAGTGGTTTAGTGATTAACAGAAATTAAATAAATAAATAATTGGAAGAGATAAAATAGAATAGAACTCTTAGACTGATATTGCTACTGTTTTTTTCTACCATACAAGTAAAAGAGAAAGTTAATTGAAGTGTGCTAGTGTAAGCAAGATAGTGACCTTGAAACTGGGACAGATGAGAAGAATTCCAATATACAAATGGCTCTGTACTTAGTCTTGTGTAACTAAAACAATAAGACAAGATATAGAGGAGAAAATCGAGGGGAAAGCGACCTCTAGTGAAAAATTAAAATGGTGAAAGGGGAGAAACTCAATTAAATAGACAGAAAGTGTTAAAGTGAGAGAGAAAATTTGTGATTAAAGAACTAAATATTTTCTCCTCTATATAAATC
Source organism: Phrynosoma blainvillii (assembly GCA_026167975.1). Classification (NCBI taxonomy): domain Eukaryota; kingdom Metazoa; phylum Chordata; class Lepidosauria; order Squamata; family Phrynosomatidae; genus Phrynosoma; species Phrynosoma blainvillii. Next base: position 224,243,837 of record JANUYF010000001.1, on the reverse strand, counting down.
TGTATATATTGCTTCACTTTTGACTCTTTAAGGGTAGTACCTGTTTGTCTAGCACTAGTGATATTGCAAATTACTGGATATATAGAGAGTAATAGATTTGAAAATTGTGTAGTAAACTAATAAGAAACCAAAATGGCAACAGGGGAAAAAGCTGCTTCACCAGAGGAGGCCATCAATACAAATATCTATGGAAACGTCTGAACAAAACAAAATTATGTTGGGCAAAATAAGAAGAATTTGTGAAGAGATGAGATTAAAAACTAAAATGAAACAGGAAATGAGACAAGAGATCAAGAATGAGCTGGCAGAAATGAAACAGACCTCAGAAAAAATAACCATGGATATGGGCAAAGTGACAATAAAGTAGGTAAACTGGAAAGTAATGTTAAACAATTGGAAAACAAAATGGAAAGTTATCTAAACAACAACAGGAAGATCAAGAATTGCTAATGAGGTTGAAAATGAGGAAGCCCACAGTCTTGGTTTCATTTTTGACTGCTCTTTATCATTTATCCCTCAGATTCAGGCCACAGCTAAGGCCTGTAGATTTTTCTTTGTAATATTTCCAAAATCCGTCCATATCTCTCTCCTTCTACTGCAAAGACTTTGGTCCATGCCCTAGTGGTCTCGCGCCTCGACTACTGTAACTTTCTCTTGGCAGGGCTTCCTCTCTCTCACCTCCACCCATTGATTTCCATTCAGCACTCAGCTGCCCGTATCATCTCACTCGCTCGTCGATATGACCATGTCTCCCTCCTTTTGTCATCCCTTCACTGGCTCCCCTTTCCCTTCCGCATTCGATATAAGCTTCTTTTGCTCACCTTCAAAGCCCTGCATGGGCTCGCCCCTCCCTATCTCTCTGAACTTCTTTTTCCCTACACCCCCTCTCGTTCCCTCCGTTCTGGTAACCAAGGTCTCCTGTCCCAGCCCTGGATTTCCACTGCCCCGTCCCGGATCCGTCCCTTTTCGCTCGCTGCCCCTCACTCCTGGAACCTCCTTCCCTTACAACTACGACTCAGCACGTCCCTAACCAGCTTCAAAGCCGAGTTAAAGACTGCACTGTTTAGGGAAGCGTTCCCAGGGAGTCTGTGATCGTGACCTGGTTGTTCCTGATGCGTGACCAAATTTGGATATTTGATGTTTTAACTTGTTTTTTATGATGTTTTAATTTGTTGTTTTACTTTTAGATTGTATGCCACAGGCAGGCTTTTTATATATTCTGGATTTTTATTTGGTTTTGTACAGCGCCGTGTACATCTACAGCGCTTAATAAATAAGCTAATAACAATAATAATAATAATAATAAAAAATCAAACAGAGAGAAAACTGTTTTAAATTATGAAGACTGCCTGAACAAAACAACAAAAAAATTATATAAATTCCTAACCCTAATTTTGGCAGAATTCATAGAGGAGCCAGCTTAACAATTCCCATGGGAACTGGACAGACTGTATAGAATTAATTCTAAAGCTGCGAGAACTAGAAACCTGCCATGGGACATAGTGGTATATTGTATAAGAAAGCAGACAAGAGATCTAATCATGCCGCAAAACTTCAAAAAAGATCTAGTAATAGAAGGTAAAGTGATTCAGATCTTTAAAGATGCTCCTGGAAAGATATTGAGAATGAGATGAGAACACGCTTTCCAGACCAACCAGCTTAAGATTTATGGAATTCCATCTAGGTGGGAAGATATAGAAGGGATCTCATTAACTTGGAAAGAAAAATGATTCAGATTAAACATGATCAAAAAAGCAAGTGACTTTTGGGCTAATAATCAGAAGGAAATAGAAAGAGAGAAAAATGGAAATTCGAAAGAGGAAAGATATGGCAAAAGGATACTGGGAAGGACAAGACTGCAAGAACCTTGCAGAAAGAAAAAAGAAGAAGAAAGTAAACAAGGAACAGAAGAGGAAGAAGGAGAAGATGGAGAAAGCAAGGGGGGTGTCATAAATTTGTTTACTATTGAATAAGTATAATAAGGAAAGTAGAAGAATATAATTATAGGTAAAAAAAGATTCCCAACCATTGATCTCTTGTGTATATTGTATATTGTTCTTTAATTTTCAAAGTGATTTGATAAAAATATTATCTTGGAACGTTAAAGAGCTGAACTCTCCTGAATAATGAAAGAAAAACAAAATTGTGATATAGTATGTCTACAGGAATCGCTAATTAAACCTAAAGATATGAGACTTGTTGTAAAGAAGTTAGGCAAAGAATATGTATCTACAGCAGATAGAAGTAAAAAAGGGAATGATACTTTATATAAGCAATCAAATAAAATCAAGTGAAATCTTTAAAAATAAAAAAGGATATTGGTTAGGAGTGGAAATTATCTGGAAGAGTAAGAAAATATTATTAGTAAGAATTTATGGCCTCCAAGAAAATAAAGGAGAATTCTACTTGAAAGTGTACAATAAAGTGTTAGAATTAGATAACGAAAATATAATTTCATTGAGAAATTTTAATTAGACAGCAAATTAGATAAAGAAATAAAATCAAAACAAGGTAAACTACCTAAATCTTTTTTCAATTTAATAGACAACTTAGCATTGGTAGATAATTGGTGATATTTGTACAATCAGAATAGACAATACATCTTTTACTCAGACAGACATAATTCATTAGTGAGAATAGACTTATTTTTAATCTCAAAAATTTTAATTAAGTGAAGTTAGAGTAGTAGAGGTTTTACCTAGAGCTATATCAGATCACAATCCCCAAATGTATATATGGAAGAACAACATAAAGTGAGAAAATAGAAATTAAATGAAACTTTACTAAAGACCCAGAAGTTGTAGAGAAGGCAAGAAATATAATACTGTTTTTGTGTTTTGTTTTGTTTTTGAAGAAAATATGAATAAGGGCACAAAGATGTCTGTGGTCTAGGATACTAGCAAATACTAGCAAAGCAGTCTTAAAGGTTTTTTAATGTGATACTACAGAGAAAGAAAAGGCAGAAAATGAACATACTGCAAAAATTAATGATAGAAACAGCAGATAGCTTAAAAGTAGACCCACACAACAAAAAGACAATAAAGGAATTAAATACACTCAAAAAACAGGTATCGATAGAAATGGTAAATGAGTTAGAGAGGAATTTAAAAAGAGTGAATCAATATAATTTTGAACACTGAAACAAAATGGATAAATGCCTGTTAGCAAGATTAAGAAAGGAAAAGGAAAAAAAAAATCAGATCATTAAAATTAAAGAGGGAACAAAATATATACACAACATGAAAAGATCAAAGAAGTCTTTTATAACTTTTATAAGAATTTGTATGCAGAACAGCTGATAGACAAAGTAAAGCTAGATGAATATCTGGAAAAAGAAGAAATAACTAAATTGAGAGAATCCCAGAAATACTAGAAGCAGAAATTTCAGAGGAAGAAATATTAGAAACCATTAAGCAAGTAAGGAGGGCAAATCCCCAGGTCCAGATGGATTCCTAGCATCTTATTATAAAATATTTAAGAATGAATTATACAAGCCATTACAATTGACGATAAATAGAGCAAGGGAAGAAGAGCTACCAGAGATATGGAAAGAAGCTGACATAACCCTAATACCTAAAAAGAAAAAGAACTTGGAAGGTCCAGCAAATTAGTGGCCCATCTTGCTACTCAACAGTGATTATAAAAAAATGTCAACAATATTAGCTAACAGATTCAAGTCATGCCCAAAAGAAATGATAGACAAGGATCAAAGGGTTTTTGTTTGTTTGTTTGTTTGTTTTTTTGCCAAGAAGACATATTGAAGACAATCTGAGATATATTATGAATATCATTGAATATTATGAGAAACAGAATGACAGGAAACTAGGACTGTATTTTTTTTCTTTGAAAAAAACATTTGACTCGTTAAATTGGCAATTGCTAATGCAAATTATGATAAGAATGAATCTTGGCAATAATATTATAAAGTGGATCAGGGGAATATATGGGAAACAAAAAGCACAAATAATAATTAATGGAGACAAAACCCAACCATTACAGATAAACAGAGGGACTAGACAAGGGTGCCCTTTATCCCCCTTGTTCTTCCTTGTAGCAATAGAACTATTAATTGGGAAAGTTAAGAAAGATGATAATTTGCAAGCGGTGAAAGTAAAGAAATATAAATATAAAATTAGGGCATTTTCAGATAACCTGGTGGACAACCTAGAAAACCCAACTGAAAATATAGAAACATTAATGGAAATAATGAAGTATTTGGAGAAATTACGGGATGTAAAATTAACAGACTAAGTCAGCTATTATTACAAAAAACATGGATTCTAAACAAGAAGAAAAGCTGCAAGAAAGAGCAGGGGTAGAAATAAAGAAAAAAGTACAATATTTAGGAATTCAAATCACAAAACCCCCCCAAATGAATTATTCAAAAATAACTACACAAATCTATGAAAGGAGATAAGGAAAGAGCTAATAAATTGGAATAGGCTTAACATCTTACTTCTTGGAAGAATATCAGTGATTGAGATGTTTATCTTGCCAAAAATGTTATATTTATTCCAAACACTACCAATTATAACAGGAAATAAACCTTTTAAGATATGAAATTGGGATATCTCGTCATTTTATGGCAAGGAAAGAAACCTAGGTAAGACTTAAGATATTACAAGATGTGCATGAAAGAGGAGGATTAGCATTGCCCAATTTAAAGCTTTATTTTGATGCATGTTGTTTAGACTGGATTAAAGATTGGGTTAAATTGGAAAATAAAAGGATGCTAGAATTGGAAGAAGGAGGATTAAAATTTAGTTTTCATGCATATTTGCTGTATGAAAAAGAAAAAAGTAATCACTTATTTAATAATTACTGTATTATTCATTGTTAAAATTTGGAAAAAATATAACAAAAATTACCTATGTGGGCATCGTCGCAAGAAGCTTTCTATAGGAAAGAAATGTTCAGGGAAGGGAAATGGTGCATTTATAAAGATTTAGTGGAAATCCAAATGGGGGAAATCAGAATACATACACAAGAAGAGTTATAAGAAAAGGGATTTAATTTAGGTTGGTTTCAATATAGGCAATTATATTAGAAAGCTATATTGGACATAAAATTATTTGGTGTGAAGGATAAAAAACTGAATAAGAAGAAATAATATGTGGCGATAAGAAGAAAACAATAGGATTATTGTATAAATCACTGTTGAAGAATGAGATGGAAGAAGAGGTAGTGAAGAATACAATGATTGTATGGGCAAATTATGTGGGGCACACAATTCAATTGTCGTAATGAGAAAGAATCTGGTTAAAGGGTATGAAATACACAGTATCCCAGAACATAAAAGAGAACTGGTATAAAATGTATGTAAGCCCCCCCAAAAATGGCAAAAATATGTAAGAAAAGTGATAGTAAGTGTTGGAAGTGTGGTGAAACCTCAGGGACTTTCTTTCATTGTTGGTGGACTTGCAAATACATGAAGAAATATTGGAAAATGATCAATGAACTAATTAGCGGGATAATAAATAGAAAACTAGAAATGAAACCAGAAAATTATTTACTTGGAATATTTGAAGAGGAAATTGAGAGGAAATTTGGGAAAATTCTGTTCTATTTGGTCAGGATTGCTAGGATCACATTTGCACAAAAATGGAAGGAAAAAGAAATCCCAAGCAAAGAAGACTAGATATGTAAGTTATATGATGTATTAGAAATGGATAAATTAACATGTTTTTTAAGGGATAATTCCCTAGAGAAATTCAATAATGAATGGGAGAAAGTTATCAAGTTTATAAGAGAGCAATGGGGGGATATAGTAACTGTAAATTTGATTTAGAGGTAGATAATAGACTGATAAGATTTATGTGAGTTAAAGTAGGTGTTAAGGTTATAAAATTTGGAGACAATTAATATACAGATGTGGAAAACTTTGAAATATAAAAGGTTCATGAATTGAACAGGAGAAGCAGAAGGTTAGAGATACAAATTATAGTAGTTGAGAGTAAAACTAAGGGCATTACTAAGGAGGCCAATATGAATACGAAGAAAGTATGAATAATAGTGAGAAAGTTAGAATGTATGTTAGTATGAAGTTAATATGAACTGGTTTTTAGGTGGAAGGGAAAGAATTAGAGAAAAGATATAGATGAAGAGGGTAAGTACTCTAGAGGGAAAGAGGTTCTCCTATCTATCATTCCTCTTGGTCCTGTCAAATGATCATTTTTGTATCTTGTTATGCAAATATCCTCATATAGTATTTTGATTTGTCTACTTATGATTGCTTTTCTTTTCTTGTAGGGCAAAGTGAAATAACTTGAGTGCCATCCCAGCTTCTAATTAGCAGTAGCCACAAGACTTTCCAGTGTTTTCCTTTAGTACTTTATTGCATGGGGCGAAAAAGCCAGCTTACTTTTCCCAAACTGAATTCTAATTCGGGCTGCATCTGGGTGCTATCATATATAAATTGCCACAGAATCTGCTGGCTGAATACATCCCGGATGTAGCCTGAGTCCCAGGCACACTCAGCTGGGCCTTTTTTGAAGTCGGTAATATCCCGACTTTAAAAAACAGCCACCGAAGTGCTCCGGTGACCCAGGCTGCATCCTGGATAAGGTCCTTAGGAACAAGGATTGCTTGTCAGCAGGGATTCACTAAGAAAGTATCAAGTTGCAGCATACCACTGCATTAGTTTCAGTCTGCTGAATATTGATTTCAGTTAGATCATCAGGATGCTTTCAAGTGGATGATTTATAAATAAACCATTTCACAGCAAGCATCTAATGCATGAAAAGAGGCATGGCAGTTACACTGAGGCTGGAACAAAAGAGTGGGTCTGGTTACCCCTTCAGTTCTAACCAATTCTGTGTGGTTGGTTAGTTGGTTGAGAAATGTAGGTGCACTGACCATTTAGATGTGGCTTGTAATAACTTGCATGAGAGAAAACAAGAGTTATTTCATAATGTAAAGGGCTGAAGGACAGAATGAGATGATAGTCCACATAAATGTTCTGCTGAACTCTCATGGAAATGTGCTCTACATCTAATCCAAGTACTAGTGAAGACAGCCAAGCCCCTAGAGGCCCTGAAACCTTTAGAATTCCCAACAGGAGTGCTGTTCCTATCTTTCAATTTGCAGGTATATTTCGTATGGCTCACTGAGCCCTTAAGGCTTAAACCATGTTGGAAGGAGCTTCTTCTGCAAGATATGCAAAATTTGTAGAGGAAGTAGAAAGTATGCCAAAACAATTAACATTAACCTTTTGACCTAATCACTGGAAAGTGTTTGGTGTTAAGAAGCAATGACTGGACAAGGGTTCAACCCATCCTAATTATGGGGTGGGGGGGATGTCTTAGCATGGTCTGGATAAAAGTGGTAATCCACATTTGTTGCGATTGTTTAAGTGGCACTTCCCCCCCCCCCCAATTTTACTAAACACCAATAAAGTGTGTGTGTGTGTGTGTGTGTGTGTGTGTGGCACACACACTCTGGGTTAATATCCTGTATTTTTCTTGTATTCATCCACTCCTGATTTATTGCCACATTTCATTTTCATATCATTTTAATCAGTGCCTTATATTCATTCGGATGAATGGTCTGTCTAGACCATTACTGTTGACATTATCTGGCAGTGACTCTCCAGGGTATTTAGAAGGGAATCTTTTCCCAGCTCTCTCTGGAGATGCTAGCAATTGAAAATGAAGTCATTTGACCAAAAAGGGTCGGTCTTGTTACTGAGCTGCCGGCTTTTCCTTGTCTGAATGCTTTCTCTGGACTACCCTGGGGCTTGGTGGAGATAAGAAAAGGTTCGCAATGATTTGCAGATTTTGCTCACTTTTAAATTACACAGACTCAAAGCGAGCTTTTATAAATAGCACAGTATGTGCATCCAGTTCTGTCAAATTATTTCTCTGTTTTAACTAGAAGAACTCCTGAATCTCTCCAGTGTAAAACTGAGACACAATTCATAACTATGAATGGGAAAATCTGTCAATTTTTGTTCCCCTCAGCATATCATTCTTCTAAAACATTATTTTGTGTCTCAATTTCATGCCATTTTTAAGCCCACAAAAATGAATTTTCTCAAGCATTTTCTAATGAACTGTTTAATATAGATATTAGTGTATGTGCTTTTTCTAACATACCCATCTTTGCAAGCAACTTCTATTAACACAATGCATTTGCATCTATATGTTTAGCAGTGTATTCATTTTTGAGCTGACTTTCTACTAATTTACATATTTGTGCATGTTTTTGACACAAAAATCTAGGAAAGTGTGTATTTCAATATACAAATGCATTTTAGTTAGTTTATTGAAGGAGTGAGCAACTGAGATTGTCCAATTTTTTGTTTTTAACAGCATCTCCCATCAGCCCTAGCCAGCATAGCTAATACTGAGGGGTTATGGGAACTGCAGATCAAAAATTGCTGGAAACTACATGGAAACTCAGATTGAAATGAATTTCTTCCCCCATCATGGTTTAAAACTGATGATAATTTGGTAGATTTTATGCACACACAACATTTTCTTTGCAGAAAGCAAAAAATTCTGCACAAAAAAATATTTCTATACAATTTCATTATTTTTGTGCAGAAAAAGCTGTCTCCACTGCAGAAGATTCCCACTTCTGTGCAAATGTTGTGCAAAATAAGCCCTCCATTACGCCATTTACTGTAGGGAAAACAGCTTTTTCCACACAGAAAATAGTATCTCTGCAATTCTATGCAAAAAGCTTTTTCTGTGCAGAAAATGCTGTTTTATGCACAAAGCAACATACAGACTTTCTGCAGAATAAGTCCCAAATTGCAAAGATTTTCATCAGTCCAAGATTCTTTTCATCAGAGTTTCTTGATGCTTAAAAAAATTGTTCTCCAAACATTTGTCACATATTTTCAAATATTTTCATTCCTAGATTTGAGTCCCTTGTTGGGCGAAAGGTGGAGTATAAATTAAATCCAATCACAATAATCATAATAAAATAAATACAAATACTAAAACAAACATTGTCTTGTTGTGAGAGTTACTGAGTGCCTGCATTTCCTTCTGGATTAAGAGGCTCAGTGGAAAATGAAACAGGAACACGGCATAGGACATGTATGAACAATCTCCCATAAAGATGAGTGCTTTTAAAGCCAAACTATGGGAGGGGGCTGAAAATTTGATCTAAACTCCATATTTGGGGGAGGAGGGTTGTTCATCCTTTCCTCTAGGCTTAGTTTTCAATTAAAACTTTCGCCTACCGAGGAAAGAAAACATATTTGCAGAATCACTAAGGACTTTCCTGCACAAGCGTCATTCTCAACACCATCACATTCTCTTCCTTAACCCTACCTCCCTGTCCTATGACCTACCCAGCACATCTTTTGAGTTTTTAAATTTAAATTTATTTTTGATTTTACTTTTTCACTCAATTCTGGAGCTCTGCTACTGTGATTTAAGATTTTTTAAAAAAGAAAACGGGGGAAATTGAAGGTAATCAGGTTGCTTGAGAATAGTGAGGGGGATGAGGGACAGGGGAGAGAAGGGGACACTGACACTATGTGAGTCCCAATAACATAACTGTCTCAGCAGCAACATTTTGCACCTGAGGAATGGCACAATTGTGAGCTCATTGACAGGTTCCTCTGTCAATGAAAAGGGACATTAAAAGATTTCTGACTGAACAAAGATTTTCCATTAGCCCACTTAATTTGAACTTCATTCTAAAATTATTGTTATATCTAATGCCCCACATTTTAATTAAGTATATCAATATTTTTTTAAAAAAATTACATAAACATACTATGCCATAGTACTATCAACATTTCCAATCAAAAATATTCCAACTTGACTCGAGTTCTCTTAATCCAAATCAATAATAAAATAAGAGTCTACCTTTGATTTCCAATAATTCACCAATGGCATCCAAATATCTTTAAATACTTATTTTTCGTTTCTTAACATCCAAGTTATTTTTTCCATTTCCATAATTTCTAAAAAAAATTCTAACCAATCCCGTTTATCAGAGGTTATTTTGGTTTTAATGTTTTCTTTTTTTTGGGGGGGGAGGTTGTTTTTGTTTTGGTTTGTCTGTGATTTAGTGTGTATGGTCTGTTGTTTATGTAGTTGTTAATTATGTGCTATGTTTTTTTTTTAATTAATAAAATTTATTTTAAAAGGAAGAAGAAGAAAAGGGACATCCTAACCACACTTATGGGATGCAGCAACTATGGGTCAGAGGTGGTGGAATATGATAAGTATCACCAAAGCCACTTTTTTTCCTGGGTCTAATCATGGTTTAAAAGCCACATGTAATAATCTCCTAAATCAAGAGAATTCTATTCTGAATATGTTTTCATGGTGTTATACCCACACCTTCTGTTCCTGAAAATTCCAACAAAAGAGTTTATATCTGTGAAATGTTTCCAATTCTTATCAGAGTATTTAAGCTTGGAGGCCAAGCTACTTGTTTTGTTTTTAATGTAATCAGACTTGTGAAAAAAGGAAGAAATATTTGCTTCAGAATATCCTGGGGGAAAAATATGTCTCTTAAAAAATATGATTCAGAGTATTTTTGAGCAGATTTTCTGCCACGGTATGGATACTTTCCTTAATATGAACAGGAGTTTTCTATGACAGAGTTTAGAAAGGGAAGGTCATGCACAGCAGCCCTTACATGAGTAGCCATTACTCAGAGATTTTAACAAAATACATACTACAGGATGACTTTTAGACCTGCCTTTTTACCTCTGCTACTTTGCAGTTTAACCTAAAGGCAACTTTTCTGCCTACAAGTTAAAAATAAATTGAAGCCATGACCTTAATAACACACTGATCTTTTATAAATGTGCTGAGCTTTATGCAAATAGTACAGCCAAAAGGGGAGGAAAAGAAATTGAAAAAAGAACTCATATCTTGGTCTGTGTATGTGTGTGTGTCTATATTAACAACAATAATTCTATTTTAAAATATTACATATGTGTACAATATTTATATTATAATAATCATGTTTAAGACAAACCTGTATGTCACATTTCCTGAGGCAGTCTCCATATTGCACTTTATCACATAACATTTTTACATTATTATTTTTTTTTAAAAAAAATAAGGTACTTACTAGGTCATAAATGAAGTTGGTCACCCAATAGCTTTTCACTCCAATGCCTGAGATATGTTGTAGCTGTTTTGCCTTCGTCTGATGTTCCTTTACCACATAAAGTACAAAGCTGGCTGTTGTGATGGAGTAGCCAGCAAGGACACACATAGAGATGATCTGATCCAGCAAATTGCTAAGCCTGAGAGGAGGAAAGATAAAATGAAGATTCCCCCAAATAAATATGTAGCTAGGGCTGGGCATATGTCTGAGGGCATCCTGGGCAATATATCATCTTGGTTGACTCTCCCTTCTTCCAGTGGTCCCCAGATTGTTTACCTGACTGTGGTTACCTGCCAGTGCATAAGGATGCCAGCCAGTTAAGACACCATTAAATCAGTATGTCAGTTAGAGGAGTGAAATCAGCTCCAGTCAAATGCCAGTTTAAACATGAATTTTGCCACATGACCGTTCCTCTGATCTGGAGTAGCCATTAAGAAGGCCCTTTTTTGGGCTGTGTCAAATGTACATCATATATTGATGGACACATAGGGCTTCTCAAAGATCTCAACATAAGGGCAGATACATATGAAAGAAGCACCATCATCTGGTCTTAAGCTATTTATGGCTTTGTAGAACATAAACAACACTGTAAATAGTGCCCAGAAAAAAAAAAAAAGATCCAGCAGCCAGCATAGGTTATCTATAACTGGCCTCACTGGCTCTGAACTAGCTGAAGGTTTTAGCTCAGTTCTGTTTCCTGTTGATTTTCTGAACTGTCTTGCAAGGCCACCCTGTGTAATCCAAATGAGATTCAATTGACATATGTATCACTGAGCCTATGTCAGAAATTTATAGTTTCTAGTAACATAACTAAAGTAAAGTAAAATGGGGTTCAGAGCTCGATTGTACAATAGTAGGTTTCCTTCCTCCAACAGTGTGTCTTCAGAAATGAAAAACAGATCCTGAAGATTAACTCCTGGAGCAGAGACAGGGAAGAAAATGTTCAAACTTTCTGGTCCTGCCTTTTGTGTATTCTATGTTGTCTCCCCCACAAACAAAATATGCGGTATGATTTTAAACAGGTGAAAAAACAGAAAAGAAAAGAACTTTAGCAGCAGCAGCAACATTGCTTTTCCTCTGCTGTTGACTCCAGCTTTCTGTGGTTGCTCTATGGGAGCATTTTCCTAAACATACCACTAAGGCCTCATCTGCACTGCAAAATTAATGCCGTTTGACTCTGCTTTAACTGCCATAGCTCAATGCTATGGAACTCTGGGGTTTGAAGTTTTGTGAGATATTTAGCTTTCTGGTGCCTCACAATACTACAAATCCCAAGATTTCATAGCATGAAGCCATGGCAGTTAAAGTGCTGTCAACCCACGTTATTTCTGCAGTGCAGATGAGGTCTTAGTTGTCACATTGCAAATGTACCTCAAATGATCCCCACCCCCAACACATACATCAGCACTATTGCAAATTTGCAATAGTGGGATTCCATTGTCACTTTAATTTAATTCCACTTTTGTTCTGTGGTGGTCAAATAAACTCAATGTGCTATGAAAATTATTCACTTCTATGGACTTATTTATGTGAAGCCCCTGCAGCGCCCTTCTCTCTGGTAGTGAATGATGCCATTGGCTAAATTATACTGTAATCCAGGCTGCTTCAGGCTGATCTAGAATACACAAGGATTCTCAAACACTGGTCACCAAAATGCAAAAAAATCTTGTGGCAATAACAACTTTCTCATTATTCCTGGAGAAACTCTTTCTTATCATGGATGAGCAAAATATATGAGTGTTCTTCCAGTCCCTTAGAAATACAAAATCTTACATGATTTGTTCTTGACTTTCTCCACCAGGATAAGGATGAGCAACGACAGAAATGCCTACAAGAAAAAGAAGAACAAGAAGTACATTTAAGGATTTTCTTGATTCCAATCTTGTCTAACAGGGCAAAAAGTAAGTATTTCAATGGCAGATTGATTACCTTTAATACTCAACATCATGGTATTCTATCTTGGGCAAAACATACATGGATAGATCTTGAGTTCACATTATACAATTACATCACTATGATTCCACTTTAATTGCCATGGTTGCATCCTGTGAAACCCAGGGAGTGTTCTTTGAGGAGGAGCCTTTAGGAAGTTTCTTTGGTGACAATGGCCAAACTACAAATCCCAGGATTCCATAGGATGCAATTAAAGTGGAATTATAATGCTGTAACAATGTAGTCTGAAAGGGCCCCCAGTCAACAGGAAAGAACACTAGGTTGATAAATGATGTCATATTAGATCCAGAACTTAGTGAGTGAGAGGAGTATTGTGTATGGAGATACCTAGTTGATGTTGCAGGCTGTATGTGTAAAGACAATGATGAAGGAAGATGCATTCATAAGTGAGAGAATCGTTTAAGAGCCTGACAGTTCTGAACAGGAGAGAGACAGAGAGAGACAGCACATATCTGTTTACAGGAGTCAAAGATAAAAATGGCATGTTTTCAAGAAGTGGATTGGGCAATCCAGCTGATGTAGGCAGGGTGCCATTATTATGCATACTCTTGTCCTGTTCGGTTTAGAAAAAGGAGTGTTTTTCCCATCTGCATTTGCAACATTTGACACAGTGTAGAATTTCATGCTAGGAATGATGAGAGCCAGGTTTGACTCTCGTGCCTGCAGTACACTGTAGCAAATCAACATCTCTCAGCCTAACCAAACCCACAGGACTATTATGACAATGAAATAGGATGTGGAAGTGAATCTCACCTTGCATGCAACCCTGGGCATCTGAGAGGTAAAATGGCATAACAATCACATTTACAAATTTGAATGTGTAATAGTTAAGTATTTAACCTATATGTTTAAGCAATCTTCAGGCCCCCTTTTCTTGATTTTTTTTTCTTCAGCTAAAAATGATCCAAACGTGTGTATATAATAGGGGAAACTGTGGTTATAGTCTTCTAAAATTAGTCTGTTGTGGAAAAATGCCAAATCTAATTCCTGGAACATCACTGACATCCAAAAATGTCAATATGCCCCAGTTCTAAATTATTGCACAGGCTCTACTGCTTGCAATATGGCAGAACCTGAGGAGACAATTTGGGGACTGGCAGCAGGTAGGCAATAAAGATGAAAAACCTAGTTTGTTACTCGAGTTTACACCAAGAAAGAAACTATAAAAATGAAAAAGAAATAAATGATATTTTAAAAATAAAATATTTCAAAATCCTTCTAGTGATCATTGCAACTTGGAAGAAAAGAGTTCTGTTTATGGTTTTTAAATAAATAAATAGTAATAAAAGCATACTTTAGTTAACATTTCAAAAGCAAGGCAACGGGTGAGACCAATATTCTGTTGGTGTAATGAGTAACACTTCCTAGTTACTGTCTTAGCTATTAAAGAGCATCCGGACAATATAGGCATTTTGAACTGATTTCTTCACACATTATTCCATTCTATTATCAATCCTTAAGGTTTTTTTTAATGAGAAAGTAATAATGAAAGAGTAATAAGCAATGAAATTAAAGATTAAAAAGTTTTGTTTTGTGTTTTTGAAATGGTAACACATTATTTTCTGGCTTTCCTCGTGGGGAAAAATGTCAGACATAAAAGTAGTTACAAAATGAGTTTTAAAAAGAAAAAGAAAAAGAAACTTTTCCCTCTCTGGTTTTTATGTTTTAATCACTGGAATCTTGGCTAACCTTTTTTTTTTTTCCTTGAGAAGATTTTTACTAGGATGTCAGTAGGTAGTAATAGTAGGTATTAATAAATAAGCATATGGAAAGAATGACATTGAAAATGTTGCTCACAGCTGATTGAAAACACACACACAAAACTCAAACTTATCAAGTCTCCCACCGCATCAATGAATGACCCTCCCCCAGTTTGTATGAATGAGGTACAAACAACTAGAAAGTACTCCCCCCCCCCATCTATCAGAAATAAAGGAGATACAGTTTGACTAAGCTGTTAATGCTCCTTCACTATAAAGCCATTTTCTCTTTACTGCAGCTTAGGCTAGAAGTCAAAATTTCCATTTCAATACATATTTTTGAAGACTTGGAAAACGAAGCAGCACAATATACATAAGTCAAAAGCCATTATGATTTGCTTAGTGACAGCGTAAAAAGCTCTTTTTATGTGCCTCTTTAAATACATGATGCCTAAGTCAAACCTCAAAAGCAGGATTGCCACCCATTTCAAATTGCTAAAATGACAGCAAACCTTTATCTGGCCATTTCACTGGTTCTTAAGCTGTCATTTATTTGTCGAAGCAACAAATGGCTTTGGCTGCCTGAAAGGTGCATTGGAAAAAGCTCCATCCATTCTACCTCCAACCAGGTTACAATAAGTCTGTCCTGTTTAGATTTACAAGTTCATTACATTTACCAGCCCTGGAGTGCTGGGATGCATTTTAGTGAGAAGCCAGAAAATAATTCCTACTTGATCACAGGATTTGAGTTTTAAAACAATGTTTACTAATTACCTTTGTCATGAGCAGCCAGCGCACAAGAAAACTGGAAGCATGAAGAAGAAAAGTGTAATTGATGGCCTGAAAGTCTAAGAATTGGATAAGCCATTTTACAGTTTTACGCCAATCATTCTTAATAGGGAGAAATAAAAGTGTTGTGTTTCTCCATGTCACAACGTATTAGGTATGGCTGAAAACAAAAGCCTCTCAACCTACAGTTGCAAATGATGCTGCCAAGGTCTGTTGAGCACTTACCATATCCAGAGGACTTCTCTTTTGGCAAGTTTGCACGGAGTATGAAGTTATTCAAACTGTTAAGGTATGCTGGGAGGCTGTGGTAACCTTCTGGATTATACCAAACCTATATATAAATTGGAGAGACCAAAACAAGAGGGGGAAGTTTTTATTTTTATTTTTAAAATAGCTCCTTTATGTCTTTGTTAACTGGAAAAAAAAATCAAACTCTGAAATCTAGATTTATAGGTTCATCCACATGATAGGACTTTTCTCACTACACAATTATAGGATTATGATCCCACTTTTGCTGCTATGGTTACATCCTGTGGAATTCTGGGACTGGCGGTGGAAGAAGGCACTTTGAACCCTATTTTTTATATGGACTATTCATAGGATGCAGCCATGGCAGTTAAAATGGGATCACAGCACTATAACTGAGCAGTTTGAAGAGGCCCCATGTATAATGTCCTTCTTTTTCCCCATTTATATGGCCCTCCCACCTAGCTCAAATGAGATGTGTACTTATATGTATTTATTTTCAAACGTACATTGGTGCCATGCTACCCAAAAGTTTCTCAGAGATTTTGGAACAACTTTGACTTTACATTTGGTAGAACATGAAAATTCTATGTAAGAAAAATCTCTATCCAAGGAAGCATTAAGTCTCTTCATGCTGAAAGCTGCATTCTAGAGTTTTAAGTACAAGTTGTACCTACATAAGCCAGGACACATGTAGAATTATCTCTGTTTATGATTCATAAAATACTTGTAATCCAACAAGTGTTTTGCAGTTTTTGTTACTGTAACCATCACAATAGTTCTGCTCGCTAACACAAGTCTGTAAGAATTATCTCTCTCCTCCTTAGTTTACAAATTCTAGCTATTGCAATTAACATGCTGTCTGTTTGCAGTTTAACTCCTGCATTTCACTTGCGGTCGCTAGTCAGGGATTTTCATAAAGGCCCTCTGAGATGCAGTGAACATTGTGTAATGTTAATGTTAGTAAGGAAGACTGGATTGCTACTCCACTGGTTTCTTCTGTAGTTATATAACAGAAGGGCACCCATTTCAGCTTGGATATTCACTAGGCAGTAAGTCACCGTGTCTTAGCATTGTTGCTATGCACTTCAAGTCATTTCCAACTTATGACAACCCCATCATAGAGATTTCTTGGCAAGATTTGTGCAGAGGGTTTCCCTTTGCTTTCCTCTGAGGCTGAGAAAATGGGACTTGTCCAAGGTCACCCAGTGGGTTTCCATGGCGGGGGGGGGGGGGGATTCACACCCTGGTCTCCAGAGTCCTAGTCCAACAGTCAAACCACTACACTATGATGGCTCTCTTTTCTTAGCATACACTGCCTTAAAGGTTTGTTGTGAAAATGACATGAATATATTAGAAGTGGCAATGTTAACATGCTTGTACAGTTGATAGTTTCCCCTTCTTTCTAAGATTTATGCTCTTTTGTATTGATGTTGCTTCCTTTTTCTTGCTCCTAGCCACATCCTTTCTCTTTCTGCATCTGATGGTCTTCAGTTAGTCTGAATTTGTACATCCTCCATTTGGGAGTTTGTAGCCCTTCCCTTTCTTTCCTCCATGTTTGAAGAGTACATGTTACAAAGCCTGTCACCATGAGAAGTTATGAAAACTATATTTGTAAGTAAACCTACTTATGAAAGTAGTATTTGTAACTAAACCTACTTCATATGATTTTTACAAAGAAATTTAAGCATGCTTTATCTTTCTGTTACTCCCTGTGTGGGTGATATGGTGGTGTGGGACTGGTTGTTGCTCACCTTCTCCTTGCTAGATACACTACCTAACCCTCAGACACAGCATTGATGTTCTTAACTCCTTGGAAGAAAGGGGATATAAATGTAACTATGGCCCTCTTATGCATACTTCCTGAAGAATAAATCTCATTAGAATTAATAGGATTTGTGGTTTAACTGAGGAAACATTCATAGGATTGGACTAAAACTATAGCACTTGGTATAATTTAATACACAATGCACTGTTTATTCTCCCAGACCTGACCCAGATATATTCTTTGCATCAACTATGTAACACAACTAAGGGGCTAAAATAACTTAGAGTTTAGAAAGTTATTCTCAGCTTTTTTCCCCCTTCTTGTCTCAGGATACTCCACTCTAGGAAACAGGACCAATATAGCACAGTCCTTTAAATGTCTATGCAAAATTAAATTGCACTGATTTCAGTGAAGTTTAGTCTTAGGCAAGTGGCTATAACATTCTTTTCTTTTCTTTCTTTTTTTGGCACTAAAATCCAAAGCCACTATAAGATAGTGGGTGAGAATCCTCTTACTAAAATTCACTCAAAAATACAAAAAAATGATAAACATAAAGTGTCTGTTTTTACAAAGCAACTTTCAGAACATGGCAATGGCTGTTATGAATTGAAATAAATTTCTAGTATCTTGAAGGCTCTTCTCCCCACTGTGTTTCTTATGTTACAGACTACAAGTATGCATCCCTTTACAGAATGATTTTTATCTGTTATAAAAATAAAATTATATATATATAAAAAGGACAGCTACAAGAGACTGTTCCATAGCAGGCCAATTGTACATAAGAAAGAGAAGCTACTCTGCTTCTCACAAAATAAGGTGTTGCATTTTGCCACTTGTTTTTAGAGTTCAAAATAACTCACTTTAAAAAGATTTTGTTCCATCATCCAAGAGGTGGGAAAGAATGTTGGATTAAAAGCAGGGGACAGAAATTGATTAATTGCAACTCAATGTCCCAGGCAAAATCATTGCTTTCAAAATAAGTGTTTTGACTACCCCCATAAATTTAACATAGCTTTCTGAAATAATAAAATGCCAATTGCATGCTAAATAAAAAAAGAAAGTGGCCCCTTATCTATTGTTTTATTAATAGCTATTTTTAGTTTATAATAAGAACAATATCCAAGACATTTTGCTGCCTGAGATGAAGGACAAGCACACGTATACACAACCTTGTCTACAAAGAGAAGCTGACTGGGCCAGTATCATACTAGTGATTCCTCAGGGTCTCAAGGTAGGGTAGCAGGCTAGATTAAGGGGCACAGGGCACTGAGGCCTGCTCAAGAGGAATGACTGGAGAGGGCTGAAGGCTAGGCAGATGCCTAATAGGAGTAACTCCAGCCCTCACCTTACAGATGATGGATAACATAGAATAACTCACCTTCACTGCTCTAACCAGTGAGGAAGGTCCAGGGTTACAGCAATTATGCAGGTGTGGTTTCCTCTAAAAAGTTCATCAGTAGAGGCTTATAGGATTTTATCTCCCTAATTTTTCAATTTATTTACCAATATATAGTTTGAGCACAAGCAGAGGCACAGCTTAAGTTCTCCAGGCAAAAGGTAAAGGTTTCCCCTTTGACGTGACTCTCTAGTCGTGTCCGACTGTAGGGGATGGTGCTCATCTCCGTTACCAAGCCAAGGGAGCCAGAGTTGTCCAAGAGGACTCAGTGATCATATGGTCAGCACAACTGAATGGAATGCTATTACTTTCCCACTGAAGTGGTACCTATTTATTTATTTGCACTTCTATATGCTTTTGAACTGCTAGGTGGGCAGAAACTGGGACTAGTGAGGGGAGTGGATCTCGAACTGCTGACCTGCCAACCTTGTGATCATCAGAGTCAGCGTCTTAACCTCTGAGCCACCATATTTCAAATATATAGTTTGAAGACAAATGAAGGCACAGCTTAAGTTTTCTTCTATGAAGCACAGTTCACACACACACACACACACCTAGATTTTCTGCTCAAAACTGGGATAATTCTCTACTTTCCCCCTCCAGATTATAGCTCCAATATGATTAAAAGGCCTAGATTCAGCACCAACCATCCCATACATCTTTTGGGAAGCTCGCGATGAGAAATAGGTGAGACCATTTATTTGGTTCATGTAGACATGTCCTTAATTAAAATATCACCTTCCTGCAACATCATCTTCCCTTGTTAGGTGCAGCAATCACATTTCTAGGTGTGGCGTGAAGGGGGACATATAGTGCCAGCTATTCTAGCCCCACAACCTCTGGGGCACTTCTTATTGGAAAAAAAAAACTCTCATGGGTCTAAAACTGTTTAGGGGTCAAAACATGGGAAAAGCACCCATGCCCCCTGGTGTGCATTTGGGGCCCCAAACTCTGATTTTTTTATAAAAAATTGGGGGACAATCTGTGGGACCACAGAAATAGCTCAGGGAGCCGTATGTAGCCCATGTGCTGCTCTTTCTCCACTCATGGTACAGAGAGACTATGTTTCTGAATTGTTTTTGTTGCTTGATGAATTCACCTCTTATATCTACAATATTCTGTTAGTTTATTAGATATGAATATGAAAGTTGCCCAGCTGAATCACACATCTGACATTACCTTATTGGGACTCCTCAGCAATCACTGAGCCTCAATTTCCTAAGCATGTTAGATATCTAGATAATTCGACTATCCTCGAGTATGGCCATGTCTTTTATAGGATTAAATTTAGTTGCCTCCCTTTTGCAATACTGAAAGAACACTTATATTTAGATCATCAATAGCTCTGTGGCAATGAAACAGTTGAAACATTAGGTGATGTCTTCTTTGAAGAACACAATAAGCTGCTCTGCCCTATGGTAGAGAACACTGGAATGCTGCTTGGTACATTTTGTGGCTGATTCAAACAATTTAATGACTGACTTTGTGGCTAAATTCTTATTCTGTACTCAAAGATTTTACTAGATGATTTCTCCATCCTAATTGCAATTTGTATATTTCTATTTTAAGTTATCTATATATTTTAATGAGGTGTGTGCTTTTTAAAGATGTTTCCTTGTTTTTAGTGACCATGCTTTTAGCCTTTTTTCTGCTTTAATATTCATGTGACTGTACAATAAAGGGATGATGAGGATGAGGAGGATGAATGTCAATGATTCATCAAAAATATGGGTCAATTTACTCCCCTACCTTAGAAGATTGCAATTAGAATTACAACCACGTAATGCATGTGGAGACATATAAATTGCCTGTAAAATCATCAAGGGTATTTTTCTTTTGAAATGCACTTTGCACATTATACAAAATCAAACAACTATTTCATCACAAAATTCTAGTTCCAACACAGCCAATCCATGGCATTTTCATCCATTTCAACACTAGTTTACCTTAGTGATTGTTCTATTAGCAGGTACTGGTCTTATATCAAACTGGAGGTCATGAGTCAAAGGCAGCCCAAAACTCCAACCACCATATCTAAATGGGAAAAATAAAAAACACCTCAGGAAACACAATCCAGTCATAAACTGCATATCCCAGGCCTGAATTTATTGATTTATTCTATGAACTACCCAAGTCATAATAACATGCAAAGCAGCTATGCCTGCAAACCTCTACTGGAGCTGGCCCCACAGCTAAGCTAGCACATTATACAGCCTGACAAAAAACAGAAATTTGCCATCATACTGTGAGATTTTCTTTCTTTAGATCACATTGGGAGGGGATATGTCCCATGGGCCATATTGCAGCCCACAGGGCCTCTTTTTTTTGTGGCCTTCCCAAATATACTCAATGCTGCCTCCTATCAAAAATGATCATCACAAAATTCTAGTTCTATTCCTGGAACTACCCAAGAGCAATAATTCTGTCATAATCACATATGACACATAAAACATGTGTGCCACATATGTGTCACAGATGACATGCATGGCATTTTGCTTTGTATTTTTCTATATCTGGGCCAACAATTTTGACAGGATGATGTTACATATACAGAATAAGAAGAATAGAGTGCTTCACAAGTCATGTGCAGAAATTAGTCCTATCCAGATTCCTATAACTTGCTAATCAAAATGAAATGTACATTTTCATGATTTCCCCTATAAACCTGTCGAATAGAAACATCATTTTAAAAAAGATAAGAGGAAAGGGGGTATTTCAGTTTTCTGTGGATGCTTTTTGATTCTTTAGTAGACATCATATTCTAGGTGAGATCCACAGGTACACCCAAATATACCCAAGCTCCACCTGCATGTTTGACTGCTGACCATGCAAATTATGCTTACATAGTGTAACAGGAAATCTTCAAGAGGTTGTTCTACAAAAATATTTTGACACAGTGCACTTTTGAGACAAATTTAGAAATATAACAATTGCAGATAGCTGTTGTAGGATGTAAATATAGACACTTATATGCCAGAAGAGAATCAAATGCTTAAAAAATGATTGATGAATGAGGCATTCATTCACTCCCCATTAGATAAGAACTGTATGGGGGAAAGCTGCAATCTGTCTGCTGCATTCCTATCACCCAGGCCCACAGTCTTTTATTTGTTAGGGGAACATCTGCAGCATGGAGGCTGCTCTACTCATTTCCTCCACCTCTGCAATTTAGAACTTCTCATGAATAAGGATCTGAATGGCACAGAGAGCATCCACAGGTAGGAGAGGTAGGTTTTTTTCTGCAGAACCTGCCCTCCATCATGCAGAGAATATCAGAGCCAAGAGCTGGTGAGAGTTAAACAGAGGGGGTTGGGCCAGGAAGCACAATGCCACTCTTTCCCTGATTTAAGTCAAACTGTGTGCAAAGTGGAAGACTGAATTACTGAAAATGAATATAAAGGAAGGGAAATGGAATAAAACTAATACCTTTTCTGAACAAAGTCTTTGGCAGTAGCAAAAAGGTATGTATCTATATCATGCCCAGTAAGATTATAAATTGTCCGGGAGCAGAATGTTCTTTTATGAGGTGGGAAAAAATTGATCTTCGAACAAGTCTAGAAAGAAAAGATTTTTAAAAAACCACCTGTTATAGCTAAAAATTGAACAATTTTAGCAAGTAAATAATACAGATGTAAATTTCACTCTTATTTCTAAGCAGATAGTTATCATGGCATGCATTTACAGAGGACAACTAAAATCTTTTTTAACATTACATTTTCAATTAATTTTTTTCATTTATGTATATATATTTGTTGAAAAATAAAATACAGTGTGAACATGTATCTGCCTGTTTTCAGTAAAATAAATGGTCATTTTGGCTAATGTAAGTGAACATTGATAAACACTAAGGTACTCAATGAAACAACATAAAAAAATAGTGCAAAAATTTAAGTGTCTTTGAATATAAATATTTACTTTGTGCAAAAAAGTTTGCTTTTCAAAAAGTTTTTGTGAAAAACCAAATCTTTTTGCCCAAATAACTTTTGTGCATAAAATTCCCCCCCCCCCAAAAAAATTATTTTTATTTTTATTTTATTTTTTGGCAAGATTTGATATTTTCCCCCCAACAGGATCTGTTAAGGCATCCATTCTCATCAAAAATATCATTTACTGTTCTGGCCATCACAATTCAAGAAAGATATTGAGAAGCTGGAATTTGTCCAGAAGAGGGTGAGCAAGATGGTAAAAGTTCTGGAAACCATAGCCTATGAGGAGTGGCTTAAAAAGCTGGGTATGTATAGTTCTGTTTTAAAACAGAGGTCGGATGGCCATCTGTCAAGACTGCTTTATCTGTGGATTCTTGCACAACAGGGGTATGACTAAATAGTCCTTGGGCTCCCTTCCAACTCTATGATTCTATGAGGACAAGAACGTTTTGAGTATTCATTACATCTCAAATGCAAATGCATCATGAAATTTCTGCCACTCCAGTTAAGCCAATCTGAATTTCAGGGCAATGTAATAAGCATTTTTTATGCTTGTTCCCTTCCTATGCACAGGAACTCTGAAGTGGACAATTTTCTTTACTCTCACCTTTGTATGCTCACTAAGGACTTTATTCCTCCAGCTAGCAAAGTGGAATTGTAACAGGATAAAAGCATCTTTGGCTGGTACTTATCACATGATGTCATGGCCATCCTGCTGTCACCTTGCATTCCATTCATTACTGTTGTGCATCTTTTTATTGATGATCAAAGCCTGGCAACAGGCTCTCAATCTTGCTGCTATTGCATTAGATAGGTCTCCTCTGTTGCAATTCAGCTTTTCAGGCAGTCACGTGGTATGAATGGGCATGATTTTATTTCCTGCCCTACTCTCCCTCACAGTGATCGCAGTCACCACCTTCCTGAAACTGGCTGCTGTATGCACAGTCACACAGCAACTTGCTTCAGTAGGCAGTTGGCAGCTGTGATCATTTGCCTGCCTGCTTCTGCCCAAAGCACAGGGCTGCTGTATGAATGTTCACACAGCAGCCCCATGCTTTGGGAGCAGGGAAGAAGAGCAATCCTGGCCACCAACACCTTCATCTGGGAAAACAAATCATGCAACCATGGATAGCAGTAGCAATAGCAAGTACATTTCTATACCACTTATCAGTGAACTAGCACTCCCTAAGCTGTTTACAATGTGTAAGCCAATTGCCCTGAACAAGCTAGGTACTCACTGAAATGCTATCATGAGGAAAAGTGTGATAACAAATTATGCCAAACCAATATGCTTCCATTCTTAAACTAGCATGATTGGGGCAGGACATCAGGCTGGTGTGATAAAGTCCTAAGTCTGTCACACAGGCAGTCATCGTCAAATAGGGGCAGATTAGCTTTAATTGTGTCCATGTAATTATGAAACACATTTCTGTTATGTAAACAGAATCTAAAAGGAAGCCTGAAGAACCAGTGGTGGTGAAGGAGTAGACTGTTCTTTACTTGCCATCATGACCACAAAAATACCAGGTGCTAAAAGGAACTTCTGTTGGGAAGGGGGGGGGGGGTCTGAGTCAGAAAGAGTTAAACTGCTTTCCTTTATCCCCAGTGGGATCACTAGGGTTGGTGTCAACCAGTGTGATAACTCATAGTGTCACCATTGACCTTCTCCCATGCTATACCATATAGAATTCTTAGTAAATAGTAATTCCCATATGTCACTGAATGTAATGGCAATAGTTGTGATATAAACAACTAGCTAAATTAAAATTATACCTTTAAATTACAATATCATATGCACAGCCTAAAAGTATTTACATATACATAGTTTGATGTAGTTAAAGTGTAATTTTGGTAAGATGTGATGTTTTTAAAGAAAAAACTAAAAGACTATTTTTTTTAAAAAAATTAAATTTTATGTTAAAATTTAAACTTTCATTTAAAAAACAGACAAACCCTGAGGTCTTTCCTTTCTCCTCCCACTGAACTTCAGCCCACTCACATTATCTTCAGCATCTGAAAGGGCTGGAGGCAAACACCACAGCCCATTTCTGCCAAAAGATAAATGTTTGGGGAGCAGTGGTGTCACTTCCTTAGGGTGTCATCTGGTGTGGTCTGAACCCCCTGCATCTCCCAATGACTCCCCTGTTTATCCCTATAATCCGTGCACCAAGGCTGCTATTTACATACTGAACAATGCCTGACTGTTTTCAGCTAACTTTATGTTTAGTTCAGTCCTGAGGCTGCAGTTCTGCATGGACAAATAGTGTAGATAGTTGAGACATTATTTCTAACTTTATCTGTCATTCTTTTCAACCATTTTTAAAATTGGAACTGGATGATCCTGGGAGAAGGGAGGCATCCTATTCCCTCCAACCCAAATAGGTATTTTAATGCCATGGAGTTAATGTCACAGTATGAGAACAGCATTTTATTGAACTAGCCTCCACAGGTGCACTTTGGAAAGTCAAGCCATCCCTGTAGCTTTCTGACTAAAGCTGGCCCAAAACTAGATCTGGGAATATAGTTTCCAGTCCTGGATGGAGTCACACTCTCCTCTAAGGACTGTGTTCGCAGTTTGGGGGTTCTCCTAGATTCATCGCTTCACATGACTAGTCAGGTGAATGCGATGGTCAGGAGTGCCTGTTATCAGTTTCGGCTGATACGCCAGCTGCTCCCTTAACTGGATATGAGGGACTTGGAAACTGTGGTACATGCACTGGTAACCTCACGTCTGGATTACTGCAACGCACTCTACATGGGGCTACCCTTGTGCCTAACCCAGAAACTTCAATTGGTGCAAAATATGGCAGCCAGATTAATTACTGGGACATCTAGGAGGGAGCACATAACACCTGTGCTTAAATCCCTCCACTGGCTGCCAATTAGTTTCTGGGCTCAGTACAAGTTGTTGGTTTTAACCTTTAAAGCCCTACATGGCTTGGGTCCATCTTATTTTAGGGACCGCCTCTCCCCATATGATCCCCCCCCGTGCCCTTCGGTCCTCTGGGAGGAACCTGTTACAGCCAATAAAAACTAGGCTGTCTCAGACCTCCCAGAGGACCTTTTCTGCCACCGCCCCCAGGCTACGGAATGGCCTGCAGGATGAGATCCGTCTTATTACCACGCTCACTGCCTTTAAGAAGGCAGTGAAGACGGATCTCTTCTGGCAGGCCTTCCCAGAATAACATCCCCCAGAATATACCTGCCCTGAGAGATGAGCTAGTTCTGTTAATTAATTGGCCCTCCGCATGTGTCTGCTCAGTGATGAGTTTTATTGTTTTATCACTTTTATTGTTTAATGGTTTTTAATTCTTTCTTGTTTAATTTTGTTTTAAGGGGTTGGGAGGTTGGGACTTGGGGATTGGGGTTGTTTTTACATTGTCCTGTTTTAATGCTGTAACCCGCCTCGATTGTTGGGCAGAGAGGCGGGCTATAAATAAAAATTATTATTATTATTATTATTATTATTATTATTAAAGCTAAAGACTACCCTTGAAGACCCTCGCTTCAGTCGCAACTAAATTATTTCTATTTCCTATCCATAACATGATAAACATCACTGCCTCGCTCAAGGACTGCACAACCTCTTCTGGAAGGTTTACAATCCTATGCATGCTTAGTTACAATCTAAATGTTGTAATCATATGCAGATTTAGTTTGGAATAATTCCCAGTGAAAGCAGTAAATATAATTGGAGGATCAGGTTGCAGGGTTGTAATTTTTGACTTTAACGGGGTGTAAGCAGCCTAAGTGACCCTGCCAAGTTATTTTCAGATACATCCCATGAAATGTAATTGAATTTATTTCAGAGTGGACCACAGAGCAATTTAAATCCATGAACTCTGACAGCTGGTTTGTTGGTGAAGCAACTCTGTATGTGTATGCTTTCAGCATACTGGGGAGTTAATGTGATAAAAGGAAATATATCTGCTAATTCTTCTGGCTAAGAAAGACGGAAAGTATAGCACTTCTTTCAATTGCGTACTCAGTGACAGGCGGGAGATAGAGATTCCTGTCACCCATTTATCTAAAATGGATTCAAACATACAGTTTCACATTATGCAGCCCATGTTCACATCTGCAACCCTTGGAGCCATCCGTTCCCTTGTGGAACAAGTTCTGAACAATTATAAGTCCCTGCTGTTTATTTCTCATATATCTCCTTTCATGGAGTTCTAATTTTACATTACCTGTCTGTTGTCTGTGCAGTTGCAGACAGAATACTGAGCACTTTGGTTCCTGTTGAACACCCACATGCTGGGCATATCTTCCTTTAAACTTGCTCTGAAAGTAAGCAGATTTAACATTGGCATTTCCTGTAGGCAGGTATACAGGTGAAGCATAGTAAAATGGTGGCAGGTTCCTATTAATGCAAGTCACTTGGCAGGTGATCACCTTTGTTTATTGATTCTCCCAAGTTCCCAACAAATCCCACTTGCTTCAAGGCAAGCTGAATTTGCTCGGCCCTGCTTGATTCTTAATGGTTCTGCCTACTGCTCTGTCAATCTCTTTTTGGTTGCTGAATTTGTGATATTGATTAGAAAGGTCTAATGAGACCTGCTTCAAATTCCTTAGAAAGAAACTAACATAAAAATAACAATTACCTTGGAATCAGAAGGGAACCCATACTTTAAAATACTGCAAGGTCAAATAATTAATTGGATAATATTGAAAGACTTGATTAATCATGTACAGTTTGCACAAATAATTCCCCAAGTATTTGTAAGAATTGTGCATAGTCAGTCACCAGACCCTTTTAAAACTTTCTGGATGAAATTCCACCATGTTTTCTATATACCTCTCAGTCAATTTGACAAGACATGTGGATCAATTATGAATATTAATGGCTTACCCATTTTAGCCCTTGTCTCCAGTGAGTAATTATTGCTGGGGTAACTATAGCTGCACTCCTACTTAAATTCTCACTGAATTCAAAGGACCTTACTTCTGAGTAGGTAAGTCTAGTATTGTGTTATAAAGCTAAAGATTATGGTTATTTACTTCAGAGTAAGTAAACTTGCTTACAGGTTAACATGCACATTTCATGACTGAAATTGTATTCAAACTTACTTGGGAATAAGTCTTACTGAACTCAATGGGTTTACTTTTGGACAAATGTGTTTAGCTTTGTGTTGCAGGTCTATATTTTTTGATGCAAGTTATTTGTCTTGCATCCAGATGCTGATCATGGAATTGCATTGTACAGAACTTTGGAAAGTAGTATGTTTGGAAAGCAGTTTTAACAAACATAAGACATTTTAATAGGTGGATTGACTGTTTTTGACTTGTTTTGATGTAACATTTGGGGATCATAGCTTTGCAGGCGATCAAAGGATTCCTTAATCCTTCATTTTTTGTCCTTTCCCATCCCACAATAAGAATTTAAATGGTGGAAAAAGAGCTACTTACAAATTACTTTTGTTCAGACATGTGTTATCTGCTCCAGGGAAAGAAAGCAATGATTCTACCAAAGCACTGGTGGTTTCATTGTAATTTCTAGGATTTAAAAATACACACCAAAAATTGTTATCCATAATATTATAAGGTGCAGGATAGATTATAAATATCATTTTAACTAACTAAGTGAGCAAAGTAAGAGTCAGATATTGTCTTATATCCCAGTGTAGTAAAACACAGAATAAATATGAGGTGTTCACACAGATAAAAGGTAATTTGTTTCTGGTGTTGATCTGTTTTTGCACTATGCCAGATGAAATGTTAAGCCATAATCTTAAAAGATAGTATGGCACAGTCTACTAACTAGCTACCCTGAAAAGAATTTCATGAAGTCGACAGTATTACCTAGAGGTCCACTTTTGAATGGGAGCTATTAGCTTTTATTTCATAAGCCTATTTCCTGATCTCCTGTGTGTTTCCCTCCCCCCAGTAGGAGACTGTTCTGTCTCTGGGCACACTCCAGAAAATATGAACACAGTGCCCACTGGTCATTCTGAAGTGATTCCTTTACAAACAGTTCTCACAGTTGAATCCCTAAACTACTGTGAGATTTCTTATCAGCAGGCTTTACACCAAATCTCCAAACTATTTTCTAAACAGTTTCTGAAACTCAAAGTAACACAAAGTAGCAATTGAAAATTTTGTATGTATTTCTGTACAGCTTCATATACTCTTTAAATATTCTGTGGCTTCAAACTAGTGGAATTAGGCCTAAATTTTACTGGCACTCAGAACCAGAGTATACCTATTGAATAGTGAGTCAATAACAGGTTTTCTCTAATTTGCAGGACCAATACAAGTTAGGCTTGAAAGCAATTGAAAGATAGACAGATAGATATGATTTAGCCTTATCAGGTTGTTGAGGTGGGCCTTCCAACATATACACACACTCACTGAGAGACTACAGTCTAATGCCTTTGTAGTATCTGCTTGCAGGTGACCAAGGGAAACCTTGGGACTATAACAACTGGTAGGAGAAGCAAGGTCAGGGAAGAACAGCACCATGCCTATGTACTTGATGACTGATTAGCAATACTTTGTGTAATTGCAAGGTACTACTAACCAACAAAGGGAATTACTGACCTGTCAGAATCTTTGCAGCTGAGCATTTTTGAAAATTTTTTCTCTTCTATTGAAATCATCTCATGACAGCATCATGGTTTGCTCCACAAGAGATATACAGAGACCTGCCTAGTTCTGCAAAGCTACAGAACTGCTACATTTAACAAAATTCTCTTTTTGTCTTTTGCCTTGTCCTCTACAATAATCTACAATTCCTAGCATACTTCATTATGATACTACCAGTATGGCTTTCCTCTTCACCTCGATTCAATCACATGAATGTGTGCTCACATAAACAACTTTCTTGCCCCATACTTATGATGACAACTGAATGATAGGAAATATTTACCCAAAGAAGTCTGCTTGGCCAGAGGAGCCATACATGGAGGGAGAGAGGTGGAGTGCTGGGAATTCTGCCATTTTAGGTTTCAAGGTGTCTAGACTCATGGCAGCCGTCACAAAGAGCACTGGAAGGATGACCTGAGCAATAAAACCTTTCACGTTCCGCCGAGTGTGATGGAACCTCTTAATGAACAAGGCAGTGGCCTTCCTCACCAATACAGAAAAGTTGTTTGACTTCTTCATCCGAACTAGTGCTTGGTCTATTCAGCAAGAAGGGAATAAGATATGATGACATTAAATACTGAATCTTGTTCCATCACAGTACTGCCATTTCAATTTAGACCTTGGAAAAATTCCTTTTGCGAATAAACCTCCAGAATCCCTCAGTCAACCTTGCTTCTGGTTTTCTAATCCAAAACAGTAACTTTTACAAACTCTGACACATCCCACCCAAAATGAATGAGGCTGTTTTAAAAAGGAGTTCCTGATTATCAAATTAATATTCAAAACCTTCATAATCCTTGAAGCTGACACTTATTAGAGCAGTTCTGCATTCCCAGGAGTGGTAACTGCAGAAATTATTGTATTTTTTGGCCAAAGCATTTTATAGGATTTACATAGTATCTGGTTAAGCACATTCCCTAAGGTTTCATCCAAGAATATCATTCTAAGAGGATGTGAAATGCCCAGTGTGGGCAGCATAACACCATACATTGTGGGGGACAAAAAAGACTTTACTACGGCTTTGCAAAAGAATTCCCACTACTTATTCATTAATTTAAATGGGCCATGGTTTTCTGCAAGCTTTCTTTTAAATATCAATTCATTAAGTTTTGTTTAAACCTTAAACACATCAACACAATTTTGAATGAAGAAATTCAAAGTGGGCACTGCTGGCAGAAGAAGAATAAGGGTACCTCCCAGTAGGCTGCACCAAAATACCCAACATAACCAGAAGTGATGTCATAGAAGCTATTTTTTGCCTGGATGACCCACACAAGACTATTATGACAAGGGAAGAGAACATTGTCTCCATTGGGCATCGCCTTGAGGGCCCTGGCAGGTGATACATAAATATTTTGAATCAATCCAATAAAATTACTAACACTGGAAGGTGATACATAAATATTTTGAATCAATCAATTCAATAAAATTACTAACACTGGAATATGGAAAGTGTAATTTGATCTCTGAAGATGCCAGCTACAGATGCAGGCAAAAGGTCAGGAATACATTCTTCTAGAACACAGCCTCACAGCCGAAAAATCCACAAAAACCAATTTGATCTTTCGCACTTTTCTATTATCTGTGTACCTACTTATCTGATGTAGTCACAATTTCAGAGACAGCTATTTCATGTGTGCACAGTGCCCTGTTTTGTTCTCTGTTTATATAATTATCCACTGGGAACCATTAACTATTGGTATGCTCACTCTGAGTTAGACATTACTGTCTGAGAAGAGTATGCAACCAGCCCAGGGGGGATTCAGGTTTATAGGTAATGTAGACAAGCCCTCACACTTGTACCCACATTTTTGCCATCTTGTGAATGCTTGAGATAAATTGCAAGATATAAATGTATTAAGTAAAATAACTGAATAAAACTGATAAATGGTACAAATGGCTTTAATATGTTAAAAACTTCACACTGGGATGGCTGACTGTCTGGGCTGTACTACTTCAGGTAACTGAACAGAACTCATAATATTTGATTCTTTATATATGAATAAAACATATCTACAAAAAACTAGTATGTCAGTGAGCAGGCCAGGCTAGAAACCTAGCTTCTACCTGCACAGAAATAGCACAACTCAGTAGGGGGTTTATCACCTCCATAAGAACTAAGAGTCAAGCTGTTTTTTAAGCTGTGTTTGCCAACTAAAGCTCCTGTATGCAAATTGCTATTTTAGAAATATGATTTCTTTGTGTTATACCCTCTGGTCCTTGCAGGCTGGATGATAATTGAGATTTAAATTGGCAGGTTTATAAATTAAGCCAAAAGTTATAATATAACACATTAACTTCCAGAACTGTTGCCTGTGCTTCAAAAGAATGGGCTCATTACATACTCCTTTGAAGGTTGACTGACACATTCTCTGTATAAATCATATTTACTTGGAAAGCCTCAGTGATTATTGTCACATAGACATGGCTAAGGCTGGGCTCCATCAGTGTTCATTTATTATGGCAGGCCTGTCTTCCACTATTGCCAGCTTGCTAAATTTCTGGTTATGCTAAAAATGAAAAACAGTCAGATACCTAACAAGCCACAATATATGGTGGTTGCGCTCTGTGTGGAATTGTGAGTCACAACTTGTGCCAGCCTAGTAATGACAACTAGATGTGGTTTATTTGAAACCTTGTGGTCTGGCATGTTGGAAGCCTTTTAAATTCTCTCACTAGTTTCCTCATAGACTGGTTTTAGAAAAATTATAAAATTGTCTCCAATCTTTAATCTCAAACCCTTCCTTCAGAGATTCTGGATTCAATGTTTAAAGCAGGGTAAGATATAAATCATTCCACAGGGTCATGTTTCTTAGTGGGCAACGGGAGCAAGAACACCCAAGTATATTTCTGAGTGTCCCAATAGCAGCAGTTGTACAAGTGAAAAATACTGCAGTCCCAGAACAACAAAACAAGGATTCACTGGAGATTGCCTACAGATCTGTACAAGCTTCCTGTAGGGAAGACTGTCACACTGTATTTATAGTAAGGGCTCTCTTTCTGTCAGAATCACACCCAATGGAAGATGACAGTGTAGCTATTTATTCAGCTGTCAGGGATACAAATCATGGACAAATTCATACCATCTCTTTCAGTGAAGTTCTCAGAACTCATGGAGAAGTCATCATTCTCCGGA
Organism: Phrynosoma blainvillii; assembly: GCA_026167975.1. NCBI lineage: Eukaryota > Metazoa > Chordata > Lepidosauria > Squamata > Phrynosomatidae > Phrynosoma > Phrynosoma blainvillii. The sequence goes on along the minus strand of JANUYF010000001.1, from coordinate 224,211,253 downwards.
GTGTAACTGCAGTCCTCTTCAGACAAGCCAGCATCAGCTTGTTCATCTTTAGTTATATTTTTGGTCAAATTGAGAAACACCTGAATAATAACAAGATTAAACATTTTTTAATTCAGTTAAGTTCAGACTGACCAGACACCCTCCCTTTCTAGAACATATCCTACACTTCAGTCTTCTTTCCAGGAAGTAGTTCAAAATGTCCTCCAGTTTGAGCATGACTAAGGAGCATGAATTACATTTATATTAGTGTTTTTAGCGTTTATTTTGTAATGTCTTACATTTTTCTTGAATGTTCTACATTTTGCAGTACCTTGTCCTCCTTTGTGGTTGTGACATCTGGTCACCCTGATTTTTGCTTTCTTAGGATAAACTCTGCTCCCTTTTGGGGTGGGGGTAATACTTCTGCATTGTCCCTTAGAGATATAGGATATGCAAGGAGTAGGGTGACCATTTATCCTACTTTACCAAATTCCATCCTCTGTTTGGAGGACTGTGGTGTGTATCTAGTTTAAATATAGAGAATCCTAAGAAGAGAAAGCAATGGGTTGGGGAGGTCTTGAAGTTGCACACCAATATTTATCTTCTCAGAGTAATCTCAGAGATTACCTGGTCATAACAAATTATTATAAGATGCATTTATTTCTATTTAAATTATAGTAATGATTTTTAGATTTAAAATGGCTCAAATTCAGGTTATTCTCCTTTATGAATCAGCCTGTGCTCTGAGATCTGCTGGGGAGGCTCTTCTCTCTGTCCCATCACCTGCACAGGTACATATGGTGGGAATGAGAGAAGATCTTTTTAGTAGTTGCCCCCATGCTTTGAAGCTTCCCAATAAAATTAGGCTGGCACCCTCCCTGCTTTCTTTTCAAAGACAAGCAAAGATTTTTCTATTCCAACAGGCATTTGATGAGTGCTTACATATTGCTCATCTTATACAATGCTGGATATTGCTAATAGTTGTGCTGGTGTGTGTGTGTTTTAATGAAATATGCTTTAACCTGGTTTTATTTTTTCCTGATTGTTTAATTATGTTTTCACTTTTCTTTCTTGTGGATTTTAAACAATTTTTTAAATTGCTGTAAGCCACATTGAGTCCCAATCTGGGAAAAAGGAAGGATAGAAATAAATAAATAAATAAATAAATAAATAATAGATTTACACACACACACATTCACACCAATTCATATACTAGTCTTCACTAAAATTATTATCAGGCAGTTTACAAATAACAATAAGAACAGCAACAAGATAGCAAAACAACAATCGGTAAGTCAGCAGGGTCAAAACTGCAGCAATAACAATGAGGTATTAAAAGCTCAACAAGTGTTTAAAAACTGGTAGGCACTAACTTCTTCCACAGTGCTGTCTGAAATCCCATAGCAGCCAATATGGAGGTCGCTCAAGCCATTGTCCAGACCTCTCAGGAGAGACTGGTAAGCTGAAGAGACTTTACTGTTAAACTTAGGAAGCACATAGACAAGCTCCCCAGCAATGTCTTCTTTGAGATAGGCTTCTGGGAGGTGAGACTGGATCATGGCTGTCACTGCAGAGGTATCACATTCATCTGCAAGGCTTAGGGTTGGGCCCTGGAGGGAAAGGAAGACAGCACAATAAAACAACTCAGCATGAGCAATGGATTTTCAAGACATACCATTTCAGTTATGCTAATGAAAGAGCTAATCGGTCTTGAAGTGAGCATCTAACCACCTCAAGCAAGAGCTGCTTTGTGTGTATGTCTATGCACTAAAATAAAAATCTTCTTTTTGTTTAGCAAGTTAAATTTTAACCAAGTAGCATATGCATATTTGATTCCTTTGAAGGAATTTACTGCTTTCTATTGTTGTGTGTTCATTGCATCCTCTCAGATATATTATCAGCAGGTGCCAGTTCTTTACCTTTCTTCTTGAACAGGTGTTACTTCAGGTCTAAAAACTGATAAAGAACATAAAGTGTTTGCATACAAATCCCACACCTTTTTCTTAGTAAGGATAAGGTGGTATCCACTGCCAAATGTTTCTTTGAGGTAGAATGGGGACCCACAGCACTTGAGTCCCCCATGTTCCAAGAATGCAATCCTGTCACTCAAAACCTCAGCTTCATCCAAATGATGGGTAGAGAGAATGATTGTTCGACCTGAAAATACAAAAGATACAGCATATCTATAATTTGCTCTTAAATCCAGAGACAGCAAGAAGCTTGTGGGAAGGGGCTGACAGAAACTCTCAGTCATATTGGCAACATCTCCGTAATAGGAGATAAGTTACAAAAAAGCAAACCCAATAAGGCTAAGGCAAGTCAACAAGTGTTGGCTCTCTGGTTCACCTAACCAGGTGCTGGATCAGATGGTGGGTCCTGTAACATTACCTACAGGGCAACACAGTTCAGCTCTCACATCGGTGGGAAACTCGATTTCTTGGTGATACAGGACATAAAGTGCTTATAGCCTGGCCAACAGAAATACCAGTTTGAGACCTCTAGCATTAAAAGAAATGGTTTCCTCACCAGGCTACTTACTACTCTGTTCATAAGCTTCAATCATGATTCAAACTTACCTTGATTCCCTAAATGATTTTTAGCACTCATGTCACAGTATTAAAGCACAACTTTTCACACCACCATTTTAGAAAACTAGGATATCAATTTTATGTTTATATTACCTTTTCTGTTCTTTGATATAATATCCCAAATGCCTCTCCTTGAACATGGATCAACCCCAGTGGTTGGTTCATCTAAGATCACAACCTTTGAACCTCCAAGAAGGGCAATCGATATTGACAGCTTTCTTTTCATCCCTCCTGATAAAGAGCCAGCCAGTTTGTGACGATGGTTGTATAATCCTGTTTCCTTCAAAATCCTTCAAAACAGGATCCAGAAAAATGAAATAAATTTGTTCACTTGTATTTAACTCAGAAAAAAAAGACCCTATACATTATTATATTAGCACAAATGGAAGACCAATTCCTCTAATCTGGAATAACTGTGATTTAGCACTTCTTTTGGAGTTGATTTCCTTTATTTTTCTTTTAAGACTTTTCAAAATTTCTGGCCAACAAGACAAGGGTAAAGGGCTCAGTGCTATTGTTTGGAATCGCAATGGGAGATCCAAATGTATACTTGGCCTGCTTCCCAGACCCAGTGACACAAAGCAACTACAGGCCCATTTTGAATGGGCAGTGAAACCTGATTTATGTTTTTAAAGTGGCACAAAGCAACCCTAAAAACTGTGCAGTAAAACCAAACAAAAGTGACAATAATAAATAAGGAAAAACAGCAGTACAAGAGCTATTGTTCCTGACAAAAGGAATATGCTTACATTGAAGTAATATTATGAAATATCTGTATCAGTATTTCAATAGGTCAACAGTGTGCTCTGCTACCAGAACTGCTCTGCTAGATGAGCCAAGGACACAGGCTGGCACAAGGTTAGACCAGAGCTAGGGTAGTCTTTGTTGGAAGCAATGAAGCATCATTCTAGAGGAGACTCTATAAATAATGCCTTTTGCTTTACCTCTTTGTTTTTTTCTAACGTTGATATATTCAAGCCTTTTTTTGGTTTCCTTCCTTCCAGGGGGTCACTTCCACATCTCCTAAGAAGTTAGTTAGTCCTTTATCTCTTTTTGTCTAAGAAGGGAGTATCCATGAGGCTCCCCCCTCATCATGGATGCTAGCTAACATCCAGGCATGAGAGCCAGCCTGTAGGGGCACTTGTATCAAAGTGTAGATAAGCTTTGTTTGCCTGTATGATGATCCTGTCATAGGGTTTATTTGGCATGACATATTCAGAGGAGGTTTACCATTGCCATCCTCTGAGGCTGAGAGAGTAAGGGCCTTTGCAGACTGCTAGAAATAGTGCAAATTGAGTCCACTTTAAGGATTAGGGTTAGGGAATCATGGGAACTGTATTTTATTGTGGCACCAGAGCTCTCTGACAGAGAAGGCTCAATGTCTCAGAAAAACAACAATTCCCATGATTCCCTAGCATTAACCCTAACACTTAAAGTGGACTCAATTTGCACTATTTCTGGCAGTCTGCAAAGGCCCTAACTTGCCCAGTTGGGCTTCTATGACTGAACAGAAGTTTGAATGCTGGTCTCCCTTGAACATAGACTACTACTACACTACACTGGTTCTCTATGTAATTCTGAGTATTTTTAAACAATCACATATTTATAAATGATCACCAGAGATTTCTTTCCCCCCAAAACAGATTATGGCCCTTTTTGATGTAACTGTGCAATTCTCACATGCAGTTCTCACACAAAATGTAAGGATCATAAGAACAAAAAGAAACTTGCATTCCCTGCCCCTCTCCTTTTTGATACTCTGATGTACCTTTCTATTTCCTCCAGTAATTCTTGCTTGCTCCAGTGGGGTATCTTGATGTAGCCATATAAAAGCAAGTGCTCCTTTGTGGTGAGGTAACTAAATAATACATTGTGCTGCATGCATATCCCCATGTTTTTCCTTATGATATCCTGGTCAGTTCTGATATCTTTACCATAAACAAATATAGTTCCCGATGAAGCAGGAAATAGACCAGTTAGAATAGATCTACAATGGGGAAGAAATAAGAAGAAGATTAGATCAATAACCGGTTCCAGCAACCTATGCACTTCTAGTTCCTTAGGCAAAAGGAGAAGCATGGCTGCTTTCCTCCTTATCATGGAATCCTCTACAAACCTTATGCAACACCAAATCCATACAGGACTCACCTTTTAGGTAATGCAGCCCTGATCCAACAACTATTTAGTGGCCAGTGGAGAGTGGAGGGGAACATTGGCTATAGCCAGATGCAGAAGAATAACATCCAGGTCTCAGGGATGCCTGCACCATTTTGTGTCTTGGTGTAGGGACACCGCCAGAATTTTCTGTGATGACCTCTCTACTGGTCACTTAATGGCTGTGCAGTGGGGGCTTCAACAGCTAAAATGTGAATCCTGGGCGGGGGGAGAGATATTGTAGTTCTATCTGTGCAGAACATTACAATGTGTCTCAGAATGCAAAATCTCAGTCAAAATGTTCAAATTAAAAATAGATATTTTAGAAACAAAAATAATTTGGCTATTTCAGCATTTTGTACAAGGAATGATCCTCCACTGTGATAAAATTTCATTTCATCTGCCTGCCAATCACTTCAGTGGCAGAAAAGCAGGCACAACAGGATGATCTGTACATCAGATTCTAAAAACTATTCCAGTTATTTAACCATAGGTACAGTATATCTACAAAACTGGAATTCTAATGTGATTTTCCTACCAACTGGCAAAGCTGAAAAGAGAGCAAGCTCTCCCAGTGGATTTCTGCTCCTGCAGCCTCAGGGAGTCTTAGGTCTGCTGGGCATTGATGGTACTATAATGCACAGTGTTCCTTGAAGTTGTTACTGCAGGTCATTCTCCCACTATGAGTATCAGACAACAGGCCTAGCTGCTGTAGTGTCCAATAATAGTAATTCAACAAAATGAAAAGCTTTAGCAAGTGTTGCTGCTTATACATCTTCTGGCCTTGGAGTAGAAAAATCCTTTAAATGTTCTTGTCAGAAATGACAAGAAATCTGTTTTCATTTGTGAAAGAGAAAAAGACCTACTGAGACAGATAAAGACCTCTGAAAGTATAGGGTGTAAAATAATTTCAAAAAAGTAGATCTCAAAGACAACATCCAATCCCATTTTAAAGTATAAAAATGCCACATATTTTATCACTTATCTTCACAAGCCACAAAAGCTATATTTTTTGAAGTTCTCAGCAATGCCTCTTCAAAAGGAACTTACATGGTGGTAGTTTTTCCAGCTCCATTGTGACCCAGCAAAGAAGTAATGTTGCCTTCATAAAAATTCAGGCTGAGATTCTGAACAGCTGCTTTGGATTCATAGATCTTTGTTATCCCATGAAGAGACACTCCCACTTTTAAGTTAGTAGGTTCAGGTTCAAAATTAGAAGGTAAAGCACTCTGAACATCTGTGAAACAACAAAAACAGGAAAAACTATTGGTTAGTGAGAAATTTCACTTGAGTTACTTGTATAGCTTCCAGCAAAACAAAATAGACCAAATAAGTATAGATATCCTAGCTGAACTACTTAGTTAAATGTATGTAAATAAGCAATGTCTACTGACCCCACTATCCAAGCCCACCTTAACAGCCAGCAACTGCATCAAGCAAAGGTGGTCTGCTCAGTTGCTGATCAGGGCACAAGCAGGAGGACCGTTTCAGTACCCTTCTACCAGAGAGTGAGTCTAGTATGAGGAATTGTGACAGAAGTCCTGTTGAAATTCCTCATAGATTTCCACAGCCTCACTAGTTGATGTGAAGGGGATGAAAAGGTCATCCCTCCTTGCACCTGATCGGTAGTTAAGCAGACCTCCTGCTGCTGGCTGTTAAGTTGAGCTGAGTGGGCTCTCATAATTGTAGCAATAGTGCCACAATTGTGACTGTGTAGTCTTACTGAACATGGAACAGTTATTGATCCATAACTCAAGGTAATGAATCCATAACTGGCATATAGAATGCCAGTGAAGAACTGTATCAATATGGATCACTAGAGCTGTGTTTAAATCTGTATTTTTATATATAGAGAGAGGGGCTTTTGTTGTACATGCATAAGATGTCAAAAGGAAAATTTGAAACATTGCTGTCTGAAGAAATAGCAAACCTCAAACGAGATATCACATACTTGTTGTTCTGTGCCTTCAAATTGTTTGGACCTATCACAAGGATTTCTGGGGCTGAGAGTGTGTGATTTTCCCAAGGTCACCCAGTGGGTTTTCATAGCTGAGCAGAGAATCAAACCCTGATTTCCTGAGCCTAATCCTCAAACCACTACACCATACTAGCTCCCCACATGCATAAATTTAAGACTAAATAATTTCCCTTTCAGGTATCTATGAAGAAACAAGTCTCTCACTTAGTTTTCAGACCTAGAAAGTCCTTTCAATTTTCCAATGGAGATTAGCTAATGAATTTCCTCACAGTTTTTTGTGGGATTTTCGGGCTGTTTCCTCATACTTATGTTGCCAAATGTGCAGCATAAGCATCCCAAATGCCAGAGACTTCTTCTTGTTGGATTGTGTGGCAGTAGCACAGCAATATCAGTTAAGTACATCTAACAAATTATATTCCCCACATTTAAAAATCTGGAATACCTACACATCTTTTCAGAAAATTCTGGCTTCTTTCTGAAGAAGAAATCTGTGAAAAAATAGCCTTTTGTCTTTCCATTCCACAATGGACTGTAACCATACCGCTCTGCCCAGTAAGATGGAAGGAAAGGAAAATACCATGGCATTGCCATGCCATACTTTCCTGTAATTTAAAAATAAAGGGAGAGAAAGCAAAAGTGAGAGATTTGGGAAAGTTCCCCCCCCCCCCAAAAGGCTTGCTGCACAATATGTGGACTTCTTAATAATTTTAACACAATATTTTAAATTTCAGGCCAAAGAAAACTAGTAGTGTGAGTGGAATGTGATTCCAAAATATTTTTAGGGATTCATTTTCTGCAGCTTTGATGAGCATTCTATTTTGTCCCCTTAGCTCTCTGAATGGGAATAATATACCTAAGGAGATCGACAAGGTCTTTAATGACCTTGGTGGAAGCCACTGGGACATGAGTGGATACCACCAGGACATGAGTGCATACTAGATCCTAGCAGTTCCATCCAACATAGCCAAGGAGAGAAATGTTGGTGGTCTGATGCCCAAACCTGCTCTAGGACATCAAACTAATAACATAAAACCCGATAACAGAACAAACAAATATTTTATGGAGTTCCCCCTAACTTGCCTATGAAAGCTATGCCTAAGAATGAAAGTGCATGTTAGATCAGCACTGCAGTACTATCAAAAATGATTATCTTGTGATGACCCCAATACCAATTTGAGACATTTTACATCTTGTGGCAGAGATTCACTTCCTCCATTCCATTGGCCTGGCAACTGTACCTTACTTCAGCACTGAAAATGGGACAGGGTCTTCCAGCACAGTTAAGAGCAACTATCCCATTTAGGGGGGTGGAGGGCAGGCAAGAGAGGGACACACAATTCTTGATTTTCCACCTACCATGCCTGGCTCACTCTGCCTAATGGTAGGACTGGCCCGGCCTTCTTGGCCACAACACTTGTAATAATAACAGCAAGAATTACTTCCTTGTTGTAGAGCCCTTTACACAAACTCATCCTTCTCCACAGCCCCAGGATGACCTAATGGATGCAGGTTCTCTGCCTGACAGGTATGTGCCATTAGTTAAGTACTTGCAAATGTAATAGTCATGGAGAATAGGAGTGGAGAAAGTGTAGTGAACTGGGCCACAAGAGGACCTCACACTTTTGAAGCCCCATGGTGACTCCCAAGTTCCCCCGTGAAAATGTGCTGATTTCAAGGGGACTTTTCAACCCCAACTGACCAAGTGACCCTAAAGCAAAGCAGCTTCATTTAAATACCGCTCAATATCACGCTATGGAATGTCTAAGCAGTTTACAACTGTAAGCTCTTGCCCGCCAACAGTTGGATACTCATTTTAGTGACCTTGGAAGGATGCAGGCCTGAGTCTAGTCTGAGCCTTGGCTAGTATTGAACTTGCAACCTTGTGGTCTTTAAGTGAGTGGCTGCAGTACAGGCATTTAACCACTGCGCCACCAGGGCTCTAAACTACATGCAAGTGGATTTGTTTAGATTGCTTTCCCCCAAGAACTCCCAACAAGCAAAAAAGGGAAGCTAACAAAATTTGTAGGCAAAATTTGGCTGAAAATGGGAACATAATGCTACTTCTGGTGTGCTAGAACATGCTGGTGTGGGGCTTGGGTAGGAATCACAACAGTGAAAATTGGCCTCCACATGCCCCCCCCTCCCACAAGCCCAGGGTTGGTTTTATTGTCCTCCCAGTCATGATTACAGCACAGGTTTCTCCATAATTTGTCCATCTAACACAGTTTTAATAGCTAAACGATCCCTTTTAAGTTTATTGGCATACTGTTTTGGTTTATGTTAATATCCTGTTTGTAATAATAGCCTGTTCTACTTACCTGGAAAAACTTTTCTAATGTACCAGCCAAGGATTAAATATATGAAAGAGTCTATTAGAATTAGCCAGCACATCCAGCCAAAATTAGTGTCATCTCCTGACATAGGTGAGCTATACATATTATCCCACTGCAGACCTATTAAAAATGAAAGAGAGAGAGAGAGAGAGAGAAAACATAATTATTGCTTTTGATAATGGACCAGATCATATCAAGACTACTCAGAGATCTATTCCTTACAAAGGACACATACCATGTTATGAGGTTACTGTATATTTATGAAGAAGTGTTGATAGAGTTGTCTTAGCAGACAGAGAGTCCAGGAAGTTTTGTTTGTCAGTTTCATTTCTTTGTTTACTTTTTTGTTTTTGTTAGGATTATTGGTATTGGTATTTATATTTAAGTCTAGACTTTTGTTTATGTTCATGCCGATAGTGTATTTGTATATAAATGTTAGACTGTTATTGTATGGATAGTTTTAATAAAATAAAAATAATGTTTAAAAAGAAGAAGAAGAAAGGACACATACCAATGCCCTGTTCTTCATAGCGGGCTATATACTGACTTGCATAGCTGAATGCAGTTGGAGACAACAGGCTCTGTAAAAAAAAGAAAGGAGGATGGAACAAACCTATTGAAATATTTGCATACAAATACTTAAATGAACACATGTAAACTGTGCAAATTTTAGAGAAATATAAATAAAGGACGTAAAATTATGCAGCACAGTTCATCTAAGGATGAAAAGGTATTTAACTAAAGAAGAGTACAAGAAGAGGAAAACAGCAGGAAATAGTTTCTGCACAAGAGAATACAAACAAGCTTTTATCTCCATTTGTCTTCTTCCAATAGTTAAAAATAATGGGTTGGATCCAGGCCCTATCTTCTTCCATAGGTGGAAGCACTCCACTCATGGAAGGCTCTTCTTGGTTTCCAGAGATTCTCCATCCCATCTAGCTTAGTCCCCAACCCCTCTGTGAAGCATTTCCAGCAGGCTAACTGCAGCAGGGGCAGTGTGCCCACCCTGGGTTCTAATTGATTTTAAAGGAACTACCCAAAGTTCTGGACCCTAACCCCAAAATAGTTTTAGCACCTTGGACTGCTCCTTTCATGTTCAGATAAAACCTCAAGAGTGGATTCACTGTCCCATTGATATGGGAGCCACTAGCCACCACTGGCTGTGAGAGGCAATGGTGGGGAGACTCACTCCCTCAAGCACAAACTTAATTAGAATCCAACCCAATGTACCTATGTTTCATTCTATCTTCACTTCAACCCTGAAACACAAGTTATAAGAAAACAAGAAAACAATTATGAGCAAGCCACTGAATGAGTATGAAGTATAAGCTGGTTGGAGCATCCCACATCCAAACCAAAAGTCACTCTGCTAGTAATTCTTTGGTTTACCCTTTCTTAGGGCCTTTGCAGACTGCTAGAAATAGTGCAAATTGAGCCCACTTTAACTGCCCTAGGAATCATGGGAATTGTTATGTATTTTTAAATTGTATATTTTTAATTATTGTCATTTAATCTGTTTAGTTTGATTTGTTCTTGGGGGGGTGGGTGGGTGTGGGAATGAGGGATGGGACTTGAATTGATTTTATTTGTTCTGATGTTTTGAAATGTTGTACGCCGCCCCGATTGCCTGGCAGAGGGGCGGGATATAAATAAAAATTATTATATTTATTTATTTATTTATTTATTTCTGAGACATTGAGCCTTCTCTGTCAGAGAGCTCTGGTGCCACAATAAACTACAGTTCCCATGATTCCCTAGCACTGAGTCAGGGCAGTTAAAGTGGACTCAATTTGCACTATTTCTGGTGGTCTGCAAAGGCCTTTAGTTAAGAATAAAGAAACTGTATAAGTGGTATCTCACTGGGTGGGGGCTGCTACTTCTTGGCCCCTACCCATATGGCTGGGTTACATAACTGCTGCCTCAGGCATATGGCAGCTACTAATTTAATGTAAAATCAAGCACAATGCCAACCAGGCAATATGTGCCTTTCATTTAGATCATACCTTTCCATCAAAGAGGAGTCCTTTGATCCTCATAACAATTCTATGATGTAGATTGGAGTGAGGGACACTAGCTTGGCTAGCTTAATCAATTTCACCTTATTAAATAATTAAAGCTGCATTTCATGTATCCAAGGTGTAACCATTAGGCCACATTGGCTCTCACTGGAACAATTTGAATTTGAACAAATGCAACATGGTGGGGTGGGCAGTGTTTACTCTGACTCAGAACTAGTGCACTAACACTCTTGCTTTTGTCAAGTGATCAAACACCCAGTCATCCAGAGACATTCATAAAGAGATTATCAGTACCTAGACTATATCTGTCTTTTCTATTATCCTCATCTGTCAGTACAACCACACATACAATTTATTTGATCTATTTTGTTGCTCTTGAAATGATTGGGTTTTTTTAAAAAAATACCTTCCCATTTTTATTTTTAGACAAACTTGAGTAAGTGTTCAGTGAACAAGGATTACACTAGCTAGGAGAACAATGGTTTTAGTGGGGAAGAATACAGTTTATTAGCAGTGAACTTTTCATGTATGTACCAAAGACCTGATCCAGGCCTTGGCATTCCCATTCCCGCAAGAGCTGATAATGACATTTGTCTGAAATGCTGGAGAGCTTCAACCAGTCAGAATTGGTCTAAACTCTAGACCAGGGGTAGGCAACCTTTTTGAGCCAGGGGCCGGGTTGCTGTCCCTCAGACAATTGGGGGGCCAAAGCACCATAAATAAATAAATAAATAAATAAATATAAAAATAATTTTAAAAAAACATTAAAAAAATATGCATGCCCACTCTCTCAGCCCCATAAAAGCCATGGCAAAACTCCTGTGGAGATTTTGCCAAGAAAACCCCAAGAACAAGTAATAACAACAATAATCAATATCATCATGGCGGGCGGCGGTGGTGACAGGATTGGCTTGGGGCCGGTCCAAAGGCCTCGGGGGGCCGCATCTGGCCCCCAGGCCTTAGGTTGCCTACCCCTGCTCTAGACAGACCAACTATCTGACAGTTACTTTCGTATGTTGTTGTGGGGTAGCTCCTTAGATGTTAGTCATTTCCTAGATGAAAACATCTATTGTTTTGTCAAATTGTAAGACAGGTTGACCACAGATGGAAGTTCAGTTGTAAATGTCCCTTTCCCCAAGATCTTAACACAGAGAGAAATTTACCAGTAGACTCTTCACTGAGAAGCTCACGTGATTCTCAACAACATAGAGGACCATGAAAGGGAAAAAGGTCAGGATGTAGACGAGGCAAGCAACTAAAGCGGCAATGTTAGTGTTGTTGAAGAAGACACTGATGAGGTAGCACATGGCTATGACGGAGAAGCTGTAGTCCACGAGGTACAAGAATAAGATCACAACATTTGTTTTGGGAAGGACATTCCCAGTTTTGAAGATAATAATCAGAAACATAATAGTAATCAGGAGGAAAGTAGCACATTCGATGAACCAAGCAAAGAAGTGGCTGCTGGAATTGACACCCATCATCTTCATATACTATAGAGAAGAAATAAAAGAAACATACACTCAATTTAGTTTAAACATGCCTTACAATGTGCTGTGTGCCTCTACCAAGCCAAGTTTTGTACACTTCCTTTTGCCTGCACCACTAAGTCCAGTTTGAGTTGCGTCAGTGTAGTTTTTTGTTTATTTGTTGATTTGTTGATCTCTCCCTCCCTCTCTCTCTCTCTCATTCTTTCTTTTATAACAGAAAATTTAATTTCCTTGCCCATTTTTAAAGTGCACAGTTTAATGGCATATTTCAATTGTATGCTTTGTTTGTATGTATCACTCCACTATCTAAAGAAAGTGTTGAAATACATACATTTTATGCACTGCTCAGATGTGCACATTTCCAGACACAGTTTCCAAAGTCCTGAATTACTGATTTCAAAAAGAAAAGTATATCCATTCTAAATCCCTTACCAGCTGATATAGCCTAGGGAAATTCATTCAAGTTCTAATGGAGTGAACAGCTCATAAATGCTTCAGCTCAAGTTTTTCTAGGACAGCCTTATTAAGATGGGAACAAAATATTTTGTTCAAAACAGAAAAGGAAGACCATACCAATTTTGTGTTTAGTTTTGGAGACAAGACATATCAATCCATTCCAGACTTGCATGAACTGTAACCCACTAAGACAGATTCTTCCCTCATGAACTATGGGCTGACAAATTATTGAGACAGTCACCCTCCTGTTACTTGACATCTCAGGCAGACTACAAGGCCAGGTTGCTTCACACAGCCAATGGGCCATGTATACAGAATGGTGAGTTGCTCCTGGTACAGGCCTGATGTACCATGTCTTTCTTGTGGAGGCTGTTGACTGATACAGAATAAGCTAGCACTCTGCCTGCTTTTTCAGGCAAGTCCAATGCTCTGCACCAAATATTTTAATCCACAGTGATTGAAAAATTGGAGTCTATAGTTGCTATCAGCAAAACAATGTCGGGGTGCGTGGGAATAAGTCAAATAAATAAATGAAATAGTGCTACACAAAACAGATGGAGGTCATTTTCTAAATAGATGAAGCTTCTAAAAAATTACAGCAGTTTTCAGAGATAAGGCCATGTTTGGCTAACCTTAAAAAGGTGCCTTAAGAATTTGCAGTACCCCTTATCCTTTTATAGGGACCAGCCCACTAAATAAATCATGCATCTCCCTTCAAAATACAGTTTCTTTGGGCTCTGGAATGAACCCATATTATTCAAAGATTAGAAAGGCAGATATTCTAAAGCTGAGATGTTGACAGTATGGTTGAATGCTATTTATGCAGAGCAAAATTTTGCTCCATTCATCTTCAATGCTATGCAGTTTTGTTGTAATGTAGAGCACACCCACATACCCACAACTCTCCTAGCCTTTCCACACATGACATTTACAGTACAGAGACACTCCAATGTATAGTGCAAAAGTAACACCAGAGGCCTCATGGTGCACAGCAGCAGCTCAAGTCCACCCAGGATAAAGTTGGCATGGATACTGCAGTTAACTTCTGAATGACTGACATTATGCTTTTCTTACTGGGCCATTTTCTCTGCTTAACCTATGGGATTTATTAAATTGTTAACAAAGATTCTGGAAGTCCCAATCATGTTTAGAAAACTGTCATGAACAAATCACAGCAGTTACTCTGTACACGACAATATTTTTTGTACAAACTTAGCTCATTTTTAAAACAAACACCCACTAATTTGACAATAGCTGGGCTAAGGCAACAATTGATTCCATAGAGTGTATACTGCAGGTTTTCATTGACTACTGAGGCAAAGAATTACATGGACCCTTTGCTTCACTGGTGCAAGTTCAGTTTGAAAACTAAATCAAGTTAAGGCACAGAAAGATTTTCACATTGATCGCTCTGCTATCTCATAGGAAATCTAATCTTGCACATGCCTCAGAACCCAATCAAGAAACAGCCAGAAAAAAATTGGTATGCAAGAGTCTGGGGATGTAGAATCATCTTAGGAGGACCAACTGCAAAGCAAATACTTTCGTATTTATGTGGTATATAATGATGTACCGTACATAAATTATGGATATAAATGAACAGCTCCCAATCACTGATTTGATTAGATTAATCACCTTTGCTCTGTTCTTATCTGTAGTCTTTGACTCTGGATGGAGCTATAATCCACAGCTTGAAAGCATTCCTTTTTTTTTTTTGACTACATCTCCCAATATCCTCCAGACAGCATAGCAGCAACTATGTTGGCTGTTGAATTCTGGGGGTCTGGAAGTTTGTAACTTCTGTCAGAATTCAAAGAGCTGCACAAAAAAAGATGTTGGGAATGTTCTTGGCTTTTCCTTCTAAGCACAGCTGCTGAAATTCATCCCTCAAATTTCAGAAGCGTCAGAATGTAAACCCCTTATAGCAGGGTCCCATATTTTAAATAGGAGAGCCAACATGACATGGTTTGAGCATTGGACTGTAATTCTGGACATCCAGGTTCAATTCCTCACTGGGTCATGGAAATCCACTGGCTAACCTTGGGTGAGTCACAGACTCTCATCCCTATGATAATTTTGCCTTAGGGTTTTTGAAGGCGCACAATAGCAACATATTTTAATTGTGGTCCTGGAAAATGTCATGAGCAACAATTACAGTGTGCAAAAGAAATACATGATTAAGATTATGGTTGGAGACACTAAAGTGGTGCTGTGTTTGGAAGGGTTGTGGTGGGGAGAACCTGAGTAGTCCTCCTGTACATACAGAACTCATACTGTAGTCTTTTGGAAGTTGGTCCTGCACTGCAGGCACCCAGTAATAATTTGAATTTCATTGCTCATCGCTCTCCAGTACTAATACCTGCTCCTTCCAGTGCTTTGCTAGCTAGTTCCTCCCACTGTTGTTAGGCTATAATAATATGTTGGTTTCAGCAGTAGTTTATATTGCTTGCCATACTAGTGGACTGATCACCTGTTTAATCATTGTGAGCAGGCAAGATAATGGAAATTAGCTTAGATCCCTCAAAGGAAGGTTACAAGTAAAAGTAAGCCTGGAGATTGTCATGCCAGAGTACCAGAAAATTGTGAATTTTCTCCTGGTCCATGTCTTCTAACACTGGTACTTTGGACAGATTTGCCATGTTTTTCACACACCACTATGAAACAACTTTTCTTTTGCCCAGCCAGCACAAGACTAGCAGGTACACATGTGGAAGGCCTACACCAAGATGAGAAGAGGATCTCTTGGAGGAGTTCCAGAATGCTAGAAAATTAGAGATCTTTTAAGAAGATGGATGCCAGCTGTGCTCACAATGGAATGACCCCAGAGCATTTGGTAAACAATAAGTGTCCTTAGATCAGAGTCCATCTGTTGCAAATGCAGCTGGCACCCATATTTCCTGATCTCAACTCTACAGGTGACCATGAGAATACCAAATGGACATGATTTGGGACTGTTCTGGCTGGGCAGCTGGCTAGGAGGAAAAACAGTAGTGTCATGCTAGTCATATTCCCAGCAGGTGAATCTCCATAATTTAGTACATAAGGCCATTTTGCTATATACAAAATGCTAAAATTCATTGGGAGTGGCTAGAACCTGTTCTGAACAAGTCAAAGAATACAGGATTTGAGGAATCCTGTACGGCTCTGATGCAGATCTAGACTTCAAGTATCTACATATGGAACATCCTGTACAAAATGGGACACCTAGAAAACCTAACTTTGCAAGAGATAAAACAGCAGAGAATTTTGGAAGAACAACAATTCACCAGAAAAGAACAGTAAAATGAAACAAAACAAAATGTTTTTGTTCTGCCAAGCCTATCCTTCTAGAGTTTAGCTACCCACAAGTCTGCTTCTCTATATTCTCGGAGGACTAGCAATATCAGCTGAAATCTGTAGTCCTATGGACAGTCTAATTCCTACTCCTAAGAAATTAAGTCTAGAGAGAAGAGACTGCATTGCAAGAGCAGCATCTATAGTTTTATTCAGTAGCAGTTCTCAATGGATTTGCCTGTATAAATTGTTTGGAGAGCAGGTCAGAGGGTAGGTTTTTTATAAGTGGTTTATCTGTCAGCCTTAGAACAAGTTAACTGGGAGCTGCTGTTGCTAAGGAACACTGTATACTGGATCCATTACGCACACACACACACAGGCAATCCAATTTCATAAGGCTAATAAGCAGGTACAGCTGCAGGGTGTGATGAACACTAAAAACTTCAGACTACCTCGTAAAGCCTCAGGTCTTTTTCTTGAACAAGCTTCTTCACAAAAGCTGCAATGAACAGTATCCAAGCAGCCATCAGTGTAAATGGGAGAGAGTAGGTCACACTAATCAGGAACCTGCAAAAAGCAAAGCAATTATTTAGCTGAATGTAAACATGTTGGCTTAGGGAACTATAATTAACATGATTTTCAAAATAAAAGCTTTTGAATAGTACAAAAATGTTTCCCTTGAAACATGGACTGTAACTCAAAAACTTGGATCATCTAGGAACCAGTAAATATTTTCCAGAAAAGATGCCTTGTTATAAGGCAGAAAATAACAGCTAGATTTTCAGATCTCATCCAGGGGTAGGCAAACTGTCCCCTTTAAGGGCTGAGGGACTTCAGCTCCCAGAATCCCAGACTATTGGCTAACATGGCTGAGGCTTCTGGGAGCTGAAGTCCAAAATCCCCGAAAGGGCCGAGTTTGCCTACCCCCCACTGCTGAACCAAGCTGAACCAAGTGAGCCTCCATATATTCTTGGAAGATTATCAAACTCAGAATACAATTTTGAGGGCAGCCTGCCTCCCACTATACATAAGACATCATTTCAGAGCTAGTGTGGTGTAGAGATTTGAGCATTGGACTAAGACTGAAAGATGATGGTTTGAATCCTATCCAGCCATAGAAACCCACTGGTGATCTTATAGGAAGGCAATGATACACCTTCTATGAATACATGCCAAGAAAAGCCTGTGATAGGGGTGCCATAAGTTAGAGTTGACTTGAAGACATGTAACCACAACAAAAGATAATTATTGGAAAAGGTCACTTATAGGTCCACAATAAGGTTTCTGTCTAAAAAACAGAGTTTGAAATGCCACCCTTAAAACGTTGAAATGCCACCCTTAAAACAAAGTAATATGAAATTTCTTATTTCTTTTTCTGCTACTAACTTATATTCATTAAATGATTAAAATTAATACAATTGGAAACAAATGAAATGTAATATAAAAGTAGATGCCAATTAAACAAGAAAATTTTACTTTTACCATCTATAAAGCGTTTGTCACTTTTCTGGGGCTGATGAACAAAAAAGGACAAGGGCTTTTTGTCAGGAGGTGAAGCCTAGCTCAATATCTGTCTAACATTCATAACATATTTAATGAGGTTTATTAAGTGTATCCAAGACTATGTCTGGATACACAGGTACAGAACTGAGTTAATAAAATTACAAACCTAATTATATTTATATGAAATTATGTCCCAATGAAATGGAACTTGGGCATTTTGACAATCCCTAATTAATACACTAATTAGTACAGTTATCAGTGGATATGGATCCACTGGTAAACAAAACAATCTTATGAACACAGCAGTAGCAGTAGCAAAAACTGTGATTTTGAAATACTCTATGATAGATAGCTGTGTAGAAAAAATGATGTTATTCTTCAATTTAAGAAATGGAAAGACAAATGTTATAAGATGCAAGTCCCATGGTTCAAAATAGGTGGGGGGTTTTTTTGAATTAAAGTTTATACTGACTTGTCTTCTAAAAGCATGAAATAGCTGAAAAGAAACTATATGCATTCAGTTGTCAAATTTTCTATGGTTTGAATCAAAGTTCAAATTCTCACTGTGTTCAAATCATCAAACTGCGGTTTGAATAGACCTCCCAATGTTGATTGCAACCCATGTTTGGAGGTCTCACTTATCCATGGTTTGCCATAGGTAATTGTGATTTGATCAAAGTGGGAAATATTCATTTCCTGATGAAAACAAGCAATGTTGGAACCATTTTCTTGTCCCACTAAGATATGAAACACTCTACAGTCATGGCCCAGTGAAAGACTTACATGTCTTTATTGTAGCAGGGATATGGTGTAGCCTGAACTTGGACAGCTATTTCTTCAACACTTTTTCCAGTCTGTAATTCAATTATTGCTCTATCAATGCTGTCTTGGATGTAGACAAATGCTCGACTGTAGATTTGGCTCTGTGATGCTGAATTATGTGGTCCCGTGGTCCAGATTTTTTCTCGTATTCTTCTTGTTGTTTGGGAAATCTTGCTGCTCATGCGGATGGTGTAATTGACTAGTGGTGGAAGGGAAAGCTCACCAGGAATTGCTCTCTCCTCTCTTGTCCTGTTTGATGGCAACTTGAAAATAACACCTTTAAAAATTGAGAAAGACAGAGAATTTTGCCCTTTCCATTATCATTGTTTAATAATAATAATAATAATAATAATAATAATAATAATAATATGAAATATTTATATGGTAAAGAGTAAGAGAAAAATGTTTTAAAACTTTTAAAACTTTGGGATGCAAATGTACCTGTATGTGTGTGCATGCTTGTGCTTCAAGTTGCCTGTTGAGTTATGATCACCCCATTAATTTAATAGGGTTTTCTTAAGCAGGGAACTTTGCCAGTTCCTTCCTCTAAAGTATAGCCTACAGTACCTAGTAATTGTTGGCAATCTCCCATCATAGTATCAATTATGGCTATCTGGTATCTTTAGAGTACTCAGGCTGCTATGCAAACATACCTACATTAACTACAAACAGGAGTCAACACAGTTTTTCTAAGCTTGGTTTCCCCACCCTCCATCTTAGCCTTTACTCATCAAGACATTCATATTTCTTGTGAAGCCAACAAAGATTTCCTTTCTGCTTTCCTGACTCCCTGTTGCTTCAGGCAGAATGTCTGCCTTTTAATTTTTTCCAAGTACCTTACAAGTTTGTTTATTAAACATTTGTTCAGCAACAACTAAATAAAGAAAGCCTAACAATGTAAGGCTCAGGGGATTGCATTCCCAGTGTGTTGCCCAGGGTCATTCTACCACATATGATGGAACTACACAGCCATTTAGACACTGTGGGATCAAATAATTATTTCCCTATGAAATCTCTTCCCTTTAGAAAAAAAAACTTTGATGAGACATTAAAGAAATGACTCAGGAAGAACTTATTACTTGGGAAATATATTGACTAAGTGGTAACGCTGCAATTGGAGTGGGGAGTGCTTTGATACAGAATGTTTGTTCTAGAGGATGAGAGAGAATGACAAGGCTCATATGGCTGGGGAGAGCCACCAGAAATATCTACAGCCAAAAGTAATTTTGGAAGCCTGAAGATTTTGCTCCTTTTTTAAAAAATCCTTCCACACTCAACATAAAATGACTCAAAATAAATTGTTCTGCAGTGATATGATTACTGTAGTTTAGGGCCAGTACTGAACTTACAGATATCAACCAATGTTTTGGGACATTCTTCCCAATCCCTACAACTCTCAGTTCAATCTCACTGCTCCAGTTTTGTACATTCAGATACACCCATTTTGTGATCTTACAACTCCTTTAACAAAAGGGCACCTTACCTATTGATTCTCAAAGCTCGGCAAAGCATCTTAAAGCAGTTCAGTCAGTGGCTAATAATAAAAAAGCATAGGCATATCTGGCTCTCACTCACACCTCTGTATGTTATGTCAGTCAGGATATAAATAGTTTCAGGAGAACTGAATTGGTAAAAAACAATGCATAGTTTGTTGCCCTTGTGGTGCACACATATATAAAACATTTTGTTTAGTCCAAATATAATAATCTCTGGTTTATCTAGTTTCCATTGGGAAAGAAAGATGAAAAATAAAATAAAATAAAAATTGACATTTTAGAAATGACACAGAAGTACATCTAATTCACACATGATCTCTGTACAAATCAGAAATATATAGGTTTCACACAGCCTTTCTTATGACAGACCACAGTGTTCATAGAATGCCACAATGAGTTGAGCAGTCTGCTGTTTTTTTGCATGTATATGTGTTCTTAGGCAATCTATTTGTTGGAAACGTTGTCACTGGATGATAATGGAACACATGCCACTGGGTGTCAGATTGGATGGGGTGAATAATGTACTTCAAAACCACAGGCATGATTCTCTCAATTCAAGCTTAGAAAGAATCGTATGTCAATGCCTGATCTTGATTTGGGCTTGAAAATGATGTCATTACAGCAGACAAACCCAAGGTCAGATGACACTACAGTACTTACTTCCCAAAAGTTGGTTCTTCAGAAATAGATCTTTTGCTGCTATCTCCATTTCGTCTGTAGTTTTGTATGACTGAATGCGGTCAAACAAGACACATGAAGAGACATTCACTGCTAATCCTGCTAAGGTGCTAAGTTGATTTATGATGTCAGCATTATTCTGTAGCTCCAAACGTATATCATCTGGTGGGGAAATGAAGCAAGAAAAGCTTAGCCTATGAATTATAATGTTTGACTCTCCTTTGTAGGTCAAAAGAATGCCTAAAATTGACAAAAAATAGTTTAATAGATTCTAATCATAGACTAGTAATGGCTCAAAGAAATCTAATCATCATCAATGTCCTAGTACTCACTGGAATAGGGAAGCTGTATCTATAGACTTTAGATTAAAGTCCGCTGAAATACACATGCACATCCTCTCATACAGAAAATGATGTTTGGTTTCCATCCATATAGTTTTCTACAGAAAGGAAACCATATCCATAGCTATATCATCTCTCTCTCTCTATCTATCTATCTATCTATCTATCTGCAGAATGAACTGGTATTGTCCACAACCAAGTTCACCACTTCAGTGACAACTAAATCCTAGACCAGTGATTTTCATAGACCTCATTCCCACTACAGAATAAACTGGTTTTTGAGTTGAATCGATGAAGCAATTTAGTGCTGAATAGACGTTCACACTATTTAAGCAGTGATTGAACCTAACCCATTTCAATTTAATCCACTTCACATTCACATTCATCAATGAATTGATTCAACATGGAGTTGCAGCACAGGTCTGACTGTGCCACAGGGAATTGATTCAGATGTGCAGCTCGTTCACTCTAGTGCTGAAGCACATCATTGCAAAAGACATAGGGAATTCAGCAGATCCAGAAGAAGTACTTTAAATGAGTTTAGCATGGGTGGGCCCTTCACAAACCGCATCAGGTAATCGGCAATAAGTGCAAACAAGGGCTATTTAAACCAGTTCATATCTGCTTGCAAACCAGTTTATTATGTAGTGGGAGTGAGGCCCTAGTGCAGGGGTAGGCAACCTTTCCCCTTTAAGGGCCGAGGGACTTCAGCTCCCAGAATCCCAGGAGCTATTGGCCAACATGGGACTATTAGACAACATGGCTGAGGCTTCTGGGAGCTGAAGTCCCTCGGCCCTTAAAGGGGAAAATTTGCCTACCTCTGCCCTAGTGTGTTTCAAAGTGTAAGTAGTAGGTGTCTCAGTGGGATGACAAGAAATGGCAGGCAAGGCTCCTGAAGCTTCTTAACTATTTTTTGATTCACCTCTAAGATGTGTGGCTACAGGAGAGAGATGAATGTGTTTCTGGATGAATTCATCATTCATACGAGGACCAATGAACCTGGCCAGTACCCTGCATGAACTGAATATACATCTTAGAACATTTCTTGGAATTTCCTGAAACACAAGGGAGGTTTCATGGCTGATGTGCAGTGGAAGTCACTGAGGAGTAACTCTGCAGTAACTCTCAAATAGAGCAATACAGCAAGCAGAATGCCATCCTAGCACCAGATTTTGTCTAAAGAACAAAGAACAGGCTAGCTGAAACCTTGCATCTCCACATCTTTCCAAAAAGAACATCCTGTTCCATCTACCAGTTGCTTGATGGCAGAAGGATGAAAAGAAGGACACCCTGACCTCTGTCACTGGTTTCTGTTCTTTTGTCACATTCAAGGGTCAAGGCAAAGGAGGACAAAAGGACAACTCCAGTTTTTTTATACATAATATGATAATGTTCTGCTAAGGAGGAGGTAAACATGTGAGGGCCTAATCTGCCTTCTCTCCTGTCTATACAGATACTGTGTATTTGCAGATCCCAGTTCACTGAGCAGGATCTACAATGAAACTGTTAAAGCTAAATTCCTGTGTGTGTGTGTGTGTTTGCTTTGTACATATGTTTCACAAGAGATTCCATCTTTGATGTACCAGTATATAGCAATAGCAAGTACATTTCTATACTGCTTATCAGTACACTTAAGCACTCCGTAAGTAGTTTACAATGTGTAAGTAATTGCCCCCCAGCAAGCTGGGTACATATTTTAGTGACCTTGGAAGGATGCCAGGCTGAATTGACCATGAGCTCCCGGCTGGTATTGACTCACAAACTTGTGGTTTGTGAGTGAGTGGCTGCAGTACAGGCATTTAACCACTGTGCAACCAGGGCTCATGCTAACATATATAGTGTATAGTGTTAATGAGTGATTTAATAAAAAGAATAGGGGGGGAAACTAAATTCTTTTGAAGGAGTGTACAGTCGTCCCTTGTAATTGGCAGAGGATCCATTCTGGACCCTTCCGTGAGTTACGAGGGTTGTGTATATTCAAGCCCCATTGGTTTGAATGGGGTGCCCCCCATGCATGCACGCCCCATTCATGCTAATGGTAGTGGCCCCTCCGCGGATTTCCAAGACTGTATATACTTATCTCTAGACCTTCAAGTCACAGTTATATTATTATGGCAGAACACCATACTCCAGTAGCCAGACGAGATTAAAACAATGTAGGACAGCTATTTACACACATACAGGCAGAGCGAGAGAGAGAGATTCCAGAAGTGGCTGAATTTAAATTGACAGATGAATGGCCTAAGGTTATAACTCTGATCACATTTTCTTGGGTTGCTCCAGAATTAGTTACTACCTCCTTCACTTGTAGCAATAGCCAATTGGGAGATGAAGCATAGGTAATAGAAGCATCTAAACCTCAGCTGTAAAAGTTCTAGCAATGCAGAAAAACAGATTTAGCAACCATGACAATAATTGCTAATAATTACTAATGTCTATAAGCTCACATATAACAATAATCACATGCTTAAATCATCACAATGATGATTTAAGAAAAGCATGGAAAAGACAATCTAAGACACCCACATTAAAATACTCTGAAACCAACTACAAAAATATGAATTAAGGTATACATTTCAGGCACATAATATTTATTTGTACTGATGTACAAGTGTTTAGGGGAGAAAATATATGTTCATGTATTCTGGTATACAAAAATGTCACAGTCACTTTTTAAAGCAAGTACACATTTAAGAAGTTACTGCTCAGCACTGCTTGCTGACATGTACATAGAGTATAAAAGCTACAGTTTTAAGTGTAAGTTCTTTTTAAAAAAATGAAATTCAGACCACACACACTCTGCCAGATTTTGACAGCAATATTTCAGAAGTATGCCATCAGAGACTATGTAGTTTGCATAACCATATTCTATAACAGCTGTTTGACTAATGTCTCATGGGGAATCATGCTCTCCCAAACACCCTCAAAAGACTCATAAAGACTTTGTGCTCAAAAAAAAGTCTGCAAATATATTCTGGGAAGGCCTCAATTACTTTAATCTTTCCCCAGGATGCTCTTCGCCTGCAGGCAGAGACAACAATAGGCTCCTAGGTGGTCAGATCAGTTCACCTCTTAACACTGAAAATGTATTTTGCTCTCCTTGCCAAAGGAATAGCACAGCAGCCTGTGGGAGCCCATAGAAGATGAAAAGCTCTGCTTAACTCCAGTGCTACTATGGATGGAGTATATGAGATAAAGGAAGTTGCTAGTGGGTTTGAAATTTTATGGAGGGGAAGTGGTAAATACACAAATGTATATGAAATTTGCTACTGTTGACTAACACAATATCCCTGCTATCACTTTATTCCACCCCCTCAGCCTAAGGTAAAGGCTCTTCCTGACTTTGCACAACCATATTACAAAAATACTTCAAAACTTTGGCTTTTCTCATTAAAATATTATGGCATGCATAGTCAACTCTAGGCACCAAGATTTCCAAATAGAAACTTCATTTATAAATTGCTGCTTTGGCGCATTTGTCGTACTGAGATGAAGCTTTGTGAAGTTAGCCATTTTAATTTCAACTGCACAGAATTAGGAAACACACCCCAAGGATGCAGTTTACCATTCAGTAATCTTATTGTTAAGTCAGCATGTTCCCCAGGCCCAAATTCTACAACAAGAATATAATGTGCAAAATGAAATATAGTATGTGAATTCACATCGTTTGAAGGCAAGAGAGTGAAAGAATGTGAGAGAGTAAAAAAAGTGGAATTTGTCTGTTCCATAATACAGCTTTCTGATGTATTTATACATCATAACATCTTGTGTATGGTATGTAAGAACAGGTGCCAGCGATGTGAGTAAAGTACTTTATAATGTCTTATCCTTAACTCCTGAAAAGGCACTCCCACTTCCATCTCATGTCTTCAATATAATTTTAGTCTTTACTCCAAACTGAAAAAGACTAAAACACAATGAGCATCTTACACATCATTTTCTTTCAGATACTTATATATAAATGTTCACCTTCCACCACCACCACTACTGCTATACAGTTTCATCTTGATGTAATGATTGTGTAAAACAACTTACCCAACTCATCAATTTGGTTTAGAAGATCAACAGCATCCAGTTTCACCATGAGTTTGATGAACACTTGGACAAAAGGATTCCTCAGTGTATTCTATCAAATAACATGATACACAAATGACAGTTTGCTTAAAAACTGAAAATCAAATGTATTCCAACAGTTTTCAAAATCAGACCCATCATTGTCATACTAAGAAATGATTATCCCCAAAAGAAAGCCTGGAAAGTTCACAGGGAAGGTTGAAGCACTGGGCACTGTGGTTCAAAATTAAACAGCTGAAGTACAGGAGCAGAGCCTAGTTTAGCCTGGTATTGAGGTTGGGACCAGGCAGTGGGACTGACCACTCTGTGGATTATACCAGGATTAACATTATGTGTCCATGTTAATTATACAGCATAGATGAAATAAAGGGAAATTCATGAGCATTAGCAAATTGGTCCCAATGTGTGTGGGGAAAATGGCAGTCTGAAAGAAGCCCCCAATGCATCCAGTTTCTGTTTTCTCTGTAATTTATTCTCTACATTTAACTCAGGTTAAAATGAAAGCCAGCATGGTGTAGTGGTTTGAACATTGGACTGGGACTCTGAGGAAGCTGGATTGGAATACTTGCTCAGCCATTAAACCCCATTTTGTGACATTGGGCAAGTCACACCCTCTCAACTTTTAAAAGAAGCAATGACAAACCTTTTCCAAATAAATCTTGCAAAAAAAAATATCCGATGACAGGTTTGTCATAAATCAAAGTCACATAACAACAATATTCTGGAGCTCACTTTCTCTTAAAAAAAGGTCTAGGAGTGCACACAGTTTCATTTGAACCTGGTTTAGTGATATGAGCATAAGAATTGGAATCTTTATAGAGATGAATGATGGGATTCACATGGCAGAAAAGAGGGACAAGAAAAAGTATATGTGATTCTATAGCTCTTTAAATGAATCCAGTTTACAGTACAGACTGAAGACTCACACAAATCTTGCCATGACTAGTTAATGCCAGAATTCATACTCCAAATCCAGTTTAAAAATACTTTAAACAATCCTGATATGCATGTTTGATATGGGTTTTTCTGACTGGCATATCTGGGACAAAAAGCAAACAATTCCCTCCCATTCAAATACTATGCATCTGAGGAAGTAGACTGAAGTCTAAGAAAGCTCATGCTGTCAATTTCTTTCTTTCAGTTAGTCTCAAAGGTGCTACAAGATCTCTCTACATTTGAAACACATGTACTCTTCTGAAATAAATTTCAATTTTGCAAAAAAATATAATGTAGAGCACCTCTGACATTTTCAAGCAAACCTTCCTTTTTGGAGTGTGTTGTGCTAAATTTGACTAGTTTGTATGATCTAATAAAATTCTAAATTACAAATTACTTCTGCAAAATGTGTGTGTGTGTACTCTTTCTCTTGTCCCTCATTTGTCCTGAATTTCACCTGCCTCTGTGAGTTAATAAAGACATAATTTGATAGAAGACTAGATAAAATTTCACAACACAAAAAGAGAATGGTAGCATTATTTCAAAATGCACCTGGAATCAGAAGGGAACAGAAAAGCCCATAGTTAGCTTTCTGAATTTGAGTATGGACTTGTCAAGAAGCCCTGAATTTTCAAGTTAAAAGGTAAGTTTATTTTAGTTTATTATGTTACAGAAATGATTCTCTTATTTCCTCTATCAGAACTAGTAGCAAGGAATACTCAGAGGTGGTTTTGCCAGTTCCTTCCCCTGAAATATAGCTTACAATGCCTGGTATTCCTTGGAAGTTTCCATTCAAAGTACAAATCAGGGCTAACTCTGCTTAGCTTCCAAAATCAGATGGGATCTGGTGACTTCAGGACATTTAGGCTTAGAATAGGACCTTTTAATCAGTCTCTCTCTTCCTGGGATACTTTTACAGACCATAGTCATACCACTTTGATGGCACTTTACAAAGCTTCCATCCTGTGTAATTCTAGGATCTGCAGTTTAGGAAAGACCTATGGCTTAGGTCTAGATTATTTGAAGAACCTATCTCCCCATGTGAACCTGTTAAAACACTATGATCTTTGGGGAAATGCTTTCTCTTGGTCCCGTCCCCATCCCAAGCTTGCTTGGTGAGGACAGAAGAGAGAGCATTCTCAGTGGCTGCTCCCACCCTCTGAAACTCCCTTCTGTAGGAAGCTAGACTGGCCCCCTCTCTGTTTGCCTTTTGTTGGCAAGCTAATATGTTTTATTTAAATGGACATTTAATGCATAATCATGCCAGGGTGGCTTTTGTGGGTGTGGGTGTGTTTTGATTGTGTCTTTAAGCTTTTGCATATTTTCATGTGGTTTTATACTGTTTTTAGCTTATTTTAACTGTTTTGAATTTTTATTGTAATTTTAAAATGTTTTTTTTTTAATCTGGGAGAAAGGTGGCATACAAATGAAATAAGTAAATAAAAATTTAGAATTTTCAGCCAGAAAGTTTTAGTTCCTCATCAAAATGCAAACTTCATGTTTCCATATGATGTTGCCACAACAGTTAAAGTGGGCTCATAGTGCTATGATTCACACTAAACATAAGATTATCGATCATCGTTTCCAGACCGATCCAGGCACAGGCTGGGATTGGGACGGAACAGGTGAGAATGGGTTTCACCACAAAGGAAAACACCACCGATGCTGCCAGGAGTCCCCAAGCCATTCCCCATCCATGCTATGGCAGCTGATTTTGAAGAATGGAAAGCTCCTGTTCTTCAAAATCAGCTGCCATAGCACATATGGGGAATGGCTTGGGGACTCGGCAGCATCTGTGGCATTTTCCTGTGCAGTAAAACCCATTCTCGCCTATTCTGTCCCGATCCCAGCATGGATCGGTCTGGAAATGATGAGCGATAAACTTAACAGTTATAGTGCAAAGTGTAAAGGCAAGCCTAGGACCAATTGCCCTTCTCACCACCATCAGAGGAGGAGCCAGAGGCAGAGCCTCTGAAGGCAAGCCTAGGACCAACTGCACTTCTCAGCACCATCAGAGGGGGAGTGCACTGCTCTATTTTATTTTGAAGAAGAAATTTAAAATGCACACTCTTACATAATTGTATGTTGGTGGCTAAAATTGTATATTGACACCCCCTTGTTGTGGGGGAGAGGCTTGCGTACCCTAAGGTAGTTTTGAGCTATGCTGGCAGTGGTGTAATAGCCACCGGTAGGGCTTCCCATGCCAGACAGGTCAAAACCGAAGGGTCTGACAAAGAGCATAAAAGAGCAGGATGGGGTCCCTAGCCTTATGGCAACCATCCTAGGAGAAGGAAAACTCTAATTACAAATCCGGGCAGATGGTGCTCGTCCAACCCTGTAAGGTCAACCATCTACGAGAAGGAAACTCTAAACAAACCTACAACCCGAGGATCTCGTTGCTACCGTCCATTGCTTGCAAGGCCACAGCAGACAAACCTTTGGTTTAAAGGGTGAGGCCAGTTCTGTGCACGCTGCGCTCCCCCAGAAAAATCCATTGCACAGGCTCAAAGGACAAATCCAATCTTCGAAAAAGCCCTGTAGTGATAGGTGAGGGATGAAACGGCAGGTGTAAAGATACACTGGAAGCCGCAGACCCAACCCTGCATGCAGGTGGTTCAGGACTTTGGTCTCTTGAGGCTGACCCAGGAGATGGCAGTCTTGTTCGGCAGCATCCTGAACGACCAAGCAGCCTTTTTAAGGAGAGCACTGCTTGCTCCATATGGTGAGGGGCCTAGAAAAGGTGGCCTAACAAAAGCTCATCCCCACCTACCAGGTTGGCTAGCCACGGCCAACGGGCATCTTCTGATGTGGTTGAACAAAGACAAAGAAACAAAGGCACACACCGGCCTCCAAAGGTGTAAATAAACTGACGCTTGCATGCTGGAACATCAGAACCATGCAAGACTCTGCAGATAGTGGACGTCCTGAGCATCGCTCTGCTTTAATAGCCCATGAACTAACAAGACTTAATATTGACATCGCTGCTCTTAGTGAAGTTTGTCTCCATGAGGAAGGCAGCCTTAAAGAACACGGCACCGGTTACACACTTTACTGGTCTGGCAAACCCAAAACTGAAAAACATCTTTCAGGAGTAGGCTTTATGATTAAAAATTCCATTGCCTCCAAACTCAAAACTTTGCCAACAGGTCACTCTGATCGCATTATCTCCTTAAGCCTCCCACATGTTGTTCTCTTCAGTATATATGCCCCAACTATGCAAGCCGACCCTGTAGAGAAAGACAAATTCTACACAGACGTACGCCACCTCATACAAAAAGTCCCTGTAGAAGATAAAATTATTATCCTTGGTGACTTCATTGCCAGAGTAGGAAAGAACCCCGAAGCCTGGAAAGGAGTTTTAGGCAAGCATGGTGTTGGAAACTGCAATGATAACGGACGCCTCCTGCTAGAGTTCTGTGCAGAACAACAGCTCACTATTACAAACACTATCTTTCAGCAGAAAGATAGCTTGAAGAAAACCTGGATGCATCCCCGATTCAAACACTGGCACCTCATTGACTATGTTCTAGTCCGCCAGACATTCGTGATGTCCGTCATACTTGAGTGATGCCCAGTGCAGAATGCCAAACAGAACATAGCCTTGTAAGATGTAAACTAAATCTTCATCTCAAGCTCAAACCTAAGAAGGGTGGCATCTTAAAGAGGAGACTCCAAGTCAACAATCTTCAACTAGCTACCAGGCAAATCTGCAAACAAAACTTGAAGACCACCCTACAGATCCTTCTCCTACAGTGATTTGGCAACATATCAAAAACAGTATCCTCCAGTCTGTGGAAGAATCCCTCAGGTTCTCCCACAAGAAAAATCAAGACTGGTTTGATGAAAACAACCAAGAGATCCAGGAGCTGTTGGCAAAGAAGAGAACTGCTCACCATGCATACCTTGCCCAACCAACCTGCCATGTAAGAAAAGCAGCTTTCCATCTCATGTGTAGTCAACTTCAACAAAAACTCCGAGGCATTCAGAACATGTGGTGGATCAATATAGCAGAAAACACAACACTGTGCAGATCTGGGTGATCTTAGAGGATTTTACGAAGCTCTTAAAACAGTGTTTGGACCTACTTATCAGGTCCAAAGCTCCTTATACAGTACAGATGGTCAAACACTAATTACTGATAAAGCCTACATCCTGAATCGATGGGCTGAACATTTTCAAAGTCTCTTCAGTGCCAACCGAGTAGTCCAAGGCTCAGCTATCCAACATATGGTACAAAAACCAATGAAAAGCAAACTTGACATAGCTCCCACTTTGGAAGAGACCCTTAAGGCCATACAGCAGATGAAAAACAGCAAGGCAGCTGGGATTGATGGAATCTCACCTGAAGTTTGGAAACACGGAGGTCATGTACTCTATGCTAAATTCCACAAACTCCTTGTGAGTTGCTGGGAAAAAGGGGAACTGCCATCAGATCTCCAAGATGCAGTCATCATCACCTTGTACAAGAAAAAAGGAGCAAAATCCGATTGCTCAAACTATCGAGGTATAACACTGCTCTCTATTGCTGGAAAAATCCTTGCAAGGATACTCCTGAACAGATTAGTTCCTGCTATTGCAGAAGAACTCCTTCCTGAAAGCCAGTGTGGCTTCAGAACTAATAGGAGTACTACAAATATGGTATTTGCCCTTAGACAACTGCAAGAGAAATGTAGAGAGCAGAACAAGGAACTCTTTTTGTCGACCTCACCAAAGCTTTCGACACTGTGAGTAGAAAAGGTCTATGGCAGATCCTGGAAAGACTAGGATGCCCCCCCCCAAAAAAAAATTCCTCAAAATGATTATCTTGCTACATGAGGGCCAGCATGGTCAAGTCAGATACGGCGATGCTCTTTCAGAGCCCTTTCTAATAACTAATGGAGTGAAGCAAGGTTGTGTTCTTGCTCCAACTTTATTTACAATCTTCTTCAGCATGATGCTCCAAAGGGCTACAGCAGAGCTCAAAGAAGAAGATGGCATCTATATACGTTACTGTGTTGATGGTAGCTTGTTTAACTTAAGCTGTCTGAGGGCTCGCACTAAGACTCTAAACTATCTAGTCCGTGAGCTGCTCTTCACTGACAATGCTGCCCTTGTTGCCCACACAGAAGCAGCTCTGCAGCGCCTAACATCCTGCTTCGCAACAGCTGCAGAAATATTTGGGCTGGAAGTCAACCTGAAGAAAACGGAAGTTCTCTACCAGCCTGCACCACAGGACAAACACCACCATCCCCACATCGCTGTAGGCAAATCTGTGCTTAAGTCCGTTCAGCAGTTCACCTACCTGGGAAGCATCATCTCCTCAGATGTCAAGATTGACAAAGAGATCGATCACAGATTAGCAAAGGCATGTAGTGCATTTGGAAGACTTTACAAAAGAGTCTGGAGTAACAAACACCTGAGGTGAAGCACAAAAATCAGTGTGTATAGAGCCATTGTACTGTCTATTCTCCTTTATGGGTCTGAAACATGGGTCACCTATCGCCAACACTTACGACTCCTCGAACGCTTTCATCAGCGCTGTATACGCACAATCCTAAATATACACTGGACTGACTATGTGACGAATGTTGCTGTCCTTGAGCAAGCAGGGATCACCAGCATTGAGGCCATGCTATTGAAAACGCAGCTGCGCTGGGCAGGGCACGTTTCTAGGATGGAGGACCATCGCCTCCCAAAAATAGTACTCTATGGTGAACTCGCCATTGGTCAGCGTAAGAGGGGTGCTCCAAAAAAGCGATACAAGGACTCCCTGAAACAACATCTCAGGCTCAGCCAAATTGATCACCAACAATGGTCCACCCTGGCCTCACATCGGGAGGCATGGAGACGCACTATCCACAATGCTGCAGCCTCATTTGAGAAGTCACGCCGAACAAGTCTCGAAGAGAAACAACAACGCAGAAAGAATCACAACCCAGAAACATCACCCAAGGAGACCTTCTGCTGTGCCTTCTGCAACCGGACTTGCTTATCTCGGATTGGCCTTTTTAGTCATCAGCGCACTTGCAAAAAGCGTGGAATGAGTCCTTCCTGAATCTTCATTTGTGAAGAAAAGCCAGAGAGAGAGTAATGTGAAACCCCCCCAGGAAAGAACTCTAGATTGATAAACAATGTCATGTTGGATCCAGAACTTAGTGAGCTAAAAGAGCATCATGGATGGCGATAACTAGCTGGTGTGATTAGTTTTGTGTGTAATGAGAAGACAAAGATATACAAGAAAACACTGTAGGAGCCTGCCAGTTCAGAATGGAACTGGTTTATTTTGCCACCACACACGAGCAACTGCGTTCCTAAAGATTTTGATCTGAGCACATAGAGCTACAACACCAAGAACATGAGTGGTATATATTTGACTGTATGTTTTAAAGGTGAATGAAGAAACTCTTGTCTGAAAATGAATAAAAATTGCCAAATCAGCCTCTTTTGATTGAAAAATTAGTCCCTAACAGCTACACTAAACCAAATAAATGCTGGCATTATTGCATGCTCACTGAATCAATGCACTCATTTCATGATGAATTGAGGTACCTCATTTCTCATACATACCTGTTATTTCTTTAATTAATTTATGATGGTTGAATATTGATTTGTTAATTATCCTATTCAATGAGGTATTGCTGTGTGTATGTGTTTGTTTTTTTAAATTTTACGATACAGGGAAATGAAACTGATTAACTATAAAACAGCAGAACTATCATATAGGTGAGCTAAATTAATATTGAGAGCTTTAGGAATGGATTACACTGGCATAAACATAGCGATATAGTCTTAGTTGATTAATTGGGCAGTTTATTGGGAAATTAATTGTTCTTTTTCTTATTTAATTTTACGATTCCAGACTCAGTTGGGCAACATGCAGCCCAAGAGCTCCATATGTCCCTCCCTCCTGTTTTTACTTCACCAAGGCCCTTCACCACCTTCAGTGTGTTTTTATTTAAAAACAGCAACAACCTGTTTCATTACAATGAGAACTATGCTCTATGAAGCACAACTCTCATATCAAACAAAACATGCCCAGAAGACCCCAAACTAAAGGTTTTCTTCAATCTAGAAGTTACTTCTGGTTATTTTCGGTTCTAATTTTTGGTGTTTTTTTGTTTGTTTGTTTGTTTTTTGGTGCTTTAGGAGTGAGGAGGGGTGGTCTGTAGCAGATCCCAGGGACAAAACTAGGCTCCAGAGTCCCTCAAGTTGTCCAGCTCTGATTTAGACAAAAGCCAGACAACTATGTTATATAATTTTGTGGGGAAAATAGGGCAAGATAGGAAAGATTCAAAGTAATAACAATCACTACCACCACTCTGACAATGAAAGATGCTGCAGAAGAATCACAGTTGCCTTTAGAGGTGATAATACATATTTTCACAAATATAGCCTCACAACCATACAAAAGAATAAAAGCACAGGCAGGTTAAGACCACATTTTAGATTAGAGAGATTTAGGGGCTAAGCAGACAGCGCAAAGCACCGTCTTCAGAGCCAGGAAGGGGAGGGGCAGCCACATGCTGGGCGCCCCAACCCCTTCCCAAAAATGTCTTCGGAGCAGCCAACCCTCCGCACGGCTGGCGCTCTGAGGATGACCTCCCTCTGCAGCGTCTGTACATGCTGCAGCGGAAGAGTCGCCGAAGGTGCACCAGCAGCCTTTTGCAGCGCACCTTCGGTGATTTGTGGAAGGAGCGCTATTTTAGTGCTCCTTCCAGGAGCAGCTAAGCTGAGCCGCGGGGCCAAGGTGTGTGGATACACGCAGCTTAAGACCTAGGCACCCATTTTCACCCATTCATAGGTTGGGCCATGGCTTTGTAGCTCAATGTGAAGGTATATGTATTGTGCCAGGAGCAAAATGAGGAGATAGACCTCTTCTTGTTGTTGTACAAAGACCTGCAGCCAGAGCACATAGCCTGTGGGAGAGAACTCCCTGTAATGAACCTTCCACAAGTTCCCACAGCAGTGTACAGTACTGTAATAACTCCCATGTGTTATGTGCTCTGTAGGTAAAACTATACTGGATTAAAGTCCTAGTCAATATTGCACTACACTGTTACAGCACTATTATTCCACTTTGCTATGGCTGCCTCCTGTGGAATTCTGGGGTTTATAGTTTAGTGAGGGCCAAGAGCTCTTTGGCCCTCACTAAATGTCCCTCCCCAAACTGAAAATCCCAGGATTCCACAGGAGGCAGCCACAACAATTAAAGTGGAATAATAGTGCTATATAGTATAGTATGATAGAACCACTAGTGTGAATGATTGCAATTGCTGCAGCTACTGGGTGCTTGCAAAAAAAAAAATGTTTACAATTTGGTTTTGGGTTGCCTAGCTAGTCTTCACACAAATTCTGCACCCATTTACTTGGCTTGCCTTCATGCCCATGTACACAATCAACAGGTGCAGAAGCCATTTTTGCCTGCCCTGCTTCTGCTACATTACAGGGACCCACCCTTGATTTCAAGCTGTGGCTGTGACATCTCAGGGAAGAGATACCCTACTCTAGTCTTTAGAAGTGTTTACTAATATTTTAACTTGTGCTTGGACATCAATAAGAAGCTCATGCAGCTGTGTCCCCAAAGCCCATCTTAGGAGATCTGCATACTGTCTTTTATTCCTGCACTAGGTGCAGAATGTAAACACACAGAGACAGATTCTGTCACACAGCTCCATCCCCGGGCAGTACTCATCCTGGACCTGACCCGGGCTTCTCTTAGACTTTTTAAAGAATGGGAAAATCCCAGAGAAGCCCAGTAAAGGATGAGTACTGCCTGGGGATGGAGCTGTGTGACAGAATCCATACCTGTGCAATTACATCCTGTGCCTAGCATGGGAATAAAAGCCAGTGCATTAATCTCCTTAGTTAAAAGGCAAGTAACAACAGTTAGCATTAGCAGTAACTTCCAAAAGTGTTTTCAAAGGCTGCCCTTTATAGGGCCTATATGGATAAAGATAATTCTATATACTGTATGTGGATACTCTGATGAGTAGCTTAGAAACACTATAATGCTGAAGTGAACATAGCAAGCATAATCTGAAATCCAGAGTAATTTAAACAGAGGACTCTTTCTTTATTTATTTACTATCTCTGCTTTAGTGCCATGTCTGTCAACAATAGGCTAAAAATACTGATTGACCCATAACGCCCAGCCCACTGGGTTTCAGGGAGGTTATTTATATGGCCCAATGGAGGGGAAATTGAGGTCCAAATGCTGATCATTTTGATTCTGTCCTCTTCTACACACACACACACCTCACATTTCACATACTTAGATCAAGATACTGCTCCTTCCATTCATAAAATACATGAATAAAAAGCATTAGTTCTGACAGTAGGGTAAATGAATATAGTCTTCATCATGAACAGACCCCTGGCATATCAAAGGTTTCCAAGCTTGGATATTTGGGCAAAGTTTCTTTTCTTTTCTTTTTCTTTGTGAAGGGGCAGAAGAATATTTTCCAGTTTCCATGTGTATTTCGGCAGACTTGGCACAGGAAGTCATATTTTCCATACTAGGGAGCTCCAAAATAGGGCAGCATACCTGGAATCCTATACTGTCAGATGCCATGCATAATCATTCATCCAGACCTGCAGATCAGCTATCACCAAACAAAGCCAGCACTGTCTGTTAACAAGATGTGAAGTAAATATTTCATACCTTTACTACTGGAATAGTTTCATTTAACATAGCCAACGAGTCCATGAGCAATGGGGAACTGTCCAACCATTCCTGGGATTTTTGTGTCAAATCAGCCATGAGATTCAATGTTGAATTAGACTTTTAAAAAGTGATACAAAACAGAACAAATTGAAGAGTTGGTAAAAAAAATCTAGGCAACTAAGTACATTAATGGGACAAAGCTCTCAAAATAAAGTTTTAGTCAGACTCATAATATCCCAGATTTTATTTGCCACCCCATTCACCAAAGCAAGTGGGCACTGTTAACATAACTGTCATTTTGGAAGCAAATATGGCAGTCAAAATACGTAGTTCTGAGGACTTGCTTTGGTCCTTGTTTGAGAATGTTCTCATTTTGCTTAATAGTAGCTTGCAATTCTTGCATAAAAGTTATTGTGGATCAATGACACAGGACCCATTTCTTTGGCTAAAAAAACAAGGCCACAACTTTATTCATAACATCTGTATAGTATTAGCTTTGGCATGGGGGCTGGATTCAGCCTCAATTAACCCACCTGTCAATGGCCCTCACCTCTGACCCAACTGCAGGAGGTAAGTCTTGGAGTGGCACTCATTGAATACACGTGGGCACACCAACACTGTTTGATTCCCTGCCACCTGGTAGTGAGGCACAGCCAACAGCCTCTGAGGTGGGTCTCAGCCTGATTGACTGCATCCCAGGGTCCCTTAAGGGAATCCCCACAAAAGGAGGGTCCACAGAACACACTAGCCCTGTCCCTCTAAAAGCCCCATTCCACAATGCTCAAGTTGTAACAGAAATCATCTTTAAACACATTAGAAATCATATCATAAGATGAGTGGCAAGGCAGCTGAAGCTAGACAGCCAAAAAAGCAGTCTGGGAGCACTTTATATCCCACCCCAGGTGGAACTGAGTGAAGCCTTTGATTTCAGGCCTACCTGGGGAAAGGACCCATGTTGCTATGTGTAGCCCAGTTACATGATTGGTCTCTCTTCCCAAAAGCATACAGGTTTCTGAGAAGCACAAAGACATATGATGGTGGGAAAATGGTGGCTTCCCTTTTTTCCACATCTCCTGCAAACTGGTTTTCCTAGTAAGTCAGGGGGCATTTCTTCTGAGTTACAAAGCCTCTTGTCAACCAAGTCACATATTCTGGAGACTCATTAGCATTACAAATTCTGCACTTTCTCAAGTTACTGAAGAAACAACCTTCTAATTGGTGTCTGCTGCAAGTACCAAGCATTTTGTAATCACCAAGAACTATTGATTTTATTGAGTGTGACATTACCTTCTCCATGATTGCTCGTGTTTCTGGGGTGTCTGGGGTATACAGAATCCTCCCAAGCAGCATGGGCTTTAGGAAAGACCAAATTAATGCCCCTGTAGGTGTTCTAACCAAGTCCAGAAAGAATGATAAGCAGAATTGCGCTACAGAAATTATATAAAAAACACACAAACACAAGAGGAGTAAATTAGCAGACATAACACAGATTCACCAAGTTTGAAAAGAGGATGCTTGCCAGTGAGTAGAAGATTCTTGTAGCATCCCAAGGAAGCCTTGTCTTCACATACTGATGTGATGCTGTTTGACAAAGCTAATCCTCCCCAAAGATCTCCCATTGCTGAACTCAGCTAACAAGATTTTTATTGTTCTAGCAAAAAAACCTTCTGTTTAAGGTTAAATGCAGCTTTTGGAGCTCAGAGGAGCCAATGTCAGTACAGTTGAAAAAACAACTTCTCGAAATAAAAGCAGTGACCTTTTTGAATACAAAAGCCAAACTCATTGGGGACTTGAGATTTGGCAATGTATTAAAGCCACTTCAGCTACTGCCTAAATTGCTTCAGTTTTCAAATATAAACTTTTCCCCATAAAATAGGTTCAAAGTTTGCATTTCTTTCCAACAAAGCTTCAAAATCCAGCAACTTGTGAACTCAGTTTTTGCATTTCCATTTTCAGTTCTATCCACACATAGACCCATATCCTGCACAATCTGATCCCACATTGGCAGGGGAGGAGGGCATTACGAAAACCCCAAAATGGCAAAACAAGTCAAACCATTGGTCATTTAACACAGTCTTGTCACTGGACTGAATGGCAACTCAAGCATTTCAGAGGTTGATCTTCCTCAGCACTGCTGCTTGAAATCTTTTGCAACTGGACTAACCTACTCGGCATGGAAAAGATATGTTCTAATGCAAAAACAGTTGCTCCCCTCCTTCTTGCATCATTTTTCTATTATGCTAAGATGAACAGGAATAAAACCTTGCCCACCTTATTTTGAAACAAAAGGATAAATAGAAACCCTTATTTTTCTGACTTCTAATATTTATTCAAATCTAATAAATTTAATCAAAGGAAAATTAAAACCAAAGACTGGGATGCTCTATGACAATAAAAATAACATAATTCAAGACCAAGAAGGAATAAAAAGACATTGGATGCAATACATAGAAGAATTATACAAAAAAGATGACAAAATGAAGGACACATGGAATGAAGAGCCATATGAAGATGAACCCCAAATTCTAAAAAGTGAGGTGGAAACTGCAGTAAGAGAAACAGTGAAAAAACAAATGACTAGGAAGAGATGAAATTCCAATTGAACTGCTGCAACCCACATTGACAGTCAACTCTAGTGCTAACCAACATATGTCAAGAGATATGGAAAACAAAATGATGGCCAACAAATTGGAAGCTATCAATATACATTCCCATTCACAAATAGGGAGACACAAGAGACTGGAGCAACTATGGGACTATAGCACTGATCTCCCACGCAAGCAAAATCATGCTCAAAATTCTACAACATATATGGAGAGAGAAATCACAGAGGTCCAAGTGGGGTTCAGGAAAGGAAGAAGCACTAGGGACCACATTGCAAACATACGATGGCTAATGGAGCACACCAAGGAGTTCCAAAAGAAAATCAGCATGTGCTTTAAGACTATAGCAAAGCTTTTGATTGCATAGATCAGGCGTCCACAAACTATGGCCCACGGGCCGGACCCGGACTGTCAAGGCCTTCTTACCGGCCCGCGACCGATCCTGCCACCGCTCGCGCATGCTGCCAAGCACCATTCTGTCTTCCAAAATGGCGTCTGAAGTCATGCGCATGCGCCCGGCATTGCATGCGCATGCGCACAACTCTGGGCACCATTTTGGAAGACAAAATGGCACCCAGCAGCATGCACATGACTCCGGGTGCCATTTTGGAATACAAAATGGCACCGGAGTAGTGTGCATGGAAGCGTGATGCTGGGCGCCATTTTGTATTCCAAAATGGCATGCGCACAACTCCGGGCGCCATTTTAGAATACAAAATGGTGCCCGGCATTGCGCGCACATGCGCACTACTCGGGCGCCATTTTGTTTTCCAAAATGGCGCCCGGAGTCATGTGCATGCACGCACGACACCAGCCACATGCGCACGACTCCGGCCGCCATTTTGGAAAACAAAATGGTGCCCGAGTAGTGCGCATCCACGTGCGCACATACGCGCATGTGCCTCCAGCCCTCCCGGAGATCTGGGGGGCAGTGAACCGGCCCCCAGATCAAAAAGTTTGGGGACCCCTGGCATAGATCATGAAAGGCTATGGAACTCCCTTTACTCAGGAGAAGAGGCTACTGTCAGAACAGAACACAAAGAAACAGAATGTTTCCCAAGTGGCAAAGGAGTCAGACAAGGCTCTAGCCTTTAACCCTATCCATTCAACTTGTATGCAGAACAAATTATAAGAAAAGCAAGCTTGGACACCGAAGGAGGAGGACTAAAAATAGGAGGAAGGAATATCAACAATCTAAGATATGTAGATGAAACTATAATAGTAGCATAAAACCTTACAGACCTGGAACAACTACTAAGAAAGATCAAGGAAGAAAGCGCTAAGGCAGGCTTTCTGTTGAACATCAAGAAAACAAAAGTAATGACCACTGAAGACCTTCACAAGTTCAACCTAGATAATGAAGAAATAAAAATAGTAAAAGAATTCCTATACCTAGGGTCAAGCATTGATAGAAATGAGGACTGCAGTCAGGAAATCAGACGAAGATTAAGAATGGGGAGGGTGGCTATGAAAGAACTAGAAAAGATTCTAAAATGCAAAGATATACAACTGAGCACAAAAGTAAGAATCATACAAGCCATCATATTCCCTATTACCATGTATGGGTGTGAGAACTGGACAGTTAAGAAAGATGATAGGAAGAAAATCAATGCATTTGAGATAATGTGGTGCTGGAGAAGAGTGCTGAGGATCCCATGTACAGCCAAAAGGAGCAACAAATGGGTCCTAGAACAGATCAAGCCAGAAACTTCCCTGGAACCCAAGATCACAAAACTGGAGCTGTCGTATTTCAGGCACATCATGAGAAGGAAGGACATTAATGCTGGCAAAGGTGGAGGGAAATAGGAAAAGAAGAAGGCCAAATGCTAGATGGATGTACTCTATTTAGGAGGTCACAGTATGGGTTTGTAGGAATTAAGCAGAGCAGTGGAGGACAGAGGGTCTTGGAGATATCTCATCCAGAGGGTCACCATGAGTTGAGATCGACTTGAGGGCAGTTAACTACAACAACAACAACAACAACTATTTATTTTGCTGCTGTTAACTGTCATTAAGTCAACTGTGACTTATGGTGGCCCCATCAATGTTATCAACAGATTTTCTCGAATCAGACTCAGGATAGTAATGCAATCTTCCTAATGCAACATTCCTGTATTTTTTAACAAGTCACATCTTCTCAATATCTACAGCTGTAAAGCTTACATGAGATCTCTAATTTTTTTGAAAATCTAAATTTCTACTAACTACCTACTTACTACAAAGTTAAAATAGCATTCATGCTAACTGTTTTTGAGGTGAGAAAGAGAGCAATTCTGAGATAAACTCCTATACAGTGACACAAACACAAACAAGAAATTCTTATTGAATTGTGCCATTATTAGGGTCTGTGTTTCAATTATTGCAAAACATCTATTTAAATCACATTGACCACTGATTAGTGTACAAGATAGCAAGGTCACTCAGTGGCTGAAAATTAAGAGAAGGGAAGGGAAAAACCTTAGATACACTAAGAACTAATGAACCTTCTTCTTGTGCATCAGCCAGGTTAAATTATTGGTGTCAATAAGCACAATATCATGAATGCATGTTTGCAGTGATTAAAAGGATTTGGGTTTCTTTATGCAGCGTGACATTCTCTGTATGCACAAGTTGTATCAAAATTTCTTTGAACACAAAATGCTGTATGAATAAGAGTTAGTCCTAAACTGGAGTTTGGAAGTTGCAACCATGTGGAAGTTGCAACCATGGGAATGAAGATTAAAACTCTACAGCTCAATCAAGGTATTAAAGGGCACCTTAGCTCTTTCATAGCAAGAAGGCATATTTGGGATCAGAAGCATGCCTGTGATCCCATTAGATCATATGCCGACCTTGAAGTTGTATCCAGAATCTCTGGAGATTATCATATGATGGATGGGATGTCATTGTCCCATCCCTGCCCCAGCTTTCCCTCTTGATCGCAGGAAGGACTTTCACACATCACCCGTCATTGACCCGGTAGGGGAAGTGCAACTGAAAGTGATTACGTGAATCACTTTCACAAGTAAGTGTGCTGAACCCATCATTCAGCCACCCTGGAAGCATGAGTGAAAGTGATTGCACAAATCACTTTCACATGAAAGTGGGTTGAAAGGTGCTTTCAGCCGTCAGCTGAAAGTCCTTTTTCTTGTCATTTGCAGTCTTTTCTATTAATGGAAGAACTCGTTAATGTAATGATGGCTGAAAGCACTTTTCAGTCTGCTTTCATGTGAGCCTGCTTTTCAGCCTGCTTTCACTTTTATTCGGGTCATGGACAGGGGAGTGATCCCATCCCTATCCCATCTCCCATGTGATAATCTCCTCAGAAAAGTTAAGGCTGCGCAAAACTCTGCAAATGGCTATGGCTGACAGCACCTCTTGAACTGATATAGACCAACAATTTCTGAGGGTTCAGCACAACATGATTGCAAATTGGATGGACATTCCAATGCATCACTGACTATGTGACAGCTTATTTCTATAATGCACATTATTGTGCAATTGTTTTTTCACAAATGTGAGGATGCAAAGGCCCCAAAGATTGAGATTGTTCAGACAAGCAAGACTATTTTAGTTGGAAGAGAAAATTCTAGAGAAAGTAATTGACTGATTTTGCATATTCCTGTTTATGACAAATCCTAGTGAAAAGAAGCTAAGTTGAAGCTATCTCAAATGACACTGGGCCTTTACAGACTGACAGAAATAATGCAGCTTGAGGCCACTTTAACTGCCCTGGTTCAATGCTAGGGAAACATGGGAACTGTAGTTTATTGTGGCACCAGAGCTCTCTGACAGAGAAAGCTCAATGTCTCAAAAAAACAAAACAAAACAAAACAAAACCCTACAGTTCCCATGATTCCCTAGCATTGAGCCAGGACAGTTAAAGTGGCCTCAAGCTGCATTATTTCTGACAGTCTGTAAAGGGCCACTGACATTAGGGAGACTTAACTGTAACCTGCTTCTTCTTGATAATTTTGCTGGATTGTGGTCATCTGATTTTTCAAAGTGCTTTGAATTTCAATCTGATTAAGAACTCACTTGAATCCAGAGGAATGCCATATTTCTTCATAATACGTTGCACTTGCTCATCTTGTGAAGAAGAATAGTAAATGTTCTGCTCTTCAAAATCAGGTAACAGAGATTGAAAAAACAAAGGAGTCATTTCTTGATTACAGAAAGCTTTCGAGATGGTTTTAAATATTCCTCTATTTGTAGTTAAGTTGTTTGCCTGATTAAGTGCCTGTGGAAACAAATGGACAGTATGTTGATAGAATTAAGATTCAAATTTATGCATTAAATAATACTGATGTTACCAGGCATCATCAGAAATGGTGCAAAAATGGTTAGTGCTATGTGAGGATATTAGGTTAAAATCAGATTAAAATCTTTCAATGGTTCATGAAGATCAGCTAGAAAAATCTCCGTATCTCACCTTGACCTCCTAGACATCCATATCTGAAGAAGAAGAAGAAACAAACTGCAGAGCATTTTGTATGTTGAGAGTAACTACAGAAATTATTAAGGCAATAAAATTGGTAGTGGATATAGTTATTTCTTCTACTCAGCATGGAGCTACGTTAAACAAAGCTATGGTGAACAAAAGCTTTATGTTGCATTGTACTTATATTTTGATGCTTGAAATGTCCCCAAAGGGGTAGTATTCAGCTATGTGTACCAATACCGTCTTGCTGCATCTCTACTGAATTGAGATTGCAAAGTTTTATCCCGCTACCATTGTGTTAATTACCTTGCCTGTGACAGTGTGTCTGTGTTATTATCAACACTGGACCAATTTTTACACACACACACACTTTTACATATTTCTCATTCACACATTTTGCATCTCATTCCCCTTTGATCTGACTGCTTACAATTTCTCCCCTCTTTAAACTTATATCCATTACTATAGTCTGTGTTTCTTTTGCAGTCTGCCACAGCTGTCCTTCTAGAAATAGATTTCTTTATACTGAAGGCTTGAAATCCATTTTAGTGAGGAGATGTAGGAAAAATGAAGGGAGATAAGACTCACACAAAGCAATCCCTGATGAACCTGAGCCACTTAGACATCCCTCCCCTCCATGAATACCCTGCCTTGCTCTGGCACCTCCCCACATGTTCTCCTCAAAACAGCTCAAGTGAACAGCTTTTTCAATACCCACCAGCTATCTTCCCACCCACTGCTTTGTCTCTCAGCTCCCCAAATCTGATTTGATTGCTGGCAGGCTTAAATGGATGAATGGTCTAATTTAAAACCTTATGTTGCTCATAGTAACTGCAACCAACTTCAGCTGTAGAACAGCTGTGATGCTTCTTGCAAAAATGTGACCAATAGCCACTGTTATCCATGTTCTAGTAACACCCAGCTACTTTAGTTTGCTGCAATGCACTCTCCACAGGATTGCCTATGAAGTCTACTGGGAAACGTTAGTTGGCTCAGGGTACAACAAATAGATTAAGTGGAACATCTAAGTATGGACATATCTCACCAAGGACCCATTTACACTAGACAATTTTAGTGTTATATTCCAGGGAATCCTGGGATTTGAAGATAGGGAGGGTAATTTTTAGAAGTCACAAATAGAAAGCAATACTGTCTCCTAAAACTACAGCCCCCCCCCCCCCCCCATAACCCACAGGATGTTGCCATGGTGTTTAAGATGGAATCACTGAGCTATAATTGTGTGGCGTGAATGGGACTCAGATCTAAATGACTACCAATCTCTGCATTTTGGTTCCTAGCACAATCCAGGTTTAGTGCCTGACTTAAAGGTTTTAAAGGACTAGTGTTTCTAATGGACCTCTATTCATATATGAATTAATAATCATCAGTGGCCTCACCTTCTGAGGAAAG
Organism: Phrynosoma blainvillii; assembly: GCA_026167975.1. NCBI lineage: Eukaryota > Metazoa > Chordata > Lepidosauria > Squamata > Phrynosomatidae > Phrynosoma > Phrynosoma blainvillii. The sequence goes on along the minus strand of JANUYF010000001.1, from coordinate 224,167,058 downwards.
TTGAAAGGGAAAAGGGCCTTTGTGGTAATAGTGCATCTATTATGAAATTTCTTCCTTTTACTGATTCCCTGGTGCTAATTTCAAGGACCTTTCTGCATCAGGTTAAAACATCTGTGCTTTTCCACTTTATTCAAGGCTTGTATGGATGTTGAAATATTTTTAAAATGGATTTAGCCACCCCATGGTTTGTAGGTGCTATTGTAAAATAGGTGTTGTTATTTATATTGAGTGGTTTGGGGGTTTTGCTTTGTTTTTTTAACAAAAATAATAATAATCCTTTTTACAGCCTTGTTTGGAGTTGGAAATTTAGTATAGAAAAAATGGAGGTAAACTGTTTTAAATAAATAAAAACAAGTACAGTGTTGCTCAAAACTTTGCATTGCAAAGTAAATGAAGATTATGTACAGCCTTTACTGTGACTTCGATTCTACCATCCTATTAGAAATTGTTGATGTTGTTGTGTGCCTTCAAATGATTTCTGACCCTAAGGTGAACCTATCACAGAGTTTTATTGGCTAGAATTGTTCAGAGGGGGTTTGTCATGGCTGAGAGTGTGACTTTCCCAAGGTGGGGATTTGAACCCTGGTCTCTGGTTGCTAGTCCAGCACCCAAACCAGTACACCATACTGACTCTCAGAAAATTCTTTCCATAATCTATGATGAAGGTACTGATTTCCATTATATGTCTGTTAAAACATTTTGTTAATCTTTGAATATTTTGGAGTGTCACCAGCATTGTTCAATAATTAGTTTTCAGTATTCTTATTGTTTGCCTATTGGCAGGGAAAACAAACCTTAGAAAGTGGTGCATTTCTTGACTGACGCAATTTTTTAAGAGAATGAATGGCATCTAAGAGTGGACGAACATCTGAGGCAACCTTTTTCTTGAAGTGGTCCAGTTCTTTCAGAAGATCCAATACCTGATCCAGAGAAGTTTGTAACTCCTTGGGGAGAAACATCTGGAGTAGACAAGAGGCATAAATATCACAAGTCAAAACCAAAGTACTTGCTTACAAGAGGCACAATCCAGGCTAAATGGAGTGCACTGATTCCAATGGGAACACTAAGCACTTGCTGATCAAGAGGTTTTCATGCTACAAATATCCTGGCCAAATTAGCTAGCATGGCTTTATAGACAAATTCAGGCAGAGGAGAACAAGTCATTTCCCAAGTTATCCCTGTTGAAAACTGATATAACACATTTTCTGAATGCTTCAGAGAGGGCAAGAAAGTTTTTGAAGATACATTGTTTAAACACATTCTTGAAAAACAACAGAGTGGAAGATGGTTCTGCATTTTAACAATTTGGGATAGTAAAGCACATTTTTTACAGCAGCATTTGGTATAGCCAGCCAAGAACCTTAACATTCCCCAATTCCTAACAATAATGTCAAGGGCATCTAAGATTTGCAGGTGGCCATTTACACTCTTCTTGTAACACCATACAAGATAGAGAAGATATTCATAGTGTAGTTGAAGAGACAGAGCCCCTTTTCAGAAATCTGAGTTTCCCCTGCCATGCCATCAATCTTGGGTCTATAGCACCCTAAACTGCCTTCCTTGCCACCCACAAAATAATCATCATGGAAACAAAAAAAAGTCTATGCGACATTATGTTTATGGGACCATATTCTCAAGAAGATTGAAGTTTCTCTTCCTTTCATATCTTCTCCAATGGTAAAGCAAAATATAGGTTTTAAATCATGGAGTTAGAAGAAGCCTCATGGGCCATTGAGTCCAACCCACTGCTTAATGTAGGATCTCCAGATAAAGCATCCCCAACAGATAGTTGTCCAGACTCTTTTTAAAGACATCCAGAGAAATAGAAATAGCAAGTGCATTTCTGTGCCGCTTATCAGTGCACTTAAGCACTCCCTAAGTGGTTTACAATATGTAAGCAATTGCCCCCCAACAAGCTGGGTACTAATTTTAGCGACCTGCAGAAGGATGCAAGGCTGATTGGAACCTTGCCTGGAACTGAACTCACAACCTTGTGGATACGAATGGCTGCAGTACTGGCATTTAACCAGCAGTACTGGCATTTAACCACTGTGCCACCAGGGCTCCTAAAGAGATCCCACAGCCTCTCTAGCCAAACCGCTCTTACTGTTAAGAAGTTTCTTCTAATGTCCAATTAAAATCTACTCTCCTCTAATTCCAAACCATTAGACCTGGTCCTACCCTCTGGTTCAACAGAGAACAAGTCTGCCCCCATCCTCTCTCTGGCAGCCCTTGAGGTATTTAAAGGGTATAATCATGTCACTACTCAGTCTTTTTTCCCCCAACAAGCTGAACATGGCCACTGAACTAAGTGATAAAGCTTTGCTCAATTAACACTTTCACTCTTTGCTCTCCCCCTTGGCCACCACTGCTGTATCAATCATAACTAGGGTCTACTCCCAATCCACCAAGTGCCATTCCTGGTTCTGTCCCTGACCTGTGAGTTACCATCCCTGAATCTCCAGGTCTTGTCTTAATGAACATAAGGATCTGAACCTTAGAGAACCTGGCAAGTGTACTGCCACATAGAGTATTCACCCAAACCACAGCATTGTCCTTCAGCAAAGGAGTATGGATAAGTCTCAGGATGTTAACCTTATTATTAAGGCCTTCCAAGGAAAGGACTAAAATCTAAGGATGTAAGGCCAGAATCAAGAAGACAAGACTGACGTGACAGTTTCTTCTGTTCATTTTTACCTATGCCATCGAGTCCAACTTGAAGCAACCACATACACACAAGCTACCTTCTGCCCTCATCAGGCAAATTACAATATACAAAAAGCACCACCTCTTTGCCATTGTACATAAGGACTGAGCCTTAGGAAACCTGTTGCATAAGTACTATAAGGCCCTGTCTCTAAGTCAAGGAACACACCTCGTGGATGAAACCAGAAAGTTTACTGACAGTTAAGATTTGCACAGAAACGAGTCCTTGCCAAAGGTGTATTAACAAGCTAAGTTTCACTTCTCAAACTCTCCTCCCTCCCACTTTCAACACTCTTTCCGACACAGTACCAAGCAGCTACATGGTTCTCACATAACAATCCCCCATAGCTGCTCACCCCTCCCCATACATTTGTGCTCCCAACATGGCTACAGCATGGCTAAGCAGGCCTAAGTTAACATGGCAGTGAGCTAGAAGGGCGACTCTGACAAGTACCTCACATAAGATTACTGAATTTTGCTTCCCTGCTGAGCTCTTAGAAGCTCAGCTAAAATGTGTTTTTTGGAATGCATTCATCATATGTGCAGAACAGAGTAAATACAGGAATTTGGGCAGTTGAAATTTTCCAGTCTTAATTAGTAGGGGGGTGAAGGAAACAGTTGTTTATTGGGATGTGGCAGTGTGGAAGGGAAAAAAGTTATATACCTAATTTACTTTTGTAATTAAGTATTCAGGTTATAACTCTGAGTGCTTCATTGCAATTTTGAGCTGGACTGGAGTTAATCATTTCTTTATGAAATTCTACAAAGTCATTTGTTTAAGAATCTTCTGCCGTGGGCTGAATCTTCAAAAAATATACAACCATGGAAGCAGAGCAATAGATTTAGTAGCAATAATGGTAACATGAAAGCATTAAGCTTAATTATAAATTAGGTTTTTTCCAGACGGTATTTGTTGTGTTCTAAATGTATGAGAGCATCACGCACAAGTGAGAACCCACAACATAAATAAATGCCATAAACATAGAGCATTCAAGTAAGTTATATGAGTGTTCCTGTGAGATATGAAAGAGCAGAAAATGTACATGTTATCCTAGACAATGTATAGACAACATTTAGGTGACTGTTATGTGCCTTCAAGTTAACTGGAGCCCTAGTGGCGCAGTGGTTAAATGCCAGTACTGCAGCCACTCACTCACAAACCAGAAGGTTGTGAGGTCAATCCCAGTCAGGGGCTCAGGCCTAGCATCCTTCCAAGGTGGCTAAAATGAGTACCCAGCTTGATGGGGGCAATTAGCTTACAGTTGTAAACTGCTTAGAGAATGCTCAGTGCCATATTTAGCAGTATATAAACGAAGCTGCTATTGCTAACTGAGATTTATGGAGACACTATGGATTTCTTGGTCAGATTTATTCAGAAGAGGTTTGCCATTGCCTTCTTCTTATGTTCAGAGTATGTGATTTGCCCAAGGTCACCCAGCAGATTTCCATGGCTGAGTAGGGATTCAAACCCTGGTCTTCCAGGAACCTAGTCCAACCCAGATCACTACACCACACTAGACCTCACAACATATAAGCAGATGCATAAATATATGCATATACCTATACATATATATGCCTGGATGACCTAGAAATATATTTTGAAAGTGCAACTTGTGATGCAAACCTTGTACACAAAGCTGTAGACATCCAGGTAATGAAGAAATGTGACTCCCAAGAGATAAGATTTGTCGGCCCTTTCTGTGAGTGATAAGTTGCAGAACTGCTTTGCTACAACTTCCAGCTTAGCATCAGCAGCATCAGTGTCGCAGGACTCCAGCTGGAGTATCTGGAAAATCAGCTGTATTGACACAGAAAAAAAGCAGGTTTGTAAATGGTGAACTCTCTCAGTAATGAGGATGAATTAGGCAATTCTCTCTTTTACAACATTGACCAAAGCCACCTTCCAAAGTGGTTAACACAACACAGCAGCAACAGCATTAGATGCCATACTTTACACAATGGTCAATACATATGGGGATTTCCTTAACACCCTTATGTACCAGAATACAGACTTCCTGTCACATCTCCAGTACTTTGTAACTCAAGACGTTGGTGGTGGTAAAGAGCTCTATGTTCCAAAATCCCCCACTACCCCTTAGTTCCAAAATGTCGGAGGCAGAAAACAAAGAATAGTTGACGTGATTTGAAAGCGGTTGGAAAAAGCCTTTGTTTCCTATGATGTACATACATACTTCTTCTGCCCCACATTCAAAAGAGGTTTTCCATGTGTGTGTTTTAACAAGTCAGAAACTTGGCTCAACCTGCAAAAGCAGAACAAGTGTACATGCCACCAGCAGCTGTTTCCCAATTTTTTTCCTTAAGGGCAAGATAGGGTTTTGATTAAGTTCCTCCATACAGAGGACCTTATAAACATTGATATGGAAAAACAAAAGTTGAACTTTCTGGTAAGCACCACTTTGTTTTCTGCAGGTGGTTACAATTTTTATTCAACCTGTTCTGTACAGCCGGTTTGTGCTGTTATTAAACCTTCCTCACAATAAGGACTTCTATTTTAGTAGCAGCTGGCATTTGGAGACCTTTTCGTCTGTGTATCAGCACTGTATTTTATTTTGATAGATACGGTGTCACACCATGTGTCCATATATTTAAACAAGATATACTGAAAGCTGAAAAGTTGCCACTTAATTATAAAGGAACATACTCTAGGAATGGAAAGAAACATGGGCTACAGACTGATCCCAGTCATGTAATCACAATGTTATTTCTACATGCATAAGAATGTGTGTGAGTGTATGTGTTTACTAGGGATATCAACTTTTCTTGTCCCCTTTGGGAAAGGACCTAGTGAAAAAATTGTCAAACACCACAAGATTTTTTTTACCTCTTACCATTTTTTTTAAAGAAAAATGTTTTTATGCAAAAGCCACTCTATTTTGCACAAAATATAATGATCTTGGACAAAAACAATTATATTTTGTGTGAGTTACAATTTTTGTAGAAAAATATTGCCTTTTGCACAAAAAATAAAAGGTTAGGCCAAGGGAGATAACTCAAAAGATAATAATGTAATGAGCAAAAACTCTCATAATCATGCCCAATAGGAAAAAAATCTGCAATGATTTTGCAATGAAGCCAGGGACCATTTATATCACTGTGGTCCAAAACACACTGCAGAAATAATCCAGTTTGAGACCTCTTTAACTGCCCTGGCTCAATGCTAGAGAATCCTGGGAGCTACAGTTTATTGTGGCACCAGCTCTCTCTGACAGAGGAGGCTAAATGCCTCACAAAACTACAGTTCCCAGAATTCCCTAGCACTGAGCCAGGGACTTAAAGCAGTCTCAAACTGGATTATTTCTTCAGTGTGTTTTGTACCTATGATTCCATATTAATAGCCACTTTTGCGTGCATATGGTAGTATAAGTCCTGAATGAGGAAAAGTCAGCTAAATATATAATAACTTTCATAATAAACTTGCCTGTGTTCTGTTTTCTGGAAGTGGTATTTCCATCAGAGCTTTAATACTTTCTGGTGACATTCCTACTACACTTCTGAGATCATTCTTGAGTCCGTCTACATTTCTGAACAGATCTATTAGCATGTCTTTAAAACAGAAATTAAAATATTTATCTTCTTCCAGTCTTCACACTGTTTATACAGAGTACTTATAGCAGGAATTCGGAAAGTTGAGAAAATGCCTCAAGAGTGTCACCATGTGGTACATTTCAATGCAAGAGAACTCCAAGGATTTATTCCATTAAAAACATTATTTGGTATCCTTGCTCCAAGAGAGATCTGAAGCAGCTGAATCATTTTAAGGCCATTGGTGTTCAAAATTAGACTAGTTTTCCTCCTGAACATTTTCCATTCATGTACAAATAATACATACAGACATTACTAAACCCTTAATAATGCATAACCCTTCCCAAATATCCATACAAAATCCCTCAGTTGTTACATGTTGCCCAACTCTTCTATGCCAGTTCTATGCCAGAATAAATACCAGTTGTGGATATGCAATTTTTCTCCCATCTCTAATTCTTGTCAGATGTGTATGTTTCACTATCAGCAATATATTCCATTTGCTTTTTTAACCAGTCCCAGCTGTTAGCAATAGGTTAATCACTAATTCTATTATTTCCCTGCCTGACAAAATACTTCACTCTAATGGCATGGCTGATGCTATTATGGACAGATGAACGAGCCCCTGGTGATATGGCTGATGATATTAGTCCATAATAGTATTGTCTGAATAGATATCCAGTATTATAACACTATTATTGAAATGAATAACATTAGCTGTGCCATCAGGGGCTCGTTCACCAGCTCAGCGTCCAATGGGATATATGCAAAACCTTTTAATAATGTCCTTCTGTTGTCTACATAGATCAAAAGTAGATCAGGCATCTACACAAAAAAATAAATGCACACAATCTGATGTACGTAATAACAACATTGAAAATCTAGTCTGAGAATATTTCACTCTCCCAGGCCACCATGCTGCTAACCTGAAATCACCATTATTCAACAAAAGAATTTCAAAGGCATAAAATTGCCAAAGCTGAATTTATCCATTAATGAGGATGCACCTGGAGGTACGTCCACATTGTAGAAATGATGCAGTTCAATACCACTTTAAGTGCTGGAGCTCCATCCAATGGAATCCTGGCATTTATGATTTTACAAGTTCTTTAGCCTTCTCTAGCAAAGAGAGCAGGTGCCTCACAAAACTAGAAATCCCAGGATTTTGAAGGATGGAGCTATGACAGTTAAAGTGTCAAATTGCATTCTTTCTACAATGTAGATGTACCCTGGGATTCATTTGAGACTAAGGTTTCAAATGAACTTTGGAAAAAGCATAGCAAAGCTAACACCTGGGGCCCTTTCCCACTGCACAATGATATCACTATGATTCCACATTAATGGCAATAGTTGCATTTTGTGGAATCTTGGGATTTGTAGTTTGATAAGCGGTACCAATGGAGCTACCAGTTATTGTACCATTTATTGTATTTATTATACTATGTATTGTAGTTTGATAAGATGTACCAATGGACATGGAATGTGAGAAGCATGAGCCAAGGGAAACTAGACATAATGGAAATGGAAATGCAGTGCATGAACATAGCAGTACCGGGGTGAGTGAATTAAAATGGACAGTAACGGTCCACTTTGAATCATACAACCACACAGTGTTCTACTCAGAGAATGAAAAGACAAGAAGAAATGGGGTGGCATTCATAGTAAGAAAAGATGTTGCAAAAGCAGTCAGAGGATACAATGCAAAATCAGATCGAATCATCTCAATAAGGCTACATGGGAAACCTATAAATATCACCATAATTCAAGTATATGCACCAATCACTGAGGCAGAACAAGAAGAAATTGATAGATTTTATGAAGGAGTACAGGAAGAAATTGACAAAACACCAACACAGGATGTGAAGCTGATCATTGGAGATTGGAATGCAAAGGTTGGAAGGAAAGAAGAATCAAAAACAGTAGGCAGATTTGGACTAGGCAAAAGGAATGAAGCAGATGAGTGAAGCAGAAAAGCTGTGCAGTTTTCAAAGACTAATTGCTGTTCTGGACTTATTCTGCATAAAATTTGCATCTGACATTTTTGTAAGGAAAACAGTGGCTCTGTGGAAGAAACAGCATTTTCTACACAGGAGGTAATACCTCTGTGCAGAAAGAAACAAGCAATTATTCTGACCAATTTTTGGAACATAGTGGACAAAGTTCAAGGTGATTCCACCGAAATCTTGCAAGAATAATGAGTCCCATTCATTTAAATACATATTGGGACTAAAACTTGATTTACCCCATCAGAAATAGCTTGCTCCATATTTTGGGATTTTTAAAAGAAAACCTGGGTGGAAACTTTAAAATAGTTTTTTAAAAAGAAGTATATGGAAAAAATACCTTGTTTCCTGGAACGTGTTATATTCTTGGTGATATTCACTATAGAATTAAGAGATGCCATATATTCAGGAATATCATGAAAATATTGAAGCTGTGACACATTTTCTTGCAACCTTTTTTTTAAAGAAAAAGAAATGCAGTATGTATTTTTTATCTTGCAAATTAATGTGCAATGCTGCAGATAACTTTGAAGAAAGTCTTACCAAATAATTTGCTGCTTGAGTTTTTTGGGATCCCCAATTAACATATCCTGGAATTCCACAGACACACCTCTGCGGTTAACAGAATTGGTCTCAACAAGATTACTTAGTGCTACATTGTGAAGAAGCTTCTTGTGGAACATACTTTGATCACAAAGCTCCACAAAACTAACTTCAGGCAGTTGGCAGGTTTGCTGCAATGACCTGATGGTCTCATAGTCGCAAAGGAGTGATGTCAAGTTTTGGAGATGAGATAGCTTTAAACACAATCAAGAGAGGCACAAAACAGTTATTCTTACATGTATGATAGAAGAGTGGCGAAGGAAAGCTAGACACCTAGTTGCAGCTGATGGATCCTATGTCAGTGGATCAGTGAATCCATTCCAGGTTTTCATCAACCTTAAATGAGCTATTTATGACTGGGATTGAGTACCTTGGATTTCATTTTAAAGCCTTGATTAAAACCTGGATTCTTTGCATCATAGGCATGGGAGCCACCAAGCATCACAGTAGCTAATATCAGGGCAGGACAGGAATATTGTTTTGCTACTTGACATGAGGGTGCCCTCACAGGCTATACGCATGTGTATGTAACAAAGGTACAAGAATTGTTTTAGATTGAGGACTTTGATCAGAGAAGCTGGAGGAGGAAAACCGTACTTAAGCCTTTTTCACCTGTCACTTCTCTGGATTGCTCCTGCCAAAACAGAAGCGGCTTCTTCATGGTAATGCACCAAACACACAACCTAAGAAGCAAACTGGGACAGGAGATTGACATCAAAGAAGCAGCCAGGGACAGGGCTGTAGGGAAAAGGAAAATGCTCACCTCTGTGTTCCATTTCCCCTACAAAAGATATTTTTCCTCAAAAACCAGCTGTTTGGTCTTTGGTCGATACATTTGTACATAATGTGTGCTTAGGCCTTGATAATGGTTGCTCTAAGCATGCATATTCATATTTCATCAATCAGTACTGTAAAGCTACTTACTTTTAACATCAAGATTTCTTGAACTGATGAATATTTCTTGTAAGTATCATGGGGGGTCAAAAGAACCCTTTGTAACTGTGCTATCTCTGGTGGAACAATCAAATTTTCTGGAAGAATAACAAATAATAAATTACAGTCAGCCCCCCTTATCCATAGATTCTTTATCCATAGATTCAACCGTCCACAACTTGAATATAGATACATGGAGTATATATATATATTCCAAAAAGCAAACCTTGACTTTGCCCTTTTATACAAGGGACACCATTCTACTATGGCACTGTATGTAATGGGACTGGAGCATTCACAGATTTTGGTATCCACGGGGGGTCCTGGAACCAAATCCCAGTGGATATCAAGGGCCTGCTGTATTCTCTTCTCAGTCTACTTAAAGTAAAAGATGCTTTAAAAACAGTGCCGCTTTAAAAACAGAATTAAAAGCATCACATGAATACAACCAGTTAAAAAAATAAAAACCATTAAACATATACAAAAGCAAAACTCCAGTTACTACCTATAAGATCTCTTAAGTGGGTACCAATACAATTTAGTTATGTTTTCATATTTTTCCCCTTTGTAGGTGGAAATGAAGGTGGGGTTGATATTGAATGTTAAAGCAGTTGGAAGTGAAAGATTTAAGCACAGATGGAGCCACTTCTTTTGGTAAAAGCAAAACTTGAAGAAATACATATACAAATGAACTTGTTACACTAATTTGAACAGTGTTTTTACATGCTGTACTGGAAGAGGCGCAAAAGATCCACATGGCGGCTCTTCGGGCACCCTTTTCGCAGCCTGGGAAAGGAGCAGTGTTTTGGCACTCCTTTCCCAGGCGGCAAAAGGGAGGATCAGGGCCGACGCATCTGGCAGCCTTGGCCTCGATCCTCCATTTTCCGGATCCTCCCTTTTTGCATCTCCCCCTTCAGTCACTTTTGTGCACAGAGTGACAGACTGTATACCACCCTATAACAGGTCCTGTGGAGGTGCACAGGGATGTTTTCCTACAGAGATGCACAGATATTGAGATATGTTCCTGCGCACCTGCACATGCATTTGAGAATACAAAAAATTAAAGCAGATGCTGCCAGCCCATGTGGTTGCTCCGTCCCCCTTTGCAGCATCCTTGGTGCTGGTGATGCTGTTGCTGGGGCTTCAATATAGCCTCAGAAAAGCTGCATTGCCTCCCCCTGGTGCGGTTGCTCTGTCCCTGTTTAAGGCAACCTCAGGGCAGGCAGTGCGGTTGCTGCAGCTTAGGGAAAAGGCATCTTCAGGTCACTTTTTCCTGCCCGTCTGCATAGCCCCTTAGTCCCCTAATTCCAGATGAGTAAAGTGTGGTTTGGTAGCACTGAGAGAAATGCAAAGTGTGCATGCTCCAAAGCTATCTCTTCATTCTCAGTCTTTTCCTAGTTTTAGGTGTGAGCCCATAGACAGAAAAAGAAAATTTAGCTGCTTATTTATTTATTTATTTATTTATTTTGCCTTGGGGACTTTCCAAAGTTAAAAAGTAAAATCTGAGTTTTAGAAATGAACAGACAGCTAGTTCTAGGATTCAAATTGGCAGGAAAGCCTTTTGATGCACAATTAGCTTAATCCGGTATGGCATTTCTCAGGATGCAGTACATGTATTTGAAATGCCAGCAAACAAATTTTTATTACTTACAAGGAAGAATCTTGACTTTCTATTAAATTCAATAGAGTTTAAACTAGTGGAATCTACCTAGGGTTCTGCAGTATGTTTTATTCAAATAATAACAATTAAACACAAAAACACAGTGGCTGTACATTTTATACAGAGATTATACCTGTTATACTATCGAACTAGAGTTATGTAAATGTTTGATAAGGTATAAGCAAGTGTGATACACATCTATCAGGCACTCATTTTCTAACCACAGCAGCAGGGGGGCGTAGGGGGGATTTGTATGGACTGTAGTTTCCTAGCTCTAGTTGAGGAACATATTTCTACCAATGAATATACTGTATTTTTCAACTACCAAATGAAGTATTCAGCTGCCCATGGGGTAGGTTTCAGAAAACCTTCCCAGTATAACTTCTGCCCTAGGGAGATGAGTTTTTATTTTGTCCCTATTGCTGTTTGCCCCTTTTTATTGTTTTATTGTTTATTGTATTGTCGCATTTTTACTTTTTCTCAAGTTTAATTCTGTTTTAAGGGGATGGGAGGGTTTGATTGTGAGAAGAGGGAATGTTTTAACTTCGTCTGTTTTAAATGCTATAACCCACCCCGATTGCCGTGCAGAGGGGCGGGCTATAAATTATTATTATTATTATTATTATTATTATTATTAAAAGCAAAAAGCTATGCTATTCACAAAAAGTGCATTACCTGTCCATTCACTCTCGAGCCTTTCAGTGATATTTATTATACAAATCAAATATGATCTGAATCCATTGTCAGGTGACATCTGTACAAACACATTTTCAAATTCTGAAAACAGGAACCTGAGAGAAATAAACATGCAAGGAGTCAGCTTCTTGAGTGTGACACAGCAAACATGACAAAATGAATGTTTATATTTGACATGAGGGTGAGATAGAAATATTTTAATAAATTAATACATTTATTAATACATTTAGTTTTTAATGGAAGTCCTAAACTAAAAGAAAATTCTGCAGCCATCAGATTGGAACTGGTGAGGCTAAGAGCCTATACCAGTGCTGGTGATCTTTTTAGACACAGAGTGCCCAAACTACAACCCAAAACCCACTTATTTATTGCAAAGTGCCGCATCCCTCTGGCTTTCTAGTAATGGACTCTGGTGAACTCTGTGGTGAGGCAACAGTGTGCGTGCCCACAGAGAGGGCTCTGAGTGCCACTTCTGACACTCATGCCATAGGTTTGTCATCATTGATCTTTACACACAGACTCAAAAGCCCACATTCTCCCCATTCTAGCATCATCCTATCCACATGAACCCCTTAGCTACCATTGCCTGTGACATGGATGTAGCCAAGTGCCCTGATTCCACCTTTACAGGGCACAACACAGACTTTCAAATTGGGTGCAGTGGTGGTGGCAAGTTAGGGGCATGAAGCAGTGGCAGACAAACAGCATGGCAGCAGGTTGGCATGTGAGCCCATCGCTGCACCAGCTCAGGGACTGACCTGGCTGAAAACCCTGGGGTATCCTGCCCATCTGTTTATGCTCTAAATCAACTTAAATCTAGAGATGTGAAGGCCTGTAAAAAAAACAAAAAACTGGTGTCCCTCACCTATTTTTTCCAGAATGCTTTTTTCTAGTGGGGGTGGGAAGGAAAATTTTTAAAAGTGGATGATGGAAAATGTTCTTTTTAGAAGTCTGAATGTTTACACAAGGTGATAATACATATATGCCCCTAAAAATGATGTTGAAAAACTATGTAACAGGAAGAGTTTTATGGAAGACAATGTTCAATATCTAATCATTGCAACTCCTTTTCCTGGAATTTTCTCAGCTCTTTTATCCAAAGAAATGCTTTATTTATGCTTGGCATTATGGAGGACTGGAGGAGACAAAGCATTTTTTTCTTTTTTACTAGTGTTGGTGGTTTCTTTTGTTCTTGCTATTTAAAAAAATGAAGAAAACAAAAGGGCTCCTTATAGTTCAGGACATTGTAGCTCCATTTGTAACAAACAAACAAATAAATAATTGGAAAAAATAGAAAAAAATCAAGTTGAAATTATTGGGGGGTTGCAGACTGTCAGAAATAATGCAAATTGAGTCCACTTTAAGGGTTAGGGTTAGGGTTAGGGAATCATGGGAACTGTATTTTATTGTGGCACCAGAGCTCTCTGACAGAGAAGGCTCAAGGTCTCAGAAAAAAACCAACACAATTCCCATGATTCCCTAGCACTAACCCTAACCCTTAAAGTGGACTCAATTTGCATTATTTCTGGCAGTCTGCAACCCCCCATTGTCTGAATAAACTGTACTTTTAATATACCAGGTGTGATAACTTTATGCCCAACAAAACTACACATAATAAATTTGATATTCCTAAAGTAACGTTACTTTCAATCTATAAAGAGTGTTAGTATCATTTTTAAATCCCTTTTTTCATGGGGGGGGGGGGGGAGTAGGAAAAAACTCCTCACATGAGTTTACAATTTCCAGAAATTTTACACCTCTGCTTAAATGAAATTTGCATCAGATTAACAGTTTTAACAGCAGTCTTAATTCCTAAATCTCATCTGCACTCTTTGCAGTAAAAATAAATGCAAAAATCTGGTCAGCTAGTGTAGAATAAACTTGATTGATTATTGTAGTAAAACAAATATGAATTTAGAGCATCAGGGACTATAGCCATGATTAAACAGATTTCCCAATATGGCACATCATTTATAACTTTCCTAACTATTCTTTGTAACTCTCACAGTGGGGCTGCATCTACATTGCAGAAATAATTAAGTTTTTCATGGCTCAGTATTATGGAATTCTGGGATTTGTAATTCTGTGAGCTATTTAGTCTCCACTGTCATCTCTGGTACCATAACAAATTACAAATCCCAGAATTTCCATATTTTTTAGTCTTTCTCAGGATAATTATGCAACTGATGACTTACTGTGCAACCAAATCATTTGGAGGTGATATTTGTCTCTCTTGATTCCAAAGCAGCATCTTGTTCAAAATGGTTTCCACAGTCAGGGCAACAGGATGTGTAATATGATCAAATCCATATCCTAGGTTGCTTCTGTTTGAAAGAAAATTCTGATCCAGATCTTTTTTTAGCTCCTTCAGCAAATCCAGAAGCATGCCTTTTTTGACCATATAAACACTGGTGGCAAGTATTTCTGGAGCTGTCATGTTGTGATCCAGAGCCATTCCTACTAGTTTCAAAGCACGTTGTGTGTACTCTTTTCCTATTAGGTTCCATTGGGAGACCAGGCTCCAGACTTGTGAAAAGTTATTCCATCCAGCTTCATTCATGGAACCATTTAAAAGAAGGTTATCCTGCAATTGCCCAAAGAGTCCAAACATTTTTTTCCAGTCTTCCAAGTTGCCAGTGAAATTTTGCAAATTAAATTTAGCTTCGTTGGTTAAAAAAGGAGGTACAATATTTAAAGGGTTTGAACTAAGTACGCTATCTATAGCATTAAGGACTGGAATTGGGCAAGTTGCATTACTTGGAGGCAGCTCTTTAGAGATTGCTGTTAGAGTTTCATAACTCTTCTGTATCCAAGGATGTTTAAAATTGAAGAGAAGGTCCATTTGGGAAAGAAAGTCTGAAGAAAACTGTAGTGTTTTGATGATACATAACAATGAACTTGAAAAATGTTCACTATTGTTTTTGTAAAGATTTGCTAATTCCGGAGTCTGATCAAAGTTTCTTATTGAGAGCTGAAACAATTCAGCAAATGTCTGATTGGACATTGTTTGGTTTTCAAAGTCTATGGAAGTAAAAAGTAGTTCACAATGGCTTTGTTTCAAGGACTCCTGGAGGTTGGCATTTTTAAACAACCACTGAAGTATTATGTCAATTACCTGTTGGGCACTGCAATTCTGTGGCCTTCCATCTCTATGATTCCTAATATCTAAGAAAGGACTCAGTGATAAGTGCAAGACATCTGCTATCTTTCCTTCTGCTGAAGTATTGTGCCCTAACAAAGATTCAAACTCCTTTTGAAACAAAACCTGTGAAAAACCATACAGCATGGTCATTTTGCCTTTATCAGTTTCTTCTCCCAATCTTCTATTAGAAAGTATTACTGCCCCTTGCCTCAATATGTCATTAATTCTCCAGATGGTTTTATTGCTATCGCTAGGCAAGGAAGAGACTGCTTCAAACTGGCTGATGTTAAACTGGTGTTCAAAGTTTTCCTGATTTAACAGACTTCTAATGACATTGTTAATGGTATCTGAGATGTTTCTTTGTGAATGTTCATGCTTTTGGAGTGCATGGGATAAAAGTCTAGTAAGCCTCTCCAGTTCTAGACTGAAGCGAAAATGAGAATCATTATCTTGAAGAGATAAATATGTGTGCAGTGTATTTAAAAGACTTGCATACATATCTAGGCTTCTGCTATTTGCCTTCAAAAATCTTAGCTGTTCATGAATGGCAGTTGATACATTCCTCCATGACTTGTTTGTAGTATTTTGGATTATTTGTATTATTTTTGCAATATGTGTGATCAAGGGATAGCAATCAGTCATGTTCTTATTTGTTTCACTATAGCAGTCATTCCAAAGTGCTGAGAGCTGTTCCAAAATGTCTTTGGTGGTTGTAGATTTCAGCAGAAATCTATAAAATGGAACTTCTTGTGTTGCATTCAAATCCCACTGCATGTTCTCAGGTAGTGGTGTTGTAAGAGACATCACCTTTTCAACCGTTCCCCACAGTGTTGCCAAGTTAAAATAGGTCTTATTAAAAAACAACTTCTTCCATATCATCTCTGTTAGGTTCAATGCCTGTTTGGTTTCTTCCCAATGAGGATTCATGTAAAAAAGGCTTTGAGCAAGAACATCAATGGGTGGGGAAAAGGTATTTAAAAGGTTTCTGAAATAAGTTTGATAATCCATGTCAGAAGTTGTGTTGAAGGATGACTTGAACAAATCAAGTGCCTCTTCTAAATTGGAAGGTTTTATCCCCCAACTTAAAGTTTCAATGAACTCATAGTTTTCAGTTTTATTGGAAGCTAATCCTGCAACTACAAGAGTTAAGGCTTTTCTGGTCTTTTCTAGTAACTGAATGTACTGCTTTGCATTTGTCACATTTTGACTAGACCTCAACATAATTGCAACTTCACTGAAAACCTTAGAGAAATTCTTCCATTTTGAATCCTTAGCAACATTTTTGCTCACTTCTAACATCTTTGATACAATGGCATTCTTATGGGGTTCATTGTACAAAGAAATCAAAGATGCAAGTACACAATTCCAGATTGATGGACTGCCAGATACATTTGGTACATAAGCTTCTGGTTCATTCAGCATAAAATGACTCAAAATGTGTAAAGCAGAAGATTCATTCTTAATATCTATACTGCCAACAAATGGTACTTGGCAGGTCTCATTACTTTGGGAGAGCTCATTAGAAATGGCTGTTAGACTTTTATGCATCTTTTGTATCCAGGGATTCTTGTAGTTATGGAAACTGTTCAGTTTGGAGAGAAATCCTGATGAAAGTTGTAGCGATTTGATGAGACACTGAAATTCATTCAAAAAGTATTTCCTTTTGTTTTTAAGAAGCGTCTCAGAAGCTAGCATAGCTTTTGCATTTCTTAGTGCAAGCTGAAACAATTCAGCAAATGTATGATGGTGGGTGGTTTGAATTTTGAAGTCCATTGAAGTAAAAAGGAAATGGCAGTTGCTTCTTCTTAAGGCCTCCTTTATTGTAGCATTATTCAACAACACTTCAACTGTGATGAAATGGAGGTCTTTCACTGTGCAATTTGGCAGCTTTTCATTAGCCTGAATGTCTTCATTAAGAAAAGGGCTCAGAGTTAAATACAAAAGTTCCAGCATTTTGGCTTCTGTTGAAGAATTCTGCCATGCTGGGGCCCTATAGAACTCTTGCAAGAGCAGCATGTGTGAATAATGGAAGAGGGTATCAATTTTTTTAATACCAGATGCTTCTGTCAACCTGGGGTCAGAAAGTATATCTACTCCTTCCTTGAATATGTGAAACAAACTTTGGACAGTTTCATTATCAACTTGCATTAACGGACTAACAGTAATTAATTCATTAATGTACTTTTCCTCCAGGTCCTCTAACACATGTAGAGTTTTCAGGATGGCATCTAAAGCCATGGTGACATTGGGTCCTCTGCTTTCAACACCATTCTCTTCCAGTAAGTGGCTTACATATTTAGTCAGCTGCTCAAGTTCCATTTTGAAAGATTGGTTTGAGCCATTATGGGGGACATGCAGACTGTTGTGCAAAATATCTAAAACTTGTTCATAAACAATGATGTCTGTATCATTCCATTTTGCAGACCTCAGTTTTTCACTAATATGCCAATACGTATTGAATTCATTCCAGAGAGACTCATGAAGGAAATTTTGGATTTCCTTCATCATATCAGTCAAGAAGGAGATCAGTAAGTAACTATGACTTGTCTTAACATTTGCAATGATATTAAAGATGTTTTGGACTGTCAGGAGTTTTTCAGGAAAGTTCTCAATAGTTGTAGGTCTAAGCAGTGAATTTGCAAACAAAGATGGCACTTCTTCAACAGAAGTTAAGTATCTTTCAAGCTTTTCAGATGTGTAAGGAAACTTGTGAGAAATTATCATTTTAACGGTTTCCCATGTATTTGTTTCCTTAAAGTTAGTCTTATTTGGAAAAGCTAGATCCCAGATGCTTCTGAAAACGTTGTAGACTTCTTGAGTTTCTTTTATATAGGTCCTTTTGTCAAATAAAGGCAACACTTTGAAGCCATTCAGAAGCCAAAGAGATGTCAAATTGTGGAGTTCACTGATTTCATCCTTATTTAATAGCTCTCTCAATGTATTATTTCTGTCACCTTCCATTTGCCACTGCAAGATTTCAGCCAATCTCAGTATCGTGTTGTTCTCATGTCCTTTGAAGAGCTCTAAGTTTTTCAGATCAGCAGTACTAACTTTCCCTTGCAGATCTTTGAGAAGTTGTATAAACTTCCTCATCATTTTTGAGAACTCTTTGGAGAGATGACCTGCTTCACCAACCAAGTCTTCATCCATAAAATCAGCAGAGAATATTTTTCTAAAATGAAAAAAAATGTAGAAATACAATTCAATGAAAATTAAAACAATTTCTACAAGTATAGCCATGCTAATATATGCAGCAAAAACAACAATCTTGTGACATCTTAAATATTAAAGTTATTGTAATATAAGGCAGAGATAGGGATGCTATGGTCCCTGTTATTATATACCTTCAAATGTTTCTGAACTTTAGCTCACATTGGTCAGTGATTATTTTTTAAATTAGAGTTGAGGACCTCAGATTCCCCACCTGTGGTATAATGTATAATGGATTGGAGTTGTTTTGCTTTTAAAACAATAACACCACTATTCATTTTGATAAAAGAAAAGCTATTTAGACTGAAGAACACACAGTATTTACTAGGCTGACTTAATCCCATCCAAAAATAAAATATCTTCTATCCAATGTTTCACAAAATATTTACCTGTCTATCAAATTTTGGCTTCTCATTTTCACATGATCATTAGTAATGGCTCACTTATCTACATACTTCCATGTCCTCACACATGCAAACTTTGCTGAGAATGAATTTGACTATGTCTAGATATTACATTGAATGTAATGTGTTAAGAGCCTCACCAAACTACTAAATTGTGATGTAGTGTATAATGAACAAATGTCCCCTTTCATCCAATCAGGTTTTGATATTAATTCAATGTAGCCAATGGGTGTAACTTGTATAAACAATGATTAATCTTAACTATGGTAAAGTTTTAGAGGAAAAAAGCCAAATTTAAAACCACAATTTCTGAACCTGGTTTATTTTCCTAAAATCATTAAATCATAGTGAAGACTAACCAATGTTTTAGGTTTACAAAAAAACAACAAATCAGAGTTAGCTGAAAATGGGAATAAGTTTTCTGATCTATTATTCACAGCTAGGAATGAATGGGCCCAGAGCTCATGCATGCACCATTAAACTATAACATTATCTCTGAGCTGAGGACTGTATCATCCTAAGGGAAAATGTGATAAACATCTATCTGGGAGTAAGCACTATTGGACACTATGGGTCTTACTAGCAATAGCAATTACATTTCTACACTGTTTCATAGGGAACTCAGCACTCTCTAAGTGGTTTACAATCTGTAAGCCAATTGCACCCAATAAGGTAGATACTCATTTTACCAACCAATGAAAGAATGGAAGGCTGAGTCAACCTTGGAGCCCTCTGGGATCGAACTCACAATGTTGTGGCTGCAGTACTGGCATTTAACCACTGTGCCACCAGGTCTACTATTGAGGAAATTGTACTGTTAATGTTGTATCAAAATTGTACAAACACCAGCTCTAAAGCATGCATGCTTCACTTAATATCACAATATACCATTGGTTTGCAGACCTGTTTACCCAAACAGTAGAATGGGTACTGGATGAGTACTCAGATGATCTGGTGAAAATAATACAATTTTTGCTAACTTTCCTTCTTATCACCCCTTCCCTCCATTTCATAATAGATTTCCACATTAGAAGAACCCCCAATTTTCACCCTATAAAGCAGCACTACTCAAAACGGTGGTCTGTGAGCCACTGGCTGCTGATCTGTGGTAAGTTTCCAGAAAAGAAAGAAACAATTGTAGCCAGTGGGTATAAACACAGTGCTGGTTCCTGAAACACTGTGGTAAAACGTCTACTAGTTTCCCATATCAAATAGCTTAAGAAATACTGCTCTAAGGAAACTAAACTCTGATTGTGATCATACCTTAAAACGTCCTTCATATCAGTAAATAAGGTCCAATTATTTCTCCAATAAAGGGAAAATTCACAAATATCATTCATTACTGAATTGTTCTTCTCTGGAAAAATAAACAAGATAAAGCCAAAAAAAAAAGTGAACTACTGCATCTTAACTTTAATTGTGATGATAGGCACAGATAGGCACTTCAGGCAATTTCACAATGACATCTTTCCAAAATTTCACTTTTCCACCAACTTGTTTGAATACAAAATACATCTCTGCCACTTTGTCTTCAGCTCAGTTGGTTAGTACATCTGTGCTTTCTAAAATTAATTTTTTAAGTGATGGGGATAATATAATTATTTTATTATTGCTTTGCTTTTGTTTTTTATATGTTATCTAGATGGTATGGAAATGTAGCACTTTCATTAATGACGTGTGTGTGTGTGTGTGTGTGTGTGTGTGTGTGTGTACACACAGAGAGATGTCTTCCAGAGACCTCAGAGAACCTCTGCAGACAGTACTGGGCTAAATCAACCAATGGTCTGACTCAATATATAGCAACTGACTCTGTATAAAGAGTTTAAGGCCTTTTCACACCACACAATTATAGCACTATCATTCCACTTTGACTGCCATAGCTGCATCCTATGGAATCCTTTTGGGATTAGCAGTTTGGTTAGAAGCACCAGACTAGCTCTCTGGCACCTCCTTAAACTACCAATCCCAGGATTCCATGGAATCATAGTGCTATAATTCTTTAGTATGAAGTCATATTCTCTCACCCTCAGAAGGAGGCACTGTCAGAAATCCTTCTGAACAAATTTTGCCAAGAAATCCCTGTGATAGTCTTGCCTTAGGGTCACCATGAGTCGGAAATGACAAGACCCTAAAACAACAATCCAATATGTCCACTGTGAAATAATTCCCACTAAGTTCAATGAAGCTTACTTTAAGGAAAGTCTATATTAGATTGTAGCCTATGACCGTATACTATTCCCTTGGTAAGAAATGAAATATTTGTAGTATTAACCTAATACATGCTTCCATTACTCCTCAGTCCTCACTGAACGAGCTAATAGTGGTCTTGCTCTGAGTGCCTCAAAATCTCCTAACTGTGAAAAAGAGCACAGATAGAACAGGATTTACTGAAACAATATATTGACATAAATTCATAGCATAGACAAGCTCATTTTCAAGTTAATACAAAAATCT
Organism: Phrynosoma blainvillii; assembly: GCA_026167975.1. Lineage (NCBI taxonomy): Eukaryota > Metazoa > Chordata > Lepidosauria > Squamata > Phrynosomatidae > Phrynosoma > Phrynosoma blainvillii. Next base: position 224,145,704 of record JANUYF010000001.1, on the reverse strand, counting down.
GCCACTTCTTTTTAAAACTGAAAATGTCCAAATACACGTCACTGGTATTGATATTAGTTTGAGGGTGGAAAATAGCTTGTCCATGATTATGATGTTGGGGGCAAAGGCTTGCCATTTGTATTCTTAATAGTTCAAATGAATATATTTCTGTTTCCTTTATGAACAGAGGCCATGCAACAATGACCATGTATACGAGAGGGTATTGTAAAGTAATAATTATCACCTGGAAATTATTATGGTATATTGATGAAATTTTGTCAGTGTTATCATCACCAAGTGACTTTTTCTTTTCCCAAAAATGAAAAATCCACTGCAGGGTCACCGATATGATAACACAGATGATGTCATTCATGAAGTGGAAGAGTGGCTTAAAGTGCAATCTGCAGATTTCTACAATAACAGTATTCAGAGGGTCAAAAAACACTGGGGGAAACGTGTACATCTGGATGGTGACTACGTAGAGATAAGTTAACAACTACAAATCAAAACAAACTTTCTGTCAATTTTTTTAAAGGTGATAATTAAAACTTTACAATACCCCATCGTATAAATATTTTATGTGTTGTTGTTCAGCCATATGCTGAATGCAGGATAGGTTTGTATATGTTTCCTCTTTTGGACAACTGCGTGTGTATATTATTTTGCACACTTAAGAAAAAAATTGCCCATTTCAAACATAATGGGGAACTATGCTTTTAACATGTGGGATTAACAGGCCAAAAAAAGTGGATTGCAGGAGATGGAAGTGGGGAACGTATTCACATTTTAACAAATTACAGTTCTTTAAGCCAGGAATATTTCATGCAAAGTGCCCTATTGGCTGAATTACCTTAGTAATGTCACAAGATTGCAGCTGTTATCTCTACCTGTTCCACACGTCCATATATACAGAAACAAATACATAATGGCTCTTAACTACATAGGGAAGAACTATTACAAACTGGAAGAAGAATATTGCATATTGTGCAACCTTTTATTCTTTGCCCATGAAATGATAAAGAGATAGACAAACTGCATGACCTCACCTTGCTCTGAACAGTTCAGGGCATGGAGCAGACTGCTAAACATGTTCTGACCACTGTCCATCATCAGCGGAGAATCATTTGCCTTCTCTGTAACAAACCTTTCAAAAGGGACATGGTTTTCTAAGCAATATGACTAGAAGGTGGTAGTCAACACATAACCATTCACACACACACACACACACACACACACACACATTCAGCAAAATGTATTACTTAATCATGCTGCCCTCACCCACACATGAGCACCATCTCCCTCTCATGTCCTTTTTGTCATCTCTGTCTGCATTCATAAGTTGCAGAGGATAGCCCTCATCTAACTGAAAAAGAGCAAGTGAGTGACCCACCCTTTTCCCATATGAGATGACATCCTACTATATCAAGGCCTTTTTTGTTCAGAGCCCTGCCTGATTCCTGGGATGGGCAATTGTCAGGGACAGAGGCCATATTGACTCCTCTGGAGACCTTGGAGGGCTATATCTCCTACAATAATTCAAAAGTTTGCCCCCAAATGCACCCAACATTTTCTAGGGGTGTGGGGGGCATTTCTGTCAGGACAGATCTTTTTTATCACAATAAGTGACCTAGAACACATTTTCTTTTACACAAATGGTCCTGGGAGGGTAAGTAGCCAACAGGTAGCAAATTGTCCATCCCGCTATATGGCAATGAAGAGAATGTGATGTCCATCACACATATTCTTGAAGTCAGAGGTCAACAACAGTGGTGATGGCAGCCACTGAGGAAGTTCATCTGTCCTGCCTTCCTTGTGCTGTCTTATATTGGTCCCTTCCTCCCCAAGGAATGCATGGTTGGTGCAGTACTTAATTACTATAAACATAATAGATTATGATGATTAATCTCTTTATTTTCACTCAGTGCTCTAGATTTAGTTTAATTGCAAAGATTTAGTTTAGTAATGCTGTGCAACAAAACCTTTACAAGAAATCTATTTGCCAGTATGACATGGTTCACTGTTTCTTCCCAAAGCTAGTTCTCCCTAGCAGTGTTCACTGCCCATTTGGGAACTGTGCATGAAGTCAAAATACTGAACCACTAAAACAGCATGCTTTCATTTTAGAGCACTTCCTTTTATAATAGTCAGAGCTGCCCAACATCATTGTCAACAAACTACCAGATGCAATGATTATGACTGTAATGTATGGCTTGCTTTTTCTTTTACCTCCTTGTGTTCTGAAGAGTAGCAACCATGTCCTTCACATTGATGACACCTTGGGTGACATCTGGGACCAAAAGAAGTGAGCTCCATATAGATGTTTCATTCTGCACTTGGGAGATGAGCGAGAGGAATGAAACTGTTTCCTTGACAAAAGCTACCTGGTACTGTGAATTGTGCTGTAACTAAAAACGAAAAGGAAAGAAGGAAACATTAAAAAGAACATTAGAGAGAGAGAGAGGGAGAGAACAGAAGCAGATTTAGAAATCTCTCTAATACTATAGTCCGCCCACCGTATCGGCAGACTTGCTATCTGCAGATTAATCATCTGCCAATGGCAAGTCCTCATTTTACTTAATGGTGGTGCATGCACATGGTTGTGCTAGCGGGTGCACGCGTGCCACATCACCATTAATTTTAAAATGATTTGAGTATGCATGAATTTTGGTATCCAGGAGGATCCAGAATGGATTCCCCCATGGATACGAAGGTCCAACTTTATATCAAATTACCAAAAGTTATGAAATATGCATGTAAATGAAAAGGTGATTTGTCAGGTCATCACCAAATCATTCTACAAAAAGTTCCTTTCTTGCTTTTTAGTTGCTTTTAAATTCCTATTCTTATAAGTAATTGAGGTTCCCTATACGTAGAATTTTCCTCTTACATGATGACTCTCCATTCCTTTATGTAACTCTTACAGATGCAGTTCCCAAAGATCTTTTTCCATACATCCCCAAGGGTCCAATGCCCCCTCAAAATTGGAGGGGATGAAATTTCTTGGCCCTGCAAATGCCTTGAGGAACTGTTGGCCATTTTGCTGTGTCTGGGGGCATCTTGCCCACAACTCCTTTAGCAACCTACTTCATGTTCCCTGCAAACCAGGAAATGATCGTCCTTCCTACTCCCATCACTTCTTGCTTTCAAGAAAGGACAGTAGAGTCTAAAGGAAGGCTTAAATATTGTGAGAATGGCCCAAATGCCCCCAAATTGTGTGGAATAGCTAATAGCACTCTTTCTGAAGTGTGTGTTTAGCCCCCCCAAAGTCCTGCTGGAGAGAGTGAAATGGAGGCCCGCCCCCCCTTAACCAGATTCACTCCTGACTTAACAGAAATCCTTATTCTATATGATCAATAAAATAAGACTAAATATATTTTACTACACGGAGTGCATAATTTCCCCTTCCACCACCATAGATGCCAAATTTTACAGTGTAATTTGTCCTCTCATATTACTCCTAAATGAATGGTTTTCAAAAGGTGGGGCGGGACCCAGGGTGTGTGTGCAAGAGTTGTTCAAGAGGGACATGAGACTTGGAGCTCTGATCCCTCCTTCTCTTCCTCTTCCTAAACTTTTTTATGTATAAAATTTACACATGTGTTAAGTTAAATATTGAATTTACTTAAATAAAACTGTTCTAATTTGAACTATGTTTTTTTTTCTTTATAAAATATTAAAATTTGAATATATATGAATGTGCAAATGGAAATAAGGATAATAAATAGAATATTTCTGTTCATATACTATGTCAAGTGGAGGGGGGCATGACGTCCATATGTAGATGTAATTGGGGGTCCCAAGGGTAATACAGTAGGCCCACCATATCAGTGGACTAGCCATCCATGGACTGAAGCTCCTACAGATTGCCTGCCTCCTATTAACTAATGGTGGCACTCGCCCATGAGTGCATACACACACATGTTGCTGCCCATTGAGTAATATAGGCTTGAGCTCCCACTGTTTTCCCATCTGCAAGGAAGCCTGGAACCAAATCACCATGGATGGAAAAGGTTCACAGTATCTGGCTGATGCCCAGCCTATTGCCTTAACACTATTTCTCCTTCAATTTTGATTTCTCCCCACAAACTACTTTTATTCGGATTATTTTTGTTTGTCTTATGGTTTCCATATGATATGAAATAATGCATCCTTCACCCTAGTGGACAACATGTTTTGCAACATTCTTCTCACCTTCACCTCCCCATGTGTTTTCCCACATGATCCCTCGCTTTCCTTGTACTGGTATGGATAGGATTTACAAGTAGGAAATCTAGAAAGTCACTTCCAAGTATGTGTTTTCAAAAGAAAGAAAGAGAGAGAGAGAGAGAAAGCCCTTTCTGGATCTCAAACAGTCCAGAGAGCAAAATATGGTAATAATGTATTGCCCCTTTCATCATGGGAAGGATCAGAGGGCATTCTGGATTTAAAAAAGGATTTCTCTCCTAAAATTGAGTCTTGGAGGTCACAAACAATTGGGGGGGGGGAGCTGTGATAAACAATTGTCTTATAAAATAAAATTTTAAAAAAGATACAAGAGCAAGTAAGGACCACGGTTTTAAAATTAAATCAAATGATTCACAATCCTCTGATGATTTGTGGAAACAGATAGAGGCTCCACTCAGCTTGACTAATGATGAAGCTTGTGACTTTCCTATGTGGAAATGATCTCTTTATACAAAGTCACCACACATGACCTAACCCTTGGAGCAAGGATATTATCAATGGAAAGGAAGGCTTTTATCTTCTGAGATGCAGTGTCCATGGAATCGGCTATCTGCACATTAATTTTTATCCATTTAGAAAGCTAGCTAAGAGAGGGCTGGGGAAAGCAGCATGGAAAGTCAGCGGAGCCAATGAAAAGGGTGCATGGGGAAATATGTTTGCACATCTGTAAACTGATAGTTTGGGAGAGACAGTTTAAGGGTTATCTAGATAGTCTATGGGTTATCCTTTAAGGAAGGGCATTTTGTGACTAAGGGCCTTTGCAGACTGCCAGAAATAGTGCACATTAAATTGAGGCACTGCCCTGGCTCAGTTCTAGGGAGTAATGGGAATTGTATTTTTTTCTGAGACATTGAGCCTTCTCTGTCAGAGAGCCCTGGTGTCACAATAAATTACAGTCCCCATGATTCCCTAGCACTGAGCCAGGGCAGTGCCTCAATTTAATGTGCACTATTTCTGGCAGTCTGCAAAGGCCCTAACTCTACTTACTATGAGAACTATTTTGTGCATGGGCAGCTCTTAGGGTTGACAGGTGAAATTCCCTCTCTCTTCATGTCTGAACACAACTGGGTTTACACACCCACACTTATTGTTCACATAACAAGCTTAGTTCTAAGACTTCTAGCTGAACAAATGGTGCAAAGCTTTCCTGTCTTCCGCCTTGGCCATTAAGAGGTTGCCTTTGCCTGTTTTGTAGCAATCAGAGATAAATATCACTCTTTCATCCTTGCTATGCTTTTCAAATTTGAGCAATAGGAGTTCATGAAGCACAAAGAAAAGCAACATTTTCCTTAAGAATGTTGCCAGCTGCAGGAGCATGATGACTGAATGGTGACAATGCAAAGTCATTTCAATAGATAATTTCAGAGAAGGAAACCTAAGTAGCTTGGTGAAGGTCATTGCTTAGCAACTTTCTTCTCTACTACAAAAAAAATTGAAGGTGGAAAAAAAAGAGAGCTGCATACTTACTTTAGGAATTTGATTTCTGAATTCCTGAAAAAATGATTCCACAAGAGACATATTGTTGAAGCAAAATGTCTTGTAGATATTTCTTCCAAAGACATCCCAAAGAACACTCTGAGAAGGTGCATTTGTTGTCATAACTTCACAGATATCAGCTTTCAGATTTGCTACAGATGGTTTTCGCCTCTGAGTCTGTTAACATAAAATTCAGCAGAAGATGTGTTTGAACAGGACTTGAACAAGTTTTGAAAAATCAAATACTTTTTTTTAAAAAATCTCAAACACTTTGAACAACAAATTGAGTTACAATCCTTGGTGTAAAATAGTGAGGGTGATCATACAGCCCTAGAGATGTTGTTGAATGGCAACTCACAGCATTCCTAAATATTGGCTTAGCTTGAAAGGAATAAGAGCTGAAATACAATAACATCTATAGAATCTCATGATCCCCCAACCTAGAACAAATAGAAAACGTTAGCCAAACCACCACCACCAGGATCTAGAACATGGGAACTGGGAAGAAATCTGAAATGGGGCAGCCCAGCTACAATCAACCATACTGTTAGAGCCTATGTGATAGACTCTTCCAAATACATTTCCTAATCAGGTAACAATATGGTAACAATTTCTGCCCCACCTGATCTCAAAAAAGACATTGGCACTGGCTTCTTTTGCTAATTTCCTTTTTGAATGAAGTAATTTGTAATTTTAGCAATTTTCTTCCAGCTCTAAAACTGAAATTTGCAAAGCCTATTCAAAATTTGAGATGCATTCTGTATAAAATTTGTACATGGTATTTTTGCACAGAAAATAACATTTTCTATAAAGAAAACATTTCTATGCATACATATTTTTCCCACACAAAAAATGCTTTCTGTACAAGACAACCACCAGCAAATTTTGTGCAGAAAAAAAAATTCTTTGCAAAGACTTTTATCAGTCCATGATTTTTCTCATCAGGGTTTCAAGGGATTTGATAAACATGTTTTTCAACTATTTTTATTTTCATTTTCAAATATTCTTTCCATCCATACTCTTTTACTTCTGTTTTCCTTGGCAATCAGGTGTTGTGTGAAGTGTGCAGATGCTGTATCCCATAAGAAGCCTAGGGCCTTTTCAAGATGGTCAATGGTTTCATTAAAAAATGATTGTATCAAGCTTAAACAAAAACAATTAGGCTATAATTGTTTCATGTTCCAAATATTCTTTACAGGATTTGTTGTTGTTAACTGCTCTCGAGTCGATCTAGACCCATGGCAGCCCTATGGATGAGACATCTCTAAGACCCTCTGTCCTCCACTGCTCTGCTTAAATCCTGCAACCCCTTAATACCCATAACCTCCTTAATAGAGTCCATCCATCTAGCATTTGCCCTTTTTCTCTTTCTACTTCCCTCCACCATCCTCATCATTGTTGTTTTTTCCAAAGAGCCTTCTCTTCTCATGATGTGTCTGAAGTACGACAGTCTCAGTTTGGTCATTTTGGCTTCCAGGGAGTTTCCAACTTGATCTGCTCTAGGACCCATTTGTTTGTCTTTTTGGCTGTCCGTGGGATCCTCTGCACTCTTCTCCAGCACCACATCTCAAAGGAATTGATTTTCTTCCTATCATCTTTCTTAGCTGTCCAGCTCGAACATCCATACATGGTAATAGGGAATACAATGGCTTGCGTGATTCTAACTTTTGTGCTGAGTTGTATATTTTTGCATTTTAGAATCTTTAGTAGTTCTTTCATAGCCACCTTCCCCATTCATAGTCTTCTTATGTTTTTCTGACTGCGGGCATTTCTATCATTGCTTGATCCCAGGTATGGGAATTCTTTTACTATTTCTATTATTATCTAGGTTGAACTTGTGAAGGTCCTCAATGGTCATTATTATTGTTTTCTTTATGTTCAACATTGAGCCTCGCTTAACATTTTCTTCTTTGATCTTCCTTAGTAGGTATTCCAGGACTGTTAGGTTTTCTCTAGTACTATGGTGTCATCTGCGTATCTTAGATTCTTGATATTCCTTCTTCCTATTTTCACTCCTCCTCCTTCTGTGTCCAAGCCTGCTTTTCATACAATATGTTCTACATATATGTTGAACAGATAGAGTAAAAGTGTACAGCCTTGTCTGACTCCTTTGCCAATTGGGAACCATTCTGTTTCTCCGTGTTCTGTTCTGACAGTAGACTCTTGTCCTGAGTACAGATTCCCATCAAGACTATCAGATGTGTTGGCACTCCCATGTCTTTAAGGGTGTTCCATAGCCTTTCATGATCTATGCAATCAAAGGGTTTGCTATAGTCTATAAAGCACATGCTAATTTTCTTTTGGAATTCCCTGGTGTGCTCCATTAGCCATCATATGTTTGCAGTGTGATTCCTAGTGCCTCTTCCTTTCCTGAACCATGCTTGGACCTCTGGGATCTTTCTCTCCATGTATGGTTGGAGTCTATGTTGCAGAATTTTGAGCATAATTTTGCTTGCATGGGAGATCAGTTCTATAGTTGCTGCAGTCTCTTGTGTCTCCCTTTTTGTGGGTGGGGATGTATATTGATCGCTTCCACTCTGCTGGCTATTGTTTTGTTTTCCATATCTGTTGACATATTGGTTAACACTAGAGTTGGCACTCTCAGTGTGGATTGCAGCTGTTCAAATGGACTATCATCTGTACAGGATTAACATAATATAATTTGTGTTTGATGATCAATGGGTTCCTTGCAAGGCCAGTGTGACACAATTATGCTCTGCTGGGTCTGTGCATCATAACATAAGACCCTACTCATAATCTAATCACATGAACTTTAGATGTACTTCCATTGCTGAAGTGCCTTTTTTGTACAAGACTTCCGTAGAAGCATCAAAAATAAGGTCTGTCAGTTATTTGTTCAAAAAGAGAACACTTTGGGAAACCAAGAGCATCACTGCACTATTTTTGTCAAATGAAAACATGGAGTAACATTAGATTGCAATGTGGCATTTTAAAAATGATCTCATTAAAGAGAATAGATAGAAAATTACCTCTCTGAGAGTCAGAATCTTGTTGAGGAAGTGAATTCTGGCTGCTGCTGATGTATTTTCCACTAGGCCTTCCAAATCAAAAGCTGAATTAATTAACTCTGCAGTAATTAATAAACAAAACAAAACATGCAAATGTTTTCAAATGCTGGAATATGTAAGCTCATGACTCTTCTTCTGTAGGCTAAACAATGCCTCCCATCAGCATGGATGCAGCAATTGGTGAGGCAGTTTATTAGATGAAACCTGAAGCAGCTGGTTGTTCTTGTATCAATGGGGTAGTGAATCTACTCCGGGGTCTCTGAAATCAGTGGGGTAGTGAATCTACTCCAGGGTCTCTGAAAGACAGCTTTTTAAAAGCTATCTAAGAGCCTTTACAGACTGCCAGAAATAATGCCGCTTGAGGCCACTTTAACTGTCCTGGCTCAGTGCTAGGGAATCATGGCAATTGTATTTTTTTTTTCTGAGACATTGAGCCTTCTCTGTCATAGAACTCTGGTGCCACAATAAACTATAGCTCCCATGATTCCTTAGCACTGAGCCAGGACAGTTAAAGTGGCCTCAAACTGCATTATTTCTGACAGTCTGTAAAGGCCCTAAGTTGGTAAGTTGACAGATCTCTTCTGGCAAGCTATTCCACAGTCTGGGAGCAGTAGCAGAAAAGGTCCTCTGGGAGGTTGCAGTTAATCTGGTCTTTATAGGCTGTAATAGATTCCTCCCAGAGGACCTGAGGGTGCGGGGTGGATTATATGGAAGCAGGCAATCCCTTAAGTAGATTGGACCCAAGCCATGTAGGTGGCCAACACCTTGTACTGCACTTGGAAACCAATAGGCATTCAGCGAAGTGATTTCAAAATAGGTGTTATGTGGTCACTCCTAGATTTTCCTGGCTGCCATGTTTTGTACTAATTAGAGTTTCTGGACTGGGCACAAGGGTAGCCCCATGTAGAGCGCATTGCAGAAATTGAGTTGTGAGGTTACCAGTGCATGTACTACAGTTTCTAGGTCCCTTACTTCCAGGAAAGGGTGCAGCTTTTGTATCAGCCGAAGGTGCTCCTGACCATTGCATTCACCTGATTTGTCATCTGAAGCGACAGATCAAGGAGCAGCCCCAGACTGCAAACACAGTCCTTTGAGGAGAGCGTGACCCCCATTTAAGACTGGAGGTTGCAACCCAATACCTGGTTTAGGGGGTCCTACTGTAAGTACCTCCATTTTGTCCGGATTCAGTTTGAGTCTGTTTTTCCTCATCCAGTCCATTACCACTTCAAGACACTGATTGAGAGGAGAAATGCCATCTGTCGTGAAAGCTGCTGACCAAGACATGGGGAAATATATTTGGGTGTCATCAGCATACTGATAATACCCCGCCCCATGCCTCTGAATAACTCTTCCAGCAGCTTCATGTATATATTGAAAAGCATTGGGGACAGAATGGCACCCTGAAGGACGCCACAATTAAGCTTTGTTTTGGAGGAGCAACTGTCCCCGAGCATCACCCTCTGGAATCTACCTGAGAGGAAGGAATGGAACCACTGCAACGCAGTGCCTCCAATTGCTAACTCTCCCAGGTGTTCCAAGAGGATGTCATGATCTATAGTGTCAAAAGCCGCCAAGAGGTCTAGAAGCACCAACAGGGTCACGCTTCCTCTGTCGATGCCTAGACAGAGGTCATCAGCCAGATCAACCATGGCAGTCTCCACACAAAGGATCCTTTTAGAGAGTTTTGATTGAGTCCAGTCTCCAGACAAAGGATCTTTTTAGTGGCAAGGAGGACCAAATCCACTTAAAATAATGTGGGGAAAATTTAACCAGAAGAATGTAGGGAGTTTTCTTTAAAAGAAAACACCAGTTTGTTGCAGAAGGGAAGAGTCAAAAATCCAACCTTGTAACTTGCTTCTCCTGTTCTCTCAGTTTAAACCATAGGTCCTCTTTCAGATCTGAATGAATCTCTATTTGTTTTCTGATATTTGTGTCTCAGGGTACAAAAGGGCTTATATTCCAGACTAAAACCACTGAAACTCATACTTGTAGGACAATTTTTGCACATTCACCAGCAACAATATGTTGGGTTGTTGCTGAACCATTTGTTTACTCTTGGATTTATACTTTCTCTGTTCACTTAAAGACACAATTATGGTTCAACTTGATTCCTGCACTGGCAAATCAACATAATGCCTTGACAACCCATAGTTACATAGTTAGTTCTGACTTCAAAGGCCACTGGATCATGAAGGAATAAAGTTATAAAACAGAGAAGAAGAAGAAGAAAGAGAATAGCTTGCTTCTTTTATGTTTGGAAACAAACAAATGGCTTATAAAACAGGGAAAACAAATGGCTGATACAGTTCCTGGGTGACAGTTCCCATGGGGCTGCATTTCAGAAAGGAGCAGAGTGCTTTGGAGACACTGGTTTAAAGATCTGCCAGAGCTTCTGGAGTTAGCACTGAGGCCAGAGTAAAGTGGCATGCATCACTCTTGCATCAGTGCCAACTCTAAGAGCTCTGACATGCCTTTAAAACCAGTATCTACCACACAATACTGCCAGACAATTATAGAGATGTTGTACATTTCTAAATATAGTTACAGATACTAGAGAGTGAAGTCTGTCTTCCTATTACATTTATGTAATTAAACTAACTTACTCTGTGCATTATGTAACTACTTAATGTAAGTAGCCCCTGGTGGCGCAGTGGTTAAATGCCTGTACTGCAGCCGCTCACTCATAGACCACAAGGTTGTGAGTTCAATACTAGCCAGGGCTCAGGCTAGACTCAGGCCTGCATCCTTCCAAGGTCACTAAAATGAGTACCCAACTGTTGGGGGGCAATGAGATTACAGTTGTAAACTGCTTAGACACCCCATAGCGCAGTATGAAGCGGTATATAAATGAAGCTGATTTGCTTTGCTTTGCTTGCTAATTACTCCATAATAATAGTTGAGAAAGGGAAGGATAGCAGGTTTGTGCAAGAGCTAGCTATTCACCATAAAATACTACTACATCATCATTGCCATCACCATAATCATTCACAACTGTTTTATAAGCAAATACTTATCATTTTTTAAAAGAACAAATACCAGATGCAGAAGCGACATGATCCATCAGAATTTGAAGCCAAATTGATTCAAATTCCATTGAGTGAGTGGTCAAATATCAACACATTTAACCCCTTTCAAAATACTGTTTGCATTCTAATGTTACTGGAGCAATAGACCCATTATGAAAACAGATAGCATAAAATAACTTGTTTTATTTTTCTAATTTAAAAAAAAAATAGGAAGAGGTTAAAAAGCTACCACTGACAAAAACAATGTGCTTGAAACATATTTGGTACACATTTTCAGGATATCTTTCTTCTTGTTTTCTAACAGGCTTTAAAACAATAATCTTTGGGTTCAGTTGATCCAGGCCATACCTTCAACCCCAAGCAGCAAAATGGCATCCATTTTAAATTTTGTACTGTATCAGTTTGTCTCCCTTTTCTTCTTTTGAGCTATCTCATTATTCTCTTCCTCCTGCTCTCAATTTTTCTGTCAGATTGAGTCATCTTTCCAAGAAGAAAGAGATAAAGAGATAGCATTGTGGTTGCTGCAACCTATCTTAGGTCAGGACATGATTCACTTGTGGGTCGTAACCAGAGCTTGGTAACATTACATTCTGCTCTAGGCATTATGAACATTTTCTGTATTTGCATATCCAGAAGCAACTCACAGTCCTCTCTGTTGAAATTAAATGTGTAGCTGGCTCCTTAGGGGTTTCAAAGAGTCATATCTAAATTTCTCTAACCTCCATTGCTATTACATTTCCACTACATTCTTACACCTCTCCCCAACTTATTGGGCTAATCTGTTCTTCAAAACAGTGAAGACTCAGGTTAAAATTAGCAAAGCCTTTTATTCATGGAGCTTCGAACTGTGCCTCAGCCTGTAGCTATCTTTATTAACTCCACCACCTCTTCACCTCCTACTCAAACCATTGGAAGGTATTATGAGAAACTACTGTGTATACTCATGCATAAATGTAGACATTTTAGTCAAAAAGTTGACCCAAAAGCCTGGGTTGACATATCCATGGGTCAGTGCAAATACTGTACCTATTAAAAAAATAATCATCTTCTCGGAGTAGGAGTAGAACTTAGTCAGTCTTGGGAGAACCTAAAAGAAGCACTGACCCCCCTCTACTTTCTCTGCTATGGCACTGCTTCTGGCCTTTCCTTTTGACAGGAAAATAGTGGTGGTAGTTTCCTCCTTATCCATCCAGCCTTTAGGGTGAGTGCAAACATTTATGCCTACCAGAATTTTGTACGTTCTTTGGCATCATTTTCCTTTGCTTCATCCTGTACATCTTTTGTTACATGGCCTGATGTTTTACCCTCGATTTAGCCACGCATCATATCAAAATCCCAAATCCAAACCTGCTCTTGATTTATACTTAAAGTCAAGTATATGCAGCAAACTCTGTAAGGAGAAGAGGATGGGTAGGTTTGCCCCCCCACCCCCACCCACCCACACTTACGTCTTGCCCTGTCCAGAATGAGCATCCTCCCTTTTGACCAGTTTTAAAAGGGCCTATTTGGAGGGCTCTTTCAAAGCTGTGAGTAAAACATGGAGAGATTCATTTCCCACACTGATATAGAATCCACCAGATGCTGTAGCTCAATGGAGTATTCTTGAAAGTTTAAAAGAATGGCTCATTCATTCTAGTATTCACAGAAAGCCAAGCAATCATTTTTGACACAGGTCCCCTGTGCCTTTGTCCAAAGAGCTTCCCCTTATTAGAACTTTATCTGCAGCAAAGAAAGAAAGACTACTAAACTCTTAATAGAATCAAATAACCTACCCAATGATCCATTCTTGCTTTTGGGAACATCAGCACTCTGAGATGATGGATTGCTGTCCTTCTCTGGGTTAGCTGACCTTCTCTGTTTTCTGATAAGAAAAAAGAAGTGAGAAGAATCCTATATCATCACTTATAATTACCCTCTGACTGAAGTTTCTCATATCAAATCTCACACAGGCTTCCTATCAGAACATGGATTTCTTTCCAAATCTATTTCATGACAGAGTTTTTCTTCAGGCCTGCTATTGAGCCTATTTTGATCTTACTTCCACTAAAACAAAGCCATTTTATCAGATTTTTTTTCTCAGGCCAAATGAAGCGAAGAAAACAAAACCACTTTTTATGGCTAAGACTTTACTTGGCTAACCATGGTGAAAGTCACTCTTTCTCCCAAATATTAAACTCTGTTACAGAGCTGCGTGCCTTAATTGGTTGATAGAGTGGGTAAACTTAAAAAACGAAAGGTTATTGGAACTGGAAGGCTTCAATATTAGATTTGGCTTTCACGCTTATTTGTTATATGATAAGCAAAAGGAAAATAAAGAATTTTCACATCATTTTGTTAGGCATGCATTATTAAAGACTTGGAACCAAATTAAACATCAATTTTATAGGGAAATTCCTAATTGGGCCTCTACTCAGGAAGCTTTTTGTAAAAGATCTAAGAAAGAAGGAATCCCCTGGATAACATATAAAGATCTCTTAAATTGGACTGGGGATAGAGAGACATCTATTAAACTACGGGAACAACTGAAAGAGCCACTAAAAGACAATTGGTTTCTGTATAGTCAACTTAGAGAAAGATATAGAGTTGATCAGAAAAATAAAGGCATCACAAAAACATTAAATGAAATAGATGAAATATTTTTCAACAAAAAAAGGACATATATCAAAATTCTACAAAGTGCTGAGAACTAGAGACTTGGAAGATGAAACAATAACACATTCCATGATCCGATGGGCCCAAGATGTGGGAAGACCCATTGATTTAAATAATTGGGAAAAGGCATGGGAAGATTCAAATAAATTCACTTACTCTCAAGACTTTAAAGAAAATTTTATTAAGATGTTGTTCAGATGGTATTTGTCACCGGATAAACTAAACAAACTATATAAGACAGGAAATGATTCCTGTTGGAAATGTGGGAAATCTGGAGCTACTTTTTATCATCTAGGGTGGAATTGCATGGAAGCAAAAAAAAATTGGTTAAGGATTAAAAATTTAATGACAAATATATTGGAAATGGAAATACCGTTAGAGCCAACTTTTTTTTTTCTTTTAAACATGACGGGGATACTTGTGAAAGAGATTGAAAAAGAAAATAGGCGTTTGATACTATATATGATAACCGCAGCTAGAATTTTATACGCTAAGCATTGGAAAACAGTAAGAACACCAACGAATAATGAATGGATTAATAAACTTTGGGATGCTATGGATTCAGATATCTTGACAGGTCTACTAAAAGGAAAACCGGAAGAGAATGTTATTAAAGAGTGGAGAAAGTTTAAAAGCTACTATGAAAAAGAGTTAAATAAACAGGATTTAGAATATTTGTAATTAGGAAAACGGAAAAGTATTGAAATTATAATTTTGAGAAAAAAATTAAATCGATTATAAGATATTAGATAAGTTTATTTCAACCAGGGGATACTAGTGAAGTTACTTTAAACTAGCAATACTCATTCATTAGGAAGATTCAGAAAATTTACTGTATTATTTTATGATATAAAGAATTTATGTTATTCGTAATGTTATTTTATGTTATGTGTAATGTTTTGTTTTGTTTTGTTTTGTATGTACGAATATATATGTATGTGTATGTATATAAATGTTTTGTATGTAAATATTTTGAATTTATAATTAAAAATTAAAAAAAAGAAAAAAAAAAGAAAGTCACTCTTTGGTGATGGGAAAAAATAGCTGGTCCACTAAACACCACAAACATTTATCACAATCAAATGAAGGAAGTGCACTGCAATGAGAGACTGACTTCTAAGTTGGTGTATTTGAGTCAGAAGTACACATCTGATGAAGAAAGAATTTGTTCCCTTCCCTGGCTTAGGTAACAATGATTTTCTTACATCACCCACAGTGTGAGGCAGAAAGTGGAGAGGCCAAGGCCAAGGGTGGCTGACTGAGGGCCATATTTTATTGCACCAGTATTGCAAAATCAGCACAACCAACGCATCCAGGATGCCATGCTAGTGCTTCACATCAAGACAGTGCAACTATGGTAATGCTTATCTGAATGAGTTATGAATCAGATGCTGGCAGACATGGGAGGTGGAAAAGTAGGATTAGGAATGTAAATCTTTATGTGCTTTGTTCTTGCATGCAGGGAGAAATAATTTCAACAGTTTTCTCCCTGCTGTGCAAAAAATATGAAGGTTTCTGTTCAGCTTTCAATGCCTATTCACATTTTTCGCTTTGTTTTGAAAATCTAATTTTTTTTCTATGTAAAAAGCAACATTAGTGTATAGGAAACACTACAATGTGTACAAAATATGCTTTTCTTGTCTCATAATGTATGTTTTCTTTACACAAAAAAGAAAGAAAAAAAGTCCTGGAGTGCAAAGATTGCTGTGGCTGCTCCACATTTTTGGGCCCTTGAGAAAATAGAAGAATATTTTGGAGAGAAATTATGAGTATTTGTTGCATCCCCAGGTAGGGCAGGAGAGTGGTAAGAATACTCTTAGTAATAAAGTTGCAGTGTTTCAGTGGAAAGGCATCAGCAACATCTAAGAAAAGCATAATTTGTTAGTCCAAGTTGCCCCAAGATATTAGGGATGGAAAGACACATTTCAGATACATCAATACACTTTGATGTTGGAAGCTAAAAACTGCGCACACATGCACACACAAACACACTCGGAGAAACACAGACTGCAGAACTAGGATGAACTAATGCAGTAGTGGCCCTTGGTAGCCTATCATGCAACCATTTTGTTAGTATGCATTGCAAAAATAAATACTGAATTTTACAGCATGTAAAATTCAAAAGGGTTATCCCTGTTACTCTTTTGCAGCAAAAACAACACATATTCCTCTGTCAATGTAAATTTGTTAGTCTTCAGTTTGCCACAAGATTCTTTATTTTATAGGACCCAAGTCATATTTAGGTTTAAATTCCAATCTTAATTATTATTACTATAACAAAGCAATGTGATCCTTTGGCCATCTTATGCATGATTTAAATTTATTCATTCACTGACAAAAATAGTTTTGTTCATTTGTTTGCTACTTCGACTCCCATATATCTCTTCCACAATTCCTTATCTTTATTTTTTGAGACACTATAGGAAATGCTCAAGATCCTTGGCCAAGAAATTGCTTGAACAAGACCTTCCTAGATAGTACTGCCTAGAGAATGGGCACAGCAAAATTAAATCTGATTGACCTCACTCTGAATATTCATTGTGATCTTAGACAGGGAAGCAGATATGCGAGTCACCTTCACAAGATTCTCAGTGGGCAGTATTAATGCAGCGCAAAATTAAGAAATGCAGATAGGGTAAATCTGTTGGGCAGTTGTAGTGTTTGTTGCTGTAGTTCTTGGGCTTTCTTTTAAAATAAAAGACCAAATTATTTTCTGTCAGTTCTAGGTGTTTTTTTTTAAACTGCAACAGGAATGTATAAGCCAGCAAGAAAAATTCTAACCCAACATTCTTCATGTCATTGTATTGACTTGTGTCAAGAGAGTATGGATTAACAATAAATCATGTGAACCCTCGTCTGGAGCCTGAAGTGGTCCATCTGTACATAAGAACTACCAGATCAGTAAAAGTGCCATCATTTTTTTTATCAGCAACATGTTCAGTGTTCACAAATGGTGCCCTTTGGTAAGACTTTGGGCACTCTCCCACAGAAACAAGGCTTACCTGCTTATTATGGGTGAGATATCATTTAGCTTGGGTAGCAGGTCCTCAGGCGTATACGGCGTGTTTTTGCAGGTGGCATCTGAACTACACAGCACAGTTTGGAGAAATGGGAAAAAACCTGCACTTGGAAGATTCCGTGGGGCAAGGTAACCTGAAAAGCATGAATTGAAAAGGCATATGTTAGAACAGCCAAGCAGCTGGAAATACATGGAAAAACTGATACTAAGCTTCATACTCTTATTAAATGTTTTGGACTACAACAAGAAATGGAAGCATTCAGAGATGAAAAAAGGAAAGTTTCAGCAGCAAATTGAAAATAAAGGGAGGGAGGGAATTCCAATAGGAAAGGGATGCTTTCCTATTGGAATTCCTATTGGAATTTATAAGAAGCCTTATAAATGTAGAAATGAAGATGTTGAGAGTAGAAATTTGGAGAAATGAGCATGTCTGGAATTGAAATAAGCAGAAAGGGACATATCAAGGAGAAAAGTGGGGTCTCTGCCTCCACCCTGGTCATGTCCCATCCTTAACCTCCATGCATGCAATGTTCCATCTGGGCCTACTTGCATAGGAACCCCACACATGATCCATGCCCTGCCTTAATGATAGGTACCCTTGGATCCTGTGCTGGGAGAAAGGTGAGATATGAATTAAATAAATCAACAAATCAATAATTACACATCAGGAGCCTGCAGGCTTTGGGTTTCTCTTATTCTGTTTCCTTTGCCCTTACTCATTTTCTAAGTCCAATGTCACAACATTTTTCCTTTGCTTTGATTTCCTCCCCTGACTTACCAGTCTGGTGCATAAACTGAAAACGTACACAGAAAATGTACAAACCCAAAGTCATCAAAACTGGAAGTCATAATAAAATTGGGGTACACACCACTGAATTCAATGGCTCTTATGTAACTTGTGACTAACTTCAAGTCCCACTGATTTAAATGGCTCTACTCTGGTAAAGGAGCTTATCGTTTGGAATAAAAAAGGCATCTTATCTTTTCCGGCTTGAATCCTCTTCCGGATGTAGCCGGGTACTATCATATGTAAATCGCCACCGAATCTGCCAGCCAAATACAGCCCAGGTAAACTGCAGCTCCAAGCCATACTCAGTCAGCCAATTTTCAAAGTTGGAAGCTTCCATTTCTGAAAAAGGGCTGGCTGAGTGCGGCATGGAGCCATGGTTTACCCAGGCTGTATTTGGCTGGCGGATTTGGCAGCAATTTACATATGATAGTACCTGGCTGCATCCCAGAAGGGAATTGAAGCCAGAAAAGATAAGATGCCTTTTTTACCCCAAGCAATAAGCTCCTAAATATCTATCCACCCTCACATCTTTAAACATAAGTCTGCCTCAATTCCATGTAAATCCCAGCATGGCTCTATAATTTAAATGGAGCAGGGGTGTGGGAACATATACAAAACCTGGATCCCATTTTTTATTTTCCTGCTGACATTCCATTCTCTAGCTGGGTTCACTTTGGTACTGGGGACAAGTAGCGCAGATGAGTTTAGCATGCACATCAATACACACAGACAAAGCACCAACCAGCATTCCCATTTTTCATTTGTAATCATACCTAATATCTATTTTATATACAGTTCCACAAGACTGACTTGAAAACCTGAGTCTGCTGCCATTGCATTTTCAGAGCCTGAAAACACTACATTTTAGACTACAGTGCCCAGAATCCCCCAGTCAGCATGGCCACTAACCATACTTTGCACATGTTGACCTACATGTTACATCCAGGCTGAACACATGATACATATCTCACAGTGCTAGTTATATAAAATGAAAAGATTTCTATGAGGTGTGTTATCTCTGTTTTAGCAAGGCATGTTGAAATCTGCAAAGGGAGTCAACTGAGAATGATGACTGTTACCTAGCAAAGTGGCAATTATTACCCAATGGCCTTCCTCTTTTAACAGAGGCTTCCAATGTAATAAAGTAAGACTGCATGTTAAAATAGCCAGAAAAGAAAAAGAAAAGAAAAGAGAAAGGAAGCATGATGCCATTCATAGGTACATCCTTAGTGCAGGACATCAAGTACTTGCAAATTGATACAGGGACAGAACCTACAGAACTCATAATGTTTTCATGGGTTTCTCAACTGAACATGACAGCAACATGAAACCATAGTGGTGTAGCTTGGTATTTATAGTCTGTGAAAAACAAGTTTAAAGAGATTTTTGTTTATGCATTTCTAGCTACCCTGTTAGCCCCAAAAGGGCCATCAAGACAATTTCCAACTCAAAAGCATATGTGATAAAAATTAGAAGAATACAATTACTATATATAACAAATAAAAGAAAAAAATTACCAACAATTTAGCAACAAGGATAGAATATAAAACTGCTTATAAAATAAAGATCACCAACAAGAGGACAATAAAACAATGTATCTTTTTTAAAAAACTTGACAAAATAAAAACAATTTTAACACCCTCTTAGAATTCTATAGGAAAAGGAGCCAACAAAGCTTGCTAGAAATGGAGTTTTTATTTTGTCAAGTTTTTTTAAAAAAATTTCCTTCAGATATTTTATTTTATTATCCTGCTGTCAGTGATTTTTATTTTATAAACAGTTTTGTATTCCATCCTTGGTGCTAAATTGTTACTATTTTTCTTTTATTTGTTAGACATAGTAATTGTATTCTACTAATTTTTATTCAGTTGTTGGAACCATACGAAGAAGACCAAAGGATGGAGAGCAAGGGTGTATCCACATTGCAGAATTAAAGCAGTTTGACACCACTTTAACTGCCTTGACTATATCCTACAGAATCCTGGGATTGGTAGTTTGGTGCGGTACCAGAGCTCTCTGACAAACCACACTGAATATGTTACCAAACTACCAATCCCTGGATTCTGTAGGATAGAGAGTGGTATTAAACTGCTTGAACTATGCAGTATGGATACACACCACGAAGCAGTTAGAAGTGTTACCAGCTTTCCATCAATATCATGCATGTTTACTTAGCAATAAGTCCTGCTGAGTGCAGTTGGGCTTACTCTCTGGTAAAAGCAAATCTGGTTTAGAGCTCTGATAAGTTACTTGTCAGATTATGGCTCTCAGAATCCATCACCATTACCACTTTTCCTCCAACTGTACTCACTTTGGTACCGGGGGGGGGAGGGGGCAGTCAAAAAGAAATAACCCTCAGTCCATCAACAATTAATTTAAATCATTTCAGTACCTTTAGGTTGAAACCTTTTCACAAAGGTATTTAGAAATAGTCAATTAATGTGAGAAATAGCTAATGGTGAGGACAGTAGAAATTGCCATGTATGAAGAGCTACAAGATTATCGCACAACAAAATGGCACAACCATGTTTCGGATTCAGCCGATATTATCATACTCAAATTGCCTCTGTTGCCACCGGGCGACAACAACTTGGCTGCATCCCAGGTCCCAGCCTCTCTTAGCCAGCTGCTTTTCCAAAATGGGAGCTTGCCATTTTGGAAAAGCAGCCGGCTAAGCGAGGCTGGGACCCGGGATGCAGCTGGGTTGTGGTTGCCCACTGGCAGTGGCGGCAATCTGACTATGAAAATATCAGGGCTGAATCTGAAATGTGACTGTATCCCATCGGGAATCAGTCGCTTTATTTTGTTGTGCAATAATCTCCTTAGTCATCCCTGCATACCCTCCAACATTTCAGAGAAGAAAACTGGGACACATATAGCCAAGCAAAATCAGAGTGGTCAAGATGGCAGAAGCTATTAATGAGGAAGAACGCACAAGCTAGGAGAAGCTGCAGCAGTTTGCTTTTGCCTGTGCCTAATGGGAAGGACTGCCTCCTCCTGACTTAACTGAGTGCAAACTACTTTTCCACTTTAAATTCAACTTGCACATCTGAGGTACACTTAATCAGGATTGTCCTTGCCAAATTGGAGGGTATACCCCAATATGCAAAGACATGAAAAAAAATCTAAGGTTTCATTCTTCCTAGAGCCTCTGGATAGGAATCTAAAACCCTAAGCTTTAGATGTACCTTGAGAATTAGCAACCATTTCCCCTTACAACCATTCTCCCTCTGTGGACACTGCTATACCCTCTCATGGGCACAAAAATTATTGTTGCTGAAGTGGAGACTACAGGCCAGGCCAGAACTGTTGCCTTTTTACTTTAGTTTATTTGTGCATGCAAAACTCTAGCTATAACCCAGTTTATGAACCTTAAGCTATAGCCCAGTTTATGAAGGAAAACAGAAAGTAAAATAAATAAATATAAATGATTAGGTTCAACAACAATACATTTTAAATGTCAAAGGCAGTTGAGATCCAGAATAAAACAAAATACACACTATGTTCACATTTCAGGGAAACACAAAGGTTTTCACCTGCCCCTGATGGGAAATGAGAGACAAACATCCATAGATCAGGAATGGGTAGAATTCATGCCTCTGGAGGGTATTGACCTGCAACTCCCAGCATTCCTTAACATTGGCAGCATGTGGCTAGGGCTAAAGGCAATTGCATCTCAACCAAATCTACAAGGCCACACTCTGCCCACCCTGACGCAGATGGTATGCTACAAGTGAAACTCTATTTCCTGCCATGAACTGCTTTAATTCAGTTGGTAGAAGGACTTGGAGAAGGTTTCTGATGCCAATCCTAACACAGATCCCAACCTCCCCCCTCCAACTGTCTCAGTTCAGCAGGGACAATCTTCTGTCATGCCACTTCTTCATCTGCTTTTAAAATTTCCCAGTTTCTCTCTCCTTCCACCACCTTCCCCCTTTGTCCTCAGCTTACTTCATTTGTTGCCAACTGAGTTCAAAAGTCATTTCAATTAATTCAGCGGGGGGGGGGGGGGGGGGGAGAGGACAGAGTTTTTCCCGTCCCTATAGATTCAGGCAAAAGCAAACCTCTGCAGCCTCTCCTAGCTTTTGTGTTACTCTTCATTTTGCCATCCTGACCACACTGATGTTGGTTATCCATATGTCCCAGTTTTCTGAGCATATCACTTGGGGTTTTAAATCAAATCAAGCTTCCAAGGCTGCAGCCAGGAGGCAGGGATTATCACATGCTAAATCGCTGCCAAATCACTGGCCACCATCAGCCGGGGTCCCAGCTGGACTCATCTGGCACTTTTTAGAAATCAGAACACTTTCCGGTTTCTAAAAAGTGCCAGCTGAGCCCAGCTGGGACCCAGGCTGATGGCGGCCAGCGATTTGGCAGCGATTTAGCATGTGATAATCCCCACCTCCACCCTGCCTCATGGCTTCAGCCTGGAAGGCTTGATTCAGTTTAAAACCTCAAGCAATAAGCTCCTTCATCTGTGAAATATGGAAGGGTATATCTTAATAGTAAGGCAGTTTAATGCAGTGGGTAGTAGTCTCCCAGGTTGGCTACTCTTGTTGATTAAGACTTGGTAGTTTAAGACCAGTACCTTGAATGGGAGATGGACCAGAACCCTTAGACTCCTCATTTTGTTTTTTATATAGCTGCACACCTACTCAGACATAAACCTAACCAGTTGCCCCACCTTCAAATAACCTGTCCAGCTAGCCCTATTTAGCAAATCTAAAATCAAGATATCCAACATTCATCCTGTGAAGAGGAATCTAATCTCTAGCAAGAGATAGTCATTTCTTGGTTTTTGTAAAAAAAAAAAAAAAAAAAAAAAGTAGCATTGGCATACAAAGAAAATTCAGCTGCTTCCAAGTCACTTTGGCACCAGTGGCATGAAATGGCTATGGTTTCCTTTGAGGTCCTTGAAAATAAAATGCTTATTTTCCAGCTGCACCACAATATCTGGAGGGCTGCATGCATGGTTCTACCCCTGTCCTAAATCCAGTTGCTAACCTCAGTATAAGTAGAACTACTGAGTCAATAGGTAAATCACACTTAGGTATATTTCACTGCTTAAATGGGTCTATTCTGATTTGGGCTTGCAACTGAATAAATGTGAAAGGAAATGAAAGATACCAGCACCAAGGCAAAGTTCATCTTCCTAATTTTAACCAAATGTAATTTTGTGAGACATCAGTGTATTGCTTGTCCCTTAAAAAGAGTCTGATGGAAACTGAAGCACTAGTCAAATCATTGTGGCATAAGAAATTGTAGAGAAAGTCTACAATTCGATACTAAGGAGGAGTATTCTGATTATATATATATATATATATATATATATATATATCCCTTCTTATCACAACCATCTTCCCACTCTTATCTGCCATGGAGAAAATTCCTTCACCATTATTGGTAGTGCTGAGGAAGAAGCAGAGACTAGTAATTTTCTCCCACTATATCTCACACCCTTTTCCTCCTCCTGCACAATGTTTCTCATGCATCCCTGGAGGTCAGGTGCTTCTACTTGAAGGGAAAGAGCACAGTCCTGCAAAATGTTGCTCATGTCTACATTATTCTACATGCAGTGATTTTCTGAATGGCACATAGCAAAGGAAGCAGAAGCTAAGCTTCCATGAAGATTTGAAATAAAACCAGCAGAACTGAGACTTCACGTTCCTCATTCATGTGCTACAAATCACAGATCACTGCCTTCAAACATGTAATGGAAACTCTTGCCTTCATTATGAATCCAAAGCCTAATTCCTGTTGAGCCTGTAAATCTTTCTCCAAAAAGGCTGTGTTTCACTTGGTTGTAAATGACACCATACAATAAATTCTCCACACATAGAAAACTAGCATGTCAGGGACCAATATTCTAGTCTTACTTCAGAAGACTAAACTAGAACCACATGGTAGTTATCTATGTATAGGGTTTTAGTCTGGTATATTTGGAAGGAGATTTCTGCCTGTGGTCTGAAATGGAAAAGATTTGTTGCCTTGATGAGAACAAAATTCTCACATTTCCTTGCTCTGTATTCTACTATAAAGCATCATACTAGCACACCACAGACAGAGAGTACTCTCCTTGTGCTTCTTCTATAATGTCTTGTTTAGATAATATTCTAAAAGTACATCTTCATCTAGCACAATGATAATTACAAATAGAAGGCAATTTGACTCCAGGCATAATTTGGCATGAAGTCTAGCTTATGAGACAGAATTAAAATGCCTGATAAGGCTGTTGTTTCAGGGGTGTTGGAAAAGGCTTCTAAATATATTGGTGGTTGCTAAGTATCTGGCCCAGCTTACAACTAGATAGGTCTAATAATGTGGCAACACAGAGCACATAAAATAAAGGCAGTTAATGTTGATGTCGAATGTCACTCTCCTTGGTTCGTGGCCTGAGAGGATGAAGGACAAGAACTGAAGCAGAAGCAGCAGCATTAATAAAATAATAAAAAATGTGTATTAATAAAATAACTGTCTAAGAACCTAGCCTGAAAACTACTCTGGGAAGAGTAGCCAAGCTATGATATGATCTGAACTTTAAGCCCAAATGTTATGCTTTGCTTGTCTGCTTTGCCTACGATATCTGTGGAGTGTACTTTCTCCAAAACTCATTTTACCAAACCTCCTGCCCCCACCATACAGCTGACTAATGTGCAAATCAATTTCAAAATGTCATCTTCCACTGGAACAAAAATTGGCTGCCTTCAAACAATCCGGAACCTCTTACTGCTGGCCTTTGAATTTTCTGGGCTCTGGCTTCATTATTGGCAATTGCTGCCATGGCTACTGTTCACCCCCATTACAATCATTACTGCTTTTTAAAAAAA
Organism: Phrynosoma blainvillii; assembly: GCA_026167975.1. Taxonomy (NCBI): domain Eukaryota; kingdom Metazoa; phylum Chordata; class Lepidosauria; order Squamata; family Phrynosomatidae; genus Phrynosoma; species Phrynosoma blainvillii. Next base: position 224,120,682 of record JANUYF010000001.1, on the reverse strand, counting down.
ACTAGTGTTTCTGGAGCTATTGTATCTTATGGCGATGTTTATACCAGTTCAAGAGACCAGGCCTCCACAGCTGCTATCTCATACAAAGGAACAAATACCAAATATACACATCTTCTCTCCTGAAACAGCACAGTGACCCTGGGGTTTGGTTCCAGGAACCCCCTTGGATACTGAAATCTGTGGATGGTCAAGTCCCATTAAAAACAATGGATAATAAAATGGTGCCCCTTATATAAAATGGCAAAATTAAGGTTTGCTTTTAGGAATTTATGTATTTTTAAACATATTTTCAAGCCATGGATGATTGAATCTGTGGATAAGGAATCCGTAGATACAGAGCACTGACTGTAGTTGGAGGTGGGCTTTTAAGCAGACAAATGGCTCCTGGAAAGGAAATAAGCCTCTTCTCTTCTCTCCCCACTTGGTTCACATTTGGAGTTGATATACATTCGTCTGTGGTAAGTTGTTCTTTGCTTGTTTTTTTTAAAAAAAAGAGCCAGGAGAGGTTCTCTTTCCAAAAAAAAAATTATCCAGGAAATTTGCCATTCATCCTAATTAAACTTCTCTGAAGTTTTGAAAATTTTAAAAATCTTTCAGCAACTGAAGTTGATTCAATAAAAGACATCTCTTGTCCTATTTTTTAACTGTCATACAGAGCCTGGCGAAATATGTTAGCAAGAGAGATATCTCGTTCAGCAAGTTTCATGCTGCTACAAGCACTGCTGCTTGCTCCTATAGGTCTTACATGAGCCTGTGAAACAATTTACTCTCCTTAAGCATTTTTTTTAAAAAATGAGGAGGAAACTGTTAATAAACATTCCAGCAAACAGGTTCCACAAACTTGATTCTGAATATAGGAAATTCAGATTAGCTCTCAGGCATTTCTGATTTCTCATATAGGCAGCTGTCATCCAAATGAATAAATAAATAAATAAAATTATAATTTAAAAATACAGAGGGTGTAGCAACCATTTCTACACTTCCAGACAGACACATATTAACTCTGCATTGATTAAAAAAAAACCCACAGTGAATTGTGTTACAACCGTGTTGAGAAAAGGACTTTCCTTCCATGCTGTTGCTACTGAAAAGTTGGGGATTTCTTTCACACTACAGAACTATAGCACTGTGATTCCGTTTTAACTGTCATAGCTTCATCCTATGGAATACTCTTGGGATTGGTAGTTTGGTTCTGGCATTAGAGGAGCTCAGCTCTCTTGCTGAGAATGCCTTTCCCTACACTACAGATCCCAGGGTTCTTTAAGATGGAACCATGGCACTTAAAGGGGGGACCACACTGCTGTAGTGTGCAAACTCTCCAACATTTCACAAATAAAGAATGGCACACATGTGGCCAAGAAGCATCAGAGTATGGTCAAGCTGGCAGAAGTTATTAATGAGGAAGAACACACAACCTAGGAGAAGGTGCAGCAGTTTATTTTTACTTGAGTCTGCAGGGAAGGGTAATATTGTGTCCCATCCTCTCCTCTTCTTTCTGCTGAGTTGAGTGCAAACTACTTTTGTACTTTGAATGCAAATTGCAGCAACTGAGGAAAGCTGAGGACAAAAGGGGAAATGGGAGGAGGAGGAGGAGGAGGAGGAGGAGGAGGAGGAGGAGGGAGAAACTAGGATGTTTTAAAAGCAGCTGGGGAGGGGGAGAAGACAACATACTCAGGACTGTCCCTGTCAAATCCAGACAACTGGAGAGTATGAGTGTGTAGTAGCATACTATTCTGTGGTGTGAATGGGTTTGTTGCAATGGGCTGGGTATATATGGTCCACCCCAGATTTTCTATGGTACGTATGGGAAGGCTGTAAGAACTGGGCTGTAGTCTTGGGCTGCATCTATATTGCAGAATTAATGCACTTTAACAATGCTTTAACTGCCATGGTTCAGTGCTATGGACTTCTGGAATTTGTAGGTCCATGTGATATTTAGCCATCTCTGTCAGAGAGCTGTGGTGCTACAACGAACTACACAAATCCTAGGATTCCACAGGATGGAGTCATGACTGTTAAAGCAGTGTGAAACTGCATTATGTCTGCAGTATGGTAGTGGACAGAAAAGGAACTGTAGAACAATAAAGCTTGCATCTTTTAAGGATCTGAAGAACCTGCATCCTTACTACTCAGAATTTAGGCCTCAGAATACAACACTGTTGACAAAGATCAGCTAGCAAACCCCAACATAGCACAGAGGACGAAAACCAAACAAAAAGGACAGAACCTAATAATTATTCATACTACTAGAATGAGCAAGCGTGAGAAAATCCCTCCTAGTGAACTTGCAACAGGGGCAACTCAGCAACTGCTCATAGATGGCTTTGGGGCATTGCTTTCCATGACGTTCCAACAAACCTGGCTTGGATCAATTAATGGACTTGCTCCAAATGTTACATATTGTTGTGTGTTTCCAACTTATGGCATCCAGTTAAGACAAACCTATCATGGGGTTTTCTTGGCAAGATTTGTTCAGATAGGGTTTGCCTTTGCCTTTCTCTGAGACTGAGAGAGTTGCCCACTGGATTTCCATGGCCAAGTATGGATTTGAACCCTGGTCTCCAGAGTTATAGTCCAACTCTGAAACCTCTATACCACACTGGCTCTCAAACGTTACATGGGAGTATTTTATGCAATCACCTCATCCCCAATGGACCAAGTGAGTAGGACACTGACCTTGAATAAACTTCTCTCATCCTTTATGGACAAATGTGACCCTCCAGGTGTTTTTGGTCACATATCCAATGAGTCCTTGCCAGTTTATGGGAACTGTGGTCCAAAATACTTTGAAGGGCCACAGTTGCCACCTATCTTAAGTGGAAAGACAGACAAAGAATGATGTTTCATGGCTTCATTATCAGTAGAGCTGTGAATCTACTCTGAGTTGTAGTCTCAGTCTAAGAAGATTATCACATGCTATTTTTCACCCGATGATGGCATGGGCTGGGCACAGGATTAAATGGGTGAAAATGGATCTTATTGCAATTAACAACAACAAAACCTGCCAACATGCTGCTGTAACATAGTACTAAAACTGTGTTTCTCCAGCCTTCCTTCACTATCCTGCCAATGCTGCTAGACAGAAGAGAAGCAGTAAAAGGGGGATGGGCAGGCATTAAAAGACTTTGTAAAAAGGTGCTTCTTTGTTAGAGGAGTTGTTAACTGAGGTATGCCTGTATTTGATCCTTGGAGAAAGCAAACTGGTAACTATACTTCTTGCCCACCCTCCATCTTTTGACTTCCTTGTCAGTGAGTGTGAAGAAATCATCTTGAGGATGGCTCCTTTAAAGCTTAGGAGATTATTGCACACCTTTTTTCACCCGATCAGGGCACAGGCTGGGCATGGGCTTAAATAGGTCAAAACAGATCTTATTGCATGCCTCTGAGCTCAACTCAACTACATCACATACCTGAGCTCAACTCAACTACATCACATACATGGGCTTAAATAGGTGAAAATAGATCTTACTGCACGCCTCTGAGCTCAACTCAACTACATCACATACCTGAGACTCCTGCTGGACTTTTCAAAGAACGATACTTTGCCCTGCATTGGTAGGATGGTGAAAGAAGGCTGGAGAAACACAGAGTTTTACAACTTTATTGCATGTCATTTTAAATTGAATCATCAAGCCTCTGGGGCTGCAGTCAGAAGACAGGATGGAGGTGGGGATTATTGCATGCTAAATCGCTGCTGAATCACTGGCTGCCATCAGCCCCGGTCCCAGTCAGGCTCAGTTGAGGCTTTTTAGAAGCCGGAAAGTGTTCCAATTTCTAAAAAGCACTGGCTGAGCCCAGCTTGGACCCAGGTTGATGTTGGCCGGTGATTCAGCAGCGATTTAACTTGCGATAATCCCCACCTCCATCCTGCCTCCCAGCTGCAGCCCAGGAGGCTGGATTCAATTTTTAAATGACATGCAATAAAGTCGTTAGTGCTGTGTTACAGCAGCATGTTGGCAGGTTAATTTTGACTTATGGTGACCCTATCCAAGAGACACCTTTGTTAACTGCTCTGCTCAAGTCTCACAAAGTCAGGACTGTGGCTTCCTTGCTTGAGTGAATCCATCTGTAATGTGTTCTTCCACTTTGCTGAACACTGTCATCTTTTCTAATGAGTCATTGGCTTCTAGGGAGAGTTCAGCCTTGATTTGCTCCAAGACCCATTTATTTGTCTGTCTTAGGGGGAGTGCATGGTATCCACTCTCCTCCAACAGCACATTTAAAACACATTGATTCCTTTCCTCTCACTTTCTTCACTGTCCAGCTTTTACACCCATACATAGAGAATGGAAATACTATGACCTGATTCTGTCTCTGATATTTAATTACACATCTTTAAACTTGAGAATCTTGTCTAGTTTCTTCATACCTGCCCTTCCAACTACCCTGATTTCTTGACTATAGCTTCCACTTTAATTTATGCCAAAGCCAAGGTATAGAACAGCTTTAATTATTTCAGTGTCTTTATCATCCACCTCAAAGTTATGCAAATCATTTATAGGGAGCCAGTGTGGTATAGTAGTATGAGTGATGGACTAGAACACTGGGAGACCAGGGTTTGAATCCCACTCAGACATGGAAATCCTTTGGGTGACCTTGGGCAAGTCACATGCTCCCAGCCTTAGCTGATGGTAAGGGTGACCCCCCTCCTCTGGACAAATCATGCCAAGAAAATCCCATGACAGGTTTGCCTTAGGGTCACCATGGGTAAGAAATAACTTGAAGGCACACAACAATAAATCAGCTGTGGTCACTAATTTTGTTGGTTGGTTTTTTAATGTTTAACTATAAACCTGCCTTTGCACTTTCTTCCTCAACTTTGTTCAGTATGGAGTTGTTCCAAATCATACTTATAGTATATCATCTGTGTCATCTATATACCTTAAATTGTTGGTGTTCCTTTCTCCTATTTTCATGTCTCCTTCCTCTGAGTCTAATCCAGCTTTCAATATAATAAATTCAGCATACAAATGAAACAAGTAGGTTGCTAGAATGCAGACTTGTCTGACTCCCTTGCTAATTTTAAATCATTGTTTCTCCATATTTTGTCCTGACACTGCCTTCTTGACCAAATGCATCTGACATGCTGCCAACTTCTTTCTTTCAGTTGGGAGATTATCAGATGGCAAAAAAGGATGGGCAAGAAATGGGATGCTCCTGTCCTTATCATGTGATTGTGAGAAGATTATCGGACGACATCCTGCAATGTCCCATCCTTCTTCCATCTGTGAAGTGGAATGCCCCCATAACTTTTTATTGATGGGAAACTGCCATCAATAAAAAGTTATGGGGCCATTCCACTTCACTGACTGGAGAAAGACGGGATCAGCACAATGTTGCAGGTGGTCTTCTGATAATCTTCTTGCAATCGCGCAATAAGGACAGGGGCATCCCACTTCTCCCCCATCCTTTTTCATCATCTGATAATCTCCTTAGTCTCAAAGGTGCTGTGGGATCTCTCTACATTCTTGTCCTGAGTATAGGTTACAAAACAGAAGAACAAAATGTTGTGGCACACCTGTTTCTTTTAGAGAGATCCATAGTTTTTCATGTTCTACCCAATCTGCAGCAAACAATGCAATACAGCTTAGGAAGTATAGTATTCTACTCAGCAGATGCTACTGGAGCTGTGTGTGCCTGCCCACAATGGGCAAGGGAAACAGCAGCTGCTTCCAGAATCCTTACTAAGCACACATAAGTAGTAAAACAGAGAAAAGGGGAGATCAGATAAGCCTGCTCACCAGCTTGCCCCTAGCATGTTTTTTAAATTAATAATTTTTATTAGATAAACACAACTCACAAATAAAATAATCATACCTCACGCACAAACCCCCCAACTTCCATATCCCTGTATCTTCTTTACATTCCTTCCCTCCTAGTCAATCCCCCCTGTTTGTATATTCACTCCACATTTTAGAAAACATTCAGGGGTAGCTGTGTTGGCCATTTAGAAATTCAAACAAAAATCCATTAGTGATACCTTTATCAGCCAACCAAAATGCACAATATACTTGTTGCAAGCTTTCAAAGCTTGAAGAAGCCTATGGAGCTTCGAAAGCTTGCAACAAGTATATTGTGCATTTTGGTTGGCCGATAAAGGTATCACTGATGGATTTTTGTTTGAATCCACATTTTAGGTTGACTTCCTGATAATACAATATAGTAGTTGTTGATTCTTTTTCTTACACCAGTTTAAGTAACTCAATTAAGTTAATCCCCGTACCCTGTCTTTGGAAGGGTTTCATTTCTTTAATCTTCTCTCATCATTACCCCTTCCTTATTTGATTTTCATTCACACTTTTAAACATTTCTATCAATGATTGTTTCTACTACTCCCATAGCTTCATTATCCTTTCCCAATTTTTTTTGTATTATTGGATTGATTTCCCATTAATATACATTGTTAACCTATCCATTAAAGCTAAATCGCTTAGCTTTAACACCCGTTCTTCCATAGACAGCACAATTTTACTTTTCCAGTATTTCGCATAAATCATTCTCGCCATGATAATCATATAAATAGTACATTTATTTCATCTTGATTTAGCTTATCTCTTATAATATCTGTGATGTTAAGTAGAAAGAGTTCAGGTCTTAGAGGTATACTCTTATGTAGTGTTCCCAGCATGTTTTTTGTTTTGTTTTGTTTTGTTTTTAAAGCCCAGGTCTGTACGTTTGGCCAGCAAAACTGACATCATAAGAAAAATGGAGGCTGGTGAAAGAAAAAGTAATCCCTGGATGCATTTTGGAAGAAGCTTTTAAGTGGTTTCTCAAAAGCTCAAAATGTTATCATTATTTTTCTTACTCATGCAAGGCTTGCTTGACCTGCTTGTTTTCACATGTACATATTGATAGTTTTTTGGGGAGGAGGGGGGAAAAGTTTGCTGAAACATGCTTTTCTTCTTTGGTGATGTAGCAACCTATCCTTGTTCCATATTATTCCTGCACCTGCTACCAAATTTTCTGTTAAAGTAACACATCTACTTTGTTATCTCTACATGCAAGGACTTCTGGCAACCTTCATAGGCACCCCCAGTGACATGCAATTTGGTGATAATTGTATTCATGACTGCTGAAGACAAGTTGTGAATGGAACCAGATTGCAACATTTATAAAAATCACTGAGAAGTGTGAAGAACTAATTTCTAGGACTGAAGAACATCAGCGCCTTTTTCCATAATGAAGTCTATGCACCTTTATGTCTTCAAGTTGCCTGTCAACTTATGGTAACCCCATTAATTTAATAGGGCTTTCTTAGTGAAGAAATCCTCAGAGGTGGTTTTGTCAGCTTCTTCCTCTGAAATGTAGCCTACAGCACCTAGCATTCATTGGTTGTCTCCTAGTACTAGCCAAGGCCCTGCTTAACTTCCAAGATCAGACAGGATCTGGTGCCTTTAGGATATTTATAGCAGGAATGAAAAATGACTTACAGTTTGGCTGAGGTTCTGGAGGGAATCTGATTCTTATGATGGCCAGAAGGATGAACGAAAACATGGGCCATGATATTAATGCGAATGACCATAACTGTGAAATAGAAGAACAGAGATCAAATAATAGTTTCAGTTTTAGGTTATTTGTTAAAATGTTTAAACAATAACACAGAGAGAAACTCTATTGGATATTAGTTTTCATTTCTGTGGAAGAAAACATATCCATAGTACCACAATATTTGGATCTTCTGCTGAGACCTGATGCAACAAATAATGGCCCAGATTCAATGCTGGACTCACAGTGTAATACCAGTGCAATAGAATATCCATCCATCCCTCCATCCCCCTCCCATGCAGTCCTCTGTGATACCCCCCCCCAAACCAACACGGAATGGGTTTGCAGCCCTGAAACATGGGTTTCAGAGAAACAAGTCATGCCAGACAAATCTGATCTTTATATATATATATATATATATATATATATATATATAATTACCAGCTTGGTAGATGAAGGGAATGCTGTGGATATAGTATATCTTGATTTCAATAAGGCCTTTGACAAGGTTACCCATGACATTCTTGCAAACAAGCTGGTAAAATGTGGGCTAGACAAAGTAACTGTTACATGGATTTGTAATTGGTTGACTGGCCGAACCCAAAGGGTGCTCAACAATGGCTCCTTTTCAACCTGGAAAGAAGTGACCAGTGGGGTGCCACAGGGCTCTGTCCTGGGTGAAATGCTATTCAATATCTTTATCAATGACCTGGATGACAGTATTGGGGGCATAGTTATCAAATTTGCAGATGACACCAAATTAGGAGGAGTAGCTAATACCCCAGAAGACGGGATCAAAATTCAAAATGACTTGAACAGACTAGAAAGCTGGGCGAAAGCTAACAAAATGAAATTCAACACAGAGAAATGTAGGGTACTTCACTTAGGGCGGAAAAATGAAAAGCACAGATATACAATGGGGAACACCTGGCTGAATGAGACTACGTGTGAAAGGGATCTAGGAGTCCAGGTAGACCACAAGTTGAACATGAGTCAACAGTGTGATGCAGCAGCTAAAAAGGCCAATGCAATTTTAGGCTGCATCAATAGAAGTATAGTGTCTAGATCAAGAGAAGTAATAGTGCCACTCTATTCTGCTTTGGGCAGGCCTCACCTGGAATACTGTGTCCAGTTCTGGGCACCACAATTCAAAAAGGATGTGGAGAAACTGGAGCGTGTCCAAAGGAGGGCAACTAAAATGGTGAAGGGTCTGGAAACCAAGCCCTATGAGGAACGACTTAGGGAGCTGGGGATGTTTAGCCTGGAGAAGAGAAGGCTGAGAGGTGATATGATAGCCGTGTTTAAATATTTGAAGGGCTGTCATATTGAGGAGGGAACAAGCTTGTTTTCTGCTGCTCCAGAGACTAGGACCTGGAACAATGGATGCAAGCTCCAGGAAAAGAGATTCCACTTCAACATTAGGAGGAACTTCCTGACAGTAAGGACTGTTCGACAGTAGAACACACTTCCTTGGAGAGTGGTGGAGTCTCCTTCTTTGGAGGTCTTTAAGCAGAGGCTGGATGGCCATCTGTCGGGGATGCTTTGATTGGGAGTTCCTGCATGGCAAGGAGTTGGACTGGATGGCCCTTGTGGTCTCTTCCAACTCTATGATTCTATGATTGTATGATTCTAGGAAAGGAAAGATAAAGTTCCTAATTTCTCTCTGTCTATACCAGAGGTCCCCAAACTTTTTTTGGCTACTACCCCCTTTCCTCTTTGGTTATGACCCTAGTGCCTCCCCCCACCTGCATATTTCTTGATGTTAGGTCTACTGATCTACTGCAAATTCAGAACAACCAGTCTCGGTATTCCCTTTGCACCTGGGAGCAGCAACTGAGCAGCTGACTGACCAGCAACCAAGAAGCCTCTTGCCCATGCCGCCCCTCCAGTGGGCAAGAGGCCTCTTGGTTGTTTCTCAGCCAGTTGCTCAGTTGCTGCTCTCAAGGTGACCAGGTGCAAAGGGAGAAGCTTTTCCCTGGAGCAGAAAGACTCTCAATCCTTCTTTGTTGGGGCATGGATGGACACAGCCAGTGTGTTTGTAGGGAGTTTACAGAGACCACATGCTCTAGACTAGAGACTTGCATGGATGGGGAAAGAAGATTTTTTTAACTACAGGAGCCACCCCAAGGTGAAGGACTCCTTCCAAGAATTGACTAGATACTCCTCCCTCTCCTTCACCAGAGACATATCTTCCCCAGCTTCAACTGTTCCCCATATACACACATACAGAAACATTGCTTGTTCTGTTACATCTTCTGTTAGTCTTTCTGATGAAAGAAAACAGGAGCAGTAGAGTAGTTCCAACATGCCAGCCAAGTTTCAGCAAAGCTTACAAAGCTTAAGCAGTGAAAGATGCAGCTAAAGGAGTGAGCTCATGTGGGAGGTGAAGAGTGGGAGATGTCACGACACATAATGATCAGCGAGGCTGTGTTGTAAGGGATCCTGAAAAGAAGTTTCATGCAGCCTGCATCCATACCATGGTCCTAAAGGCTGGTGGTTCCCCTTGTCTTTATAGTACACCAATATTTTGACTGAAGCCCCCCTGCTGCCCCCCTTCCCCCTCACCCCCCTGGCTGTTTCCACCACCCCCTGATGGGGGGCATACCCGAACCTTGGGAATCACTAGTCTAAGCCATCACATCTCTAGTGGAGAAGAGAGCAGTGAAAACAAGTGCAGAAGCTGCTGCATCTTCCAATGCAGCCTGAGCTGGTTCTGAAGATATTATTTTCTTAACATAATAGTTATAGAACTTTATCACACGGGGGAAAATACGGAAGCATAGCACTACACTCCTATCAATATCATGCAATAACATGAAGATTTTCACACGACATCGCCATTATAGTGTGATTATCCCATGAATAAAGCAGCAAAATTGTGCTGCTTTTTATTCATGGGATTTTATTCCCCGTGAATAAAAAAATAGCATGATTTTGCTGCTTTATTCATGGGATAATGATGCTATAATGGTGATCTCATGTGAAAATCTTCATGTTATTGCGTGATATTGATGTGAGCATAGCGCTATGCTCCCATCTTTTTTTCGTAGTGTGATAATGTCCATAGTGTACCTAAACTACACTATTATAACAGACTCATACCACATTGACTGTCATGGCTCCATCCTACAAAGTCCTGGAATCGTAGTTTGGTAAAGTACATCATGAGAAGGCATGAATCACTAGAAAAAAAACAATGTTGGGGAAGGTAAAAGGAAGTACCTAAACTACACTATTATAACAGACTCAATCCACATTGACTGTCATGGCTCCATCCTACAGAGTCCTGGAATTGTAATTTGGTAAAGTACATCATAAGAAGGCATGAATTGTTGGAAAAAACAATAATGTTGGGAAAGGTAGAAGGAAGTAGAAAGAGAGGAATGCCACATGCTAGATGGATGGACTTTATTAAAGAGATCATGAATATGAGTTTGCAGGAATTTGCAGGAGCTGGGCAGAGCAGTAGAGAACAGGCGAGCCTGGAGATGTCTCATCAGAAGGATCGCCATGGGTCGAGATTGATATGAAAGCAGTTAACAATAACAGCCGCCAACCTGGATGCCAGTGTTTTGACAGAATCTGTAGGTGAGGTATCCAGCAACTCTGTTGATGACATTTTCCTGGATCAGCTTCAATCTGTGAGTACCGATGACGTGGACAAGCTCCTTGGTAAGGTGAGGAAGACAACTTGCCCTCTCGATCCTTGTCCATCTTGGCTGGTCGTCCAGGGGGGAGATGCGTTGAGGGTATTCCTTCAGGATACCATTAATGCATCATTCAGGGAGGGCACTGTTCCATCCTGTTTAAAGGAGGCGGCGGTTAAACCCCTCCTGAAAAAGCCTTCCCTCGATCCCCTGGACAGGAATAACTATAGACCGGTCTCCTTGTTACCTTTTTTAAGCAAGGTGATCGAGAGGGCAGTTGCTTCCCAGCTCCAAGCAGTCTTGGATGAAACCGATTATCTTGACCCATTTCAAACTGGCTTCAGGACAGGATATGGAGTTGAGACTGCCATGGTTGCTCTGACCAATGACCTCCGCCTGGGCATCGACAGGGGTCGTGTGACCTTGCTGGTACTCTTGGATCTCTCAGCGGCCTTTGACACCATAGATCATGCCATCCTCTTGGATCGCCTGAGAGAGTTAGGAATCGGAGGCACTGCCTTGCAATGGTTACGTTCCTTCCTCTCAGGCAGATCCCAGAGGTTGAGGCTCGGGGACAGTTGCTTTTCTAAAATAGAGCTTAATTGTGGCATCCTTCAGGGTGCCATTCTGTCCCCGATGATATTTAATATCTATATGAAGCCGCTGGAAGAGATCATTTGGAGGCATGGAGCATGGTGTCTTCAGTACACTGATGACACCCAGATATATCTCTCCATGACCCGATCGTCTACCCAGACCTCAGATGGCGTCTCTCCTCTCAATGGTTGTCTTAAGGCGGTAATGGATTGAATGAGGAAAAACAGATTGAGACTGAATCCAGAAAAAACGGAGGTACTAACAGTGACGGGCCCGAAACCAGGCTTGGAAATACACCTTCCAGTCGTGGATGGAGTCACACTCTCCTCCAAGGACTGTGTTCGCAGTCTGGGGGTGCTCCTAGATTCGTTGCTTCACATGACCAATCAGGTGAATGTGACAGTCAGGAGTGCCTGTTATCAGCTTCGGCTGATACGCCAGCTGCGCCCTTTCCTGGACATGAGGGATCTTGAAACTGTGGTACATGCTCTGGTAACCTCACGTTTGGATTTCTGTAATGCCTCTACATGGGGCTACCCTTGTGCCTAACCTGGAAACTTCAACTGGTCCAAAATATGGCAGCCAGGCTGGTCACAGGAACATCTAGGAGAGAGCACATAACTCCAGTCCTGAAGTCTCTCCACTGGCTGCCGATCAGTTTCCGGGCACAGTACAAGGTGTTGGTTTTGACCTTTAAAGCCCTATGTGGCTTGGGTCCAATTTATCTCCGGGACTGCCTCTTCCCATACGATCCCCTTCCCCACGCACTTCGGTCTTCTGGGAGGAATCTGCTACTGCCTATGAAAACTAGATTGTCACAGACCTCCCAGTGGGCCTTCTCTGTCGCCGCTCCGAGATTATGAAATGGCTTGTCAGATGAGATCCGTCTTATTACCATGCTTGACTGCTTTAAAAAAGCTGTAAAGACAGATCTTTTCCGACAGGCCTTCCCGGAATAACTCTCCCGACCAATTTGAGATTGATTGTTCCTTTGCTCCCATCCTCCATTGTGTGTTTGTTCAATGGTTTTAAATTACTGCTGGTTAATTTGTATTTTAATTCTAATACAGTTTAATTCGATTTTTAAGGGTGGGTGGGTTAGGGATTGGGGGTGAGATGGAATTGTTTTAACTTTGTTCTTTTTTAATCTTGTTCGCCGCTCCGATCTCCCAGCAGAGGGGCGGGATATAAATAAAATTTATTATTATTATTATTATTATTATTAACAACAAAAGTACCTTTCTACAAAGAATTCTAAGTACTTCACCAAACTATAGGGAGCAGGGAAAGTGTAGCAATGTAAGAAGGTGGAAGTTGGGGGTGGAGTGCCAAAGGACCAATAAGCAATGCAAACTGATGTTATATGCTCTGTCTCTAACATTTGCTTAGCTTATAACTTGAAGGCACAAGCAATACATCAGCCTTCAGTGACAGTTTGTCCAACTGTCTGGTGTACTAGGCAAATATTTAAGGGATTGTCACTATGCCAGGGGAACAAATAAGATGCCCCCATTTTAAGTAGTTTTTAAAGGAACCAGAAGCAGTGTCTGTAAGAATAATAATTATGGTATTATTATACTAGAATATTATAGTATTATATATAATAAATAAATAAATAATGCTACTGGTTAGTGCTCATAAAGTTGTTCTTGTTTGCTCCAGAGACTGGTGGCAAGACTAATCTGTTCTGGAAGGGAAAGGAACCTCTCTGGCCAAAGATAATAATCTTTCCACACAGATTCAGGATCCAACCCGCAGTGTACTTTCAACTTGGGGTTGAGCTGGTGCAGCTGATATCTCCGTTCTCTCCCACATCAGCTAACACTACTATTACAAATATTATTAACATTCTTTTCTTCATTTATATCCTGCCCTCTCCTCAAAAGCAGCTTACAGAATATTTAAACAAGAATAGATTGAAAACATTCCAAAAGTTCAGTATATATATATATATATATATATATGTTATTTAAAAGCAATTGAACAACCTTTAAAATTAAAAACCATTTAAAGATTCATTTTAAATTGAAGGTGTTGGAGCAGCTGTTGGAGCAGTTTTAGAACAGAGGCTCTCATTCTTGTCATGATAAAGCAATAATATTTCCTATTTAAACTGTGCATTTAAATGGGAAATGAGCTTCATGAACTCATACATTTCAGTTTTATTATTGTGCTCTATTACTGAGTGGGTGTGGTTGGAAGTTTGGCATATGTAGGGATTTTAAAGCAATTCTTGAATTGATTGTAGAATTCAAAGCTATCGCCATGTTTGTAGAATCAGTTGTAGATTAGTTTGTAAATTTAATTCCTACATGCCCGACATGCTTCTGCATATAATAGATGCTTCCTCTGCTTTCACTTACAGATATTCACACAAATAAAAAAGTAAATAGATAATTAATGACTAGGTACAGGTGATCCTATGCATATTCCTTTCTTTTTGAATATTTTAATTAAGTTTTCAAGTATGTAAAACACAACACTCACTTATGCATATTTCACCTACGTACATGTCATTTACTCTCAGTGGCAACTGGTGCTGTCATGCCAGTGGGATGGTGAATCCATTCTAGTGTTCCATCCACACTGCAGGAATAATCCAATTTGACACCACTTTAACTGTCATGACTCAATGCCATGGAATTCTGGGAACTGTAGTTTTGTAAGACATCTAGCCTTCTCTGTCAGAGAGCTCTGGTGCTGCAAGACACTACAAATCCCAAGATTCCATAGGATGAATCCATGATAGTTAAAGCAGTGTTAAAACTGGAATACTTCTGCAGTGCCAATGCAACCCAGGTTTTAGTCTGAGTTTTAGAGGAACTATCCAAGATGCCAAATCCTATCCCTGAAATATATGCAACTCCTCAGACAGCCCATAGGATTCACTGGTCTAATCTGAACTGCAGAAATAATGTAGTTTGACATAGCTTTAACTGTCATGCCTCAGTGCCATGGACTCTTGGAATTTGTAGTTTGTTGTGGCACCAGAGCCTTCTGGCAGGTCTTTTTTTTTTTTTTTACTGCAATCCGTTATTTTTGGACACTACAACAGCAAAACTGGGGTATCCCTGCAGTTGAGGGTACAATGGTAACTTCCAAAGTGGCTTTCAGAAATAGTGGCCTTGCCAGTCTCCACCAAAAACTGTGGACAGACCTTCAGTTTAAAGAAGGAGCCTCCAACTCAACATTTAGGTTCTGAGTCATGTTGCCACAGCAGAGGTGAGCAACTGTGGAAAGCTAGGGAGCCACGTTAGTATGCACACACCCTCACACCTGCCGCTAAAATAAAATAAGTAAAAATGCTCCCTCTAGGAGGCATAACCTCTTGTTTACTTCATTTTTAGAAAAGGATCTCTCCTGAGACTAAAATGGCCCAGGAGACCCCAATGATGTGACAAAAGTGGTGCCACACATGTGTAGAGGATATTTGGGGGGCATTCTGAGATTATTGTTATTATCGTTTTTGAAAACTTGAAAAAAATTGGGGAGGAATGACCTGTAGGGGACCCTGGGTGACCACACTTCCCCCACTTCTGTGCAACAACATACAGTTCCTTGCTACCACTGGAACAGTTGCACTCAGCTGTTACTGCTGTCCCAAAATATTTTCCACAGACCAATTCCAGAAGACACAATCCATCCACCATGATTAGTCCCAGAGGAAATGCCCACTGCCACTACCTGGCCTTGGAGGGAGAAAGAGGCTCCACTATGCCTATCCGCAGAGGCAGAGGAGACATCCTCCCTCCATCTTAACTGCTGCCACCCTGGCCTTGGGGAGAGAGAAGCAGGGGCAGGCACAGCACCATCATGCTTAGCCCCAGAGGCTGATGAAAGGCTTCATCTTAACATCCACTACCCTACCTTTGGAGGGAGAGAAGGAGAGGCAGGCACAGCTCTGCCATTCCTAGACTTGGAGGCAGATGAAAGGCCCTCTCTCCAACCCAACTGTTACCACTGTGGCCTTGGAGGGAGAGAAGAATTGGAAGTATCTGCTGGACTTGATCCCCTTCTCCACTGCCATTCCCTTCTCTTTTGGTGTCTTTTTAGATTATAAACCTGATGACAGGGAACTGTCAAATTAACAATCTGTAAGCCACTATGAGTGCCTTTGTAGCTGAAGAGTGGGGTATAAATACTCTAAATAAATACACATACCAAACAGAAATATGGCAGTTTATGAAGTCCAGAGGGATTAGGGCTGCAATACAAGCTGGTGAGGTGTGTGTAGCCCAGGTCCACATTCTCCAACCCCTGGCCTAAAGGGAAGTTATAGGCAGGTCCAGTTGGGTTTGTTAACTCTCCTCCCTGAACCTGATCATGGTTTTTGAGCTCTGGAAAGACTGTAATCACATTCAGCTGAACAAGCTAGCCCTGCTTAGTGTAGGAAGCCTGGGGGTGGAAGGGGCAGGATGGCCTCCATGGTTAGCCTTTCAGAGTGCCTGCGCATGTTTCCAAAAAGCACTAGCACCTTGCATCCCTGAGTCACTGGATGGTTTCACATGCAGCTCAAAGCAGCTCTTGCATCAGATGGTTTTGTAATGGGAATGATAAGCCCACGCTCAACAGAATGCTCACTTGCAATATTCTCTCTCTTTCTCTCTTTGCCTCATCAACCTGCATTCATAGCAGGAGGAAAGGCTCTAACCTCATGATAAAAAGGCCCAAAGATCAGCTCAGATGGACTTGTTTTTCAAATATAGATGCACGTGGCAGGATATTCAACAGGGGATATTTCCGAGGGGAAAGAAGAGCAAAGGGAACACTAAATGTCCCCTTCCCCTCAAATCCATGTCATGGCAGGGATCTTCACCTGGCTGCTGCTTCTCACACCTGTCCCACTGTGTCACCCCTTCCCTTTGGAGATTTTCTTTCAGTCTAAAATACGGCAAAGATAAAATACTCTCTGATGTAAAACACTGCTCCAACAGCAACATTTGGACTTGTGGTTTTCTTAAGCAGCTGAACTGAGGAAAAACAAATCAATGGAAAAGTTAAAAGGAGAAAGAACATTTTCTTTAGCCTCTAGAGATGGAACTGTGCTGGGGAGCTCTTTTACTGTTTTGTGAACCGATACACAACCATAATTGGACACAGTGAAAAAGAGATACTCCAATTTTAGATAAAGAGAAGCATTCACGTGATGAAAATCAAAGCAGCCTGGGGTAGGTATCCAACCAGCCTTCCTCCATAAGACAAGATCATCCATTCACCTCAGAGATTAGTTTAGAGAACCCAGAGGAGCTCCAATGCACAAGCAAACAAGCACTTTTTTAGTTTAGCAATCTGCCATTATACACAGTTAAAGGTCAACAATAAGTCATTATAAATACAATGTAAAACTCTGTCCATAGAACATCAGATGATGGGTAATTTTCTATAAATAACTTTAAGCCTTGTGCTACACAGTTGCAAAGCACTGACAAGAAATGTAGATGCTCTAAAACAGGGGTAGGCAACCTTTTTGAGCCGAGGGCCGGGTTTGCTGTCCCTCAGACAAGTGGGGGGCCGAAGCACCATAAATAAATAAATAAATATTTTTTTAAAAAAATATATTTTAAAAATATGCATGCACATTCTCTCAGCCCCAGAAAAGCCATGGCAAAATCCCTGTGGAGATTTTGCCAAGAAAACCCCAAGAACAAGTAATAACAACAATAATCAATATCATTATGGCGGGCGGCGGTGGCGGTGGCAGGACTGTCCTGGGGCCGGTCCAAAGGCCTCGGGGGGGGGCGCATCCGGCCCCTGGGCCTTAGGTTGCCTACCCCTGCTCTAAAAAGATACATCTTTATCAACATTAGACAAACAACAACAACAAACTTTTACCTTCTCTCTTCTTTTAATATGTATCTTTAAGATCCTCATAAACATAAATATGTATCTCTAAGTTCCTCAATCCAAAAGCAAACAATATCTTTGATAGATAAAGGATCACAAGTGTCTCTCTTAGTTGTCCCTTTCAGGTGATCAATCCAATCTGCCAAAGGGAAAACATTTCATCTTGCCTAAGTAAAAGCTGTTCTCATATTGATATTTGGAAGTGATATAAATGAAGGAATGAAAAAAAAGTAAAAGTGATTAGACTGACAAGCTTTAATTCCAACTATCTGAGACTGCATCTACGTATGTTTGAGAAGAAACTCACTAGACAGATCTTATTAGAAAAGAGGATAATGTTTGGTAAGATGGAGGGCAGCAGGAAGAGGAGAAGATTGCACTCTAGATGGATAGAATCAATTAGGGAAGACACAGCCATGAGTCTACTAGAGCTGAGCCCAGCTGCTGAGGATAGAGTAACTCAGAGGTTTCTTGTTCATGGGGTTGTCATGGGTCAAAGTTGGCTTGAAGGCAGCTAACAACAAATCTTTGAACCTCTGGATGAACTAAGCTCTATCATACCCTTGACCTAAAAGGAAAGAAGTGGGAAATCTCAAATTTATGGTAATCAACTGAAGTTTTTTGTTTCTCTTGTGCTCAAGCTCCAGTACCATCAAGAAGAGTACAGAAATCTGTATAGATGACAAAAAACCTTTGATTGTATAGCTCATGAGAAAGTATAGATTGTTCTCAAAGAAATTTGTAGTTCTTTCAAGCTACAGAGACAGAATGTATTCTAATTTTAACAAAAATGTGTCAACAAACATGAAAAACAAAAGAATAACCCAGAGATTAGAAATGCTCAATATACATTCCAATGCTCAAGAAAAGGAACATCAGGGATCAAAGTAACCACAGGATGATTGCATTAATCTCCCACGTAAGCGAAGTGATGCTTAAAATTCTACAACAAAGAATTTTAGCATATATGGAGCAAGAAATTTCAGATGTCCAAGCTGCGTTCAGAAAGGAAGAGGTACTGGGGATCATATTGCAAACATATGTTGGATAATGAAGCACACCAAAGAATTTCAGAAGAAAACCAGCCTGTGCTTTATAGATGACAACAAAGCCTTTGATTGTATAGCTCATGAGAAAGTATGGATTGTTCTCAAAGAAATGGGTGTGCCATGACATTAGATTATCCTGATGTGTAATCAGTTCTCAGGACTAGAGGCTTTCATCAGGACAGTATACAGAGAAATAGAATGGTTTACAATTAGCAAGGGGATCAGGCAAGGCTGAATTTTATCACTCTGTCTGTACACTGACTACATCATACATAAAGCAGGATTAGACTTGGAGGAAGAAGGCATAAAATTGGAGAAAGGAACATCAACAATTTAAGATGTGCAGATGACACCATACTACTAGCAGAAAAATAGAAAAGATCTGAAAAAATTACTGAAGAAAGTCAAGGAAGAGTGTGTAAAGGCAGATTTACAACTGAATATTAAGAAAACAAAAATAATGACCACGGATGGCTTACATAACTTTAGAGCAGATTTTGAGATAGTGAAAGATTTCCTATACTTTGACTCAGTCATTAATCAAAATGGGGATAGCAATCAAGAAATCAGAAGAAGACTAGTACTTGAAAAAGCAGAGATGGTAGAACTAGACAAGATTCTCAAATGTAAAGATATATCTTTGAATACCAAAGTCACAGTTCTATGCCATCATAATTCTAATTTCCATGTATGCTTGTAAAAGATGTACAGAGAAGAAAGCTAATAGAAAGAGAATCAACTGTTCTGAAATGTGTTCCTGGATGAGAATTCTGTGGATACCATGGAAGCTAAACAGAGAAATAAATGGGTGCTAGAACAAATGAAACCATAACTATCCCTAGAAACTAAGATGACTAAGCTGTCATACTTTGGACATATCATGAGCAGACTTGACTTAACAGGGAAACACAGTAATGCTTGGTAAGGTAGAAGGCAACAGGAAAGGGGGAAGACATCATTTCAGATAAACAGACTCATCAAGGAAGTTGATGACAAGGTGACTTGGAGGTCTCTCATTCATAGGGTTGCCATAAATTGAAAATGACTTGACAGAAATTAACAACAAATCCAGAATGCAGGTTTACTAAATATGAACATTATTAAACAGGTATTACTCTGCTACTGAAACTTTAAATGTAGTTGATTTTTTCGAAAGAATCAGTAAGACGTGGACATCTTTAGACCTCACTCTTTGTTTGTGTGGATATTTGAGTGAGTGAGAGACAGAGAGTACATTTGTAACCTATGTGCCACTAACTGGTGCCGTAAGCTGCTAACAATTTTGGCTATCATTTTGGTACCATTTTGTTTGCTACCATTTTGGCTCAAACAAGTATTTTATCCATGCATACGGTAAGACCTGGTTAGTGTAAGGTTGTTCACACATAGCAGAAAGAGATGGAAATAAAGTAGCTAAGTTAATTCTGATGATGGCTGGTTTACTTCAGATTACAAATACAAGATGCCCATTTTTAAACTCCAGACCCTAGGTTTTAAAAAAAATAAAAACAAAAACAAACCTTCCAATTAATGCAATCCCCATCTTTGTTTTGAAGTGATACTGTCCATCACACTGACTCAGTATTTTTGCCATCCAATCTTTGTGCATGTTAGGCTAGACCCAAGTCATCACTGTTATCTGATGTGACAGATCTCAAGGGAAGAAACTTTATGGTTACAGTGAAAAATTAAAATGTTACAGCCTTCTTCTACAGGCTTTGTCCCTGTTATTTCTCAGTTTTCAAAGATCCATAGCTTCTTCAGACAGTGAGGGTAGAAAAATCATCATAGAGGGGAAACAGAAGTGACACTGATGAATTTATCACATGGCACTTAAAGGAATGAGAATTGAACAGAACGGCACAGAATGGGGTGAGAACACAAGTTACTGCACAGGAGAATGCTGCTGATGCCACCAGGAGTCCCCAAACCATTCCCCAACCATTCCTGGCAGCTGACTTTGAAGAACAATTTTGAACCATTCTTCAAAATTGGCTGCCAGGAATGGCTGGCGAACAGCTTGGGGACTCCTGGTGGCATCGGCGGTGTTCTTCTGTGCAGTAACTTGTGTTCTCATCCCATTCCGTGCCCTTCCATTCCGTTCTGTTCAATACCCGTTCCTGAAAGTACCGTGTGATAAACCCATCAGTGTCACTTCTGTTTCCCCTCCATGATGATTTTTCTACCCTCTCTGCCTGAAGAAGCTATGGATCTTTGAAAGCTAGCATAATGTATCACCAGTATGGACTTTGGATTTTGTTTAATAGTAAACATGACTATTCCTCCAACCATTGTCTGTTGTACCAGTCACTATGACCATTTCTGGGTGTGATCATTTGTCTAATATCACAATTAAATAAGGCAACAAAAAGTTCTTATCCCAATTAAGTAGAACAACAGTAATTTCAGCAAGTCAGATAAGAGCTTCAAACTTAAGACAATAAATCTTTGAGCT
Source organism: Phrynosoma blainvillii (assembly GCA_026167975.1). Taxonomy (NCBI): domain Eukaryota; kingdom Metazoa; phylum Chordata; class Lepidosauria; order Squamata; family Phrynosomatidae; genus Phrynosoma; species Phrynosoma blainvillii. The sequence continues at coordinate 224,099,605 of JANUYF010000001.1, read as the reverse complement.
TTGGCCATGATCAGAAATATCACCATACTCTGGGGTTTGTTTCCTCAGGCAGGTATTGCTTCCATCTTCAACACACAACACACACATGTGCAGACACCACTACCCACATACCACTACCCACGTTATTTAAAAAGAAACACACCCTAGACCCCAAAAGATCTAAGGGTTTCTCTCATTTCAAATCAATTATGCAAAGGGATCTTGTAGCACGTTTGAGATTAACTGAAATAAAGAAGCTGGTAGTGTGAGCTTTCATAGACTTAAGTCTCCTTCCTTATGCTTCTTTCTTTCAGTTAGTCTCAAAAGTGCAACAAGATCCCTTTGCACACTGACTTTCCAGACTAACATGGCTATGTCTTTGAATTCAAATGAATTGTTATACTTACTGGTTGCCTTTTGACACTCAGCCAGTTCTTCCACAACAGCACTCGCAGGTGCTGGAAGAGGGATCCCATCCTTGGAAGACCTTGGGTGAAGCAAACAAGCTACGTCTTTTCTCTCCCCAGCCTCAAGTTGCCAAAAAACTTAAGCCGTGACCCACCAAGGCTTGGAATGCTTTGTGTATGAGCTTCCACACAGCATAGTTTTCAGGTACCTAATTCATCAACCTGTTTTGCTCAGTATATACTGTTGTCCTTTTCACTACAATAGCTCCTAGCAAATGAAACAGGCTGCTCCTCTAAGGCAAAGAAGCAGGAACAGTACTGACTTGTCCTAATTATAATATGCTCTCCCTGCTTTTTCAATCCCTTTGTAATAGAATGATAGCATTCCAAGAAGATGCTTTGTTTGAAATAGAAGACACACACCTTTTTCCCAAGTAGGAACTCCCTACCACCTACACGTATAGCCTGCAGTAGAAGTATCATGAAAGAAATGAGCCAGGAGCTTTCTTGCTAAGCCAGTGGGACCACTTTTATTTGTTTGCCCTGCTTTTATATGTGGTTTCTGGGGCTAATGCAGGGGTAGGCAACATAAGGCCCGCAAGCCAGATGCAGCCCCCCGAGGCCTTTGGACCGGCCCCAGGCCGATTCTGCCGCCACCGCCTCCCACTGCTGCCGCCGCCGCCCACCATGATAATATTGATTACTGTTGTTATTATTTGTTCTTGGGATTTTCTTGGCAAAATCTCCACAGGGGTTTTGCCATGGCTTTTATGGGGCTGAGGGAGTATGCATGCATTTTTTTTAATCTTTAATTTTTTTTAATTTTTATATTTATGTATTTATTTATTTATTTTTGGTGCTTCGGCCCCCCAATTGTCAGAGGGACAGCAACCCGGCCCCCGGCTCAAAAAGGTTGCCTACCCCTGGGCCAATGTAAAGCAACAACAGGCATTTTATATTGGCCATTTAGCAGCAGTGGAATGAATGACAATGTTTTTCTTAAGTAAGTAAGCCTCCCTACTCATTTTAGAGCAATGTGTGAACAGATGGTAGGGGACATATTTCTTTATTTAAATATTTCTAACTATTCCTAGAGAAAAAGATCTTGAGATGGGTAATGTCAACAACTCAAATCCCATTGTTGACCAATGTAAGTTTCAAGAGTTAAAGACAGGGTAAAATAATTCAAAATTGGTACAGGTTGAGTCTACCTTATCCAAAATGCCTGGGACAAGAAGTGTTTCAGATTTTTTCAGATGTTCAAATATTTGCATATATGCAATGAGATATCTTGAAAATGGAATCAAATCTAAATATGAAATTCATTTATGCTTCATATACATAGTCTGAAGATAATTTTATATGTAATATTTTATAATTCTGTGCATGAAACAAGGTGTATATGCACTAAACCATCAGAAAGCAAAAGTGTCCCTATCTCAGCAACCCATGTGGATAATTTTGTATTTGGGGTTTTGAAATTCCAGTAAAGGGAAACTCAACCTGTATCATATTGCTCCCACTGATGGGATGCAAAGGGGGACTTCAGAGTTCAGGCAGGTGTATATAAGGAAATGTATGCCTTTATAGTTTTTGTGGGTTTTTCGGGCTCTGTGGCCATGTTCTAGAAGAGTTTCTTTCTGACGTTTCGCCAGCATCTGTGGCTAGCATCTTCAGAGAAAACTGAATTGGAGGAGCATGGGTCTCTATATACTGTGAGACCCTGGGTAGGGAGGAGTGGTTCCCAGGTGAACTGTGTGTTCTGTGTTGAATAGGTATTGTTCTGTATACTGTGTGTCCCAACGTCTGGGACACACAGTATACAGAAAACCCACACATACATACAGATACCTGCACAAGAACTCTAACCATCACCCAGGACAAAAAAGAAGCACAATAAAAACACTGGTAGACTGGGCAAAACGCATCTGTGAACCCCACTTCTTGGAAGAGGAATTGAAGCACCTAGACTGGGCTCTACAGGCAAATGGTTACTCCAGCTCAGACATCAGAAGGGCTGCCAGACCCAGAAAAACCCAGAGGACTGAAGACAAGCAGCCACCCAAAGGGAAGGTATTTTTACCATATATCAAAGGAGTCACAGACAGAATTGGGAAAGTAGTGAGGAAACACAACCCCCAAATGGTTTACAAACCAACCAAGAAAATCCAACAAATGCTGCGCTCAGCGAAGGACAGGAGAGACCCTCTCACAGCTGCAGGAGTTTACCGCATACCATGCAGCTGCGGACAAGTCTACATAGGGACCACCAAACGCAGTATCCAAACACAAATCAAGGAACATGAGAGACACTGTAGACTGGGCCAGCCAGAAAAATCAGCAGTAGCAGAACACATCATAAACCATCCTGGGCATAAAATGCTGTTTGAAAACACTGAAATTCTGGACCGTGCCAACAACTATCAGGTCAGAATGCACAGGGAAGCCATCGAAATCCACAAAAATTTGGACAACTTCAACAGGAAAGAAGAAACTCTTAAAGTAAACAAGATATGGCTACCAGTCCTACAAAATAAGAGATTCAGCACTCAGCAAAGGCAAATGGAAAACCAACCAGGATCAGGGGCTTTCCCAGCAGACAATCTCCCTGATTGCATATCCTTACCTAGAAGCCATGCCATCAACAACAGAACATACCTATTCAACACAGAACAATACACAGTTTACATGGGAATAGCAGACAATACCCTTGATTGCATACCCTGAAGTTAGGCCATTAACAACAGAACAATACCTATTCAACACAGAACACACAGTTCACCTGGGAACCACTCCTTCCTACCCAGGGTCTCACAGTATATAGAGACCCATGCTCCTCCAATTCAGTTTTCTCTGAAGATGCTAGCCACAGATGCTGGCGAAATGTCAGAAAGAAACTCTTCTAGAACATGGCCACACAGCCCAAAAAACCCACAAAAACTATGGATGCCGGCCATGAAAGCCTACGACTTCACATCGGTATGTCTTTAGTTGACAAGATCCCAAGCCATTTAAGGCTGTGAATTACCAACTGGAGACAACCCTGCAATGAAAGCATATTGATAGCCACTGCAATTCCCTTAGAACTACTACATGGTTGCTATGTCATCTCTTTCAGCAGTCTAGCTGTTGCATATTGCACTAGCTGCCATCTCCACAGCACACCTTGCAGGTAGTCTATCGAGGACATTACTAGTATATAAACCACTTTGGCCAGGTTATCTCTATACAGGATCAGCTCTAATGGTCTCCAAACCACAGAGTGCATTTGGCCTTCAGTGACAAGGATGGATACATGAATACTGCCAAGCTGTGAACTTGGTCCTTCAAGGGGTGTGCAAACACATCCAGGTTCAACATGGAGCCTCCAATCTACAGAGCTTCCATCTTGTTGAGTAATTTGAATGCTTCCCTGACAGTTTATAATACATGGTTTAGCTCTGAACCACAAGCTTAGCTGTCATTGTGGCACTGCTCCTTTTTCATATAGTCACACATTTTACCAAGTTCATAATGTTTGAAATGCAAAAGCCATGCAGAATGAGTGAATGGTAGTTTGAAATTACTGGAAATTAGAAGTATTCTTGTTTCTTCCCCAGCATCACCATACAGTGCCCTGCTAACTCAAGCATGGCAGATTAAGAGTTAATGGAATATGTGCCTAGATAAGAAGTATAGAATTTACTCAATTCATTAGATCAGAGTTTCCCAACTTTTTCTGTGCCCCACACACCTAAAAAATGTTTGGTTGTTTGCACCCCCTACAAAAGTAGTATCACATTTGAAGATGAAGAAGTCTAATTTCTATTTATTTATTTATTTTTTGAACCACAAATTGAACTACATACAATACTGTGCATGAACAAACTGAACTTTAAAAAAAACTTTTAACACAGTGCATAAAATACAAATCTAAATTGAGCAGTTATAATGTAATTCATTCAGAAACAAAATGAGCGATTACTTATTACTCAAAGACACGAGCCGCTCTTTGTCACACAGAGGGCCTTTGCAGACTGCCAGAAATAGTGCACATTAAATCGAGGCACTGCCCTGGCTTAGAGCTAGGGAATCATGGGAACTGTAATTTATTGTGGCACCAGAGCTCTCTGACAGAGAAGGCTCAATGTCCCAGAAAAAAATACAATTCCCATGACTCCCTAGCACTGAGCCAGGGCAGTGCCTCAATTTAATGTGCACTATTTCTGGCAGTCTGCAAAGGGCCACACTGAAACTCCATCTTACACCCCCTGGGTTTATGGGTACCCCAGGTTGGGAACTCTTGCATTAGACTCTAATGTAACAGGTGAAATTTAAGCACATGAAATAAGATCAGTAATAATACTTCAAGAGAGCTAGTATGATTTAGTGATTTGAGCCTTGGACTATGATTCTGGAGAACAGAGTTTGAATCCCATTTGGCCATGGAAACTCATTGGGTGGCCTTGGGCAAGTCACACTCTCTCAGCCTCAGAGGAAGGCAAAGACAAGCTTCCCTCTGAACAATCTTGCCCAAAAAAGTCCATGATAGAGTCACTAAGTTGGAAACTACTTGAAGGCACACAAGAACAATCATCATAGTTCAACATCCATCTCCTTCTGCTATCGAAGTGAGCTTATAATTCAATAGAAAAGAAAGCTGATTGGAGACAAGGGGGGAAAATGCATATACCATGGACCTAGGAGTTTGGTCCAAATGAGGTTTGGAGCAAATGAGTATTATTAATAATAATAATAATAATGATAATAATAATAATAATTTAAAAATTATTTCTATCCTGCCCTCTGCAGCACAATATTAAGAGTATGGTCCAAATGAGTATTAAAACATTGTCATCTTTGTTCATGACCCACATGCACTCCAAATGGTACATGGGTTTCTTGACAAACATGAGCATCCTTCATTGATTTGCAAAGAGAAAAGGGGGGGTTGTACTTGTGTGGTGAGGAAAAGGATTGTGTGCAACACAGGAAAATGCATCCTTTTCTTGTTGCTGAAGTCTAGAGCCAGTGGGGTGTACTGGTTTGAACATTGGACTATGACTCTGGGAATCAGGGTTCAGATCCCTGCTCAGCCATGGAAACCACTGTATGCCCTTGGGCAAGTCACACTCTCTCAGCCTGAGAGGAAGGCAAAGGCAAATCCTCTATGAACAAATCTTACCATGAAAAACCCATGATAGGTTTGCCTTTGGGTTGCTCTAAGCCAGAAACTACTTTTAAAAAACACACAACAAGAAGAAGTGAATTGGACAGGCTTTGGATTTGGAACACTGCGTCACTTCTTTGTAACTTATGTGATGCAGATGATGTGCAAGAAGAGATATTGCATCCGATTCATGCTGTGGCTTTACCCGCTTTCTTGAATGAGCTTAAAACATGTATTCCTTTCTTTGACATTTATTTTGATCACATTTAAAGCTTCAAACAGGGGAAAGGTCCCTTTTTTTCTTTTTTCTTTTTTACAAAATTGACGAGATTGAATTTGTGTGTGCCACAGTTTGAGACTGGCATGTTGTTAATAATGCAGTATGCCAAGATGATTAAATTGAGGCTGTCATACTTTGGCCACACCAAGAAAAGGCATGACTTGTTAGAAAAGACAATAATGCTGGGAAAGGTTAAGGGTAGTAGAAAGAGAGGAAAACCACATGCCAGATGGGTAGACTCAGGGAAATCATGGGCATGAGCACAACCTAAGCAGAACAGTGAGAGACAGGGGTCTTGGAGATGTCTCATCCACAGGAGGTCTGGTTAAGAGCAGTTAACAACAACAATGCTATGGTTCCTTTTTTTCCAGACGGCACAGAACTGGCAAGCACAAGTAAACAAAGGGCTTGCTCTGGATCAGTTGGTGTCAGCAAGAGGGACTTGGAGGTCTTACATTGAAAGGGTCACCATAAGTCAAAGCCAACCTGACAGCAATTAACAACAACAAACTGGCATCCTCCCCCCCCCCCACACACACACACCTAATTAAATTATCAGGTATAATGCAAACTTCTTCATAGCCCCTTATAAAATATAATAAATAAAAGATACATACCGGTACATTGCACATTAAACTTGCAGTGAAGTCATCTTTGGAGTTCAGGATCAGAAAGTTTGTAAGAATACTTTTCGCAAGTAGAGTTGTATTTGCATGTGACTCTCACCCTGCTCTATTGCATGGATGCCTTCCCTTCTCTTTCTGCACTGCAGCTTCTGCCCTGTTGCAAAATAATGTGGAAATTATGATTTACTATATAAATAAATTATATACTAAATGACTACAACTGAAATATGGTGCTTTCTGTAAGGAAAAAAAAACATATTTCAAAACAAGTGTCCATACAGTGTGGTAGACATGATTTCGTCGCCTTGACACTACATTTCCATATTATGCTTCCACTGTTCAATATAAATCTTGCCTACATCCACTATCCTCCTGCTGCTTTTGTATACTACTGTCAGGTATCACATCACATGGAAACAAATTACAGAGTTCAAACAAAAATCCATCATTCATACATTTATTGGCCAACCAAAATGCACAATATACTTGTTGCAAGCTTTCAAAACTCCATGGGCTTCTTCATCAGGCAAGATGTTACAAACCAAACAAGAGAAAAACAATTGGAGATGTTAGTCAGATGCCTGCATGTTGTTTCAGTCTTTGGTTTAGCCTGCAAAAGATATCCTCCAGACCATATACCATCTTGACTAAAGACTGAAACAACATGCAGGCATCTGACTGACATCTCCAATTGTTTTTCTCCTGTTTGGTTTGTAACATATTGCTTGATGAAGAAGCCCATGGAGCTTCAAAAGCTTGCAACAAGTATATTGTCATTTTGGTTGGCCAATAAAGGTATGAATGATGGATTTTTGTTTGAATTTGCTAAATGGCCAACATAGCTACCCCTGAATGTTTTCTAAATTACAGAGTTGTGTAAATTACAGAGCTTAATTAAGAAATAAGTGCATATACACACACTATATACCCACAAATGTATACATACATGCATATAAATACCTATAATGTCCATGCACAGTTGTTATGTACATTTACGTAGGTGCAAGACTCATTTAACTTAATAGGGCATTTGTCTGAGCATGCAAGTCTAAGGGATGCACCAGTGTTGGGAGTTTTGATATCATTGCACATCAATTGCCAGCTGTCCTTATCATTAGGGGGGGCAGGAACTGCAAGACCCACAAGACTCCTTGAGCTACACCATGAGCTCTGTGCTAGAAGACAGTCCAAACTGTCTTTGAAACAACTGTATTTGGCTTCTGCCAAAGTTTTATTTGGTGCTTTATGATCTGATGGAGTACTACAGTGCAAACCAAAGTATGCTTATTCAGAAGTGTCCCATTGAGCTTAATTGGTCTTAATCCTCAACCACCATATTTAGGATTATAGGCTTTAAAAATAGAATCATATTAAATTTATTAACAGTTTTGGTTTTTTTTCTCTGAAGATGCCAGCCACAGATGCTGGCAAAACGTCAGAAAGAAACTCTTCTAGAACATGGCCACACAGCCCAAAAAATCCACAAAAAAATATGTTTTTGTTTTGTTTTGTTTTGTTTGGAGAATTGGTCAATGCTCTCTCTATTCACACAATTATATTTTTTAAAAAAAATCCCTCAGGCTGAGTTTGTAGGAAAAAGTAGTAGAGGATACAGGAACGTTGAAGGAGTGGGGTGAAAATAAAATATTTAACCATATAGAAAGTTCTGTAAATGTTGCACTGCTATGCTTTCCATTAGGTTGACTATATTTAATATATTTATTATTATGTTTAGTGGGGAAGTTTTTAAAAAGTCCCAACATTCTTTGGCCTCGTTACCTCTATGATTTAAAGCAAATTGCTGATCGGGTTATATGACTGTCGTTCCCACTTAAAACCAGTTCCGATCCTATTGAGCTTGGTTGCAATCGTGATGAAGCGATGCAAACACAAAAGCCCTGCTGTTTCCTGACACTATTTTTTTGGCGGTTCCTTTGAAAAAAATTGATTCCAAAGGATGTTCAACAAGTGGGAATGATGGATTTGAATCACATCATTCTGGAGGGGAAAGACTAATGGCAGAGGGGTGTTTACAGTTTTTGGGAAATCAGCCATTCCCCCCCCCCCCAGTGCTGCATTTGTGCTTGTGGATTGACCTATGGGTGCATAGTTTTGATGCCACTTTAATTGCCATGACTTAATGCTATGGAATTCTGGGATTTGTAGTTTTATGGCAAAATCATGGACTCAGCACCATTTATGGAAGTACAGTATTGGAGAAATAAGCTGCTTGGAAACCCCATGGGCCCTTTCACTATTAATTAAAACAACACACACGCACACACCATTCTGAGAAAAAAAGACAACTGTGATGAACAGTCTCAAATGTAGAAGAAAGGCATCAAGAAGAACAGAAAAATAACCCTATTGTTTAGAAAGTTAAAAGTGAGATTTAAGTAGTTGTATCTGAATTTAAAGAACAACAAAAAAAGAAAAGGATCAACAAGGAAGTTAGCAGAAAGACAAATCAAGAAGCTAATTATAACAGCTTAGAAGCAAAAGAAGAAAAACACGGAGATAACCAGGCAAAAGAGTATCCAAAAAAAGGAAAGGGGAACATGTTAGACATAGGAGATTATCACTCAAGCATAAAAACATGACTTGAATTCAGGAGGTAAGTCGCGTTTTTATACTTATGCGATAATCTCCATACAGAAAAGGCAGCAAACTCAGTGAGGCTTATTTAGTAAAATATATGTATATTTTTACATATATTAAGGAAGGATAGCAGAGCCATTTATAAATTCAAGAGTAGAATAGTTGAATATTCATATATTCCCTCATGAGGGGGGAAAAACTGCACACAGAAAAATAGCATGCTCGGAGGAAAGTGAAGCTAAACTGTTTTCTAGTTTTCTCCCTGCAAGAACAGAGTCCTGGTGCCTCACAAAACTACAGATCCTGGGATGCTGTTGGATGGAGCCATAACAGTTAAAGTGGTGTCAAAGTGCATTATTTCTACAGTGCAGATGCACACTAAGAGTACAATTTTAATTGGCAAATATGGTTGTGGCCCAATTGAGATGACACTCAGCAAGCTGAAACTGTGCTGAATCCCAATCCCTCCCAACCTAGAAGTGTTACCAATTACTTAGGAAACTTATCATCCTAGTGTTATTTTTTTGCCAGCACTTTGGCTGTGTCCCCGGAAGAGGTTTGAATCTGTCATAACCATTCTTCTGCCTCCCTCTGCCCTTCTCCACCACTCTTTTGTCTCTTCTGCCAGAATATTTTAGTCTGCAGAGATGTTCTGTTTGTAGACTGGTCTGCTGGAAGATTTTTATGGGACTCAGCAGATGGGGCAGGATAGCATGGCCTGGACGTGTGCTGTTGCCTCTGGTGCTCACCCAGGTTAGTCCCTGGATCAGCATGAGGACAGATGGGTATTCACACACCTGTCCCTATACCAACCCAGGACCTGGGGCTGCTCCTTGCCTTTCTGGTGTACAATCTATCTGGGAAACTCCCCAGTTGCCCTGTCTGATGTGGAAACTGGGTGCCAGGCATCCTGCTTTTGCATCAGACAAGGTGACTGTGAGATATCTCAGGTGGATCACCTGCTGGAAAGGTAAGGAGAATGGGGGGGGGAGACTATGTGAACAGCCTGGTTTTGCCACAGAGTTTCTTAGAAATGCCATGGAAAACCAGGGCTATTTTATTCTGGGGTAAACCCTCTTTACTCCGTGGTACTTATGCACATTGACACAGTGGTTAACACACTGACTATGGCATTGCAAGATCAACAGGTCAGCAGTTAAAGGCCCAAGTGCCACATTACAGAGTGAGATCTCATTGCTAGTCCCAGCTTCTGCCAACCTAGTAGCTGGAAAACATGTCAAAGTGCAAATAGATAAATATTTGGTGGGAAGGTAACAGCATTCGCTACAGTCATGCTGGCCACATGCTCACAGAGTTGTCTTTGACAATACTGACTCTTTGGCTTAGTAATGGAGATTAGCACCGCACACTACAGTCTGACACAACAACCTTGTCAAAGGGGAATACCTCTATCTTTACCTTTACTTTTGCTTTAAAGCCTCTTTACCTCAGGGTCAGACTATTCTCTGGATCCATGTCTGCACAGGCAGGATTGGCCCAATCCTGCCACAGGTGTTTTGGCCTGCACCCTCTAAACTGAACAACATGAGGCCAAACAGAAGCCAGGCCATTTGACCTGTGCAGATGACTCCTAAAGTAGGTAGCAGAAGCATGTTCTGCAGACAGAAAAATTTTGTACTTCAACCTAACCCCATATAGCTGGCACACCTTTGAGTTACAATTGCACTGCACCATGCCGGAATACTAATGGATTGAAACCTAGACATTTTTTCCATGCAATCATGAAAAAATAACAAATGAACAACATAAAACAAAAGTGTGTATGTATGTACATTATATCTTGCATTACATTTGTGTTAAACCTTATTTTCAATACTGTTCATTAGTAATAAAAAAGAAAAAGAAAACCTTATTCCAATAAAAGTCAAATGTTTACAGAATACATGAACAAATGATAAACTTTCTTAACCCTCAGTATTGGGTATTTCTTTTATAGTCAATGTTCCCCAACTTTATTTAGTAAAAAAAATGAGAGAGAATTTTTAAAAACCTCAATAAAAACTACATTATATAAAGAGCTTTATACCGAATTAATTTTCCTTTATATATTCTTATAATTAGTACTACAGAATATTAAATGAAATAAGTTCCTGTGTAAGAGGATACATCTCTTTCTTTAAACCTGAGAGTTAAGAACTCAATTGAAGTGTATAACTGCTAAGTTCCCCATTTGTTTTTTCCAAAATGGGAATATATCCTTCCAAACTTCCATACCTTGTTTAGTTGTTTTATCATTTAACAAATTCATTAGCATATCCATTTCAACCATATCATATAATTTTATTAACATTTTTCTTCCTCTGGTATTTCTATGTTTTTCTATTTCTGTGCATAAGTGAAAAGTTTAGCCCCTATCATAAACAATAAAGTGTTCCAGTATTTTTTCTCAATGTGAGCACCTAATGGGTTTAGACCCAGACATTTAAGAGTTCAGTACTCTGAGTCCTAGATGTGGATGGAGAAATCCCTTTTTTCTCTCATTTAAATTTTTTGAATCCCTGTTTCTTTCCATCAGGGCTACAAAGAATTTGCAAATTTTGGAAAATTCTGATTAAGAACAATCTGTAACTGAATTCTCACAACCACTCCAAGAAAAACTGAGCCAGAGAGAAGGAGCAATCTACTTAAAGCTTCAATTAATAAAGGCACTTGGTCAAATACAATGAACAGAGATAAGAAAGAAGCTTTTAAAGAGAAACAGAAGACGATAATAAAAACAAAGTTAACATGGGGGAAACACTGGGACAACTATTGACAATGAAAGAGGAAGACTGGTTAGGAAGAGTAAACAAGCAAAAGTTGCATTGTGAAATATATTTTAGAGAAAACTTTTTTGAGAGAGAGGACAGGAAGAAGATGAGGAGTAAGAAAAGATTTGATAACACAGGACAAATGGTAAGGAGGAGAAATCAGAAGAAAAATAATGCAGAGGGAGGTGATGAAAGACTATAACTTTTAAAAGAAAATCAGAGACCAGATTAGATTTATGCTACCTTGCAGCTGGAGTCAAGAAAACGTGATAGAGGAATAAAGCAAGAAAAACAAATACAGGAACCAAGAGATAAAGTCACGAAGGACAATGACAATAAAGTAATAAAGCAGAATTGAGTTAAAGGAAAAGCACAAACAATACATACCAAAGGAACTAAGAGAGGGGGCAGAAAAAGAATCATGATGAAAAGACTGGGAATCATGATATAGCTTAGAAATGATCATGTGGGAAGAAGAAAACAATTGCAATTACATAATAGTTACAAAAGCTACACAGAACATTGAAAACCCCAGAGGAGATCATGGTAGATTAGTGGGTAGCAGAGAAAGGAGAAGCAGGTAGAAGAGACGATTACAGGAATCAAATGAGAGAGACAATTAAGATCAATTGTTTGCTCAGTCAGTAAATTAAATTCATTAATAAATCTGTAGAAGAAACGCACAGTATAGTAAGAGTGCCAGCGAGGTGCAGCAGTTTGCGTGCTGGACTATGACTCTGGACACCAGGGTTCAAATGCCCATTTGGCCATAGAAACTCACTGGGTGGCCTTGGGCATATCACATTCTCTCAAAAGAAGGCAAAGGCAACCCCCACCCCAAACAAGTCTTGCCAAGAAAACCTTTTGTGATAGGTTCACCTGAAGGTCATTGTAAGTTGCAAAGGACTTAAAGGCACACAACAAGAACAAAATGAGTATCAGCATACCCCCTCAGTTTTGAATAACTGGGACTCTATTCAGTAAAAGAGAAAACACAGATGAAATCAATCAGGTGGGCAAATCAATGGAATTGAAAATACAACAAAGTGGCAGAGCTGTAAGCAATATTACCAAATAAAAGAAGGAGAGGTCATCAAAGAATTAGAAAAGACAGCTAAACATAACTTAAATGGCAACAAAAGGAGAAAAGCATGGGTAAGACCAAAAATGAAAAAGTGTATCAGAATTAAAAGGAGCAAAATCAAAGATGCATAAGAGAAGGAATGAAAGAGGGAATGAAAAGTTGCAACCCATCAAAATGTCTTCTCAAAAATCATGTATCCTTGCAGAAGAGATGGAAAGTATTCCAGATTGGCTTGTTCTTTCGTCTTTGCACTAGCCATCTCACTGGTCTCCTCCCATAGTGTCATCCAATTTTTTAAAAAGAAAATCCCTAGAAAAAGGGAGAGGCTGAGAAGAAGGAATAATTGCAACTGCTAATGAAAGACAAGCTCACACTCCTAAATCTTCTGCCATTGTAAATGTTTTCTACAATAGTTCTACTCAAAGTGGTGGCCTCTAAACCATCAATGGTCTCTGAGCTATCAGGTGCTAGTCTGTGGGAAATTTGCAGGAAAGAAAGGAAAACAGGTGCAAGCAAGAGGAACAAATATGGTGTTGGTTTCCCTGCATCAAGTATCCTAAAATGCACTGCTCCTCAGTTTATAGGAGAGCTGAGAATAAATAATAATGTGGATTGAGAGTCAGTGAACATGCAAATGATAGACTTCATCTAAATTCAGATAAGTGCACTAAATCAAACCTATTCTGCAGTGATAATGGTGGTAAAGAAGCAGTACATTTCCATCCCCATTCCATCCTGGGATTTGTAGCTTTGTTAAGCACCAGCATGCTTTGACAGAGAAGGTTAAAGAACTTGTAAAACTACAAATCCCAGGATTCCATAGGATACAGCTACAGCACTTAACGTGTTGTCAACCAGCATTATTTCAACAGTGTAGGTGCATCCTCTGTGTGGAATTAGGGTTGCCACATCTGAGACGCTCCTCATTTTTAATATCCTGTGTATAAGAGGCAGGTACAACTCACTCATAACTGTAGTGGTTTTCTGCTTGGCTCAGGGCACAGCTCCAACTTGATCCAGCTGGCAATATGAAGGAACTATTGGAGAATCATCGTGACATGTCTGGTTAGCATATTAAAGATAAAAATCAGTTGCATTCATTGGAGCTAAGGCAGTACATTTTAAATATACCACTCCAGAGAAGTTTCCAGTGCAACATCCCATCTGATTTTGTGAGATGATTCATTTGCTACCAAGACAGAATGTAGGCAAAGTGCATGGAAGGTTTTTGTCTACCATTTTGAGAGCTCAGTCTTTGCACATCAAGGCTTACTATATCTTTCTATATTTGGCTTGATTTGGTCCAACCATTTATACATACCTCTTTGGAAGACCCAGTGGTCCATTGAGCTTGGAAAAGTTACTTGTTTGGACTTTTCCATCAAGAATCCCCCAACTAGGATAGCCAGCAAAGCTAAAGTCCAAAATATTTTTTTCTAAATTCTATTGGTCCCAATCACCTTGAAAGTCTATTACAGTTAATCATCGTGACTTGCAAATTCTGTCCTAGAGAAAATTTGCAATGGCTGGAAATTCTCTCCTAGAGAAAACTACCTTGAATCCCAATATTGTATTGCAGGTATGAAAAATACTTTTGGTGCTGTCAGGTTTCAGATGAAGAAGAAATTAAGCCATTCTCAGCATGCAGAGAATTCAGCCGGCAGCAAAGGGAAGAGCTGCCTGTCTCTTACTTGAGACATTTGAGAACAAGAGCACTGACTTTGCAAGTTACAGGTACCTCAAAAGACCTTGTTAAGGAAACTAGAGCTGAATCCACACCTGTAAAATAATCCATACTTACCTTGATCCTGATCCTGTTTGAACACACAACATTTGACAGGATCTGAAGTTAAAGTACTTCATTACGACACCTAAGAGCATTAAAGCAATTGTAAAGAAAAACTTGTCCTCTATTGTTTATTGGAAAATCCATTTTTAAAAATGTGTGCCCTGCAGTACAAATCAGGATTGAGATGGAAGTGGGAGGTAGGGTGGTTGGAAGGAGGGACAGGTTGGTGGGAGGTAATCTTGACATCCTTGCCCAACCAGCATGGTGTTGCCATTTTTTTTATTGATGTGAAGCCGCTTCACCAGCTGCAGCCCCATAAGGAGCAGAATAAAAATATGACAAGAAGGAGGTCAGAGGACGGAGTGGTGGGTGAGGGACAAGGGGGAGAAAGAGAAACAGTGGTCTTGTCTAGGAAGTAATTGGTGAAATGGAGGAGGGAGAGATCAGAAGGTGGGGACACTACCTGATCTCTTTTCAGCTCTCCTTCCTCTTCCAAGCATGGCAGAGTTGTTGTTTTTAGTTCAGTGTATTCAAATGTCCAAAGGGATGCTTCCAGAAGTCCTGCAAGCTTTCAGACATTTATATATATGGGCATTCTAATTGGGTACTGGAGATTATGAAGGGGGGGTGGTGGTTCTTCAACTTTTTTCATTTCTGTGCCTTGTAATATATGCCTGGAGAGTTTGTGAATATAATTCCTGACTGGAGTCTGGGCTTTTGCAGTACAGGAGTTACTTTCTGGCCACTTACTATCCAGTAGCTACATTGTCCTTGAAACACTGGATCTGGCCTCGGTGGTACATGCCTTGGGCGGGCTGCAGACGGGCAGCTCTGGGACGCTCCTCCTAGCCGTGGATCGGGGCCAGGGCTGCCCCACGCCGCAGCCCCATCCTCCCTTTTGCCTCCCCTGAAAGAGCGGCAAAATGCCACTACTTTCAGGGGTGGCAAAAGGGTGCCCTAAGAGCCTGTGTGCGGCTCTTTAGCGCCCCTTCTGGCACAGAACATCAGGACGCTGTGCCAGGAGAACTTCCTGATGCCACGCGCCATGCGTAACAGCACGTAGCATCAGGACGAAGTTGAGCTGGGGTTGGGGTGGCAGGCATGTAGCTGCCCCTCCCCATCTCTGCCTCTAGGACAGCCCTTGGTTACATCCCATTTGGACTACTGTAGCATGCTCTACATGGGGCTGCCTTTGAAGAATGTTCAGAAACTTGAGCTGGTCCAAAGAATTGTAGCCAGGCTGTTAACAGAGGCAGGTTAGGAGATTATCCCATGAGGAGATTATTATGAGGGGCAGGTTAGGAGATTATCACATATCCTCGTCATTGTCCTGTCATTCCCACCCGATCATGGGAAGTACTTTCACACATGAGCCATCATTGACCCAGAAGGGAAGCACCAGTGAAAGTGATTGCATGAATCACTTTCACATGTAAGCGCACTGAACCCGTTATTCAGCCACCCAAGAAGCATAAGTGAAAGTGATTGTGCGGATCACTTTCACATGAAAGTCGGCTACAAAAATGCTTTCAGCCATCAGCCTGTCATTTGCAGTCTTTTGTATTAACCGAAGAACCCATTAATATCATGACAGCTGAAAGTGCTTTCAGCCAATGGCTGAAAGTGCTTTTCAGCCCGCTTTCATGTGAAAGTGATTCACGCTATCACTTTCACTCAGGTCATGGACGGGATAAGGATGGGGGACCGATCCCATCCTTATCCCATTACCTGTGTGATAATCTCCAATAATGCCCCTCTTGAAACAGCTCCACTGGCTGCCAGTTTGTTTCCGGGCACAATTCAAAGTGCTGGTTATGAGCTATAAAGCCTATATTGTCCAGGCTATTTTGCAGACTGTATCTCCATGTATGAATCGGTCCAGGCTCCGATATCCTCTGGAGAGGCCCTTCTCTCAATCCTACCACCATCACAAGCAAGGTTGGTGAGACACGAGAGAGAGCCTTTTCTGTGGCTGCCCCTAGACTCTTGAACTCCCTTCCTTGTTGTCCTTCCGCCAGCAGGCTAAAATGTTTTTTTTTCCAAACAGGCTTTTAAAACCAAATGTTGGGATATTGTATCATTTTAAGACAATTTTTACTTTTTAGCTGTATTTTATTCTTTTAATAAGTAATCTATTTTAATATTGTAACAATTTAATTCTATTTTAATGCACCACTTTTCTATGTTTTTAATTGTGTTGTTCTTTTAATATTGTGAGCTGCTCTGTGTCCCAGTTCTGGGGAAAGGGTGAAATAATAATAATAATAACAACAACAACAACAACAACAACAATAACAATAGCTTGTGGCTCCCCAATCCTGCTCCTTCCACCTGCCCTAGACACCCCCACCCTACTCACCCTCCTTCCTCCTGCCCCTATCCCATCCATCCAAAGAGCATGGGACAGGGAGGGGATGAGGAGGGTGGCTCCTCTTCCCTCTTCATTGTTGCTCCAAACTACATTGCTTCTCGGCCTTTCGGCTAAGATCAAGTGTAGTATCATTGTTGCTCCAAACTACATCCGAGAGAGTCACACACTGCTCTGAAGGGGCTTGAAAATGCACTCCTGCCTTTCTTCAAAGGCCCTTTCTTCCAAGAGACAGTTCCTTCTCTTTAAACTGTGCATCTCCCACTTTGGAGGAAGCCCCCTTCGGGATCCATTTGAGCTGATTTCCATAAACACAAGTCCGCAGAGGATTGGGGCATGTAGTGTTCAAGTGGCAGTTCTGCTCCAGGCAAAACTATTTTAACAATGGTACTCTAAATACTAGTACTAATCCCCCATTTTGCCAGCAAGGGGGCAATCATTTCATGTAAATGCTTCTGGAGGCCCAGCCCATGTTGCTTGTGGTTAGGGATGATGGGAATGGTAGTCACTGTCAGGAGGGTACTGGGTTGTGGAAAGTGGGCAAGTAAGGGGCAAAGCAGACCGGCACAAAGAGCTGGCTTCCTAGTGGACTGGGGGCATGGCGTGCAGATAGTAGCATGCCCTCAGTCTGCAGGGAAGCCATTCGCCCAACCACACATGAGCAGATACATGGAGCTTCTGTGACGCAGCATTTAAACACACTGCACTGAAGAAATGCTGAAAAACCACAACGGTGGCAAGGGCACCCTTTCCCTGGCGCAAAAAGGGGCAACTTTCTGCCACTTCCTTTTGAGCCAAGAAAAGGTTGGGTTTGGGGCATGGCGTGCAATTGCCACAGCTCCAACCTGGCGAGCAAAGGGGCAGAGCAGAGATGCTGCTTATGAGCTGTCTGCTTTCCCGCTAAGTCATCAAACCCCAAAAAAGCTTTTTTGGGTTGCTGCTGGGCTGGCTTCCTTTATACTCCCTATAAGTGAGGGTGGAGAAAAGAACTGAGATATCAGTTCCTACCATAATTACCTGATGTGTGAAACAAGTGTATGTGCACTGTGGCTCAAAATCTGGATCTGTGTGGAAAGATTGTTATTCTTGATCAAGGAGATTCTCCTCCCCTCCTGAACAAAACTGCCTGGCAATCTGTACCAGGAGCAAAGAAGAACAACTTTCTTTATTAGCACAAACCAGGAGCTGATAAGCTTCCATTGTGAAGATACAGAACCTGTACAGCAGAGAGGTTCTCTTGACTTCATTGAGTAAAAAGTATCAGTTCAAAATTAGTTTTAACAGTCAACAATAGGGTATTCATTTCATCAGCATTGGTTTATGTTGCACAAATGTAACAGAAAATGATACAATGAGCAGAGGGAAACATATCCTAGCAGCTTCCCAGTAACTGCAATGATATCTGTAACATACCAAACTGGCCAAGTTCACTTTCTACTCTTACTATCCTAATCCCCACCATCAGTATGGCTGAACTCTAGTTTGCTAATGATCATTAACTTTGGGCCTTTAAATGTGAAAACGTCTTCATCTATAGAAAATTACACCTTGAGAGCATCTAATCTGACTCTGAATAAAGGGGAATTTGGGGATCTTGGTTTGAACTTCTAGATCAGGGGCAGGCAACCTTTCCCCTTTAAGGGCCGAGGGACTTCAGCTCCCAGAATCCCAGGAGCTATTGGCCAACATGGGACTATTGGCCAACATGGCTGAGGCTTCTGGGAGCTGAAGTCCCTCGGCCCTTAAAGGGGAAAGGTTGCCTACCCCTGTTCTAGATAGATCACTGAATTTCTGATATAGTCTCATACTCCCCACTGCCTGGTTATCTCAGGAAGATTCTTGAGCTAAATAGAAGCCCAAGGTGCTGAGTAGTTTAGGAAAAGCCACAAGGGGAATGGGAAAAGGAACTACAGCAACCAACCTGAGCAGCTGATCTGAAAGAGATTGTCTTTCATCTCTCAGCGCCAATCCTAGAATGCTAGAAAAAGCAGGAAGCACCATTGTACAGGCTTTAGAAGACCAGGGTTGTACATGAATGTGGGAATAAATCCCAGGTGACAGACTTCAGAATCATCATGCATAGGCTGTTTGGGCAGCAAAATCAACTTGATCTGACTTAACTGTATGTGACAAGACAGGGATTACTGTATGTCTCCTTACTCTCCAGTACTTACACCATGGCTTGTGGATCTCCCTGTCTTGCTCCCTCTATCCATTTGCTCCAAAGACCTGTGCATCACCTGTCTTTCCTCCTCTTCCTCCTGCTCCTCCCATCCCATCCCATCCCCTTCTCCCCTTTCACCTGAATTAGTGAGTGAGAGAGGGAATTTTAAATGTTGTGGGCTAAACTGAATGAGGAGACATTTATTTCTCCCAGGGTGAGGGGAACTAGCAAAGGAGGCATCCAATGGGATGGGAGTGCATATGGGCATTAAGAAAGACAGGAAAACAAGAAAGGCTATTGGTTGATATGCATATACAGGCCAGGAAGGGAGGAAAAAACAATGCAGCCACTGCAATCACAAAACCTAAAATAATCCAATTCATTGAACACATGGACAATGATAGAAACTCCCTTTTGTACTGATGTGAGTTTGGGTGGGAGAAATGTGTGGCTTTCAAGCCCATTTTGAGTTTGGATTAAAACAGGTGGCATTAACAGGGTCACACAAGGCAGTATACTGTGCAATGGAGTGGGATTATTTTACAGGTGTAGATTCAGCCTAGGAAAGTCAAGACTATTGAAGGGGGGATGTGATCAGTAGGCAAGCACTGCAAGAAAGCCTTTCAGTTAACTCCCCCTCCCTGCTCATATACGCTAACATTATTTGCAAATCCAAGAAGAGAGGCAGGCCCCTGACTAATCTGAGCCTGGACGCCAAAGTTTCAGTGCTGGCCAGAACTGCAGTGACACATGCCTTAAATACATCCTGTTTGGATCAATGTATACACTGTACGTGGGATTGCCTTTAAAATTCAAAAACTCCAGCAGATTCAAAATGCTGGGTTGTTGAGTGTGACAGGTGATAGGGGTCATATAACCCTCATCATATAACTTCACTGGCTGCCAGTCTATCCAGGCATAATTCAAAGAACTACATGGCTTTAAAGCCCTACATGGCTTGGCCCTGACTATTTAGAAAATGATATCTCCCTATATGATCCTGCCCGTACTCTAAAATCTACAGGGGAAAGCTTTCTCTCATTCCTTCCACCATCCCAGGCATGTCTGGTGAGGACATGAGAGAGAGCCTTCTTGGTGGCTGCTCTCAAGTTATGGAGCTCCTTTCTCTGCTGTCTTTCTTAATTAATTGTGTTTTAACTTTTGTACTGACATTTTTTAAAAAAATTGTATAGTGCTTTTAAAATGTTTTATGCCACCTTGAATATGTAATTGGGAGAAAGGTGATATATAAATTAAATGAATAAATAATAAAGAAGAATGGACAAAATAACACAGTGGTATGACCACATTTTGGCTGTTAATAACACAGAGAATCTTTACATCTCTTTAAAAGTGATGGGACATACGTATCCTCCAACTATCTTGATTTGTAAGGGACAGTTCATCTGTTGGTCCCACTTTTTTCAGCTGCTTTTAAATTGTCTCACTTTCCTATAGAGCCAGCATGGTGTAGTGGTTTGGGCATTAGACTCTGGAGATCAGGGTTCAAATCTTTACTCAGCTATGGAAACTCACTGGTGACCTTGGGCAAGTCACACTTTCTCGGCTTCAGATGAAGACAACGATAAACCCTATCTGAACAAAGCTTGCCAAGAAAACCCCATGACCCCTGTAGGGTCCCCATAGAGTCATCATGAATTGGAAATGACATAAAGGCACAAAATAATTCCCTCTCCTCCTCCCCCTTTCCTCAGCTTACTTCAGTTGCTGTAAACTGAGTTCAAAGTGCAAAAAAGTCCTTTACACTCAAGTTAACTCAGTAAGAGGGGGAGGTGTGGAGGAGGCAGAAACCTGCCTTTCCTAGTAGGTTCAAGCAAAAGCACGCAGCAGCTGCCGCCTCACTTCTCTTGTGTGTTCTTCCTCATTAATAACCTTTGCCATCTTGACCATGTTGCTTGGCCACACACGGCATGGTTTTCATCTGTGAAATGACAGAGGGCCTGTGTATATACTCCAATTTGCTCTTGGAAAAACAGCTGCTATGATAGCACCATGATCATGACAGCTAAGAGTGAGCAGGCAATAATTATCACTTAATGTATTTTTTAAAGTTTTAAAAAGAGGTGTCATCTGATATTGCAGCAGTGTATTGCTGCCAGAAGTAAATTACCATCTTACAAGAATAAACATGTCCCATGACCTTTTGTTGTGCCTACTATGTGGTAAAAAGAACTTCTTATGCCTCCTCTATTCTATCTTTGACACATTGTCCAGCAAAGTTTTCCTGAGTGGTGAAAAGCTTATTGGGGTCAGGCTCAGAGAGGACAGGATTAAAACCCTCAGTAGCCTACTGTTTTATAGTTATATTATTATTGTTCCAGGACTCCCTGTGGATACCAAAATCTATGGATGCTCAAGTCCCAATATATACAATGGCACAGTAAAATGATGTTCCTTATATAAAATGCAAAAATCAAAGTTTGCTTTTTAGGATTTTTGGGGGGGGGGGGCGTTTCAAGCCATGAATGGTTGGATATGGGGATGCATAATCTGTGGATGTGGAGGGCTGACTGTACAGTAATTCACTTTCCCACCAAGTTATTCACTCCCTCCACCTTGTAATCTGTCAACACTGCCTGCCACAAGATTATTACAGTGGGTCCTTGGTAGCCACTGGGGTTTGGTTCTAGGAACACACATACACCCCATACCAAAATCTATGGAAACTCAAGTCTCATTAAATACAATGGTGTAGTAAAATGGTGTCCCTTATATAAAATGGCAAAATCAAGGCTTGCTTTTGTGAATTTGTATATATATTTTTAATATTCTCAAGCCGTGGATGGTTGAATCTGTAGATAAGGAATTCATGGATATCAAGGGCCGACTGTACTTAGCTGGATTGAGAAAGAGATTCTTCCTTGTCTTCTGAAAGCAATTTTTCATATCCCTGCATACCTGAGAATTGCTCATTAAGTGTGCTTCTGTATGGGTGTGTTTTTGACTATTTTTGTATGGAAATGGGAGAATTTGGATTGGTTAGAACCGTGTTGGTGAACCTATGATACACGTGCCATCTCTGGCACACGAAGCCATTTTGGAGGGCACACGAAGAGACAGGAGGGTGGAGGAAAGAAGTGGAACAGGGACGTGCCTGTTCCTCCACTTTCCTCCACCCTCCTGTGCCTTCAGATGCCTCTCCTGAGACAACTGTGTTAGGATATAGATGGGCTATGCAGTCAAAGGTGAAATGTAGAGATGTGTGTGTGTCTGTAATTTTCCACATGAGAACAGCTTCTAGGCAAAGCACAAACAACATCTACAGAAACAAAGTAAATCTAACACCAGGTGGCCAACACAGACATAAATAAGATACAACACATGGACACAGACTTTGTTATGAGAAAGGCTTGATAACAATATGTAAACAATCATTAGGTCATGGGAAAATAATCACGTGGTGGATGATGGACAACAAGAGGTTGGGTCAATATACATCATACCGGCATTATCCAATCAACATAAGGTTAACACCTAGAAGGTGGAATATGGGAAGG
Organism: Phrynosoma blainvillii; assembly: GCA_026167975.1. NCBI lineage: Eukaryota > Metazoa > Chordata > Lepidosauria > Squamata > Phrynosomatidae > Phrynosoma > Phrynosoma blainvillii. Next base: position 224,076,872 of record JANUYF010000001.1, on the reverse strand, counting down.
GCCTAGAAAATCCTTTGTCTAGAATGTTATTGTTTAAGATGTGAGCGCGCGTGTGCGTGCCTGCCTGCCTGCCTGGCAACAATGGTTTTAACTGCAACAAGTTGAGATGCTAAGCTTGTGGGATTGTTAAAGATGTAATCTTTCATGGCTGAACTGGACAAGTTCATCACAATGGATTTTACTTAGTTATTTTACTTTTATATGCATTAATAAAACTATGCTTTTGGACTTTACAATGTGTCTTCTTGACTGAAGAAGATACGATCCTGAAGAAGGGAAGCTGAGCCAGTTGATGGCAAGAATTACAAAGTGGCTGTGGATCACAGCAGCCAGCTTGTTCTGCAGATTCTGCTGGGTGCCAAAGAGCATCACTACAACACTCATCATCCACACACTGACAAACTGAAGGCCCTGTAGAGCAGATGGAGAAAGAGGAGGAACAGGCACACCCCTGTTTTTCATCTTCCCTGCCATCCTGGGCCTTCAGCTGCCTCTGGATAAACCTGTGCCTGTTCCTCTTCTTCCCCCCTCATCCCCTGTCTCCAGAGAGGAAGCTGAAGGCCAGGCAGGACGGGGGGAAGAAGTCCTGCTCTGGAAGTCTTGCCCCAAGAGGTTGGAAGTCCTGGCCCCAGCACAGGATAACACCCAGTGGCAGAAGGCCTTTTAGTTTTGGCACTTGGCCCCTCTAAGGTTCACCATCACAGCATTAGAAGTAAAGGGTTTTTTTATCCCTTATCAGGAATTCCAAAATCCAAAATTGTCGACATGAGTAGCTGAGATAGGGACACCTTTGCTTTTACTGTACACAAAACCTGTTTCATGCACAGAAGGATTTAAAGTATTGTGTATAAAATTGCCTTCAGGCTATGACTATAAGGTATATATGAATCATTAATTAATGTTGTGAAGTCAAAGGCTTTCACGTCTGGCTTCCATAATTTTTTGTGGGTTTTCAAGCTATGTGGCTGTGTCCTGGAAGAGTTTGTTCCTGACGTTTCGCCAGCATCTGTGGCTGGCACCTTCATAGCCACATACCATGAAAAACTCACAAAAAAATAAAGATGGATGCCAGCTGTAAAAGCCTTTGACTTCACATTGGACATCTCTATGGGGAACCACTGGAAAAACTCTGGACCACGTTACTGAAGATACCAGCCACAGATGCTGGCAAAACGTCAGGAATAAACTCTTCCAGAACACAGCCACATAGCCTGAAAAACCCACAAAAAACAATTAATGTTGTGTTTAGAATTGGGTCCCACCACCAAGATATCTCTTTATATAAATATTCCAAAATCTGAAAAAATCCAACATCCAAAACACTTCGGGTCTCAAGCATTTTGATAAGGGAGACTCATCCTGTAATGGTGGGTGACTCAGGGTGCATCTACAGTAGAAATAAAGTTTTACAACACTGTAAGTGCTGTAGTGTCATCCTATGGAATCCTGGGATTTGTAGTTTTACAAGCCTTTTCTGCCAAAGAGTTCTGGTGCCTCACCAAACTACAAATCCCAGAATTCTGTAGGATGGAGCCATGGCAGTTAAAGTGGTGTCAAACTATATTATTTCTACAGTGTAGAAGCACCTTTGGTATCCTTAGTAATCGAAAAAGGCTTAAACCAGGAGAAGATCACATTTGTTAGGGAATTGGCAGAGGAGAATGTTTCGTACCTTCTTTATTACATCTTTGGGTAACTGGGTTACAAAGAGGTAACACATGCATCATTCATACCTATTTCTTATGAAGAGTTCTTTTTCTTTCTTCAAGGTGACTTTCATTAAAACTGTGTATCTTTCCCTAATTGCTTCAAGATTGTCTTCTCCCCTCATTGAATTTTTTAGAGTGTTTGATAAATAATTATAGCATATTTCACTCTTGCATAGGTAAATAATAATGAGATTTCATTCTGAACAAAAGAAACCAAAAATCCTGATTGACAGGGTGTGCAATAGAAGAGGTCATATTGTTTGGGATACTCCTAATCAAAATGTTATATTTCATTTTTATCTGAAGGTTGCATTGCTTAAGCATTGCTTACAAAATATACAGATGTGAATTATGAATATTCATTACATAAAGATATAGGGAGGACAACTGAAAAGCCCCACTTGCAATTCTACCTGATATGCTGAGAGGACAAATAAGCAGAACCCAATCTAAAATAAGACTGCAGATGACAAAACTGATTCTAGAGTGGTCTAACTTCCTGATGTGGGAAATGAGTGAGGATTGGGGAAGAAGGGAATTTAACACAGGAGAAAAGCAAATAAATATATCCCTGAATACACATTTTATATAAATACATAGCAGCATCTGTCTTCTGCAGTTCAGCGTGGAAGCTATAGCACTAATGATTTCACTTTTATTTACTTTTAAGATAATAAAATATTTTGGCTGAGTGACACTGCAAAATCTAACTGTTTGCCGCATCTAATAATATTTCTGCTGCTTTGATTAAGTGATGTAAATCTCAAAAAGTGAACAGAGAAATGCTACAAAATGAGGCTTAACAGAAAACACAGATTGCAAGAGAAGTGATCCCTGAGAAAACAAATAGGTATTGAAAAATAATTATGGGATAACTTCTTGCTTGCCTGCTTGCTTACCCTGGCTCATGCTCTTATGTTATCTTTTGTTGCCTCTCTTTCTCCCCTGGTTGGGATGCAAGGTTTCCAGTTTAATTTAAAAGGTTTCAAGAAAACTACAATAAATTATACATATTAACATATACATTAAATTGATTGTGCTATTGAAATTTATGAAATGAAATGAATGAAAGGAAGGAAGAAATATTGAAAGAAATTTAAACCCTTTATACATATTATCCTAATGTTAGGGAATTTCCAGTTCAACTCCCTATATATATTTGGGTTTTAGAGTGTGTGAGGTGGAGAAATGACTGAAAGTTCAGACTTTTTGGCTTCAAAGCAAAACTCAGTTTATTTCAGCTGAGGGGCAGCTTACCTTCAAAAGGTAAAACAAAGACTGCCCGCCTCTCTTTGTTGTTCCAAAACCTTTATACAAAATTTTAATCACATAATAGACATGCGCAGTAGTCTCCTTTCTGAAGCCCCCCCCCCTTGCTCATGGAGAATAAGAACAAAGACTTCTCTTGATTATAGAAGAAGCAGACAGTTGCAGAACCTTGAAGAGAAATGAAAGTTAACAGACAAAGGCTTAGGGGGGATGCAGACGAGGGCATCCAAGACGCCCTGGTCCGCAGCGCCGCGGGGCCAAGGCAGCCTCACCGCGGCTCCTCCCCGGCAAATCTAAAAGGAGAGCCAAACTGGCGCTCCTTTTAGATTTCAGAGAAAGTGCGCCCCAAAAGCGGGGGGCGCACTTTCTCTGACTCAAACGCCGCGGTGTGAGGTCAACCCGGAAGCGCCGTCCGTCCAGATGGCTGGCGCTTCCAGGGGCGACCTCAGGAAGAGGAAGGGGCGCCGCTTGTGTGGCTGCCCCTCCTCTTCCTGGCCTCGGAGACGGGTCTATTAGCCGTCTGCCGAAGGAGCTACTCTACACAGGCTAGCTTCATGACCTTGTGTAGTGATACATTTGCAGACTCTTACAGTTTAGGAATGTATAAGCTGTTCTTGCAACCTGGCTGAAAGCAAAACTTAAATGCAAGCTTTTATAAGCTAAGTGAATTTCTAATTTCTTAACATATGTTTAATGTATATTTTTCATTCAGTTTTATAACTTACATTAGGTCATAGGTCACCTAGCCTCACTCACTGGTTTTTTCTTCCTCCAAACTAGCCAGAAGCTTTCCGGTAACCCATCCCTTAGCATAGAAAAGGGGTCCTTGTGATCATTTATCTGAGCCCCAAAAACTAACTATTTTCCAAGGGAATTTGATGCTTCTTCCCTCTCATTAATAATAAATAAGCAGTAAATATATTTTTAAAACTCCAGACTATTGAGACAGTGAATTGCTGAAGGCCTCCCTGAAGAGGAAGTTATTTGCTTTCCTATCAGAATGATCATTTTATAGTGTATTAAATATAGTTTAGAAAATCAAAATTTGGGAATGTGACCAATTTGCAGACTGCTAGAAATAGTGCAGATTGAGGTCACTTTAACTGTCCTGGCTCAGTGCTAGGGAATCATGGGAATTGTATCTTTTTCTGACACATTGAGCCTTCTCTGTCAGAGAGCTCTGGTGCCACAATAAACTACAGTTCCCATGATTCCCTAGCACTGAGTCAGGGTAGTTAAAGTGGACTCAATTTGCACTATTTCTGGCAGTCTGCAAAGGCCCAGAGTGTTGGAGTTCAATTTTTCAATACAGTTATAACATTGAAATTTCTTATAATGATGGTTCAATAATTGTGAGATTGCAAGCTGGACTTATGATCTCAAAACTACTGGGGATTCACATTTACAGCCATGAACCACTGGATATTCAGTTTTCAGCCTAGCAGTGTGTCAGCAGAAGGGCTTCTGAGGTCTTGCAGATCGGGTTACTGGAAAATAGCATTAGCAATAGCAATAGCATTTACATTTCTATATCATTCAATAGTGAATTCATCACCTTCTAAGCATTTTAAATCTGTAAGCCAATTGCCCTCAACAAGCTGGGTACTCATTCTATCAACCTAGGAAAGAATGGAAGGCTGAGTCAACCTTGGAGCCCTGGGATTGAACTCACAGCCTTGTAGCATTTAACCACTTGTAGCATTTAACCGGCATTTAACCACTGTGCCAACAGGGCCATCTAATGACATGTACAGCCCTATCCAAGTCATGGGGTGTATTGAGACAAGCAGTTGCATCAGGACCCTGAGGGTCTCTCCAGCTGTCTGCTCTCCATGCACCTCATGAACTGAAAACTGCTTCAAACATTATTTCCCAGTGTCCTGATCTGCAGCTCCCAAAAAACAAAGATGTAAATCCCCAGTTCAGCCTCTCACCAAAACAAGCCAAACTACAAGGGAGATGGTGAGAAAGTATAATAGAATTGTAAATGATCAAAAACAATGTCTCTGTTATCCACTACAATATATTTGAAACAATCATGTTAACAATTAACCAGTTTCTACATACATTTAAAGAGGGGGGAAATGCTGCAATAATATCCATTAATGAGACTGATAACAAAGTTCATGTACTACCATTCTTGGTTAGTCCAACTGTTTTCCTGTACCCAAAAATGTGACAGAATTAGATCCACACCTGTCTCCGATCCTCTGAAGCATGGGTTGCTGAACCAATAATAATAACCATTACACTTCTTAGTTAGTCCAACTGCATTCCTTGAAACTGCACTCCTTGAGTTGGTCTAACTGCATTCCTTGTAACTACACTCCTTGAGAAGGATGTTCCCAGGTGTTATATGGTGGTTTGGTGATCCTGCGTCAGTCAAAATTGCTATATAAAGGTATACATGCAGTACATTAGTAAAGGCAATATACATACAACATTTACATTACCCACAATCAAAGTAAATACTCAAAGTAAGAATATGTACTATTAATTACAGATTAAACTGATGCAATCAAGCATCCCAACCATCTGAGCTTTTCCAGCTGCCCCTTAGTAAAGCCCCTTGTTAACCTTTTTCTTATTTTGAAGTTTAGGCTGTGTAGTCTAATCATTTCATTGTTGCTGTACAGCCATTCAACACCCAATCCAGTTTCTTTTGTACTGAGTTAACAAGAACTGCATGTTGAAATGGACTATTAATAAACGTACACTTGAATTTATCGTTGACACCTTTAAAAAGTTTAGAAAAGTGTTCAAAAGTTAAATATAAAATACTAAATGCTTGTGAGTGGAAAAATCCCAACCTCAAATAAATAGGTGAAGAAATGCAATATCCTTTATATATCAAGGATACAAAATTCTAACAGTGATGTTTACAAAATTATTAAATATAATTATAGCAATTATGAAAAGACTAGATTTATTTTTGAAGATAACACTTGGATAATAGATTGAAGAGCCCTGGTGGCACAGTGGTTAAATGCCTGTACTGCAGCCACTCACTCACAAACCATAAGGTTGTGAGTTCAATACCATCCAGGGGCTCAGGCTCGACTCAGCCTGGCATCTTTCCGAGGTTGCTAAAATGAGTACCCAGATTGAGGGCAACTAGCTTACACATTGTAAACTGCTTAGAGAGTGCTTAAGTGCACTGATAAGTGGTATAGAAATGTACTTGCTATTGCCATTGTTATAATATTGTTCGGGGGGGGGGGGGACTTTATTCGGCATACATAAAATTAAAATACATTTAAAATGAAATCATTAAGAAGCATCACATATAGTGATAAAGATTATCATTTTCTTAGAAAGCACCATAACAAATTAATACACCATGGTATGGCCAGCATTTTTCATATTAATAATAATAATAATAATAATAATAATAATAAGTTTTATTTATAGCCCGCGTCTCTGCATTGCAATCGAGGCGGGTTACAGCATTTAAAATATAACAAATTAAGACAGACCCAGCACCCACAATCTCCCTCCCACCCCTTAAAACAGAATTAAATCGAAAAAGATTAAAACAAGGCAATGCATTAGATTAAAATACTATAATATAATAAGCAAAAGATCAATTGTGCCAGCTCGGAGAAGAAGAATTAACTCATCTCGTTGCTGCAGATGTTATTCTGGGAAGGCCTGTTGGAAGAGATCCGTCTTTACCGCTTTCTTAAAAGCAGCAAGTGTGGTAGTCAGACGGATCTCGTCTGGCAGGCCATTCCATAGTTTTGGGGCAGTGGCGGAAAAGGCCCTCTTTTATTTATTTATTTATCTGTATTATTATTTTATTTATTTATCTGTATCTGTATTATTTATCTGTATGAGACTTTAGACTGAGGGGCTATGCAGACGGGTGGCTCTGGGCCACCCCTGTTAGCAGCGGATCAGGGCTGTAGCAACCCCACGCCACTGCCCTGATCCTTCCTTTTGCCGCCCCTAAAAGAGCAGTAAAATTCTGCTCCTTTTAGGGGCGGCAAAAGGCCATCCTAAGAGCTGCTGCTGCGGCTCTTCCGCTCCCTTTTGGCACAGCGTGTCTGCATGCTGCAGCGTCACAATCACGTCAGGGTGGGGTTGGAGTGGCCAGCGTGCGGCTGCCCCACACCAACTCCAGTTCTAGGCCTTAGTCCTTACAGCATCACCATGCTATGAACTACTTTAGTTTCTGAATAAAGCTTTCTGTTTTCACACTGAGGCTTGGATTTCTGAACTAAGGCCAGTCAGCACATGATATTCTTTCTCAGATCCCCAAACAGAGAGGAAACCAACCATACCTCTCTAGACAGGAAGTTTCATATTTGAGGTGCTCCCACTAGAAAAACCCTACATCCCATCCAAATATACCCATTTTGTGGCAGGACAAAACAAGCCCTCAGAAAAAGAGTAAAGTGGAGACAATGTTCTCTCTAGTATGACGGAGAAAGTGTATTTCAGAAATGTTTTTAAAGTGTTTCTGTTAATTATTAATAGTCCACACATACCTTCAAATTCTGGAAAGAAATACTTGATTTTGTAGAAATGATGGGGTGGGGGAACTAAAAAATATAAGAAAACTTACTAGTAGTGGATTTTTCATTGTTAAAGATATAAGCATGATTAGGATGCAGTTTTAAAAATCAGTACTTCTCAAGAATTCTGGAAATAAATATATTAATCCAGCCATCAGATAACTCAGACAATAACAGAATGTAAACAAATAATTTTATTGTTAAGTCAAATAATAATAATTTTATCTGAATAGAATTCATAAATATATCATAAATCTCAGTGCAGAAGCCCATGAAATTACTCTTAACTGGTTAAGATTTTATATCGTGTTCTGATAAAACAAATTGGCTGCAATTTCTGCAACAATTTATTTCTCATCAGGCAGAAAAAAAATCAGAGGCGACCAAAGTGACTACCCACATCTGTTCTTGCAGCCCCAACTCTGTCAGAATCTGTACTGCTCTTTTTGTGGGGAGAAAAGAAAGGACAAATTACTTCTACTGGAAGCCCTTAGAAGATTTGTTCAGAGGGAGTTTGCCATTGCCTTCCTCTGAGGCTGCGAAAGTGTAATTTGCCCAAGGTCTCCCAGTGAGTTTCTGTGGTTTAGCTTTCCTTGTGCTTTTTGGGGCCATCTTAGATCATAATAAATAAAGGCATACATATTGACAATGAGATGTTGAAGTTCTGCTGTTGTTTTTGCAAGTTATTGGATTCAAATTTGTCAAATCTATAACAGAAAATGTCACACAGGGAAGGGGGAAGGTATCTTGGTATAATGTGAAGTTTTCATGGCTGGCATCCACAGTTTCTTGTGGGTGTTTGGGGCTATGTGGCCATGTTCTAGATGTTTCGCCAGCATCTGTGGCTGGCATCTTCACAGTATCTTGGTATAGTTTATGAGGAAACAGTGAAGACAAGCTGGGATCAGTTTTCCATTTCAGCTCCTTACACGTTGCATTCCAACAGAAATTATCTGTTGAAGAAATGCTTTGTGTAGCTCAGAAAACACATACACACACACTACAGTGTGATACTAGTTCTCAGAGCCAGGTTCCTGAAAAAGACTACAAATATTCATGCAATTATCTTTCAGAGCTTGGAAACATCCCTTTTTCTGTTACTACAGCTCCCATAGCTGGGTGGGGGATTATAGGAGCTGTAGTTCAGAACTTTTCCAATCTCTAATCCTCTCCCCCTCCCTCTCTCTAGTGCATACTGTAATGCTCAACTTATTTGGATCAGCTAATACATATAGAAAATACAATTCTGTGTAGTGGTTAGCATCAGTGACACCATTGGGGCTATGGCCCACTTTGGTTGACACTTCAGAAGAGGGGTGACACCTGGTTGGGTCCTCCTCCTGCCATGGGGTGAGAAGAGGTGTGACCAACCCTCCTGGCTTTGCCATAGCGGCAGCCTCCTCCTGAGGAAGGAATCGCCTCATAGCGAAAGAGAAAGGTCAGTGCACCCCTCTGAGGTTTCCCTGTGGTGGCAGCCTCCCCCTGAGGAGTGAGTCACCTCCTCAGCAAAGGAGAAGGACCAGTGTGCCCATTTGTTTGCCACTGCCATCACCCTCTACACCGGGTGACACCACTGGTTAGCATGTTGGACGTTAGATGGAAAGATCTGGGTTCTCATCCTTGATAAAACTTAAAATTTATATTGTGACTTTATGGCAGTCTATTCTGAGTAATCTCTTGCCAAAAATAGCCTCTTGGGAATTGCACTTTCTTGATGGAAATCCTGCCCTGTGGAAATTGAAGACTCAAGTTCTTTTGGGGCTAAATGATAAAGTGGAATGGGTGAAGACAAGCATAGAGTCTGTGTGTCTGGTAGTTTGAACCTATGTTCTATGCCTTTAAACCAAATAAACAGAGATGCAATAAATTTGCATTCAAATAACTTGCACTACACTTGGAAGCATGAGTCAGGTATTATTTGCCATGTTGATTCAACACACAAGAAGGAAGCTCTCTTTTTCTCTTGCCCTTGTTGCTTTCCTCTTGCAGAAAAAGATGAGTCTCAAAAGAAGAGGCTACTGTGCATGGGCATCTTATCAATGCAAGTAAGAGCCCTAATCTTCCAGGGTTTCTGCTTGTGTGTAGACCTTTTGCATCTAAAGGAGCTTCTCCTCTTCCACCCCACTGCCATGTAGGGAAAGCAGTCGAGGAGGAGGTAGGGCTCGTGCACTCCCTTCATCCTGTGTTAGATCAACATGGCAAGTAGCACCTTAATAGGGCATGATGGTATAGCCCTAATCAGCTGTCCTTTTCTCTGCACAAATATAATGAGCCAGGGACATATGCTCCAGCCCCTTCCACTCCCAATCTCTTAGGGGGTTGCAGACTGCCAGAAATAGTGCAAATTGAGTCTACTTTTAGGGTTAGGGTTAGGGAATCATGGGAACTGTATTTTATTGTGGCACCAGAGCTCTCTGACAGAGAAGGCTCAATGTCTCAGGAAAAAAAAAACATTTCCCATGATTCCCTAGCACTAACCCTAACCCTAAAAGTGGACTCAATTTGCACTATTTCTGGCAGTCTGCAACCCCCTTTAGTGTTGATGTAGAAAGTCTAAAAAGGATCTGTAACCACATTCAGGTGAACATGATCTGAAATCCTGATAAAGCAATACTACAGATTGTCTGGAGCTCTGTAACTCTGTTCACCTGAACACAGCAAGAGCTCCTTGCCAGGCTTTTCTTAGCAACACAGGGAGGCCAGAAGTGGAGTACCCCCACACCACATTCTTCTACTTGTGGACAGGAAAGAACACCTAAATAGGCTTTTATGTCTCTTGATCAGGCAGCATAAGCTTTTAAAGCCTTACAGAGGACTCCATGCAGTTTTTCACATCTGCTGGCTGCAGTTGATCTTTTTCTGTGAAAGACAAAGTGTCTTCCACTGCTCTGCTTAAATCCTGCAACCCCTTAATACCCAAGTGACCTCATTAATAGAGTCCATCCATCTAGCATGTAGACTTCCTCTCTTCCTACTTCCCTCCACCTTCTCCAGCATTATTGTTTTTTCTAGAGTCCCCTCTTCTCGTGATGTGTTCAAAGTACAACAGCCTCAGTTTGGACATCTTGGCTTCCAGGGAGGTTTCTGACTTGATCTGCTCTAGAACTCATTTGTTTGTCCTTTTGGCTGTCCATGGGATCCTCAGCACTCTTCTCCAGCACCACATCTCAAATGCATTTATTTTCTTCCTATCATCTTTCTCAGCTGTGCAGCTCTCACATCAATATATGGTAAAAAGGAATACAATAGCTTTATGATTCTAACTTTTGTGCTCGGTTGTATATCTTTGCATTTTAATAACTTTTCTAGTTCTTTCATAGCCATTCTCTCTATTCTTAAGTGGGGTGCAGACGGGCATCTCTGGGCTGCCCTGGGAAGAGGTGGATCAGGGCCGTGGCTACTCCACGACCCCAATCCTCCCTTTTGCCCCCTCGAAAAGAGCTGGCACGCGGCTCTTTGTTGCTCCTTCTGGCGCAGCGCGTCAGAACACTGTGCCATGAGGGCATCCTAATGCCACACACCGTGCATAATGGCACGCGGCATCAGGATGGCATCGGCATGGGGCTGGGCCAGCCAGCAGGTGGCTACCCCACCCCATCTCTGCCTCCAGGCCGGCCCTTTGGGCTGGTCTGCAGAGGCCCTTAGTCTTCTTCTGATTTCCTGACTGCAATCCCAATTTCTATCAATGCTTGGTCCCAGGTATGGGAATTCTTTTACTTTTCTATTTCTTCATTGACTGGGTTGAACTTGTGAAGGTCCTTGGTGGTCATTATTTTTGTTTTCTTTATGTTCAACATTAAGCCTGCCTTTGCACTTTCTTCTTTGATCTTCCTTAGTAGGTGTTATAGGTCTGTGAGGTTTTCTGCTAGTATTATAGTTTCATCTGCATATCTTAGATTGTTGATATTCCTTCCTCCTATTTTCACTCCTCCTTCCTCCATGTCCAAGCCTGCTTTTCTTATAATATGTTCTGCATACATGTTGAACAGACAGGGTGAAAGGGTGCAGCCTCGTCTGACCCCTTTGCCAATTGGGAACCATTCTGTTTCTCCATGTTCTGTTCTGACAGTAGTCCTGTCCTGAGTACAGATTCCTCATCAGGACTATAAGATGTGCTGTCTTTAAGGGTGTTCCATAGCCTGCATGGTCAAAGGCTTTGCTATAGTCCAGGGGTAGGCAACCTTTCCCCTTTAAGGGCCGAGGGACTTCAGCTACCAGAATCTCAGGAGCTATTGGCCAGCATGGGACTATTGACCAGCATGGCTGAGGCTTCTGGGAGCTGAAGTCCCTCGGCCCTTAAAGGGGAAAGGTTGCCTACCCCTGCTATAGTCTATAAAGCACATGCTGATTTTCTTTTGGAATTCCCTGGTGTGCTCCATTAGCCATCGTATGTTTGCAATGTGATTCCTAGTGCCTCTTCCTTTCCTGAATCCTGCTTGGACCTCTGGAATCTCTCTTTCCATGTATGGTTAGAGTCTATGTTGAAGAATTTTGAGCATGATCTTGCTTTGTGGGAGATCAGTGCTATGGTCCTGTGATGTCCAGCCTGGACTGTTTAAATTCTCCCCTGCATTTTCCTTCATTTTAGTTCAGTCCTTAGTATGTTTGAGCATAGGAATGGTCCATTGTATTAGTTTGTGGGAGGAGCTGTAGGAATCCCCTGCATTTTTCTAGTTTTTGGTTTGCCCCTTCCCAGCAAGCTCTGCTTCAGCTTTGGATTTTTAGTTTTTCTTAGGCAGGCTTGGCTTTATCTGTTTGGTGGCAAACAGGCACAGACAGACGGAAAGGGCATTTCTTACACCACTTAGCCAATTTAGTTACCAAAAACAGTTAATTAAATTAAATATCAACAACAAAGAAGTCAAGAGCACCAGAAGCTGAAAGACTCTGCACCAGCTTCATTAAGTAGGAAATCAAACCAAGATCAAACCCAGAGAGATGACAACCCTGAAGATTGCTGAAACCTAAACAGTAAAGTACCTTTTATTTTAAGCCTGTCAGAGCTTTTTCTTTTGTTCTTCAAAATAAATTTCCCCCTTTTGGACTTTACATTCAGCTTTGGAGCCTTTTTGGGTAAAAGAGTTTGATATCACCAGGGTACTGGTGTTGCACACCCATATTTGCCACTACCTTTAGTTGGGTGTGTCTTCACAGGTCCTATAGTTGCTGCAGTCTCTTGTGTCTCCCTTTTTGTGGATGGGGATATATATTGATTGCTTCCAATCTGTTGGCCATCATTTTGTTTTCCATATCTGTTGACATATGTTGGTTAGAGAGTTGACTCTGTCAGTGTGGATTGTAGCAGTTCAATTGGAATATCATCTGTTTCTGGTGATTTGTTTTTCACTATTTCTCTTATTGCAGTTTCCACCTCACTTTTTAGGATTTGGGGTTCATCTTCATATGGCTCTTTTCCATATACCCTTCATTTTGTCATCTCTTTTGTATAATTCTTCTGTGTATTGCATCCAACATCTTTTTATTCCTTCCTGGTCTTGAATTATGTTATTTTTATTGTCATAGATTGTCCTAAAGCAAAGCAGCTTCATTTATATACCGCTTCATATCACGCTATGGGATGTCTAAGCGGTTTACAATGGTAAGCTCATTGCCCCCCCAACAGCTAGGTACTCATTTTAGCGACCTTGGAAGGATGTAGGCCTGAGTCTAGCCTGAGCCCTGGCTAGTATTGAACTCGCAATCTTGTGGTCTATCAGTGAGTGGCTGCAGTACAGGCATTTAACCACTGTGCCACTAGGGCTCTTCCTAGTCTAGCCCTAGTCTTCAGTTTGAATTTTCCTTTGATTTCCCAGATCTTGTGAAATAGATCTCTTATTCTTCCCTTTTTGTTCTTGTCTTCTATTTCTCTGCATTGGTTGTTGTAGTAATTTTCTTTATCTTTCCACACAAGCTGTTGTACTGTTGCATTCATAATTCTTAGTTTGTTCCTAGGTTGTTCTCTCTTTTGTTTTTCTTCGCTTCTTTTCTTCATTGCTTATAGTGTCTTTTCTGTTATCCATAGTTTTTTTCTCTTTCTTCTTGTGTATTGAAAGTGTCTGTCTGCATTCTTCTTTTATTATGTCCCTGGCTTCAGACCATAGTTCCTCTGGTTCCCAGTCTTTTATGCTTAGTAGTGCTAATCTGTTTCTTATGTTATCAGTAAATCCTGTTGAGATATTATTTAGATCATATTTTAGTATAATCATTGGTTTTGTTTTCTTCTTGAGTCTTACTCTTATTTTTGTTATGGGTAATTCATGATCTGTGCCACAGTTAGTGCCTGGTCTAGTCTTGGCCACCAGTATAAAGGTCTGCCATCTTTTACTTCCGATTATATAATCTATTTGATTTTTGTATTGACCATCTGGTGATGTCCATGTGTGTAGCATTCTTTCTGGTTCTATAAAAATATGCTTGCAATGAATAGGTTGTTGGCTTCACAAAAATCTTATAAGATGCTCACATGCTTTATTTTTTGCCTAATCCAAATCTGCCTACTGTTTTGATTCTTCTTTGCTTCCAACTTTTGCATTCCAATCTCCAATGATCAGCTTGACATCCTGTGTTGGTGTGCTGTCAATTTCTTCCTGTACTCCATCATAGAATCTATCAATTTCTTCCTGTTCTGCCTCTGTGGTTGGTGCATATACTTGAATTATGGTGATATTCATAGGTTTACCATGGAGCCTTACTGAAATGATTCGGTTTGATTTTGCATTGTATCCTCTGACTGCTTTTGCTACATCTTTTCTTAGTATGAAAGCTACCTCATTTCTTCTTGTCTTTTTACTGTCTGAGTAAAACACTGTGTGGTTGTTTGTTTCAAAGTGGCCCATTCCTTTCCATTTTAACTCACTCACCCCTAGTACTGCTAAGTTCATGCATTCCATTTCCATTTTTACTATGTCCAGCTTCCCTTGGCTCATGCTCCTCACATTCCACATCTCTATTTTATGTGTAATGTTGCTTTGATGCAATTTGCCTTCCTAAGGGTGTCTGCTATTTGTCTTGGCATCTTTCTTGTGCCATTGGCTAATCTTGCAAATGTGATATCCCTTTATCTTCCCCTCCTTCTGTTTTTGTTAATGCTCTGATCCTGCCTGTGTCTCATTTGGGGTGTCTCATCATAGGGTTTACCAGAGGTTACACAAGGAGGGCCACCTATACCTCCCTGTATGCAGTGCCAACCAATATTCGCTATGATGTCACTACAATTCACTCCACTCAGTGACACCCATCACTACTGCTGCTGTCCAATAGCTATTTGTCTCCCTATATTATTCCTCCCATCATTGTTTGTTTGCTTTCCTACCCATCTCCTTATGCCTCCCTGGGTTTCCCTCCTTCCTTTTCCTTGTGTCCTCCCTCCTTTAATCCAGCCTCATCCCCACCCCCTCCCTCCTTTAGTTTCTTCACTTCTTTTTCCATGGTTGTAGAAGAGCAGAGATGGCTGGTTGCCTTCTTCCTTCTTCCACTCGCCTGCCTTGTCCTCCAACAGCATTCCGGCTTAGCTGGGGGCAGAGGATGGGCTAAGTTGGTGCTTTGCCCCTCTCTCCCCTGCCTCTCTGATGGTCCTCTTTGTCCTCCTGCTCAGCTGGGGGCTGGGGTGAATTCAAGCCTTCCCACCTCTCTGTAGTTTCCTGGTGTTCCTTCATTAATGGGGAGGGGGACTGGGATAGTTCAAGCCTTTCCCCCCACTTCTTTGTTGTTTGTTTGCTTTCCTACCCATCCCTTATGCCTCCCTGGGTTTCAGCAGATTAGGTGGTATAAAAAAAATCAGAGACTGGAATCAGAAGCAGGTAGTTGTGTCCATAAAGTCTCAAGATGGAGAATTTAGCTCTAAGACAGAGAGTGCAGATTAAATGAGTCCCTGGTTGATGTGCCAGTACTAAATTCCAGGTAGCATCCACCATACCTCCACCCACTTGAAGAGATAATTGTTGATCTCCATTTCAGAGCTCACTGTAGCTCCAAGATCTATCCATTGCTTTGGGCAAACCACAGAGGTTCCTGAGGCAGCATAGAGCAGGTGTTCCAGAAACATGATAGTCTTTATATAAGCAAAACTGGAGATTAAAGTTATGTGACTACTGGATAAAGCTGTTAACAGAAGCCAAACTGTGAATAATATCCTAATAGTTGGAAGGGAAAGGTACAAGAGTAATGGGAGGAGAGAAGTAATTGCCCCTTTCCCTGAGAAGTTGTTCTTTCTCTATTGGGAAAGAGAAACCATGGGAAAACATCTGCTCCATCTGCCCCTGTTTATCAAGGACAGTCTGGAACCTCTCCCTAGTAAATTGCTGCCTCTGATTTGTTCCTCTTTTTGCCTTTGGCAGAAACCTTTTCAATATTGTGTTTGTAACAGATGCTTGAATTATCATTATGCAGGGTTAAACCTCCTCCTTGTCGTCTTTAGAACAGGAGACAAACCAATTTCTCAATGTACTGGGCTAAGCAATTGCAGTTCTCCAAGTGTTTTTCAACTTCTTGTTGTGTGCCTTCAAACCATTTCTGACTTATAGTGACCATAAGTAAGTAAGTAAGTAAATTTATTTGTATAGCGTACACCATTACAAAAGTAATCCCTACAAAATATAAAATATAAACATCAAATACATTATAAAAATAATACATTACATAGTTAAAATCATCTAAAAACAACAAGAACCCAAAAATGTTGCGGGCTCAGATGAATCTAAATAGGCGCAAGGACGAGATCCACTGAAACTATATAACATTATTTTGCAAAGCTGAAGTTGTTCAAAAATAGTTGGGGTTCAAATCTATCCTGTAACCCAACTATTGTCTTTACAAAGATCCTCCCACTCTGAAGCCATGCCATCAACAACAGAACAATACACAGTTTACATGGGAATCACGCCTCCCTACCCAGGGTCTCTCAGTATATATAGACCCACTCTCTTCCATTCCAGTATCCTCTGAAGATGCCAGCCACAGATGCTGGCAAAATGTCAGAAAGAAACTCTTCTAGAACATGGCCGCACAGCCCGAAAAACCCACAAAAAACTATGGATGCTGGCCATGAAAGCCTACGACTTCACAATACAAAGACTGTTCCTATAGTGACCTTAGTAGTTTGTGCTTTGGCACATCAAAATCTCCCACATATGTCAACATGATCATTTTACCGTCGAAGAAGGAAAGGGTTTGTTATTGTCTTCTGCCTTCAAGTTGTTTCCTACTTATGGTGACCCTAAGGCTAAGCCATCTAGGGGGTTTCTTGGCAAGATTTGTTCATGGGAGAGTTCCCTTTGCCTTCCCCTGAGGCTGAGAGAGTGTGACTCATCCAAGGTTATCCAGTGGGTTTTCATGGCACAGCAGGGATCCATATCCTGAGTCCAACACTCAAACCACACCATGTTTTTTTCAGGCACATCTGCCCAAAATCCTTGTCACTGGTTTTGTTAGATGGTTCTGACTGAAGCTGTAGGCACATAAATTTCAAGATCACATTTTCCCACTGCTGCTCTAGAAGCTAAACCTTTTTTTTTTAATGTGTGGATATGTTAATGTGTGGATGAATTTGTTGTTGTTAACTGCCCTCAAGTTGATTTTGACTCATGGAGGCCCTATGTATGAGACATCTCCAAGACCCCCTGTCCTTCATTGCTCTGCTTAATTCCTGCCACCCCTTAATACTCAAAGTAACCTCCTTAATAGAGTCCATCCATCTGGCATGTGGCCTTCCTCTCTTCCTACTTCCCTCCACCTTTCCCAGCATTATTGTCTTTTCCAAAGAGTCCTCTCTTCTCATGATGGACGTATTCACACAGGCGGCTCTAAAGCCGCCTGGAAGCCCCCTGGAAGCCATCAGGAGTCATTCCGGCGGCGAAAACAGCAGCCGCCGGAATGACTCCTGATTGCCTCCGGCAGAAGCGCCTGTAATTCCTTTTTAAAAAAGGAATTAAAAAGATGGCGCTAAAGCCGGCTAGCGGCAGGGATGGCGCAGGGATTGCGCAACATGGGGCGGAGCTTGCTGCGACGTAGTTTGAACACGTCGAGCAAGACCCCGGAGTGAGGTAGGGATGGCGCAGGGATGGCGAAGGATGAGGAGGGGCTTGCTGCGACGTCATGTGAACTTTTCCTGCACAGAGCCGGAGTGGGGCCAGATGGAGGTAGGAACGACTCCCTTTTTTGCTCTGTGTGAAAACGTCCGATGTGTTTGAAGTACAACAGTCTCAGTTTGGTCATCTGGGCTTCCAGGGAGGACATATCATGTCTAATGTACATGGACATAAAAGCAGAACCATATACACCAAACAGAGTGGCAGGCAGTGGCTTCATTGTGAAGGTATGGCAAATCCATTCTCGATTTTACTCCATACTTTAAAGCAGGGGTAGGCAACCTTTCCCCTTTAAGGGCCAAAGGACTTCAGCTCCCAGAATCCCAGGAGCAATTGGCCAACATGGGACTATTGGCCAACATGGCTGAGGCTTCTGGGAGCTGAAGTCCCTCGGCCCTTAAAGGGGAAAGGTTGCCTACCCCTGCTTTAAAGGAACTACCCACAGTGGTGAATTCATCACGCCTCCTGGCATAAAGACATTGCCTTAGTACTATATGGCAACTTTTCACACACTGCAACACTATGTTGTTGTTGTGTGCCTTCAAGTCATTCCCAGCTTATGGCGATCCTTAGGCAAACCTATCATGGGGTTTTCTTGGCAAGATTTGTTCAGAAGGGGTTTGTCCTTGCCTTCCCAAAAGTCTGAGAGCATGTGACTTGCCCAAGGTCGCCCAGTGGGTTTCATGGCCAAGCTGGGAATTGAAGCAGGGTTTCCAGATAGTCTAACACTCAAATCACTATGAAGGAAGATGTACTTTCAAGCATGAATGGCATACTGAATGGCAATTTTGTTTTTCTAGTATCTCTTTAGCAAAATGAAGAGCCATGCTCTTGGGTCTTGAATTAAGGGGAGACAGGCTTCTTCAGGATTTTTTTTAAAAAAGTAGCAGAATACAGCTTTCAGGTGTGTCCAAGGATCCTAGAAAATAAAAGCATCACAACTATGTCCCTATCTTCATCTGTGAAATGTTGTAGGGTAGGTATCCCTTCTGCTTTAATATACAGTGGGTCCTTGATATTCACTGGGGTTTGGTTCCAAGACTCCTGTGGATACCAAAATCCATGGATGCTCAAGTCCCATTAAATACAATGGCATAGTAAATTGTTGTCCCTTATATAAAATCAAGGATTACTTTTTGGAATTTATATATTCTTTGAATATTTTCAAACCCTGGATGCTTAAGTCCGTGGATAAAGAATCTGTGGATACGGAGGGCCAACTGTACACTGGACTTCCAGGTGGAGATGGAGAGTGGAAAACACTGTTGATCTGTAAACAGGTCCAGGTGAACATGGTGACAGAGTTCCACATGATCAGAAATGTGGGTTTCAAATGTGATAGCGCACTCTTGTGTTGAGCCCTTATTACTGCACAAGGTAGGTAGGTAGGTGTGTCATCTGCTTTTTTAAGGATTTTTAAGGAATCTGGCAAACAATTCAACCTTGAACCCATCACTTGGGGTGCCAGACAAGGTTAACCCTCCTTCCATCCGTAAACTCTGTATGTTTTCCCACCACGTATTCCATATTTTTTCTTACCATAAAAAATCCATTAAAGAGGGGGAAATAGAATAATTGTTGTTGTTGTTGTTTGCCATTGAGCCAACTTTGACTTATGGTGACCCTATGAATGAAAGCCTTTCAAGTCTCCCTGTTATCAATAGCTCTGCTCAGTTCTTCTGAAACTAAGGAGTGCAGCTTCCTTGGTTGTGTGACAGTGTGTCTATGTGTCTGTGTATGCATGTGCCTTCCAGTCACCTGTCACTTAAGACAACCCCATTAATTGCATAGGGTTTTCTTAGGCAAGGAAGACTCAGAAGTGGTTTTCCCAGTTTTTTCCTCTGAAATACAGCCTACAGCACCTAGTATTCCTTGGTGGTCACCTATCCAAGTATTAATCAGGGATAACCCTACTTAGCTTCCAAGACAGGACAGGATCTGGTGCCTTTAGAGTATTTAGCCTCTGAATAAAACCAGGTATTGCCCCCACTCCTCAACTTTACCAATCCATCCTCCTCTCTCCCTTGCAAAGCCTTCTTTCTCTCTCCCTCTTACATGTAGAGCTTAGACCCTGTGAACCTACTACAACACTGAGGGGGCAATTAGAGCCTGATACTTTTTGAGACCTGGCACCCATTTATTGTGTAAATTGAGGATTCTGAAGATATTTGGGAGAAATTGCCACAGTCATATGAGAAAACGTAGCTGAACTCCTCCAAATGACCTTGGGTTTCTTTGGGGTTTCTAGCAAGGGATCACAGCTATTGTATACCCTTGAGCGAAGAATGATACATTTCTATTTGGGATGGTCATCCTCTTCTACCGAGTGTGCAGATTCAGGAGGGTCACACATGGAGCAGTGAGAGAGGAAGGGAATACCCATCTAGGCAGTCAGGTCAGCTCAATCAACCCTGGTGATTAATCAATGGGATGACAGATGTAGCAGCCAGATTGCTCTCACATCTGTAGCTAAACTCAGTTTCAGTGATGATGATCACTGTCATCATGAGCACCTAGACTTCAGAATTTACCAGCATACCACTGGATGGCCACACATTTGCACTATAGCTCTTAAAGAAACAGGAAACATTTGTGACCCAGAAAAGTTAGGGTCCAGCAGAAAAATCCAAATTAAATTGCCCTTAAAAACTGTCCTCCAAACCACCAGCACTCCAAGGAAGCAGAGGAGGAGCCAGAGCAGAGGCAGCCCTTAAAAGCTGTCCTCAAGGGGCAGTGCAGCAGCAGCGGCAACAACAACAGGAGCAGTGCAAGCAGTAGGATCTGGGAGCTAAGTGGTGGTAGCAACTAGAAGTATTGCCAACTTAAGTAATTCTCTTGTAACAACGGTAGCAGTAACAACGGAAGTGGAGATTCAACCCCGGCAGCAGTGACAAGGCTGGGAGAGGCCCTGGGTGGGGATTTAAGGTGGGGAGCCAGGCTGGGTGGGACTTTACAGCTAGCCCGCCCTGCCCTCCCTCATTACCATATCAGATACTCTCCCTGCCCCAGCAGCAGCAGCAGTGGCGAGGTGGAGAGCTGAGCCAGGCAGGTCTTTATACCTACCCCGCCCTGCCATTTACCAAGTCTGGCAGCCGCAGCAGCAGCATTGTCGGGAGAGTTATTTGGGGTTATCGGCTCCTTCATCAGCAGAGGCTGGGAATGACCTGGGGGCAGAAATCAGAGTTGTGCGGGTAATGGGAGGTATGGTGGGAACAGAATAAATAGATGTTACAAAAGAAGGTGGGATTGCTGTTTGAAAGCTATCCCACCTTCAGTTTACTCTGTCGCCCATAATGGATTGGAGACCACATCATCCATTCCACAGAACCTTACCTTGCTCCTCTGCAATGCCAGGTCAGTGAAAAACAAGACTCAAATCATCTATGATCTTCTTCTGGTTTGCCTTACAGAGACCTGGCTGGGAGAAGGAAGTGCTATAACTTGGGCACAGGCCCTCCCAGCTGGGTATTCTGTCAGTGAGCAGGTAAGGGGATGTGGGCGGGAAGGCGGAGTGGCTCTGGTTTATAAGAATAATTTGACCCTGACCAGGATACCTGTCCAGAACACAGTCCACTTGGAGTGTGCATACCTGAGTCTGAGGACCAAAGATAGTTTGGGGATTCTGCTAGTATACCAACCACTCCGTTGTCTAGCAGACTCCCTAACTGAGCTGACACAGCTGGTCTCTGAGTTGTTGCTGGAGTTCCCCAGGCTTCCACTTGAGACCAGTTTGACAAACCTAACAGGTGCGGCTTGGGAGTTCATGGAATCCATGATGAACATGGGCCTATCCCAATTAGTTGTCGGGCCCACTCATTGTGCGGGTCATACCCTCGATGTGGTCTTTAGTACGAAACAGGAATTTCCATGGGTGGAGGTAATAAAAACCTCCATATTGTCATGGACGGATCATTTCCTGGTCAAGATTGAACTAAGAACCACTGTCTGCCCCACCAGGGGTGGTGGACCCATTAGAATGGTCCGCCCTCGAAGGTTAATGGAACCAATTGGATTCCAGAAAGCCTTAGAGGGTTTAATGGTTGGTAACGCCGGTGATTCTATCGAAGCTTTAATTAATACCTGGAACACTGATCTTACCAAGGCTATTGACACGATCACTCCCAAGTGTCTTTCCGACCTGCTTTAAATTGTAAGCCGTGGTATACAGAAGAGCTTAGGAGAATGAAGCGGGTTGGACAAAGACTAGAGCGCACCTGGCGGAAAACTTGGTTCTTATCTGACAAGCCTTGTCATAGGAACTTTCTTTGGTCCTATCGAGAGGCAATACATGCAGCGCAGAAATCTTTCTCCTCTGCACGTATTGCGTCTGCAGAGTCCCATCCAGCAGAGCTGTTTAGGGTGGTAGGGGAACTGACACAGAACCCATTACTTAACCCAACAATGGCCTGCTGTGATGCATTTAACAGCTTCTTTACAGATAAAATCTCTCAGATAAGAGCCGACTTGGATGTCAATATGGTAACAGTATCAATAGACGAGGTGTCCAGCATCTCCACTGATGTAAATTTACTGGATCAATTTCAATGTGTGAGTACTCAGGACATGGACAAGCTCCTTGGTAGAGTGAGGAAGACAACTTGCCCTCTTGATCCTTGCCCTTCATGGCTGGCCGTTGGGGGGGGGGTGCCTTGAGGATATTCCTTAAGGACATCATCAATGCATCCCTCAGGGAAGGTCTTATTCCATCTTGCTTAAAGGAAGAGGCAATTAGGCCACTTCTGCAAAAAATCTTCCCTGGACCCCTTGGATATGAACAGCTATAGGCCAGTGTCTGTTACCCTTTCTGAGCAAAGTGATCGAGAGGGCAGTTGCTCTTCAACTCTAAGCTGTCTTGGATGAAACCAATTATCTAGACCCATTTCAAACTGGCTTCAGGATGGGATTTGGAGTTGAGAGTGCCATGGTTGCCTTGGCCGACGACCTGCGTCTGAGCATTGACGGGGTAGTGTGACTCTGTTGGTTCTTTTAGTCCTCTCAGTGGCTTTTGATACGATAGACTATAGCATCCTCCTGGATCGCCTGGGTGGGTTACGAATCAGAGGCACTACATTGCAGTGGTTCTGTTCCTTCCTCTTGGGCAAGTCCCAGAGGGTGCAGCTTGGGGACAGCTGTTCTGCAAAAAAAGACCTTATGTGTGGCGTCCCTCAAGGTGCCAGTCTGTCCCCAATGCTGTTTAACATCTTTATGAAGCCACTGGGTGAGATCATCCGGAGACATGGGGCTGGGTGTTATGAGTACACTGATGACACCCAGATCTAATTCTCCATGTCTCAATCATCGGCCTCGACTTCTGATGGCGTCTCTCCTCTCAATGACTGTCTTAAGGCAGTAATGGGCTGGATGAGGAAAAACAGATTGAGACTGAATCCAGACAAAATGGAGGTGCTCACAGTAGCAGCCCCGAAACCAGGAGTTGGGTTGCAACCTCCAGTCCTGGATGGGATCACACTCTCCATGAAGGACTCTGTTCGCAGTCTGGGGGTGCTCCTGGACTCGTCGCTCCTGATGACCAGTCAGGTGAATGTGACGGTCAGGAGTGCCTGTTATCAGCTTTGGCTGATATGCCAGCTGAGCCCTTTCCTGGAAGTAAGGGACCTTGAGACTGTGGTGCACGTGCTGGTAACCTCTCGTCTGGATTTCTGTAATGCACTCTACATAGGGCTACCCTCATGCTTGGTCTGGAAACTCCAGTTAGTGCAAAACATGGCAGCTAGAGTGGTCTCGGGAACATCAAGGAGAGACCACATAACACCGGTATTAGTCCCTTCACTGGCTGCCAATTAGTTTCCGGGCCCAGTATAAGGTGTTGGTTATTACCTTTAAAGCCCTAAATGGCTTGGATCCAACCTATCCTGGGGGCCGCCTTCTCCCATACAATCCTCTCCATGCACTCCGGTCCTCTGGGCGGAATTTGCTGCAGCCAATGAAAACAAGACTGTCTGCAACCTCCCAGAGGGCATTCTCAGTAATTGCCCCCAGACTATGGAATGGTCTGCCAGACGAGATCCGTCAGATTACAACCTTAAGCAGCTTTAAAAAGGCTGTGAAGATGGATCTCTTTCGGCAGGCCTTTCCTGACTAGATTCCCGGCCTCAGGAGTTTGCCCGGCTCTACCTCTACCATTTTCTGGCTCTCATCTCTGCTCCGCTTTGTTTATGGTTCTTGTACTTACTTTATTTTTATTTTGTGTTGTTTTAGGTTGATAACTTTTAGCAGATGTGTAGTTTAATACTTTTTTAGGGGTGGGGTGGGGTGTTTACCCTGTATTTTTGTATGGAATTTTAATGTTGTAAGCTGCCCCGATTGTTTGACAGAGGGGCGGGATATAAATAAATATTATTATTTATTATATATTATTATTATTATTATTATTATTATTATTATTATTATTATTATTTCTTACAATATATTATTTCTTACAAGAGAATTACTTTTCTGTGAAGATGCCAGCCACAGATGCTGGCGAAACGTCAGAAAGAAACTCTTCTAGAAAATGGCCACACAGCCCGAAAAACCCACAAAAAACTATTTATTATTATTATTATTATTATTATTATTATTATTAACTAGGGAACAAAGTCTGCATCATTTGATCCACTCCTTTATGCAAGGTTTGAACAGACAAAAATTTTGCTACATGCTCTCAGAAAAAACAACACAATTTGTTGGCCTAAGTTGCAAATCCTTTCTATGTTAATGATCTCTCCTTAAATCATTTACCCATTTCATTTCTGACCTCTCATGTTTATATGACAGCTACGGATTCACCAACCATTTAAAGATAATTTTGTAGCAGGTAACACAGTGGAATGTATTCCTGCAAGCTCAAACAAAACAAAACAAAACCATGAAAAGCACTTCACTTTCATAGAAACTGATTGGAATGTTCTTGACCTTGCTGCTGCTTGTTGTTATATTTGCCGCTTTGCCCATACTCTGGTTTTTTGTTTTGTTTTGTTTTTGGTTTTTTGGTTTGTTTGTTTTTGCACACAGCTATTTCTGTCATATCACTTGGCCATAATGCATTGCCACCTGAGGAGCAAGACCACCTAACTAACCCATTTCAGTATGAGATTTACTGCAAATTAGTGCAAACCCATTGCTTCAACCTGTCGTCACTCTGTACCACTGACCAACATGATAAGGGAAATGCTGACAAGACTTGGCCAACAAAAGCGAAGTGAGGTTTGCCAAAATCCCTGTGCCATTGGTTCATCTTGCCTGCTGTTAGTGCCACCCCTTATGAGCAAAACTGGAACCTTTGACATATTCCGTCTGTGCTTTGGCCCAAGGCCTTGAACTAGGCAAACATTAATCCATGCAGGCACATGTGCACAGAGCTGTGGAGACCAAGAATGAAATATGTTACTAACCATTGCTCTTGGATATGCAAGAGGTGTTGCTAGACATAGAGAACCAGCATGGTATAGTGGTTTGAGCACTGGACTATGACCCTGAGACCAGGGTTCAATTCCCAGTTCAGCCATGAAACCCAGTGGGTGAGCTTGGGCAAGTCA
The DNA here is from genome assembly GCA_026167975.1 of Phrynosoma blainvillii. NCBI lineage: Eukaryota > Metazoa > Chordata > Lepidosauria > Squamata > Phrynosomatidae > Phrynosoma > Phrynosoma blainvillii. The sequence continues at coordinate 224,051,754 of JANUYF010000001.1, read as the reverse complement.
CATGCTCTCAGCCTCAGGGGAAGGCAATGGCAATGGCAAACCCTCTTTGAACAAATCTTCACAAGAAAACCCCATGATAGGTTCACCTTAGGGTCACTATAAGTTAGAAATGACTTGAAGGCACCCAACAGCCTCCGCAGGAGCCATGTTAATCTTCTCATTGGTCCAAAACACAATGCAGAAATCATCCCAATTATTTCTGCAGTGAGTTTTGGACCTGTATTGTTCTAATTTTAGTATATGGGATGAGAAAGTGAGAGGGAAAAAGGAGAGAAAGAGAAAATGTAATGATAGTCTAGCCTAGATTAAGACCTTTATATGTGCTTAATTGAAAGAAGAAATATTGATAAACTATCAATAATGGGAGGATAATAAAATACTCTAACTGGGGGGAGGCACATGGATAGACTGAGAGAGAGGAAGTTTTAATGAATGGTGAAGTATGTGAGAAAGTGAGAGTAAGTGAATACGAAGGTAGAAGGATGAAGAGATTGAAGATGTAAGGTAAAGGTAGAAGATGTGGGAAAGAATGAGAAGGTGGAAGATAGAAGTAGAACAGTATTAGGATGTTATGCAAAAGGATGATATAATATGATGATGATGTGAAAGGATATGAGTGGAAGGCTGAGAAGTTTTATTCTTATTTGTCTGTAATTGTTGAATGGTGGAGAAATGGGAATAACTGAGAATTTGTCTGTTATAAAATATGTAATAATAGTAAAATAAAAACAACCTGGTAGCTCCAGTTTCAGTGGTGAATCCATTCTGGGTTTAACTTTAGAAGAGCTATCCCAGGAGCTGGATCAATTTTTGGCCCAGGCTTTTAGTACCCTCAGTGGTTCCTTTAAAGGCCAGCCTAAAACTTAGAACAGGCACACATCCAAATTGGCCATATGTTGTCTATTTTGTTTTGCATGAGGCACACATACACCAGCCAGATTTAAAGTTGAGAAATGGTTGTTTGAGCATCTATGATCAGAGCAATATATATTTATACTCCATTTCCAAACTGGCCATTCCACTTTTGTCTCAAACCTGAGTGGATTGAGAGGGTCCACATGTTGGCATTTTGCTATCGTTTTGGAGAAGAATGCACTGAATAATGCTAGTGTTGCCTACTGACTTACTGCTGTCACTCATGAGGGGTGCCTGCTCTTCAAATAAACAGTTCTGGGCATCAGTGGCAGCTAGTGGCTCCCATGTCAATGAAGCCATGAAACCATTCCAGATTTTGGTTAGATTTAAAGGAGCTGTCCAAAGGATCCAGAACCTTGGAAAGTCCCTTGAAACCATGGCATGTATCCACCGCTCCACTAATGTGGCATCCAACAGCTACCACTGCTAGACACAGTTTAGAAGTAACAAGGTGTGAACGGAGGGCAAGGGAAGAGTGGGCACAGAATTGCCCTTATTTTTCTCACAGCCGGTGCACAAGGGCAGCCAGTGAATCTGTTAACTGGGGATGGTAGTAAACCTACATTCAGCATTTTGGCTGCAGCTGCGCTAGATATTATGGGAGCCATTCAGGGGCTTGAACCTTATCATCCCTGATCGAGGTTTTGCATGAGGAGAGCTACTGTATAAAGAGCCCTGGTGACTCAATGGGTAAATGCTGGTTCTGCAGCAACAAGGTTGTGAGTCTGATCCTAGAGGGCTCCAAGGTCGACTCAGCCCTCCATCCTTTCATAGGTCCGTAAAATGGGGAACCAGCTTGTTGGGGGCAATTGGCTTACAGATTGTAAACCACTTAGAGAGTGCTGTGTTCACTATGAAGCGGTATAGGAATGTAAATACTAAGTGCTAAATGCTGTGCAACCTGGAACAGCCACAGGGGAAGTGGCTGTAAAACTGAGAAGAGCCATTCCTGCTGGGTTAACAATGAAATCAAATGCAGATAGGGCTTTCTCCCACTGTGCTTTTATTAACAAGCTGGGTGAATGTATCTGAAGTTTTGGGGGTGGCTGGGAATGTATGAAACTGGAGCAATGGCAATGTGATCGGAGTTAGGATGGTGCTCTGTCAGGCCTCCTTGAGTGCCTCTAGCTCCTTGGCTGCAGGCAGAGATGATCTCTCTTACCCCAGGGCAAGTGGAAGGCATTCCCTTGGAGAGTGGTGGAGTCTCCTTCTTTGGAAGTCTTTCAACAGAGGTTGGAGGACCATCCATCACAGGGGGTGCTTTGATGGTGAGTTTCTGCATGGCTGAATGGGGTTGGACTGGGTGGTCTCTTCTGGATATTGGTATGATGACATATTTATTACCTGTATACCTATATGGATATTGGTATAATGATACATTTATTACCTGTATACCTATATGGATATTGGTGTGACATATTTATTACCTGTATACCTATATGGTATTGGTATGATGACATATTTATTACCTGTTCCAAAGAGAATAGGTAAGGGTGTTACTGTCACACCAGTTCCTGCCAAGAAAAGGCCTTGCCTCTTTGTCAGCCATGGGGGGGGGGGGTTCCTCAGGAAGTTGACCATAAGGGCTGTGGGGCTGCTTTGACGGTGTGTTAGTCCTCCATGGCAGAAGGGGGTTGGATTGGATGGTCTCTTGAATCTCTCTCCCAACTTCTCTGATTCTAGGAAAGCTCATGGCACCATTGCAAGAAGTGTATTGTGCCTTTTGGTTGGCCAACCAAGGGTTCCCACTGAGGGGCTTTTGTTTGGATTTGCTAAATGGCCAACGCCAGCTACCCCCTGAATGAATCCTTTCTCTCAGGTCAGCCTCAAAGGTGCTCCAAGAGCCTGATTTCCTAACATGCCTAGGCAGTTGGCTTCAAAGGGGAGATGGCTTTTTGTAAGGGGTGTGTGTGTGAGACAGAGAGAGAGAGTATTGCTGAAACATTTCCTAAGGCTGTGGGGCAGAGAGAAGGCTGGGAGCCAGGGCTTGCAGGCACCACTTCCCAAAGCCCCAGCCCTCCCTTCCTTTGGCTGTGAAAAGGGGCTGGGTGTCTTCCTTGGGCTCCAACCTTCCTCCTCCTCCTCCTCCTCCTCCTCCTCAGTTTCCCAGCATGCACCCTGAACCCCGCCCCCTGACTCAGCCCCCCCCAAATCTCCATTGACTTCCAAGCCATGTGGGGCTGAGCCTCTTTCTTTCTTTCTCTCCTCCTCTCTCTTCTTCCTTCAGCTGGAAGTGGCTTCGCTACAGAGTAGCAAAGATGGCTGCAGGGCAAGAGCTGGGTAAGGAAAGACCCTTTTTTGTGCCTTCAAAGTTGCACCCGCATTGTGGAAATAATCCACTTTGATACCGCTTTAGCTGCTACGGCACTCTGGGTAGGGTAGTTTGTTGGGGGCGCCAGCAGAATGCCAGAAGCATGGCCCCAAGACAATTAAAGCGGGATCAAAACGGATCACTTCCTCAGTGAGGATGCAGCCAACCCTGTTGAGTTATGGCAATGGATCCTCAGAGGTGGTTTTGCTCTGGGGTTCCTTGGCGGTCTCCCATCCAAGTACCGACCAGGGCTGACCCTGCTTAGCTTCCAAGATCTAAGGCTTTGAGGGTCATGGGGGGGTTGCATTGTGGTTGTTTTAAAGCACAAGCCGTATGTCCTGTTTTAAAAATAGTAGCATCACCCCTCTGCAAGAAGCACTGAGGAATTTGGAGAGGGAATTCAAGATAAGAAAACAACAACACAATAAGTAAATAAATCTGGTCTTCTCCAAAACTACTGTTGGGATGGGGGGATGGGGGTTGGGAAGGGACTAATTTTGCATTTTATTGTATTCTATGTATTTTTATTGCTGTAACCCACCCGGATTCCTTGTGATTGGGCGGGCTATAAATAAATAATTTATAAATAAATAATTTATTATTATTATTATTATTATTATTATTATTATTATTAAGCATTCACTCTTGGCATACATGGGAGTATTTAGTGGAGGGCAGTTCTCTTTAACTTTGCTGCAGAGGAGGATCTTGCAGGGGCAGAAGAGAGGGAGTCGCTTTTAATCTAAGGGCTGCTGCCCCAATGGTCGATCCTGGCTTTATGCAAACCTGCAACCTCAGGACTGAGCCCAGAGAAAGCCTTAGACTAAAGCAAAACAATGCAGAGGAAGACTGTAGGTTCTGGGTGGGAAATGTGTGTACGCGTACGCATGCTTTAACATGAGTTTGACATGTGTAGAAATAATGCAGTTTGATGCCACTTTAACTGTCACAGCTCCATCCCACCAATCTCCGGGATTTGTAGTTTTGAGCAGCACCAGCACTCTTTGGCAGAGAAGGCGGAAGGTCTTGTAAAACTACAAAGGCCAGGATGGAGCCACAACATTTAAAGCTGTGTCAAACTGCAATGTTTCCACGGTGTGGACCCACCCATGGTCAAGTGCTGGGCTCCAGACCTTTATGGTTAGTGGATGTCAGGATGGAGGAGTTTGACGTTTCAGCTCCTGCTTTGTCAGACCTAGAAACATAGGGCCCCATTTTAAAGACTGAGCATACAAATTTGTCATGCAGCGCATCTACAATGTAGAAATAGTGCAGTTTGACACACACACACACACATACTCACTAACTGCCATGGATCCCTCTTACAGAAGCCTAGGATTTGGAGTTTTGAGAGGCACTAGCACTCTTGGGCAGAGAAGGGCAAAAGACCACCTTGTAAAAACCACAAATGCCAGGATTCCATAGGAGGGATCTACAGTATTTAAAGTGGTGTCAAGCTGCATTATTTCAACAGTGTAGATTGTTAGTTGTTGGGCTCTAGACTTTTATGGTTAGTAGATGCCAGGCTGGAGCTGTTTGACAGTTCAGCTCCTGATTCTTCAGAACTGGAAATGTAGGCCCCCATTTTAAAGGCTGAGCACAACCAAGTGTCAGTGCTGTTCTTGGTCTGGATTTATCTGCAAGCGGAAAAACCAATAGATCAGGGGAGAGGGGTTCAGGCCAACCTTCAGAATTATAGCGCTATGATCCTACTTTAACTGCCATGGCTCCTCCTGGGGTTTGTATGGTTTGGTCAGAGATCCCAGAGGAGGATTGTCCAGCTGAGGAATCCAAAGGCCTCTCCTTCCATTGCCAACCCCGGGAACAGTCCACAGGATACAATCATGGCAATTAAAGTGGGATCATTGTGTTATAACTGCATAGTGTGAAAGAGGCAGTAAGTCAAAGAGAGATCAGAAATGCAACCATTCACTTGCCTTTTGAAGTGGTACAGCCCAAGAACATTACCATTTCAAAAGTCTATTTCTTGGTGAAGGCTAGATCTTTTTCTCTGATTTGCTGCAAATATCTTCTCTCTGCAGATAATCTCTCCCTCTTCTCCTCGTTGGGATTATCCAAACATGCACCTTGAAGTGGCACAGCCCAGGGCAGTCTTTTGCCAGTTTCTTCTCCTGAATGTATACTAAATTAGACCTGAGAGATCACCCTGCTTGGATACTTGAGATGCAAGGGTTAAAACAACCTATCAATTTATCTCAGTGATTTCCAAACTTTGGTTCACCAGATGTTTTTGGCCTTCAACTCCCAGAAGCCCAAGCCATCTTGGCCAACACTTGGGAATCCTGGGAGCTGAAGTTCAAAATACCTGGGGGGACCAAAGTTTGGGAACCACTGCTCTAACTACCAGTATCCTTTTGAAGAGTAGGGTATAAATCCAATAAATATATGAATGATTATTTTAAATGTTTTGCTTTCTTACTGCTGAGAGATCTCTTGATTGGCACCTGGAGAAACTTTTAAAGAGTGGTAGGACTGATGTGCCAAAAGTAAAATAAATAGGTTGTCCCCTTGGCCATCTAGCTTTTTGCCTTTGCTTGGTTAGAGCCTATCATTCATGGCATCATGAGACATAAAGTGTGGTTGAATCTCTCAGTTCTTTTGTTTTTAATGTTAATATGGGAACAGCAGCCCCAAACTCAGCTGGAAAAATGTCACTGTGAAAGGGGGTGTTTTTCCTTTTCTCCTCTGCTTTTTCTCCCAGTGTTAATTTACCCCCCCCCCCCCCGAAAGCTGGTATCACCCCTGGGGAGAAAGAAAGGGTCACTTATTCTCCTTCCCCAGCTCTGTATGGATCAGTTTAAACCAAGCCAGAAATTTGTCTAGCTGTTGGCACAAAAGTCACAAGCCCTGTCTTATGCTGATCTTATGCTTCCAATGCTTAGAAGGTTATTAAGAAGAATTAATATAATAATAGGCCGAACCCATCCAGAACTCAGCCATGGTGTGGAAAGATGAGGTGTTGCACCCCAGATCACCGATCATTCACTATTGGACTTAAGATGCCATTATAATTGTTATATTAATTCTTCTTCAAAGTAACTCCAAGCTATCAGTGACTAGAATTCTATAATTGCCTTATTCTGGTTTGGACTAGAGCTCCCATTATTCCCAGTCAGCTGATTTGGGAATATGGGAGGTTTGAGTTTGACACATCTAGAATCTACCAGGTTAGGGAAGGTCAGTATAGAGTGTGCTGGTGGTGACAGAGTTTCCATCCCCACTGGTAGGAGGATGGCAAATTTGCTCTAAAATGTCTTATGCCTAATTGCTGACCCAGTAATGTTTTATATGTAAGTGATGAGTTTATTTCTGTACTTGCAGAAGCTGCACAATGCAATTCTTTCATTCAGGACCACAGTGAACTCAGTAATGCATGAAATGCACATTGTGAGTTTCTTCTACAAGATTCATGTTTTTAAAGAATGCTTCTTTCCCTTTCCATCTAGCTTTATTCAGTGTCTCAGACAAGACTGGCCTGGTGGAATTTGCACAATGTCTCAGCTCTTTAGGCTTAGACCTGGTTGCCTCTGGAGGAACAGCAAAAGCACTTCGGGATGCAGGTTTGAATGTCAGGTAAAATCTGTTTAAAAGTTCATGAGATCACACACAGAATCAAGTAATTCTGAATAGCTGACACTCCTGGATCTGGTGTTTTCCATCACTAATTGAGTTTGGAATTGTCACTAGTACCATGGAATGATTCAGTTCTTTGGGAACAAAGCTTTCCTTGTGTACTCCTTCCTGTTCCTGTCTTGTGCTCCACTGAATTAGGCCATTACTAGTTTTTAAGAATCCATAGTTGGCTGTTAGCTATGAGCTTGCTTTTGTCCTAGTTTTCATGCCAAGTACACATGACAGTGTGGCTGGCAGCTTGGACATGGTAACAAACTATGTGCTGAACTAAGTGAACCCAAAGCCTGGCGATTGCTAATTTAAGCTCTTGGGGCATCCTCTTCTTATTGATTCAACAGACTTTAATTTACTGAATTGTTACCACAATTTGTGTGTATTTTAATCCTCTTGTTTATCTTATCATGACTGAACAGACCTTGTATGTGGAAGACCAATATATTTAGAAAATTATGTCATGAATTTTTAACTATGTTTTAGCTGTTGTAAGCACCCTTGAGTCTCAAATAGGGAACAGGGTGGAATATAAATTTAATACTAATTTTAATTTAAATAGATATATGAATTACTAAGACAAAAGGAAAAAAATGCTGTAAAATCCCCTGGAAGATTAAAACACATCAAAAAGATCCTACCACATTGTGTTAGACTCATAGAATCATAGAGTTGGAAGAGACCTCAAGGGCCATCCAGTCCAACCCCCTGCCATGCAGGAACTCCCAATCAAAGCATCTAATGGAAGGAGCTAAATGAGAACAAACAGGCTACATGAACAAACTGTTCCTCTCTGATAATGCTTTCTTAAAAATGTAGCTTCTAACTTATGTGTGTGCCAGATGTTTTGGGAGGAGTGAGTGTTCCAGATGTTTACATCTTGTGACTCTGAAATAAATGTCTTTATTTAATGAGGCTTGCTGAGGATCTTAGTTCAGATCAGCTTCAAAACATAGAAATCAGAGACTACATAGAATGTTTTTTTTACAGCCATTAAATTGCATGAATGTTCTGAGCAGATCACATGAATTTAATCAGTTCACCCTTCCCTAGCATAAGCCTTTCCAAAAACTCTAGAAACACCCAGGACTTCAGTTATCCAGAATGACAGAATTGCCATTCAAAACATCTGGACAGGTCATGCTGCGGAAGATTGCTTTAGTTAAAATTCAGCCCTTGCTTTTTAACAAACACTGTATCACAGTGGAAATATTTAGAATATACGGTTGACCTGTGTGTCTGGAGAAAAGGAGCATCAGAAATGTAGTACAAGAAGGAGGAAAGGTCACAGCAGAACAATAGCAAAACACAGACAAAGCCAGGTTAGTAGCATCTTCAGTGAAAACTGTTAACAAAGTTACTGATAAGCAGACCAAGAGGGAAAGGAAAAAGGAATAGCACTAGAAACTAAGTTGCAATGTAACATTTTCCAACTTTACATGCAGGGATTCATTCGCTCAGCCCTTTAAGACACAGGCACTTTTCTACTGTGAACATTCAAGGGCAGCTTGTCATTTGTATGACCAGAGCAGAACCTTTTTTAGCACGAGCGTCAGGAAGGTCCTACTACAAACAGGTTTATTTATTTTATTTATTTTAGTCCTTGAGAAGCTCCTCCACTTGGAGAAGAGGTGGCACACCTCCATAAATTGAAGCCCACATGATTTGTGTGCAGAAAAGCAGGCAGGTTCAGTCCCTGGCATCTTCAAATAGGGCTGAGAAAGTCTGCCATGCAGTAAACAATATAGAATTAGGTGGACCGATCATTTGATTCATGCTCCTATCACTTTAAAATTATTAATTCTATAGCACAATGGGTGTAAAGGATACTGTCCCACCTAAGCAAGAGTCAGGTCCCTGCCCCTGAGAGTTTCTTTTATGAAGTTTGAAAATGGGGAGGCGGAAGACTAGTAAGGAATGAATACATACAGTTCCATATACTTAGACTTCAAAGAGGCTAAGGACCTTATCAAACGCTGGCCACGAAGCGAAGAATAAACGAAAAATTCCCGAAGTAGGAATAAATTCAGTTCTATAGCGAAACGAACGGAATATCGCCCGTTTGGCCATTGCGCAATTAATACGAAGGCTCCCTTCTCTCCCGTCACAAAAAGCCAGTGTCGCAGAATGTGGATGGCAAGGATGGGAGGAAGGAGTCGGGAGGAAAGGCAGCCAAGGGGACCGAGGAGGAGGAGGAGGGCTGGAGGACTGGAGAAGGGAAGGCAGCCCACAGTGGCGTGTCGGTGGGGGAAAATGCGAGAGAGATCGCCTCCCTCTTCCCTTCTCTCCTTCTTTTCTCCAATCCAGTTTGCCTTTTGCCAAGGCAATCCCTTCCCCTCGCTGGGATTTTCTCCCCACCTACCATTGCGCAATGAATGCGAAGGCTCCCTTGTACTTCCCCGACAAACCGAATGTCAAAATCTCTCTATTCCTTACGGATTAGCTCCGTGTTCTGCCGAGTTCAGGGGCAGCGTCGTGTATAAACATGGGGAAACAATACGGATTAGCTCCGTGTTCTGGGGCAGCGTCGTGTATAAACACGGGGAAACAATACGGATTAGCTCCGTGTTCTGGGGCAGCGTCGTATATAAACACGGGGAAATAATATGTATTAGCTGTGGATGCCCTTTGGATTAGCTCTGCTTCAGACCCCATGTGATAAGGTCCTAAGAATGGCATCAGAATGGTATGGAATCTGCAATGCAAACATGTGTATGCTTACTCAAGACATCAGACTCCTGTCCCCCATTTACAATGGGATTTACCTCCAAGGTTTGCAGCTTTCATTTCAAGTAAGCAGGCAAAGGATCTGTCCTCATGGTTTCAAAGTGAATAATTCATATTGTTGCCTAAAGTGACATATTTTGAACACTGAAGCATTAACGTTGATTAAAATTGTCATGACACTTCAGATCCAAACCCTTATAGTTCCAAACAAGACAGGGCTCCAGAGTGCATACAGGTCTGCAACTTGGTCATTTTGCACACAGTCTCACAAAAGAACTCACAGGGGCTTTCACGTCTACACCAAGGGTGGGGACTCTTTCATCTCAAGGGCCAGATTCAATTCTACAGAGGTATCAGGAGGTGCAGGCTTTCTAGTGGTGGAAAGGGAGAAGAATGTATAGAAGCTGTGAAGCTGCCAAGCAGTAGTGTCATGGACAGGGCTATGTAGCCAGCTGAAGAACTTCAGATGATTCATACCAAAGAGAGACCAGTTCAATCCCAAGGTGTAATGTTCCTTACCCTTCATTTGCACAAGCTGGTAGTGGCTCTCTTGGGTTTGCGGCAGGAAATGCTGAGGACTGAATCTAGGACCTCTCCCGTTTAAGCAGATGTTTTGCCGCTAGAGTGCCCCCAACTTCAATTTCTGGAGATGCATTCCCACTCCCTATTTTGAAAAAAGCGATTTATTAACATACCTCTATATTACAAATAAAGCTTCTTTTTGAAAGCAGAATTCGTTTTTTTAACTTGTTGTCTTAGGTTTAGATCACTTTCAGTATTTCATTGAGTGCCTTTTACCAGGAAATGTGGTATAATTGGAGAAAGTTTACAGTCATGTGAAAAGCATTCACTGCCTGTTAGATGTTTGAAGGAGATGGGAAGCTCACTCAGGGGAGATGTTGAAGGCTTTTCTGTCCTTTTGATGTAATTGATCATTTTTGAGCCAGTGTGCCTTTAAGAGCAGGAGATCTATTAAGCTAAAGAAACATTACAGAAAAAACTCACTGAACACCATGATAAAAGATTAATCCAAGACTAGCCCTCCTATGTACACTTGCACTGAACGTGTTCTCCAAGGTTTCAATCTTATTTTCCAACTCCATGCTCAAATAATTGATTCTGTGACCCTGTTATGTCATGCAATTTACATGACATTTCTAAAAATATGGTAAAGGAAGACGAGAAGAAAGAGCAAGAAAGAAAGAAGTGACAGATAATGGATGCAACCACAGCATACTGAGGAACAAAAGAAAACATTTTTTTTTTCATTGTATCCACCTTGAAAAACTAAAGCCTTTATACCAAGAGAAGGAGATAAGATGCTTTCTATCTTTCTCTATCTGTACATCTGTGGCTGCATCCACACTGCAGAAATAATGCAGTTTCACATGACTTTAACCGTTATGGCTCAGTGCTATGAATTCTAGGAAATGGAGTTTGAGACATTTTGCCTTCCCTGTCAGAGACCTCTGGTGCCACAGCAAACTTCAAGACCCAAGGTTCTATAACATGGAGCCATGGCAGTTAAAATAGTGTTAAACCAGATTATTTCTCCAGTGTGGATGGGGCCTCTTTTTATCTGGATATCCAGACCATTTTGACAATTAACTAAATAGAATAATGGGATGATATGAGTTAGTAGAGACCACAAAGGCCATCCAGGCTATCCTTCTTTCATTAAGGAATATACCATCAAAGCAACCCTGACAGATGCTCATCCAGTCTCTGTTTAAAAACCTTCAAATGAGGAGACTCCACCACACCCCAAAGCAGTGTGTTCCACTGTCGAACAGTTCTTATCATTAAGCACTTTTTCCTAATGTTCAGGTGGAATCTTTTCCTGTAGTCTGAAGCTGATGTTAAGAATCTGTAGTTAAGTGTTTTGCCTTAGATTCTGGAGTTTAGCTTCAAATTTTAGCTCATTAGTAAAACCTTGGGGAGGCTATAGAGTTAATCCTTCTTTCTCCTTTCATCTCTGAAATCAGAGGGTGCCTCCCAGCATTATTGTTGGGATCAATATCAAGGCTTTCATCCCCACTGTTATGTCTGAGCTCTGTTGAATTCCCTATATACAGTGGATGTAAGTGTTCAACATGTGAATGGTGAAAGTCCTGGTTGCATTTTGTAAGTGCCCAAAAACTGGCTATTGAGTTGGATTTAGGTAATGGTTTGTGCTTGCTGCCATATTTCTGCATTTTCAAATATCTACTTCTTTGATAGTCAACATTTACATAAGAAAATTAGACATTCATCAGTTTTGGTTATTTACTGGTACATGCACATTAGAGGTGCTACAAATGTTAATGGATAGAAAGAATATTGAATTAGGCACCTTACAGCATTATCGGTTGAGAAAGAGCTATAGATTATCAGGTTTACCAGCATAATCATTGCTAGTTCTGAAGTAACCTTTTGGTTTAGGTTCTCAGATTATTGTTTGCTGAAATAGCAGAACGGTGTTTTATTCTCTTTTTATGTGTGTGTGCGTGCATGTGTGCACATGCATGTTGAATGATGGAACAACATTCTAACTTTTTCCTCCATCTCTGAACAGAGATGTTTCTGATCTCACTGGCTTTCCAGAAATGTTGGGAGGACGTGTGAAGACTCTGCATCCTGCAGTACATGCTGGTAGGTGAAGGTTAAGAAAATGTTGTGTGTCAAAAAAAATGTATGCAGTTTGTGTGGTGTTGAAGAAGGATTGGCTTCGCTTAAGTTGCAGATAACCTGAAGCCTTTCTTTCATTGAGATGCTAAGCTTGTATCTAGACTATGCCACTTGGCTCCACAGATGGGGGTTCACATCACTGAATCCACATTCCTAGAAAATAATTTCCTCTGTGTAGAAAGCTAGCCCTAACAAACATTCTTTTCCCCTAGATATCCAGTTTATAGTATGTAGAATTAGAGCTAGAATTCAATTCCATTTGGTTACCATTCACCCATTAAGATAGCATGTCTGACCCCTGTTGTGCATTATAGCCCATGATCATTGTTTTCAACTTGCAAAACTTTGCATTAAGTGGGTTTATATCTTAGAAACCTGAAGAAGAGACTGGAATCTTGTTGAGACAATAGCAACATAGTGGTTTTTCACTAAGAAACATATTAAGGACCATGCAATATACATTTAATGGCTATGTGCCACATTTCAAATGTTCAAGAACACTGTTTAGTGGCTTGTATTTATTTTTATTATAAGAAAAAGAGTACACACTGAAGGAATAAGTTGTCTACAGAAAAATATGGTTTTCTGAGAAGCAGCTAGTCATCCAGTTATTCAACACCTTTATAAGTGTCTTTCCCCCCCAAAAAAACCTAGGTGTACTGGCTCGTGACATTCCACAAGATAAAGCTGATATGGCTAAACTCGATTTCAGCCTTGTAAGGTAAAGTCTTTTAACATGTAATAGTGAGTTAATAAATAGTCATGAGATTAACATCAGGCCTTCAGTGGACACTAAGGTTTCTACTCCTCATCATCTGTGTCTCAGCTTCAAAAAGTGATCAGATGTATTTAAGACATCTTATATGAGTTGGGTTCTTTTAGGGGATTTGGGGTGGGGAAGGAGAAGTATAAACACAATAGCAGAAGAGAGTTATGGACTTTATATTCCTGATCACTTTTTTTTTTCTTTTGAAGCAACAGCAAACATACCCTTTTTAAATTTACATAGTAGTGTTTGCATTTCAACATGCAAGTCAACCTTAAACATAAGAGTGCAAAGTTTCAGGGCCATCTCTATGATGGGATTCTGGACAGGAGCCTTTGTCTGTCCCTCCCTTTCTGATATGTTCCTTTGCCCTCTCTCACAACACTCTGTCAACCAAATAAGTTAAACACATGTTATCAATCTGATTTTGGAGCCCATTGTACCCTGGGAAACCCATATAGATAAATACCAGGTGAAAGATAAAGTTCATTTTGAAATCCAGGAAATCCTTTTGTTAACTCTAGATTGGTGGGCAATAATCTTGAGGGGAAATTTTGTTTGTTTGTTTATGTGCCAACCACAGTATGGTTTCCCCCCCCCCCCCCCCAGCTAATTATCTGGCTCATGGCACACTGCTGAAAAAGATATTCCTTGCTAAACCCTCTAAATGTCTTGTTAGATTTTTCACAGTCTGGCCTGATTTGTGATGAATTGCTCTGACTCCCATCCCTGTGGTTTTAATGAGAGAAATGAGCACGTGTTTAGAATTCTTTCTCTGTTAGGATGAGTAAGACCAAACAGTACTTGTATTTGGCTGGACTGTGCCCTTAGTCCTCACTTTTTAGTAATCTGGGAGCAGTGTGGGTCTCCTGCTGGTACTTTTTCTTCCTTTGAACTATGCTCTGTATAGATGAATAGCACTCCTCTTTTGTTGAGCTACCTGAAAGCAACTGTTAAGTGATGACCTGTTCCCATAAGTGGCTTTGCTGAGGCAGTGACTTGGAACTGGCATAAGAGTCTTCCTGCTGTTACAAAGCCTGTGGCCAGGTTGAATTCTGAACCTGCTCACCCTCCTCCCCTCCACTACCCTGGGCCAGTAGAGTAGGGATGAATTCAACTATGGCATCTCATTAGACCTTCATTAAAAAACCCTCTTGCCTCATCACAAACAAATGTATGGCACTGATTTTGATGTTTGGGGGTGGAAGAATGTTCAAACAGTGCTGTCCTGTATAGCTATTCTTTTCAATTAAAAAAAATTCTCTCCTCCTTTTCCTAGAGTTGTAGTTTGCAACCTCTATCCCTTTGTCAAGACTGTCGCATCCCCAAACGTAACTGTTGAAGAAGCGGTGGAACAGATTGACATAGGTGCGTTAAAGAAACCTTTGTTTCTGTGGGCTGTGCCATGTAAATGCACATCAGTTTCATGACAACAACTTGGGGTACCATTTGTTGGTCTTTTATTCAGTGGTGTGGTTTTTCCAGAAAAAATAGGACTGGAAATTTTTCCAAGGTTGTAAATATTGTTACCAGATTTATCATGTTTGATTTGAATATTATATTCATTGGAATATTTGTAATAATATGAAGAGAATAGTATAGTATATTTTCCCCTTCTCTTGTATTTAATGAAAAATTACCACACTTGAAAGAACACATTTTTTAGAACACATACCTAAAAGAGAGCTGTACCTGATATATCTTACATCATCAATTTCACCTTCAGCTTCACTTACTCACTCTCTGCAGTATTTATCAGTTCCATTTCAAGTTGAGAAAAATCTGATTCAGCAGAACTAGTTGAACATTCTGTTTCACTAAAGGATGGATGTGAGCCTTTGGGCACAGGCAACTTATCACATTTTGTCTTGACTGCTTGTGGTTGAGAAGCAAGAGGTTTTGTGAAACAGAAACAAGCAGAGCATTCATTTGCTAGGAAAATAAAGTTTTGCAATGCATCCATTCCCCTGAACACTGGGAGTTTGTCAGAGTTGTGTCCACAGAAGAATAACTACAAGTTCATATCCTATATTTAGCCCACCAAATATGATTGATTGCAGTATAGCAGCCCAAACAACTTTGGATAGATGTGTGTGTTTGTGTAGTGTAGTGTATATACAGTGTAGAAAATTTTCCATAGAAAAATATAGCATTGGAAAATATTCTTTCCACTCCACATTTCTTTCCTTAATGGAAATAAGCTTTCAGAGGTGTGTACATGTTCACCCTTCCTCATCAATGGTGCAAGTGGGAAATCCTGGACAGCCACAATGAAGCTGGAAATACAAAAATAATGGCAAGTTTAAAAATGATTTCCTAACTACATTTGGCCTACAATAGGCAGACGAATATACTATATATAGTCAATCCCATGTATAAATCGAGGGCAGGTTTGAGGGCCAAAAGTATGGATTTTGATATGTGGATAAGTTGAGGGTAAAACCTAGAGTCATGTAACAAAGGATCTAAAGGATGAAGCAAAGGAAAACAATGCCAAAGAACTTATAAAACTCTGGCAGGCACAACTGTTTATGCTCACACTAAAGGCTGAATGGATGAGAGAGTAGAGGCGGGCAAGTGCTTCCAGGACAGATTACACTCTTGCCTTTCACCAGGGGATGGTTCCTTTTTTATACAAGAGTTAAAGTACAGTACTTACATTGACCTGTGGATATGTTGATTCAAGTTTTTTGGGTCAACTTTTTGACTGAAATTTCTAGACTTATACATGAGTATATACAGTAGTTAATTTTTTTAAAAAATGATATCCAAATTACTTTAAGAAGCCAATGCAGAAGTGGTTGCACAATCATTTCAGCTATATACATATATATACAGTGGCCCAGGTGTTTTAGAGTCCAGCTCCTATCAGCCCTAGTCAGTATTGCCACAGTGATGGACACTGCAATCTAAAACATCTGGAGGATACCAGGTAGGGGAAAGCTGTGTAAGTAATGAATGTTGTTGAGTTACTGGAAGCCTGGTAGTTCTGAGGTTTCTAGAATGCCATATAGATAGGAAAGTTGTAATGTTTTCCTGATTTCCCTTAATCATAGGAGGTGTAGCCTTGCTGAGAGCTGCAGCAAAGAACCATGCTCGTGTGACAGTTGTATGTGATCCTGGGGACTATACCACCATAGCAAAAGAAATGAAAGCCTCCAGTAATAAAAATACCACTTTGGAAATGCGCCGCCAGTTGGCTCTCAAGGTATATGGTAATCTCTCGCTGTGCATGGTGCATTTTTGCAACTTTTAAAAGTATCCTGTCTGGTGCTTGAGTTTCAACCCCTCTTTCTTCAGGTCTTTACCCACACTGCTCAGTATGATACAGCCATTTCTGATTACTTCAGGAAGGAGTACAGCAAAGGAGTGTCTCAACTTCCCCTGAGATATGGCATGAATCCACACCAGACACCTGCTCAGCTCTACACTTTGAGGCCTAAACTTCCTCTGTCGGGTAGGGTATGCTTGAAAATTTGTTCTGTCATAATGGATACCATGGAAATACTTGGCCGTGGTGCTTCTGAGTATCCGAAGCAGGGCGTAATTTATGTTGTTTCATCATTTTTGATAATCTTGAGTGGAATGTATCATACCAGTATTGGAGATGGTAAACAGAGTAGCATGCCCATTCGTAGCCAACACATACATAACAAGGATGAAATAGTAACCAAGAACTTCTAGCAGGCCTTTGATCTTTTTGTAATGTCCAGTATAGTGTACTGATATAGTCCACTGTATATAGCACTGTATATAGCAAACCAGGCACTGACTGTGGCACAGATAATGAATTACTTATAACAAAAATAAGAGTAAAACTCAAGAAGAAAACAAAAACAGTGATTATACCAAAATATGATCTAAATAATATCTCAACAGATAACATATGAAACAGATTCGCATTACTAAGCATAATAGACCAAGAACCAGAGGAACTATGGTCTGAAACCAGGGACATAATAAAAGAAGAATGCAGATAGACACTTTCAATAAACAAAAAGAAAGAGAAAAAAACATGAGTGACAGAAAAAACACTACAAGCAATAAAGAAAAGAAGAGAAGAAAAACAAAAGGTAGATAGAAACAAATTAAGAATTATGAATGCAACAGTACAACAGCTTGTGCGGAAAGATAAAGAAAATTACTACAACGACCAATGCAGAGAAATAGAAGACAACAACAAAAAGGGAAGAACAAGAGATCTATTTCACAACATCCAGGAAATTAAAGGAAAATTCAAACCAAGGACTGGGACGATCTGTGACAATAAAAATAACATAATTCAAGACCAGAAAGGAATGAAAAGACGTTGGATGCAATACACAGAAGAATTATACAAAAGAGATGACAAAATGAAGGGCACATGGAATGAAGAGCCACATGAAAATGACCCCCAAATCCTAAAAAGTGAGGTGGAATCAGCAATAAGAGAAATAGCGAAAAACAAATCACCAGGAGCAGATGATATTCCAACTGAACTGCTGCAATCCACATTGACAAAGTCAACTCTAGTGCTAACCAACATATGTCAACAGATATGGAAAACAAAATGATGGCCAACAGATTGGAAGCAATCAATATATATCCCCATCCACAAATAGGGAGGCACGAGAGACTGCAGCAACTATAGGACCATAGCACTGATTTCCCACACAAGCAAAATCATGCTCAAAATTCTGCAACAGAAACGCCAGCCATATATGGAAAGAGAGATTCCAGAGATCAAAGCAGGGTTCAGGAAAGGGGGAGGCACTAGGGACCACATTGCAAACATACGATGGCTAATGGAGTGCACCAGAGAATTCCAAAAGAAAATCAGCATGTTCTTTATAGACTATAGCAAAACCTTTGACCATGCATAGACCATGAAAGGCTATGAAACACCCTTAAAGACATGGGAGTGCCAACACATCTGATAGTTCGGATGAGGAATCTGTCAGGACAAGAGGCTACTGTCACAACAGAACACGGAGAAACAGGATAGTTCCAGATTGGTAGAGGGATCAGACAAGGCTGCATCCTTTCATCCGATCTGTTCAACTTGTATGCAGAACATATTATAAGAAAAGCATACATGGACACAGAAGAAGGAGGAGTGAAAATAGGAGGAAGGAATATCAACAATCTAAGATATGCAGATGACACCATAATACTAGCAGAAAATCTCACAGACCTAGAACACCTACTAAGGAAGATCAAAGAAGAAAGTGCAAAGGCAGGCTTAATACTGAACATAAAAAAACCAAAAATAATGACCACCAAGGACCTTCACAAGTTCATCCTAGACAGTGAGGAAATAGAAATAGTAAAAGAATTCCCATACCTGGGATCAAACATTGATAGAAATTGGGAATGCTGTCAGGAAATCAGAAGAAGACTAAGAATGGGGAGG
Source organism: Phrynosoma blainvillii (assembly GCA_026167975.1). Classification (NCBI taxonomy): domain Eukaryota; kingdom Metazoa; phylum Chordata; class Lepidosauria; order Squamata; family Phrynosomatidae; genus Phrynosoma; species Phrynosoma blainvillii. The sequence goes on along the minus strand of JANUYF010000001.1, from coordinate 224,033,331 downwards.
GTAGCTATGAAAGAACTGGAAAAGATTCTAAAATGCAAAGATATACAACTGAGCACAAAAGTTAGAATCATGCAAGCCATTGTATTCCCTATTACCATGTATGGATGTGAGGGCTGGACAGTTAAGAAAGATAATAGGGAAAAAATCAGTTCATTTGAGATGAGGTGCTGGAGAAGAGTGCTGAGGATCCCATGGACAGCCAAAAGGACAAACAAGTGGGTTCTAGAGCAGATCAAACTGGAACCCCCCCTGGAAGCCAAGATGACCAAACTGAGACTGTCTTACTTTGGATATATCATGGGAAGAGGGGACTCTGGAAAAAACAATAATGCCAGGGAAGTTGGAGAGAAGTAGGAAGAGAGGAAGGCCAAATGCTTGATGAATCAACTCTATTAAGAAAGTCACAGTTATTAAGGGATTGCAGGATTTTAGCAAAGCAGTGGAGGACAGGGGGTCTTGGAGATGAGTCAAGATCAACTCTAGGGAGTTAACAAAACAAACAATAGAGTGCTGGGCTTTTATTTGTTTTTTAATGGTTTATATTTTTAACTGATTTTTAATTTTATGATGATTTAATTGCTTTTTAACTATTCTGTGCTGTCATTTTTCACTATGCTGATTTTAATTGTTTTAAGCTTCCTTGAGCCCAAATTGGGGGGAGGGAGGAAATTGGATATAAAAAATAATAATGATAAAAATAATAATTGTTGATTCATGTCTCAGTCATATAGGCATTGCATTTCACTAGCACTCAGTAGTTCTGGCATACTTGCCAGAATGTTGGACTTTGATTGGGAGGGCGTGAATTCCAGTCCCCTCTCAGCAGCCAAGTTTGTTCAATGACTTTGATTCAGTCACTCTATCTCACTGCATTGTGAACTTCTTTTAAAGATTAAAAGAGGAAGCCTGCCCTGAGTTCCTTGCAGAAAATTTCACAGCTTTCTCACAGACTTCATTTGGGCACTTCTCCCCTTGTTCTGTGTTTTCCCATATTGTTAGCTTGCTGCACATCTTGGGAGTCCCAACAGTGTTAGCTTCTCATTTTTTAAGAGTTTATGTTGTGATACATTTTTGCAAGTAAATTTGCCATCTGGGACAGAATGCCTTTGTTCCATAACTTGATTTTTCCCTACATCTTCTCTGCCTCCTTTCTATTCACGTACTACCTGTTCCTAACCAGAACCCATGTTTTTCAGACCCTTAGGCCTAAATCTAGTTGTTACTCCCAGCTGGAGTAAATCTATTCAATGGGATTTCCATAACTGTTGATTCATCAGTTGATTCAGTGGGTCTACCCTCATGGGGATTAGATATTGGATTGGGTTATTCAGGCTTTAAACTGGAAATAATAAAAAAATGCTTATTCCATATATATTGAGTCATATTCTGACCTTCATTACTAAACACATGAAAGGATCCATGAAAACTCATGGAATTAGCTTTGTCCCCCTGATGACATTGCATGGGCCAACGATGTTTCCTAGAAAGTGTATGACCAGAACAAGTCTGAAGGAAGCTACATTTATATACATAGGGCTTCTTCCAGGGAGATGTAGCCATGGAGGTGGAAAGGTCAGCAATATAAGAGAAGAATTGTCAAGGGATTGGGTTTTGTCCTGTGCATTCTGTCTGGCCCTTTCATGTGTCTTGTTCCAGTAGGTACTGAATACGTGGGTAGGAGGGTGCAGAATTTAAATTTAGTATGTCATAGTAGTAGGTCACATAAACTGCTTCAAAACTTTGAACCCAAATTTTCTGCCCCATATGATATAGCACTTCTTATGCTAAACATTTAAAAAGTCACTTTTCTTCCCCCCCCCCCCCCCCCCCGCTTAGCACTGAGAGAGTTAAAAGGAAAGAGATGTACATGTTCCCATAACACTGAGTTCTGAAACTGAGAATAACTGAACTGATCGGTAAATGTAATTTATAGCTTGACTGTTGAGGCTCCCCACAGAATAGTCTTCATGAGTGAATGGGCTTTTCTCATCTGCCTGCAGTGTTGAATGGTTCCCCAGGGTTTATAAACCTTTGTGATGCTCTAAATGCCTGGCAGTTGGTCATGGAGCTCAAGCAAGCATTGGGTATTCCAGCCGCAACCTCCTTCAAGCATGTCAGTCCAGCTGGTAAGATGACACTTTCAACTTCTGCTCTGTCTTATTTATGTGGCAATGCATTCTCCTGTTGCTTATTGGGCTGTCTATAAAAGGTGCTGCATTCTTTGCATGCATCTGTCAAGATGTACCCGGGGAGGGATGCACAACTCCAGATGATCTGGAGGGCATTTTTCGCCTCTCTTAGACCTTGCATTGGCTGAATCAGCTTCTGGCAAGAAGTGATCGGCAGCTGACATTACCATCTTTAAAAGGGCATTTTTGTTCTAATTTTTGCTAAAATACAGCATAGAGGCATGCACACTGGGAGCATGATTCACTCTTTTTAAAACAAAAAAGTGCGATGGGGGGGAGGACATTCAGGGGGACTGCAGATGGGCGGCTCTAGGCCGCCCCGGGAAGCAGAGGATCAGGGCTGCGGGTACTGCACGCCATGGCCCCGATCCTCCTTTTTGCCACCCTGAAAAGGTGCTCCTTTCAGGGGTGGCAAAAGGGCGCCCTAAGAGCTGGCACGCGGCTCTTTTTTGCCTCTTCCGGTGCAGCGTGTCAGGACGCTGCGGCATCAGGACACCTTGGGCTGGGGTTGGGGGGGGGCAGCATGCAGCGGCCCCTCTTCATCTCTACCTCCAGGCCGGCCCTTTGGGCCACTCTGCAGAGGCCCTCAGACTGCAAAACTGTCCTTGGGGGTTAACATGTTTCCCACCCTTGTATTAATACCTTCTTTAGTGGAAAGTGACAAAGTCATTACCTGCAGAGTTGTTACACCTGACTCTGTTTTGGAGAACAGTTGATAGGCAAGACTCAGCAATGGTTTTTACCAGTGTATGAATGGCCTGCAAAAATAATGCCACGTCTTGTTAAGTGAGGCATGGGCAAAGAGTGAGATAGGCTCTAGAGCCATTTTTGTGGACCTCATGGACTTCTCAGGAGGGGTCAGTTAAACCCTTTACAGAGTGTGGTAGGTATTTTCATCATTTAAAAAAAAAATTCCCTGGATCATTTTAAGGCCCAGGAGAGACCTTTTTTAAAAAGGTCAGGCAGTGACTTCCCTATCATTTCCTGTTGTAAAAAGGTGTCTCCTGTGCCTAAAATAGTCTGTTGTGAAAATGCCACCACTCACCTCAGACAGCATTTGGTGGCAATAAAATTATTTTGTTTTTCCATGGGATGGGTTCAACTGTGGATGTGTCTCCTGAGGTCCTCCAAAGTGTATGCTGAGGGACCTCCTCCAGACTACTGGTGAGTGATGGAGGTTTTTAACACTCTGCTTCTTGCCTTTGCTTGTTTTGCCCCCCAGGTGCGGCTGTTGGCGTTTCCCTCACTGAAGAAGAAGCTCAAGTCTGTATGGTGCATGACTTGCAGCACACCCTGACACCCCTGGCAGCAGCCTATGCAAGGGCAAGAGGTGAATTTTCAAAACTAGGTTGCCTCCACTCCATAAGTATTATTGCCCTCCGTAGAACTCTTGTCCATATATGTTTCGACACCCATATCTGTAGGGGATACATTCCCAGACTTACCACAGATAGTGAAAACCATAGATAATTGTGAACACTATATCTTTGTTGGAGAATGATCACAGAGTCGCTTTGGGACTCTAAACCTTTTTTTGGGATGCGGGAAAGAGAAATCATGGTTATCTCATGGATATGGTAGTCAGACTATAATGACAATAGTAACGAGTATTGACCAAATTGTAGGAAATTTCCAAGAACTTATGACATTTCCTCACATTTTTCTTTGGGGCAGACCATTCCCTGGGGAAAATTTCTTACTGATCAGTTCATTTTATAAATACATATTGAGTCTCCATTATCTAGAATTCCAAAATTTGAAATACTACAAAAACCAAAATATTTTCATAGGTGGCTGAGATAGCAACACCTTTGCATTAAAAATATTGTGCAAAATTACCTTCAGGCAATATGTATAAGGTGTATATGAAACAAAAATGAATTTTATGTTTAGACTTGGGTCCCATCCCTAACATGTATGTATATGCAAATACAGGTATTCCAAAAGCCAGACATCTCAGAGAAGGGATAGTCAACCTGTACCAGTCATCCTGGAATAGTTGATGGGGGTTCATCATATTAAGCAGTTTCTTTATAATACTTGTCAAGTAACAAATGGGGAAAAAATGGCATAATGTTTTATTAGTCAGTGATATTCAATAGTGGTGGTCCCTGGACTGGTGTCTGTCTTCAAGCCATTGTCTGCTGGTGCCAGGAGAGTTTCCAGGAAAAAATGAAACAATTGTACCCAATGGACATAAATATGCTGCCAGTCTCTGGCATATTGGATCAAAACTGTTACTGGTTCTGCACATCAGATAGCTGAAAAAGCACTGTAATACAGTACAGTATAGTGTAGTATAATATAATGGACTCAACTTTAGTGGCTGCAGGTTTTTTTAACTTAGCTTGATTCACACAAATAAGTGAAGTCACAGTTCCTGCTGCAGGGCAACCGCTTGCTCTTTCAGAAAGCAATCTGTTTAATACAGCAGCTCAACAGACAGATTTGTTGACTATTTGTTCACCACCATGCTGTGGAAAACAGCCTTAGAGAAACTGTAAGGATGGCCAGTCCTGCCAACCAAGCTGCTGCATGCAATATCTTGCCTCCTAGGGCAGCCTTTGCACTTCTTCATTTAAAGCAGCTGCTGTAGTAGGCTGGACCTTGAGTAAAAACCCTGCAAATCCCAGATGGCTTTAGTCTTACATCTGGAAATGAGCTGCATTGAACACTGTCAGTCTTGGCATCTGAATAAATACATCTGGGATTGGGCTGTACATGAAGATTCTGGCATAATGTGGAGGCTTAACTAGAGAAGTAACCTGGTGCAAAATATTACATTTTTCCAGGTGCTGATAGAATGTCATCTTTTGGTGATTTCATTGCTCTCTCAGATATCTGTGATGTCCCTACAGCAAAGATCATTTCCAGAGAGGTCAGTTTCTGTGGCATTCTTTACTGTGGCAGTAAATGCAGATGGAGCTGGTGTTATCAATGCATGACTAGAGGGTGGATAGGGATAAGGCAACAGTTTTGTCAGCAACTATTGTTTCCAACTTATGGAGACCTGAAGGCAAATCTTTCATGGGGTTTCCTTGGCAATATTTGTTCAGAGGGGTTTTACCATTGCCTTCCTCTGAAAGAATGTGACTTGCCCAAGGTTCAATGGCTGAGTGCAGTTCTTGAGAGTCAGCCTAGATTTTGAAGAGCATGGAAAAACCAGGCATGATGTTCTTCAGTAGTTCAAAACAGGGCAACAGTTCAAGGGAAGAAGCAATTTTTAAAGTTCATTGTCATTTGGAATTCTTTTGGTCAGGACCTAAGCATGCTAGACCTCAAATTCCACTCCCAACAGAGTTGCTTTCATAGACATTTGCAGTTCAGTATATTATATATTGCCCCTCCTTTCTTCACAGTTCTGAAATAACTGGTGGATGTCAATTTTCTCTCTTTAAGCTACTGAGGACATAATTATACACTTCATCACAAACCTCTGGCTGTGTGTCCGCCTATGGACTCTGATGAGTTGATAACACAGCATCTGATTAAACAGATGAGATGGAACTGGCTGGGGACTGGAAAAGCAGAGAGAACAACATCAGTGTTTATGCCTAATAATGTGTAATTCTCAGAGAATAAATACAAGTTGCATATTTTTTTCCTTTAAAAACACTGATATAACTAGGCCTGGAAGCATAGGATTACAAAATGCTCGAATAACATTTGTGTCCATTTGTGACTGCATGTGTGCAGTCATTCATTTGATATGATTTATTTGATCTATATCCCACCATTCTCCCAATATGGGATCCAAGGTGGGTGAATCAATGTAAATTTATTATTAAGAGACACCCCCAAGGGCTAAAAGTCATTGGATTATATTGTTCACTCAGGTTGAGTTTTTGTTCAATTTCTTTTAAAAGCAGGAAATCTAGCACTTCTGTTGTTTTCTGGTTCTGTCTCTACTGAGTCACATATTTACCAACTCACCAAAAAATAGATCATGGCCTGAATTCTAGTATTGGTTCCCGCTGGAGTAAGCTCATTCAATCAGCGGGACCTACCTATGTGTTAATTCACCATTCAACAGTTGATTAATTGGATCTACTCAGGTTCGGAATAATCAATTGGATTCAGGTCAGTAACTTGCAAAATGAGTTCTTCTAGAACCTCAGTGTAAGTTCTTCTTGGATTTGGACATCTGTGATCAGAAGTTGGACCTGCAGCCAAATATTGCCCTTTTCCAGGATACTCCCTTATACTTTCTCCCTGATATCTAGGTTTCCATCCCTCCAACAGCCATTCTGTATTCCATATCAATTGAGCATGTTCAAGTGTTCCAGATTCCTCCACCTGCCTACTACAGTTGGTTTGTGTGTATGTTTCTGCAGAAACCTAGGAGTTCATTCAAGCCTGCAACTACCAGCATTGATGTGTTGGCTTGGCTACATAAACATTGGCTCGTAGAAAACTGAAGTTTGTACAACTTCATAAAAATGCTATTTTATTGGTTTTGGTCAGCATAATCCTATTTGTGCATGCAGGTATCTGATGGGGTTGTGGCTCCAGGATATGATGAAGAAGCCCTCAAAATCCTATCCAAAAAGAAAAACGGAAGCTACTGTGTTCTCCAGGTTAGTGTTTGGACTGCTCCAAGGCATTTGAGGAGGATGGGATTTGAAGGTGCCTTATCTCTTTCCTGCCTCACCTGCTCTAAACCCTTTATTTACTAACATTGCCACTTTCTGCATCAATTTGCTTTTAAGAAGTGATAAGTGAAAGTAAATGAAAATATGTATCTCTTCAAGTTGCATATAAGGCTATAAAAATAGAGTCTCCAACTTAATAGCATAACTCCAAGTGAATTTGGATAGCCTGAGCCCAGGTTGTAGCATGCTTACTGTTTATCTTGCAAACTTGTCTTCATCATTATGATGATGGAATAAAATCCTTTGATGTGCCATAATGAAAGTTTAAACATGGAACAATATGTTGTCTTGGTTACCAGGAAAACTTGACAAGCATGCCTATCATTCAGAGGGCCATGTATGTAACCCTGGCATACGCACCTGAATTTCCACCTCAGTAGCTGTACCCAAAGAACTCCAGATCTGTTTCTTGAAATTTTGCCACATTTAAAAAGCTGCTTAGGATTTTAACGGCTTCTCATGCACCCATGTTATTTTCCCCATTTCCATTTGAAAAGAAGCTTTTGTTTCAAAACAACCCCTTTCCCGTTGCAAGTCTTCAGTAGCAATTTGTACACAGATGAAACAGCTGCATCGGTCAATGTAGGATTTTCCCTCCCTCTTCTTTAGAAATTGTAAGCCTTTTGGAGGGAGCGGACTTCATGTATCCAGAATAAATTGGTATTTCACACCCCATTGCTCCTAGTCCATATCTGTCTGCCTGTGTTCATCGGTTTTGTCTCAGAATTGTTTCTCACTTCGTCTTTTCAGCTGAGTCCTCTTATCTTGCTCCAGTAGTGGCTCATGGACTGAGAGCAAGGGGTTGCATCCCCCAAAAACAATGGGGGGGGGAGTACTCCACATACCTTCCTGTAGCTTGGTCTCTGTGCAACAACTCCCACAGATTTATGTTTTGGGGAAGGAATGATTAAACAGTGGCTGCTTATAAAACGCTAAGCAAAAATGAATAAACTAAGCATAGAACAAACTAATTTTGCACTCAGATTCAGCAAAGACGTAGCATGCAGGTAGGTTTGCTACATTACACAAGCTGTAATTTGCATGCTGGGAAAACTCAATGTCTCTTTAGTCATAAGTATGCATTTTGTGCAGTTTATTTCCTTGCAAGTGTGTTTTAAATTATAGCCTTAGTCAGATTATATTATGCAAGAGAGAGAAAGAGGGAGAGAAAAAATGGTTTGTAACTATATTACCTAAATAAATGTTGAGCCTCTCAAGCACAGAAGCTTCAGCAGATGCTCCTGGTATGTTAGGAGTTTTAAATTCTGGGCCTGATTTTTCTTGGAATCATGGGATCCATATTCCCTCTCTGGTAAGCCTCTGCCACCCATTTGCTTTAAATTAAAAAGAATGCCACAGTAAAGCAATGTAAAATAAAATAATGGCGGGAGAAGAGCTCCATTAGGCTTTCCTAGGCTTGAAACTATTTTCCTCCTTTTAGATGGACCCAACTTATGAGCCAGATGAAACTGAAGTCCGTACTCTCTTTGGATTGCATCTGATGCAGAAGAGGAATGATGGCGTAATTGACCGATTGCTGTTCAAGAACATTGTTACAAAAAATAAAAATGTGAGTAAGGGAAAGGGATGCCTTGATAACAGAGCTATGTGCAAGTGCTACTTTCAGGAAAAGAAATTGAGAAAGAAGTAGAGAAAAATACTAAGGGTCCAGTCCAGTGGTGTGAAGGAGAGGGCTATAGCTCACTGACAAGGCATATGCCTCACATGCAAAGTGTTGCAGATTCAGTTCTGTGGCATCACTGATCAATTAGAATATAAAATCATAGAATCATAGAGTTGGAAGAGACCACAAGGGCCATCCAATCCAACCCCCTGCCATGCAGGAACTCAAAATCAAAGCATTCCCGACAGATGGCCATCCAGCCTCTGTTTAAAGACTCCAAAGAAGGAGAGACTACCACTCTCTGAAGGAGTGTGTTGCACTGTCGAACAGCTCTCACTGTCAGGAAGTTCCTCCTAATGTTGAGGTGGAATCTCTTTTCCTGCAGCTTGCATCCATTGTTCTGGGTCCTATTCTCTGGAGCAGCAGAAAACAAGCTAGCTCCCTCCTCAATGTGACATCCCTTCAAATATTTAAAGAGAGCTATCATATCCCCTCTTAACCATCTCTTCTCCAGGCTAAACGTACCCAGTTCCCTAAGCCAGACCCTTCACCATTTTAGTCGCCCTCATCTGGACACGCTCCAGTTTTTCAATATCCTTTTTGAATTGTGGTGCCCAGAACTGGACACAGTATTCCAGGTGGGGCCTGACCAAAGCAGAATACAGTGGCACTATTACTTCCCTTGATCTAAATACTATACTTCTATTAATGCAGCCTAAAATTGCATTGGCCTTTTTAGCTGCCACATCACACTGTTGACTCATGTTCAACTTGTGGTCCAATATGACTCCTAGATCCCTTTCACACGTAGCCTCGTTAACCCATTTTATATCTATGCATTTCATTTTTTTGCCCTAAGTGCAGTACCTTACGTTTCTCCATGTTGAAATTCATTTTGTTAGCTTTGGCCCAGCTTTCTAATCTATTAAGGTCATTTTGGATTTTCATCCTGTCCTCTGGGGTATTAGCTAGTCCCCCTAATTTGTTGTCATCTGCAACTTTGGTAAGCATGCCCCCTATTCTTTCATCCAAGTCATTGATAAAGACGTTGAATAGCACTGGGCCCAGGACAGAACCCTGTGGCACCCCACTGGTCACTTCTCTCCAGCATGAAGAGGAGCCATTGCTGAACACCCTTTGGGTTCGGTCAGTCAACCATTTACTAATCCACCTAACAGCTATATTGTCTAGCCCACATTTTATTATCTTGTTTGCAAGAATATCATGAGGGACCTTGTCAAAAGCCTTACTGAAATCAAGATATGCTATGTCTATCGCATTCCCTTCATCTAGCAAGCTGGTAATTTTATCAAAAAAAGAGATCAGATTAGTCTGGCATAACTTGTTTTTGAGAAACCCATGTTGACTTTTAGTGATTATGGCATCCCCTTCTAAATGTTCACAGACTCTCTGTTTAATGAACTGATCTAGAATCTTTCCCAGTATCGATGTCAGACTAACTTCTCTGCTATGGCACCCCTGTTATGGAATACTCTATCCTTGGAGGCCCAATTGGTGCCAATCAGCACCAAATGAAAACATGGTTGTTTACCAAACCTTTGGCAGACCCAACTGGTTTTATACAGATCTGCACATGTCCATGGTTTTGAATTTATAGAATCATAATTTAACCTGTATTTTTAACTTGTAAAAACTCTTGAATGATTGTTTATCTTTTAAAAATTGTTTTATCAATCATATTTTAAATTGATTGTGTAGATTTTATTGTACACCACCCTGAGATCTTTAGACAGAGGACAGAATATAAAAGTACAATCTGTGCTAGAAGGCACAGAAAAGCAACAAGCATAAAATCAAATGCCAAAAAAGGAGATGAAAAGGAAATGAAAATTGCAACTTAAAAGACATGATTAAAAGTAAAAGGTGTTTACATCTGTCTGTTGTAACTAGTTATCATAAACTCATTAAAATGGTGCCAGGCATTAGATTACAAAGATGTCCACAAATCCTTGCAGACATGACTAGATGTGTGCATGGAAATAACACCAGAGAATGAAGTACCTGCTCTGAAGATAGGAAGCATATTGGTAAACAAAGTAATCAAAGTAGCAAGTAGTGTACAGGAATTGGAAACTAATATTTATACTCTCCATTTTGGTCCAAATGGTTAAATTCATAAAAGGTGAGAGCTCAGTTACATGGATGCAAATGGAAAGAAACATATTACCAAAACATTATGAGGCAGAAATATTATCAGGTAAAGTTTTTTTAAAAAAAAACAAACCTACAAGACAATTGCAAACCTATTTACAGAGGGAATGTTCAGCCGCTTTGAATCCAATTTTTTTTGGGGGGGGAATCGGATACAAATAAATATAATAATACATGGTTTAGATACATTTTTTTTAGCATCAACTCCATCACCCCTTTGTCCTTAGAACATCACTTTTTAAAACAGAAAGACAAATATAATCAATTTAGGGTGTGGAAAGAGAAAGGAATATATGAAATAAATTATTTATATTTGAATGGTAAACTGTACAATCAGAACAACTTAAAAATAGACTTAAACCAATTCATCCATTGTACTCCCCACTAATGTGAATAAATTTAATTTATTTTGCTTTCAGCAAAATTAAATAGAACAGAAACACACACACATGGAGAACTTTAACTTTTTTTGAAATGTATTGTAATGACCGCATAAACAAAAAGATAAACTTCAAAGCTATATAAAATACTACAAGAGGCAAAATTTGGTTAATCTAAAGGGATGAAAGTCATTTGGGAGTCTGATTAAGGGATAAAAATAACAGAAAAACAATAGAACAATTTGGAAAATGCCACCCTATAAATAGAGAAAATGCATTAAAATTATTCATATATGGTATTACTATCTACTCCTGGGAGCTCTGGTGCTACAGTTGTTAAATGCCAGTACTCCAGTACAAGGTTGTGAGTTCAATTCCAGGGGCTCCAAAGTTGATTCAGCCTTCCATCCCTTTGTAGGTTGGTTAAATTAATACCTGGCTTGTTGGGGGCAATTGGCCCACAGATTGTAAACTGCTTAGATCGTGCTTAGTTCATTATGAAGCAGTATAGAAATGTACATGCTACTGCTACTCAAACTCTACAAGATTAATAACAAAGTATCAAAGCTATGTTGGAGATGTTGTAGCAAAACAGGTAATTAGAATCTTATGCAGTTTGTCCCAAAATATGTACATATTGGGAAGGCATATTAGGATTAATAAGTCAAATGTTGGACTAAAAAAATCCACTAGTATTAATTTCTTTATTAGAAAGTGAAACTTGTTAAGTAAAGGTTTTACAGCATTTAGGTTAATTGCTGCAAGTCTAGAAATAGCTAAGGCATGGGAAACATTGGAAAATCTTTCAATGCAAAAGTGATTTGATTGGATATGGTCAATAACACCTTCAGAAAAATTAACATACAAAGTAAGAGTAGCAAGATGGGTCAGAAAAGGAGATCTACTTAAAGGCCATTTATTGCATATTACTTAAGGCAATACTGTATGTAAACCTTTGGATCAGGAGAGTTTTGGAAAAACAAGTACTAAAGATTATAATTAATATTATTTGGAAGACGATTCATATGTATGGAGATTGATAGCAATAAAGTTCATGGCTTCATGATTTGAGGAGGGGAGGGCAGGAGGGAGAGATATAGGGGAAATAAAAAGTTAAATTAAGATATCTATTTAGGGAGAAGGAGCTATTGTATGTCTCAGGATTACAATTGTTGTTTAAAAAAATTAAAAATAGCAAGTAGATGTCCGCTTTAAGAAGAGCTCACTTTTGTTTAGAAAGTCCGTAAAGGTCTACAACAGATGTTTAAGGTAATTTTCAAGACGTTCATGCATATATCTTGAATAATGTTCTCTTGAGTAAGACCAGGGTACAGTGGGGGCTTCATCTTTGTGTGCGGATGAAGCCAATTTCCAAGGTTTATGGAACCGCTTTACTTTAAGGGGGCCCTTCCTGATGACCTTTTTCTTGTTATTTCAGCTTCCTGAGCCAGCTATCCGGGATCTGATTGTTGCTAGCGTTGCTGTGAAATATACTCAGTCTAATTCTGTTTGCTATGCCAAGAATGGACAGGTAAATGAATGGGGATCTTCAGAGGAGGTTTACCTATTTGCTTTTCAGCTGATGTCAGTTTGTCAGATTGGCTGCTGTGAATCAAATATAAGATTTCTCTGTCTTTGGTTTTTCCCCCTACCACTTTGCTTTTCCTGGCTCAGAAATACCATCATTTTCTTTGTGTGTCCAGTCTACTCCTATTTGTATAGCACAGAGGAAAAAGATAGGCATGCACTGTAAAGGTGGCTGAATACACATTCTCTACCCTGAGAAAAAGTGTGTTTGCAAACCTGTTTCAAAATGCTTAGGAAATCATATTTTCATCCAGAATCTGTATGGATGCAGCTTTTTAACTTCTTCTCTCCATTTGGCATTGACATATTGCCAGTTCCCTGTTCTCTTCTGAAGCAAAGGCTTTTTTGGACTGGACTTGCTGCTCCTCTCACTGTTAAACATGTCATGCAGTACTTCCCATAATTTTCCATGTTCATGGCATACCTTTTCTGCAGAGTGCCCTTTTCTGTACTTCACCTCATTTCTAAGTAAGTATGTTGATCGATAAGCCTTCTTGAGACTCTGGAGTCTGTGGAATGTCTTCTCTTTTGTGTTGGACAGAATTGTCAGGAATAAGTCACTGATGAAACAGTTCATCTATGTGTGCAACAAAACTACTGTGTGGGGGCTAAATAACCTGGGCTATTGTGCCATAAATCTCCACATACTTACCTACATACCTTTAAAGTGCTATGAGAGAGGGTAAAAGAGAATTCTGTAAGAGACAAAAAAAACATATTCTTTCCTGCTACTCTTTGAAACAGCTCAGGTTGGTGTTCACGGTTCCCACAGACTATCAATATAAATATCTAAATTGAGAGATTGACCAAATGTGTTATGGGTGAACAGGGTTCTCCCCTATCCTAGCCAACACTATTTGCTACACAACACAGCGTCTGCTGAGAGTTAGAAAACAAGTGAGTTCTCACAGTGTGGGCAACATGTGTGCACAAATGTGTGATGGCAGTTGTAGTTTAACAACATTTGGTGGGGGGGGGGAGGTTTCACTTTCCTCACACAGTTATCTTTCCTCACTATTCACTAATTTGTTGCTGGTTGTTCAAAAATCTAAGATTGTCTCCCTACCTTAAAACATGAAAGAAAATAGAGCATGTATTACCTTGTACAGTATGTGGTTACAGTATACCAACTTCTCATTTTAAAACAGTACAGTCTCCAAAAGTTCAAGTCAGCATATCTGCTGGACCCCTTTCAAATTGGCTTTTCCTAGTCCTTTGCTCAGCCTGCTTATGTTGGGTTCTTGGGTATCATTACTTTCAAAGCTATTTTTCCTGGTACAAAGCTGTCTGGATTCAGTAAGGGGCTAGATGACAGTCAGGAAGCTGAATCTTAATACTGGCAAGATGAAGGCAAGTTTATATGTTGGTAGTTCCCATCTCTAGCCAGATATTCTGAATGGAGTTTCACTCATGTTGAAAGGGCAGATATACAGCCTGGAGTTGCTCAGTCCATCACTGTTACTTGAGAACCAAATGGTCTTCTGTGGTTTGGGCCAGTTTTTTCCTGTTTTGCTGCAGCTTTTCCTGCGTAGCTATACTCTGGCTATGGCAATCCAGATTATGGGCTGCAATTGTACCAAAACTATTGTATCACCCTCCAAGTTGGACTACTGTAATGTGTTTTACATTGTGCTCCACTTGAAAATGGGCAGGAAGAAGAATTTAGCTGCTAGAAATCTAGCTTGTTTGCTATATATCAGTTCTAAAGAACTATTAATTTATATGCAAGCCAAATCAAGGTATTGGTCCTTATCTTTAATGTACTACTTGGCTTAAGGCATGCTTCATGCTGTATCAGCCTGCCCATACCTTAAGATTTATCAGAGGAGGACCTTCTCTCTGTGTACTTGATAACAAAGATGTGCTTATCTACAAAACAGGGGGAGGGGGGCCAGTCCTCTTTGCAGTGACAGCTAATCTTTGCAATGCTTGGCAAGATGTTGTGAAGGTCCTGGCAAGATGAGACGCTTGCCAGATACTTACACTTTGTAATTTCAGTGCCTTTCCAAATGCTTTTTTTTATTGACACAGATGTGTGTTTTTAAAAAAAGTGATATTTAAATTTGTATTTTTTTAATACTAGGTGGTACAGTATAGTAGCACACTACTATAATTTTAAACTGATTTTTATGGTTTGTGTTTATATTTTAAGTTGTTTGGTTTTATTATGTTTTTATACTTTGTTTGCATTACCCTAAAATCTTGTTTGGAAATAACGATAGTGCAGGCCCTTTCTAAAACTCCTCATTTCCTTAGCAAATGTAATGCTGGAAGCTGATTTGATTTTTCTTATTCCAAACTTCACTAAAGTTCAGCTCTTCTTGAACGAATCTCATTCCTAGCATAGTTTCCTTGAGTAATTCTTTTATCTCTACTTGCCATCTCACTTGCTCAATTCAATCGACTCCCTTCAATTTGTATGTGAGAAATATAATCTGGGAGGCTTGCCTCCTTTGCGGAAATTATTAAATTGAGGCTTTTCAGCATGAGAATACAAAATATTTTGAAAAGAGACAAGGGCAAGCTTTTAGTGTCCATGCAGCCTGATCTCATGTATATTTGGTGCGGCAGTAAGTGAGGATCACCAATTTATGTGCACAGAATGGAAACCTTAATGGTGCGTTGTTTTAATTTGATTCTCCTGCCTTTGGGTTTAAAATACGTTAAGGAACCCTGTAAAGATATATCTTTACAGCTGTTCAATCTTAACAGGTCTGCCCATGTACATGCTGTCCCCACAAACGTAATAAAATACATCTCCTTTCAAGAAAAATGTTGAGCTCCTTAATTTCCTCTTCCTCCTTGACTTTTTCTGTGCGGCAGCTGTCTGATCAGCCTCCAGGATCTTTGGCAGAGGTAGATGCATTTGCTATTGTAAACTGCTAATAAATGAAAGTACCATCTGTGATGCTGTGAAAGTCAAGTCTTCAGTCTGGTTCAAGTAAACGTAAGAATCTAGTTGGCTATTAGGGCAAATAACGCACATCTTTATGCTGTTTGCATGCTTGGCCTCACTCAGTCTTATTCACTATTGCTGGTAAATTTTGTTTGTTTTCCTCTGGATATTATCTCTCTCTCTCAATCCTGGCAGTTTTTACAACTTGTTAACATGAATATTTTTCTCCGAGTCAAAACCTTTTTAATTCATTTGTGTGCTCGAAGGGTGAGAAGCAGTTGGAAAAACAAGGAAAATAATGATTTAGGATTCTTATCTTGCTCATGTTTCTTCTTCAGTAAATGATTGAGCTGTTTATGCAATCATTGTTTCAGTTGATGCACATGGGGGCAGCCTTCTGTTGCAGCACTGAACGCATCCCAAGGGAGACGACTAGAACACACTGAGATTCTTTGCCACTATAAACGAGCCCATTTTAATCTGAAATGACATATCTCAGTTGGTTGCTTCTGGTACTTGTCTGGTATATAGTTGGCAATATAAATATTTAGTAGCTTTAAGCATTGTGAATATTCCCAGACTCAGACCTGCACCCAGAATAAGCAAAGAGAACACGTATGGCGCTCTTTTATACTACACAGTTATAGTGCTATGATTCTACTTTCGCTGCCACGGTTGCCTCCTGGGGACTGTAGTTGAGTCAGAGGCATCAGAGGATTCTCTGGCTGAGGATTCCAAAGACTCCTCTCTAAAATATCAATCCCAGGATCCCATAGAATGTTTTCATGGTAGTTAAATTGGAATCGTAATAGTATAACTGTGTAGTGTGAAAGACCCTATGATTGGGTTTTGATCTGCTTTTATTTGATAGCAGTGGGAATGCCTTGTTTTCTTTCTGGACTCATTAGGGACTTATCTTACAATTGTGCATCTCAGGACACTGAATGACAGAGATGCTCATTGTTTAGACTAGTGGCTCCCAGGAGAGGATTCTAAATTCCTCAGCAAACTACAAATGCCCAGGATTCAAGGATCTATGATGGTTAAAAATGGCATCGTACTGCTTTATAGTCAGTCCTCCATATCCATGGATTTTTTTATCCACAGATTCAACCATCCATGGCTTGAAGAAAAAAAATGTAAATCCCAATAATCAAGTCTTAATTTTGCTATTTTATATAAGGGACACTATTTTATTATGCCATTGCATTTAATGGGACTTGAGTAGCATGGATTTTGGTATCCACAGGGGGGCCTGGAACCAAACCCCAGCAGATACCAAAGTCCCACTGTGTTTGTGATACATCCCAAACTAGCATTTTGGAGAGGCTTTCTTTGTCCCAAATCTGCTTGCTAACAAGGCATTTGGGGAATGAGGCACCTTGTTTGAAAGGGGAAGGAAATTTCACTGTTAAAGGTAAAATGACATTTTCTCATGGTGGTGGGAAAGCAAGAGAGCTTTGGTAGACCATAAAACTGGACAAGGGGTCTGTGTGTTTGATTTTGGGATCCATGGGGAGGGGAGTCCTGGAACAAAACCCCACTGTATATGCTCATGCTGTATCCTAACTGCTTGACACATCCACATTCATTGCTAGATAATGGCAAACTATAAAATGGTGATTTGCAAGGAGGCACATCCATCACAAATAAAACAATATTAGTTCAAGTGTAGTTCTGTGTGTTTGTTCATTTGTCATCTAAAATGAACCATAGAAGATTTGAAAAATGAAAGCAAATGTTTATGAAGGAATACAGACATAAAACAGAGGCTTGGAGCCTGAAGTGTCCCTTCTCTTTTACATTTACAGAAACAAATTAATTTAGAGGAGGTCCTCACTAGTAGAACTGGGGGCTCGAAAGCAAAATTTTCCCATTTCCCATGCCATTTTCTCATATTGTTCTACATGCCTCTTAACCTTGTGGAGCTGATGTGAGAAGGGGAACTTGTGGCAGCCCCTGTTCCTTCTACCAGACAGAGCATCCCCTGAGTGGTATGCCAGTCTCAAGGATCAAAGGACCTGCACCACAGGTAGCTTGGCCAGACTGTGGTATTCTTATGACTGTTCAGACTCTAGGGTGAGCACTGTGTTTCTGGGCATGCATGTAATGTGAAATTGACACAGACCAATTTGAAAGCTGCAAAGATAAGTGGCACTGCAGCTGGTAACAGTTACTAAGTTTTGTTGCAAGCAAAGGGGACCATTGGCATGACTTTGTGCTTGGGACCTTAGAGTGTTTCAACCCTGCACTCCTGTCTCTGCGTTGATGCAGATTCTCCTGTGATGGTAAGCCTGTATCTGGGGTATGGCACTATAGACTGCAGGGAGGGACTCATGGGAGAATCCAGGGAATCAATCCAGTAGCATGTCCTTCTTATAGAAAACCAACCCTCCAGAGGAAGATGGGCCTGTTGTGGCTGCTGTTGTTGTTGTGTGCCTTCAAGTCATTTCCAAGTTAAGGTGACCCTATCATGCAGTTTTCTTGGCAAGATATGTTCAGACAAGGCCCACATTTGTGGTCTGTCTATGGCCTTTCTTTCTTTTTATCCTCACACTGCTTGTGATTTCTCCAGTCCACCACACCCTTCCCTATTGTTGCTATTTTTACCATCTCTGCTCTTACAAAAATATTCTGACTCTTCTAATCAGGCCCACTGAATCACTTTTCATGTTGCTTTCTGAGTTTGTTTGTTTGGAAGAGATTATGGAGTTCTCTCATTGTAGAGAACATACTGTCTGTACTGACTGTCTTACTAACATCTTGCTATCTTGTAATTCACAGATTTAATTCACACATCCAGGAACTCTCACATCCATCTTCACTCTCTCAAGTGAAAGGCCACCAGTTATTCTTTACCTTTCCTACAAACTTTTTCATGTAATCATTCTTAACTCCTCTGATTGAAGGGACTTCCACTCCACCCAAATCCCAAGTGTATCTTTCGGCTGTTTTTATTTATATCAATGCTGAAAAGATTTGTGTTTTCATGGTTTGTGGACTCCTAAGGAAAGCTGAGGTGGGATTTTGCAAAAATAAAACCCATGGGAATATGTATTGGACAGTGTGACTGCACAACATATTTCTCTATAGGCTCAAGAGGAAGTTAGAACCTGCTTCTTTTTCTGTAGTAAGCATAGTAAAGACATATAAGAGGATAATAACTGAGTATACAGTTGGCCTTCCTTATCCACAGATTCTGCAGCCATGGATTCTACCATACACAGCTTGAGAATAATAATAAGAAAAAACTCCAAAGGGCAAACTTTGATTTTGCTATTTTTACAAAGGACACCATTTTACTATGCCATTGTATAGGACTTGGGATCCAAGGGAATGGGGGGTCCTGGAACAAAACCCCAGTGGATATCAAGGGCCCGCTGTATATGCTCATGCTGTATCCTAACTACATTGCATGGATATGAAGTGGTTTGACACATCCACATTCATTGCTAGATAATGGCAAAATATAAAATGGTGATTTGCATGGAGGAGCATCCATCACAAATAAAACATATTAGTTCAAGTGTAGGGAGCCATTTTTTTCTGTGAAGGGCCATTGACCCTTGGGGAAAATCAGCCGGGAGCTGAAAATGATGGCTGTGGTGATGTCTGTAGCAGGATTCTCATGCATTCTCATTTTCTCTCACACTTTCTGCATGTGTGTAAGTTAACAGTATGCAGTATGCAGCATATGCCCCCCCTTATAACTAAGCTGTTATTTCACAGTCAAACACAGACTTGGCATTATGGATAATTCACTGTCGTTGAATGTCTGGAGAGTTGTGTTAATGGGTGATCATCGTACACATCCAGTTTGATACTTTGGTGGAAGACTGGATTTAGCATGCTCAGGAAATATTATGGTAACCGCTTCAGTACCATTGGCAGAATGGAACCTCCAACTTCCTGTGCCAAGATGATGCTTCAGCTCTTCTTGAGCCCTGTTCCTCAGTCTTCCATAATAATAGGGAAGTAGAACAAAGCAGTGTGGTATAGCGGTATGAGTGTTGGACTATGATTCTAGAGACCAGGGTTGGAACCCCTGCTCAGCAGTGAAACCCACTGGGTGACCTTGGGCAAGTCATATGCCCTTAACCTCAGGTGAAGGCAAGGGCAAACCTCCTCAGAACAAATCTTGCCATGAAAAGTAATGATAAGTTTGCCTTAGGGTCGCCATAAGTTGGAAATGAGTTGAAGGCACACAACAACAACAGGGCAAAGCAGTAGTATGGTGCACATTTCTTGGGAGTGCATTCCTGTGAGGCCAGAGCAAAGATTTGCTGCTTCCTGGAGAACAGCTCTGGCCTGTAGGTAAGTACGAAGCTCTATTTGTCAGTCAGTGGGATGGGTGAGGGGTGTCATTCTGTTGTGTCATCAGTTTACATTGAGTTTTAGTGGAGGTGTGAGCCAGTTGAAGAGAGGATATTAGGCAAGAGGCCTTTTTTTTCCCAATGAAACAAGCAGAATATTGCATCTGACTAGGATACGGGATGTTACCCAATCCATCCTGTATGAAACCCTGGAGATATATTAAATAAGTGTAATGTTACGCGATGCCAATAGCTGCCTTGTTAGCAATGAGCTGATTATTAGTTGGCTATGAAAGAAAGACCACAAATCCAGGTTTTTCACTCCCTGTCAGTGCAGGGAGGATCCTGTTTATTTCCCCTTGTACTTCTGGCAAGATATAAAGTCACTGCAGGAGTGAGACTACAGATGATTCATTTTTTTCACGTTGGCTTTTTGCTTATGGCTTTAACATCTGTTGCAGCCTGTCCAAGTTGGAAAGTTTTAGGCAGTGGCCAGGTCTCTTGTTGACCTAACAAGCAATTTGTCTTTCTCCTGCTCATACTTTTTTCTTTAAAATCCATACTTAGATGGGGGAAAGAAGAAAATTCAAAAAGGGGTGCGAAAATTCAAAAAGGGGTGGGAGAAACATTTCTCACTTCTCTTCACAGAAGCCATTGTGCTGGGAGAGACAAGACGTTACAGCCATGGTACACTACTTGAGATACCAAATATTCTGAAGGGGGAAAGCTTAGATTTTGGTTTTTCACATAAAGGCTTGGCCCAAAGAAAATGTGGCTGCATTACTAGTCTTCAAATATATCTTTGTCAATGGAGTAAACCCTGAATCTTTTGAGACCATCCAACAGAGTTTGGAAAAGATACTTTTTTGGATTACTTTTGGGAGGATTCTGGGAGTTTCAATCCATAAAAGTGAGTTTTGCCAGAGACAGTGTGGGTGGTTATGAGGAAAGAGGACTTTTGGAAGTGGGAATCCTGACTCTGAGTGACTCACTTGGTGCCTGCTCTCAGACTTTTTGTTGCCAGGCAAATATTCTTTTCTTTTACCAGGCTTATAAACTTTTGCTTTGATTTTATTCCATTTAGTATGTTTTATTGAATTTATAGACTTGCCATTGCCTTTTTCACACTAAACAGTTATAGCACTACGATTCTACTTTAGCTGCCATGACACTGGAATCCTGACAAAGCTATCAAACCCTAGAGAATTCCACAAGATGCAACCATGAAAGTTAAAATGGAGATCCCAGTGTTATGTGTAGTGTGAAAGAGACCTAGCTTTTTACTTATTTTTATATCCAAGTGAGGAATGGGTATCATGCAGTCTTCCTGATGTTGCTGGACTGCATCTCCTTGCACTCTTCACTATCAGCTGTACTGCCTATAGCTGCTGGGAGCTGCAGTCAAACAATATATCGAGAGCTGCACTAGTGGCATATCCCCCCCTTTTATGTAAGATATCTGGATAATTTGAAAGAAGCTAGGAGGCTGTGTAAATAGATTGGTACTGGAGTAGCATCTTTCATTCATTCATTCAGGATTGTTGTCTTGAATGTACAGCTCTTCCTTTTAACACAGGCAGGACCTATCCAGAGGTGCCAATCCACCCAACTTTTCTTAAAGTTGCCAGGGCAAACAGTCACTAGGATAAGGAGTACAAATGAAGGATAATGGCCAATAATAGTGGGCCTAACAAAGATCTATGTCGATGGAGTAAACCCTGATCATAAGCCAATAGATCACCTTCCTGACAAACCCTTTTAGTTCCCTGTAACCACCCTGTTGTGGTGATCCAATGAAATGGGAAAGAATGGTGTTTTGTTCCCTTTAAATTGGGGTGGAAATTTTTCCAGATGCAGTTAGACATCAACTCCCAGCAGAATGCTAGAGGTTGCCATTCAGCGATATCTGGAGGGCTGCAGGATTCCAGCTCCTGGTTGTAGATGAAGTTGGGATTCTGATAAGCCACATTGAACTTGCTGAGATTTATCTCTGAGTAGAATATAGAGGAATGTATGGAATTGTGAGTTTCACCTGGTTTAATACAGAATGCAATGCTGTGATTGTATGGCTTGTCACACAGATAACTAAAGCCTGGCTTGGATTCAGTCATGCCTTTTATCTCACCCATCTTTTCAGTGGGTCAAAGCAGCATACACACTCCACTTGCTTTCTGCTATCCTCAACAATCCTATGAGACAGATCAGAGGAGACAATTTGACAGACCCAAGGTTGTCCAATGAGGAGTTGTCTTTTGTTTGTTTTTTGGCTGAGCATTTGAATTGTGGTCTCCTTAGCCCTAGTCCAACAGTATAACAGCATAAATTGTGCACTCTTTCAGTCATCATTAGGAGGTCCTAGCCATGCTTGGGATTGCAATAGTGGATAACAAATTAGTAATTTCTGTTAACTGTAGAGACTGGGAAAAGTGAAAAGAGAGATACCTATTTGTTGTATTGGTGGTTTTTTGTGGGTTTTTCGGGCTATGTGGCCTGTTCTAGAAGAGTTTATTCCTGACGTTTTGCCAACATCTGTGGCTGGCATCTTCAGAATGCATTCTCTGAAGATGCCAGTCACAGATGCTGGTGAAATTACATGAATAAACTTTTCTAGAACATGGCCACATAGCCAAAAAACCCACAAAAAAACAAAACAAAGCATGGATTCCAACTTCACATGTTGTATTGGTATTTGCCTGGTTCTCATGTTATATATTTTCCATATATTGTGGAGGATGGAAATATTGTGTAAACTGGGGCTTGGCTTTAGACAAAATAAAATAAAATAAAATAAAATGCTTCTTTTAATGTCATCCTTTACCGCGTGGGATGGTTCTAAATCGCTTGCCAGACCACCTGTAAAATAATTTATTTAATGAGGGGTTTTTCTGGGCATTTTTAGAAAAGTAACACCATGTTCGAAAGCTTGAAAGCAAAAACAACAACTCTGTTTCTGGATGCTAAAATGAGATTACTGTCCAGACTTCACACATAACATAAGCCTAGTTCTCACCTGTTCCTACTGTCTGAATTGGTTAGTTTTGCAACTGGTAGCTTTACACCCTGGTAGTTGCTTCAGAGCTTGTTTTCACAGACAACAGAATCAGTGGATTCTCTAGTTTGTTGCTACCATTTCTCCATCAAGATTTCTTGCATGTAGAACTGATGTGGAAAGTAGCATGAAACGTTTATTTTCATTTGTGAATTGATCAAAGGCAATTCCACTGCCTCTTCTAAAGATATAATAATTTAAGTTAAATGGCTTTGGGACAGTGTTGGATGGTTTAAACCAAATGAATTTTTCTAAAAGCCCTCCTGGTTTTTAAAAGTTTATTATTCTCAATTTATGTATTTAAAATTGATTATTCCCAATGTATTTATTAGAAGATATTATTCATTATTTATTAAATAAATTATTCATTTATTTATTTCAATGTATGTAAAACAAAATTAAATTAAAAACGCCTGGTTTAAGCAAAACAAAACAAAACCCTTGCTTTTTTTTTACGTGGTAAAAAAGTGCCACTTTTTTCCGACCCTGCTTTTGGCTGATCAGGAATTAACTAGTAAATTACCTTAATATTTTGAGTATCCAAAACCCACTGTTTTTGGATACAGAAATGTGCATAGCTGCAGTGGCACTGTACAGCCAACCTGCCTGTCTCACTGTAGCCAGATAATTCCAGTGGAATATAAAAATCCTTCCTCTCTCTTTACTTCAATTCATTCTCTTTTTCTAGCTCTTTGTTGTGAAGAAGTATTTTGCATAGAGCTAAAATTGCAAGTGCAGGAGACATTGGTGAGAGAGTTGGAACCAAAGAAGTGTAAACTTTGATATGTATTTATTTATTCATTTATATTTATTTCATTTATATTCTGTTATCTTGCAACTTTTGTCCACCCTTTCCTTATTAGCTGAGGCATTCCTAGGTGAAGCATTCTCCATGTTTCCAAACTATGCAGCAATTTTTTCCCTTTTTGCTTTGACTCTTGTATCAGCAGAAATTCCAGTACTTTCAGTGAGAGGTTTACACACTCTCCCTGATGTGCATCTTTCTAAAATGACTGTGAACCTAACCTTTGACTATTTCCCTGTATATTATTTTGCATACGTGGACAAGTTCCGTGATAGCTGAACACTGTCCAACATTATGGGAAGGTAAGGAGCCTAAAGGCTACAGTCCTAAAACACACTTATTTTGATGGGATAAATGCTGTTCAGTGTGATGAGACTTTACTTCCAAGTTAATATGCATGAGATCAAACTGTAAGGCAGGATTTAGTAATCCCTCTTTGGAGTGCTGGTGTGGGCTCCAGCTTCTTCCAAAGCTGTAGTGAGCTCCCTCCAGGCTAATGAATTCTTAACCACTCTGCTAAAATTGCTCTGTTGGGCTGCCTTTACATCTGTGTTAACTGGCCCTTCTGACAGTTTTTAGCAAAGTTTGTAGTGCTACCGGAAAGTCAGGCAGCTGTAATATTCTCTGTTCCTTTGTAAGTTTCCCCTAGGGCTGGAAAACCTCACTTTGCAGTAAGCCTTGCCCTAAACTCTCCAGTGTAACTGCTTTCCCACACAGGCTCAATGCCTAGAAACTTTCAACACTTGTATGCTCTCTTTGCCTTGGCTTATTCTGGGGATGACTGAATAAAAAGCATACAAGATCATTTTGCTAATTAAATGTGTCAAAAGCTGGAAATATTTTTACTTGCCCATTTTTTGGCAAGGGCTGAGTTGCTAGTAACTGGCCAAAAAACATCCTTGCAAGAAGGAAGGATCTGTAGGAGCCTTGTAGATGAGTTGGTAAATATCAAGGAATATGGTTTTACTTTGCTGGTGAAGCCTCAAAGGAAAATGCTTTGGAAGAAATACACAGAAAAGTTTCTGATATGCCTTTTTAATTATAGGGCTCCTATGTGTTTTAGGTGGTTGGCATTGGGGCAGGGCAGCAATCCCGGATACATTGTACCCGCCTGGCCGGAGACAAGGCAAACTACTGGTGGCTCAGACATCACCCTCGTGTGCTCACCATGAAGTTCAAAGCTGGCATCAAAAGAGCTGAGATCTCCAATGCTATTGATCAGTATGTCACTGGGACCATTGGCGAGGTAAATGATGGGACATGTGGCTAAAGATACCTAAGAATTGTATACTCTTATGCTTGTAGATTTCCCCCTTAACTAAACCTGTTGGAAATAAATTTGGAGCAGAGTATGCTCAGACTTGGTGATTCAGGCCAATTGAATTTATCGTATCCTGCAGAAGTATATCATACTAGCCGAAAGAAGGTGATGTTGCTTAGTAGCAGAGCACATAATGACATCCCTTCTGGTTGATCTGAATCACAGCTGGAAAAACTAACTTTCCTGGACCACTCTGTCCATGAACTGCCACCCAGTATGGCTTGTGCTCAGAAAGCTGAAGACTGTAATGTGAAGCAAAGTTTGAACATTTGCTTTTGAGAATTTATTATTCACTTAATTTTGTAAATTTTTCAGCAAAGTGAAATTGGAGCTATAGAAATTAAGCCAGTGCCAATATCAAAGAAGTGCCTTTTTGCTGGGCTTGCCCATTCCAAGGATAGAGCATTGCTGAATTAGATTGTAGCAATCCAGAAGATGTTTTCAAAAAATATACTTTTGCAGGGCGAAGATCTTGTCAAATGGAAGGCATTGTTTGATGATGTCCCACCTCTACTGACTGAGGCAGAAAAAAAAGCATGGATTGGGAAACTGAATGGAGTCTCACTCAGCTCTGATGCATTCTTCCCTTTTAGGGATAATGTGGATAGAGCAAAACGGGTAAGGTTACGGAGCTGGAAGTGTTTTCTCAGTAGGGTCACAGGCTGAAAAGGACTTGAAGATCTTGTCCAATCAGTTACTCTTATTCTGGGTGGGAGTTCATCCATTTTTGCACTCTGGAATTTGGATTATAGACATTAGGATTGCAAGCCTATATATACATCCTAGTGGTGCTTGTGGACAGGTGGCTAAAACAGATTAATCCAACTACCCAAGGAGATCAGATCTACCTAGCCAAGATAGGATCACAATTCATAGCTTAAAGCTTAAAAAAAATCTTGCCCTACAAATGCAGATTCATGACCCATGACATTCCATCTTACCTGCATTTCTGCTGTAGAGGTGGCAAGTTGGTATAATTACAAGCTACTGTGGAGAATATATTCTGCTAAGTGCTTAGAAAAATTGCTTATTTGGCCTACAACTTGCATAATCCCGCAGCTGGCATGACCACTCGCTGAGGGTTTTGGAGTTTATAGTCCACAAGATACCTTTTTTTAGTATTGGTGCTGAATTGTGGAACAGCTAACAAAATAGATCAGTGATCTGCATGTTTTTTTCTTGTTGTTTTCTTCATCAGAGTGGAGTCCAATTCATTGCTGCCCCTTCTGGTTCAGCTGCAGATCAAGTTGTGATTGAGGCCTGTGATGAGCTAGGAATAACTCTTATTCATACCAACCTCCGTCTGTTTCACCACTGATGCTCCCTGGGACCACTGCAGACATTCCCCATTGCTCTGTGTGTTTGTCTAGGGCAGTGAATGCTTCCTCTTTTGCTATTTGAAAAAAAATCCATCTTTGAATACACATTTCTCTTTAAAATTATAGCTTTAAGAGTACTAATACAAAATAGTTAACCTCTAAATGCAGTGTTGAAAAATAAATGTATGTAAGATCATCTGAAGTCCAGTTCATTTTGCATTCAAAACATGGTTTTATTTGTGAGCAGAAGACACAGAATCAATTGCCTAGTCAAAAAAGTAATAATCATGATCTATGTACTGGGAACAAAAAGTCTTCAAACTTTTAAATTGGTTGTGTGCGGACTCCCTTTAAATGTTCATCTTATCAGTGTGCTCCAGCTGATGCTCATATTAGTAGAGGAATGTGAAGACTTCCACTGTGTTGAGTTCCTTTTAAGAAGTTGATTAGAAGTTATACAGGTAATGTGCCTTGTGGGAGAAAGTGGAGTGCAGACACTTGTATAGTGGCTAGGAACATCATTACAGGCAATTCGATGATGGAAGTCTTCTGATGCTGTTTTGCTGCCTTGGAAGCAATTGCAAGGAAGCTGAAGTCAGATCGCTAAGTGAATGGATGAAAGAACCCTTACTTTGAGTGGAGTGTATGTTTTATTTCTTTATTTGACTTCATCCTCATATATGCCATAATTATATACACTGTGGGGGGTTGGTCATTCCCTCTAACCTGCAAATACAGAGGGTAATATTGTGGTAATTTTAATACATTCTTAACTTGTGTACACACATTATTTTGTGAGAACAGGGAGTGCTCAAGGCTTAGAAATTGAAAGCTTAGAAATCAAATTTTTTGAAAAAGGGTTGAATTTCAACATTCAGTAGCATACTGTAATAAAGCTACAACATGAAAGCTGGTGCTTCAACCTGTTGTCCTAGGAAGGCATGGTTTGTGTTTGGTTGGAAATCATTAAATGAAAAACAACCTTGGAGAGATGTGTTTTAAAGTGATGGAAATAGTGTCTGCCATGTTGACAACAGAAATATGTACTAAGAGAAGGCAATTGCAGCTGGCAAGGGAAAGGAAGTTGGCAGCATACATGCTAAACTTTTGATGTTGTTTCTTTCCCCCCCCCCTTTTTTTTTTTAGCAAGAAATAATTGACATACTATGAAGCAAATCTTCTCAGGCTTTTGTTTCCTGCAGTCTGTTGTGTAATTTTAAAAATAAAGTAACAAGACATCCTAATGTTGAGTTGTTCATTGTAAGCAGAGAACTTTCCAGACAGCATAACTTTTGCCATTTCTTGATGATTTTTCCAGAAGGAGAAAAGAAATAAGCCCGAGGCCAAAAGTGTTTATAGTGTCCAGAGAGTGAGCCATCAGTATTGAGCTGTATGTTACCACTCATGTAGCTAAACTACACTGTCAGTTTTGTTTTTTGTTTTTTTAAAAAATGTGAAGCTGGCTGGTTTGTAATATATTAAAGTGGAAAACAAGAGTCTTCAATTTCCTACCTGTGCTGAAAATCATCACAGTCAGTTGCTGGCATACAGAATTAAAACTTCAGGATCTGCAGGCCAGGTGTTATTGTCAAATCATAAGCCTGTCCTATCCAGCTCTGAGTTTACAATAATAGAGGGTGAGAATGGAGTGCAGGTTCTTGAGGACAAACCTATATTGGCTGTAACTATATTCAAGTGAAGTAGAATCAACTTTGGAATAGAGGTTGATTTTTAAAAAGTTGTAAGAATACAAGGCCAAGGAAACCCACAAATCACACCTCCTTCCAGTTTGATGAGGAACCAGTCAGCATCCTCTAAGTATGAGTTTCCAGTGAGCTCTGAAGGCACCCGATAGAGCAAATTTAACTAGTCAATGAAGTACAGTGGAGACTTCAGCCTTTTCTTTGATTTCAGCACTTGGTTTGTGGTCATGGTGGAAGAAGTGAAAGGGGCTTTCAGTAGCCTTGGTTTCGATAAATACACATTCTACAAAACCAGCAAAGAAGTATGTGTAGGTAAAGAATACTCATTAGATTTTTTAAAGCATAAAATCATCTTCTAATCCCAACAGTGGGAATTATGTGATCCTCCAGGTGTTGATGGATTGTAACTACCAGCATTCCTCATATGGGCTCTCCTGACTAGGGCTGCCGGGAGTTGCAGCTCAATTTCCCACTGCTCCATGTACATAGTCAAGAGTTCATATTTTCTTTCTTATTGGCATTCAGACTCCTTTCCATTTATGCAACTGGACATGTGGTATTCCTTTTTAAGTACTGCTATATAACAGTATCAGCTATGACTGTTGTACTCCTCCTTAAAAGGGTTTTCTGTAGGACAGAATTTCCTATTTGAATGTGTGTTTTTTAATTATTTCTATCAGTACCACTTGGGATCATTGCCTGAAAAGTGATATATTCATGAAATGTTAAGGCTACCTTTCACTGTTCACTGCTGTCAGCAAATTATTTGCTGGTTGTTTCTGTGGTTCAGCTATATAACCTGTTCATCTTGGAGATAAATGAGCTTCCAAATATTAACTGGAGGGCTGGACTGATCAGCTAGAACTGATGCACTCAACTAATTTGATTATTTTAAAAATTTAAATAAACTATTGTATTCGGGAATTTAAATAAGAGGTGTCCTCATCTCTTTAGCTGAGAGAGTTACCTGGATTGAGAACTGCTTCAAGTCAACCCAATTGACTGAAGCTGGTTGGGAACATAGGTTCTGTCTTCAAATGTTCCCAGGAATGTTACTGCAAAGTGCTTTGGAAACAAATTTCAAGTCCCTGGACAGAAAGTATCAACAGTACTTCAATTCCAGCACTTCCTTCTGCCCTATATAAGAATGTAAACATCATCTTCCATAATCTTACATGATCTGCAGTGGACTGTGCATAGAGAACAGGCACAAATTAGAAAGAATAGAGGGAACTCTTGCACAATTTTGCCTATCCCTGCGGTAGAATATGACTGAAAGACAAACAGTTCTGCTTCAGATGTTTTAGACTGATTCCCATAGTCTGCCTTGGGCTGATGGAAGTTGCAATCCTAAACTTCAGGAGAGAACCAAGATGCTGAGCGTGAAGTCATGTCTGCTTTTTGCATATAGGCCCTGCCCCATCCTCCTATGTTCTAAACATCCCTCACTTTTGCTTTCTAACATAGATGCCTTCTACATCCTCTGAAAAGAGATTTCTGTTGCTTTATCATCTGTCCTACGTAGCAAGTCCATGGTGTGTTAGGCTGTGGGGTCCATTTACCACATACATGACTCTGATAATTGGTTCAGATTTCCACTTAGACTTGAAGCTCACTGAATCACCTGGGGAAAGTTGAATTACCATTGCAGAATTATTGTGAGGGTAACACGGACAAGATAAAAATCAGCTAGGAAGTAACTCATTTTTCTAACGAGCTGTTTTGTTTTTTTGCAGTAACAAGCTGTAACAGTATAGCTTTTTTGCTTGTTCACAGCCATGGCTGTAGCTTCCCTGCTTTTTAATGGGACAGTTTCCCTGCCTGTTACTCATGAAACAGTGTGTCTGCACTGACTCAGTCTAACAAACAATGGAGCAGGGAGAACCACAACGGTGGCTGCACTAGGTGAGCACTAGGAAGGATGGCTTTGTAATAATGCCTTAATTTCCAAGAAGCAATATCTGCATTGGCCACTTCTGAGAGCCAAAAAGCATTTTTCTTTATTTTCCAATGGCACAAGAATACCAGTAATCATAATTTGTTATTAATTAGTAATTTAGCAAGTTACCTTTCTGGATTGCCATAACAGCAAAAAGTAACAACCTTTGGGATTAACATTGTAATAAGTAAGCAAACTAGTTCCTTTTACAAAGTAACATTCCAAGCTCTGACAAGAATATAAATATAAACATATATAAATTAAAATGGAAAGGCTAGCTAACCAATGGCACACTTGAGTGTGACTGATTGGTACCATAGCATCCTACTGCCTTGAAATTGGGTATAGGACTTGGTATTCCCCTGCTCCTTCTCTCACCAGGGAGAAAAGGAAAAGGATTTCAACACTCATCTGGTTTGTAAATCTTTTTATTAAAAGAGTTGTCTTCCACAGTAGTAAAGCTTTGGCACTTACAGTATAAAAAATAATCACTGATCATAATTATACCAAATTCCTCTGTCAACGGTATACTAAATGTCTTTAAGGTATTTTCCTGTAGAAAAACACTGAGGGGGGGGGGGGTGGAAGAAAGATTGACATTGATAAATAACAGTACGAGATACAAATATACCACTAGGGAAAGAAACTAGGATCATTTGGAAAGACTAGGACTGTGCATATTTTAAATATCACAGTGATGGGGTGTATGCAGTTTCAATTGATAGCCGCTCAACTGAGTGAACACTGAATTTGGGGTTCACTGGTTTCTTTGGTTAGGGAAAAGCCCTGCAACCCAATAAAGGGGATCTCAAAGGGGATCATGTATATTACTGATTGCTGAGTAATTTATGAGTTGGCAAGAGTTGTCTTGGGGAAAATACTGAATGGTATTGAAATGCTTAGATCAAAAAGACAGACAACATACAGCTATCTGTTGTGGAAAAGAAGTCTTGAGACGCTCCAAGAGTGACCTCCTTGGAGAAGCTGTGAGCTGCGCAAAAGCTGAGAAAGGGAGTCTGGCCACCCTAAGACAGATCTGCTTTTTCTTTTTCTTTTTTCCTAGCAGCATTCTAGAGTGGATGGTCTTGGCAAGTAGACTCTTCTTGGCTGTTATTAACTGTTGATGGGCGTTAATCTCCTCGTCGGTTTTGCGTATTTGATTGTAGATGCAAAGGGTAGAAGCACTCAATTGGACAATGGACATTCTGTTGATGGAATATGGAAGAGGACAAATGAGGATTCCCATTTCTACAAGGCAACAAATACCTTGCGTAGATAGATGACAATTTCTATATTTCCACAATTTGCACAATAGGCCAACTGGGAATTTAAAAGAGATTCTTACTTGGGTGTGTCCCATTCCACCATGGGTGGAAGCTTCACCACATGAAATCCTGACACTCAAATTGTGTTGAAAGTTATTTTTTTAAAGAAGCAAGTCAATGTGGAATTGCAAATGTATAAAAATTCCAGAATTAAAAAGAAGAAAACTCCCTAAAACTATTACCAAAGCTAAAAATATATATATATATGTTAAAAACACATTATCTAGGATTGCAAAGTATTTTCATTTTTGGCTTGCAGTAACTTGCAGAAGGCAAGGAGGTGGAATCATGCCATTCACTGATTAACTTGTATACATCAGTCCAAAGCCAGGACTGGTATCTGTAACACAACCATCCCATGCAGGGATTTGCATTCAGTACAATGACACTTCATTGAGTCCTGCCTAAAACTCCAGTATTAAGGGAACAGAAATGGCCCAGCACATTTTATGTACTTGGGACACAATCCTAAGGTAATTTTACACTACTGAATTTTAAACAGGTAAATAGGAATCTTTGTCCGCACAGCCCTCATCTGGATCTCTTCCTTTTGTTCTTCCCCAACACACCCTGGAATTTCATTAGAATCAAGGTCTGTGACAGATGAATGGCTGAATATATCAGAGCTTATTCACAAAGCTACACTTCCCAGAAATCACTGCTAAACACTATGACAGTTTGGTTTAGAATGGCTTTGGGCTGATATTACAGATAATTGGCATGCCTGCTTTAGTATTTTTTTTTTCCATTAGTGGTGGCTTTGGTGAAAATATCATTTAGTGGACTAGCAGCACTTTGATGCTAAGCCACCATAGACATGATCAGTCCCTTAGATGAGTACTAGGAGCCTAAATTAAGTTTAGGAATTAAATATGATACCAAGAATGGTACAGGGAAGAGGAAATAATTTGATCTTTTACAAGAACACTGTAAGATGTGTATTCTTGATAACAATACTAAGCAGCATATTAACAGCCTAGTGTGTATCCTGAGGTGGATGAAGATTTTATACTTACAGTAGTGGTGGTTTGCTGTCTCTGTGTATACTGTGAATGGGTGTGACCAGGAGAACCTTCAGGTGAGGTTCCAGCACCAGGCCTACGGCAGTTGTCACAACGCCACCCCTTTTAGAAAACAAAAGACCACATGTTACCTGTCACAAAGAGGCCTCTGAGTAGATGGTAGAAGTTCTTTTTCTCAAGTTTGTCCCTGTTGGAGTGGCACTGGAATCAGCATTTTGAAATACAGTGGGCCCCAGTGCCGGGGTTTGGTTCCATGGATACCAAAATCTATGGATGCTTAAGTCCCATTAAATATAATGGCATAGTAAAATGGAATCCCTTACATAAAATGTCAAAATCAAGGTTTGCTTTTTCAACTTTTTTGAATATTTTCAAGCCATGCATGGTTGAATTTGCAGATAAAGAATCTGTGGATATGGAAGGCTGACTGTAGTATACAGTAAGGGCCTTAGGTAGCCTAAACAAGAAGAGCTGGTTGGGGAAAAAGATTCCCTTAGAATCACTTTATAACAAGTTGCTTTACCTATTCTCTGAACCTTTATTATTATTTTTGATTACCAGATTTAAACCATTGAAAATTAAGAGCTGTTTGCAGGATTGCAACCCAAGTGGGCAGATGTGTCGGGCATCATAGCTCATTCAGTTGAAAATGCTTTTATAGTAGTTTTTAAAAGATGGCCAGAATCCTGTATGGAAGTTACATCTTCATAAGTGGACTTAATGTATGTGGAAATTAAAATTGGGCAGTTTATAACATCCATATCAAATAGAGAAGGCTGTAGTTAAATTACTACATAGTAAAGCCATCAAAGTGATCAATGTGTATTGACCACTCTCACCATTGTCCCGATATGCTGCATCACAATTCACTAACAGGGTTTCTTAGTGCCTCTGCTACTTAGCAAAATATACGTAAAGTTACATTATCCAGTGGACAACAGAGGCATCAAATACTTGGTACAGTGTATCATATTATTAAATAAAAGGGAATGTTAGCAGGCAGGGGCTACACAATGTCATCTGGGTAGATCTTAGTAACCCTCCGTAATTCTGCACATACTTGTTACTGAAAATGGTGGCTGGGTCAATTAAAATTTGGCTATTGCATAAGATATTCAGCACACTGTTTAACAAAGCAACAGTCAATCTTTTTCATTTTGTGTCTAACTCTACTTTCCATTTGTAGGTCATAGCACAGGTATGAAGATGCCTACCTGCTGTCCACCATAGCATGTACAGGAACAGATGGCCCCAAGGTATTCTTTTTGCCACTGTTCTCCAACATGGTACATCTTGCCCTCATCATAGCAAGTTGCTTCATCTTCAAGAAGAAAGAAAATACAGTTGGAAGAACAAGCAATGTTTTGTTAACTAATGTGTACTTTATCACTGTAAGGGTAATACAGTTTAGAACATTGCCTCCCCCCCCCCCCCAAAAAAAAAAAAACTTCCTGGAAGTTTCTAAACTGATCCAGTTCTCTCTAATATGGCCAAGATAGCCTGTCTCCTCTCACCTGCCAGTATGTAAAACTAAGGAGAGCAAAAAAAGAAAACTTGTCAAAGGTGAAGAACCTATGGCTCTCAAGATGCTATGGGTACCCATGTCCCACCAGCCCATCTGCATGACCAATGGTCAGAGACAGTGGGAGTTGTACCCAAACACTATCTGGATGGCCATGGCTCCCAACATAGGACTCAGCACCATGAGGCGAGAGTGTTCTCCTGTATGGTGGGGGCAGGGGTGGGCAAGGAAACACCAAAACAGGGCAGATGATCCTAGTGACAGTAACAATTTTTTTCTGTCATTCCACAGTACAGCACAAAGAATGTGCAAGCCTATCCAGACTTTCTGATTATAACCTGCTATTCATGTCCTGCTAAATCCTCCTGAGATAGAAAAAAATGTAGCTTTCCATACTAAGGCATTTTAATTTGAGCGTTGAGTGGTGCCCATACTTACGAGGTTCACATTTGAATTCTCCTTTCCCATTTCCAAGGCAAGTGCAACTCATCATCTCTCCATTCTCTCCGTGTCTGTCCCACTTCTCACCAATTTTGTAGTTCACACCATTGTCATGACACCATTCTGAATGAAACAGGAACAGCGGTCAGATCAATAAAAGGAAAAATGAATCACTTTCCAATAAACAAGACACCAGCTTTTCATCACTAATCTGTGATTATTGGCTGTCTTCTGGGCTTTGGATCACTGAGAGAAGCCTGTGATTTTGTGGATGGGACTGTTATACAGAATACTTCAACTGTAACAGAGCAAAATCTCCTCTTCAGAAACCACAGCAGTCAAGTGACAGCTAGACTGAATTATGTGAAGAAAAGAACACTTGCTTTAACCAGTGTTATTCAAAATGGGATCCATGCTGGTCCCTGAACCATTGGATGCTGGTCCTTGCTAAGTTTCCAGGAAATAAAAAAACAACTGTAACCAATGGGCACAAATAGAGATGGGGAGAGGGATCGCAGATCCACCACATTAATATACAGAATGAGTTTCTGGAAGTTATTATTGATCAGTTATTGTTCTTGTACAGTACCTCCTGTGGGGAAAACATTAGATGTTACAGATCAACACCTATTTGCTGTTGATTTCAATACAAATGTGACTTCTATCCCAAAATTGAAAAAGTTACTTTTCTGGACATCCCACCCCTCAAAACTGTAATGCAAATAAATAACTTCTCTCAGCTATGCTTGACCCAATGGTGAGGTTATTCACACAAGCATTATTATAAGGTAAAGTGGGAGTTCTTGATCTCACTAGAGGCTCCGATGACTTCTATGATTCACTCCAGAACATAAGAACAAATTTAGAAGCTGGAGTGAATTCAAGCAGACTGTTAGCATTATTTTTCAAGCTCTAAAATACTGAATGTTGCTGGGAGGAAATACCAGCTACAGGCCATAATGTGGTCAAAACAAAACTATTTAGATTTATGCCAATTTTATGAAGTTATCAAGTTTTCTTTGGATAAGGAATTGACAGTTATTTGTCAATGGGAGCATTTGTAGCTAATGCTAAATCATGACCCAGTGTTTTCTGAAAAGGCTTCACATGTTCTCGATTCCAATGTGACCAGGAGAAGGGATAGATCAGAATCCCATTTCACTGCAGATTACTGGCATCTATTTAAAACACTCATATAAACCAGACTGTGGCTTTGATCTTATTTGGCTGTGGCTTGGCATAGAAAGCACACATTAGGAAAAGTTTGATTATTTGGAGAGAGCAGTGCATCTAAATTATTAAGAGATGGAGTTAGATGAACATAAGAAGCTACTCACTTGAAGAGTCACATCTGAAGTGGCCACTGCCAAGGCCTAAACATTGGCACCAGAGCTTAAATCCAGTTTCAGACATTCTTTCCCATTCCTCCCCAAGGGAGTAGGAAGATCCAGTGAAAGTATCATAGCATGAATCATCTGTGGGTTGGTTTATCGTTTCAGAAACTGGAAAGTTTTAAAAAAAAAGGAAAGGAAAGGAAATAACAAGAATGTGAAGTTGTATGACGACACATAGAACTTCTCAGAGAATGTTTTCCTTCTCCCAAAGCTGCCAGGAATGATGAAGACTCTTTAGGCTAACAAACAGATCTTCCTGGTATCATAATTAAGTGTGGTCAAGGCTGTGGTCTGGAATACTCCGCTTAAACATATATTCCCTCCTGGAGCCTTAATGTTCGGAAATGCTCCCATTGTGGCTTCATTGTTTTACATTCACTGATGTGAAATGTTCTCATTGTTGGTACATTTCTTAACACTAAAAGAAACAAGGTGTGCAGTCTCACATGGAGCTCATCGCACATGTGCATAGAGCCTTTGGGTCAGGGCATTAATGGGGATGAAAAAGATCACAGGAAGAGGTGAGCATTAAGCCAATACGGAGCCATGCATGGTCTCAAAATCAAACTGTTAATAAGAACTAAGACACTGCCTCAGGTGCCTTTCCTTAGCTGCAGCCAGCGAGCAAAAGGACTCTTGCTTTGCATGCAGGATAGAAAGTCCAGCTTCTGGCATTTCCAAGTCATGACCCTGGAAAGCCACTATCTATCAGTGTACACTAGGAATGGGAGACTGGAGTCCTCCAGATGAGTAATACCACTGTCAGTCTTTGAACTACTAGTTGCTGGTTCATGGCAAGTTTTCAGGGGGAAAAGAGTTGTGGGCACAAATATGACACTGGTCCCCGGCACATTTGGGGGAGGGGGACCCTGCCAGTTCACCATTTCTAGTAGAGCAACAATTGTCCATGCATGGTATTGACAACACTGAGCTAGAAGGTCACTCCCTATGTTCTTCAGCTGTGAAAGACACACCACAACTTGTTTATAAGGTTGGAAGAGCATTATTTGAAGCCACAGAATTGGCCCTGCCCATCTGCCTGTATTCTACTAACAGGTATCCCTCCACTTAGTAAACCTCCTTTCTTCCCCAGTGCAGAGGATCAGTAGAAAAAACGCAACAGTGAGGAGCAAAACCCACCCTTTCAAAGGGCCTGGAACCAACTCAGCCAAACTCTTTACACAAGATGAGTTCTAGATTTGAGTTTCTGCTCTTTCTAAAACACTTATCTCCACTTCTGTGGCTGTGCAGTACACCATTTCATACTACAAATAAAGAATTCCTTCCATATAGAAAACTAGCAAGTCCTAGTCTGTCCTCCTTTGCAGATTCTTTTTTTCACTTGTGGAGAATTATTACACTGTGCGTGTGTGTAGAGGACAAACATTCAGTTCCTGGTCACCAAAAGAACCATTCAGCTTCATTTCAAGATTTACTTACTTGGGAGAAACCATTGGACTTAGTAAGAGTAATCATGCATGCTAACATTCACTGTAGGTGTAATGAGCAGGGCCAAAGAAAGAGCTTTCTACACTTCTGATCACAACTGTGATCAGCAAAGCACACATTCTTTTCCCTGAAAAGTTTCCACTAGGACTTTTCTTTTCAATACAGCTTGCCTATTCCACAGAGAGAGTGGCCATAGTATAAAAATTTCCAGAGCACCTCCTACAAATAACATTTCTTCCTACCATGGGACTTGTATGTAAGATTGAACCCTGAGGTTAGAATCCTATTGGTGACTTATACTATCAACATCAGAAGTTACGGAAGCATGAATCCTATTTTGGATGTTGCATAAGGAAGTATTTAGTACCTTCTTGTGCAATCCCCCCTCCCTCAGTTGCACAGAGGCAATGGAACAGCATCAGGCTGCAGCTCTGACCTGAACTCTAAATGGCCACTGAGTGCTCTTGCCCTCTATAAATACATTATTGCCAGGATCAGAGGCAGAGCTGTACATCCCACTAACTTCAAGGGATTTCAGTTCATATCTTCCAACAGGACTACCACATAACAATATATGAAATATGAAGATCTAGAGAGGAAGTGTGGTGCAAATGTTTAGAAAAGTCTGGGGTCTAACCCCCACTGGGCCATGATAGTCACTGGTACATGATAGTGATTTGGACCAATAATCTGTCCAAAGCCTCAAAAAGCTTTTGGACTGAAATTCCCAGAAACTCTTAGCTAGCATATAGTCTAGAAAAATGTTTTCTAAGCTTGTCCACCTCACATGTTTGTTTCTGTGCATGCATAATGCAAATATGGCACTCCAGCACCATGAAGGAATGGCTGGTTATAAATGTAATAGCCAACACAACAAACCATGGATTACAAATTATTTCCCAAGAATCCCAAGTTTTGCATTTACTCACCAGAATTGCCTACTGTGACTACTTCTTCAAGAACTTTATGCCTTCTACGATTTTTGATTGCCTCCACTATGATGTTGTAGGTGGCACCTCTTGTAAGGCCTGTGAGAGTAGCACTAGAATACGTGTTAGGAACTTTGACCTACAGGGTGAGAAAATTCAAAGCATTAAACGAAAGGGTATCTTTTGCTTTGTAAAAAGCACAAAGCTACCTCTAAAGTATTTTTATAGCCACCATATTCCCTAGAGCAGGGTTATCGTGTGTGTGTGGATACGCATGCACAATGCAATCCAGAGGTAGCTTCTTTTTACACAAATGAAATAGAGAGTATGAGAGAGAGAGAGAGAGAGATGTTTTGCAGCTATGGGATTTACCCCACATCTGCTCCTGAAAGTCTGTCTCTATTTCCCTAAGTAACTAGTAGGATGTGGCCAGCTGGATTTGCTCCACATTCAAGAAAAAGTTGGGCCAAGGGAAGCTATGTTGCTGCTTGGCCCATGTTTTGATGTCATCACCAAGGTGGAGAGATGCCGCTGGGTGTGTCTTCCTCTGCTGCTCAAGTAAATGTTGGGAGATCTTGGCCTTATAAGACTGTTCGGACTTCCTCCCTGTATCACACTGTAAAAACTACTCTGCCATTCCTCTGTCAAAATTATGGTTTCTACTCTAATTGTTTTTAACCTTCAGGTTTGCAGTTGCCTTGTCTGGCATTTGCTTTTCACTCCTCAGTCCTCACTTCAAAAACTGTGCTGCCAAACTAGTTAACTTTGTCCCTCCCTTTTATGATGCCCTCTTCATATGCCTACAAAAATCCTTACTTCAGAAGGCTTTCACTGACTTACCTCACCCTATACAATGAGTTTGCCATGCTGGCAGGCTAGCCATCCAGAATGGAGCTCCAGTGGATCACCCCAGCAAATGGCATATTAGCAAATTGCAAGGTGATTAATATGGACTTGAGCTCCTATGGTTTTTCCATCTGCAGGAGAGCCCAGAACCAAACCCCATGAATGAGAAGGGCCCACTGTATTTTTGGTCTGTATCACAATCCTAACTTGTTACATACTTGTTTTTTTCCTGGGTATCATCTGCCTCTACCTTCTTCAGCCTCCTGCTTCCTTATATTACTCCAACCACTCTCTTTTGACTTAAAAAGATTACCTTTCCCTTCCTTCATCTCCATTCTCAAATCCCACTTGCATCATATGGACTTTGCCTTTCCCCCCTTAATTCTCATTCCCAATAGCAACTAAAATTTAAGCTCTGGAAGCTTCAATGGTCACATTTAGCAATCATATTTAGTAATACACATATATACACTGCCGTTCTCCCTTTTCTTTTCCCACTTTGTTTCAGGTCATAAGCTCCTTGGGGATATCACTGAACCTGACACTGTTGATTAAGGGCTTGTCTAAACCAGTGAAAATGGCCACACTCACCCCAAAGCTGGTGCTGACAGTCCTCACCATTGTACGGCTACTTCTGGGAGGATCTTGGTTTGTTTGTTTATCCTTATCCTGGCTTTGCCATGAACTAAGCAGCCAGAGGAAACTCTAGTGTTTCTTGGAAACCCCAGAGTGATCTCAAGTTTGTTGTGTGTGTGGACAGCTGGATCACATCCAATAAGGCCCAATCCAGTTGTTCACAAACCATCCCCCTTCCCTATGTTGAGCAGTGCAGGGAAAGGGGAGTTGCACCATCCCCCTTCCCTATGTTGAGAAGTGCAGGGAAAGGGTATGGACTGTTTTTGGAGCCATCACTTCCTCATGGGCATGAGCTCTGTGTAAAGCCTGTCCGGCATGCTGTTACTTCTGCTGAGGTCAAAACAGGGCACCTGTGTGATCAATGAGGCAGAGGTAAAGCACCTGCCCCCACTTCTTGTTGAGCATATGGTAGGGTACCCCATTCTGACTTCAGCAGAAGTGACAACAATGGCCACGTTCTAGCAAAGAGTTGCTTGGCTGGTGAGGCCACAACAGCTGCAGAGTTGGCCCAGCTGGTCCGTGTGCACAATAATGTGGCATCACACCAGATTCATCCCGGTGCATGTGGTCATCATTGCAGTCAGCCCAGGGCCAGCCCAGGACATAATGCTCTGGACTGGCCCTAGATTGACTGGTGTAGACATACTCTAAGTCAAATCAGCATGAATAATAATGAAATTAATCTGTTTCACTATTATAAATTGTTTGGGGGGGGGGGGAGTCAAATGGAAGTTACCTCTGTAGGTTCTTCTTCAGAGCCAACAGGCTGACAAGAAATGATGTATTCAGAGCTCTCTAAAAAGGGGGTCCATGAGATGGTGGTCTCAGAAAGTGCTTCCTGAGGCCTTGTGCGGTTATTCTTAGGCAGAAGGGTGTGAGGGTAGGAAGGCCTGTCCACCTCTGGTATCAGCACTGGATAACGGCTCACTACCACAGGCTCTTCATTTGTTCTACGCTGTGATGGAGTGGCTGCAGTTGTGGGAGTCCGAGATCCGTACACTTCCACGATGACTTGGCCAGGGTTGGTCACTGTAGGGTGCTGACCAGAAGTGC
Source organism: Phrynosoma blainvillii (assembly GCA_026167975.1). Taxonomy (NCBI): domain Eukaryota; kingdom Metazoa; phylum Chordata; class Lepidosauria; order Squamata; family Phrynosomatidae; genus Phrynosoma; species Phrynosoma blainvillii. The sequence continues at coordinate 223,992,765 of JANUYF010000001.1, read as the reverse complement.
CTGGAAGTTTGATACCATTTCCATTGTCATAGGGGTTGTTTGTGAAGTAAGGTGTGTTCTCAGAGGGCACATCTAGGATCTCTGGTGTACCTGGGCCGGGGAGTGGAAATGTTACCAGCCGGGGAAGCTCATCTAGCCAAAGAGAGGTTAGAAGCCATGAAGCCAGAAGCTGCAATCACTGCATTCATTACACAAGTAAACGAGGCAGCTGCACCATAAAACACTGCTTAATTCAAGCAATTAAATGTTAGCATCATTCTCAAGGGTGCTACATGCTCCCGGAAAGACTTATTGCAATTACTCTACAGGGGCTACTTAGAGCACTTGAACAGGGAGGCAAAAGCATGTGGCTATGACAACCATGATGCCTCTGAGATCCCTTCAAAATCTCTTATCTGTGAAGGAGCCCGATTGCCACAAATGTTTATCTTCTGTTACATTTGGATATAGAGAAATAGATTTATATTTAGATACCCTACAGCTCTGTTCTGTTGCCCTGAAGCATTGCAGCTAGAAGGGAGAAATATTGCCTTACATCTTCAGCCTATTGATAAGATCTATTATATTGGGATGATAAATCCCTCAATTCTCCCTTATCATGGGGGCATGAAGAAGATTCATCAACTCATGGGTGTAATTTGGCTTAGGGACAGTCCCCATCTACTCTACAAAAGCTCCCACAATCCCCTATCTCCCTCCATGAAAGCTCCCATGCAGCCACACACCCCAGTCTAGGGGGATTCACCCATGTGCTGCTAGTCTTCCGAAATATCAAGGGGAACTGAGTAAAAGAAACAGTTGGAAGGTAACTTGATCTTCCCTGTGCTCCCTGCAATTACCACATGGGACAGGGTAGCTTCACACACTCTTTCCTTCCAGGGAGGACACAGAACAAATTTCAAGAGAGGCACAAATATGCCCCCTGATGTCATATGAGCCAACGCTTCTCCGGATATCTGATGGAGCAGACTAGCAATTCCTGTTTTACAATGTTGCTGGGGCCAGCACTAAATTTGTGCTCATTGGGTACAATTGGTTCTTTCTTTCCTGGAAACTTGCTGTGGACTGGCAGCCAATGTCTCAGGGATCAGCACTGAATAATACTTATCATGGCCAGTGCTGTGTGAAGTGAGACTCTCTTTCCTTTCCCCCCTATCCCCAATCATGCTTCTCACTCCTGATATGCTCCATCAAATACCCATTTTCTCTGGAGGATGAATCATGGGAAAAAAGTAGCAAGTAAGCAAACATGGGCCTGAATACCACTGTTAGTACCAATTTAGAGTAGATCCATTGAACCAATAGGATGTATTGTGTGCCTTCAAGTAATTTCTGACTTAAAGCAACCCTAAGGCAAACCTATCACAGAGTTTTCTTGGCAAGATTTGTTCAGAGAGGGTTTTCCATTGCCTTCCTCTGAGGCTGAGAGAGTGTGACTTGCCCAAGGTCACCCAGTGGGTTTCTATGGTCGACTGGGGAATCGAACCCTGGCCTCCAGAGTTGCAATCCAGCACTCAAACCACTACGCCACTCTCTATATTAACTCATAATTTAACAATTGGTTCAAAGGATCTATTGTAATTGTGCCTAACCAACAGAATTCAGATCATGGATCCTGATTAGGTATAACCTAAATCCTTAGGCATCCACTGATATGAATCAGTCAATTTAGGCTCCTTATTCTGAATCCACCAAAAGCAAAGATATATTCCAGGCCAAATTAAACGCTGTTAGATTAAACTAATTCAGCAGAATGAAACAAGTTTCAATTACATAAATGAGCTGGGATGCTATATACCTGGGAGTAAGTGCCAGAGAACACAATAAAGCTTAATACAAAATAAACATGTACAGAACTGCACTTTAAATATTGTTCTGGTCTGATTTATATGATAGTTTATAATTAACTGAGAAGCTAGCAAGCGCCATAATACAGTCACTGTCAAAATACAAAATACACCAGAGCAGAAATGAAAGCAAATTTATGTCAACCCCAGCCAGAGCCATTAAATTGTATCCAAATTTTGCAGGTCAGAAGTCTTTTATAGCTTGCATAAACTAACATATTTAAATAAGGGTTGTCAAACATAGAAAGAGTGACAGGTATATCCACCTATGCTCAACTATACAATTGATAAAAGACAAAAGAGGTTTCAAGTGGTGCCATAAGATTAACTGTCTAGCATCAGAATTAACTGAAGTCCAAAACATAATAATAAAATAATAACAACAACAACAACAACAACATTTATTTCTATCCTGCCCCTCTACCAAAGCAATCGGCGTGGTTTACAACAATAAAATCTCACAATAAACCTTTCCAAACCCAAACCCACCCTCCCCTTAAAACAGTATTAAACATTATGAAATTAAAACAAATTAACAACAGTAAACAATGATTGTAATTTACACTGGTAAGTATTAAGACCAATTTAATAAGCAGCCCGCAAGCACTAAATAGCGTGGTGAGATGTGGCAGCAGGTGGGGGGAGATTTACTTTCCCCTGTCCGGGAATTAATCAGGAAAGGCCTGCCAGAAGAGATCCATCTTGACAGTCTTTTTAAAGCTGTCTAGGTTGGTAATTTGACAGATTTGGTCCAGCAGTCCATTCCATAATCTGGGAGTGGTTTCCGAAAAAGCCCTCTGGGAGGTTGTTGACAGTCTAATCCTAACAGGTTGAAGCAAATTCCTCCCAGAGGACCGTAGTGTGTGGGGAGGATTATACGGAAGGAGATGGTCTCAAAGATAGGGTGGACCCAAGCCATGTAGGGCTTTAAAGGTGATAACCAACACCTTGTACTGGGCCCGGAAACTGATCAGCAGCCAGTGGAGTCTTTTCAAGACCAGTATAATATGGTCTCTTCTAGATGTACCGGAGACCAACCTGGCTGCCATATTCTGAACTAATTGAAGTTTCTGGACCAAGCACGAGGATAGCCCCATGTACAGCGCATTACAGAAGTCTAGACTGGAGGTTACCAGTGCATGTACCACAGTTTCAAGGTCCCTTCCAGGAAAGGGCGCAGCTGGAGTAGCTGAAGCTGATAATAGGCACTCCTGACTGTCGCATTCACCTGATTAATCATGTGAAGCAACGAGTCAAGGAGCACCCCCAAACTGCGAACACAGTCCTTCAGGGTAAGTGTGATCACTGGAGGTTGTATCCCAATACCTGGTTTCGGGGCCGCCACTGTGAGTACCTCCATTTTCTCTGGATTCAGCTTCAATCTATTTTTCCTCATCCAGTCCATTACCACCCTAAGACAGTTGTTAAGAGGAGAAACGCCATCCGAAGTCGAGGCTGACGACCGGGACATGGAGAAGTATATCTGAGTGCCATCAGCGTACTGATAACACCCAGCCCCATGTCTTTGAATAATCTCTCCCAGCGGCTTTATATAGATATTAAATAACATCGGGGACAGTATGGTGCCTTGTGGGATGCCACATTTAAGCTCCTTCCTGGCGGAACTACTGTCCCCGGACAGCACCCTCTGAGATCTACCTGAGAGGAAGGAACGGAACCACTGCAAAGCAGAGCCTCCGATTCCCAACCTCCTCAGGCGATCCAAGAGGATGCTGTGATCGATTGTATCAAAAGCCGCTGAGAGATCTAAGAGCACCAGCAGGGTCACACTACCCCTGTCGATGCTCAAATGCATGTCGTCAGTCAAGGCAACCATGGCAGTCTCAACTCCAAACCCAGTCCTAAAGCTGGTTTGAAATGGATCTAAATAATTGGTTTCATCCAAGATGGCTTGGAGTTGAAAAGCCACTGCCCTCTCGATCACTTTGCTCAAAATGGGGAGGGCTTTTTTAGAAGCGGCTTCACCGCCACTTCCTTTAAACAAGATGGAACAAAGCCCTCCCTGAGGGATGTGTTGATTATGTCCTTAAGGAACACTTTCAGCACATCCCCACCCTGGACGGTCAACCATGAAGGGCAAGGATCGAGAGGGCAAGTAGTCTTCCTCACACTACCAAGGAGTTTGTCCATGTCATTGGTACTCACAGATTGAAATTGATCCAGTAAAATCTCAGTAATGGAGTTGCTGGACACCTCATCAACAGATTCTGTATCAATACTGGCATCTATGTCAGCTGTTATCTGAGAGATTTTATTTGCAAAGAAGTTGTTAAATGTGTCACAACAGGCTGTTGTCGGGTGAAGCAAGGGGTTCTGCACAGGAGGAATCCGGGTCAGTTCCCCTACTACCCTAAACAGCTCTGTTGGACGAGACTCTGCAGACACAATACGTGCCGAACAGAAGGATCTCTGCGCTGCACATATTGCCTCTCGATAGGAACGAAGAAAGTTCCTATGACGAGTCTTGTCAGATAAGAGTCGAGTTTTCTGCCAGAGGCACCTTTAGCATCTGTAGCTAAGAGGAACAGCAAATCCTACAGCCTGTCTACTACAAAATAAGGCTCCATTAGTTTCATGGGTCTTACTCCTAATTAAGTGGACAGTTTAAGATAGTGTTACCTGTTCTTTTCCTTCCAATCAATGGTTCACTCTTCTGATTATTCTTCACGGCAATTATGTGGATGATGTATTCTGTCCCTGGTTCAAGACCTGAGAAATGATTGAAAGAAGAAGTACATTTTAAGATGCCACCACCAGACTCAAACCATCATCTAGAATCTGCCTAACAGTTTATTCTTCATTTTCCCTTCCTACCTGTTTTCTTCCAATTAGACAAGCTGTAGACAGGCATTGAACCCAAGCTAGGAAACATTACTTTTTCACAACTAAAACTCCCAGAATCTCCCACTCATCATGACCACTAGGAAGTGCAGGGAGTTGTAATCCCAAAATATCATGTTTCCAAGCATTGATTTAACCCGACAGGATTAGGGTTTGCTTTGTGAGTTTCTCATTTTAAGAGTCAAACAATGACAGGCCTTGTGAAACTTTAAAAAACTAGCCAGTGTTAGTGGGCATAAGTGTTTGTGGACTCCAGCCTACTTCACCAAATGTAAGATGAAGAAACAGACTGCAGTCCATGACAATACAGGCCAAAAAAAACTTGTTTTTAAAAGTGCCACAGGAATTTTTGTTGTTTACACTGCAATACATCTTCATCAAATCAAAAATTTATTTTTAAATTTCATTTTTAATCTGCTGCAGCAGTAGTAGTCTGTTTTTACTGTTATTGTTTTTGTTTTATAATTTTGCTTAAGTTAGCACTATTCATTGCTTATTCTGTTATTTCAGATATTTTAAACTACACTGAACACAGCAGTCACAGCAGAAAGGTGTATGGGGGGTGGGGGAATAAAGTAAAATAAAACAGGTTTGAATTAGGCTATATTAGAAAGGTCCAATAGTGTGGAAAAATGAAGCCAGAATTCGGTTGGTCTTTCTAGCTGCCAGTTCCCGAGAGCTGTTGTGCTCTAGCAGAAGCTAGAAATGATTCCAGGCTATGACTAAGAATGAAATCTAGGCTCAGTTATCAGATGCTCCAATTCAGGCCTGTTGGGCTAAGAGGCACAGAATGACAATTACAGCATCAGATGGGAGGAAGAGTTCTGATCAAAATGTGTTTCCCTTCTTCAAAAAAAAAAAACATTAGAAAGCAGAAGCTCTTTACCTTCTCCCTGATTAATGAATAGTTATCACATGTTCCACTTGTTCCTCATATCACCCCCCCCCAGTCAAAAGCAAAAAAATGAACAAAATTCTATGTATTTATGCTGTTAGAGGTCATAGTTAACGTCCAGAAAAGGGATTGCAGTAGCAGACTATAATCTTTGAATTCAAAAGGCCCCTAGGTATAGATTTTCCAGCATCTTTTGGATTGGGGAAGCCACATGTTTGAAAAAATGAAGAGCCACTGCCGGTCAGTAAATTATAGTTCAAGATCTGCCTAACTTGTTAAAAGGCAGCTTCATATGTTCCTAAGGAAAATGTGATGTGATAATCTAGGTAGTATCTGCTTAATCATCAGAAAACTACAATGTTTGTTCTATTATATGGGCCCTTGATGTATAGCTCCTCTACTTCAGAGAGCTCACAGAAGCCTTCCTAAATCAGGCTGAAAGTTCATCCAATATGATTTCCTGTTTCCAACAGGCCAACCAAATGCTCCCAAAAATCCCACAGCTTTTATCTGAAGGCCATGGCAGCCTTCTCTCTTACTTGTCAGAATTCCTGGCCTCTACAAACAAGATTCCATTCAGTGTCAAAGAGCCATTGCAATAGTATCTGCTAACTTTCAAGTGCCATAGTACTATTAACTGTATTTTAGGTAAAGCCTGAAAAAGTAACTTTTGAGGGCAACAACACTCAAAATTCCACCGATCAACATGGGGACTGGCTGGGGGATTTTGGAAGTTGCAATCCCCCAACGAGTAACTTTCCAAGCTTGGGTTTGCAGAGCCTATTAGTTTGCTTCTCCAAGAGGTACATACCAGTGATAGTGGCTTCTGTAGTGCCAGGTCGGGGACGAGGAAGCAGCTCTCTTGCTGGTTCTCCAGCACGCTCATACTTGATAATGTATCCTGTGATCTTGGCCCGGGGTGGCTGCCAAGTAAGCAACAGGGAGTTGCTTGTGGTTGTGAGGAAGCGTAGGTTGGAAGGCGCATCGATGGCTAAGGAGTAAATGAAACCACTGAAATGAAGACTGTTCCAAATGACATCATATCCCCAGAAGGGAAATAATGCAGTTTCCATATTTTTCAACCACCCTCTGACAACATGTTGCTTTATTCCCAAACATGGTGGGATATTAGGGCTGGAACACACCACAAATGGCTACATGATCAAAGGAAAGGAAACCATCATTTCAGTTAATATGACTTTGTATAAAGTGCCATTACCAGTGGAAGCATCAATCACTACTGGAGAACTGCGAGCATTGTCATTCAGGGTGTAGATGTAAATCTTGTAGTCAGTGCCAGGTTGCAAGCCTATAATTCAAAATGAAATATTTAAACACTTTAGCCTTGCTCATAAAAAGTTCTGTTCTGAAGTCACTTTGGGAGTCAGTAAAAACATGTTAAGAAGGGCATCAAGGAACTCAGATGGTAAGTCCCTATGGTATCATCACCATTAATGGAAAAAAGAGAGGTGTACTGTTTTGCTTCCTAGCAGAGAGGCAACAAAATTTTTGTAAACTAGGCAGTTACATTCATATCCTTGCAGTTTTGTAGACTAATAGAGTAAAGCAAGGAAAGGTGGAAACAGAACAATGGAAACACAGAATATATAAAAAAGGAAGAACCTTGAAAAAGAGTAGGATTAGGGAAAAACAAAATCATGACATTCTTTCATTCTGATACATTGTATTATTCTAAGCATTCACCCTATGCCACATTTTTTTTCTTGGAACTGTCCTCCTTTACTTGTATCATTCTCAAAATGTGGTGATTTAAAAATAAATAAATAACATGGGTTCCAGCTGAGGCCTAATCAGTACTGACAAGTGGCATTCCTGTTTGCATGGTGCCTTCAACTGGCAGGCTAGTCTTCCTGCTTGCGGGACATTCGAGCCACAGGACAGGACAGAACTGTGTATCTGGAACACAGGGACAGGTAAGAAGAAGCTCACATACCAGTGATGGTATAGGATCTAGCATCAGGGCCAATCATCCTTTGGACTGGATTCTGACCACTTGCTGGGACAGCATCGATCTGGAAACCAGTGATTGTCTCAGTCTTGGTGCGCCACGTAATTGTGATGGTTCTCTCTGTGACATCTGTGACTCGTGCCCGACGTGGAGGGCTGATATCTGCACATTAAAAAAAAAAGTGTCCACAGTTGGCATAATGGTCATATGCAAGAGTCTGTGATGGCAAATTTCACTATGTACAGTTTCAAGTACAGTGGCCCTTCCGGATTCACGGGGGATATGTTCCCCCCCCTCCCCTGCCCTTGCGACTCTGAAATTTTGCAAATATTGGCATCACTGGGGACAATGGGACTTGACTAGTTGTGAAATTCTCTCCCACCCTTTCCTCCCCCCTTCCCTTACTGGCATCTTCCCCCCAGTGCTGGGGACTTTAATTGGAGCCCAGGCCACCAGGGCTTGTAATCAGCCTCAGCAACCATCAGGACTCGCTTCCCCTCCATCACAACCAATGATGTACCACACGCCCTGCCCCCTCCGCCGCAGCCAATGGCCATGCAGTATGTCAATTGTGATGGAGGGGTGGGGCATGTAGATGGCGAGCCCCAAGTGCTGCTGGGAAAGCAAGTCCTGATGGCTGCTGGGGCCAATTACAAACCCCAGCAGCCTGGGCTCCGAATAAAGCCCCAGCACTGGAGGGAAGATGCCAGTAAGGGAGTGAGGGAGAGGGAGGGAGCTATAGCCTTGGCCCTGCAAATGATCAAAACCACAAGTGCCAAGGCCGCGAATCTGGTGGGACCACTGTAGTACTAGTGTTGCCTGTCCTAAATATCTGACCATTCAGTTCATTTAGTGATTGCTTCATTTATTATTATTCATTCATTTTTTTCACACTACATTTAATTTCATACATCTCTGCTGTTGTCTCTCTTACTTGCCTTTTCCTTCCTACATTAAAAAGCTTCAGACATTCTAACCTTTAAACATCTTGGCTCAGTGAATTTAAGGTTATTTTGACAGATAGGATAACTTACTCTCTAGAGTACTGACTATATCCTGGGCAGGTCTGCTGGTCAGAGAGTCCTTCAGAGCATAGACACTGACTTCATATTTGGTTGCCACCTAGAAATAACAAAATCACACACTGTTCATTATTTGGAAGGCTACAAAAATCTGACATGCAAACCACTTCAAAAAATCTCTCAGCCATTTACATTTTGTATGCAGATATGATTAAATATAATGAGACCTCAAGGCCAAACAAGACTTGACAGGAACACTACATCATATTTCTTCCCCATTCAGGATGAGTCTGGGTTTTGTTTTGGTTTTTTTCAATAAAAATATCCAATTCTCATACCATAGCAATAGCAAGTACATTTCTATACCGCTTATCAGTGCACTTAAGCACTCTCTAAGCAGTTTACAAAGTGTAAGCTAATTGCCCTCAACAAGTTGGGTACTCATACTCTGTCAAACCAAGTACTTTTCTTCCACCTTGAGTTCTGATACAAGCAGTGGACTGGGCTGAGGGGGGAATTATTCAAATGATTTTGAATGTATTCATTTGGTGCATTTTATTCCTGTAACAACCCAATAAAATGGGTTAGGTTTCAGACAAATTACCTCAAAAGCACTAAGTGGTTGGGCAAAAAGCTAAGCCTGGGTGGCCACTCTGGCCTTGCACCTAAAAACACTGTAGCAAATTGGTCATAGGGCCCTGGAAGGAAGGGGTTAGGCTCAGCTCCCCAAACTTGTACACACACAAACACACACACACACACACATATATATATAATTAAGACTTCACTCCCACCACCATCTTGGTTTGCATGTGAACTGGACATGGATGTAAACATGCAACTATGGCTACCCTATTACATCTAGTTTGGCCCTTAGGCTAAGCAACAGGTACTCTTTGGTTGTTGTTTTTTTACATCAGAGTGAAACAACAAAGAAAAATGCATCTGTTTTCCCAATAATATAGACCACCAGAATAATAAGGCCTAGGCCTTGGAATACTGTTGCTCTATATGAATTACATTTTATATGTCATTTAAAAGATGTACATGGAACATGCAGTTTTCCATACAAAGGGAAGCAATATTAATTACTCAGAGACATAGCCTATTGCCATCTTTCAGTCCATCACATTTTCTAAATTCTCAGCATAGCACAATATATCCACAGAATTTTAAATAGCTTCTAAACAGTGACACTACATCCCTTAAGTTAAAAAGGGAAAGATTACCATTAGTCCTGAAATGACAGCAGATGTGCTATCAGGAGAGACGTTAATTTCTTTCATTGGCCCATTCTTATCCTTGGGATTCACTCTGACTCGGTATCCAGTAAGCTGAACATTTGGTGCAGTCCAAGTGATAGTCAGGCTGGTTGGAGCAACCTGAGTAAACCTCAGGTTTGTAGGAGGTGGGATTGCTGTTAAAGTTAAGATTAAAAATTGAGATCATTGTAGAATGAGTAAGAAGGATAAAATTGACATGCCCAGAGCTATACAAACTGGTGGTCCCTGGACCAGTACTGGTTCACAAGCTTTCAGCTATCAGTCCCCAGAGAGTTTACAGTCTAGAAATAAACAGTTATAGCCAATGTACACAAATAGGGGAAAAGATGCCAGTCCCCCACATCAGGTAGCCTGAGAAATACTGGTCTAGAGAATGCCTTACATGCCAGCAATTACTGTCAATTCACTAAGTTATTATAGGGACTCCTAGAGTTGCGAGAATGGTTTGAAATTTGTACCTTTGATGCTGGCATTTGGAATCTTTTTCAAGTATAGCCCTTTCATTTATTAGAAACAGGGGACTTAAAACAAAATATAATCAGGAATATATATAATTGAAAAAAGGTTTTAAAAGCTAAGCATTCTTTAAAAACAAGGGGTTGTGGGAGCAGATTTTTATATTCATGGAGCATAAAGATTATTGGTGGGAGAAGAGGAGACAAATAGCAATAGAGCCCCAAGTTTAGCTTTCAAAGGGCTGACCATCTGTTTTTTATATATATCATAATATACATATCCACTTGCATGAACACATTTGTGCAAATTACTGATGCTCTCCTATAATGTATCTGACTGCAATTTTATGATCAGGAATCTGAGTTAGAGGCAGTGGCCAGACAGCCTTTCAGCTATTTAGCTTCTAGAACACAACCAACATACTGATACTTTTAAAAAAAAATTGAAGCAAATAACTGAAAGCTGGGGACCACAGGAATTTTTATTATTATTATATAGAATAGTAATGTTGAATAATTACTAGAGATATAAAAAATATTCAAAAATCCTGTTAAGCATTCTGGACTGAGAGCGCCTTTGCAATTTGGGATGTGTTTTGTACAAAAATCACACACGTGGCTGTTTTGCACAGAAAACAGCATTTTCAGCACAGAAAATACTATTTCTGCATAGAAATTATTTTCTCCACAGAAAATGCTGTTTGCTACACAGAATATGCTACTGTCTGCATAGCACAACCAAGAGCAAATATTGCAAGAATAAGTCTGGAATTGCAAACAGGTTTCAGGAAGAAAAATGTTAAAATTACTTGTTGCTTCTTTCATGAATAAACTTAGTACAGAATTACATTCCTAGTAATTGCTAATCTACTCTGTTTTAGTATCTAGAATTAAGGTATTATATGGAAGCAATGCAATTCAGAGAATTAGCCAAGTTTATTGGTTGGAGTGATAATGGAGTACAAATAATTAAAAAATCCATTTTAATAATTAAAAATAATTTTAAAATATGGGCAACTCCTGTAGTCCAAAAAAGGAACTTTTTCATGCTCTGAGAAGAACAGTGGGAACCTGGTGGGATGACAATAGGAGGCAAAGAAGGAAAATGGCAAAGGCAAGTGTCACAGGGATATCCATAAATATCCAAGACATTTATTGGCTTGAAAGCAAAGCAAGCATCTTCACTTTTTAATCAAAAAGTTATTCTTATTTTCAAGGAAACAACTTCTACCCAGGGCTCTTGATGCCAGTATGTAGATTGAGTACAAGGCATATGAAGAAATCTAATTTGTAAGGGCCACACTGGTCAAGAACATGAGCCAGATGAAATATTCACTTTATTTTATTTTTTTATTTTTAAAAATTAATTAAAAAGCTCAGGCTTTCTGAAAGAATGAATTAGTTTGATGTGAAGTTAGCCCAGAAAGGATATTCCCAAGGTTAGACCCAGGGTTCCTCTGTGATCTGGCAGGTAGTGCAATGGGTAGAGGGAGACAAAGTGTCAAATGATGTTATCTGCCTCTCACAAGGAAAACTAGCAGCCTACTGAACAACATTCAGTATGTGTGCCACATCAAGCCTTCCATGTATTACCCAGTAACCTTGGATAGCTCCAATCTTCCATCAAAAAGAACTCCATCTTTCTCTGACACACACACTCCCATGCAAAGCCCCCCTGCACTGTGTTCCCCACAATGGATAGGGGAACTAGCTGCTCCTTGAAGCCACTCTAGCCAGTCAGGCAAAGAAGAGAACAGTTGCCAATTGGCCACCATGCAGCATCACTCTGTGTGTACCTGTGGACTGGGTCCCAATCAGAGGCAGGCTCTCCAAGCCATCGTGCAAGGCAACGATGTGGACAATGTACTCAGTACCAGGCCTGAGGCCATGAAGCTCTGCAGTGTCGTCTTCACCATCTGGAGCAGGGAAGAGCTCACGGATTCCATCCTCAGGGGTGGAGAAGGTCACCCTGTACCTGGTGACTTGCCCCTGTGGGCTTTCCCAAGCAATTTTGATGGAATCGACATCCACCTCAGTGAATGTCAGTCCTTTGGGGCGGTCAATTTCTGTTAGGCAAATTAACGGTGACAGGTTAAGTGGAGGGGGAAAGGGGAGAAGCAGATTTGGGATGGCACAGAGCATTTTGTTATAGGCATGCAAAGCAATCTTCTATTTCTGAACATTCAGAAATAGAATTTAGAAATATTTTCTTTTCAACTTCCTGGGAAGCCTCATGAAGGCATTTACATCTGCATACCGAGATGCAATACATGTAAACCTATATCCAGTTGTCTGTCATGCTGTTGCAGAGAGTAATCTGGTAATGAACCAGAACTTGGAAGCGTTGTTGTTATGGGACTACAACTCCAAAATGGCTATGCTGGCTGGGGGATGTTGGGAATCGTGGCCTGAAAAAGTAACGTTTCCAAATTCTGTGAAATGCATGTTCTTGCTGAGAATGTCAAGGCTCACCTAGCCAGAGAAAAACAGATTGGCTCATGTCAACAGATCTGCCTGTTACATTGATGCTACTGTCACAGCTCAGGAAGTGGGACAAGCAGAAGCGAGTAAGAGCCTGGAAGTCTAATAAGTTCAGCCCCCTTTCCAGCCACAGCCTTGGCTCTGCTTGAAATGAGCCAAGCTCATGATGACTGCTACAAACCTACTACCCCCAGCTGCTATTCTTGTGGTCTTGCAGTCTTATTCTATTGTGAGTGTTGTTGTTTGCCTTCAAGTCATTTCCAACTTAGGGTGACCTAACAGGATTTTCTTGGCAAATTTCTTCGGGGGGGGGGGGGGAGGGTTGACATTGCAATTCTATTCTATTCTATTCTATTCTATTCTATTCTATTCTATTCTGCTAGTCCAGAAATCTAATATGACAGAGAGATTATGCTGAATAGACTCATCTTTCCAAGACTCAATCTGCACAAGCAGCATCAGAGAACCAGATATAGTAGACATGTTTTAGGGCTGTAATTGACTAAAATGAGACATCAAGGCAGTTCTTTTTCAAAAATTAATAACCACATATTAATTATTTGCCCAGAAAAAAACCCTTCTAAATTATACAATGTGTGCGTAAGATGCTTAGCAAATCATATAATCAAGCACCAATTAAGGATAGTGTTTGGCAAGCCAGAATGTCACTTTTGATGTTACAGTTTCAGAATGTTAATGAGTCATTGTCCATGCCTTAAAAAGGCCTCTTGGGAAGCTCTGGAACAGGGGTAGGCAACCTTTCCCCTTTAAGGGCCGAGGGACTTCAGCTCTCAGAAGCATCAGCCATGTTGGCCAATAGTCCCATGTTGGCCAATAGCTCCTGGGATTCTGGGAGCTGAAGTCCCTCGGTCCTTAAAGGGGAAAGGTTGCCTACCTCTGCTCTCAAACAACCATGAATGTCTTCAGGAGTCCAGCAGTTCATAAATCTATTTTAACTTCTTCAAGCTGTCTGTGAACACAGAAGTGACTTCTGAGAATGCTTCCATGCAGTGAAATTGCAACACTGGAAGCAGCTTTGAAGCCATGGATAGCTTCAGGAATCCATCTGAAAGCTGTCCGGAAAAATAGCACTGCAACTCTAGGACTGCTTACTTCGGAAAGTATCCCACTGCCTACAGTAGTCCTTCCTTCTGTGCACAAGATTGGGTGCTTAGCCAGTTTCCACAAGCCAAGACGTCATCTCTTCATTTTCAAAATATAATTGGTAATGTTATTTATTTTTGCCATTATTGACAGGGAAGTGAAGCCAGCTGTGGTTTTTCTATGCCTTCCAGATAAAAAGGTGATTTATGTAGGCTTGGAACCCAAGTGTTTTGTTTTCATTTTCTTTCAGAGGAGTTGTTTTCTTAACTTTTAGTCAGATTCTTCCTTTCACCATGAAACTTGGGGAACTTAGGAGATAAACCCCTAGGGCAGGACTGGGAAAAATTGAAGCTCTCTGGATGTTGTTGGACTCCATATCTCATTTGCCCCTTTCTAGCCTGGTCACAGAATCATGGGAGTAGTTTAGTTGGCCCCCACATTTGTGGGGATTAGGGAAACCCCCTCCATGGAAGCAGATAAAACACAAATATAAATAAATATAAATAAAAAATATGAATACTATTTTTTTTTTACCTGAGAGAACACTTCTCTAGAAATCTCTAGGTCTTCCAGCACAACTCTACTGTCATAGAATTGCTCTGAAGGACCCAGAGATTCCTAGAGAAAATATATTAATCAAGCCTGCAAATCATCAAATCTAAAAAAGGGAAAACAGCAAATGGGGGGAGGGGGCAGTAGACTGTAGTTCATCAATGGCTGGAAGGTCAGAAGCCCTGCCCTGGGACTAGACCATGGTATGAAAATTAAACATATACTCAAATGGTGGAGTTACAGGAGGGGCAAAATGACGACATTCCTATTAAGAATTCCCCCACTTTCATAAAAATTTCCTACTTTCCCAAACTTTTTTAACATTGCAGGGAGTGAGACACTGAAAATCATTTACTTAGAATTTTTATATTTGCTGTGTAACGTATTTCCATGGCAATTTTGACTGCTCCTTTTGTCTGGATGCCTAAACTATATTTCTAAAAGCTCAACTGAATTCTCAAGTTACTGCAATGCTATTGCAGTTCAGGGAGTGGAAGAAATGTTGAAGGAATGGAGGAAAGTCTCATTTGGGAGCAGAAGTTTTACTTGGGAGAAGCAATGCCCTTGTTTTGCATACACAAGTCAGGTTTGTACCAATGGGCACAGCAATGGCCTATAGCTGTGAGCATTTCATGGCTGAATGTGCCATTTAGGTTTGCTTCAGTGTTACTCTGACACAATTGTTCCACATAATTCCCCATAGGCAGGAAAATTCTATTTTTTATCAAAATTTAATATTCAGAATCTGAACTCTGGATTTAGATTTTCAAATTTTGAAGTTCAATTTGATATCAGCTTCATAGTTTAGTTACGTATCAGATATAAAGAAAATTCCATATTCTTGAGTAAAATCACCTTTACTATCTTAGCATAGAAAATTCATTTCAAAACATTTCCCACCCAAAGGTAATTAAAATTATGTTTTATTGGCATTTAAATGGCATTGCCCATTTTTCAGTTATACTAAAAGCACAGCTTTTGGAGATAAGGGAAAGGATTGTATTTTGGCTGCTTCTCCAAGTTATATTGGTGAAAGTGATGCTGCTTTCTGAAATTTTCAGAGTTCTGATAGTAAATATATCCTGTGGACTCAGGCATTTGGAGATACCACACTCACTCCTGCTGTGAAACCCAGAAAATGCAAAGTACATACTTGTAACAGCTGTCTCGACCAGTGGTTGGCTTTCTCCGCTTTGACTCTGGGCATAGACGCTAACTATATATTCAACAGTAGGTTGCAATCCCTCAATTGTAACTTCAGTTTGATCTGCAACAGAATCCCAATAAAAATTAATCACATATGAAGCTGATTGATAGATGTCCTTGATCTCTCACAATTGAGTTTAGATCCCTTGTGTGTATTCAGTTTTCTGTCAGCTGGAAAAGCAACTTATTTTAGATGATGTGATGGGATTGTTTATATAAATAACTTGTTCCAAATCAAAGGATGCATCATTAATGGATTCTACACACACAAAAATGTTCAAAATGCAGAAATCCTTTGCTTTGGAGCCAGTTTCAATGGAGTCTATTGTACATTGGAGACTCTTTCAGCGAATGTTTGCAAAAACAAGATGAGATTTTCTACATAAATGTCAATAATAATATTAGTAGCATTCGAAAAATGCTCTTGGAATGTGGCTTAATGACTTCTGTTGCAACAAGATAATAATACTTGCCCAATATTGTAGAGGTTGTTCTATCCTTCCAGAACAAGTCATTCAGCCAAAATGAAGAGCAGTTATTATATTTATATGCAACATGACAATTACATACTTCAGTGATAGCAGTGAATGGTATTCAATGTGAGGACACAAGTAGTTTTTGAAAGCCTCCCAAATTTCACAACACACACACAAAGAGACCTTAGAAATATGGAACTAGCAACATGGTTCTTGAAGTCCTGGCCACTGAGCTTGGCCTCAGTTGTGTGTCTCTGCTGCTATATGGAAGATTTTGTTTTAGCACATTATCTCTCTATAGAATCTTTGGGCTAAGCTTTTAAAAAGCGTGTATGCTTTTATTTCAGTTGCTGTTGTTGACGTGTGCCTTCAAGTCATTTCCAACTTATAGCAATCCTAAATTGACTCTATCATGGGGTTTTCTTGGCAGATTTGTTCAGAGAAGGTTTGACATTGCCTTCCCCTGAGGCTGAGAGCATGTGACTTGCCAAAAGTTACTGAGGTTTCATGGTGGAGCTGGGAATCAAACCCTGGTCTCCAGAGTCATGGTCCAACAAACTGCTAGCTGTTGGATTTTATTTTTACATTATCGCTACATTGGTTTTAGATACTTTACATGACTTTATTATGAGTATCCATGATGTTGGGTTCTCCTGAACACTCTTGAAGGTCATAATTTGCCATCCCAGCCCTTTCCCTTCCATCTTTCCTTGATAGTACCAAAGAGGCAGTAGAATCTTTACTCCCAGACCCAATACCTCAAGAGCAACCAACCTCAGGAAAGACGCTAAGGCTGTCCCTACATTTTGGCTTGCTCGTAAGGCAAAAATGATAGATACCATTTCTTCAACTACAGCACTGTGAAACCATCTTATTCACAAATGGTGTGTGCACAAATTTCTTACCTGCAGAGAGGACTCTGGTTTTTGTGGGGCCATGGCCATTCTTGGGGGCCGCTGTCACTCTGTAGCCAGTAACTGGGGAGGAGGAAGGTTCCCACCTTACTGTGATGCTGCTGTCCTGTACCTCTGTTACTTGTAACTGGGATGGTGTGTCAATCTCTGTATGTAAAGCATTGAAACCTGCATCAGCATTCACCTTTCAGTCCCGGCTCCCCACTTTTTAAACTCTCTATGTAAATTCAATAATTTTTTTCATTCACTTTTTAGTTTGTTCTGTAAAAAGAGTTCTCTTGGTAAAGCAGAAAATAAAAGTTAAAAAACCCAAATCCAATGCAACAAGGAGCAACAAAGTGCCAAATAAACAAGTGTATTTTTAAAAAGACAGCCATTGCATAGCAAAGAACTAGAGAGTAAAACATGACAGAAATAAGCAATGCAAGGAGATGAGAATAATCCCTTCTTAGTGTTTTCTTGTATAATACTCTTAGAGCAAACACACTGTCATCTGAACCTGTCAATTATTACCATCATAAAGTTTGTCTGGATTAGCTGGAAGGGACAGCTAAATGAAAAAGGACTCTTCTCTATGGTGGACCCAGTTTCTGGAGTGCTCTTTTGAGTGCTGGCTATCACGGCTGCTGACTTTTACATGCCAAGTTGAGATTATTTTGCTTTATTCACTCTTCAGATTGATAGTGATAATGACTGCCATTATAAAGCAACTATCTTTGGTTTGATGGCTGCACGGATTCTCGTTTTGTGTTTTTATTTTGTTTCTGTTCACAACCACTATTATTTTTATAGTGATTTATTTCTTGTTTCATTTTTTTTCATTGTATCATCCAGGAACTAAAACTGGTGTGTGTGTGTGTGTGTACTACATACAGATGCACACTTTTATTCATCCTAGAAATTCAGGCACCACAGGTGAACACAGTTTGAAGACCTAATCTGTGTGGTAAATTGTGAAATGTCATGTTTTCCTCTCTTCCTCTTGTCTTGCTGCCTTCTACTTTACCAAGTATTACTGTGTTTTCTAGTGAGTCATATCTTCTCATGATCTGGCCAAAGTACACCAGCTTCAGTGTAGTCAGCTTGGCTTCTAGGCAGAGTTCAGGCCTAATTTGTTCTAGGACCCATTAATTTGTCTTTCTAGCAGTATAGCATCTCCACAGAACTCTTTTCCAACACCACATTTCAAATGAGTTGATTTTCTTACTGTCAGCTTTCCTCATTGTCCAGCTTTCATAACCATACATAAAAACTGGAAATAAAATGGTATGGCCAATCCAAATTTTAGTATTCAGTGATGCATCTTTACACTTCAGGATCTTGTCTAATTCCTTCATAGCTGCCCTTCCAAGTCCTAATCTTCTTCTGATTTCTTGACTGCATTCTCCATTCTGATTAATGATTGAGCCAAAGTATGAAAAATCTCAAACTATTTCAATGTCTTTATTGTCCACTTCAAAGTTATGTAAATTATCTGTGGTCATTATTTTTGTTTCCTTAATGTTTAATTGTAAACCTGATTTTGACTTCCTTCAGTAACTGTAATGCTTCAACAACTGTTCCAAGTCTTTGTTTTTTTCTGCTAGTAGTATGCTAGGGTGATACAATGAAGCCCTGCCTGACCCCCTTGCCTATTGGAAACCACTCATTTTCTCCATATTCTGTCCTAACAGTAGCCTCTTGTCCTGAGTACAGGTTAAGCATCAAGACAATCAAATGCTGTGGCATGTCCTTTCCTTTATGAACAAACCAATGTGCTGATGTGTTTTCCTGAAGCTTGAACACTCCAGGGGATCAAGTATGATCCTTAAGCTAAGGGGCTGCTCACCTCCTATAAGACATGAGGTTTCTAAAACATTTGCCCATTCTGCCAAGCTATTCCTACTACACTTTCTCTTGGCTCCTAAACTCCTCTTATCCCATGGACATCTCCCCTCCCAGCTAGAAGAGGAACCTCTATTGAAGTCTCCATGATCAAAGGTAGTAATCTCAATACAATAAACATGGGCAAACAAGGCCATCATCACCTTTGTAAGTTTCCTAGACTCATTTGCCTAGCTACTGCTAGACATAAGACTGCCCGACTAGATGGAAATAATGATCAATATTATTGCCCAAATCATTTGTACATTTTCTTGTACAGGCTAATCAAAAATGGTAACAGATATGTTATCATCTAAAAGAAGATCACTGTTTTGCATACTGCTACAAACTACCTTGCATTCAGGAAAAAAGGAGAATTACACTTGTTCCTCCCCATTCACAGACTTGCCGTCCATGGTTTTGATCCTTCATGGATTGCAAGCCAGGAAAAACAAAATGTTGCACGCACCCCAGTCACACACACAGCACCACACACAAGAACGTGCAGCCATTATAATCAATGGGGACTTGAATATTTGCATTTTTTTCTGATTCACAGGGTGTGGGGGGCCAGAGCGAATCCCCCATGAATCGGGAAGGATGAATATAAATGTTTTAAACAAGTTAGAAAAGTAGTATACAGCTATGAAATCCTCTTGGGGAAAAAACTGTGTATATGATGGACAGAATCATTATCTAAGGCAAATGGGCTGAATTGGTTTCTCTTTTATCTGAAGAGAATACAGCCAGCCCTCCATATCCACAGATTCTTTATCCATAGATTCATCTATCCATGGCTTGAAAATATTCCAAAAATACATAAATTCCAAAAAGCAAACCTTGATTTTACTATTTAATATGTGGGATACCATTTTATTATGCCATTTTATATAATGGGATGAGCATCCATGGATTTTGGTATCCATGGGGAGTTCTGGAACCAAACTTCAGCAGATACTAAAGGCCCACAGCAATCTGAGTTTTGGCCTTACCTATTCTGTAGTCGACAGTGACTGGCTTGCTGCTGGCAGGACTGTCTCCACGTCCAGTAACTGCATACACAGTGATGGTGTAGTCTGCCCCAGGCTTAAGGCCAGGGATCGTTGCAGTGGACACATGCCCAGGTACTGTGAACTCTTGAACAGGTCCACTGCTCCCTATGGGTAAAAGAAACCAAGCAAACATCAGCATAGAAGTATTATTAACTACTTTCACTCATGTGAAGAGTTTCAAGGCAGCTTCTTCCTAAATATATTAAAACAGTATGTTTAAAAAATTGCCATATTAGAGAAGCTTTGGAAAGAACACAGTTTGGTTGGTAATCCAGCTCTTAGTTCCAAGCCAAGATCGCCTATAAGGAAAAGACACACTGCCTTGTACTCCACCTCCTAAGTATCCAAAACCCACCACTACAAAGGGTATATAAGAGCCATAGTAATTACTCAAAAGGGACAGACACCTATTGTTTGTCCTGGCTAAATAGACCCTTTGAATGAATTGCATAAATGCACAAATTGACTCACCATTCAGTAGCTGATTCAAAGGGTTTGCTCTCCCTGAGATTAGCTGACAGATTCCGGTAAAACTGAACTAGTGCTTTTCAGTCATTTATTTTAAATTCTCTCATTAGCGTTTCTACCGTTGAGGTTAACATCCCAGGGCATACAACACTAACCTGTTTCACCATATGTGATTCTGTAGTATCTAACAGTTACAGCTGGAGGCTCCCAAGAAATGACCAGGCTAGTGGGGCTGGTGGCAGTGACTTGCAGTTCTCTGGGAACATCAGAAACTAGAAAGACAAGTTTTAAAAAGAACGTGTTAGCAACATTTCACCTTCAACTTGCTAGCATTTCACTCAACATACTGTACAGCAGAGATGGACATACTGTTGCCTTCAAGATGTTGTTGGTCTGCAACTTCCAGAAGCCCTAGCCAACATAGCATTTTGCATCAATCTGGGTTGGTTTTGTCAATTTTGGATGAGAAACGGTACAGATTTTTTTTAAAAAAATGGGAGTGGGGCTTGCAGAGTCTGTGGACAGTGCTTTGCTCATTCTTACTATAGAGGGACGCACAGGACAATCCTTTTCACAAGATCATCCCTATGAAGGTTAACTGGATAAAATGTATCTGATATAATTTTTCCATATTTGGAAGTCTGACTTGCTTCCTCTTTCTCCCATCTGAACTCTCTATCCAAGAGCAAGAGCTGAGATCACTACTGTAATGTTTTCTATTCTGTGGGTGGAGATTTTGGGTCATTTATTTATATATTTTAATTTGGATATTTCTATATTGCCTTCCAACCTACAAGAGCTCCCAAGGTGATAAAAAAGTAAAAGAAATTACATAAATTTTCCCTTTTACCTAAAATATATAAGGATAACATACAAATCTACCCCCCCCCCTCCATAAAACTACCACCTATCCACAAAATACAGACAGACAGGGGAAACAGTGGCTTCCAACTTGCCTGAATATGGTTTAACATTTCTCTTTTACCTAAAATACATATAAGGATAACATGCAAATCTATCCCCCCTCCATAAAACTACCACCCAGCTACAAAATACAGACAGACAAGGGAAACAGTGCCTTCAACTTGCTAGAATATGGTTAAACCACTCTCTCTAGTATGAACAAAAACATTTTTCTACTAAGCCTTTTAACTAGAGTGTTGTTGTTTTTCTTTTTTAAACATTATTCTTTTTGTTTGTTATATGTTAATAAAAATATTTTAACTAAAAGTAATAGCAATTAACAGTAATTTTTTTTAAAAAAGCACACACATTAAAATATTCTTTTAAAACTTTTTAAAAGTCTAAAAATAAACCTAAAATAAAAAATAAAACTGTTTGAGCATTAGTTTTAATGAACAATGACACAAACACACACACACACAATGAACTGTCCTCAAGAAGAGCAAGGACTTTAATCTGCCTTTTGTTTACCTCTCAACCCCTTACCTGTGCTTTGATGTCCAACCAAGGGCAAACTCTCCTCTTTGCCATTGAAGGCAGAAATGCTGACCACATACTCTGAGCTTGGAACCAGGTCAGTGAGAGTGATGGAATTGCGAGATGGTGCAATGCGGAGCTCTTTTGGCCGGCTTCCCCCTTGCTCAAGGTAATGGCGGATCTTGTAGCCAGTGATAGCAGCACGAGGGGCAATCCAGTGGACAGTGAAAGAGTGGGCTGTTATTTCTGAGAAGTCCAGCCCAGTTGGGGAATCAAGGCCTATTTTTAACAAGAAAAATGAAGCAGACATACATCACATGTACAACTGGTGACTGCCTTTTTGGAAGGCGAAAAAGGCTTGCACATATAAAATACAAATGCTGCAACCAGGCACAATACCACATTTTCTTAATAGAGAAACCAAAGGCCATACTAGTTTATTCAAACATCAAACAGCACCTCCATTTTCAAAAAGAGCAATAGGGCCTCAGAGCTTGGATAACAATCTACCAAAAACCCAAGTTACTTATATACAGTCGCCTCTCCATTTTCTGAATCCTCCCGTGAAAATGAAAACTTGCAGATATTGAAGCCCCATTGGCTTGAATGGCTGTGCACGTGCCATTTTAACCAATGAGGCTTGCCGGTCTGTGAATGACCGAGACCATGGACTCGAAGTCTGCAAAAACAAAGGGGCGACTGTAGTGTTTTTTCTCAGTAATCAGAGTATCACATTTTGGCCTAAATATAATAATTAGTCCAATGTTTGTCTTTGTCTGTAACAATAAAGGCTGATTAATTGTTAGTCCCAACTAAAGCTAGACACATTGATTCAATGGGAACTTGGTAAATCAACCTTTATGTAAATATGATTAATTTACAACAGATTGGATCTGTTCTAGTGGGACTAACAGTTGAATTTACTCACATGATTGATATTTAACAAGAAATAACACCACTCCTCTTTGTGTTATAACTAACATTTCATTTATTTATATACTTATAGCAGTTGGCATCACTAAAAAATACTCTCGTGCTGCCTTATTCTACTTAATGAAAAATGTTTAGATGCTTTTAAAGCAACTAAAAATCATTATCTTTGTATTTTTTGAGAAATAGGCAAGTAATGAAACTGTACTGGAACTAACTACTTTTGGGGCCCTTTGGAACAGAACTGTAACCAACTGCTTTTTGAAGTAACTTTCCAAGTTGTGCAAGTCTCCAGTACTCAAATGTAAAAAGAAACAAACTGAGCCATCTTTGAATTAAGACAGCAAGAGTATTTTAGACAGCACTTAAATAAATTCATGAAGCAAAATCTCTCCCCCAAATGTAGCTAAAGTTAGCCATGATTAAGTCCTGTTGAAATCAATGGAGCAAGTGAGCCATTTCTTATTTGCACTGTCTTCAATAGGTCCAGGGTTGACATTTGCTTGGATATAAGCTCCATCACACTCTTAAGAAATCTGGGTAAATAATCCCAGGCTGAGACTGCCTGTCAAGTTTAAACTTACATACATTGTATACTGTCTTCAAATTCAAGCCTGAATGCATAAGATATTAAAGTTTTTCTGCACACAGAAATAAAAATGATTTTCAATATTTTTTTCAAAACTGAAATGGCAGAACAGGTTTGAAAGGGCTGAAACACAGACCTCTCTTTTTAAAGTAAAACTAAAGGAAAGGGAAACCATTTCAATATTTTTATTCAACTGACCAGTCTTCTGCTCTCCCATCAGAGGTTTACTCTCTTGTTCTTCATACACGCTGTAGACTCTGATCAAATACACAGTGCCAGGGAGGAGATCTGAAGGTTTAAAACAGCAACAGGTTCATGTCTGACAATTACAGAAGGTGGTTAGGGGGACGGGACTACAAATCTCAGCTTTTTGTCTAGAAGAGTACTTCTGCTGGAATGTTTTGCTTAACAAGTATTTGACTGCAAAATCTCAATGTATAAAGAGGTCTAAATGTTATTCTAGGAGAATACTGTCTCATAGGGAGGGGCGTGTTTTCTCTATTCTTTTTTAAAAACTTGGATTTATCTAACCTATAATATCTCTCTTCCCACCACCACCCCACATACAGCCTTCTTCCTTTTTTACAAAAAATATAATTCAGATGATTTTGCATACAGTCATTTATTTCCTACAAAATGTTTCCAGATAGGATTCTTCTTTTATTGAGAAACTGTATTGAAACCTATACAGGTTCTGTACTTAAGCATTAACATTTAAAAAATAAAAACCCACCCTAAGGCCTCAATCAACTGCTGGTCAAAATATTGGTCAAAATTTTAATACCAGCTAGTCAAAAAGCAATGGAATCATTTTTCCAAATCCTGTTCAGCAAAAAATAAAATAAAAAAAATGTCCCTTTAGCTCCTGACCTTCATTTTGAATTATGCATGGCAGATCAATGACTATTAAAATAAACACAGCAATCCAATACTTTATTCTAATACTTAATCAAATTAAAATAAACTCTGATCGAGATCAAAGAATTACTTTAGGTTTACCTGAGGTGAAGGTAATTTTTCTCAAAACAACAAAGCCCAGACTGCACCGCCATCTCCTACTGTTTGGAAATGAACAGACTGCTTGCAAAATCTCTCTCTTTCCAAGTGATCTGTCTCCCCCTCCCCCCCCCCCCCCCCCCCGTTTTTCATCCTCTACAAAAGAGATGGGAGTCACAAAGCCCTCTAGATATTGGGGGACTGCAACTCCCACCAGCCTTAGCCAGCAAAATCAAGAGCAAGAACTGCTGCAAGTTGCAGTCCAACAGCGTCTGGAGAGTCACACATGATTCCTACACATGCTCTACAACCATCGCCACTCTCTCTCTCTCATTTCTGATCCTGCCTTCCCTGCAACAAAAATCTATGAAACAATTTAGACAATTTGACTTTATATGTTAAATCAATGGTTAGTTTCCGGCCTATAACTTTACTGGAAGAAATGAACATATTCAAATCTCCCTATTCTGTTTGATATAGGTCTTATTCTTCATTGGCCTTACCAAGAGCAAGCAGAAATCTGAAAATTCAGTTCCTACCAATCTGAACACCTTAAGATATGTCTCCTTTTAGCCACAAAATCTCACCCACAATTCTCCACTTTCAAGAAAAGGAACAGATGAGCCACTGTTCAAGTACTATTGTTGTCAAGAATATGAGGCCAAGGAATCCATGGCACTGCCTGCTAGTAATGGGAAACACTCCCAATAGAAAATGTACAATTACGAAAGGCTGGTGGTAGGGGCAAAATTTGGTAAGTGCTGCAGCCAAATGAAACAGCCAGGCCTGTCTGACAAGAGGTAAAATGTCTCATGCACAGTTGAACCATACATATTAGCTTCTTACTTGTCAAAACCACTGCATTGTCAGAAGGAGAAATGGACAACTCTGTAACATCCTCCTCATTCTTCACAGGTGAGTAACGAACAAGAAAGCTGGTCAATTCAATGGATGTTGGTGGAGTCCAAGTTACTCTTATAGTGTCAGGTCCCACATTGGTGAAACGTAGATCGGTGGGGGGAGGGACAGCTGAATTTAAAGAAGGCATTTATTATTTTGGGAGGA
The DNA here is from genome assembly GCA_026167975.1 of Phrynosoma blainvillii. Classification (NCBI taxonomy): domain Eukaryota; kingdom Metazoa; phylum Chordata; class Lepidosauria; order Squamata; family Phrynosomatidae; genus Phrynosoma; species Phrynosoma blainvillii. Next base: position 223,967,296 of record JANUYF010000001.1, on the reverse strand, counting down.
AAAAGAGTTTGTTTCAATACTGATTCAAAAATATACAGTGCCATGCAAAGAAACCATAAACCCACACTACTGAGTCAAATCCATGCAAATACACTACTAATATACTATGTTTCATTCCACTAAAGTTAAATTGCTGTAATGTTTCATTCCACTAACGTAAGGTTAGTGTAAAGCTCTTATAACTTCTTGGGCCATTATTCATAGATACTAAAACATTGAACAAAGAGGTTAAATTTGCTTTACAACAAAAGTTTTAAAAAGTAATTTCTTTCATAACACTAACATGCATAGAGATCAGAGGATTGACTCATAGCTGTGAAGTCTCTAGGACTCTACAACTACTTTTATGATAAAAGGTTGTAAAGTCTCCATTCAGCTTAAGGCAAACACTGTCTTCCATGCATTTCAGGTCATTTTCTGTACATGCACAGGGAACTTTCACAGACTGCCATGCCTGTCACTAGTACGAGTTTTGAGGATGATTTCTTTCTCCTCAGTTGAACACTTGGACCACTGCAGTAACAACACACTGAGTTAAAATTAAGATAAGGAACTCAAAGGAGTTTGCATCCACTGCCAGATTGTTCCCTTTATTTCAACTATAATACAGCCCAGAAAGCATACAGCCCCAATAAGTAAGCACTGCTTGTTTTGATAGTTCAAGAAGTGAGTTCCAGTCCAGCTGAGATACAGACTGTAATATAGCCGTAATAGTGTGGTGCATTGCAAATGAATGATAAAAAGAATTGTTTTTAACTCATCTAGATAGAACACCAAAAGACAAATGAATTAGTGTATGCTGAGACTTGAAAATGAGATGCAAGTTACAAAACCCCAAATGCAGATTGCTGGCAATGCAAAAAAGGAAACTCTGTAATGCTGTGTTTCTGTTCCCTTCTGACATCTAAAACAAGGAACACCTCTTCACTGCCCTCCCTAAAGAAAACAAGTGGCCCATTTCTTCTATGAGGAAGACAGAGTCATCCAAGTAGCTAGTGACAGCATGAAACAGCAGCACTCTCTAGCACAGTAGTTCTTCAACAATCACCAGTTTGTTGAGTCAGCGTAGTGGGGGCACTCTCTCCGCCATTAATGAGTGTGATTACGCTGATCTCATAATCAATGCCCGGCTCCAGGCCTGTCACCGTGTAGTATCCTACTGAAGAGTCCACAAAATCTTCAAAAATGGGGACACTCTCTCCTGATGCCACTACCATGATGCGGTAGCCAATAATGGTGGAGGCGTTTAGTGGGGTCCACCTCAGGGCGATGCTTGTATCGGTTATGTCAACAAAGCTTAAGTCAGTGAGTTGGGGCACCTCTATCAAAGTTAGAGAGCAAAACAGGAAGGCAAAGACGAACAAAGGCAAAACACAACAACAACAAGGAAGAGAGAAAGAAAAAGCAGTGATTGTCAAGTCACGTGAATTAAAAACAAAGCGCGCAGTAAAGTAATTATGGTGATATGTAATGTTTCCCTATCAGTCATTAAGTCGACAATTTACAGTCCATAGCCAATGGCTATAGATCTAACCTCTCACAATTTCTGGAAAAGATATTTATTTTAAATATCACTAGGGATGTTTTCCAGTATTTTCAGCTCAATCCTATGAGACTCCTTGACAAGTATGGCTTCAGGATGGGATACCATTCCAACATATGTAGGGAGAGAAAAGGTAAATTTCTGATAGCTCATTTCTCAGAATAATTATTAACTTGGCAAGAGTGCACAAAGCCCTATTCCTTTAACTCCATATTCTTAAAGATTTAGTTCTTCACTTGTGCACATCTGGTTGCCAGTATTACAATTTCCTTGCAAAATCATTAGCGGTTTTGAACAGGTTGCCTGAATAACGCATTTTCCACATGGAACATACAGATTGTTGAATGGTTTGCCAGATGCAGCAGTGGTTCAAAGCTATGAGTTTGGTCAGTTAAATACTATCATTTGCTTCTTTGCCTTTGCATTATCCTTTGTCTTTGCATTAGGATTTATCCTAATAGAACATCAACTATATTCTAAAGTGATTTCAGCCAAGCACTGTAAAGTAAAAGGGGCAGCTAATGGCCTAAAGGAAGTGATGCAGCTGGTGCCAGTATGTGTATAGACAGTCTAAGAAATGAGCCATCCAGTGCTTAACCACATTAAGATGTAAACCCATAAGCATTTGGAACATAGTCAAGGGCCTTAGCCAGTTGGTCAGCATCCTTCACCTCTTCTCTTAAAATCAGTATAACAAAGACAAATACTACTTATCTGCCAGCTTCAGTTTAATTTATAATTTATGCCACAGAGCTTCATTTTCATGAACCTCAGTAATCCTTGAAAGCCATTCTCTTCTGAGTGTGAGCTTTTCCAAACATCTTTAAATGTCAAACGAGCCAGCCCTACAACCTCTTCTTTAATAAGGGGAATTTCAATAATTTGTCTTTATTGGTTGGTCATTCTGAAAGAGGATACTAGTTTTTGAAAATAGAGCCAAATGTGTGTGTGTGTGTGTGTTTGCATATATATGTATATTTCACATTCCACACTTTCAAGACTAGAAAGACCAAATAAAATTTGAGTGAGCTTCAGCTAGAACAAAGCCAGATGATGGATCGCTGAAACATACTGAAATCCTACTTCTACTCAACTCTGCAGACAGGCACAGATTTAATACACTTGAGAAAATATGTTATATTGCCTAATAGAGCACACAAGAGAGCAAGGGGAAAGGGGACAGACCATTCAAGGCCTGATAAAACAGGCATTGCGTATTTTATTCCATTCAAGTGGGGGCTGCAAGGAGGGGGAGTTTGTGTACTATAGCAATCTTAAGGTATCACTTATGGCAACAAATGTATCAAAGTAGATCTATGTCTGATGTAAAACATTATGATAGATAAGAACCCCTTTGGTTCTGTTATGGAAAAGCAATCATAGGTATTGCACAGAACTAAAAGAGAAAATGTTCATTTTCAGCCAAATAACTACTTGTCTTAATTGGATGTGATTATCATATCACCTGTAAAAAAGCACCAAAAGACATATGAAAAACATGCCTTTTTAGTACTTCTTTGCTTCAGAAAGTGGCATTGGGTTAAAGCCTTGATGGAATGAAATCATATCCAGTATGTTAGTTCCCCACAGGGGCAAAGAGAGATTTGGTCTGAGCACAGGAATGCCAAGCAAACTTAAAGCAAGCATCCATCAAACAGTGGAGACAGAAGCCATTTTGTGGTTTAGCAAAAATAAGACACAATCCCTTAATGATATGTTCGAGGTTCTCAAGCAGTACAAACACAAGGCTAGACTGAAATATTCCAGACCATCCTCTTCAGCCACACAAGAAGACACAGAATAGTTTCTGTGTCTAACATGGACTCTAACATGGACTTCTGTGCATACAAGAAGAGCAAGGAGATGCCTTATAATCAACTGCAGTTGCAATAATACATACAGTTATCTAAGGATCAGTCCCACTGTTTACACAGTAGGGTTTACTTCTAGATAAACATGGAAAGGTTAAGGCTCTGTGTTTGACTATGGATTAGTCAGACAGGCTGAGAAACACTGAGTTAGATCACCTTGTGTTTCATGATCTCTGTGATCTATGTGGCAACAGCTGAAAATTCAGATAGTACATCTGGTGCTTCTCATCAGAAGAAAATTCTGGTTTGGAACAGCAGCTGAGGCCATATTTACATGTTATACTTTGCAGGTTTTACCAAATAGTTCCCACCATTTGTGAGGCTGAGCTTACTGAAATCTTTTCAGACATCAGGGACTCTGATTTCAACAGAAATACGTAGCATCCGCTAAACTGACAATGACCTTTATTCCTGTTTCCTGTATGCTAACCATGATTGACTATTGACTTACATGGCACAACATCATGTTGAAGTTCCTGCAAAGTGCAACATATGACTAAACAATAATGATTAATTATTCATTTCCAATACATTGGAAAGTTACTTTTTTGAATTATAACTCCCAAAATCCCCCATCAACATATCCACTGGCCATACTGGTGCAATGGTGAGGGTTCTGGGACTTGTAGTTCAAAAAGTAACTTTTGCAGGCTGTCTATTTTCATGGAATACAGTATGGTAAGGCACTGTGAACTGAGGGATGATGGATTCATCATTGTCTTATACCAAGGCAAGACAAAACTGCATTTAGTATCAAATATGTATAGGTAGCAAATATTCTCTCCATATTAAATTTAGAGTCCAAGAATATAATCCTAAATATAATTGTGTGTGTACATGTCTTCTAGTTGCCTGTTGACTTATGACAAGCCCATGAATTTTTCCATTTTCTTAGGCAAGGAATAATAAGAGGTGGTTTGTCAGTTTCTTCCTCTAAAATACATCCTAACAGCACCCAGTAAGCATAATTGCATATAAATCCCAATGAGATCAAACTAAACATGATCAACGCTAAATTCCTTCCTTGAGAGCAAGGGGCTTCTCCTTGTGTACATGCAATCTCCACATGCAAACTCCACTTCTGTAACTGTAGCACTGTTCCCTATGGAAGACCAAACAATGTACAGTAGTTCTGCAGGTTAGTTTCTTCTATTTTACCTTGTGTGATGGTTTCTGAGATGGGCAGGCTCTCCTGGTTATCTTTGACTGTATAAACACTGACATTATACTCCACACCAGGACTCAGATGTTCAAAGATGCAGGAAGTCTGGTCGGCTTCTACTGCTTCCTCCAGAGTATAGCCTTGCTGCCCATTTGTAGGGACAGTAGTAATTCTGTAGCCAGTGATATCTAAAGCATAGTGGTAAAAGATGAAGGTGGTACCTATACTGTACTGTTTTAAAACTAAGAATGAGGGACAATTATTTAAATACAATTGACCTTTTCTATCTGGGGGTTTGTGTGTCCCATTCCAGACCCCCAAAAGCCACAGTACCTGAAGTCCGTTTGTTCCCAATTGTGAGCAATGTGCACATGATCAAATTGGCACAGCAAGATTTTTTTTTACCAAATATATCATAGAAGGTTGAGATGCTGACAATACATGTACGGCAAAGATTAAATTGGACCTATTCACTGGAAACCTGGATAGCTCCAGAATGTGAACTTGTACTCCATATGTGTGAATGTGTTTCTGCATGTCCATACATACATTCCTAGAAATCCCACAGTGTCATGGAATCACAGAGTTGAAAGGTGCCTCATGGGCCATCAATTCTAACCTCCTGCTCAATACAGGATCTCCAACAAAAGCATCCCCAACAGGTAGCTGTCCAGCCTTCTTTTGAAGACATCCAGAGAAGAAAACCCCACCACCTCTCTAAGCAGTTGGTTCTATTGCCAAATCCACTCTTACTGTCAAGATGTTCTTTACTTCTAATATTCTATCAAAATCTACTCTCCTTTAACTTCAAACCATCAGACCTGGTCCTACCTTCTGGGGCAGCACAGAACAGGCCTGCCCCCTCCTCTCTGTGGCAAGCCCTTGAGGTATTTAAAGAGTGCACTCATGTCACCTCTCACTCTTCTCTTCACCAAGCTGAACAAACCCAGCTCCTTCAACCTTTCCTCTTATGTTTTGTTCTCCTCATCATTCTCATTGCCCCTCTATGACTCTGTTCCAATTTGTCTGTATTATTCTTAAAATGAGGTGCCCAGAACTGAACACAGTATTCCAGATGGGGCCTGACCAGCACATAATATAGTTTTTTTCCTCAATTTGGAAACTAGGCCTCTATTAATGCAGGCTAAGATAGCATTTGACTTCTTTACTGCAGCATCACACTGGTGATTCATTTACAATTTATAATCAACAATAATCCCAAGGTCCTTTTCACATGTAGTACTGCTGAGTCATGTATTCCCATCTTATACTTCTGCATTTTGTTTTTTGTGATTTAAATGTAGACTTTTGCATTTATCTCTACTCAATTTCATTATATTAATTTATACCCAATTTGCTAGCTTATCTAGGTCCTTTTGAACTCTGTTCCTATCTTTCAATGTATTAGTCACCCCTCCCAGTTTTGTGTCATCTGTAAACTTGATAAGGTTTCCCTTCATTCCATCAAAATGTTGAATAGTAATGGCCCTAGGATAGACTACCGAGGCCCTCCACTCAAGAATGTCTTCCAGTTTGAAGCAGAACCATTGATAACTTTTTGAGCATAGTTTTCCAACCAGTGTTCCCATCTATTCCACATTTAACCAGCCTACTAATCAAAATATTATGGGGGATCTTATCAAATACTTTGCTGAATTCTAGATAAATGACATTCACAGCATACGCACTATCTACTAAACTAGTGACCTGATTGGAAAAAAAAGATGTAAGATTAATTTGGCAAGATTTTTCTTAATAAATCCATGCTGGCTCCTATGGATCACTACATTGTCATCAAACTACTAGCAGACAGATTATACTCCTGTATAATCCATTTTAATACTTTTTCCTGGAACTGAGGTCAAGCTGACTGGTCTATAGTTTGCCTGCTGCCCACAGACTGTACTTTCCCTATCCTTACATGAATAACTTTCAATGATGCAGTTTTTGGAACAGAGATCCTCCAAAAAAAAGGAGATCCTTCTAGTCAGTTCAACTCTTTACCAGAAATTGCACTGTATGTGATATATTCAGTTTTTGGTTAACAGCAACATCACAAGTGTCAACTCAGAACCCACAGAACTGATGAAATCTAGACTACTGTGTAACAAAAGGAAATGTCCTGGCAAATATAAATACCTGGACTTGAGCTTCTTTCCCAAGAGACAGTGAGGACACCAGTGTCAGGGTTAGAATCAAGATGCAAGTTGGTTGGTGGTGACAGAGCTGTAAGAAATAAAAAGAACATTTTAAAATTTCTCTAGAAATGCATTGACAAACTTAACAATATTACTGAAGCAACACGCTTACAACTTGCTTCATGTTGCTGACAAGAGTTCACTGAACCTGCTCTCTAAACTTACTACATCTTATGGGATGGATGCAGATTTAGCTGCATGCTACTGGTTTGACTGAAATAGGTTTCCCCATCACTCTTCCCCAACGCAGTGCCCCAGAAATGCAACAAAGAGGCTTCAAGGAGGTTGCTCAATATGAGGGCTATGATGGAGAGCAGGGAGAATTCCCCTAAATCAGGTGGGAATCACTTTTGTGCCACTGGACTGCCTAAGCTGTACTCCCTCCAGTAGCACATCATGACAGCACTAGTGTGTTAGGGGAGAAAATAGGCCCACGATAACAGAAAATGTGGCCACAGCCACATGACTTGTACTCAGCAAATCAGGTATTTTCATAATTTATTTCACTAAGTAACTTAATTCAAAACCAGTTCCACTTATTTCAGTGAGGATAAAGAATGGGAATAAACAACTTTTGGGTCTGACTACAGAATAATATTGACAAGTGTTAAACCAGTCATACGTGTAACTACTTTCTTGACAATGGGAGCATCCCTCTCTTGTCCATCTGTGAGGACTGTGATGCTGTAGATATATTCCACACCAGGAGTCAGGCCTGATATGACAATACTCCCAGATTCAGAGATGACTTCCCTTGGAGCTTCACCACCTTGGCTTGGTCGCACACCCAGCTATATTGAGAAAAGAAAGAATTGTTTGCCGTTATATGAGTGGTACAGCGTCACCAGTGTAGCTTTGTGCTACTTGTGCAGGATTTTCATTCTGTACAAGTACATGCATGATGAAACTCAGCCTTCAGATAATTTCAGATTTTTATTTGCCAGATGCAGGAATGTTAATGACTAAGCATGACTGGAGAAAAAAGCTTTGGAAATGTGATGGGAATCAAAATTGCCTGAGATAGAGCTGCAGGAAGAGGAGGGAGGAAAGGTGGTGTTCTGAATTTCAAACTTATTAGGATTGAATTCTATAAATTCAGCTTCTCCTAGAAGTGCAGCACTACATTGGGAAAAGGTGTCCTCCACCTGATACTATCTCCCACCTGATACATAATGCTAAATGAGAATGAAAATAATTGACATTCCGGCAGTGGTGACTGACACTTTTCCTATCAATGGGGTGGCAAATCTGCTTTGACTCTAAGCTGAAAGGAACTATCCAAGGTACTGAATGCTATCTTAAAAATAGATCCAGCTCTAACACCTTGGTCAGATCCTTTAAAATTCTAACTAAACCCCAGAGTGGATTCACTGTCCAAATTGACATGGAAGACATTGCCTGCTAGTGGAAAATTGGAAATTGTTATATGGAGTTATGTGTGAGTTCTACACATCTGAGTCACAGCTTGCTACCACTTCCACCAGACAAGAATGATTCCATTGGGAAAAAACCAGAAACAAACCCTGGAATATTAATAGGGCTACTGTCCAATGAGTAGCTGCACACTGCTTTCCTCAGCTCTCAGTTCCTTGTCCATTGCCTCTCTGGCCTCACTCTAGTCTCTTTCTCTCTGCCATTTGCCTTCTTACAGGCCTAGCCTCGTCATTCGGGGCAATGAGGTAGCCACCTCCAGCAGCAGGCTTGAGACAGTCATAAAAGAGTGGCAAGTGATTAGCAATTTAATTCATTATGATTGTAATTTTGTCAGGAAAGGCAAGAGGCACTTGTGACATGCCCGGTCTCAACTGCCAAATAACTTGACTGGCGTAGGATCCTATGGGCCTTAACTCTTGGGAGGAAGGAAGGGGGGGGGGTCTAACTCCTGTTCTGCCTCAGGCAGGCCTACGTCACCATGTTAATTCCAACCAGAATACTCCAGAGCCTGTGAAATGGAATGTTTAATTGTTCCTGTTAAACATTTTTACATCCATTGATACTGTTCATTCCAGGGCCTGAATTAGAGCTTTTGCAGAACATCATCAGCGGTTTCCTGACGCAAGTGCTACCAGGTCTACCAATGATTAACAACAGCAAGTGGTGTCTTATGTATGCTGGGGCAAAGTCCCCTTTCAGGCTACAAGGCCACAGGAGCAGGACATCAAATACTAGGCAGCATTTTCACAACTTCATTTCATCAGGAAGCTTCAAGTGTGTGGTGCGTGCTTGTTAAAAATTGCCTGCTACTTTCTTCCTGTTTAAACTCATTTATCGTTTAGGACATTACCTTTAGATTTACAATTTGAACTACAGAGTGTATCTTTTAAAATTTTCATTTAAACACTACTTCAGGTACATGTTTTTATTTGAAAAGCAAGAAAAAAGTCAATTTGAGTACAGTTACTCATTTGTCAGAGACCCCGTGGAGCCTTGCTCTGATCTCAGTCATTTTCCTGTTATTCCTGGGCCCATTCACACTACACAGTTATAGTACTATGATTCCATTTCAACTGCTGTGGCTGTATCTTATGTGATCCTGGGGTCTGCATAGTTTAGGCAGAAGCCCCAGAGGAGGATTCTCTGGCTGAGTGTTCTAATGATGCTAAATTACCAATTCCAAGGAATGTTGCCATGGTAGTTAAAGAGGAAACAGAGAGCTAGAATTGTGTAGACATGAATCCTACAGTGCCCAGCCATCACACAAAATTACACTACAGGTTTTCAAGCAACCATTAGTTATTAGTTGTAATATATTCTAGAATAGTGATGGGCACTGCATGACTCTCTAGATGCTGGTGGATTATGCCTCTCACCAACTTCACCACTGGCTTTGCTGGCTAGGGAATGAGAGTTATAGTCTCCCAGCCCTCTTTTAAAGCCTTCTCCACTGAGGTAGCTTGACTTTAAGGCTTGTCATGGTTAGGAGACATGGAACTGTTTTCCTACCTTAAAACCAATCCTTGGTGCAGGTGTCCAGGTAATTACAATAGATGTCTCTGTCACCTCAGTGTTATAATAAGGAACTGAGCCCTTGGGTTGCACTGTAAAATAAAATAAACTGGGTATTCAGTTAACAAATACAAGACCCTTAGAGATACCAGTTTATCTGTGTAGACATGAACCAGTTGACACTGGTGTCAACAATTTTGATTCAGTTGTAACAACAGCATTTGTATCTGTAAGTTATACATTAACATATTTCTTTTTATTTATGGTATGAATTATTTTAGGAGTATCAGATCCTTTTGTAAATTTTCAGTTTTGAATGAAAAATTCACTACTAAGCATCATATTGCCCCCCCAAACGTACTATTTCTCTGAAAAGAAAAATGAAAGAGAACTGGAGCCTGAAATCCCAGGCATTTCCACCAATGTATAAACCTTTTGGACAAAATTCCATCTAGTGTTTTGATGCCTTCAGATGGTTTGAAGAATTACATACACAGCAAATTTTAAGAGAATGCATAATAGTGCAGTTTTCCTGAAAAGAATCCTGTGTGTTTTTTCTTAATACTAACACAGATGGTCTTGAAGCAAAGACTATTTCTGGATTGCTGCAATGGCAGGAGTTTGGACTAGTTGACCCCTGTGATTCCTTCTGACTATATGAGATCCCATGGCTGTCTGGAGGGTGGAGAGATCATTTTCTCCTCCCTGGCCATCATATCCTAAAAATGAAGTAGATCATGAGTTGCACTTAATGACTTTCCAAAAGTCATAAAATGGTGAAGGGTCTGGAACCATGCCCTCTGAGGAATGACTTAGGGAACTGGGGATGTTTAGCCTGGAGGAGAGATGGTTAAGAGGTGATATGATAGCTCTCTTTAAATATTTAAAGGGATGTCATATTGAGGAGGGCACTAGCCTGTTTTCTGCTGCTCCAGAGAATAGGACTTGGAATAACGGCTGCAAGCTACAGGAAAAGAGATTCCACCTCAACATTAGGAGGAACTTCCTGACAGTAAGGGCTGTTCGACAATGGAACACACTCCCTCAGAGTGTAGTGGAGTCTTCTTCCTTGGAGGTCTTTAAACAGAGGCTGGATGGCCATCTGTTGGGGATGGTTTGATTTTGAGTTCCTGCATGGCAGGGAGTTGGACTGGATGGCCCTTGTGGTCTCTTCCAACTCTATGATTCTATGATATCCTCAGTGTTATTATTATGGGGCTAGTGGTGTTTGTATCACACCTCCCTTCTTTCCTACAAGAAGAGTCCTTACATCAGGACACAGAGAATGAGAGAGAAAGAGAGTGACAGAGAGAAAGAAAGAAAGAAATTGAGAGAGAGACAGAGAGCGCAACTGAGCCCCCTTCCTCCTGCTGCCCCCAGGCCCAGTAGGCCAAATACAGTCCTCTGGTCAAGGTGGAGACAGTGATGCCCAGCATTTCTTCCCAGTTCTCACTGGTTCATTTGCCACTGTGGCAACTGCCTGCCCCTTCTCATGGCTGCCTCACATCTGAGTGATACCCTAGTCTTTGCAGTGAGCAAATAATGGGAGTTCATCCATGTCAACACACATTTTTACATGCATGATTCTGTAAGAATCCCAAACCAGCTCCTAGAAGCAAAACTGAAAATGATTTTCATTTTGTTGAAGCAACAAGGAAGCAGTACTTTGCTTTCCACCTTCATTTTGGAAAGTCATTAAGTGCAGTTCATGATCTACTTCAACCTCAAAGTAACCTCAAAATACTACCCATCACAGCAATCAAAAACAGAATGAAGGACTCCCTGTTTTTGCAAACCAGGTAAAATGTTGCACATTTAGAATATTTTTTTAATTAACTGCTTCTGTAAGAATGTCTGCTTGGACTCCCCACTTACTGTGCAACAGCTGGCTTAGACATTCACCCAAATACACCTAATCAAATATGATGTAGCTCCAAATAAGCCTGGTAAGGCAGTTGAGGGAATAGAAGAATGTAGTGTTTCTTTTTCAGAAACAAGAGCTACAGTAAGAGGGGAAAAACCCAAACATTCTGCCCGTCCCACATAGGTGATAGGGACAACTCCTCACATAAAGATGTTGTGTGTTCTTGGTTCCTTCTGGTTTTATTTGTGTGAGTTCTATGCATCTGAGTCACAGCTTGCTACCACTTCCACCAGACAAGAATGATTCCATTGGGGAAAAAATAAACTGGAAGCAAACCCTGGAATATTAATAAGTATATTACTTGGATCCTAGTCACCAGGCACATTTAATCTGGAACAGGCACAAGCCAAAACAGGCAATAAAACAGTGGGGAAAGTTTGATATGAACCAACAGTTTTCTATATCATAAAGTTTCCATGTCTCTGAAACGGATACGTCTCTTTTGTTTGTATATAAAGTCCCTGATCTACTGCAGTTTTAGCCTTATTCCAAAACCAGAGGGTTAGACAGCTTGTCTATATTATGGCTCAACACTATGCATTGGACCAGCAAGGTTCACACAACATCTTTATGTGAGGAGTTGTCCCTATCACCTATGCACCATATGACCTATCTTAACAAAGGCAGCCCATCAGTCTTTTCAAAAACATTTCTTTTCAGTGCTCTGCTTGCTGCATTTCTACAATCCTAGGGAGGCAGTAAATCTCCCTTATCCTACCTTTCCCCTCATAATTTGATTACTGGACAGGAATTAGAAATGGCACCATATACACTGGCTGTTGTTTGTCTTCAGGTCATTTCTGACTTATGGAAACCCTAAGAAGAACCTATCATGGGGTTTTCTTGCCATGATTTGGCATGATTCATCAGAGGAACTTTGCCTTTGCCCTCCTCTGAGGCTGAGTGAATGTGACTTGCCCAAGGTCACTCAGTGAGTTTCCATGGCCAAGCCACGTCTGACCCAATGCTCCAACCACTATACCATACTGATTCTGGGCTCACTGGACTGCCAATAAAAGCTTGTTTGTCACACTTAAAGGGACTTCTATGATACAGGATGAAACTGTCAGAAGTTGCCATCTTAAAAAACATACTCTCTTGATGTTACATGCATGCTACACAGCATGTGGAATCTATAAACCTCTCTAGCCAAGTCAAAGCCCTGGCTTTGGGGTGATAGCAGGATCAGTGAAACAATAACTAAGATTCTACCTAAACATTAGGAACAACTTTCTGATGGTAAGAGCTGTTCGACAGTGGAATACATGGAGCAGCATGGAGTCTCCTTCATGGTCTTTAAACAGAGGCTGGATGGCCATCTGTCAGTGGTACTTTGATTCTGAATTTCTGCATGGCAGAGGGTTGGACTGGATGGCCCTGGTGGTCTCTTCCAACTCTATGACTCTATGTTTCTAAGATTTTAAGATTGCATCATACTTACAGGTTGTGAAGATTGCTGTTTCTGGGTTGCTTTGCTGGTTACCCATGATAGCCACTAGGGACACTGTGTACTCAGAACCTGGTAGCAAGTTCTTCAGCAAGTACTTAGTCACAGATGGCCCAATGGTGTACTGTTTAGGTTGTCCTCCGGTGGTAGGCCCCACAGAAAGCCGATATCTTGTAATACGAGTACGAGGGGGCCTCCATGTCACCAGCGCAGTAGAGTCTGTCTCATTGATGATCCTCAAGTTGGTTGGGCTATCAAGTTCTAGAAGTCAAAATCAAAACAACTTATACAATCGGCCTTCTGTATCGGTGGGCTATCTATCCACAGATGGTCCTGCCCCACTGTCCTCAATGGCAACGCATTTGCACACACACATTGCACATCCATAGAGAATAATGGGACTTAAAATCCCATGCTTTTTGGTATCCACAGGCAGGGTCCGGAACTGAAAGTAATTTCTGATTCAACCCAACAGAAGCAGTTGACACTCATAACTTTATTGTGGCAACAAACATATTTCCGAGCCCTTTGCTAGAACTGAAACAATGTGCATTTTATAGTCTCAAGAGTGGCACAGCCCAACTGGAAATTTACCATAGACTGGGTGAGTGACCATAGATTGAGGGAGGTATTCTTCTCAACCAAGATGCCACATTATTTTGAGCTGGCAAAAATTTGTGTCAGTCTGCCAATTGCTGAACACTCATCAACCAAGCAACCAGTTCACAGAACTACTCTGCTGCCTAGCTCTGCTGGCAGAAGAGCCAGGGGAGCAGGGTGGGGAAACAGTGGAGTGGAGTGAGGGTGATCCAAACCACCTCCAGCCCAGGAACACAGCCACAAATCCAACACCAAGTTAGGCCAGGGCAAGGGCAGCCCTATGATGTTTCCAATTTTTAAATACATGTGTGGTCCTTAGCCATCTTAGCCAAATAAGCATTGTGCTTTTGAAAGACTTTAAAAGGGTGGGTGAGGTCTAAAATCATTTTTACTTAATTCTCAAATTTCATCTCCCTGGATGCAGTCCTATGATTCTGTATGGCCCAAAACCCGAATAAGGCTGCAATCGTGGGAAGAAATTTACTGAAGTATTACTGTTTGGTAACTCTTGTCTGATCTTTTTTTGCCCAGGAATTTCAGTTACAGCACAGAATGTATGTGAACACTTTTCCAACTGTGGTTTAGACAAAGCAATTATGGTCATGATCATAATGTATAGAAAGCACAGTTCCAGACATCTGTTACTAGCTATAACCAAGTGTATTAAGAATAGCTACAGTCAGCACTACATGTTTAAGTAGCATTTGGGATTTGATTCATCACCACTGAGTGCATTCTGCCATCAAGTATGCAATTTTTAAAATGGCACTGCATGGTAGTACAGTGGATTTCTAAATTTGCCTTACTCTTATTGAGTTTGTGTCGACATTCTATATTAATGAAAATTTCATAATATCATATATTATTGTTACAACCAACAATCCTGAATTATGGAAGTGTCTAAGCATACAACATCCACCAACCTGGAGGATCAGATCCAACACCACTGAACAAACTGCTTTAAATCTTACAGCCTGAAAAAGAAGTGTCAAGTTCCCTATAAGGAATTTCTGAAGTAGAGAGGCCAGCAAAGGCCCTACAAATGGTATACAAATCCTCTTGCTTCCTCATCCTAGTCACTAACTTCCAAATTCATAATTCTATATAAATAAATTCATATTTGTAAATACTTGCAAAGTGATGGAATTTCTGGTAGGATGAATCTGCGACAAAGGTATAAAGTGAGTGATAGGAAATATACTTACTGGTTGTTTGTTCTCCAGTCAATGGTTCACTTTCTGTGCCTTGTCCAAGGGCATATATCTTGAAAAGGTAGGTTGTTCCAGGCAGAAGTTCTGTGATTTCAGCAAAGGTGTACCTAGTAATAGGCAACTTTTGCCCGTGTTCACCCGGGCGGTTAACTGGAATCGCTTCTACACGATAGCCAGTCACGGCACTGTCAGGGGGGTTCCACATGATGGTGATTTTGACATCAGTAACTTCCACAAACTGCAGATCCTTTGGTGAAGGAATCTCACCTAATAAAAAAAGATGCACATTTTTATAAAAAGTGACCATATTAACAGCAGAACTTGGAAGTAACATTCAAGTAACAGTGGCACCTGTAACATGCTATGGGGGGGGGGGGGATAAGGACATACTTTGATTCCTTTCCCAAAGTAATAGGACAATAAATGGCATGATTACTTTTTAATATCATGGGGAATATTTGAATACACTCGTCCCTCCACATTCACTGGGGTTAGGGACACAGGACCCCCATGAATGTGGAAAAACTGCAAAAAATAAAAACTCTATGTTTTTACCTGAAATAACACCTCTCTAGGAATCTCTAAGTCCTCCAGTGCAACTCTGTTGTCAACATCTGCCAGAAGTTGACTGTAGAATTTCACTGGAGGAGCTACAAATGCCTAATGGAGTGTACTCTCTAGGAATCCTTAGGTCTTTCAGTGCGACTGGTTAAAGGTGACTATAGAGTTGTGGTGGAGGACCTAGATATACCTAGAGAGAACATATTAATAAAACTCATGAATAATCAAAGCCGCAAAAGTCAAAGCCACAAATGTGGAGGGATGAGTGTATTAATTTCTCACTACTTTGAGGCAGAAGACAAAAATCTTTTGAGGGCATTTTGAATGGATTTTCCAAATTTTAGGTCATGTTCTTATTTTTATTTTTTTTTTAGATGTGCTTTCTTGGAAAAGGAACTAAAAGGAACAAAAAAATAACATGTAATGTGATTAGCAATGGGTAAATAGAAATAATGACAATGCAAATTGAGTAAAGAATCATGGTTAAAACTCCTTTTAAAAAAACCATTTCCCAAGCTATGATAAACAGTGTACTGACAAGGAAAATGGCAATTATCTTTCTACTAGTCCATTCCAAAATTCACTAGTGGTGGGGATATAAATAAAATGCACAATTGTTTACATTATATGTAATAGAACCCCAAGTGTTGTTGTTTTTAATGATCCTGGAAAATCTGGAGACAGTTCATACTCTCTTTGGAGACAAAATTATAGTGTGTACATTGATAGAAATGACAGAAAGGATCACCTTCCACTAATGTTCCTAACCACTGCTCCAAACAAGGGAAAAAATGAAGTGCTGATTCACTGACAACTGAGATGGATTAAATAGTCCTTAACTCTGCATAGTTCCACAACAAAAGGGACTTTAAAAATTACTGGAAAGCAAACCTCCTTTTGAAATTGTTTGAAATTATAAATAAAAATCTTTGCAGCCCTCAATTTAAAGGGGGGTAATTGTTTTACTATGTCACAATGTACTTTATGTGTGTTTGAGGAATTGTTTGTTAGCCGCCTTGATTGCCTGACAGGCAAAAGGCGGGATACAAGAATAAAATTTACTTACTTACTCACAGTGAGAAAAAGTTGCTTTTAATGTGATGATTAAAAACCCCAAAACTTTAAATTAGATCTTATATATGCCTACAATAAGCTATACTGGCCCAACCAACAAGTGTACTGGCAGAAATATGGGACATAACTATTCCTCACAAATAAAACTTTGGGGATGTAAGCATGAAAAAGAAAAAAAACAGTTGTCAATGTTACAAGAAGTGAATTAGCTTTTTACCTTCCCGTGGCATTCCTGTGGTCTTCTGCTGAATGAAGATAGGTGTACTTTCTTGATTTTCTTCAACAGCATAAATGCTGATATTGTATTGAACACCAGGCATTAAGTCACTGAGTGTCACAGAGGTAGCAGACTCAGGAAGGTTGAGTTCTGTACTGCTGCCTTCCACAGATGGTGTATACACAATTCGGTAGCCTAGTATAATCAGAAATGTATAGTCAGCAAACAGCATTCTAATAAAGCATAATAGGAGCAATGCTCATCCCTCAGCTGAAATGACTATCATTATTCCTGAAATTTTGAAGGTCTCGTACATGTTTTAGGGATGAAGGACTAGAGAGCCTATGTCAAGTACAATGTAGAAAACACACACATGATCATTCAGGGAGACCAGAGTCCAAATCCTTGGTTGGGCTTCGAGACCCACTGAGTGATCTTGGACAAGTCATGCTTAGCCTTAGAGGAAGGGAATGATAAACTTCTTCAAAATAAATCTTGCTAAGAAAATTATAGATTAGGGTACCACAGGTTGGTGTCAACTTGAAAACACATTAACAACAATAGGGTTTAATTCTCAGATATATTGCTGTTTTCTTGACTTTGTTACAAACAAAGAAAAACAGGATACTGAACATGTTAAAACCAATCCAGTTAAATAGGACAGACCTGTGATTGGAGCTTCTGGCCTGCTCCAGCTGACAAGGATAGAAGTGTCATCAACATTTTCCACATGGTGATCAGGAGGGGCATCAGGTGCTGTTGATGGAAACAACAAATAAGGCAGTTAAAGAGTACATCTAGCACTGAGGAGCAACATGCTGTCTGCCTTGCCAAATATCATGGGGTCAAACATACCTGTTGTCTGGGAGGTTGATAAAATTAGATCAGGCTTGCCCTCTTCGGTAATCTGATAGACTCTAACAATGTAATTGCGACCCGGAAGCAAGTTGGGGATGTTAACAGAAGTGACTGTACTTGGAAGATCTTTAATAATAAGAAAAGAAAACTCTTATGATGTGCTACTAAAGGGTATTTGAAGATACAAATCTTATTCATTTTATAAAATACTTACAAAAGCAAAGAATCTGGAGTATCATTAGTGATCATCCTACTCTTAACAATCTTAATCTCAGATCATATTATCTTGGGCAGAATATTTTTTTTATCTTGAACATATAGCCTTCCTAGTCAGCCCATGAAGGGGCCCAGTCTACATCAGCATGATGTTCAGATTTGTACTACATGGTCAGATTTATTTTATTTTTTTTAAGATTCGGTGCATGTGCAGTTCCAAATAAATGGTAAAATGCAAGGAACCACTGGAATTCTAAGGCACCAATCCTATGCAAATTTATTTATGAGCCCATTGAATTCAACATAGAATGATTGCCCAATATACATGGATAGGATTCTGCTACATTAGGCATTTCTGACTATAGAAATCTGGAGTGAACTTTTTATAAAAAATTAAAATTAAAGAGATTAAAGATTATGGTATAGTGAATTGAATGATGGACTAGGGTCCAAAACACACTGCAGACATAATCTAATTTGAGACTGTTATAACTGTCTTGGCTCAATTCTAGGAAATTCTGGGAACTTTAGTTTTGTGAGAAATTTAGCCTTCTCTGTCAGAGAGTTCTGGTGTCACAATAACCTATAATTCCCAGGATTTGCTAGCACTGAGCCAGGGCAGTTAAAACCATCTCAAACTGGATTATTTCTGTAGTGGGTTTTGGACCTAGGACTCTGGGAGATCAGGGTTTGAATTTGCACTCAGCAATGGAAACCCACTAGGGAAGCCACACACTCTCGGCCTTAGAATAAGGCAATAGCAAACATCTTCTGAATACATCTTGGCAAGAAAGTTATCTGATAGGGTTCTCACTAGCTGAAGTCGAGTTGAAGGCATACAACAACAACAATAAAGAAACTAGAAACAATTTGCCTGACTACAACATGAAGATAGAATAGTAAGTATGCTCATAAAGTTCCATATAACTTCAACTGTCTATGCTTGTACAACCTTGGTCTGAATAGCAAAGGTCATTGAGTTTATTCGTATTAGACAAACTCTAGAACCTACAATGGCATTAGCTTATTTATGCCATCTGGGACCATGGCTGATTAGATCAAGAGTCTGGCTTACCCAAGTACTTGGGCTCATCACCATCTTCACTCAGTTCATACTCCACACGGAATCCTGAGATAGTGTCTGATGCAGAAACCCAGGACACCACAAAGCTGTTAGCTGTAATTTCTGTAACCGACTCAGAGATGGACACCACAGAAGGCAGTGCTGTTGTTTCTCCTGTCACACGAGTAGCTGCAAAGAAAGAAACCACAGTATTTTCACAGATGAAAAGCCACAAAAACCAAGAGCTTCAATTAGAAATTCAAGTTTATGGAGAAGTGTGTTTGTTAGGATATGAATGGGATATATAGTCAAAGGTGAAATGTAAAGATGTGTGTGTGTCTGTAATTTTCCACTTGAGAACAGTTTCTGGACAAGGCACAAACAATATTTAGAGAAACAGGGTGAATCAACGCCAGGTGGTAACAGAGACATTAACAATGTACTTTCCCAGTGATAGAACTGATGGAACCAGACTTTGTTATGGATAACAAGTAATAACAATTATATGTAAACATCGTTAGCTTGGGAAAGTTATTCACGTGGTGGATGATGGACAACAAGAGGCTGGGTTGGCATACATCATACAGACATTATCCAATTAACATAAAGTTAACACCTAGAAGGTGGAGTATGGGATGGGCCTAGAGAGTCCTTTGTCTAAGAATTGTTTTTATTGTTTAAGATGTGAGCGTGTGTGGATGCAGTGTTTTTAACTGCAACAAGTTGGATCCTAATGCTTTTGGGATTGTTAAAGATGTAATCTTGTATGGCTGAACTGGACAAGTTCATCACAATGGATTTTACTTAGTTATCTTATTTTTACTTTTTATATGCATTAATAAAGCTATGTTTTTGGACTTTACAATGTGTCTTCTTGACTGAGGAAGACAGGATGCTGGAGAAGAGAAGCTGAGCCAGTTGATGGCAAATCTACACAGTGGCTGTGGATCACAGCAGCCAGCTTGTCCTGCAGACTCTGCTGGGTGCCAAACGGCATCACTACAACACTCATCATTCACACACCAACAAGGGTTATGGGGCCCAGTTATGGCTGTTCTGCCAGTTATGGCCTGTTTTGCCAATTTAAGACTGTTTTTGCCAATTGTGGCTAGTCCAGGAGGACAAAAGCCCAAGAGTCCAGATGACATGTTTACAATGTGGCCAATAGGCAAGGATTGCCTATCCACGACTTCAGCTGTGCCAGGACAAGTGAAACCATGCTTCAGCGGTTGCTGGAAAAAGCAGAGGTGGCTTCAAATCTTCAGATGTAAGTAAAAGTTACTGCTTTTGGCAGAGTGCAGAACTCTTTAAAGACAGTTGTCTGAGGACTCCACTCTTTAAACAGTAAGATACAGAAAAAAAAAATCAAAGGCTAAAAATGCTGAGAATACTGCGGGTTCAATGCAGTGAAATGTTTTTGTTCAAGCTGCAAAAGACTCTGTTAAAGGCCATTTTGTTTGAAATGGAAGCAGCTGGGGCTTGAGTCACAGAATACATGTTGCAATGTATGCAGTTTAAAATGCAGCATGATTGCTGGACACAGGCGGTTGCCTAAGCCAAGAAAACTCATTCTGTTACCCCTCTCTGAGTTAAAGTTAAAGTTTTGGGAGAGGATGTTTCTTCAGCCAAAGGTTTTGAGAACTGAAGAAAGAATGAATGATTTCTACACAACTTTGTCAGAAATGCTGTGGTCAAAAGACTTTACAGTTCTTAGAAAAAAATACAAAAATCCCTGGTGGGGGTGAAGTTTTACACAGTGGTCAATGCTGTGTGGAGCTGTAGCAGGTTTGCTAAGATGCCTGAAGTTCAAAGGCTGCAACGGTGTTGCTAAATGCCAAAAGTTTTACTGGAGGCCTGAGGTTCCAAAAGATGAGAATCTGTTAAGCCAAGCGGTTTGCTTGAAGAGGCCAGAAAATGTCAAAAAAAACAGTTTGCTTGAAAAAGGCAGCTGATGCACGGAGTGCAAATCGATGTTTTTACTACAACAAAACAAGAGTTTTAAAAATGACAATGCAAGGATGTTTGCTACAATCAACAATCTATCTACAACCCAGAGACATTGGGAGAAACAGAAAAGCTACAAGCTGTTTTACAGATCTGTGACTGTGACTCAAACAGGTGAAACCTGAGGACAAGAGTCTATATATTCTGGGACATATGTTGCAGTTTTGCTGAAAAATAAAGAAATCCGCCAATCTTAAAGATGTTTATCTAGCTGATGGAGGGTAAGAGATGTTAAAAAAGAAATTGAGAAAATGTCTACATGCCAAGTTTTGGTGAAAAAACTTTAAAAATGTTTTATATATACCTGTTTTACAAAAGGTGTTTAGCTGCTGTGTCAGGGGATATACACTGAGTTTTGTGAGAGATAAATATAAAAATTACCCCGGCTGGGGAGATATATACAAAAGCTATAAGAGGGAAAATATGTGTTTTATACAAAGTGAGACAAATGTTAAATGTACAGGTGTGGGAAATGAATCATTGCATTCTGGTTATACACATCAATATTGAATCCTAGAGAACATAAGATTTAAAAGCTTGATTAAGCTGGTGGGATATAGGTCCTAAATTTTTAAAAATGTTTTATTATACAAATGATTTGAGAGATGTTTGGTTTGCCACAGAGTAAAAAGTCAAGGTTTTTCCTGTGACAACACCGGAACAAGTAAATTAAAAAAATGACCTGTTGAGGTTGCTGTTAAACAAAAGAGACAAATGTGTGAGTTACTAGGTGACAACAAATATTTTCTTAGTGATTATAGATAGATTTTCCAGAGTTTTCATATGTCAGAGTTTTAAGACAGAGATGTGATATAATTGAAAGTTTTTAACAATGGATAAATAAAAAAAAATTAATTACAAAGGGTCTTTGCTCACAGACCGGAGAGAAAAGAAAATTTTTGGCTCACAGTTTGAGAAACTGGCTGAGAGAAAAAAATCCAACATTGTTACACATGTTATGTGGGGATCCACTGAATTTAAAATATTTAACAGGTTTTAGACAATATACAAAGATATATGTGCTAACATGTTTTAAAAAGAAAATTAAACCAAAGTGTCAAGATGGTGTTATAAAATATTCAAAAATAACAGTTGGAGATTTCACCTTGATGGTGGGAAAAAAGTTTTAATGTTTAAAAAAATAACAATTGTGAAAAACATTCAAGTTTTGATTGAGAGTTCCTGCATGGCAGGGGGTTAGACTAGATGCCCTTATGGTCTTTTCCAACTTTATGATTCTAAGTTGAAAAAAAAGATACATTCAAACAAAGAGATTTTACTGAAAATAAGACAGTTAAAGATCCAAGTGCCAGGAAATGGAGGGACACAAAACACATAAACACACAAAAGACAGATTTTTTAAAAGTGAGAAAAACACTTTAGGTCAGACAATACAGACAAGATCATTAAAAGATAGAATGACAAAAATCAAAAGACACACAAGTCCAAAAATGATACATGTTATGTTAGAAAAAAAAATTAATAGAGAGTGAAAAACAACACACAAGTTTATTATACAAAAGACAAGAGTTTATACATAAGTGGCTGGTGAGCCAGAGAGTTTCAAAGAGAGTTTTAAGGAGTTTCAGACAGTGTTAGGGAGTTTCAGAGAGTTTCAGAGGTTTTAAAAGTTATAAAAGGTTTTTTCCTGTTGAGAGAGGGAGAATGATACACGACAGTACAGCAAAAAAGTTTAAGTGTTTAAAATTGACAAAGAGGTGTTTAAAATGTGGTTGATAGACCTGAAGACAAAAATCACAAGATAAATGGATATATAAAATAAAAGATGCCTGATGGTAAATAAAAATACAAAGCTAGGTTAATAACAAAAAGATTTGTTCAACAAAGGTTTAAAAACATTGATAAAACAGTCTGAGGCTGAGAGCTTGTGACTAAAATAAGCTTTTAACAATAAGGAGGGGCTAATAAGTTCAACATTTTGGTTTTGAGATTGCTTGTTTAAATGCTGATGTGTTAACACAAAGAGATGACAGCTTTGGTTGTTTAGATTTGAGAGATTTAAAAAAATAAGTTGTCTAGAGAGATTTGGTATCAAAAGTTTTGATTTTTGAGATTTTATTTTTTGAGGTTACTAGTCTGCTGATAAAATGTGTTTAGTGAGTCAACATAGAAAGATTAAAAAAGTGTGATTTACAAAGTGCAGAGGTGGTGACAAGTTTAAAGTCAATAGGTTTTGTTTAGAATAAAGTTACAGAGAGTTTTAAATATCCAGATATAGAGAGGCTTTGTAAAAGGTTTGATGTTTATAGTTAACAATAATAGATTATAATTGTGTTGTTATAGGTGTTTTTTAAAAAAAAAAAATTGTTTTAAGATAATAGATTAGACAACAATAAAACATTTGATAAGCTTTTTTTAGAGATAGAGGCTTGTGATTTAAAATAGCCACATTAAAATAAGAGTGTTTTATAGATAGTTCATTTGCTTTAAAGTTATATGATAGTCAGTTTAAAGATTGTTGTTTAAATATAGACAAGCTTAAGTGTTGATAGATTAAAAATAAGGATATATAGTTATAAGTGTTGATAGAGTTTTAAGTGCTGATAAGACAAATATATATAACATTAGATGAGATAAAATAGATTAAACAGTTATAAGATTTAAATTGTGAACTGTCAGTTGTGACATATAGAGATTCACAGACATACATTTTTATGACAAAAGCAAAGGTGTTAAAAAAATGTTAAAATATAGGTCAAGATATGTTAGAGTTTTATAACAAATTGCTAGAGAGAGCTGGTTTAAAATAAAATTGTGTGCCTAGAGTTTAAAGCCAAAACAAAACACTATAGATATATTAACAAAGGTTTTAGAAATAAAACAACATTTAACAATTATTATAACAGGTTGAGTTGTTACTTTAGATATATAAAGTCAAACATTGTGATTAGATGGTTTTAATAACAACAACAAAATAATTCTCACACATCTATACATTTCAGGAGGGGATTGTTAGGATATGAATGGGATATATAGTCAAAGGTGAAATGTAAAGATGTGTGTGTGTCTGTAATTTTCCACTTGAGAACAGTTTCTGGACAAGGCACAAACAATATTTAGAGAAACAGGGTGAATCAACGCCAGGTGGTAACAGAGACATCAACAATGTACTTTCCCAGTGATAGAACTGATGGAACCAGACTTTGTTATGGATAACAAGTAATAACAATTATATGTAAACATCGTTAGCTTGGGAAAGTTACTCACGTGGTGGATGATGGACAACAAGAGGCTGGGTTGGCATACATCATGCAGACATTATCCAATTAACATAAAGTTAACACCTAGAAGGTGGAGTATGGGATGGGCCTAGAGAGTCCTTTGTCTAAGAATTGTTTTTATTGTTTAAGATGTGAGCGTGTGTGGATGCAGTGTTTTTAACTGCAACAAGTTGGATCCTAATGCTTTTGGGATTGTTAAAGATGTAATCTTGTATGGCTGAACTGGACAAGTTCATCACAATGGATTTTACTTAGTTATCTTATTTTTACTTTTTATATGCATTAATAAAGCTATGTTTTTGGACTTTACAATGTGTCTTCTTGACTGAGGAAGACAGGATGCTGGAGAAGAGAAGCTGAGCCAGTTGATGGCAAATCTACACAGTGGCTGTGGATCACAGCAGCCAGCTTGTCCTGCAGACTCTGCTGGGTGCCAAACGGCATCACTACAACACTCATCATCCACACACCAACAGTGTTTCAGTCCCCCTCTTCATATTTCTTTATCTGGATAAATTAAATTGTATAGTTTAAAAACGAGAACAAAAAGTTGGACATAGCACATTCATAAAACGTAATTTGAAATGCAGAAGAACTTTGGAAAAGGATCTAAAATGGATTGAAGGATGAAAGGGAAATGCAACAATAACCATGTTTGAAGGAAGGTAAAATATTCTGACTCTCAATTACATAACAATAATTATTATAATGATTAAATAATTTGCGAGTACAGGGCAGATGCATTTTAAACAAAGCACTCTCACAAAGCCAGCAATACATTCAGACACAACTGATTTTTTTATAGAATCCAATACACAACACATGATGTAACTACTGTATAAAGACTGAATTGAAGATCTCTATTCTTGATACATTACAATTTATATTGTTCTATGATATTATTATTAGTAGAAAACAAATATATGGGCTAGGTGTATGCTAGCAATGTAGTAATGCCACAGCAACTGCTAAAAGAAAGAAAATCTGCCCTATACATATTTTGGGGATGAGATTCCAAAAGAACACAGTTGAAAAGTGAATGTCACAGAGGCCAAACATCTGAATTGTAGGCCACGTTTCTCTTTCTCAGAAGTACTTACTTGAAATAGATGTAGTACTAGAAGTGGTAAATTCAAAACGGGTAACTTCTCTCTGGCCATAATGCTGTACACTAATAAGTTGCCCTTCATAAAGAACACCAGGTCTCAGGCCTGAGATAGTATAGGAGTTGAGATAGCCTGGGATGGTGGCCTCTTTCCACTTCACTCTGGAGTTTTTCTATAGAAACAAAACATGGTGGGATATCAAAATATGAATACAGCATATTCAGCAGCAGAATTTGCGCAATATTCTTTGCTGTGAGGAATATACCCATTAACTTCAGTTTCAAAATCTGTTTTCCTTGCAAGACACTGTTTATAAAAGAAATAGACATTGTCTAAAGAAATGAAGAATAAATGCCTCTCTCAGAATCTCTGCTTTAGAGATAAATCCATATTACAAAGAGGGAGTGGAAGAAAGTATTGGATTCCTCTTCCTGCTCAAGGTGAGCTGCCTACTCTCTGGCCACAGGGCCATTTAATATAACCTGCCCTAGGGGAAGAAAGAGGGAGGAAGAGGGAGGTAAATGAAGGCAAGAACAGCCTCTCATTCCTCTTTTTTCTTCTAGTTGGTCTGGCTTATTTTTCTTAAATATATGGTTTCTGATGTATCTGTTGCAGTTTAGAAAATCTGGTAGATGCCATGAAGTAAGTGGCAATGCCTTAGAGGACACTAGGACCTCTTCTAGAAAACAATAATAATGCAGTTTGACACCATTTTAAGTGCTGTAGCTTCATCCTATGGAATTCTGGAATTTGTACTTTTATAAAATCTTTATAGCCTTCTCTACCAAAGAGTGCTGGTGCCTCATAAAACTACAAATCCCAGAATTCTTTAAGATGGAGCCATGGCTCCATAAAATGGGGTCAAACTGCATTATTTCTACAACGTAGATGCAACCAAGGTTAGCACTCTTCTTGATAAGTTTAGATAATCTGTTACTCACTTGAAGGACATCAACTGAAAGGCATGATATAAATCTACTAAACAAACCAGCCAAAGCTTCTTATTTTGCTCTCTGGTGGGAAGTGGAACTACCTTTGTGCACGTAGTTAACAAGGTATTCTCAATGAACACCTGGCCAGTGTTTATACAAAAATAGCAGGTGTGAAAAATTGAGGATGGATGTTTGATTCTGCTCTGGATCTGATATCATGTGTTAGTGGTCTTCTTTGTTCACAATTCCAATCTTGGCATACTTACATAATATGTAATCTCTGCAGTAGATTTGCACATACTCTCAAGTAACTGATGTAACTATAAAGAGTAAAAATTACTTTTATTCTACACTTCCATAATGGATGATGTTGGATGAAATTTGGAAATATTTGCAAAGGCCTTCTTAATTACTAGATGGGGTGAGGGACTTGATCCATCAATGACATTGAAGTGCTTACTGGTCTCCATCGGAGGATGTAACTGGAAATGTGAGAGGATTCAGGTGCAACCCACTGAACAGGATGAGAATCAGGATGAATTGGGACATCTGTAATAATCACCTGGACAGGACCAGTGGAACCTAAAATATAGAGTTTCCCCATTAGTTTGCTCAGTGCTTCATCCATATTTCTTTTGCTGTCTAATCACTGTATCTAAAGAAGTGACTCTCTGCAAATGAGGTTGAAGCAACTTGACTTTTGTAATTCTATCACTCCCACAACAATATGAGTCCACTAACATTTAACAATAATGTAAGGACCAAGGTA
The DNA here is from genome assembly GCA_026167975.1 of Phrynosoma blainvillii. Lineage (NCBI taxonomy): Eukaryota > Metazoa > Chordata > Lepidosauria > Squamata > Phrynosomatidae > Phrynosoma > Phrynosoma blainvillii. Next base: position 223,940,352 of record JANUYF010000001.1, on the reverse strand, counting down.
TAATGTAATCTTTTTTCAGAGAGCATAAAATCATCCCAAGAATTACTGTTGTGTATAGATCAATAAGCAAGTGGATTGCGGAAACAGGTAATATATAGAATATCATTCCTGACAGGAGTGACAAAAACAAAAATACTGCAGGGTTGGATAGAAAGACAGAAGCCAATACAGTGGAACCTTCCCATCCATGGGAGTTCAATCCTATAAACTGAAAATTATGAATTCACATGTCACAACATTATAGTTGTCTTCCTAAGAGCATGTGTGTGGCACCTCAGGCCAAACTATATAGCAAGTGAGCTGATAGGACAACATTTAGCTATCTCAGATTCTACAAGGCCTCACATCACATTTTAAGGATCCTTGAATTGTGTTTTGGTCCTTTTGCACACCTTTGTTTGCTAGTGACCCATCATTTGAGAGGCTATACTGGGGTGTGGACACTGAATGCAAAGGAACCGTCCCACAGACACTTTAAACAAGAATACAATATAATTGTCCTATAGGCAAGTATTTTCTACATGCTTGCCACATCTTATTGATCCACTCTTATACAGAACTACTTAAAAAATGCCAATTTTCATTCTACTTGCTCTCCAAGGACCTTAGGGTTCCCCTTCTATGCTTGCAAAAACAAAAATACTGCAGGGTTGGATAGAAAGACAGAAGCCAATACAGTGGAGCCTTCCCATCCATGGGAGTTCAATTCCAGGCCTCCCCCTGTGGATGGAGAAAAACAGAGATGCTCAAAACCCATATTATTGAATGGATGGAGACATGCATCTGTCTGTATCAGAGTGTCCATGATCATGCACCACCACTGAATAATATGGGCCATTTCAAGGTGCAGATGCTCCAGTCTGTGGATAGCTAGCCTGCCGATACAATGAGCCACTGTATACATGTTGCATTCATTACACAGCTAGCAACTATATTCTGGGTTTCAAAAAGAAATAAAAGTAAATAGGGGATGGGGTTATCAGACAAATGGAAGGACGCTTGGCCCTTTCCAGACATCTCATGACACCAGTGAAATCACCACACTCTTTAACAGCTGGACAGAAACTTCCATTGCTATCAGTGGGAGCTTTTATTCTAATTCCATGGCGAATACTGCAGGGAGCAGGACTGGGATTGCAACTGAGGAAAGAAAGATAAAACTTTCCCTTTCTTCATACTGCAGTCCAATGGACCCTCATCTCTCTGAATACTTTTATATATAGCTACGAAATTAATGTCACAGATAGTTTGGCCCTTAGTAACAGGCTGAGGCCACCTGGCAACAGGCAAAAGTCATTAAATTCACTATTTTTTAAAAAAAAATTGATCATCTATTGTTTTTTATCTCCCTCCTTTTTTTACAACTTGCATAAAATTTCCAGTGAATTGCTGATTCAGCTCAGTGCCTGAATGTTGCTTTGTGAGCAAGAGTGAAGTTCTCACAGAACAGCAGCAAACAACAGTCTGGCTTGGTGGAAGCCTCTTGTTATTTTAGCAATTAGATTCTTCCCTTTTAAAATGATTCCCCTTACATACTTGTTTGGACAACTGTGTAAGATACATACCTGTGGAAACTTTAAAGCTAGCATAAAAACAAAACTTCTCCCCCTACTGAAACGATTTCATGGCTACTCCAGCTCCCAAAGAGACCCTCAGAAACTTCATTGTTTCACTTACTTTTCCAACAGTCTTACATCTAAGTCCTGAGGTCACACACATATTTCACATCACTCCACGTGATGTTTGCTTAACAGTTAGATAAGAATCAACCAGGACTTGGCAAGTATCATTTCAAAAGCTAACCAAAAAATACCATTTCAAATGCTGACTAAAGAAATCCAAGAGTTTGGATGCCATTCCTTCCCTTCCACATACACCAGAATGTGCTATTTCTTTTACTCTGCTGCTACACTTAGAGTACTGAAACTCATCCTAGAGCATGCATGCCACATTACAGGTGTCGATTTTCATTGCTGTTGGTCAATCATTCTCCCAAAGCTACTTCAATTTGCTGTCTACTTCTTCCTGAGAAAGTAACTGTCTGCCTACAGAAGGAAGGAATCCCAGGGAGTTTCAGCCCTATGTCCTTATTGACTCTCTGGAGTCACCAGTGCGCTTTTCTACTGAGCTGTGAAGCCCACACACCAAAGATAACAACTTTGCTTATGTTTCTTTGATCACAAAGGACCCTAAACTAAGAAAAACAGTCCTTCTGTTGTCAAAGAAAACCCTCTTCATGACACAAGTCATGGGAAGAAGAAAATCCCATTTTTCCTTTCCCTTCAAGAATCATCTTCCATATAGCGAGCCATATGCTTCCTATGAATTTGAATTGAACTGTTTAGAAACTTTTTAATGAAACAGCAGTTTGCTATACCACAATTGACAAAGACGCTATTTTGCTAGCTCCCTTGAACATATCAATGGTCAGATATTTACAAAATTAATAAACATCTCATTTTGGGTCAAGGCCTCACAAAACTGGACTTTTTTATTCCAGAGCTTGCAAATTTTCACTTTTCAGATTCCCAGAATGACCCAGCCATAATGGCCACAGGCACAGTACAAAACTTTTCCAAGTTGTGATGGTATCCCGATGAAAATGGCTTTGCGCCTCACACAGAAAGGCTGCATGGGTTTGCTTCATGCGCCCAGATTCCTCTCTGTCATTACTATGCACAAAATGTGATCCAAAGCATATTAGCAACTAACCCAGTTCTTTTTTTTTTAGAGACTTAGGGGGGATGCAGATGGCGAAAAGCGCCGTCTTCAATCCCAGGAAGGGGAGGGGCAGCCTCACGCTGGGCCCAACCCCTTCCTGAGGACATCATTGGAATGCCTGCCATTCCACACAGCAGGCGCTCCGATGACGTCCTTCCGTCTCAGCGTCCAGACACACTGAGCTGGAAGAGACGCTGAAGAGGTGCGCGGCACCTCTTGCGGTGCCCTTTCCGCGCCTTGCAGAAGGAGCACTATTTTAGCGCTCCTCCCAGGGCTGGAAAAGAAATTGATTGGGGACGAGGCATGGAACAGCCTCGGTCCCAATCTGCGGCTTCTCGGGGTGGCCCATGGCCGCCCATCTGCAGAGGCCCATAGTCATGTTAGTTTGGAATTATCAGTATCAAAGGGATCTTGTGGCATCTTTGAGAGTAATTGTGTAAAAGAAGTTGTAGCATAGGCTTTCACAGGCCTGGTTTACTTCCTCAGATGCATGGAGTGCATGGAGCTTCTGTTACAACTTCTTTCGCATTTAGTCAGTAAGATGCTACAAGATCCCAGATCTTTTTTTAATTTATTTTTGTGTTAAAAAAAATAAAAACAAAAACCATACAGTCTCTTTTTCCCAGACGGTATCATATTAATCCTGCACATTCCTCATAGTAGTACAGCATAATATAAGTTTTTAAACAAAGCAAAGCCAATACAAATGAAGAGAAAAAATTTGATATAAACCATAAATACCCTTTAATGTTTTTAAGTATCAGTCTAATTCAGTCTAATTCCATAATTTTATTATTTTCTCCCATTTTCTGCAAAACTGTTGCTCCAATTTCCCGTTGATCATCATTGTTAATTTATCCATTTCCATCAGATTGTTTACTTTTACTATCCATTCCTTCTGTTCATTTTTCACTTTCCAATATTTAACAAATGTTATTCGGGCTGCTGTGATTGTATATAATACAATTATATAAGATCCCAGATCTTTTTGACTGCCTTTGCTTTTTCTCTGACGCATGTGACTGTGTTCTATGCCATCCAAGCAAGTGAGCCATCTGACTGCCAGGCTACCTGGTAGGAACACAGATGGATTTTTCCCTGTCCACTGCTTGTAGTTCATTCTAGTTTTGGATTATTTGGGATGGCCCAAGAAGTTTGACTTCCCTTGGGTTTGTAAACTTGGCTGCTCTTCCACCCTCTCTGGCCACACAATCCCATTCCTAGATTCACTGTCTCACAGCTAAGGAAGAAATATTCACCTTCCCATAACAAAATAAATTACACTGATTCAAACTGGAACAGGGGCTGCATGCTCACTACAGAAATAATCCAATTTGATACTCCTTTAATGGCCATGGTTTCATGCTATGGAAACTGCAGTCTGTTGTGGCAACAGAGCTCTCTGACATAGAAGGCTGAATGTATCACAAAAGTACAGTTCCCTCAATTCCATAGCATTGAGCTATGGCAGTTAAAGTGGCACCAAATTGAATTATTTCTGCACTGCAGATGCAGCCAGAGACTATTTTATCATCTTCATTGGCCTAAGGATATGTAAGCATCTGAGTCACATAGAGATCTTCAGAGTTCTGTTTCATATCAATTTTTGCTTTGTATATTAGGGTTAACTACCCCAGTTATTATCCTGAAGCAACAACCCCATTTGAAGCTTGCATGCGAACATCTACTTTCCAGTATTACTATGCTCATAGGTGAAATTTAAAAATGAAAAACAGCTGCAAATGTATTTTCCAAGTGCAAAGGTTAGCCCAACTGTTTCCCTTATCAATGTATGCACTTTTAGAATGAAACTGAACAAGCAAACAAGCTCATATCGACCATATCTATGGGGAAATCCTGGAACTTGATGGCCAGGACAGTTGAAACATTTTGTTCAGAGATGTGAGCATCTCAGGGACTACCGGTACATAACACAAAGATAAACAGCAGTTGGTAGAGACAGAAGCTCAGTGATCCAAATATGTTTCCACTACAAAAAGAAACTGGGATATGGTATAGCACACTTATGAAAAGACTGAGTTATAAATGTAAGAAGCTCATTTGGAATTGCACATCTGCCATAGGCTCATCAATGGCCTTAGGCAAATCACTCTTCCATCTGTCTCACGTATGAAGCTAATACCAGCCTACTTTGCAGGGCTGTTATGTAAATCATAACAAGATAGCATCTACAAAGCTCTCTGCACAATGAAACATTCTGTAGAAATATAAACTGTAGGAACACAAACTCCTGCAATCTAGATTCTTAAATTAAAACAATTATTATTGTTGCTGTTGTTATCGTTAATTTATATCTCATATCTTCCCTAAAACTGGGATTCAACTGTGTAAATTATGATTATATTAGCTAATCTCCTATGGCATATGAAAGGGGTGCCTTGGGGATTTTAAAAGAACAGAAGTTAGCATCTCTAAGAGGAAGTTTTTAAAAATATGAAGACAAAAACAAAAACAATCCAGACTGAAAAGAAAGGTAGGTGTATGCTGGTATATTTTAGGTACTGTCCTATAAATAGATAAAATATTTGCTTTAGTTACCATAACACTGATATGCAAAGATTGCACTGTGGCTGGGACATGGATATATAAAAGTGCTTCAATGGAAACCATATAAATTATAAGGAGGTTGCCATGTACAAGCACCATAGTAGGACATGAAGGCTTGACTTGATGGCCTCTTAGTTTTCTGAAGTCTCTCATTTTGGAAATGTGATGGACCCCACAAGAGATAAGATTGTTAGGAAACAAGATTATGTGCCAGAGGCAAGGATCTATTCAGAATTCTTTCCACATGGAATCACAGAAAACAAACAGATCTGCTCCAAAGTTATGGTTTGAGTCATATTTTGTGAATCATTGTTTACATTACAGATTGGTCCTCCAACAGCCTCTGTTGGATTCTTACCTGGATATGCACTTAGAGGCTGGCAATGCCATTCCCCAATACCACGTCCATAACAGTAGCACTGATATCTGACACCATGAACATGCTTTTCCCATGAATCTCCAATTTGGTAGAAGGTCTGGGATTCTGAATCTTGACACTGGTCTGAAAACAAAAATCCAAATGGAAAATGGTTATTTCAAGGCCATTTCAAAGGCTTGGTTATTCTGGCTTGCCAACCAAACTGGTCTTCCTATGTCTAAAGAGGTTCTCCTTCAGTTGTTAGAATCTTGTTTTTCCATGTTTCCAAAATCTCAAGGACAGCCTCCATAAACAGAGGAGACTCTCCTTTGCAGGTATATGCTGTCCACATAAAGAAATGGACTAAGAATGGTGGCAGGGTCAGAAGTGTGCACTCATCCCTGCTACCTTCTTCACGTGTATATCTTAGCCATAAGGAGATCATTTGAATAGAGATGGGGTGGCTCAGAGCCCTGACTCCCATGATGGCTAAAGGAAGAAAAACCAAAGTACTGAAATACTGAAGCCAGAAAAAAGGCTACTCAGAGCACCATGGAAGCCTTTGTGAACCATAGCTCCATTACTTCAGTCTTAGCTTCATACATTAAGTTCTGAACATCTGCATGCTTGCTTCAACTATGTAGAAGGCCAATCATCTTTAGGATACCAAGTCCTAGTTTAATTTCTAGGCAGAATGTCCTTGCACAAAAAAGGTTTTTGCCAGACAAACAAAATGAAGCAATGGGAATTAAATTTTTAGTTATTGGTTCAAGCAGTCCAATCAGTAGCAAAGAGCTTTGCCTGTTCAGAGGAAGAGTCCCCTTTAGGTCAGTATGCTGTTTCCAAAGCTGGCCAACAAGATGCTTCTGGGAAGCCCACATGAAGGCAAAAATCCCTCCATGCAGATGACTAATAGTAAGGAGGAACCAAATGAAGCACAGACTCTCCTCTAAAGAGAAGCAATATAGTTTTTATCAGAACTTGAAGGAAAGGGACTGTTTTTCACACTTCCAGAGTGCTCCAGTCCTCTATAAAGAGCATGAGTACTTGCATTTGAAGAAGAAGCAAGAAGTCTACTTCTGCATGGCTTCACTCACAGTGGCCCTCTTAGGAGAGAAAAGGTCTGAGGTGCCCTTGTTCTTATATTATGAGCAATGTTCATGGGAAAGTAGCTAAGGAGCTGTCTAGCCAGGGCAGGCTCAACCTTCACCAGCTGCACTATAACTCACACAGGCTGAGCTATAGCACCAGCTCTCAGAAAGGTTTACAGAAGACATATCAGCACAGGTCAGCCTGACCTGAGGCAATACTGCCTACATGACTGTGATTTACAATACTGTAAAATTACTTTTGTGTTTTGGTCCAAGCTTATTAGCATTGTTGAAAATGGAAACATCATAAATAATACAACACAGATAAATGTGAGTGTTTCTACCAAAGGAGTAAAATATTCCCATATAGCTAAACCCCATTAGTAAAATTCCATCTGTTATTTCAGTCCATGGCCAAAACATGTTTCTTTCTGAACTAAAACTTGTTTCCACTGATGTCAACTAATGCCAAATATTAACATCTAATGAAAAACTTCAATTTCAATGATGCAGAATTCTATCATTTCACTGTTAAGGTTTTTAGATTCTCATATTCATGGTCTTGCTAATTCTAGTCTAGGCTAACAGCAACAGATTTTAAAGAAAAACTAATTTACCTTAACGGACTACATATGAGTGTGTTATTAATCCATTTAGCAGGAAGCTAACTGAAGCTTGGTCTGGCTTATTTTGGAGCAAAATGCATGGCAAAAATGGAGACCAGCCTATTTTACAGGACTTTATAACTTTTCTTTAGACAAATCTCTCTCAATCTCAGAAAGCCATTTGCAATAGTCTCACATTGATTCAGCCTCTGTAGGACACAGTTGAGTAAACATGTGAAGACTTTGTTAAACAAAGAGAAATCTAATAGCTAGTGCATTCTGAACTCTTGCTAGAGGAAACATATTAAAGCTTCCCAAGGATTAAATAATCAGAGATCAAACATATAGGTCTTATTGCAATCAGAATCTGGAGACCTTTTTGCTCAGCAAAGAATAATCTGTTCATTTCTGCAAAGAAGAGAAACATTGGTTATGGCTAAGTTAGCATTCTCCCTTTGCCCTAACAAAGTACAGAAAAAGGCAGCCAAATAAAACAAGGCTTAGCCTCAGGTAGGATAATATTTGTTATAGCTCTCTTTAACTCTTTTTTGGTTCAAGAGACCAAAAGAGCTATTGACAAAATGTTTCAAACTGTGTTTCCTGCCCTAGGAATCACCCAGCACAAAACAGAGGAATTGCAAGGAGCTTACCTGCTCTCCTCCAATTGATAAACCTGACTGGAAGGATGTGAATGGGAGTAACAGATTTGATTTGGGATCAAACTTGGAACCATTCAAACTATACAATTATAGCATTTTGGTTCCACTTTACCCACCATGGCAACAGCCTATGGCAGGTACCAAATCCTCCTCTGGGGCCTCTGACCAAACTCTACAAACTCCAGTAGGATCCCATAGAAGGCAGTCATGGCAGTTAATGTGGAATAACAGAGGTATAATTGTGCAGTGTGAATGGGCTCTGGTTCTGCATGAAAAGGGAAACTTTTCTCAGTTCCTAATGCTGTGGAGCCCACGCCCATCTGGTAACCTCAACTGAAAGGGAACTATTCTGTAAAACTAATCCATCTTCTGAGAAAGTCCTAGGCATGAATTAAAGAACTGTCCCTAGATCAGGGGTGGATGAAGTGCAGTGTCCCTCTGGATGTTGTTGCACTGCAATTGCCAGCATCCCTTACCAGTGGCTATTCTGGCAAGGAATGATGGTAGCTGCAGTCCAAAAGCTTCTGGGGGGCTCATTTTGTGCACCCCTATACCAGACATTATAATTATAGCTGCTTCCTCTTTTGTCACTGCCAAGAAAGATTGTGTAAAGTTGTGCAAAAATGTCCAGGTGAGGTGCATCATAAATATTATATACACTGCTGTAGAAGCCTCAGTATTCATGTTTAAAATGCTCAGGGAAGGATGAACTTACCAACAGGATCACATTGCCATCTCCCCCGACCTTCACCAAAGCAGGTACAGTTCAGCATGTGTCCTTCTTCGTGACGTTTGTGGAAAGTCTGGTTAACATCATAGGTGATGTCATCAACTATACACTGGTCTGTTGTAAGAGACAAACATAATATTTGTGCCACTTACTGCTCTGAGCAAATACTGACTGCAACAGTTTTTCCTGTTCCTGGAGAGATATTCTGCTATGAGGTATACAGTACAGTTAAATTTCAGTCAATGAAGTTGGTGTGTTCCTGGGCATAGCTTCTTTAAGAGAAAATTTGATACCAGAGACAGAAATAATATGGAGAGAACAGAGATAGGTCCCTAAACTACAAAGAAGAAGAGCAATATCTTGCAGCAAGACTTTTGATTTCTATTTGGGTGGCCAACTTCTAGATCTATGCTGATTGTTCTCCCTTTTTTCTCTGTTTTGCTGCTCTCACACACTCAGTAAGGGATTCTGGAGGCAGCTACTGTTTACCTTGCCTGTTGTGGGCAGCCAGGCACAGCTATAGAAGAGATGCAACAGCTGATTATGCTGTGCAAATTTAAAACAGAATTAAAGACGTCCCTTCCAGTAGGCCTATCCAGATGATTTTTTTGAACTGTGAATTTTTGATATGGTTTGTTTTAATATGTATTTGTTGTATTTGTTATTTTAAATTCATGTCATGTGTTTTTAACTGATTCTGTATGTTGTATATTAACCTGTTGTGGTTCCCCATTCAATCAATGGGGAGAGGCAAGTAAGAAATAACTATTGTTGTTGCTGTTGTTAAAAATAATTGGATCAGCTAGAGGAGAATACCATTCCTTCCTGCTCAAGCTTTACTGCACTGTTTACTGTAAATTCAGTGTAGTACCCCAGCACCAAAAATGTCTGCTTCACCAGCCTCTGAATGCTGATGTTGTTTTAAAATTCCAGCTAGACAGAATGGGAGAAGGAAAAGTGGGGCTGGATGGGCATAAAACAACTCTGTAAAAAGGAGCTTTTTGTCAGGGGCTTTGTTAACTGAGGAAAGAGGTAAACAATGCAGTAAGACTGGTATTTCACCTCAGGAGAGCATCCTGGCAAGTACAGTATTTTTTCATGGATATATGATAACTCAGACAGATTATTCAACAGAAGTTTGTAGGATCAGGTGCAAATAATCCCACAATTCAAGCTTCAGTTTGTTTGTTTCTTCTTTGTTTTGGCATGGAGATTCAGATGTGTGAAATAAAATCTATATGACATGCAAGTTCCAGAAAGTCCCAGATTATCCAAACTCTTTGTTCAGGTCACAGGTCACTATTGTTTCACAGAGTTTTTTGTTAAAATTCAAGGAGCAAACCAGTACTAGGAAGCATGAAGTGTATCCCATTCAGGAGACCAACTTAGCATTCTCTGATATCTTCCTTAAATATTAGCCTCGCTTAAGGGCAGCTATTAGCTTCCACATTAGTATAATGGTAAATCCACTCTGGATTTTAGTCCCCTTTCTAAGATGCTGGAACTATTGAGGGAATGGGTTTAGAACTCTGGATAGCTCTTCTAAAATTCAGATAAGAATGCAGCCAAGATTGAGTATAGACATGTACAAAAGGGAAGGCTGTAGGAATAGCCTTCCACAAAATCTATAGACATTGAAGCTTGCATAGAAAGGTTACAGAGAGAGAGAGAGAGAGAGAGAGAGAGAGAGCCAAGAAGAAGGAATACTGCCCATGCTGCCTTGGATATCTCCAAAAGTATTTTTGTAGTCCCCCAAAGTATTTTTCCAAGCTCTGTCATGATCACTGAAGAGATCACTCTGTGGTGATCATCCTAGCCCCAGTGGTAATTCTAATAGGAACCCTGTGGTGGCACATTAAGGCAAACAAATGGTAGAGATTGTACTCAGGTTTCAATGCTACTGGTACAGGGATTTGAGAAGTTTCTGAGCTAAATAAAGTTCATGAGAAACACTGGAGGCAGACTGTCCCTATAAGTCATATTTTGTTTCAGCAGTAGCAACGGCTCTGGAGTTTTTTCTTCACATATACCCACACACCCACTTCCAAACATGGTGTGAGCCAGATGCAGGATGAGCAAATGCCTGTTTCCCTTTGAAGTCTTATTTTTCTTTCATGCTGCCTAAGCACTTCCCTGACCATATTCCCAGAAACTTTCTATAGCATAGTCTTCCTTAAAGTTCCTGCACAGTTCCCTTCTATAAAAGTTCACTAAAGACCAAATTAACCACTGAAGTGGGTGGGGTGGGGTGGGAGCTGTTACCAGATAAGTAGAAACAAGGGTTCTTACACTAATACATTTGATTACGGTATGTAAAGTGGCAGCCATTAACATAATCTGCACACTTCATTCTACTTTAAAGATTCAGAGAATCAGAGAAACACATTCTATTTACAGTCACCTCTCCCAATTCATGGGGGATCCATTCTGCCCCCTGCAAAAATAGAAAACTGCAAATATTAGAGCCCCATTAAAAATGACGGTGGCACGCTTTCACGCATGGCCTGGCACACGTGCCATTTTGTCCCTCATGGCTTCCCATCCGCGGAAATTCAAAACAGCGAACAGGAAGTCAGTGAATCTAGAAGAATGACTGTAAATGGTCTTGGACACCAAGAAATGAGGTACTTTTTCACATTCAGACATAGCAGCTACAAGAGCTGTGAGGGATGGATGGATGGATAGATAGATAGACAGATAGATATCAGTCATCATTCAGAAGGAGGAGTGGAGAACAAAGCAATGTGTGGAAAGACATCAGAAGCCAGCGACTCACCCTGAGACCTCACTTTGCTTACAGCAGGGGTCGGCAACTTACGGCCCGCGGGCCAGCCCCAGCCCGGTCCTGCCACCACCACCGCGCGAGTCGTGGCTGCCATTTTATTTTTCAAAATGGTGGCCGTGACTTGTTCGCGCATGCGCCGGAGTACTGTGCATGCACAAACAAGTCACGGCTGCCATTTTGGAAAACAAAATGGTGGCTGCAACTTGCTCACGCATGCGCAGTACTTCCAGCATACTGTGCATGCACAAGCGTGCGCACACGGCACCATTTCCTCCCCCCCTCGGCCTGCGGAATAGCTCCGGACCAGCGGACCGGCCCGAGGTAGGTAAAAGTTGCCTACCCCGGCTTACAGTATTACTTGTTCTGGGCTCGTGGTTGGAAAATGAGTGTAGGAAAATATAGCTGCCAAGCTCACTCTCTTTGTTGTTTGGGAATATTCAAAACATTCAAAGTTTTAAGCTTCAGTCACGAGGTTTCAAAGGACAGAAGACTGGATCCTGCACTTGATGTAGCTGCTTGATCTTGCATTAAAAGAATAAGAAGGCTGTGCCATATCTAATAACTATCTGTTTTAAACTCAGTCTATAAAGGAGGAAATAATGTGTAGGGCGGTTAAGGTTTATTGTGGTGTAGTTAACACTACTACAACCCCCTTCCCATGGGCTTGCTTGCATGCACAGACCTTCATGGCTCTGCAGCTGACTGCGTCAGACTAAGCACAGAAGCAAAGACAAACCAAAATACCTCTGAGCTGGGAATAAGCAATGCAAGTCCACTCTCCACGCCCATTTCCTACACAAGTGCATCTCATCATATGGCCCATTTCGTGCTGCTTGTCCCACTGGTCTCCAACACGGTACATAACACCTTCATTGGTTGTGCAGATTTCCTCATGAGCTGTTCAAAAGAGAATACAGAGGAATGTTTGTTGGTTGGTGCTTGCGTTTAGTTTCATATGATGCAAAACAAGAAAGCAATATATAGTGAACTTTTATTCTGACTTCACACAAGAGTTCTGATAGGGATGGAACAGTTATTTTCACCTGAACATATCAAATGCCATCTGCATAAATATCCTGAAAGCATCACATTCTGTCTGATCTTGGAACCCAAGCAAGGTCAAGCCTGGGTAGTACTTGGGTTTACAGAGGCTGCCAGGAAATACCAGGTGCTATTAGCTATGTTCAGAGGACGCCAAATCACATCTGAGTATTCCTTGCTTAAGAAAAGCTTCTAAAATTGATGGGGTCACCATAAGTCAACAGGGGACTTGAATACATCACTTTTTGTTAAATGTTAATTTCTATTTAGGAGGAATGGAAAAAATACAATTTAGAATTTTCAGCCACTTTGAATCTTGCATTCTCTAAATCTAAACCATAGAAAGGATGGACATTTGAAGCATTTGATTTCAGAATAGAATATTGTCTGAATTCGATTGAGGTGAATATTTAAAGGGAGTATCTAACTTTATAGAGAGCTGTTAAGTTGCAATTAATGCCCACACAGCATCATGCAGCTAAAACATGATGTGAGCCAGACATCTTTACTGTGGATTCTCACAAAAAGATATATACAACATACCAGCCATGGGACAAAATCCAAACTTCTGGTCAGCATCATAGTTTGGTGTGGTTCCACACCATTTCATGTTGTCTCTCCGCCCCTCAGAAGTACAATCGGTGTAATTGTGATTGTTGTAGAGGAAAGGGAAATGGCACAGAGCACCATTGGAGTTACCACCACGTGTTTGAACCAAGACTGAAAGAAAACAGTAACCATTCAAAGTTAAGGTTGTAACTAGGCTGGATTATTATATAAACTCCTGAGCACACAAAACCATCTCCGTGACATATTGTCATAACATCTGGAGCAATGAGACATTTGCTAAGGAAAAGGTGTCTCTCTGGGGATTGCAATCCAGTCCACTAGGGAGTCCTTGCCTTGGATCTGGAGATCTGTTTTGAATCCCAGCAATATATTCTTCACATAGCCCAATGAACAAATTGATAAGCAGTACAACACACCCACAGACCACATGGTCAGAGACAGGACTAGTCAGAGCTGATCCTGGGCTTATGTAAGATGAATAATCTTCTTCACAAGCCAAAGATCCTACATAACCAGATGTTAGTTCTACACCTAAGTTGGGTCTCAAAGTGTAAGGCCTAGTTGTTCTGGTCATAAAGTGTTGCAATTTGTCAAGTCTAAATCATATTAACAAATGTTGGGGGTTTTAATGGATATGCTGATATTTAGCAAAAGATGATATAGCCACACCCAGGTCTGTTGAGATTTGAGGTATTGTTTGTGCCTTCAAGTAATTTCCCATTTATGGCAACCCTGGGGTGAGTTTGAGTGTGTTTGGCAAGATTTCTTCATAGGGTTTGCCTTTGTCATCCTCTGAGACTGAGAGAATCTTTCCCAATTTCACCCAGTGGGTTTCCATGGTAGAGCTGGAATTTGAACCCTCATCTCCAGAGTTGTAATCCAAAGCTCAACCACTACACCATGCTGACTTTCTGAGATAGCACCATTTGTTCATTTATTTAGGCTCATTGCATTTAGGAATAACACTTTTCCTGTGCACCTGGCAGCCTCTTCCCCTCCTTTTTCCTATCATCAGTATTCTGCTGTTTGTAAAAATTACCGCCAGCTATGTGGAAATGCAGGAAAAATAAACAATCTCTTTCCTGATGCACTACACTAATGAGAATTACTGTTGAAAGTGCATTGTTTGTAGGGACAAGATAGACTGTGCACTGTTCTCCATGTTACTGCATTCCCAGGCATGGACCTAGGCAGGCTGGCCTAGAGCTTCACAATAACCTACTATATAAAGTTATTGTGACTTAGGCCAGGATTGCAAAGCAAATAATAAATATGGCTATACATACAGCTGACTTGCACAAACAAAAGCAGTCTTCCATCTGTGTTCTACATCTAAGTCAGGTCTCAAAGTGTATGACCAAAAATGTTTTTTACTGGCAAATGTGGAAAACCAAACTCAGCTTCAGAGCTGAAGCCAAAGATGGTGGCTGCACATTCAGGAGTCAGACAGACATTCTTTATATCTAGCTTCTCTTTTCTCACATGGTTTAGACATGCAGTTTTAAAAAATCTGCAGTCTTATTTTCAGTATGGATAAGAGCTCCAGCTCTGCTTTAAGCTAAAGACTAGATGAAAAACAGATACAGGATGGCTGGACCATTGCAAAAACAGAGCAGCAGATGTGCCACTGTGAAATGCCTTTCTGTGCTTGATCTTTTTTTTTTTTTTTAAGGTTGAGGATTAAAAACAAGAGAAGATCTAGCTATTTTAGTTTGGCGGCCATGGCTAACCCATTCCAGATGACCCATTTAAAGGGCAGACTTTGCTCACCAGTGTTACTGGTTCTTCAACAGGGGTGGGGGGGAGTTGCCAGGGAAGTGTGGGACAGCAGATTTACTCAAATTCTTGCAATGAATGGCTGGAATCTGCTGAAAAATCAAAGGGATGGTGGGTAGATTGCAGAGAGCAGAACTGCTCTGCTGCATTTTAAATAAGTCCTTGACTTACAGCCCTAATTACAACCTAATGCTTTTAAATAGTTGGTAAAAATGAGACATGTGCTTATGCGGTTCTATTTTCAGGATTCCCTTCCCCTTTCCATGAGGCCCTTTACACTGCAACGGTATAATCAATGCCACTCCCAGCCACTAAAGGAAGCCAGATTTTTTTGTTTAGTTTTTAAAAGTTCAACGGGGAAAAAAGCAGGTGCAGAAGGGAAGAAACGGGTATGGATTTTCACCTGAGATAGCCAAAAGCTAACAAAATAGGTATCTCTAACCCAAGTAAAATGAATGAACTGCAAAGAAACAGGATGCACCCTGCAAAAGGATCTTATAGCACCTTTGAGATTAAGTGTGCAAAAGAAGTTGTAATATAAGCTTTCATAGGCTTGTTCTACTTCTTCAGATACATGGAGTGAACATGTACCCAGGAAGGACTTTTATAATCAGGCTGTATGAATAGCCACAGAAATGCAAAACTTGTAGGTATGGTGATGAGATGACAAGTTCAATTTTAACTATGGTATTTGAGGGACAAAATCAGGAGGAGAGATATTGCCTGAAGCTAGGGTAGGTGGATGTCCATAGGAATGGTGGAGGGACTTTTGGAACATGGTGTGTGATGGCTGGAAACCAGAAAGAAGATAGGATAATACTGCTAAGAGCATCCTCATGAGCCTGGAGTAATAACCACTTTTATATTATGTATAGTGTGCTAGGAAGCCAAAGTGCTGTAAAGTTCAGTGAAAAAAGCAACCCAGACATTAAAAAGGGTACCTATAAAAATGCTGTCTTACTAAGAGATTCATTTTGGCCTTCTACTGGGGGAAAAATAAAGAATAAAATCTAACATGAAAAAGGTGTTATATTCATTGGATATAATCTACTGGAGAGAGCCAGCATGGTGTAGTGTTTTGAGTGTTAGACTAGGACTCTGGAGACTGGGGTTCAATTCCCAGCTCGGCCATGAAACCCATTGGGTAACATTGGGAAAGTCACATGCTCTCAGCCTCAGGGGAAGACAATGACAAACCTCCTCTGAACAAATCATGCCAAGAAAACCCCATGACAGGTTCGCGTTAAAGTCACCATAAGTCAGAAATGACTTAAAGGCATACAATAGCAACAAAATATTCTATTGGATCTGTTTGACCCAATAAAAATATGCCTGAAACCAGTGCTAAAGCTAATTTGGGTCTCTTTCACATTACAGTTACAGCACTTTGATACTGCTTTTACTCCCATGGCTCAGAATCATGGCATTACAGTTTTCAGCCAGAGAGCTCTATGTGCAACAAACTATAGGGTTCCATAGAATGCAGTCATGACAGTTAATGCAGTATCAATGTGCTATAATCATATAGTGTGGAAGAGACCTCAGAAGAAGAAGAGGAAAGGCTACCTGGCATACCACCAGTAGCTGAAGTCTGAAACTACTATACAAAAAGAAGAGGATTTCATATTACTTTGTGCAAAATTTCAATTTTTGCTCATAATTTTGACCACAAATTAGGTGATCACATTTGAAGCACAGCACATCATTGTACTTGTTCTTTTACATTGCTGTTGAGTCATTTTTCTCCTTTTGTAGAAAAAATAATAGAAAAACAAATAGTAAATACAACTGAAATTAAATTCAGAATGAAGTAAAAAGAGAGGGAAACAGGATACAAGATCAAATAACCCAGGATCTTGCAATCTGGAGGGAATTTCAGACATGGAGAATTCACTGGTATCCCCAATTTCAGCCAGATCAGCACTGAGTAACTTTCTTTCATGTAATGACCAAAGTTTTGTTTTTTGTTTTTTTAAAGGATTAACATCACTGGAGTAGGTATTCTCTGCCTTGATAAGACAGGAGCAGTCAGAAGACAGATTCAGTCTTGGATTGTTTAGCAACACAGACAGTACCCTGATGAAACATGAATTTCTTCCCTCCTTATCTCTAAAGGAGGCAAAACACTTTGAAAGAACAGACCACAGAAAAGCCACTCCTTAGGTGCATGCTCTGGTTCCTACTATATATGGGATTCAAGATTTAAGGGAGTGACATCAGAACATTGCACTAGTCAGACACAGGAGGCATTTTCCCCTCAGGCCTAATATGGGAATCTGTCTTACTGGACTAAAGAAAGAAAAGAAAGAAAAATACAAGCCAGACACATACAGGGAAAAGTACTTTGGATCAAAGATGCAGAGCTCTGTTTGGTCTACCAGCTCCACTTCCAGCTAATCCCTTCCTCCTCCACAACTGTAGGAAGTACACACTAGATTTAAAAGAATGGCACACATACGTATATTTAACTGAAGGCATTTTTCCACAATTGTTTCCTGGGATTGGCTGATGGGACACAGCATAAGAATATACAGACAAAAATTTAACATCCTTGCATTCTTTAGCCAGTCTTTCCTGAAGAAAAGGAGTTTCCTTTGCTGAGTGGCAATTGGAAAACTGAACTTTGGCAGCGCAGTTTCCCCAGAGGATGAGCACTATGTGGAACAAGGAAGAGAAGCCCATCTGGAAATTTAAAGTTGGGAAGGAGAACTGGAAGAATTACTTGGATTTATATCCTACCCTACCACAATCTGAATGCCAACAAACACATGCATTCAGTTACAGCTTGTAGCATCTTACAAAAGTGCAATCAAGTATGAGAAGTAAATATTTCATTCATGTAAGGCTATGGCTGGAGAGGCAGTGTGTGATGTAGTGGTTTGAGTGTTGGACTAGGACTCTGGGAGACCAGGGTTCAAACCCCACTCAGCTATCCACTTAGTGATCGTGGGCAAGTCACACTCTCTCAGCTGCAGAGGAAGGCAAAGGCAACCCTGCTCTGAACAAATCTTGCCAGGAAAACCCCAAGATATGGTTGCTTTAGGTTGACATAAATCAGAAACAACTTAAAGGCACACAATAGTAACAAAGGCTATGGCTAAACCAAGATTTGAACCAATACTATTTCTGTCAAAAATGTGTGTTCTTTTACATTTAAGTGTCTCTCTAGTGGAACTTTTACAATTCAGGTTCCCACTGCTCCCCCTTCTGTATCCTCTGTTTCTTGCTTTTTCTTCATCTTCCTTAGGGGTGCAACTGAATTCAGCAGAGTAATGCCAAATTACGTCTGACAGGTCTGTACCTCCACTGACAATGTTTCCCTCAGCCTGCTACAACCAGTATCCTATTTCTCACAAAGCAAGAATTTGGAAAGGTTTACCATTTTGTTCTGTACAGAAGGAATATCTCTGATCTTGATCAAAGTTAGAGGATGTGCTGCACCAGAGAGTCCCATCACTACGGCCTTCAGAAGTGCACGAGTAGAAAGTCCGCCCATTATAGGTGAAGGGGAAGACACAGGGTTCCCCATTGGAATTGCCACCATAGGCCTGCGTCACAGCTACAAAATGAAACAGAACATGGTACTGTGATCCTGACATCCCATGATACATACGAAGACAACACATTCCTTATGAGGTGCGTGCTTTCTTTATTACAATTTTGGGCATCTAGAGTACAATGTGACAATAATACTTAGCACACTGCATTCAATACTCCAGACTGCTAGTTGTAGTAGTTGAGCTGGGCTTGTAGAAAAAACATCCCATGCAAGCCAAGTTCTTCTAAGCAACCAACACAGCACTGGGCCCAAGAGCACCACAGGAATGCAGGCAAAGGCAGAAGTGGAAGCAGAAACTTCATCTTGCCTACACTGTGTGTTTTGTTCCCACAGAAGTGAAATACTGTCTCTTATATATACAGTTGGCTCTTGCTATCTGTGGGCTTGCCATTCACAGATTTGAGCATCTGCAGATGGCCCTGCCCCATTCACCCCAATGGTGGCACATGCATGCGGCTGTACCATTATTGGTAACAAAGGGACTTGATTTTTGTTATTCATCGGGGGTCCAGAAGGGAACCACTGAGGATACAAAAGGCCGACCGTATAGCAGTATGTGATGAACCATAGGCTTACTCATATAACAGCCAAACAACTAGGCTGCGTAAGACAGTGTTTGCCCCTCAACACTCATCAGTTCTATTCTACTGTGCTGTGGCACAAGCATAGCACAATGAAACCACCAAGGTGTGATCCATTTTTCTGAGGTATGCTTCCCCATGCATCTTGATCAACAGCCAGCTCTTTAGTCAACCCCAGCTCAAGATCCTACCTCATTCAATCCAAGGCTTATCCAGTCTTTCTAGCTTTAGCCTG
Organism: Phrynosoma blainvillii; assembly: GCA_026167975.1. Lineage (NCBI taxonomy): Eukaryota > Metazoa > Chordata > Lepidosauria > Squamata > Phrynosomatidae > Phrynosoma > Phrynosoma blainvillii. The sequence goes on along the minus strand of JANUYF010000001.1, from coordinate 223,921,073 downwards.
AGTGACAGTCTTTTGCCTCCTGAAAGACTTTAGGTATCAGTGGACACTAGACCTGCCTCATACCTGTTTCCTGGCAACTGACTCCATTGCCCAGACAAGTGCAAAGCATATGCTGGCTGCCTTGTGTCTTGAGCCATTGCATTCCCAGAAAGTACACCATGCCATTGTCCGTTACACAGTGTCCATATGGAGGAGGCTGAGGCTGAGGCTGATATAGGGCAGTTCGTACATCCGTGATGGTTGCAGATGCAGTTCCTACAGCAGAAAACACAAGAACATTTCAACACCACAGCAGCCAACATGAATCCTGTTCTACAATATGGTAGTGTTGTAACCTATTACTGCATCGGACCCCACTTGGAAGAAAAGCGAGCTATAAAATAGACGAATTAATTCTAATCAGACAAGACTGAAGAGCCAAACTTGGTTGTTGTTTCCACACCCTACTGAGCTTGTTTATAACAGTAGAAACAACAACCAGGTTTGGCCCTTTAGTCTAGCAGTTAAGTGTTCATACAAGCCAAGGAAAGAGGGAAAGAAAGCAGGAGGAGAAAAAACCAATCAACTTGAGCATCAGTGACCTGCATTCAAATTTTGCATGAAGAGATCCAAGAGTATTTCTCACCTATGCCAGTGGTCTGCAGAGATGAATGCCGCTCGCATTTCCATTCCCCTCTGCCATTGCCAGTGCAGATGCACTGTAGCAGATTTCCCCTATTGTCCTTCTTGCTCCAGGTGTCGCCAATTCTGTAGGATGTTTTGGTATCTGGATCATTGCACCGGTCTGCAGAAAAAGACCATAAAAGGAAATCAAGTTCCTGATATCAGCAACAGCTTGTATGGCTCAAGGTAAATATCTGTTTAGATAGCCATTTGATGACTGAATACATACAGTCTATCCCACCAAAAAAATGTGCTGGATCTTGCTTATTGTTCTGCTGGTGTGTGCATGCGTTTTAATGATAAATGTTTTAATTTGGTTTTAATTTTTTGTTCATTTAATCTCATTTCAATGTTTGTATCTTGTGGATTTTTAACAACATTCTTTTTGTTTTATGCCATTTTGAGTCCCATACTGGGGGAAAAGCAGGAGAGGGGGAGGAAGAGGAGGGGGAAGGACAAGAACAAGATCCATATTGCTATTTGTCACTCACAGTTTTTTTCTGAATAAACACCACTGGTCTATTTCATTTACTCAAACTCATTTTTCATCCTTTAGGACAGTACTCTAAAATCTATTCATGCTTGCTTTGACCACAGCTGTGTAAGGAACAGTCTTCCCCAAAAGGAAGCAACACATGAGAAATCCTTCCTTCTCTTCTACCTGTGCCTGAGAGTTGAAATATAAGCCTGTGGGATGCTCCATTCTTAAGAGATGCTGGGCCTGGGGAAATTCTACCATCTCCTGTCATTGGCAATGATTGAAGAAGACCTCTGAATCACTCCAAATGGTTATTCAGCTGTTCCAGTTCAGCCACAAAAAGTACCATGTGGGAAATACTTGAGAAAGCCATTAGTTCAGATTGTGCTTGCCAGAAAAGTGGTTTGTGGTTTCATATACTAAGTTTGTGTGTGTGAGTGGGCATGCTGGGAAAAGATTTCAAAATATTCAAAGTTGGAAACCAGGTTTCACACAACACACACAATACGCATGGCCTGGGAATAAGAAAGCAACAATTTGTTCTTTGGACTGTCTGAAACTTTGTCCATACTGACAAGGGGTTGCCCCCCCTTGAATGTTAGTAACATTATTACTAGTAAAAAAGTGGGGGATAAAAACTTTAAACAAAACTATATACTTTTTGATAAGCAATCATCCCCATGTTTACACTGAGCTCAGTGAAACTTACTCCCTAGCAAGTGCTTAGGTTTGCAACTTTAATCTGGGGGAATCTCAGAGAACTATTATTTAAACTGGGGAGAACAACAATGGGAAAAGTGTGGGGAGGTGAACAAGTGGAACCTACAAAATCCAGGATGGTTTCAAAAACAAATTATACACACACACATACACACACAGTCAAAGTGGACCAGCTTTATGGTAGTGTATATATAAGATATAAGGTGCTGGACTTAGACCAGGAACCCTTTCACTCTAAACAATTGGACTTTGATCCCATTTTAACTGCTATGGCTACATCTTGTGGAATACTGGGACTTGCAGTTTGGGGAGAGCCATTTAGCTTTCTCATCCAGAGGGGACTTCTAGTGCCTCTGGCCAAAGTACAGACCCCAGGATTTCATGGGATATTGCCATAAGAGTTGAGTTGGAAAGTATCATAATTGTGTAGCATGGAAGGGCCCTTTGAGTCAAATCCTGATGGGCCTCAGGAACAAAATAAATTTCAATTGCAAGCAGCTTTGTCACCCTACATAATTACTGCAGGGCTGCTGGGATAATGTATATGATAACACTGTAAAACCCCTGCACTCTGATAGCATCCCATTACTGATTATTAGCAATGATTTATATACCATTTGCACTACAACCATAGTTTTCATTTTGGATTCACAAAATACAAGTCAATGACATGTAGAAAATCACTGGAATTTCCTGCTCAAACTGATGACAGGACATGTGATGAAACACATGATCCACATCAAATCATTATCATGCCTTCTTCCTTGCACTTAGGAACACTGCAGCATTCTTTTCCCCATTGGACACTAAAATGTATATCTTTCCACCACAAGATTCAAGTCAGACTGAAATTATAAACAAATGGTTGTCTCTTATGGCTTTCAAGTTTAATCTCAAACCTACTTTGAGGATTTAGTCTATATAATCCTATTGTTTATTCTAGAGAAAGGCCATCAACTTTATATCCCAGGGAAACAGCATCAATTAAAAGCTAAAGGACACAAGCTTAAAACCTACCTAACCTAAGATTTTAAAAACCAGATGTTTTCCAATTTGGATTAAACAGCCTTACATTTAGCCAGTGAACTCACTTTTGAATGACCTTTTTTTAGAAGAAGAAGAAGAAGAAGAAGAAGAAGCCTTTCCTTAAAGTTTACTGGTTCTGAAACAGAATTGCTTCTTACATATGTCAATACATCCCTTATCTACAGGTGGGAAACAACCTCCCATCTCAGCAACTTCATTACAAGGTTATTTGGAAGTTACAAGCCCAAGAACAGAGGGCCACATACCTTCATGCTGGTTAGCAATCAGCAACAAATATTCCAAATAATATTTTGGGAATGTTTTTGATATGTTTGACATTCCAGTCTATCTTATGTCTTATGTTAGATCCTTAGATAGTTTAGCTTAAATTAATTGAGAGGAACCTTGCTTAGCTCCTCAGTCCATCTGAGATCACCCACAACACTCAAACAGCCTGTTTGGATGGCCAGAAAGTTCATTGGAAAAATCTCCCATCGCAGGTGTAGCTATGGGAAGGGAGGGGTAATGAAGGCATTTAGTCTCCAAATTGCTAACATTGCAGAGTGTGATAATTGTTCACACCTAGAACACTTACATTTGTTGTGTTCACATCCCCCCTGGTAACTTTGCCTGTTCCTTTTCTTTGGATTCCGAAATTCTATTTCTAAATGCTCAACTGAAGGTATAAATTTACTACAATGGTAGAAATAAGAGGAGTGAGGTAACATTTCATAGGGGGCAGAATTCTTATTTGAATGCCAAACTTTCATTTCCACCCCCACCCGCACAGCTACACTCCTGTCTCCCACACTCTTTTGCACCCAGAAATCTCAACCCAAATCCCACATGACTCAGGTGGAATCCTGACCATCCACAGAGGCTCTTCAAATTTTATAGGCAGCTACCATGGGGTAGGAGGAGAATGAAACATCTCTTCTATTAATTTCCTTACACCACCCTCTTTTAGAATCCTAGCTAATGTCTTCAGATTAAATGCCAATGAAGATACAACACATTTACTGCTGGTCTCCCTGTAGGTATCAGCTTTAGTCTGGCCGTAAAAGGAATATACATAGCACCAGGTCAGCCTTATCCAACTTAAGGCCCTCCAGGTGTTACACTGAAACTCCCACCATCCCCCAACCAGCTGGTGCTGCACAGTGCTATGCATATATACTGAGATACAGAATGTCCAGTATGGTTTCCTTCCAACTAAGTGTATTCAGGATTTCAGCCTTCATGCCCTGCTTCATTCAAGGATATTAAGATCAAAAACAGTAAGGGAATGCATCATTCACACTGCTGCTCTGCCATACTTACTTCTGGAGGTGCAGGTAATACGGCCACTGCCTTCTCCCAAGCATGTGCAATCCACTATCATCCAGCCTTGGTAAGGCTTCTCCCAAATCTCTCCAACCACATAGGAAGTTCCAGCACTGTTATCATAGCACCGCTCAGCTGTAGTACATTAAGTGGGAGGGGGGAAGCAGCATTTGTTTTATTTCTAGAACTTCATTAAATATGAAAACAGATTTCTTAACTGGTGTGATCAGTCTCCTTCTAACATCTCTTACCCAACAATACTAATAAATGGCTTGAATATAAAACTATCCATGGGAGTCCAATGAGTCCATGAGATCTGAGCTCTCCATTTTAAAATCTATGCTTTATTCTGGGATTGCTAAACAGTTTGTGTCTTGTTCTATTTCATATTGCTTTAGATTTCACACACCTAAATTCTTATATTTGTTGAAAACTTCACAGAGAACCGTATATTATAGGGCAGGGTTTGGATCTTATATGTAAATTAATGAATAAGTAATACACCAATCATAAAGCCAAGTACCAACAGCTGCCCAACCTGTTATCAGATTGGAATATTAGGACATAGATTAGAACACAACTGCCTTCTAGACTATAAGTACAGGAATCACATGGCTCCTTCATTCAAAGAGTTCCATCTAATAAAAATCAAAAAAGAAAAGAAAAGGCTTAACTAGAACCTTCCCCTCTGACACACTTGTTTTTTGTGTGGAAGGATTAAGCTAGTGTTAAGCCATGTGAGCCTTGTCAACTGTCTGGTTAACTATACCTCAGTAAACAATGAGGTTTCTCAGAGCCAAGTTTATCACAACTGTGAGCAACACATCTAAACCATCCCACCATACATATTACTGTTTCTGTTTATATTATAGACTGTTTCTGTTTATATTATAGCAAGTTAATGACATCAGAATCTTGCATAAAAACTGGAGGCAACATTTTAAAAAAGACAGAAAGGAACTGCATATCACAGTCTTAAAGTGCCACTATCTATCCCACATGATTATCATACAGACTTCTCATCTACGTCAGGTTTGACCTCTCAGATATATTGTCATTAGGATTTTAACTATGTCATTGTTTAATACTGTTTTAAGGTGGGGGAGGGATATGCTGTTTATTGTAACTGTTTTATGCTGTAAACTGCCCGGATTGGGCAACCATTGGGAGATATATAAATAAATAAATAAAATTATTATTATTATTATTATTATTATTATTATTATTATTATTATTATTATATAAAACCGAAAAGAAAAAAACCCCAAACCTACCAACTGGTTTGCAAGTCCATTCACCCTTCCCATTGCCAAGGCACACACACTCCAACATGTAGCCACCGGTCTCATGAGGCCTGCGCCAGGTGTCACCAATCTTGTAGGACTGGCCACCTTCATGACAGCGATCTGTGGAAATTAAACACAGTTAGAAGGTTGCCTTTTACCAAATCGGTCCTTTGGTCCACTGACTCTAGTACTGTTTACTCTAAGCAAGACTGCCAGACTGAAAATTAGAGTGAGCTCCTGTATCATTAATGGTTGTGTAGAAGAGGAAATTTCAGCAGATGTTGCATATCATGCAAGCAGATAACACATTTTGAAATTCCCTTTTTTGTATAACATCTTCAGGTTTCACTCAGGCAGCCCTAACTGTGAGCAGTAGCAGCTCTCTGACTGGTTTGGCAAAGTTCATGTTACACTTCCTATCTAACATCAGAGGGCTGGACTACATGGCCTTTGTGGTCTCTTCCAACCCTATGATTCTATGATCCCTTTAAGCAGAGAATAAATCAATCTACTACATGCAAAATACATGCTGCGCCACAGAATTCTGGCCCTCCCCATGGAGACCCTTGACCATACAGACACCTTTACTCAGTTCAAGTGTTTCTCTTCATAATGTAAGCAGCTTGATAAACCTTTTGCAGAAGTTTTCCTTCCCAGAGCCATAGCTTGTACTGTCTCCATCATGGATGGTGAAAATAAGTATCACTTAATACAAAGCTAAAGCAATGTCTAAAGACCACAATATGGCATTTTCCTGCAACATCAGAAGTGTCCTTTGTTTACCTGTGTCAATATCATGTGTTCTCTGTCAACATCAATTGCAATCTCTGGTACAAATCCCCACAATCATTGGCCATTAAACCTCTCTGCCCATGTAATTTGTTATACAGTGAAGTATATGGTTCAGATTCCTGAAAACATAAGGTAATCATTCAAGAGAAAGAATGCTCATAAACATGCCACAGAAAGATGCCATTGTCTTTTGTGACATGCTAAATGATGCAAATAAAGGTATTTTTATGAATGGAGGATTCACTCTGTGGTAAGAAAGTCCTTTAGGTGAACCAGCAAAACTGCTGAAGTTCACATATTGCAAAAGTCTACTTGCTTCTCTTCACAATATAGTTGTAACTGGTAACTGTGAGCAACGCTGCCTAACTTGATGTTCCTGTAGTGAGGAAAAGATTGGCTAAGATCCTATACTGGTGTTGAGTAGCATAAATCTCCACATGCAAACTCCAGTTCTGCAATTTTGAAATGAATGTGGACATTCATAGAGTCCTAGAGTTGGAAGAGACCGCAAGGGCTATCCAGCCAATCCCTTGCAATGCAAGAGGACAAAATCAAAGCAATCCAGCCTCTGTTTAAAAACCTCCAGAGAAAGATACTCCACCAAACTCCAAGGCAACAAATTCCACTGTTGAACAGTTCTTCCCAATGTTTTCTTGTAGTTTGAATTCATTGCTCCATGTCCCAGTCTCTGGAGCAGCACAAAATAAGCTTGCTCCATCCTCAATATGACATCCTTTCAAATATTTAAACATGGCTATTATAACACTGCTTAACCTTCTCTTCTCCAGGCTAAACATACCAAGCTCCCCGAGCTGCGCTTCATAGGGCATGGTATCTAAACCTTTCATCATTTTGGTCACTCTCCCCCGAACATGCAACCTCTTGGAATTGTGGTGCCCAGACAAAAAATGCTTGACCACTTCCATAGGGGAATTTACACATGTGTAACACACAATTTCAGTCCTTTCCTGCAGATGATACTGATGTCTCCACTATGGAACATGCCACCTCTTGAATCAAAAATAGTGGTGGTGTGTGGTTCCCATGTCAGTGGGGCTGTGAGTCCATTCCAGGTTTGGGCTAGCTTTAAGGAGCTATACAAGGAGCCAGTGTGGGGTAGAGGTTTGAGCAGTAGACTACAACTCTGGAGACCAGGGTTTGAATCCTTGCTCAGTCAAGGAAACTCACTGGGTGACCTCACATTCAGAGGAAAGGTAAAGGTAAAACCCCTCTGAAGAAATCTTGCCAACAAAACTCCATGATAGGGTAGCCATAAATTGGAAATTACTTGAATGCACATCCATACACACACACACCAAAGAGCTCAACCTATTTAGGAATAGGATTTGGTACTTTGGAGACCTCTTTTAAAGCCTGGATTAGAATCTGAAGTGGATTCACTATTACAGTGACATGGAAGCCAACACTGCTGACAAATCCCATGGAATCCTGAAGCATTATCTGCCATTCAGTGTAGTAAGAAAACAGTGATTTTGGTAAAACACCAGCAATATGGATAAGTTCAGACATTAAACATTTGCCTTGGAGCACGACATCGATACATCTCTATGCATCACTTCCCCAATACCTACTTGCAATTGTGCAACTGATTCTACCACGGCCGGCCCCAATGCAGGTACAGTCCCAAATCATGGAGTCCTTAGGTCGCTCATAGGTTGCCCCTACTCGGTAAGTAGCTCCAGTGTACTTGTCAAAGCAGGTCTCTTCCGCTGAAAGGAAAGAAAAGAATTATGTCATCATAGCAGAATATGCAGCTTGTAGTTTCTAAACTTTGCACAGTGGTTGGTGAGAGGCAGGGGAGGCAAAGGAATGAAAAGGAAAAAGAAATGAAGAACACAAGAGGCATGCAAGGAGGGCAAGCACTTCTTGAGAGGCTGAGGGGAGGTAGAGGCAAATGGAGAAAAGAGGCAGAGACATATAAAAGACACAAATAAAGACTGTGGGTGGGAACAAATGAAGAGAAACAGAAGGAGAGATAGAAAGCAAGGCAGAAAGACACATTACGCAAGGGACAAATGGAGCATGTCTCCTGCCTCTGCAATGAAGAGAGCAATTTGCCTGGGCTCTGGGGGTCCTGCAGTTTGCTGGGAGGTTAGGGCCATATTAATGGGTCTGGAGGCTGCATACAGACCACAAACCACACTTTGCCCACTCCTGGTTTAAAACCTTGTATAACTCATATTGTCACACATTAAATAATTGATTGGTGGTGTTAGTAGTGCCTATGGCAGTGACTGACTGATCCAGGAGGTAAGGCAGGCAGAAGCTTACAGGTCCTAGGAGACCTATAACCGAAAGACTAGAAGTAATATGGGCCAAGAACAGCAGAAGTGTGACGCCTGAGAAAGCATCATGCCAAGGAAAGCAGGGGAGATCTGAGACTTAGAACTAAACAATGGAATAAAAAGAAGAGTCTGAGGGAGAAGGAGGGAAACAGTGGGGAGGGGGAGAAGAAAATGGCCTACCACCTGAAGATAGTAAAGGGGAGAAGTGAGGAAAATAGAAGGTCACAAGTGTATTTGCATTAATCCACGAGATCTTTAGCCCAGGCCCTTTGTAACATTGGTATGGATTATAGGGACATCCAGTCTTATTTTAACATTAGCCCAAGTTTTAATATCAATATCTGAGGCCAATCTCCCTAACCCACCAGTGAGATCTGTGAGAATAGGGGGAAGCCCATGCACAGGGTTTTTTCTGTGGTGGCTCCAGATGTTTGATATGTCCCCTGCCAAGGATGTCTGCAAAACCATTTCTTCTTCTTCTTTTAAGAGGATTGTAAAGCTATATATATTTCAGTCTGCATTTGATTCATTTTTGTACTCAGAGCATTTAGCATAAATGTTATCTCCTGCTGCTATCTGGTTTGTTATTTTAATCTGCGCTAAACACTACTCACTGGTTTTATGGCTTTATTATCTTCTGCTCTGTGAGGATTTTTTACTTGGAAAGGAGCTCTAGAAATCTTTGCCATGTCATAATTAATCAGTAACGTTTCTTAGATGTTTTGCAACAGCAGGAATTTATTCTTCATAACCAGTGTTTGTACTGTCCTGTTTGCTTTTAGAAACTTACATAAGAGTTTTTGTAAAACTTCTCTGTACAACTTCTTTTTTCATTCTTCAACCATGAATGACATCCAAGTGAAGCCCAGAACTTGAAATGGTTACTTTTTTAGACTATAACTCCTAGAGCTCCCAAGCCAACATGAGCACATAGGGCCTTTGCAGACTGCTAGAAATAGTGCAAATTGAGTCCACTTTAAGGGTTAGGGTTAGGGAATCATTGGAACTGTATTTTATTGTGGCACCAGAGCTCTCTGACAGAGAAGGCTCAATGTCTCAGGGGGGTGGGGGGAACAATTCCCATGACTCCCTAGCACTAACCCTAACCCTTAAAGTGGACTCAATTTGCACTATTTCTGGCAGTTTGCAAAGGCATATAGGCTACAATCCTATATATATGTTTAACTGACAGCGGGCCTTTGCAGACTGCTAGAAATAGTGCAAATTGAGTCCACTTTAACTGCCCTGGCTCAGTGCTAAGGAATCATGGGAATTGCATTTTTTTCTCAGACATTGAGACTTCTCTGTCAGAGAGCTCTGGTGGCACAATCAACTACAGTTCCTATGATTCCCTAGCACTGAGTCAGGGCAGTTAAAGTGGACTCAATTTGCACTATTTCTGGCAATCTGCAAAGGCCCAGTAAGTCCCATTGAACTACCATATCCCTCCTCCATCTTTTTTGCCAAAGTAAATGTGCATGTTGCTCTTTTGTCACTTATACCCTACTTAAAAAATAAATAAATCACAGCATGACTTTCCCCAAGGTTCCTTCTTAATTTTTTAAGTCTTTTTAGGGCCCTCTCTTGCACAGTATTTGGGGAGGGGGAAGGGGGGGTTCACACTACACAATTATAAAATAACACTATGATTTCACTTTTACTGCCATGGCAACATCCTATGGAATTCTGGGACTGTCCATTGAGGGAGGGGCATTTGGAAACCTCAACCAGAGAATCCTCCTCTGTGGCCTCTGACCAAACTATACAAACCTCAGGAAGATCCCATAGGAAGCCGGCATGGCAGTTAAAGGGTTGTGCTATAGTTTTGAAGGGTGGAGAAGCCTGAAGTCATTAGTGCTCAAAGCCAAAGCACCTAACACCTACAATCATAAAAACACCCCCGATGAGCAGATGAAGACCTCGTTTGGTCCAAAGTCCCATTTGCAGCAGTATTGAGTCAGAAGCCTCCAAAAGAGCAAAACACAATAAGCTCCTTGTCTTTGATTGCTCAGTAAGAAGCGATCTACAGAGTTAGACTGCCTCTGTATCTAGAGCAGGGGTAGGCAACTTTTCCCCTTTAAGGGCCGAGGGACTTCAGCTCCCAGAAGCCTCGGCCATGTTGGCCAATAGTCCCATGTTGGCCAATAGCTCCTGGGATTCTGGGAGTTGAAGTCCCTCGGCCCTTAAAGGGGAAAAGTTGCCTACCCCTGATCCAGAGGTTTCATTTGTCCCATTCTCTTTTAAATCCCTGTAAGCCAGTCCACTCATTCCAAACATAAATATCAACTTAGAGAGCCAGCATACAAAGCTTTCTGGAGAGACTGCTTCCCTACGGTGCAGAGGTGTGCATCAAGTGTTGTGAGAGTACTCTCTTAAAACAATAAGCCCCAAGAAGCTCCATGTATTCTACCCATTGAATCTTCTGGAACCCTTGGGGGTCCCCAGTCGGAGAGACAGAGGCTCCTTGAGAGATACAGCAGTGATCCCTAAACTTTGGTTCTCCAAGTATTTTGAACTTCAACACCTAAAAGCACTAGCCAGCTTGGCCAGCAGTCAGGAATTCTGGGAGCTGAAGTCCAAAATATCTGGAGAACCAAAGTTTGGGGACCACTGTTCTACAGCATTTAGCTGGAAAACTCCTCCAACAGGAGTCATGCATATCACAACATCGTACAGTGGTCTCTTCTTATCCACAGGCTTGCAATCCATGGATTTGCACTTCTGTGGATAGCAAACCTGTTTTGCTTTTTAAAACAATGGATGTGCATGCACACAGCCATAGGAAGCAATGGGACCTGAGGTCCCCAGTTTCCGTTATCCTTGGGGCAGGGGGAGGGTCTGGAAAAGATCCCCCATGGATAAGAAGGGACAACTGTACTATATCTGCTCTGAGGACTTCCTATCAACAATAAACAGGAAAGAGCAAGAGGATATTGCCATGCAAAAAAGGCATTCATGGAAGAGAAATGAGTTCAGGACAGGCTGCCCTTTCTGAGACTTACAAAGAGGGTAGTTCTACACATGTAAAACTACTCCTCTTTTTCACCCACTCCTCCATTTCCCCCACACACACCAGAATCCACCAAGGAAGTCTCCAACTCACCTTCAGGCTTACTTTCGCAGTTGAATCCTCTGCTCCCCCCATAGCAGGTACAAACCAGAGTATTCCCCAGGTAAATGCGCTCCCATTGCTGGTTTATCTGATAGTGCTGCCCATTGTCATAGCATCCCTCTGAGAAAGAAACAGGAGGAATGGATTACGTTCACTTGTCTGGACCACAAAATGTTATTTTGAGGAAGGAGGGGAAGGGGAAGGGTTGTTGGCTCCGACATGTATGGAATATACATTAGCTCCAGACCTTGCATTCCTTTTCCATCCTGAAACCTCTATGGGAGAAAGGAGGTTTTAGGTGCACGAAAATCAGGCCTGGGCTGGATTTCAATAGAGTTCCCTCCATCTCCTTTTCACTGTGATTTAAATGAAGAGGAATTGAACCGCTGGAGGTTTCAAATTCTGGAGCAACAGCTTAACAGATGGAAAAGATTGCTCAGCTGGGGAAGCCTGATCCAAAGTTTAATGTAAGTCAATGGAAAGACCCAAAGGGATCTGGAAAAAAAAATACTTTGGCTCTGTCACTAAGGCAGGCTTATCCCTGCCAAGGCAAACTTGCTCTCCAACGTTTGACTTACAAATGTTTTCTCCATCTTTAATTTTACATGAATAGTGCCTGCCACTGCTGAAAGTGGATGAAAATCCGTTTTAAAGAGTTTGAAACAATTTCAGTCAGGTTTACTTGCAATTCATCTGCAGCTGTATTAGTGTCACTTAAAAAATAAAAACTTGTCCTACAATGAAATCTGCACATAATGCAAATATGGTATTCCACACTTTTCTCACAAAATGAAACTCACTCTATCAAGCGCACTTCTGCACAAGAGGGGGCAAAAACAGGGGGAATTGTAAATATTGCAAGCATTCTAAATATGATATAATAGGTCATGTGCTGTGCTTAATTTTGGGGCAAATTGTGAATATATATGACTGTCAGCGAAATAGCACAGATAGTTACTTTCCATTTCATGCAGAAATCCTGGACGGCTGAGCAATTGCCTCCCTTGTTTCTGGAAACCTCAGGGCACTTGGCTCACTGTGCAGCACACTTAATTTTGTAGCAGGCCCTTGCTTTTAACAAGTGGTCTTGCTCCAGAGAGCAAAAAAGAAATCTGTTAACTTTACAAGGGCCTCCCTTGACTCTTAAGTAGGCACAACAGTACAGTGAAGGGGGAGAAATGCATATCAGCTTCTTCCAAACCAGACGTTTGGGATTAGGCTTCTAGAGAGCGTAATGGCTTTCTTGCGTCACAAACTTCTGGGTTTCATTGGTTTGAATTCATACGGCAATCAACTAGGCTGCACTTTTGCTCAGGAAATGCTATAAAGTGAGCTATAAAGTGGAGAGGCTTTATTTCAATCAAGGACTGAGAGCCCATTCCTGAAAGTCTGTTGAAAACTAGGGACAGGAATAGGATGGAGCAAAGTGTCCCATCCCCCCTTTGAGCTGAGAGGAGCTCTGACACAGGATAGCATGCCAGCCATAGAGGCCCACAACTAGATCCCAGAAACATCTTCACGCCCAGGAGCACAACCGATGGTATTTCTGCCTGCAGAAGGCCCCAAACAAAGCATCCAAGGTACTAGGAGCAGCCAAAGCACACTGCAGAAATAATCCAGTTTGGGACCACTTTGACTGCCCTGGCTCAATGCTAGGAAATCCTGTAGTTTATTGCAGCCCCAGAGTTCTCTGACAGAGAAGGCTAAATGTCTCACAAAACTACATTTCCTAGAATTCCTTAGCATTGAGCTAGGGCGGTTAAAGGAGTTTCAAACTGGATTATTTCTGCAATGTGTTTTGGACCTGTCTTTGCATATTCTCTCTTCCGCTGGTTTCAAAGAGAGGAAAATTTGAAAATGAAGCTCTACCAGCTGATCTGCCATGGCAAATACACCCAATGCCATTTGGGTTTCCAAAGCTAATCAGGATTGGTCATTGGATGGAGCTACACTGTAGAAATAATGCAATTTGCCACTGCTTTAACTGCCATGGCTCCATCATACAGAATCCTGGGATTTGTAGTTTTGTGAGGCATCCTTTGGCAGAGAAGGCTAAAGACCTTGCAAAGCTACAAATCCCAGGATTCCAAAGGATGGAATTACAGCACTTAACGTGGTGTCAAACTGCATTATTTCTGCAGTGTAGATACACCTCTGATTAGTACTTAGATGAAAGACCACCGAAAAACACTAAAGGTCTTGGGGTAGGGCTGGGAGGGCACCCTTCCTAAACCCTGGAGAGCTGGTGCAATCTCCTAAGCGTGTTGAGTCAGAGTAAGTCCTGCTAAGCAAAATTAAGCTAGTCTGGGTCTGAATGGGAGGCTGTCTGGGTGGAAACCCAGGATGTTATTCTGAGCAAATCCATGGGGAGAAAAAAAAGGTGGGACATAATTATGCCATTAAAAAACCCCAAATAACTAGGTGTCCCTCCTGCCTGCCTCCACCCTAGATTCCTTCTCACACTATCCAATTGTAGTGCTATGATTCCCCTTTATCTGCCATTTTTGCAACCTGTGGACTCCTTCTGGAGTCTGTAGTTTGGGCAGAGACTCCAGAGGAGGATTCCAAGCAACTTCCAGCAACTTTCCAAGCAACTTTCTATAATAGCGACGGCAGTAAAAGTGGAGTCATAGTACCATTTTTCAACAGTGTGAAAAGGCCCCAGGTGATGAAATTACTCTGCCACCCAAGAAAGCCTCTTTTGTCATTTCACAGGTCTGGGTAACAGAAAAAGGCTTCTTTCACATCATTTGCCTCCCACTTTTTCCCACTCCCATTTTGACTACAAGTATTTACTACAAGTATTCTCCCAAATGTTGCCACAAATGTTTCCATTCTTGGGCAGAACGTGTTTTTTTTTCCAGGGGATTCCTCTCCTTTTAAAAAAATCCAGACTGGGATGCTCATACTTTTTTCTTCCATACCATCTAGGACAGGGGTAGGCAACCTAAGGCCCGGGGGCCGGATGAGGCCCCCTGAGGCCTTTGGACTGGCCCCAGGCTGGTCCTGCCGCCGCCGCCGCCGCCCACCTTGATAATATTGATTATTGTTGTTATTACTTGTTCTTGGGTTTTTCTTGGCAAGATCTCCACAGGGGTTTTGCCATGGCTTTTCTGGGGCTGAGAGAGTGTGCATGCATATTTTTAATTTTTTTAAAAAAAAAAGTTTTTTAAATTTTTATATTTATTTATTTATTTTTGGTGCTTCGGCCCCCCAATTGTCTGAGGGACAGCAACCCGGCCCCTGGCTCAAAAAGGTTGCCTACCCCTGATCTAGGAGAAGCACTGAAATCTCACCCACTAATACCTTGTTGTTGCGTGCCCTGAAGATGTTTCTGACTTATGGCAACCCTAAGGTGACCCTATCATAGGGTTTTCTTGGCAAGTTTCTTCAGATGGGGGTTTACCATGGCCGTCCTCTGAGGCTGAGAGAATGTGACTTGCCCAAGGTCACCCAGTGGGTTTCCGTGGCTGAACCAGGATTTGAACCCGAGTCTTCAGAGTCCTAATCCAACGCTCAAATCACTACGCCACACTGGCTCACCACTACCATCATTTTAAGCAGCAACAAAACCTAGCGTTGGCACAGAAGTTATTGAAAAAACACAACAGCTCGGGGAAGTTTATCAAAAGAGATAAACAACTGCAAATCTAAGCACACAAATGGCATCCAGATGTTTTTGAACATCCCAGTCACACACAGTTGGAAGCTACAGCCCACCTCCATGCTCCATGCTTAGGATCACAAAAGTTGTCTAGCTCCATCAAGAAATCAGATTAAGAAGCGCCAGGTGTAAATTGGGAAGGGAAGGCACACATTTTGAACACAATGAAGATGTCCTCCGGAGTTGCTAAAACCTCCAGGAAGGAGGGCATTTTCACAGCAGGGCAGGTAATCCAACCCCATTCCCTTTTGTTTTGCTTTGCAAAGTTTTCACATCCCCTAAACTTTCTTGGTGCCGTGGTTTGAGCGTTGGATCATGACTCTGGGAGACCAGGGTTCAAAACTCTGCTCAATCATGGAAAACCCAATGCACCCAGGAGACAGGTCACACCCTCTCAGCCTAAAAAGGCCATGGCAAAGCTCCTCTGAACCAAGGTGACCAGAGGTCCTCCTTTTCCAGGACCTGTCTTACATTCCCACCTTCTGTCCAGGAGAAATTCCAACATGTCTTCCATTTAGAGCAGGACTAAGAAGCATGCATATATATGAGTGTTTCCAGCTTTTTATTTTGGGATGCCCTCCACTTTGTCTGAATGGTCCTCCATTTGGCCCTGCCTTGTCAAACCAGGTTGACCAGAGGTCCTCCTTTTCCAGGACCTGCCCCACATTTCCCCTTTCAGTCCAGAAGGGATTCCAACATATCTTCTCCATTTGGAGCACACATTTCCACGATGTATTTTTTTTAAAAAATCCAAAATTTTTAATTGAAAAACTGTCAGGGGATTTACCATTTTTATTTCATTTTATCTTCTAACATTATACCATTTCTAAAGTGCTAGGCTCACTCAAGGAGGTAACAAAGGTAGTAACAAAATTGCAAGAGTGAATCTTTTGTTACTATGTGTCACTTTGTAGTTTACTACTGTAATTTTTAACTACTCGGGACCCCTTTTTTAAATCTTGCTGGTCATTGACTGAATAAAATGTATGTATGTATGTAAGCATGAGTGTGTCCAGCTTTTTATTTTGGGATGCTCTCCACTTTGTCTCGAAGGTCCTCCATTTTGCCCTGCACTCTCCTCCTTTGAGCAGAGGACACACCTGGCCATCCTTCTCTAAACAAATCGTACTGAGGGAAAACCCTAATAAAGGGTAGAATTCAAAGACATAGCAGAATTAGTCTGTAGAAGAGTTTGTAGACAGATCTTGTAGACCCTTTGAAACTAAGTAGAAAAAAGAAGTTGGCAACATGAGCCTTCATAGACTAAAATCTACTTCCTCAGATGCATTTGGTGTCATTATTATTATGTAGAGAGTTCTTGTAGCCCCTTTGAGACTCACTGAAAGAAAGAAGTTGGCAGCATGAGTTTTCGTACACTAAAGTCTACTTCCTCAGATGCATTTGGTATTATTATTATTTATTATTATAGCCCCTTGGAGACTATCTGGAAGAAAAAAGTTGGCAGCATGAGAGCTTTCGTAGACTAAAGTCTAGTTCCTCAGATACATTTTATATTATTATTATTATTATTATTTAGAGAGCTCTTGTAGCCCCTTTGAGACTCACTGAAAGAAACAATTTGGCGGCATGAGTTTTCCTACACTAAAGTCTACTTCCTCAGATACATTTGGTATTATTATTATTATTATTATTATTATTATTTAGAGAGCTCTTGTAGCCCCTTTGAGACTATCTGGAAGAAAGAAGTTGGCAGCATGAGAGCTTTCCTAGACTTCAGTTTGGGGAACCAAATGCATCTGAGAAAGCAGACTGAAGTCTATCTAGGAAAGCTCTTGCTGCCAACTTCTTTCTTTCTTTCTTTCTTTCTTTCTTTCAGTGAGTCTCAAAGGGGCTACAAGATCTCCCTAAGCAAGGGTGGCCATGAGTTGGAATCGACTTGGGAGTCAAGTCAGAGCAAACTCTGGAGCTCGACCTGATCCCTTGTAAGGGGCGATACAAAGGATCCAGGGGAGGGATCCACCCAAGGACCGTTCCCCCCAAAGTCTCTCTCTCTGTCCTGGGGACCAACCCCCCCCCCCCGTGTCCTCCCCCATCCTTCCTCCCTGATCCTGGCAGGTCTTTGGGGAGCCACTCACGCTTGTTCTGGGCGGCCGCAGGCAGGGCCGGCTGGAGGATCTGCTGCTGGTGCTGCGGGGCTTGCCTCTTGCGCTTGTCCCCCGGGGATCGCGTGCTCCGGACCCCGGCCACCGCCAAGGAAAGGCTCAGCAGCAGCCCCAGCAAGAGCCGCCTCGACGCCGGGCAGCTGGGCATGGTGGCGGACAGGCAAGTCGAGCTGCGGGAAAGAGGAGGCAGGCAGGCAGGTTGGCCAAAGACGGATGGACGGCGCTCCGCTTTGCGACCAAACCGATGAATTGCAAAGCGGGCAATTAACATGAACTTAATCAATGGCAGAGGATTAGGATTACTTTTAGGATTAGTTTTATTCCCCCCCCCCCCCATCCTTACCGCTCTTCTGCCTCCTGCCTCCGTGCAATCTGCAAGAAAGGCAGAGCTCTGGGTCCGCGGGGGGCTTATATACCGGCCCTGGCGCCGGAGGGATCCCACAGCGGTGGAGGGATGCAAAAAGAGCGAAAAAGTTGCATCCAGGGGGAGGAGAGAGCCACCCGGGACACCCCTTTGGAACGCGCCCGCGCCCTCTGATTGGCTAAGGCGCGGCGGTGACGTCACAGGGAGGCACATTCCCCGGCAGACAAAAGGGAGGCGGGTTGCCTGCGGGGGGGCTTCGTTTTTCCATCCATTCATCCTTCCTTCCTTCCTTCCTCAAGAATCCTCAGGCTCTCATCTTTTAGGAAGGAGGCCAAATCTTTTTTTCAAGGCAGTGCCCGGCCATGGAAACCCACTGAGTGACCCCCCCCCCGCCGCCGCCGCCACCTTTCCATCTGAGGAAGTAGACTTCAGCCTAGGAAAACTCATGCTGCCAACTTCTTCTTTCTTCCATAGTGGTACAATTCAAAGATAAGGGCCGTGCTAGTAATCTGTGGAATCAGTATATATAGAGAGATCTTGCAGTCCCATTGAGACTTAACTGAAAGAAAGAAATCTTATTTTGAGTGAGTCTCAAAGGGGCTACTCTCTGCAGACTCATTTTACAGACTAGCACTGCTGTGTCTTTGAATTCTACTCCTTGGGCAAGTCACACTCTCTCAGCCTCAGAGGAAGAAGGCCCTGGCAAACACCTTCCCTCTGAGCAAATCGTGCCAAAGAAGACCAGAGAATAGCTTTGCCATAGGGTCACCAAAAGTTGGGAAGGACTTGAAGGCACACAACAACAACAAGGGCATCTCCCCTTCCATGAGCACACATCAAGCCCATTGGAAAGGATTTGGAGGCAAATGACAACAACAATTCGAGGGTTTGCTGAGGTCCTTTTAACCACCTCAAGCTCTGGGCCCCTTGTTTCTCAGGCTGTGAACGTAACTAGTCTTCAGAAACATTCCACATGTTTTTGTTGTCAGACCTCAAAGAAAGAAGAGAGAATACTTTTAGAATTATATAGAAAGAAAGAAAGAAAGAAAGAAAGAAAGAAAGAAAGAAAAGAAAGAAAAGAAAAGAAAAGAAAAGCCTTCCTATGATTCCACTCCAAAAGGTGTCATAGTTTGGACCTATAACATACAGCCCTATACAGTGGGCTCTTAGTGTCCTCCAGAGTTTGGTTTGGAGAGAAAGAAAGGAAGTTAGATGAAGATACCTTGCAAAAAATAAGAGATTGTTATGAGAATCATGTATGCAGTGGGCATTCAGTATCCACCGGGATTTGGTTCCAGGTTCCTAACCTCCCCGAACCCCGCTAATGATGCCACTGTTAGAAGGATCTATGCTCTCCCCCTATTTGCAGTGAGGGCTGGCTGCTAAGTAGACACATTTCTTGAAGGCGAACAGCAAACATAATGTTGTTCAATGTGCTTCTTAGTCATGCTCCAAATGGAAGCCATTTTGGAATTCCTCTTGGACAGAAGGTTGAAATGTAGGACATGTCCTGGAAAAAGAGAACCTGTATGGGAGTACCATGCCAAACCCATGTTAAACTTGACCTGGAAGTCTCTGGACTCTTCTCACAAGTACCCACAACCTACACTTTCCCTCTTCCCTGGCCTTGTGGTGTCCTTTGTCTCATCCAACTCCCTTGGCTCCTTTCTCTTTTTTCCTGTCGTGCCTTAGGAGTTTATTGCATGTCATTTAAATCGACTTAACCCAATTGCATTTAATTCTGAAGCCAGATCTTACGGGATGCACTGGGAGTTTTCCATTTTTGAAAAGATGCCAGCTAAGCATGGCTGGGGTCCGGGATGCAGCTGGGTTATACTCACCTGGCTCCTGGTGCATGCGATAGAGTCCGGCTTCAGAATTAAACACGACCGGGGTAAGTCAGTTTAAATGATGTGCGATAAACTCCTTTGTTCCCCTCTCCATTCCTTTTCTTTCTGCTCTTTCTCCTTCTTTGCTTTTTCTCTCTTTTGTGCAATTGGAGGGCATTTATGGCTGAATATGTCATCAAAGCTTCACAATGAGATCCCAAAGCTTTTACAGCAGGCCGATCATATGGTGCAGCAGTCTTAGGGAAATGTATAAGAAAATGTATATGGAGGTGTTTCGAGCAACTTGGTATTGATTTGCCATGCTTGGACTCGACATAGTGTGTATGTGTACCTTCAAGTCACCTGTCGACTTATGGCAAGCCCATGAATTCCATAGGGTTTCTTAGACAAGGAGTGCTCAGAGGTGGCTTTGCTAGTTCCTTTCTCTGAAATATAGCCTGGTATTTGTTGGTGGTCTCCCATCCAAGCACTAACCAGGGCTGACTCTGCTTAGCACTACAATATGTATTTTTGAAAGAACTTAATGTTTCTAGACCATCTAGCAGGAAAAAAAACCTGTTTGTGCCTTCAAGTTGACTCTGACCTATAACCACCCTATCCTTAGGTTTTTGTTGCAAGATTTCTTCGGAGGGGGTTTCCCTCGCCCTCCTTGAAGACCAAAAGAAAGTGACTTGCCCAGGACCACCCAGTGAGTTTCTGTAGCTGAGAAGAGATTCAAATTCTGGTTTCCCAAAAATCCTAGACCAATCTGCTACTCAATATGCCAGGTTGACTCTTAGGAGGAAAATGCTAAGGTCCAATAAGGTATTTATTATCATCTCACCTCCTCCTTTTCATTTTCTGGTTTGTTGGCATCATCTTGTCTGATCAGGAGATCTAGAGATCTCAAAGCTTGCCCATATTTTTGCCTCACTGTGGATTTGGGAAATGGATGGAAAAACAGTCTTTAAAAATGAGAAACCAAAGGTGTTACCCAAAAGAGGGGGGAATCAAATCCTGACAGGTTATTATGGCATAACCTTTTTCTGAATTACAATTCTTTTCGTAAGATGTCAAGTGTGAGGTCAGAGAGAGATGAAATACAAGTAGCAAGTGGGACCAATTACCATTGCTTGACTCTGAAAACAGAACACATCATTTAGTGTACAATCTTATGCTCACATTCTTAAAAGTAAGTTAAGGATGTAGCTATGGGGCAGACAAAATTGCTTCTCAACTAAGAATTCTGCTCCCACATGAAATTTACCTCAGTCCCTCAGTTCCTGGCATTGTAGTAACTTTAAACTTTGGTTAAGCATTTAGAAATATAGCTTAGTCATCCAAAGGTAAACAGCAGGGACAGTTGCACAGGGAGCACAACAAATGTAAACATTCTAGATGTGAACAATTTGCAATGCTTCACTCCCTACAATGACAGAAATTTGAGAATTGAAGGGGAAAAAATATTAGGGGCTTGGAGTAAGCCTAGCTCAAGTAATTAGACTTTATTAAGCATGTGTGATCAAGCTGTTCATCTTTTATTACACTACAGTCAACTGTAATGTTCATGAATTCTTGGAACACAGTTCCAAAACTCTGTATAGAATGCTGATGTATTTCTTTCATAGACACATCATAAAAATTCCCTCAAAAATATACACTATACAAAATGCTGCCTGAAAAAATTAAATACTACCTTTTGCTCCTAGTTAACATTACCTATGATCCTGAAGTTAAAACAGATTATATTTTAACTGGTTTATTCAGTTAAGGCAATATTTAAAAAATGGTCATGCATATACAGTGGACCCTTGTTATACGATCTGTTCCAGACCTCCTCCTCCCCCCCCCCCCCCCGCATAAGCAAAATACCACGGGACCTTAAGTCCCATTGATTTTAATGGCAGTGTGCTCCCATGGGCACAGGCACCATTAAAAGAGCTGGGGCTTGCCATCCGCGTGACCTTGAGGCCGTGTATGGCGAGTCCGCATATGGTGCGGGCGTGCTGTAGTATGTTTTTAACTGGTTTATTTAGATAAGGTAATATTTTTAAATGGTCATGCATATGGAATCCTACTTGTTTAGAAATGAAAGTAAATGGAAGCCACATGTCAATATGTCAACTGTGAAATCCAGTATCCACCAGGCTGCACCTATTCCTAGTCTTTTGTGCCAATTCATCTGTTGTATATATATTAATGAACCAAGTTGTTGTTAAATGCCATCAAGTCGACTTTGACTTGTGGTGACCCTATGAATGAGAGACCTCCAAGTTACCTCAGCAGCCCTCAGGTCTAGCAGACTTAAGGAAGTGGCTTCTTTGATTTAGTCTATCCATCTGATGTGTGGTCTTCCTCTCTTCCTACTGCCTACTACCTGGCCAAGTATTATGGTCTTTTCTAGTGAGTCATGTCTTCTCATAATATTTCCAAATACAACCATCTCAGTTTAGGCATCTTGGCTTCTAGAGAGAGTTCAGGCTTGATTTGCACATTTATTTATAATTTAGTAGTCTGCGGTATCCATAGAAGTCTTCTCCAGCATTACATTTCAAATGAGTGAATTTTTTCCCCTATCAGCTTTCTTCACTGTCCAGCTTTCACAAATGAGAAATGTGATGACATGGAGCATCCTAACTTTAGTATTCAGTGATGTATTTCTGCACTTTAAGATCTTGTCTAATTCCTTCATAGCTGTTCTTCCAAGTCCAAGTGGCATCAACCTGACTATAATTGTGCAGTGTGGATACACCCTTAGATGTCAAAGGTCTGTCCAAATTACAGTGGTGCCTTGCTATCTGCAGGCTTGCCATCCACAGATTTCAGCATCAGCGGACATCAAGCCCCATTGACCCCAGTGGTAGTGCATGGATGTCGCACCACCATTAGAGAGAACAGAGCTTGAGATCCCACTGTTTTTTATATCTGTCAGGACAGTCTGGAACAGATCCCCCATGGATACCCAGGTCCAATTGTAAAAGCTCTTTCCTGCCATGGAAGGGTAACCATGGAAGCATAACAGAGAAGGGAGCAGACCAGCCTCCATGGATAGAGAGTTTATAAGATAAGCCAATGAGAACTTTTCACACATTCACCAAACATGCTTTCAAGGGGGACAAGAGAAAATAACAACTCACCCCCTTAAGAACTTGAGATCTGGACAAATTTGTAAGCGCTAACAACTGGATCCAATTTCTATGGGCTTAGTAGATAAAAACGTATATTGGAAAATAACAGGACATGCAATGTAACTAGCTGTTGCTGACTGAGAGCCAGTCAAGCTACATGGTTCCTGTAACCAACCCATGTCCAGTATCTGGCAACAGCATTCTGAGACCAGCTGACATTTCTGAACCCTTCCAAAAGACAGGCCCAGACAGATTGCACTTCAATAGTCCACTCAGGATATGACTAAGCCATGTGTCACCATGGCCAAATCTGATATCTCCAAGAATGAGTGCGGGTGAATTAGCTTACTGCACAAATCTGCTGTTTGGTTGCTGTCAGATCCTGGGCATCTCTCAGGTCAGACTAAATTGAGGAATACACCCAGAATGCAAACCTGAATCTCCAAGACAAATAGGTTTCTACTCCAATACTGTCGGAGTCCCTGTTTCCTCCTCTGCCATTCACCAAACTAGGAGCCTCTCTTTCTTGACTGGACTCAATTTCTTTGTCCTCATCCAGTCCATTGCTGTCAGCAATACTGATTTAGAACAAGAACAGCTTTTTAAAATTTAGGCAGAGATAGTTAAGTCTGTTTGGTGTCCTGAGTGTACCAATGTCATCAAAGTCTTTTTGAACAATGGGATCATTGCTCTGTGCTTCTATGCAGACTACAGTGCTTGTCGAAAGTGCTTCAATAAGAAGGTTAAGCCAATACTGAAAATGTGCACATGTGAAGAAATGATGGCTTTCTATCATCTTTTTAATAACTTTCCATTTCATTCCAAATGAAAACAAATCAAGCGCCCCTCCTATGATAGAGGGAGTTCTACTGGAAAAGGCACCTGAATATCTGATTCGTAGCCCTAGATGAGGGTGGACCTGCTCAGAAAGGTAGAGGACCATTTTTGGTTCCTGAGGACTATCAGTTGGGTGTACTGTCTGGAAGCGATGTTCAGACACCTAGAAATCACTTCTAGTCATTTTCAGATTTCTTCTCCCCACCCCTCTGTTTCAGGCTGGAGGGGGTCAAAACAGCACGAAAGGCCCAAGCAGGTCTCCTGGGGTATATTTTTGACCAGCTCCCTTTGGGGGGTTATTTTGTTTTAATTTTGGGGAAGGCTGGGGAAACAAGAGGTGCATATGACTTCTAAGGGCCACATGTGGCACCTGACCACACAATTCCTACCCTTGCCCTAGAGGTAGAGGTGTTGTTGCTGCCTACTCATGCAAGTAGTGTCTCCCAGGACATCTTTTAAAACATGTTCCAGAGAATTGGCTGGCAGACAACAGTGCTCCATTCATAAGCATGGTTAACAGCAGACAAATTTGATCCTGTATATCAGATGTTAAACATGGATCCCAGATAGCTAAAGAGATTCAAGAGGAGTCTATGAATCACCTCAAAGCAAAGACTTTAGCACACAGATGGATTTTAAAAGGAAAAGGGGGAAAAACCCTCTTCCCGTTGTTGCCAAAAAGTTAATAGAACGAGAAGGTGTGTATTAGAATCTTTTTAAAAGAAAGGAAGTGGATAAAAATAATTTTAAAATATGTACAATAAAACGGTCTTGACAGATTCTGTTACAGAATTAGAACTGCTCATCTAAGAATCTGGATTTCACTCTGTTTCCCACACCTATTTTTTTAAATATGCTAAATCACTTTTTAAGACAGATTTCTGATAGGAAATGTCTTAATACAGTTCTTCAGAGAGGACAGCAGCTTGGTGTAATGGACTGTGTGCTGGACTAGGACTCTGGGAGACTAGGGTTTGACTCCTCTTTTGGCCACTGGTTGACCCTGGACAAGTTGCACTCTCTCAGCCTTTAGAGGAAGGCAATGGAAAACCTCCTCTGAAGAAACATTACCAAGAAAAGCAAAGGATAGAGTCATCATGAGTCAGTCGACTGGAAGGCACATAAGAACAACAAAGGTTCAGGAAAAGGTTTTGGCTTGGTTTAGTTTCAGTTTTTGCTAATTCTGCTTGACAACAGTAACAGTCTCATTTCTAATCAAAAATACATTTTCTATGGAAATGTGTAAACTGGTCAATTCTGTGGTCACATAAGAGGAAGTTTTAATAATAATAATAATAAAATTTATTTGTACCCCGCCCCTCTGAGATCAATCATAGCATGCTTTAGAGAACCAGTGCCCCCCCTTTTTTTGCTTCTCTCCGTACTTTTAGCTTTTTTTTAAAAAAAATTGTATTTTACACTTTCAGGTCTCATCTAAAATGATCTAGAGTGAAATAAAAGTCTTCTTTCCTTCTTATGTATGGTAGGCTTTAAGAAGTCCATACTGCTGTCTATCATAGTTTCTTAGATAAATTCTTATGACAAGCATACATTTTTTCAACAAAATAAACTGATTGCATGCACACAGTTAAAATAATTCCCAGTCGAATGAGAAAGGTACACTAATAGACCTCTTCAACACATAAAGTACAAAGTGAGCATTGGCACACTTTCACTGCTATATTAAAATTAGCTACATAGTAGTTGGTATCAGAAGATGCTGGAGATCTGGCTTTTGCAGACTGCTAGAAATACTGCAAATTGAGTCCACTTTAACTGCCCTGGCTCAGTGCTAGGGAATCATGGGAATTGTATTTTTTTCTGAGAAACTGAGCCTTCTCTGTCAGAGAGCTCTGGTGCCTCAATAAACTACAGTTCCCATGATTCCCTAGCACTGAGTCAGGGCAGTTAAAGTGGACTCAATTTGCACTATTTCTGGCAGTCTGCAAAGGCCCATCTTCTACATGCAGCTGCCTCATGAGGTGTATCCCTGAACTGCTTGTGGCAGGTCCTCCATGGGGTACCTTCTGGCCCTGGTTTGATTCCACCTATCCAAGCTACCCATCGGGTTTTCCTTGGTGGGAAAGGATCTAAAAGGCTTTCTCTTTCAATTGAGGGCCTACCTGAGCAGCAAGATCATCCTGAGATCTGACATGTTCCTATAGACTTGGTTATTCTTTGGTCATGCCTCCTGGTTTGACATCAGATTTTTACTTGCTCTGTAGTCTTGATGGTTCATTGATTGCAATTACCAGAGTTTGGAAGTAACATGTTACAAGTAATGTTGTTATCTGCAATTTTAAAAGCAACTGAAATATAATGAAGTAGCAAGTTGTTGGTAACATGGTACAAGAGAGACAGACATACCTATAGACAGACAGTGTAATGGCTAAGCTGCCTTAGGTCCTGTGTAAGCAAGAAGGTGAGGGAAAGAAAGAAAGAAAGAAAGAAAGAAAGAAAGAAAGAAAGAAAAGAGAAGAGAAGAGAAGAGAAGAGAAGAGAAGAGAAGAGAAGAAAGAGATAACAACCAACTAATTTACTTTAAAAAAATCTTCAAAACTTTGCCCATGATCCAATCCTGGATGCTGAACCCAAAGATTGGTTGCCTTCCTCAGGTAAAAATGATGTTTCATCCATAGAGGATGTTTCATCCATCAGAGGAAGCTTCCTTCTGCCAGAGGAAAGGAACCTTTGGCTCCAAACCTAGCTGTAGATCTGAGTATTTGCACCAGACCAAGTCAGTGATACACATATTATCCATGACTTCAATAAACTTCAAAATAAAGGTTAAGCCTAAAAAGTACAACTTTAAAAGACAGTGGAGGTGACTCATATTTATCTGCTTCTAGAATAAATATAAGTCATCATCCATTCATATAATAATATTAACCTCAAAAGCCCATGCTCTATTTCAGTAAGCTTTAGTAGTCCTCACAATATGGAGACAGTAATGCTGATCTGCCTTAAGGCTCATCTAAACTGACTGCTTAATCCAGGACCAGTCTGGACCATTATTTCTGTCACACTATTTCTGACAGTCTGCAACCCCCCTTAGTAAGGCTGAACTCCCACTTACAGAAATAGTATCTCTTCCTATGCTCAGGGAGTCTACTCCTCTTCTGTTTCATCTGCTCCTTGTCTTTGATCATGCCTCCATTTGTAACTACTGGTTACAGGGAATGTATAAATTTGATCAATTTATTGACTACGGGGGGTTGCAGACTGTCAAAAATAGTGTGAATTCAGTCCACTTTTAGGGTTAGGGTTAAGGTTAGGGAATCATGGGAACTGAATTTTATTGTGGCACTAGAGTTCTCTGACAAAGAAGGTTCAATGTCTCAGAAAAATAACAGTTCCCATGATTCCCTAGCACTAACCCTAACCCTAAAAGTGAACTGAATTCACACTATTTTTGACAGTCTGCAACCCCCCTTAGTCTACTAGCCATTTCAAATAATTGCAAATATTACCGTAAGTACAATTATAAATGTTACAATGCAGGTGCAATAAAAAACATTGCCTTGTCATGTTTTGATAAGGTTACATTAAACCAAAATAAAAAATATGCCATCTGGTAAGTTAAACACTATTCCTTCTTTCCACCTCTTTTTTCCTTATTTTGGAAGCCTTGCTTGCAAAGAGGGCAACCCTCTGGACACCCAATGGCTAGAACCACTCAAAAGGAATGTGAGTTCATTTGTCACAATTTCTCATGCCCAAATAATGCTCTGTACAGCTTGAATACAAATGATACTCAAGTAGATAATGTGCCAAGTTCTCTATTATGATGGCACCACATATATACAGCTCATCTGAGAGTGGAATGCCCTGAAATCTTCCTTGTGGGATCATTGTGTTCATCATCTTAAACCAAAGATTAATAAAAGCAACATGTTGATTCCTTCTCTTCTCAAGAACAGGTATTTCTTTCCCTTGAATTATGACTTGGCTGTCACTAGCCATTTTAAAGCTCTAGAGGTGGATATTAGATTGGGCTCTGATGTAGGAATTCTTAACCTATTGTTTTGACCTATTGTTGGTCCCCATTAAGAGGTCCAAACTGAAACTATGGTTAGGCCACCCCCTTAGGGAACATATCGCCCCCATGCTGCAGCAACTTCACTCGCTATAGGTCCATATAGGTCACGATAGGGAGCTTATCGCTTGACTTAATAATCCATTTTACCTCTCTCAGGTTAAATTTCAATTCAGGCTACATTCTGATTTTATCAGAAGGTTTTTGCCACTGAATTTGCCACCTGAATACATCCCGGGTGCATCCCCACTTCCAAGAGAACTCCAGTGGCCATTTTCTTTAGCTGGAAAACTCCCAGATCTGAAAATAGCTGCGAGGAGCACTCTTGAAAACAAGGATGCACCCAGGATGTATTCAAGTGACAAATTTGGTGGCAAAACCCTTTTGAGAAGATCGGGATGCAACCTGAATTGAAATTTAACCCGGGAGAGGTAAAACGGATTATTAAACCAAGCAATATGCTCCTAGGTTCTGTGCAGAATTCAAAGCAGTGGCTATACCTATAAAGCCCTATATGGCTTGAATTTACACTGTCTGAAAGACCATATCTCCCTAAATGAACCTGACTACATTTGGTGAGGACAGGAGAGAGAGCCTTCTCTATGGCTGCTCCCTGGCTGTGAAATTCCCTCCTAGAGGAGGTGCCCTCTCTGCGGTCTTTTCCCTGGAAAGCAAAGACCTTTTCAATTAGACAGAACTTTTGCTTTTAACTGGTGATGACAGAAGGGTCTACTTTTAATGGGTCTACTGTACTTTTACCTTTGCTGTTGTGTGCCTTCAGTTCATTTTTGACTTACGGTGACCCTAAAGCAAACCTAATATGGGGTTTTCTTGGCAAGATTTGTTCAGAGGGGTTTGCCATTGCCTTCCCCTGAGGCTGATTCTTATCCAGGCTTACCCAGTGGGTTTCATGGCTGAGCTGGGAATCAAACTCTGGTCTTCATGGTTGCAGTCCAATGCACAAATCACTAGGCCACACTGGCTTTTACCTTTACTGTGTTTTAAATTGATTTCAAATAACTGCTTTAATGTGATAGTTGATCACTTCACTCATATTCACTCATATTCTATATAACCTTTCTGTAAGCAGCCTGGCATCCCATATTGGAAGAAAAGCAAAGTATACACAAAATAAAACAAAACAAAAATCCCCTTCATGCATTCCAGATTATGAATGGCTCTCCCAAAATGCCTTGCAAATGGATAATGGTGGTTAGGAATGTAGAGTTATTCCAAACACAACAAATCCTGTGATGATTCTCATATGAGTGAGAATATATAGCTGCCCTGAGTCCAGTTGGGGGGAGGTACAGAATATAAATAAATATAATGTAATAAATAATAAGTGGTTCTCCTAAACTCCTTAGTTGCTTAGAATTAAGTCTGAATCCTGCATTAAAGGTAGATAGACTAAATCAAGGAAGCCACAGTTTTGAGTTTACAACCCCTGTGAACCTGTCTTGAATCCCATTGTGGTAGAAAGGCAGGATATGAATCTTTGAAATAATAATAATAATAATAATAATAATAACAACAACAACCATTGAGCAGGACTCTTGATAATAAGGTGATTTGAAGGTCTCTCGTTCGTAGGGTCTTCATAAGTCAAAGTCATATTAATGGCAATTAACAATAACAAAGACTGAACCATTCTGTGGAAGGAGAATATAAATAAGTGTATAACTTTGTGATTTTGTTTTTTTTAAAAATGAGGTATAGATAGAAAGACACCCTCACACACCCTGCAAGTCACTGAGAACATTTGAGCCTTTAGTGGTTGGATATTTCCAGTCATAGTTCTAGAAGTAACATTTTGGTCTCTATAAAAAGCAAGGGAACCCATGTTGACTATAAAATGATACAGACAACATGACTTCAAATTAAGTCAGTATTTTCCTCAGGAGCGTAGCGAGACAATTTTTACCAGAAAGGTCAGAAAATGGTGGAGAGAGCAGAAGGGTGTGGGTGTCACTATAAAAGAGGTTTCCGTGGAAAAAATGTTTTCATAGGTAATGACAAAAACAATGTGTTTTAATTAGTTACTATATTGTGAAGCTTCCAAAATTTAAAATACAATATTTTCCACATGTGAGATAGTTGCGGAAATGAATTAACCAGGACTGGGAAAGTTTATATTGAATGCTTGTATGATGTCAGCACGTGTCAATGCTGAGAATGAATTTTCACACACAACTGTAGATGCCCCAAAGGTGATTCCTGCAGCACACAAAGCATACCTGCATGGACAAGCTTCCCTGTATAGGTACAACATTTTAGTAAGGAAATTATTGCTTGCACTTTATCCTGTCATTTTCCCAATGGGATATATGCGTGTTTAACTTCAAAGACAAATCTTACTGCATTCTCCTGTCTGCAGCCCATATGCAACCTGGGCTTATCCTGCAGCTTTTCAGGAATGGAAAAATCCTGTTCTTGAAAAGCCACAGGATAAACCCAGGTTGCATACAGTCTGCATATGGGCTGCTGATGGGAGAATGCAGTAATACCCATCTTTGAAATTAAATACATGTCTATCCCATAGATAAAATGGTAGGATAAAGTATGTGCAATAATCTCCTAAATTTGGGAAGTGTTATTGGGTTTTTTGCACAATTTCACTGTTCCATTTCTTTGGATGCAAAACTGCATTTTGAAATATATGCATCTGATAAAATAGGCTGAAGTCTGCAAAAGTTCATGCTGCCAACTTCTTTATTTCAGTTAGGGCCTGTACAGACCTGCCAAAAGGGCTGCTTGGGATTGGAGTCGGGGCATGGCAACCGCATGCTGGCCACTCCAGCTCTGCCCCCACGTGCAACTACAAAGCATGCTGCCCATGCAACCACAAAGCAGCTGGCAAAAGGGTGTGTCTTTGGCCCAGGGTTTACACGCCCTGTGGCGAAGAAGCGGCGAAAAGCCGCTGCCACCACAGGTAGTACACCCTTTCTGGTTGCCGCAGCCCCAATCCAGCAAGGGAAGGGACGGCGTCCTGCCACCTCTTAGGTGCCATCTGTATAGCCCCTTAGTCTCAAAGGTACTACAAGATCTCTCTACATACTGATTCTACAGACTAACATGGCTATATCTTGTAGCACTTTCACACATTTCAATTGGAGTTTAAGTTACTGCAGTGCTAGAATATTGGGCTCTGAAGGAGAATTTCAATTCTGGGGCAGAATTCTTTAGCGGCAATGCCCTCAATCCTTCCCTGCATTGCTAGACTCCTGATTTTTCTCATCCTCTTTACTCTCCACCCATTTTTATAACAACCTCCTGGATTAAAAGATTTGGAGATCATAAAGATGAGTTCCATTGGCAGCTGCTGGTATGTGATGTCCTTTCCACCATTCAGCCACTTTTGGTTTTGGATTGGGATTTAGAATTTTGGGGTGAAGGTGTTTGGACACCTGGAGTTCCAAGATGTGGCAGAAGCAAAATCTTGCAACATTACTGTCAGGCTGGTTTAAAGATTTTTCTAGTCTTTGTAACTAAACCCACCAACATTTCACAAATGAAAATCAAGACATGTGTGGCCAAGAAACATTGTAGTGTGGTCAGAATGGCAGATGTTGTTCATGAGAAAGAACACACAAGCTAGGAGAGATGACAGCAGTTTGCTTTTGTCTGAGCCTCCTGGAAAGGGCAAGATTCTGCCTTCTCCACTTCTCTCTTTCCTTCTAAGTTAACTGAATGCAAGCTATTTTTGCACTTTCAACTCAGTTTGCAGCAACTGAAGTAAGCAGAGGGCATAAAGGGAAAGTGGGAAGAGGACAGATAAACCAAGATATTTTTTAAAAAATGAAAAAGTGGGATGGCAGAGGATTAATCAGAACTGCCCCTGCCAAAATGAGACAGTTGGAGGGTATATGCAACCTATTTTTCATCTCATCATCTCAATGCTATGGAACAGACAACTTTAAACTTGGAACTATGGGCAACCTTATGAAATGAAGAAGAGACGGGAAGTTATTGTGCAATGTACAATATTTGTGCTGTCACAATTTTATCAGGCATCTCTTTCTTTTCCTCTCTTGTGGTAATTTCAGTAAGCTAGGATTTCTTCCCATGACACAGTGAGACCTAGAAATGATGCCTAGAGTTATCAGATCTTTTGTAAGAGCCCCTGGAGATGCCAAAGGCTGAAACTGGATCCTCCTGCATACAAAGTTTTGCTCCACCATTTTGAGTTATTCATTGTAGCTTTCTTCTCTAGTTAATCTTGTTCATAGCCTAAGCTGAATGGAAGACTTATCTACATTGTGAAATCAGAAGATGACATGTTTCTTATGGTACTTTAGGTGGTTTATCATACCAAGCCTGGGTCTGGAAAGTGAGGTAGAGGAAATTCCTTGCCTAAGGCTGAGTTCATGATTTTAAGATTCAAGATAGGGACTTCCCAGTTTTTGATCTCTTAGACACTACACTGCACAAGATATTTAGTGTCTAGCAGGGCCAGGGAAGTGTTTGGGTCATGAGGATGGCTTGACCCCAGGACAAATCTGGTGGGGCAGAAAATGCTGGGGCTGCACCTTTCCAAACCCCTCCTCTCCCCTAATATCATCTGACCTTTTTCTTCTTCCCTATTCCCATTTGCAGTTTCTCCATGCAGAGAAAGGCACATGATTTCCATGCCTCTCTCTGTATGGATGTTTTCTTGCATCCATTCCTTGCTATGTGATTGGATAGCAAGGAACATGCAATGAGAATCCCTGATGTTATTGCTAACCAGTTTCTGGAAATAACACAAGGTTTCTTTCATACCAAAATACAAACCTTTGAGAGCAGAAGGCATCTCCATGTTGTCTCCAGTCATTGATCTTTCTGATCCAATTGATCAGAAATAACATAGGGACCCTGCCCTGTCTCACTTGCCTTCACATTTGGGGAAGAGATTTCTTATTTTACTTCAGATTGGAGACAAGATGGTCATGCACACCCAACTTATTTATTTTTTTCAAATGTAAGGAGGGGAAGGGAGCTTCAAGGAAGGAGAGGGACCTCTTTTAGCTCCCCCCATGGCCACAGTTTCTCTTCATCAGCTCTAAAACAAGTTCTCTCACACAGACACATACAGAGGCATGATTTGATTGAACCTGTCAAAATGCTGACCTGGGCACCCACAATCACCATAATACTTATGGCTCTGTGGGGCAGGCCCAGGGCCTAGCATTTTTTATAGTATTTGTAAATTCTTGGGGGGGGGGCATTGCCCAGTGATCTCAAGCTCAAACATCCCATAGCACTAGGGATGAAAATTATCATATGTTTGATTTTGCAGACCAGAATGAATAATTTTACCATTTTCCTTCTCACTGCAAGAAAGTAATTGAAAACA
The DNA here is from genome assembly GCA_026167975.1 of Phrynosoma blainvillii. NCBI lineage: Eukaryota > Metazoa > Chordata > Lepidosauria > Squamata > Phrynosomatidae > Phrynosoma > Phrynosoma blainvillii. The sequence continues at coordinate 223,888,051 of JANUYF010000001.1, read as the reverse complement.
GAAAATGATGTTTTTTTCTGGATATTTGTTTTATGCAAAGAAAATACTGTTTTCTGAGCAGAAAATGTAGCTTTCTGAACAAAATAAACAGGTACAGTTTCCAGGCAGAATGAGTTCCAGACACAAAGATTCTCACTTATTCTTCCTGTCAGGGCTTCCCAATTTTTTTCATCATTAAATTAAATTAAATTAAAATTTCCATCACTACACAGCACTCATGACACTTTGCCTTGATCTCTCTGCAGCTATCAAAATAGCCTAGCTGTATTAGTTACAATCCCGACCCACCCTTTTGTTTTAGAATGTAAAATTTAGACTGTCACGATCTGAAAACCTCAGGTTATGTCTTGTGAAAGCCCTTACTGGAATGAATCAATGATACTCAATCCAATCAGTTGTACTCAAGACAGTTACTTGGAAATAATTTTCATTGATCATAATCAGGTTTATTGCCACCTGAAATTTAAGGGTAGCATGTTTTAAACTATGTTTGCTGCTTACATTAATTGAGGTTCACTGTGGGATAGAAAAGTTTCTCTGTGGCATTTGAATTTTTTTCTCCTTTAAGCTGACTCTTGGTTTAAGAATATATCTCGAGGACTAACATTTCATTATCAATTTTGCTGTCAGTCTGAATATTTATTTATTTATTTATTTATATCCCGCCTTTAGCCGAGGCTATCAAGGCGGCTTTACAATTTAAAATACAATACCATACAATTATAATATTAACATAAAGCAAAGCATGTGCCTTCAAGTCACATATCAATGTATGTGAGCCCCATGAATTTCATAGGGATTTTGCCATTACCTTCCTATGAAATACAACCCACAGCACTTGGTGTTCCTGGTGGTCTCCCTTTGAGTACTAATCAGGATCTTCCTTGGCTTCAAGGATCTTGCTTAACTTCCAAAATCAGATGGCATTTGGTGCTTTCGGGGTATTTAGGCAATTAGGAGCTAAATTGCTCCTTTTTAAAATATAGCCACTAAAGGACTTTCTCTCTGAGTTTATTGGAACCTAATGTCCCCAGCAGAAATCTGTTTGTTCTTTGCCAGCTAATAAACTAGCTCTGTGTGTGTATGTGTGTGTTTGTTTGTTTTTTAAAAAAACATTCATAACTTGCCCAATTCCATGACTGGTCCTGGCAGAAGTAAAGTGGTCTGGTGACATTTTGAAGCCCAGCTATTTCTATGCTACCGTTGAGTCCTGGCAGTTCACTTGAAGAAAATGATTAATATGCAAACTGTAGACTTTTTTTCCTGTGCACTTGAACATTTTGTGAGCCACAGTGGGCCAGAATATTGTGTCAGCTGTGCTCCCTGCTGCCTGGTAATCTTGAGTCAGCTGCATCCCAGCCAAATACTTCATCTTTGTGAACTTGTATGGTTCACAATTCTAGGTCTGAGCTTATGTGTCAATTTGTGCTATAACCCTAACTCATCTCCCTCCCGCCGCCAATATATCTATTTTGTTCTCTTCTCAGAGATGGCTTTGTGTAATTTTAAAGAAAAATAAAAGTATTTATACACATTCACACACCAAAGCTACTGTCCTAAACAAATTTACTAGGGTGTAACCTTCATTGAACACACATGTGTTTTCCTTTAGGAAATATAATAGGATTGCCATGCACCTTCCCCCTGCCAAAAAACAAAACAAAAAAAACTGTAAAGATATGTGGTTAATTAATCATTAATTAAACATAATAATTAATATGTCTATTAATCATTGGCCACCAAAGCATATGTGATCACATACAAGGAGGTAAACAATTATCATTAAGAGATCCGTCTTATTACCACTCTTACTGCCTTCAAAAAGGCAGTAAAGACAGATCTCTTCTGGCAGGCCTTCCCGGAATAACTGCCCGGCAAGAAATCGAACGTGACCTGCCAGTTTTTCCGCCGTTGTGATATGTAGGGAATTCGGTCAAGATGGTTCGGTGTTTTAAATTGAATTTGATTTGATTTTAACTTCATGATAGTTTAATTCTGTTTTAAGGGGTGGGTGGGTTAGTGGTAGGAGTATGGAACTGTTTTAACTTGTTATATTTTAATCTGTTGTATGCCACCCCGATTGCCGAGCAGAGGGGCGGGTTATAAATTATTATTATTATTATTATTATTATTATTATTATCATCAGATTCAGAGCTGGGGCTCTTCATTGGAACTGAAAGCCAATGCTTTTTAAGTGCTTTTAAACTTGTTGATGTTTGATATCTCTGAATGGTCATACTTAAAAAGGGAGTGAAGGTGGTCTATGGATATGGTCTTTCTGCACATAGCAATACTGGCCACCATCCTAAAAGGTCTTCTAATCATCCAGAAGGACCACAGTTCTTGATTCTTTCCCTACCAGCAATTCTTCCAAATGTATCACAAACTATCTGTTTCAAAAATTAGTATACCAAAGCAATGTGACACTGAGCTTTGGCTCTAGTTCACTCCACAGGCCAGGAGCCTACTTCTATCTAAATCTATCTTCATGTGGAGTAGGTCCTCTTGAATACTTTAGTGCTTGTGGTCCACTGGAAGTAATACATCCAAGCCAAGCCTGGGGGACTTGCAGCCTTCCAGAGATTGTTGGACTACATCTCCCACATTGGGATAATTGAACTTTAAACTGAACAGCTTCTGGAGACCACAGTGTCCTCACCTCTGATCAAAATCTATTATATCACATTTACCAGGGAGACTGGCATCATTTCTCTTGTTCACTTCCTCATGTAGCAACACAAAAAGGCAATAACGAAAGCAACCATACACATTCCTTTTGACAGTATGTAGAGAGAGCCTGTAGCACATTTGAGACTACCTGAAAGAAAGAAGTGGGCAGCATGAGAATGCATAGATGTAAGTGTACACAGAAGAATTATACAAAAGAGATGACAAAATGAAGGACACATTGAATGAAGAGCCAAATTCTAAAAAGCAAGGTGGAAACTGCAATAATAGAAATAGTGAAAAGCAAATCCCCAGGAACAGACGATATTCCAATTGAACTTCTGCAATCCACACTGACAGAGTCAACTCTAGTGCTAGCCAACATATGTCAACAGATATGGAAAACAAAACGATGGCCAGCAGATTGGAAGTGATCAATATAAATTCCCATTCACAAAAAGGGAGACACAGAGACTGCAACAACTATAGGACCATAACACTGATCTCCCACGCAAGCAAAATCATACTCAAAATTCTGCAACATAGACTCCAACCATGCATAGAAAGAGAAATCCCAGAGGTTCAAGCAGTGTTCAGGAAAGGAAGAGGCACAAGGGACCACACTGCAAATATACGATCACTAATGGAGTAACCAGGGAATTACAAAAGAAAATCAGCATGTGCTTTATAGATGATAGCAAAGCCTTTGACTGCATAGATCATGAAAGGCTATGGAATGCCCTTAAAGACATGGGAGTGCCAACACATCTGATAGTCCTGATGAGGAATTTGTATTCAGGACAAAGAGGCTACTGTCAGAACAGAACACAGAGAAACAGAAGGGTTCCCAATAGGGAAAGGTGTCAAATAAGGCATAGAATCATAGAATCATAGAATCATAGAGTTGGAAGAGACCACAAGGGCCATCCAGTTCAACCCCCTGCTATGCAGGGACTCCCAATCAAAGCATCCCTGACAGATGGCCATCCAGCCTCTGCTTAAAGACCTCCAAGGAAGGAGACTCCACTACTCTCCGAGGGAGTGTGTTCCACTGTCGAACCGCCCTTACTGTCAGGAAGTTCCTCCTAATGTTGAGGTGGAATCTCTTTTCTTGCAGCTTGCATCCATTGTTTCGGATCCTAGCCTCTGGAGAAGCAGCAAACAAGCTTGTTCCCTCCTCGATATGACATCCCTTCAAATATTTAAACACGGCTATCATATCACCTCTCAGCCTTCTCTTCTCCAGGCTAAACATCCCCAGCTCCCTAAGTCGTTCCTCATAGGGCTTGGTTTCCAGACCCTTCACCATTTTAGTTGCCCTCCTTTGGACACGCTCCAGTTTCTCCACATCTTTTTTGAATTGTGGTGCCCAGAACTGGACACAGTATTCCAGGTGAGGCCTGACCAAAGCAGAATAGAGTGGCACTATTACTTCTCTTGATCTAGACGCTATACTTCTACTGATGCAGCCTAAAAGGCAGCATTGTTTCACTCTATCTGTTCAACTTGTATGCAGAACATATTATAAGAAAAGCAGACATGGACACAGAAGAAGGAGGAGTGAAAATGGTAAGAATGGGGAGGGTGGCTATGAGATTCTAAAGTGCAAAGATATACAATTCAGCCCAAAAGTTAGAATCATACAAGCCATCATATTCCCTGTTACCATGTATGGATGTGAGAGCTGGACAGTTAAAAAAGATGATATGAAGAAAATCAATTCATTTGAGATGTGGTGCTAAAGAAGAGTGCTGAGGATCCCATGGACAGCCAAAAGGAAAAACAAATGGGTCCTAGAGCAGATCAAGCCAGAAACCTCCCTGGAAGCCAAGATGACCAAATTGAGGCTGTCATACTTTGGATATATCATGAGAAGGAAGGACTCATTGGAAAAGACAATAATGCTGGGAAAGGTGGAGGGAAGTAGGAAGAGAGGAAGGCCGCATGCCAGATGGATGGACTCTATTAAAGGAGGTCATGGGTATGGGTTTGTAGGAATTAAGCAGAGCAGTGGAGGACAGAGGGTCTTGGAGATGTCTCCTTAGGGTTGCCAAGAGTCGAGATGGACTTTCTCAGATGCATTTGGTCCAGGAAAGCTCAGGCTGCCAACTTCTTTCTTACAGTTAGGGGGAATACAGACCGGCCTGGGGGTGGAGTCAGGGTGTGGCAACTGCATGCCAGCCGCCCTGACTCTACCCCAATGCCACCGGCATGCTATGCACCACAACACATGGAAGGCGGTGTCAGGGCGCTCCCTTGGCACAGTGTTCAGACACGCTGCACCAATGGACACAGAAGAGCCGCCACCACAATGGCAAGAGCAGCTTTTTGCCACTCCAAAAAGGAGAGGCATTTGCCAACTCTTTTTGGAGTGGCAAAATGCTGGATCGGGACCACAGCATGCAATTGCCATGGCCCCGATTTGGCAAGGAAAGGGGCAGTAGGATGCCGCCCCTTAGGGGCTGTCTGTATAGCCCCTTAGTCTCAAAGACGCTACAAGATCTCTACATACTGATTTTACAAACTCACACGGCTATATCGTTGATTTCTTTTGACATTCATTGTGATCAGAAATTCTTATAACTGCAGAACCATTTCCAGCACCTATACTATATATAGACTTAAGGGATGCAGAGTTTTTCTGCATACCTGCAATCCATGTGTTCCAAGTGAATGGATCTGACACTTATTCCAATATACCCTGCATGTACAAGCCTTTATGAAAACAACCCATGCAAACAGGAGGAGGCCAAGGGCAGGACCAGCAGAACGTGTTGGAAATTCAGCAATGCTCAGCACTTATAGAGTTAAAGATGTCTTAGAAAGAGCAAGAGTGATAAGGCTGAATAGTTTCTGGTGACTCAGAGTCTCCTCATCCTTTATCCACCTATCCTAACCACTCTGTGATGAGAACTGATAACTTTCAGGGAATTTTCTACCTTTTCTCTTCTCAACCTCTTACTCTGTCACTTCTGCTAAAAGTGAAACTATGCGGGTTACTACTGGGTATTATCACATGCAAGTTGCCACCATTGCCACTGGGCAAATGCAACCCGGCTGCATTCTGAGTTCCAAGCCAGGAGATCATTGTTTTGGAAAAGCAGCCTCCGAAGCAGGCCTGGGACTTGGGATGCAACCAGGCTGTGCTTGTCCAGTGGCAACAGCGGCAACTTGTTTGTGATAATAGCCGGTAGCAACCCATAACCCACAACTCGACTGCATCCCACTGGGGAACATTTGGATTTTATGCCAATGTGATAATCTCCTATCTTAATTCTTCAGTTTTAGTTTAGCATGCTTAGAGAGCTTTTCAATTTTTAATGGAGTTTTTATAATAAAACCTTAATTTGTTGTGGATTTTTTTAAAGCACTCATATTTTTACTCTTTAATTGGAATTGCTAGCTGCTGTACACACTGTCTCTCTATCAAGGCTCACCCTTACACACACACCAGCTCCACATATCTCTTCTTGGGCTAGGAAACTGCTATGATCTGAGTTTTTTCTTGGAAAGAGGTTTAACACTAATCCCTTGGTGCTATGAATTAGTCTTTTGCTTCCAAATATTCCTAAGAGAAAACCAATGTTTTCTTTTGCTGGTGCTGAAAATTGATAAGTGTTTGCATACATTCTGGGCATTGCTGCAAATGTATTTTCCTTTCCTTTTTTCCCTCACCATCCTGTTCAGTGTTCCCTAAACTTAGCTTGGAATACCAGAAGCGGGTGCTACCTAGTACCAATAACATGACAGCATGTTCAACTTTGCAGTAGTTACTTAGATTTTAATTTTATATAAGATGCAATTGTACATGCACCTACTAAGACGTTAACTTCTGAGTAAACAAGATTAGGCCTGTGGTGTAAAAAAAGTAAAAAAGCCTTGCTTTTGTTTTTGTGCTATTGCAAAATCTGGCCAATATTCAAAATTTCCTTTTCTTATTTTCATTTTAAAGACACAAAAAAGCCATTTCTTATCTCTAGACCCAATCTTAACAATGTTCCTGTCTGCACTGGTGTAGGGTAGCCTGGAGTATCCTGGCTCCACAGCTGACCCAACTCTCCCCTGTTGCAAAGGATCTCTGGTCTGATTTTGGGTGGCTGATCACACATGCAACCAGCTGAGCTGCATGGCATGTCGGTTGCTTTGTGGGTTACTTTGCCCTGAGGTCAGAACAAGGTGCCCACCCTTGATCATATGGCTGGGCACATCCTTCTGAACTCAGAACAAGTGACTGGCAGCAGCAGTGGATGTGCTGGGTGGCTCAGCAGGACCCATTTCAAACAGCCACCTGACATCAGAACAGAGGACTCCAGATCTTCCAGGAAGACCTGGAGCAACTGGGGACTTTTTAAAATCTGCAGTAAAAGAGGTATACCCTAGTTCTGGTGCTGAACAGGCTAGCTGTCATCCAGTCTGTTTGCACCAGAGCTGGGGTTTGGGCCATGCCTTGTCTGGTCTTTTCCCACCTCAAGAGGACAGAGGAGGCTGTTTTATTTGGCCCATGCAAGCAGGGCCCTTCTTAAGCCCATTTAAAGTCCACCAATTTAACTGAAATAAAAATAAGCATATGTTCCTATTCACGTAAATGAAACAAAAGGATTTTAGCTGGCTGGATCATGCACAAGGTTTTCTGGTTGCACTGTACACTATTTTTCATTCAATATATCACCATTCAGACATTGGTTATGAAGAGGTGACTGGTGGACATTTCTGCTATGTGAGGTTGGTTTGTTTTGCTCACACCTAAATATAATTAGGACCACAGATGTACATTTCTATTTGCATCTGAAGAAGTGGGCTACAGTCCATAAAACCTTAGGCTGAAATAAACTGGTTAGTCTTAAAGGTACCACAAGACCTTAAAATTTTCCTTCCCCTGTTGGTGTCAGCAATTGCGTCTTCATTCAGCACAGTAAGACACTACAGTCATCATTGATATTGAATGGCAAGTTGTTCACAAGTCTTCCTTATTTATTTATATCCCAGCTTTCTCCCAAGTGAGTCCTCGCCTGATCTCATGATTCTGCAGAATATTGCTAGGTCAGTAAATGTAGGGCCTAAGCAGACTGCCAGAAATAGTGCACATTAAATTGAGGCACTGCCCTGGCTCAGTGCTAGGGAATCATGGGAACTGTAAGTTATTGTGGCACCAGAGCTCTCTGACAGAGAAGGTTCAGTATCTCAGAAAAAAATACAATTCCCATGATTCCCTAGCACTGAGCCAGGACAGTGCCTCAATTTAATGTGCACTATTTCTGGCAGTCTGCTTAGGCAGGTAGAATCACAGTGCTATAACTGTGTAGTGTGAAAGGGACCGAGCTCTCGTTTGTAGTTTCAAGAAATGCAACCAATTGCTACTTCTCTCCAAGCAGGAGTGAAAACTGACTTGTGGGCCATGTGTGATCTATAGAGGCTTTTTGGTAGCCCCCAGTCTTTCATCAGCTTTTTTCTGGGTGTTTTTCAGCCCCCAAATAATGAATTGTGACTCCTGCAGGCTTCCAGAAGTGGCAGATTGCATTTAAATCTACCCCAATTCCTCAACGATCCACAAATCTCTAGAAAACATCCATAGATTTTCCAAATCACAACTGGAAGTGACTTTCAGGAGCAATTTTCAGCAGATGTGGAATAAATATAGCATCGAAATGACATGGTATGGCCTGCCCCAGGAATAAAATGTAGTCCCTCCAGCAGACTGATTTTCCAGACTGGCAAGTCTCTATCTTTGAATCATTTCACAAGTTACTCTGTTCAACTGTAAATTCTAAGTAGGGGTGTATCCACAATACCCTGTCATAGGACTTTGATACCACTTTAACTATCCTAGCTCAATCGTATGGAAAGAATTTGGGGATTTGTAGTTTTGAGAGTTACGTAGAATTTTGTCAGTGAACATGTGAAGAACATTTGTATGTCAGCAAGACCCTTCCATTATGTGAACCCTCTCACTGCACAATGAAGTGGTATCACCTTGCTTTGCTCCCTCAGCGTGAACTAAGCCAGATACAATCCATAGTACTGTGTACAAAATATGAAGCAAGACATTTTAAGTGCATGTCTCACACAGTAAAAACAACATTCCCCCAGTGACTAATCTGCTCTTGTGCTTTCCTGAGAAGTCCTAAACTAATGGTATTTATTGTAGCACACAGTTTTATATTGCCTGATAAGGCAACAGCAAAACCAGCCTTACCAAATCCATCTTGTCAGATGGATTTGGCAGTTCATCTGGCTAGATTAGTGTAATCTCTTTTTGCTGTCTGTTACATGTTTCAAAAATTTACAGAACGAGGTAAAAGCTTTGGAGCTGAAAAACATGCGGTACTTCTGTTATGAATTAAACTTTAGAAATACAGGACTTGGAAAGAGAGCAAAACTTATACTCTCCAGTCCAAATTCAAATTTTCCCTCTAGTCTGTTAATTTTACAGTTAACATTTAACATGTTACATAAAAATGACTTTTCTTTTACAGTATATCTTTACATATCTCTATCTTTGTGCATTAAGCATTGTATTAGTGCTGTGCATTCATTCTTAGCATAAAAAACAGATTAGCGAAAGGTATGAGTCTAATATTTAACTCTTATTTATATTCCAGTGGAGGAATATATCTATTTGAAGCAGTTATTGTTTTCAAGAAGTAATGAGAGGGGAAAGAACATGCATTACTTCCACAATAACATTTTCAAAGTCTAGCGAAAATGTAATCTTACATACAATTAGGGTACTTTATATCCCATTAATTTCAATGGTGGCAGCCTGTATTTTGTAGGAGCTGTTTTCTGAAAGTTCTGAATCAGTTTTTAATCTAACTACATCTCGTGGGTGTTGTGAATAACAGCTCCAAATTTAAAGGCATGATACAGCATAATTCACATACGAGGCAAATGCCGTCAATTTTCTCATTAAATTTTGTATACACATATAGGGAGATAATGTGCCTGATTGTTATGTTACAACAACTGAATTGTATTTGGGAGACTGGGAAGAAATGCCCATTAATTCTATCTGGTAAGAAATACTTATGGTTATCCTTATCTCTATGAATTTTATTTCTGTATGTTTCTCTCCTAAAATACATGAAAGGTTTGCTAGTTCTAATTAAATGTGTTGTATTTTCAATAATACAACATAGTTATAGTTATGTGCACATGTAAAAAGGTTTGCATTCAATATGTGTTTCTATTATAATTAAGTTCCACGCAACCTTGTTCTTTATGTTTCTTTGCACTTATGTGTACAGTTAATTTGTTTTCCTGGTTTTATGAATTTTTTGAAGACAAACTCAGGAGATTATCACACAAGACCCCATTCTCGTCACAATTGTGTTAATGAAAAGAAACACATGCATACTGGTTTGGGAGCAGTCCCTCTTTCCCAACATGATCCTTAACCCTGTCTCCCTGCCCTATTGCTTTACAAACATGCTTTTCAGATTTCTTTTTATTATTTATTTTTATTTCTCTCTCTCTCTATTTTAAACAATTTAGGCATTATGGCAATGTGATTTGGGGGAAAGAAAATAGCTGCTTTGGAATGGTGGCAGGGAATGACTGTCCAAAGTCCAGACTGCAACCATCAATCTAATGCTATAGCAGCAATATTAGCAGCAACTGACAGGGAAAGCACATCAATGAAAAGGTATGAGATAGTCCCAGATGGAGGACAGACTAGCTATAGCTCAGTCATGGCATCATCTGATAAGATCCAGCCTTATTTTGCACTTTTTAGCCTCATTTGATAATCTTCTTAGGTACAAACATCTGAACACCCACCATCATCACTGACCATGCTGCCTGTAGCTTGTGGGTATTGCACTCAGACCACCAAATTGGAGAAGCAGCAATAGGTGGTTTATTGCAAGGGAGATGAGATGGCCTTCCTATGTATTGAAAGAAAATATAGGCTAGTGCCATGGAGTGGCCCTGTCCCTCACATCTATAATAATAATATAATAATAATAAAATTTTATTTATATCCTGTCCTCTGGAATTCCAATCTGGGCGGCTTACAGTAATAAAACATATGCATATCCATAAAACATATACTATAAAACAGCCCCCTCCCCCCTTAAAACAGTATTAAATCAGAGAAATTTTAAAATAACATTCACATTAATAAAATCAAACTAAAAACTAAGAAACTAAACCCAGTATATGAGCCCAGCCACAATGAATCTAACCATCTATGATGCGGCCACGCAAGGATCACTGGGGAGGATTATTTGTACCCGAGGCCGGGGTAATCAGTCTGGAAAGGCCTGCCGGAAGAGATCCGTCTTGACAGCTTTTTTGAAGCTGTCTAGTGATGTTAACTGACGGATCTCATCCGGCAGGTCGTTCCAGAATCTAGGAGCAGCGACTGAAAAAGCCCCCCGGGAGGTAGCCGCAAGCCTTGATTTTTGGGGTTGCAGCAAATTCCTCCCGGAGGACCGGAGAGCGCGGGGAGGATTGTATGGGAGAAGGCGGTCCCTGAGATAGCTTGGACCCAGGCCATTTAGGGCTTTAAAGATGATAACCAACACCTTGTACCTGGCCCGGAAGCTGATAGGCAGCCAGTGGAGCGACCTCAGAACCAGAGTAATGTGGTCCCTCCGAGATGTTCCCGAAACAAGCCTGGCTGCCATGTTCTGTACCAGCTGTAATTTCCAAACCAGGCACAAGGGTAGCCCCATGTAGAGTGCATTACAGAAGTCAAGGCGTGAGGTTACCAGCACGTGCACAACAGTCTCAAGATCCCTTACTTCCAGAAAAGGGCGCAACTGGCATATCAGCCGAAGCTGATAACAGGTGCTCCTGACCGTCGCATTAGCCTGATTTGTCATCAGGAGCGACGAGTCAAGGAGCACCCCCAAACTGCGAACACAGTCACTGAAGGAGAGTGTGACCCCATCCAGGACTGGAGGTTGCAACCCAATTCTTGGTTTCGGGGCCGCTACCGTGAGTACCTCCGTCTTGTCTGGATTCAGTTTCAATCTGTTTTTCCTCATCCAACCCATTACCGCTTGAAGACATTCATTGAGAGAAGAGATGCCATTGGAATTCGAGGCCGACGAACGAGACACGGAGAAATAGATTTGGGTGTCATCAGCGTACTGATAACACCCAGCACCATAACTCCATATTATCTCACCCAGTGGCTTCATATAGATGTTAAATAATATTGGGGACAAAATAGCCCCTTGAGGGACCCCACAAGTGAGTTCCCTCTTACTGGAGCTACAGTCCCCGAGCAGCACCCTCTGGGACCGACCCGAGAGGAAGGACCGGAACCACTGCAAAGCAGTGCCTCCGATGCCTAACCTTCTCAGGCGGCCCAAGAGGATGCCGTGGTCTATCGTATTGAAAGCCGCTGAGAGGTCTAAGAGCACCAACAGGGTCACACTACCCCTGTCGATGCTCAGACGCAGATTGTCGGTCAAGGCAACCATGGCAGTCTCAACCCCAAAGCCTGTCCTGAAGCCGGTTTGAAATGGGTCTAGATAATCGGTTTCATCCAAGACAGCTTGGAGCTGAAGAGCAACTGCCCTCTCGATCACCTTGCTCAAAAATGGCAGCAATGACACAGGCCTGTAATTTTTCATATCCAGGGGGTCCAAGGAAGGTTTTTTCAGAAGCGGCCTAACAACCGCTTCCTTAAGACAAGCTGGAAGATGTCCTTCCCTAAAGGACGCATTGACAATATCCATGAGGAATCTCATCAATGTGTCCCCTCCCCGGACGGCCAGCCATGATGGGCAAGGGTCAAGAGGGCAAGTTGTCTTCCTCACCTTACCAAGCAGCTTAGTTCTCTCCCTTATCTCTCAAAGATAAAATCTGGCACACTGGTAACACCCACAAAAGCCAGACAGATGTCCTAGGTCCCACTCTTGGCTCTGTCTATACCTTCTACATCAGGGGTGGAAATAATATTGGTGTGCTCCAGGTATTGTTGTACGACAAATCCTGGCACATCTAGCCAGCAGAGCCAACAATGAGCAATGTTTGGAGCTGCAGTCCAAAACATCTGGAAAGTTGCATGATTCTCAGCCTGTAAGAAAGATCAACCTGCAGCACTAGTAAGAAATGGAGAGAGCTGGAGGAGGCGGTGAATTGCCAGGAGTTCTATGCCCAAACCCCAAGATCAGTTTGAGTAAGTTGCATACTTATTCCTGCACTGGCAGGAGGCTAGACTGGATGACTCTTTGGATCCCTTCCAACAATATGATTATCTCTTTTTTCAATTTTTAAAATATGTACAAAAAGTTAAACAGAGTATTATAATTACTTGGTAACAAAACTACCAGGAACAGTTAAAGAAAACTCAGTACAGTTTACAATCAATGGATTTTGATTACATTGTATGTCTTACAATTAGATATTCAAATGAGAGAGAGAGGGAGAGAAACAAAAGAGAAAAACATCTGTTGAGAAAGCATTAAAATGGTAAATGCAAAATTTCATTTGACTTTCCAGAAGCTTAAAATAGTTTGCATAGATAATAAATGGGTACCAAATATTAGCAGGTATGTCTCCTACTTTTTCTTTTGGTGTTCTGATTTGACAACTTAATTTTTCTGCAAGTGCAATGAACCACACTCTTTTTATCCAGATTGGAAGGAAATTGTAGTTTACAGTTCCCCCGTGTTTAGCAACTTCCATTCTTACAGCTGCAGGGAGGACTGAGATTATAAGTCTTTATATCTGAGAGATGAGTTAGGTTCTCTGAAGACTGAAAGAAGAAGGGCTTCACAACAGTGCAGGTCAGACAAAAACTATAGGAGATTATCCCACTGCTGAAATAACCAGGCTTACCTCTTCCAAATTGAAGCCTAATTCGGGAGCCAGATGCATCCAATCACAAGGATTTTGCTGCTGAAGTCGCAAGGCGAGGCAAGCCCGGCTGCAGTCTGGGTCCCTGGCATGCTTTGGCAGCCATTTTTTTGAAATCAGAAAACTCACGGTTTTGAAATAAGGCTGCCGAAGCACGCTGGGAACCCGGGCTGCAGCCGGGCTGGACTCACCCGGTGGCTTTGGTGGTAAAATACTTGTGACAGGACCTGGCTGCCTCCTGAATTAGGCTTCAATTCAAAAGAAGTAAGCCGGGTTATTTCAGTGGTGGGATAATCTGCTTAGTATTTCAGTTCAGTGCTACGCTATGGGGATTCAGGGCCTATCATTTTAGAGAGCTTCATGGTATAAGGTACCAGTAAGCCGGGTTATTTCAGCGGTGGGATAATCTGCTTAGTATTTCAGTTCAGTGCTACACTATGGGGATTCAGGGCCTATCATTTTAGAGAGCTTCATGGTATAAGGTACCAGTTGTGTACTATTTCATAAATGTGGAGGCCCCTGTGCTCTGTTCTCCATGTGGAAACAAAGGCCATGCTGTGTCCACTGTTAGGAACTCCCTGAGAAGGGCAAAGGTAACAGGTAGCAATGGACTATGAGTTCAGGCTGCCCTGGCAACCATCTGTAGAATCTCACATAGAAGAAAGAGATTGTGCTGCTTGTCAGTTGTTGCAAGCCATAAGACACAGGGGAAGGGGAGCCAACCTGTTATAGCACCTGTGCTAAATGCCTGGGCCCCCAGAACCTATCTTTTCCTCAGCCTGGAATGTTGAGCCTGGTTTACACATAAACTCAGCATTCCAAAGGAAATATTTGTTTAGCTCCTTTGTTGTTGACTGCAGTCACCTTTGTGTAGTAACACACGTTGATGGTGTAGGAAGCACATTCAAATTGGGAGCATCAAGTTAAAAGGTTTATTTAGTCAGGAAACTATCTGTTCTAAACAAAACACCCCAAATCCTCTGAGTATATATCTATTTCAATGAAAATGGAGGGTCGAAATTTGAATGTTACTTTAAAAAGTCATTAGGTATCACTCAGGCTGACCAGATGTCACTACCGCAAAGGAGGACAAGGCACAGAAAAATGTAGGACATTCAAGAAAAAAGTATGACATTACAAAACAAAAAGCTAAAAATATTAATATAATTATAAATGTATTTCATATGGTTTATTTACAGCTATATTACACTGTATTTTATTATGGACTCAACCATATTTTTAATGTGAAATCTTTATTAAAATTCCTTGTTGGCTTGCAATATACTTCTAGAATTCTGGGCAAGGCAAATGCTTAAAATTGTACTTCACTAGCAACAAACCCTTGACTGTATCTACATTTAAAGTATTCCCTTCATTTGTCCATTGTGCTGAAGTTAAGGGGGGAACCCTTTCAACCTTTGCAATGCATCCTCAAGCAGCCTGTTGCTCAACACATTTGCTGTCCTTTTCCCTTCTGAAAAACAAAGAAACTTTTAAAAGGATCCAGCCTATCCCCCTGTTTGCAGTGAGAACAGGCTGATAAGTAGACAAATTTCTTGAAGAGAGACAGCAAACATGGTGCTACTCAATGGACTTCTTCATCATGCTCAAAATGGAGGACATTTTTGGAATTTCTCCTGGGCAGAAGGTTGAAAAGTCAGACATCTTCTGGAAAAGGAGGACATCCAGTCACCCTGGTACCACTGTAGCACTCCCAGTTATTCTTATAATTAAAAATTACTTGCCTAGAGGAGTAATCAGAGATAAATAATCTGTCTCAGCGATAAATACAATTATAATTGTTCTAATTGCTTTAAAAAATGCAACCAAATGCTACAAGCCACTGGTATGTGGTAGAAAACACCATTTTCACCACCCGTCTAGTTGTCAACTCGACACCTAGATGAGCGCATGAAGTAGCAGGACAAGCCATGAGCCAATGACACTTAAACCATGTGGTATTCTTTCTCCACTATGAGTGAGGCCACATCCTCACAGCTATCAATGTAACGAAGAGTCTACAATTATACTGTAAAAGGAATGAGGTTATTCTGTTAAGTTAAAATCATAGGCCAAGATTCTGCATGGGACATGTGGCTAAAATGTCATAACTATGCTCCATCTCCTGATCTGATCCTGTAAAACCCACTTTAAAAGCAGTCAACTGAACCATGTGAAGGAATTCTGCAGCACTTGCAAGCAAGGCACTGAAGGAGCCACTGTGTGACAAATAGAAACAGGGATCCCTGAATGCTCCTGTCATAACTCCTTATCATACTGTGGGTTGCTGGCAGGAGGTGTTTGGACATGCCATCCTTCAGTGCCCCACTCACAGTGTCACATAACTTCTTCGCCTGGCATGGCTACTGGGCTTTTGAGGTGAATTACAGTATGCCACAATCATAAATGTGGATACAAAACAGTTACGAGCTTGTACTCCTGGCTTATGATATTGTAACTACCTAACAGAATGTGAACCATTATGATGTAATAAAATTTTAGTTACTGCAGGAAAGGAACAATCAGTTCTTTGTAACTTGTTAGTTCTTTTATCTGCTGTGGTGGAAAGAGTGGGATCATGCCCACTGGCCCTTGTGCAAAGATCTGAACCAAGTCTATGCACATGCAACTGACTGCATGTCACCTAATTCTGTATGTCCAGTTAAGAACTTGCTTATTCAGACACAACATGAGACTTTGTGCATGTCCTTAGTTGAAGATATGGAGGCTGGCACAAGAAAGTGGTGGGATCTTGCTCCTCTGCTCAGTGCAGATATGTGATATGGAAAGAGGTAGATGACATAGGATTTAATTGGCATCTATATTCAAAAGGGAAATCTAATGGTAGCAAAAGCTGTTTTGTTGTAAGCTATAAATGCATGGGGGAAAGTAATATCTATCATCTATCTATTTATCTATCTATCTATAATAATAATAATAATAATAATAATAATAATTCTATCCCTCCCCTCTACCGAAGCAATCAGGGTGGCTTACATCAATAAAATCTCCAGTAAACCCTCCCAAACCCATCCTCCTCTTAAAACAATATTAAACATCACGAAAATTAAAACAATTAACAACAATAAAACAATTTTAACAATTTACAACAATAGATGTTGAAACACAATCATCTACCTATCTAATTTTTTTTTTCAGGTGGCTTGCAGAAGATTTTCCAAATGCTTACATTACTGCCTCCATGGGGCTCACAGTCCACATATTCAAAGAATTTGTGGGGACAAAATAGACCAAATGAAACAAAAATGACAGCTTATACACATGGTATTTATTTTGTTTATAACTCACCTTTCTTCTTCAACTGGGACTCAAGGAGGCTTGTAACACAGCAACACAGTGTGGCTTTGTTTTTGTCTTCCTTTTTCTTTCATGGTTGTTTTGAGTTACTTATTCATTCATTCATTCATTCATTCATGGGATTTATATCCCACCTTTCTCCCAAAATGGTATTCAAGGTGGATTTTTTGTTATGGTTTATTATCATAAATAATATCCCCCCCAAAATGAAGACCCCTAACAAGATTAAAAGTCTGGTACAATTAAAAAATGTAAAAGGTTATACTTGTTGTGTGCCTTCAGGTCATTTTTGACTCATGGCAACCCTATGGCGAATCTATCACAGGGTTTTCTTGGCAAAATTTGTTCAGAAGGGGTTTGTTTGTGCCTCCCCTGAAGCTGAGAGAGTATGACTTGCCCAAGGTCACCCAGGGGGATTCCATAATTGGATTATCTATCAAAAGATAACTCAATGTATTGTAATATTAAAACACATTGATTTAAAAGAAATTTTACAACAGAACAACTAAAAGGTGCAGCACCCTTCTAGATGGAAGCACTTGGGCCTACAAATGAGGGAGGAGGTGAAATTGCAACTCATGTCTCCCATCATTTGGAGTCCATTTTTTAAAAAAAAATTAAAATCTTTTTGAGCTGGAAAGGTTTGAGATCCAGAAAAACATTTCTGATGGGTGTTTAGAGAGTTGTCGTGATCAGTACCTTGAGTATGGGTTGGTGATACAGTCATACAGACACAAACAACCAATTAGCATTCTCAGATCTCAAGGCCTGGCCCCATTTCTCCAGTTCTCAGGACAAAGGGGTGGAATCTTGGGGTGAGAGTCCTGTTCTGAATAGTGTGTGCATGCATATTTTCTTCATTATTCTGCTTTTTAAAATTATGATTTGAATGCTGTGCTCTGTATAGTTGTGATGGATGCTTAATGTACCATACTGAATAGCATCACCAGGGCTGCCACTTGTAACATCAACCTTATAAGATCGTCAGGACCTGTCTCCTGTGATATCAGAATTTGGCCCTGAAATCCCAAGGTTTGAAATAGCCCTGATCTCACAACCCTTGTCACCACAAGCTGCCCTTATGTCATCACTCTATTGACACCATCAAGGCCTGCTTCCAATGGCAATACAAGGTGTCATCCCTAGGTCTCAGATTTTGGTTCTGGGTATAGTCCGCATCTGACAATCCTAATACAGCAATCCATTCTTGGATTGAGACTGAAAAAATAGTTTCATTTGAGTGGCATTAGATTACTTTTAATAGTGATCCACCTGATTTAACTAGTTTTCGTTTTCTTTATTTTTTTTTTAAAAAAAATCTTTATTGACCACATAAATTTGAATATCCATAAAAAATAAACACACAAAACTAAGCTAACCCCCAACACATGTATGACTTCTCCCAAAACTGAAAATTATCAACTCACGCTATATAGAGCTTCCTAAATACCATATCCAAGTTACACTTCTACTTAAACACATACTATTATCTTTATATTATCTTAATATTATCTTTTTTTTTTAAACAACACTGTATTCCACAACTGAAGGGCTTGCCTGGCAAAAAGAAAACCCAAACTCACCCTGAAGCCAGTGCTGTCTATCTCCACCATGCACAGCAACTTCCAGGGACATACTGTGGGTTTCACTGTTTACCCGACTTTGCTTTGGAGTAAGCAAGGTCATGGAAAATCCTGGAATTTCCCCCAAAACCTTGGGGATGAGTGTGGGATTTTTGGCATGTGGACATCTGGATTGGATCCTATTTGGCAGAGCCACTTGTTCACATGCCAAGATCCATGCCATCCCCCTTCCCCCTGCTGAGCAATGGAGGGCAAGGGGGTGGCCTGTCCACAGAGCCGCTGCCCCTCACTAGCAGGAGCTCCATGGAAAAGCTGCCAGGTGCACCACCACTTCTACTGAGGCTAGAATGGGGCACCCATATGATCAGTGAAGAGGAGGTAGAGCACCCACTCCTAGATTGCATGGCTGGACACCTCCAAGAGAGGTCACAGCCAGAAATCTACCCCCACACATACACACCACCACCACCACACTCCTTCTTCTCATGGCTGGATTTAGGAGTGTGGGAGGAGGCTAGATTGCTGGCTGTGAAGTCTCCTGGAGGCATCCAGCCCTGTGATCTAGAGTGTGTGTGTGGAGGGGGGGGATAGATCACTGGTTGTCATATCATATCATATCATGTGGAGGCATCCAGTCATACCTGGGGGGGGGGGGGCAAGATCACTGGCTGTGAGGTGTCAAGCAAAGTAGGAGTCAGTGGGCTAGATCACTGCTTATGATGTCTCCTGGAGGCATGTGTCCACGTGATCTAGGAGGGTGGGGCTAAATTGCTGGATGTGACTGTCCATCAGTCATCCAGCCATATCATTGGGGGCCCCTTTACCCTTTCCTCTCATTGATTACACAGGTGTCCCTATTCTACTTTCAGTAGAAGCAGTGGTGCACCAGGCAGGCTTTTCACAGAGCTCCTGCTTGTGAAGAAGCAGCAGCTGCACAGGGGACAGGCCAGCGGAGCCAATGTGGTGTCATCCCAACTGGCCCATGTAGACACCACTGCACTGTTGCCCTGGTTTCAGTCCAGTGTGTGTGGCTGCCATTATGGCCAGTCCTAGGCCATCAGCAAGGTTCTTCTCCATCTTTCCAAAAGAACCAGTCCTTTAAGGGTTGAGATGAGGTAGAATGAGAAGAACAGGAGTAGGGTGAGGAAATGTATGGAAAGGAGTTTAAAACCTGCTTGGCTCTTTTGGAAGGAGGAAAGGTTGAGAGGAGGTGGGTTGGGATGAACAGGTATGGAGTGAGGAGATGCATGGAAAGGGCCTTAAAACCTGCCTGGCTCTTTTGGAAGGAGGAAATATTGAGAGGTGGTGGACTAGAATGAGCAGGAGTTGAGTGAGCAGACTGATGGGCTGAAAAGGAGGACCTTATCACTCTGCTCAAATAACCCTACTTACCTCTTCTGAACTGAAGTTTAATTTGGGAGGCAACCAGGTCCTATCGCAAGTATTTTGCTGCCGAAGCCACTGGGCAAGTCCAGCCCAGCTGCAGCCTGAGTCCCAGGTGTGCTTCGGCAGACTTATTTTGAAACTGGGAGCTTTCTGACTTCAAAAAATGGCCACTGAAGTGTGCCAGAGACCCGGGCTGCAGCCAGGCTGGACTTGCCCAGTGGCTTTGACAGCAAAATCCTTGTGATAGGATCTGCCTGCCTCCTGAATTAGACTTCAGTTCGGAATAGGTAAGCTGGGTTGTTTGAGTGGAGTGATAAGGTCCAGGGTTTAAAACCTGGCTGGCTCTTTTGGAAGGATGGAGAATTGAGGGGAGATGGATTGGGAAGAACAGGAGTGGAGTGAGGAGAACTATGGGCTGAAAAGCAGTTTAATATCTGACAGACTCTTTTGGCAGGACACCAGATTGAGAGGAGGTGGACTAGGAAAAGCAGAGACTGTGAGGAAGTAGATGGGGGTGGGGAAGTCCTAGAGATATTTGCAGTTTTTCCACTTTCACTGGGGCCCTGGGGCCCTAACCCCTGCGAATATGGAGGAGTGACTATAATTAGAGCTTGGGAAAGTTACATATTGCATGAGACTCCTAGAATCCCTTAACCAACAGGGCTTCCTCCTCCTCTGGGGGAGGAAGACTAACTTGCAAATCTTATAATACTTTATCACCTAATTTCGTATACAGTGTCAGGATCAGCAAAACAACACAAGATACCTGTTCTGAACTTAAAACAAAAAGAATATCTTAATCAGACCATCATTAAAGAGGAAACTTCTAAAGCAATAAGAAAACTTAAGTCAGGAAAGGCCCCAGGACCTGATGGATTCCCTGCAAATTATTATAAGAAAATGGAAGAAATTCTTCTTGATCCATTGACAGATCTCCTAAATAGTATACAAAATGAAGGCATACCAAATACATGGAAAGAAGCAATAATATCAGTCATACCAAAAGATGGGAAAGATACTAATATTATTAAGAATTTCAGACCAATATCACTGATTAATACAGACTACAAAATATTTACATCTATTATTGCAGAATGATTAAAATGAATATTATCAGAATTAATTCATAAAGACCAAAATGGCTTCTTGCCTAATCGCCAAATCAAGAACAACATAAGGGTAGTAATAGATATATTAGAACATTTTGAATATAACAGTGATAAAAAATTAGCGATGGTATTGATTGATGCGGAAAAAGCATTCGATAGGGTGAATTGGGATTTCTTATTTAAAATACTGGAAAAGATGAATATGGGAGAAAAATTTATCACTTGGATAAAAGCTATTTATAGAGAGCAAAAAGCAAGAATCTTAGTTAATGAAGAAAAAACAAATTATATTAAGATAGAAAGAGGAACGAGACAAGGTTGTCCAATGTCACCCCTTCTTTTTATTATGGTACTTGAAATTTTATTGAATAAGATACGGAAAGATGAGAAGATAACAGGAGCAAGGATAAAGAATATACAAATTAAACTCAAGGCATATGCGGACGATCTGATTTGCTTTTTGGAAGATCCTAAAGATAGTTTATACCATTTAATACAGACAATTAAGGAATACGGGAAATACTCAGGATTTAAAACCAATGAGGAGAAAACTATCATATTAACTAAGAACATGGGAATAAAGGAAGAGGAAGAACTGAATATAATATCAAGATTTAACATTCAAAGTAAAGCAAAATATCTTGGGATAATCCTGACAAAAAGAAATATCGATTTATACCAGAATAATTACGGAAAAGTATGGAAAGAAATTAAATTGGATCTGGAAAAATGGACAAAATTAAATCTATCATTCTCTGGTAAAGCGTCAGTTATTTAAATAAATATTTTACCAAGATTTATGTTTTTATTTCAAAATTTACCTGTAATTGTGAAAGAAAACAGTTTTTCCACCTGGCAGAGAGAACTTTCGAAATTCCTCTGGGGAGGGAAAAAGCCGAGGACCAGGTGGAAAATATTGATGGAGGAAAAAAATAAAGGAGGTATAGCACTACTGAATTTAAAATTATACTATTATGTGAAGTCGTAGGCTTTCATGGCCGGCATCCATAGTTTTTTTTGTGGGTTTTTTCGGGCTGTGTGGCCATGTTCTGAAAGAGTTTCTTTCTGACGTTTCGCCAGCATCTGTGGCTAGCATCTTCAGAGAAAACTGAAATGTCAGAAAGAAACTCTTTCAGAACATGGCCACACAGCCCGAAAAAACCCACAAAAAAAACTATACTATTATGCATGCTGCATGACCTGGATCGAAGAATGGATCACGCTGGAAAATGAAAATTTGTTAACACTAGAAAGCAGTAATATCAGATATGGTTTTCATGTGTACCTATGGTACGATAAGAAAAAGATCAACAAAGATTTCGATTATCATATTTTTAGAAAAGCATTACTACAAATTTGGTATAAAATTAAAAAACAATTTTATAACAATAAGATTCCTAAGTGGGTATCTGTTCAAGAGGCGTTTTTTAACAGAACAAGAAAAGAAAATGAAAACTGGATAAAATACCAGGATGTACTGGAAGTGGACACATTAAAACAATATAAATTCAAGACAATCGAAGAAATACAATTAAAGGATATAAAAATCGATTGGTTTTTGTACTATCAACTTAAATCTAAGTTTAGAGAAGACCAGAAAAAAGCTGGAATTGAAATCTATATGAATGAAATAGATAAAATTATATACACAAAGAAGGATAAGCATATTACTAGATACTATAAATTAATGAAAGAAAGAGATTTGGAAAATGAAACCATAAAAAAAGTCATGATTAAATGGGCGCAAGACATTGGTGAACAGATAGACTTGGAAAGTTGGGAAACATCTTGGGTAAACACCAATAAATTTACACTATGTCAAAATTTAAAAGAAAATTATTTAAAAATGTTTCACCAGTGGTACTTGACACCAGCTAAACTACATAAAATTTACAAAATAGGTAACACAAAATGCTGGAAGTGTCAACGTCCCAAGGCAGATTTTATACATATGTGGTGGAAATGTCCAAAAGTTAAAAAATACTGGGAGATAGTGGCAGAACGATTAAGTGAAATGTTTAAAATAACAATTAATCCAGATCCCAAACTGTTACTGTTGAATATGACAAACAACATCACCACTATGAAGAAGAAAAATCAAGTTAAAAAACTTTTATATATGGTCACTATGGCTAGAGTTACATATGCGCAACACTGGAAATCAAACTATATACCTAAGGAGGAAGACTGGTTTGTTAAATTACTTGAAGCAGTAGCACTAGATAAATTGACAAGTTTAAAAAATAAAGAAATAAAGGACGATTGGACAGAACTTGAAATATGGAAAGAAAAAAGAGGTTGGAGAATAAATTAGCCCTCGGAAATAGCTGAAATAATGTATATAGAAAAAGAAACTAATTGCAGTAAGTGAGTGTAGATATATATAAGGAAGCCAGTATGATAGAATATTCATGATACAGAACGATTAGAAACAGATATGGAAAATTGTACAATAACAGAACGATGGATTAGAAATGATGTGTATATGTATGGTAGAGTGAATGAAATAGATACTTAAGGCTATAATTTTATTTGTAACAAGTAACAATGATTGTAGTATGTAAGTATTTGAATGATGAATGTATTACTATTTGTTGTAAGTTTATGTCTATGTTATTTGAGGTATGTTATACGTTTTTTGTTTTTCTTTGTAGTTGCGTCTTTGTAATTTTAATTAATAAAATTTATTTAAAAAAACAAAACAAGATCCTTTTTGTCTGCTAGAATCATTAAAAAAGAAATAGTCATTTGGTCCCAAACACAAACTGTATGTACGTGCTTCAGCAGCAATCATTTATTGTCTGTTTGTTTAGAAAACAAATGTAGAAAACCACAGCATACAGCCAAGGCTTTAGACTCCCATGCTGTTGTGGCCTGTTACAAAATGAGTCTCATGGAAAAAAAAACCCACTGCTCATCAATGGAAATAATATTTTTTTTCCCCTTGCAAAACACCCCAAACAAAAGTGTGGTTGTTTTTTGGTTTTGAAAATGAATCCCTCAGATTTGCAGTCCATGAATCACAGAGTGAAGTTGTTCTAGCAGTTACATTGGCTGCATGGGTGACTGGTAGGAGAGGGGATGAAAAGAAAGGCCTGGAGAATGGATACTCACCTCAAACCCTGAGGACGGCCAGAAGACATTTTTATTTATTTGGATTAAAATCCCAGCTACATAGACAGTGGAATCAAACATTAGATTTTTAAAGTTATGCAAAGATTTTGCATACTATTAAAGAGGGAAGGACTATTGGGTGGTTTCTATCTTGAAAATTATTTTACAAAGTGTGTGTTTAGGGAGGAATAGTCTTGGGTGAGGTTATAGTCATCACCCTAGTTCTCAATGAGGTGGTAAGCCTCTGACTGTGGCTATGCCAATTTAAACTGCTGGTAGAGGCTCACATGACTCCTCTATATAAATCAGAACAAAAGCAAACTTTATGCATCAAAAAGTTCCCCGTGGAAAAAAAGGGCTGGTGTTGGTGTTACGGTCCTTCAAGTCATTTCCAATTTAGGGCAACCCTAAAGTGAAGCAATCATGATTTTCTTGCCAATATTTGTTCAGAGGGGATTTGCCCTTGCCTTCCTCTGAGGTTAAGAGACTATAGAGATTATCGCATTGACTTTTCAGCCTGCTCCGTGCTGGAATGGGGCAAAACAGGTTCAGTACTACCAAAATCAGCAGCAGAGTGTGGCTCAGGGATGGGTGATGGTTGGCACATGGCAATTTTGTGTGTGATACAACCCATTTTGATCCCATCCCATGCACAGATCGGGCTGGAAAGTCAATGCAATAATCTCCTATGACTTGCCTAAGGTCACCCAGGGAGTCCATGGCCAAGAAAAAATATGCCCCCTGGTCTCCCAGAGTCCTAGTCCAACATTCAAGCTACTACACCCCATGTAACATTATTTAATTTTGACAGAGGAACATTCAAACAGATCATCTGATCCCTCATCTACTATTTGAAGTGATAAAACGCAGAGGTTTATCACACTAACCCCCCTCCCTTTCCCGATCTGGGCACAGGCTGGAACTGGGCTGGGACCGTATCTTATTGCACAGCTCCACGTGCAGATCGTTACCATCCCATCCTTCTCCCCTCCTAAGGTAAAAACACTTGTTTTCTGTTATGGAAGATGTTTAGATCAGGGACAGGATGGTAACAGTCTGAACATGGAGCTGTGCAATAGCACATGTTCCCAGCCCAATCTCAGCCCATGCCCAGATCGGCAAAAAGGCAATGTGATATTCTCCCCAGTATGTATGGTTGTGAAAGCTGAATGGTGAAGAAAGCTGACATAAAGATCTACTCATTTGAAATGTGGTGCTGAAGGATAGTTGTGCAGATACCACAAAATAAGACAAATGAATGGGTGTTAAAGCAAATTAGGCCTAAGCTCTCACTAGAAACCAAGATGACTGAACTGAGGCTGTTGTATTTTGGACTTATTATGAGATGATGTGATTCCTTGGAAAATACAACAGTGCTTGGTAAAGTGAAAGAGAGTAAGAAAAGAGGTAGATCAGACTACAGGTGGATTAACTCAATTAAGGATGATCAAGTTCTTGGTGCTCTCTCAGTCACAGGGTCACCTTGAGTGGAAATGAAGCAGATGTCAAACAAACAAACAGCACCCCAGTCCTATGTTTGCCACTACAGTGAGAACTAGAGACATCTTATTATGCAGAAGCAGGGGGAAACCCATTAACAGCACAGATATCAAGCTAGTATGAGCAGTTTTAAGGCACAAGAAAGATGTAGCTAGCATCCTGTTAGTCACTTACAATGTGATAAGTTAGACTTACAACCTTGTAAACTGTTTCCTATTCACATTGAGAATAGTGGTATCATCAGTGGCAACAACTCTAAAATACAACAAAATCAGAAGTCGGTCATGATCATTTCTGCGGAAAATATAAAGATAGAAGAAACTGTAGAGGAAAACCACATACATCTCTAAGGCAACCTGTAATTTTAGCAAACTAGCTTACAAAACATAAACTATTTAAAGATTGTAATTCATAAATACAGTCAGGTCTCCATATCCATGGATTCTTCATCCATCAATTCAATCATCCATAGCTTGAAAACATTCCTAAATAAATAAATAAATCCAAAAATCAAACCTTGATTTTGCCATTTTTCATAAGGGACACCATTTTACTATGTCACAGTATATAATGGGACTTCTGCATCCATGGATTTTGGTATCAACATGGGATTGCAAAACCCAAGCAGATACCAAGAGCCCACTGTATTTGCCAGCTATGGCTAAAACCATGTTGGGTAATCTCAGGTAAAGTCGATCCACTGAATGGTAAATCCTCTGCTCTCATACAGATTAAGAATAGACTTTAGACCCATATTTTTCTTTAGGACCATTGTTCCTTTTCTTTCAACTTAATTTTGGCAGTAGTACTGCTGATTTCAAAATATAACTCTCTTGCCTCTAGACACTAAGGCTGACCCAAAATATTTTGCTCCCTGATGCCAAGGCCAAAATGGTGGGCTCCATTCTATGTGCTGAATAAATTGAACTGGTAATTGAACTTTACTTCAACACTGGTGATAGGTTAGTGTTCTCCACTGCACTTTAGGATACCATGCTGGTTGAAAGGGTGCAAGAGAAGCCATGTGGCATACCAGCTCTGCTGTTCAGGAAGGCACAGGGGGAATAGCCATGGGCTGCTGTGGTTGCCCTCCATCACCTACAGCCTGAGGCAATCACCTCACTCTACCTAATGGCAGGACTGGCCCTGCTAGAGGGCCCTGCATAAAATACCCATATTTACTGTTTTCAAAATGATAAAGCATGTAATATAACCCATTTGCTTTCGACATTTAAGCCAATCTTGATCCCCTGCTGTGTCCTTACATGGTATGATATACATTTGTTTCTAAATGGGAAATAAGACTGCCTTGGTATGAGGTCTGGAAAAAAGACAAAGCTAATTAGACTTGATTTCAACTTTTTCTTGACTGTGGTCACATGTTTGCTACAGAATCACAACTAGTTTATTTTGGCTTCTGACTTTTGTTTGGTCTGTTTCCAATGGTGCTGCCTTCCTTTTTTGCCTATTTTTCTTCTTCTTTTCTTCTGAGTCATCTGTTGACATAATGCTGTGATTATTATAAGATGACACGGACAGGTTCTGAGGGAGACTTTTCCTTGACCACACCATAAGTATGTGCCAGCATTCTTCTCATCCTCCCTGTTTGTTCCAAAGTACATAATGGCCTAAATCCCCTGCTACAGTATATAAATATCATTTCATAACTTCAACAAGATTTGTGTTGTTGTTGTGTTCCCTCAGTTGTTTCCAACTTTATAGTGTCCCTATGACGAACCTATCATGAGGTTTCCTTGGTAAGATTTGTTCGGGGGGGGGGGGGATTGCCTAAGGCTGAGAGAGTGTGACTTGCCCAAGATCACCCAGTGGATTTCTATGGCTGAGTAAGGATTCAAACCCTGGTCTCCAGAATCCTAGTCCAATGCTCAGACCACTACACCGCGCTGGTTCTCTCGACAATATTCCAGAAATATATATGAGAAAAATAGTACCCTAGTCTTATCAGTATGGATCATTAATGTTCTATATTCCAGTTTACAATGGTAATGGTAATTGTAATTGTTCCATATGTTGTGGCTCACATTCTAGCTTCCTAGGGCAGTGTTTCTGATGCAGAAAAGACACAGAGGTAAGCTATCAGGGACCTACCTCTGCTTCATGGTAGCCTGAGGCCAAGTCCAAAAGATAAATTAAATGATATGCTTAGCATATATTTAGAAGAAATGTTACTTCAAGTGGTGGAAGATGTCTGTCATGGGTGATTTTCCTCACCTATGCATTTTACAATTAACATGCTTTGTTTGTGATTGGTCATTGGGAGTGAAACACTGCATTTACAACCATTGGGCATGGTAGCTCAGGGATTCTGGAAACCGCAATTCCCAAAAGTCACTTTTCTAAGCTCTGACACAGAGCAACTCGGAGGTGAGCAGATATTCATATTTCAAATACATCATTTTAAAACTAAAAGCTGTGAGTAGCACTAGCTCCAGCTCCTTACCATTTTCATGACTGTTCAATTGCTAAAAAAAAAAAAGTTGGCTCAAAGTGAAGAGTAATAATCAAAGATTATTACAGTGAAGAAAGGGAGAAAAAGAGTTTAGAGATAATTTAGCTTCAGATATGTTTCATTTTTTAAAAAAACAGGTCATTGTGTAAAATGGCATGGATATGTATTTTGTGTCAAGTTCTGAATTCAATCATATTTTTTATGCAAATTATGTGGCTAAAATACTTTAGTGACTCCTTGGAAGCATAAACAAGGGTTGTTGGTTTACCATAGAAATCCTGAAACCAACATTTTACAAGGCAATGAAACACCCATGATTGTCCCTGGACATGTAAGTAAGGTTTAAGAGAGAACATACTAATAACAGATCTGGCTTAGAAAGCAGTAGAAGGCCTATTTACAGCCAATGAAGCAAGAGATGTTTATTCTATGGGACAATGAAGTTGCATGTGAAATTTGTATGGCACTTAGGAGATTTAAGTCTTAACAGATGCAAGTTACTTTGTCAACTGTTTTCGAGACTTTGCATATATTTTATAGACTTAACAGTGCATTCTAATGTTCTGAATCACAACATGCTTTCAGCTATAGTTATTATGTGAATGCATCTGAATTTTTCTGCCAGACTTGAAGCTATTTTGAGTTATGCCAGATTCTGAGAAAGTAAATTATAGTCACTATTTGGATTCAAACCTATACTTCATCTAAGCCTAGTGATAGAACAGTTATGAAGTGAGCTATCTCCTGAAGAATCCCCCTCTCTCATAGCTGACAACAGGCACTAAATGGAGCATGGGTCAGCACTTGAACTATGGCATGTTCCTCCTTCACTATTTAGTGAGGCAAGTATCCTCCTGAAAGTATAAAAGTAAGTAAAAAGTTAGTTCATTGCAAAAAGGAAGAATGTTTGTTAAATCACAATTGTAAAGTAATCTTATTTATTTTTTTAGTTGTTCAAGAATGAAATTGGTTAAAAGAACTGTTATTTGTTAGTACAGGTAGACTCTCCCTTACCTGGAATTCCAAAGTCCAAAATACTCCAAAAACCAAAAAAATTTTCATGGGTGACTGAGGAGCTTATTGCACCACTAAAATAAACTTCTTACCTCTCCCAACTTCAATTTTAATTCAGGCGGCATCCAGATACACAGGGATTTTGCCACTGAATCTGCTACCCACATCCAGTGCGGGTCAAGCCCAGGTCCCAGGGACACTCAGCGCACCCCTTTTCGAAACTAAGAGATTTCTGTCATAAGAAAATGGCCACTGGAGCACTCCTGGGATCCAGGCTGGATGCTGGCAGTGGATTCGGAGCCAAAATCCCTGTGATAGTATTCAGATACTGCCCAAATTAAAACTGAATTCAGGAGAGGTAGGAAAGTTCCATAATCTGGGAGCGGTTGCCAACAGCCTAGTTTTTATAACCCACAGCAAATTCTTCCCAGAGGACCTAAGTGTGCGGGGTGGAATATAAGGAAGGAGGCGGTCCTGAAGATAGGTTGGACCCAAGCCATTTAGGGCTTTAAAGGTGATAACCAACACCTTGTACTGTGCCCAGAAACTAATAGGCAGCTAGTGAAGTGATCTTAAGACTGGAGTTGTATGGTCTCTTCTTGTTGTTCCCAAGACCAACCTGCCTGCCATATTCTGTACTAATTGAAGTTTCCGGACCAAGCACGAGGGTAGCCTCATGTAGAGCGCATTACAGAAATCAAGACGAGAGGTTACCAGTGCATGCACTACAGTTTCAAGGTCCTCAACTTCCAGGAAAGGGTGCAGCTGCCGTATCAGCTGGAACTGATAACAAGCACTCCTGACCATCGCATTTACCTGATTTATCATCTGAAGTGACAGATTCAGGAGCACCCCCAGACGACGAACACAGTCCTTAGAGGAGAGTGTGACCCCATCCAGGACTGGAGATTGTATTCCAATACCTGGTTTCGGGGCCGCTACTGTAAGTACCTCCATTTTTTTTCCGGATTCAGTCTCAATCTGTTTTTCCTCATCCAGTCCATTACTGCTTTAAGACAATCATTGAGAGGAGAGACGCCATCTGAATTCAAAGCTGAGGACCGAGACATGGAGAAATATATCTGGGTGTCATCAGCATACTGATAACACCTCACCCCATGTCTCTGGGTGATCTCTCCCAGCGGCTTCATATATATATTGAATAGCATTGGGGACAGGATGGCACCTTGTGGGACACCACAATGAAGCTCTTTCCTTGAAGAGCAACTGTCCCTGAGTATCACCCTCTGAAATCTGCCCGAGAGGAAGGAACGGAACCACTGCAATGCAGTGCCTCCAATTCCTAACCTTCTCAGGAGATCCAGGAGGATGTTATGATCTATTGTATCAAAAGCCACTGAGAGGTCTAGTAACACTAGCAGGATCACACTACCCCTGTTGGTGCCCAGACAAAGGTCATCAGCCAAGGTGACTATGGCAGTCTCAACTCCATATACTGTCCTAAAGCCAGTTTGAAATGGATCTAGATCAGGGGTAGGCAACCTTTCCCCTTTAAGGGCTGAGGGACTTCAGCTCCCAGAAGCCTCAGCCATGTTGGTCAATAGTCCCATGGTGGCCAATAGCTCCTGGGATTCTGGGAGCTGAAGTCCCTCGGCCCTTAAAGGGGAAAGGTTGCCTGCCCCTGATCTAGATAATGGTTTCCTCCAAGACAGCATGAAGCTGAAGAGCAACTGCCCTTTGCTCAGAAAAGGAAGTAAAGAGACTGGCCTATAGCTATTCATGTCCAGGGAGTCCAGGGAAGGTTTTTTCAGAAGTGGCCTAACCACTGCTTCCTTCAAATGAGGTGGAACATGACCTTCCCTAAGGGATGCATTGATGATGCTCCTCAAGAAATCTCCCCCCTGGATGGCCAGCCATGACGGGCAAGGATCAAGAGGGCCGGTTGTTTTCCTCACTCTACCAAGGAGATTGTCCACATCATCAGCACTCACAGATTCAAACTGATCCAGTATAATCTCATCAACAGAGTTGCTGGACACCTTGTCAATTGATTCTGTTACAATATTGGCATCTAAGTCGGCTCTTATCTGAGAGATTTTACTTAACCGTTGTTGGGTTAAGTAAAGGGTTCTGCACAGGTGGAACCTGTGTCAGTTCCCTTACTACCCCAAACAGCTCTGCTGGACGGGACTCTGCAGACTCAATACGAGCAGAGGAGAAAGATTTCTGCGCTGCATGTATTGCCTTTCGATAGGAACCAAGAAATTTCCTATGACGAATCTTGTCAGATAAGAGTCGAGTTTTCCTCCAGATGCACTCTAGTCATTGTCCAACCCGCTTCATCTTCCTAAGCTCTTCCATATACCAAGGTTTGTGGTTTGAAGCACATTGGAAAGAAGGCTTGGGAGTGATTGTGTCGATAGCTTTGGCAAGATCGGTGTTCCAGGTATTAACCAAAGCTTTGACAGAATCACTGGCATTACCTACCATTAAACCCTCCAAGGCTGTCTGGAATCCAGTTGGCTCCATCAGCATTCAAGGGCAGACCATTCTAATGGGTTCACCATCCCCAGTGGGGTGGACAGTGGCTCTTAGTTCAACCTTGATCAGGAAATGGTTTGTCCATGGCAATGCGGTGGTTTTGATAAACTCCACCCACAGATGTTCCTGTTCCATACTAATGACCGCATCGAGGGTATGACCCACACAATGAGTAGGCCCGACGACCAATTGGGATAGGCCCATGTTTATCATGGATTCCATGAACTCCCGAGCCACACCTGTTAGATTTGACAAACTGGTCTCGAGTGGAATGTTGAAGTCACTCAAAACTAGAAATCTGGGTGACTCCAACAGCAACTCTGAGACCAGCTGTGTCAGCTCGGTTAGGGAGTCTGCTAGACAACGGGGTGATTGGTATACTAGCAGAATCCCCAAATTACCCTTGGTCCTCAGGCTTAGGTACATACGCTCGAAGTGGACTGTGTTCCGGACAGGTATCCTGTTCAAGGTAAGGTTATTCTTGTGAACCAGAGCCAATATACCCCCCCCCCGCCCACTTCCCCTTACTTGCTCACTGACAGAGTACTTGGCTGGGAGGGCCTGCATCCAAGTTATAGAGCTGTCATCTCCCAGCCAGGTCTCTGTAAAGCAAGCCAGGTCAGCGTCCTTATCTAAGAGGAGGTCATAGATGATATGAGTCTTGTGTTTGACCGACCTGGCATTGCAAAGGAGAAAGGTAAGGTTCTGTGGAATGATTGGTATGGTAAGAGAGGAGAAAGAGGCTTTCTAGGTATTTTCTGCCAGGAAAGGAGAAAGAGAAGAAAGCTTTCCAGGCCAGTTCCTGCTAGGAAAGGGGAAGAAAGCAGTTTCCTGGCAGCCATCTTGAGAGGGTAAGTTTTTAAATTCTTTTTTAAAAAAAACTCTGGGGGAGAGTGTGACTGTGACTCAGCGGGTGGGGCTTTGTTGAGTGGCATTTGCAAGTCAATAGGGGGTGGGCTAGGCAGTTAGCTCTATACAACTGCTGCCAGAGCCGCGCGCCTAACGGCGCGCAATTTTTTTTAACCAGTACTAATTGTAGAAAAGTTCCATTCATCAGCAGACTTAACACTGGTGTTAGCAAGGGATTTTTTTTGAGGAAAGCCGTAGTCCTCTTTCAGGTACTAATTAAGACTTAGTATGGACACTGAAGGAACAGCAGCCGTCACCTGCAATACCTGTGGTATGTTTGTATTCTTAACTTCAGATGTGGGGAACTACACATGCTCCAAGTGCAAGTTGGTAGCCCTCTTGGAGGACAAAGTACAGCAGCTGGAGGCGCGGGTAGCTACACTTCAACATATTAGGGAGCAAGAGGCTTTCCTTGACAGAACAGAACAAACGGTCTTGGATGGGGAACACACAGAGGAAGTTGCTGGGGAAGAGGTCACATCACACACACAGGAGGTAGAAAGCTGGAGGAAGGTCACATGCAGAAGTAAGGAGACCAAGGATCGTTCTGGGAGTTTGCGGCTACAGAATCGATTTCAAGCTCTTACTCTTAGCAAGGAGGATGAAGAAGAGCAGCAAGGACAGATTTCAGGGACAGAGCAGGGGACCCTGGGAGTTCCACCACAGGGAACAGTCGCTGCTAAGCCTCGGAGGAGGCGTGTGGTCGTGGTGGGGGACTCCTTGCTGAGGGGGACAGAAGCAGTGATTTGTGGGCCTGACAAGATGTCTCGGGAAGTGTGTTGTCTCCCTGGGGCAAAGATCCGAGATGTGACAGAGAGGCTGACAAGACTGGTCAGGCCTACTGACCAATACCCCTTCCTTTTGGTTCATGTGGGAACGAAAGACACAGCAAGACACAGCCTTCAGAATATCAAAAGGGATTACGAGGCTCTAGGTAAGAAGCTGAAAGAAATGGAGGCACAGATTGTCATCTCGTCTCTTCTGCCAGTTCAAGGGCATGGTCCAGGAAGAGAGAGGAAGATAGCAGATGTCAACAATTGGCTCCGCAGATGGTGTCGTCGAGAACGATTTGGATTCTTGGATCATGGGCTGCTGTTCCATGAGGACGGACTCCTGGCAAGGGATGGGCTGCATCTAACACCAGTTGGAAGAAATGTTTTTGCCAACGGTCTCAAGAATTTGATCAGGAGGGCTTTAAACTGAACTGTGTGGGGAAGGGAGACAACGTCCTGGAAGACAAAAGGACTGGAGAAAATAGTCAAACTGTCATAGAGGAAACAAGGCAAACAGTACAGGGACCCAACAGTGGGAGGCAAAAAAACGTGCACAGGCAGCAAGTAAAGGGAACACATGGTCTTAGATGTCTCTACACTAATGCACAGAGCATGGGAAATAAGCAAGATGAACTTGAACTCCTAGCACAAGAAAGCAAATATGATATAATAGGCATCACTGAAACCTGGTGGGATGAGTCTCATGACTGGAATGTAGAAATAAAGGGGTATAAGCTTTTCAAGAGAAACAGGACAAACAGGAAAGGAGGAGGAATAGCATTATATGTCAGAGATATTTACACCAGTGAAGAAATCCAGGACATCAATCCTGGAAGCCAAGTGGAGAGCATCTGGATAAAAATTAAAGGGGAGGGAAACAACAGGGATGTTATTGTGGGAGTCTACTACAGACCCCCAACTCAAGCAGAAGAATTGGATGAAGCCTTTCTAGAACAGATGACCACACACTCAGAAAGGAGAAATATAGTAGTGATGGGTGACTTCAACTATCCAGATATTTGCTGGGAGTCAAACTCGGCAAAATCCTCAAGGTCTAGCAAATTCCTCACTTGCCTCGAAGACAATTTCATTGTTCAAAAGGTGGAAGAGGCAACGAGGGAGTCAGCTATTTTGGATCTGATCCTAACTAACAGGGAAGACCTAGTTAATGGGGTTCAAGTGGTTGGATCCTTAGGCGGGAGTGATCATGTCCTCCTGGAGTTTATTATACAGTGGAAAGGAGAAGCCAGGCATAGTCAGACACGCATTCTAGACTTTAGGAAAGCTGATTTTACTAAACTTAGAGAAATACTGGGGGTGATCCCATGGACAGGAATACTAAAAGAGAAGGGAGTTCAAGAAGGATGGGAGTTTCTCAAAAGGGAGATACTGAAGGCACAATTTCAAACCGTGCCAACGAGGAGGAAAAATGGGAGGTGTCTCAAGAAACCAGGATGGATGACTAAGGAACTTGCAACTGAATTATGTTTTAAACAGAACATGTATAAGAAATGGAAAAATGGGGAAATCAGCAAAGAGGAATTCAAACAAATAGCTAGCAGGTGTAGGGGTAAAGTCAGAAAAGCTAAAGCGCAGAATGAAATCAGGCTTGCTAGAGAGGTTAAGAACAATAAAAAGGGCTTTTGGGGGTATGTCAGCAGCAAAAGGAAAAAGAAGGAAATGGTAGGACTACTGTGTGGAAAAGATGGCAAAAAGTTAACAGGAGACAGAGAAAAGGCAGAACTACTCAACACCTTCTTTGCTTCAGTCTTCTCAGAAAAGGCAAAGGGTGCTCAACCTAAGTATAATGGAGCAGAGGACAGAACAGGAGAATTTCAGCACAGAATAAGTAAAGAGATAGTACAGAAACATCTGGTTAATCTAAATGAATATAAGTCTCCAGGACCAGATGAATTACATCCAAGGGTATTAAAAGAACTGGCAAATGTAATATCGGAACCATTGTCAATAATCTTTGAGAATTCCTGGAAAACAGGAGAGGTCCCAGCGGACTGGAGGAGGGCAAATGTTGTCCCCATCTTCAAAAAGGGGAAAAAAGAGGATCCTAACAATTATCGTCCAGTTAGTCTGACATCTATACCCGGAAAGATTCTGGAGCAGATCATTAAACAGAGAGTCTGTGAACATCTGGAAAGTAATTCCATAATCACAAAAAGTCAACATGGGTTTCAGAGAAACAGGTCATGCCAGACAAATCTGATCTCTTTTTTTGATAAAATTACCAGCTTGGTAGATGAAGGGAATGCTGTGGATATAGTATATCTTGATTTCAGTAAGGCCTTTGACAAGGTTCCCCATGACATTCTTGCAAGCAAATTGGTAAAATGTGGGCTAGACAAAGTAACTGTTACATGGATTTGTAATTGGTTGACTGGTCGAACCCAAAGGGTGCTCAACAATGGCTCCTTTTCAACCTGGAAAGAAGTGACCAGTGGGGTGCCACAGGGCTCTGTCCTGGGCCCAGTGCTATTCAATATCTTTATTAATGACTTGGATGACGGTATTGGGGGCATAGTAATCAAATTTGCAGACGACACCAAATTAGGAGGAGTAGCTAATACCCCAGAAGACAGGATCAAAATTCAAAATGACTTGAACAGACTAGAAAGTTGGGCCAAAGCTAACAAAATGAAATTCAACACGGAGAAATGTAAGGTACTGCACTTAGGGCGGAAAAACGAAAAGTACAGATATACGATGGGGGACACCTGGCTGAATGAGACTACGTGTGAAAGGGATCTAGGAATCCATGTGGACCACAGGTTGAGCATGAGTCAACAGTGCGATGCAGCAGCTAAAAAGGCCAATGCAATTTTAGGCTGCATCAGTAGAAGTATAGCGTCTAGATCAAGAGAAGTAATAGTGCCACTCTATTCTGCTTTGGTCAGGCCTCACCTGGAATACTGTGTCCAGTTCTGGGCACCACAATTCAAAAAAGATGTGGAGAAACTGGAGCGTGTCCAAAGGAGGGCAACTAAAATGGTGAAGGGTCTGGAAACCAAGCCCTATGAGGAACGACTTAGGGAGCTGGGGATGTTTAGCCTGGAGAAGAGAAGGCTGAGAGGTGATATGATAGCCGTGTTTAAATATTTGAAGGGATGTCATATTGAGGAGGAAACAAGCTTGTTTGCTGCTTCTCCAGAGGCTAGGACCCGAAACAATGGATGCAAGCTGCAAGAAAAGAGATTCCACCTCAACATTAGGAGGAACTTCCTGACAGTAAGGGCGGTTCGACAGTGGAACACACTCCCTCGGAGAGTAGTGGAGTCTGCTTCCTTGGAGGTCTTTAAGCAGAGGCTGGATGGCCATCTGTCAGGGATGCTTTGATTGGGAGTCCCTGCATAGCAGGGGGTTGGACTGGATGGCCCTTGTGGTCTCTTCCAACTCTATGATTCTATGATTCTATGCTCTCCAATCCATTCCAGGAAACAGGGTGAACTGAAGGTGGGATAGCTTTCAAGCATCAATCCTGACTTCTTTTGTAACAGCTCCTCATGCTGTTCCCACCATACCTTCCTTTCCTCCGCACAATCTCAATTTCCACTCCCAGCCGGTACAAGAAGTGATGGTGTTTAGGGCAAACTGAATGGCCTCCTTCTTGGAGTTCTCCTGGTGGCACAGCTGCAGATGGTGATGATGTTGGGGGTGGACTAAATGTCCTCCTCGCTGGATCCCTACCGGCAACACTGGTAATGGAATTGAGGTGAGTTTTAAAGCCTCCGTCCAGACTGACTGAGGCCCTGCTGCTGCTGCTGCACTGTGGCCAGGTGGAAATTGGGCAGGCCTAGAGCTTCCACCCGGGGCTAGCCCTGGCCCCCGCTGCTCCCACCGCACTGCCGCCACACTTCCGCCAGTGGAGAACAGGGCGGGCTTCAAAGCCTCCACCCAGGGGTGACTCTAGCCCCATTGCTGCTGCTGAGCTGCCACCAGGTGGGAGTTAGGAGGCTTGGAACTTCTGCTGGGGCTGGATCCAGCCCTGCTGCTGTTGCTGTGCCGGCCATTGATAGAAAATTGGGCGGGCCTTAAAGCCTCCTCCTGAGGCTGACTCTAGTCCCACTACTGCTACTGCACTTCCGCCAGGTGGGAGTTGGACAGGCTTGAAGGTTCCACTGGGGCTGGCTCTGGCCTCCGGTGCTGTTGCTGCACTGCCGCCAGTGGAAAAAAGGGTGGGCTTTATCTTCAGGCTATGTATATATGGTGTATATGAAAAATAAAAGAATTTTGTGTTTAGACTTGGGCCCCATCTTCAAGATATCTCATTATGTATGTACATTCAAATTCAGATATTCTGAAATCCAAAACATTTCTGGTCCCAAGCATTTCAAATAAGGGATATTCAGCATGTAGTAACTTATGATGGGTTACTCAGATCCACTTATGATAGGTTGTTTGACCCTTATTTTTATTACAGAACATGCCTTGAAGATAAGATCTGTTGGAACAAGAATCAGTGTTTGCAATGGACTTCTACAACCTCTTTCCCAATATGTGTGGGTTTTGTGTTATGTTCTATCATTTTAACGTACTATTTCATAAGTGAGGCCAAAAGATCAAGCAATGTGAGCAAGAGAAATAAGTGTGTCACCGACTGAGAGTTCTATGCAGAACTAAAATTAATATTTAATCCAAGGAGATGAACAGAACATCTAGTCAACATGGGTGAGAGCCATTTGTAATAAATATCCACTGGTGATGAACAGGCACAGCAAATTCAATACACAAACACAGAAACTTGTTTTCTGTAGGCCAGGTTATGATTCTCAGAATGTTTCAAGCCCAAGAAAATAAAGTGACAGATTTGGTAATTAATTTTGCCAGTGTGGTACAGTGGTTTGAGTGTTGGACTACAACTCTGGAGATCAGGGTTTAAATCCTGGTGACCATGGGCAAGTCGCATTTTCTCAGACTCAGAAAAAGGCAAATTTTGCACACACAAAAACCAAACAAATCCAAAAACAAAACAGCAACCCATGTCTATTTTAGGGTAGTCATAAGTTGGAAATGATTTGAAGGGAGAAAGCAACAACAAAAGATCCACAATTGGTTCACATGAAATATTTGACTTCCCAACCCAACCATCACACTGAAAATACAGGGATCCAAGATATATGCGCTTGGCCCCTCTTCTCCAGGGGTAGTACTGGCAGTAGTAGTGGTTGTGGTTTCTTCTTCTTCTCTTCCTCTTCTTCTTCTTCCTCCTCCTCCTCCTTATCGTCTACTGCAGGCAAGATGCTTTGGAGCAATTTTTGTTCACTCATCTTCTCCTTCACAAAGTTTCTCAGACCACAGCTGGCTCAGAGGAGGGAGCAGTCAGCACAGAGAAATTCTGAGCTGCCTCAGTATTAACTGTCTCAGCAATATGTGAATATGGTACTTCAAGATTACTGTTTTGTGGCTTATCTTATCTTACCTTTCCCAGTTCTGTTTCCATATTCCCAACCCTAGGTGAAGTGTTTGAATAGTCAACACAACTTTTAGCAAAACCAAACCAAATCTGGTGCAAATGTCTTACATCTTCAGTTGTGTTTAGGTACTCGATTCCTTTCTCTTTTCATTTTTTGTTTCACTTCTCTATTTTTTGTCCTCTTATTCCTTCTGCCTCTTACTCCTTTGGCAACTCCTCACTAAATATCTTTTTCCCTCCCTTCTCTCTTTTATTTCTTCTATTTCTTCTATTTCTTCTTCTTCTATCCTCCACAACTCCTGTCAACACTCATTCTTCTCTTTCATTCATTTGTCCCTCTCTTCTCTTTGTTTTTCTTCTTTTCTCTCTCTTTCATACTCTTTGTCCTGGATATGCTAGTTTCTTAGCATTTTAAAGTTGTCTCATTAACACAATAAGGGTGAATTTATTTTATTTATTTATTTTACTTTGAATATAGTGAAATATGAACAACTACATGGGGGGGGGAGAAAAAAGTATTATACATAGGACATATAGAAAAGATAAAAGAAAGAAAAGAAAGAGAAGAGAAGAGAGAAAAAT
Source organism: Phrynosoma blainvillii (assembly GCA_026167975.1). NCBI lineage: Eukaryota > Metazoa > Chordata > Lepidosauria > Squamata > Phrynosomatidae > Phrynosoma > Phrynosoma blainvillii. The sequence goes on along the minus strand of JANUYF010000001.1, from coordinate 223,848,886 downwards.
GAAAACAGTTTGTAATTGTTAATAATCCTTGTCCCCCCCCCCCCCACTCAAGTGAATTATAAGGTTTCCCATTCTGAATTTTGGATTATAAGGCTTCCCATATTAGATTTTGAGTAGACATGCATAGAATTGTCACGCTGGTTGTATATGCTTATAACTATTGTCTTTGCCATTGTTGTCGTTGTCATCGTCATCATCATCATTTTCATCTTCCCTTCCCCCAAATATTTACTCATTAGTAGTAGCATAATTATTATTGGTGGTGGGAGGATTTCACAACCTAAGTGTAAAAAAGGAAAATATGGCCAGTAAACGGTACTGCTAAATGGAAGCAACCCATTAAAAGCAAAGTTTGGAAAACTGCCTTTTTTCTTGGAAAAGTTTATTTGTGTGGACTACAATTCCTATGTGATAAAATCAGTGCTAATAAACATGATAAAAACAGAGCTAGGAAAAGTTTGGGAGATGTTCAAAGCAAAGCTTGGAAAATGTTCATCAGTTAAATTGTTAAGTCTCATGTGCTGTTAAAAGTACTGCTTGCAACTAAAACTGGGGGAAGTTTGGTTTTTGTATTCAATCCATAGCTTGTAAAATTTTAATAGAACTGTCTGTTCCATGTGACAGCTAAAGGCTATCCCTAGATCCCAGATTTTGGTCCTGAAATGTCAGGGTTTGAGATGCTGCTATGACCTGGGAAACCTCTGAATTGAGCATTTTTGTGGGGTTACACATACCTGTCATAACTTTTGATTATCTTGTTGAGTTTTGAAGTTTTCCTTGTGTTCCAGGCAAACTATTTGAAATCCATGGCACTATTAATCACACTCATCTAGTTATTATAATTACTTGTTACTCCTAATTTAAACAAAATCAAAATCAAGCAAAAAAGTCAGAAAAATGACTGATCTGAGTAGTAATTAAGAAGTTGCTTAGTAATGGCTAAGAAAAAACAAAATTATGGCCTAAATCTCTGGTGTAAAGCGATAAAGGCTCCAGCGCTGTCTGCTTGTTGTCTGGGTGGGGGCATTTGTAATTTTTTTAAAAAATGCATTCAACATAACATTTAGATATATAAAACAACATTTACATAACAACAGGGGGGGAAAGACAAAACTAAAACAGCTACTCACTATAATGACTTTTCTCCCTTAAATGAAAGCTAAAAGCAACTGTATTTGTAAATTAAAACAAATAGCAGCTAAATGTGGTACACTTCTGGCTTTTCCAAAGGCAAACTTCTAATTTTCTTTGTAGAGTTTGACTGAAACAATACCAAAAAAGGAACAGCATGAAAGCTGGAGCCACATGAGAAATGACCTCTCTCTTGAAAACCCCATTTATTTCCAATTACAGTGAGGTCAAATAACTAGATTTAACAAATTCTTAGGTCATACTCTGAGTTTCAGCCCTTTCTCTGGAGGAGCTATTCCTTTTCTTTTCTTTTCTTTTCCTTTTTGTTCTTCTCTTGCATTATTGTTGATAGCCAGATAAGGTGTCTTTTGAAGAAAGAACAGCAGAGCAGACGTAAGGATCCTTTGTCTGCTCAGTCATGAGATAGCAGTCTTAAATGTAAGTTGCAAAAGTTGTCTCACTGTCTGGAATTCTCTTTATCCTGTGATAAAAAATATACTTCATTTCCCCTGATTATTATTGACCCTGAAAAGCAGACAAAAACTTGAGACCATTTTTTTAATGTGGAATATTCAGATACAGAAAGCAAAGTGATTGATCTGGTATATTGAGATTACATCATTTTCTTTGTTCCCATTTCCCACTTCAGCTGGTATTGCTTGCTCCCATTATATAATTATTGTTCTCTTGTCTCTAGTTTCTTGAGTCTATAACAAACCCATTTCCCATTTCTAGTATGTGTTATAAACCTGAATACAAGATAAGAAAATGTATTTATTGCAAGTGGTTGACTGATCTCAGGATTTTATATAGTTGAATTCATAAGTGTCCTTTATATCCTGGATTTAAATCTACCAAAGAAACAACAGAGTCTTGCGCTTCTCGGGACTGGCAGTACTTTGAAATAATCCTGTATAGAGCTGGTTTTGTTACATTAATTTGTCAATCTACCCATATAATGGTCAGAAGCCACATCACAGTAGTGGAGCATATTTCTCCACCAGTGTATTTACAGTTGTTAAGTGGAAAAAGAAGAAGCCTCCATCTCTACAATATGCAGCCACAACACCCCCAGGCATTTACTTGTAGATGATCAATTGCCAGGGAGATTGAGCTGCACCAGGAATTGATGTTGGGTGATGTTGCACAATGGCACTAGATACCTCCTTCCACAAGATCTGAAAATGTACATATACAAATGTAGACCCCTTGTGATGCTCACATAGGTCATTATCAGGACTTGTGTGCTTATGAATGTGGGGCACCTGAGTCTCTCTTCTTGCGTCATCAGAACAAGTGAGAGAGGTGCCACAGAGAGATTCAGAGAAAGAGGATGATATTAAGTGGGGTGGCAAAGACACTTCAGGTTTTGCCTGAATGTTAAAGGAGATGAACTCTTCCTCAAAATAGATTCAGCACATTGAATAGTTCCTTGAAAAAGAACTACTTTCTTCACTATCCTTCAAATATCTGTGCCATTTAGAAGCTAGAAAAAACTCTTGTTCTGGTTGTTGTTGTGTGCCTTCAAGTTGTTTATGACGTATGGCAACTCTTAAGACACACCTATCATGGAGTTTTCTTGGCAAGATTTGTTCAGTGGATATTTGTCATTGTCTTCCCCTGAGGCATGTGACTTGCCCGCAGTCATCCAGTGGGTTTCATGGGCTGGGAATTGAACCCTGATCTCTGGAGTTGTAGTCCAGCACTCAAACCACTAAATCAATACTATTTGGCCTAATAGCCAGGATTTAACTGAAGTACTAATCCATACCAATTCTCACAAACATTTTGACATTTTTGCACTCTCTTCTGTGCTGCTGTGAGGAAAATGTGATCTCAAGGGATTTCAAAAAACAAAAACAAGGAAATGATTTGCATCACTCCATTCTATCAGTAGTTATAAGTATTCCAGTGCTTGCTGCCGGATGGAAAGATTGCCCAGCAACCACCCAACTGAGCCTAATCACACATACGCAAAGAAGCAGGTAGAAAATTAGAGTAAGTTGGGTAAGAAATGCCAGGTAATTTCCTAGTAACCTCAAGCAAAGGGGCTGAAGGTAGTTGGGAGCTCAAGGAAAGATGGAGCAATTTGCCGAGGAAATGGGGGGACATGGTGAGTAAGGAAAGCCATCACAGGGCCCTTTCACACTGCAGCATTATAGAGCTCTAATTCTACTTTAACTGTCAAGACAACCTCCTGTGGAATCCTGGGAATTGCAGTTTAAGGGAAATGCCTTTTGAATCCTTTGTCTCTGGTCAAATTATAAATCCCAGGAGGATTCCACAGGAGAAAACCATGGCAGCTAAAGTAGAAGCATTGTGCTATGACTATGTAGCATTAAAGGACCCATTGTTTTGATGGTATGGTTTACTGGCACTGCTACAGAAGCTATGTTGATCGGCTGAGAGAGGGTGTTAGTTATATGTATGTGTGTGGAAGGAGCTTATGGCATGGCTTATTAAAGTGCCTTACCTCTCCCGACTTAAATTTTAATTCAGGTGGCATCCTGATACTATTGCAGTGATTTTGCTGCCAAATCTGCCACCCAAATACAGTCCAGGCCCATCCCTGCTCCCAGGGGCACTCGCCATTTTCTTAAGCCAGAAAACTCCTAGTTTCGAAAAGTGGCACGCTGAGTGCCCCTTTGAGCAGGGATGAACCCGGACTGTATTCGAGCAGCAGATTAAATGGCAAAATCACTGTGATAGTATCAGGATGCCATCCAAATTAAAATTTAAGTCGGGAGCGATAAGGCACTTTAATAAGCCATGCGATAAGCTACAAAGTTAGAACTTTCTCTAGGTAGCATATACAAAAAAGTGTTGAGGTTAAATGGGATTCTAGGTCGGAAGTGCCTGTATAAAACATTTGTCTTCAAAGTTACACTATATGCTTATCTAGCAGCTTGATAGACTAGGGCTTCTTCTAGAAAGAGAGCCTTCTCTCACAGCTCTAAGGCACCATAAAGTCATCCCATCTTTCTTCATTATTAGATTTTTCTCTTACAAGGAAAAACAAACAAACTAAACTAAACAATGGAAAAATACCAAAGGAAAAAACTGTACGTTCATGTTTCTCTCTCAACTTTGAACACTGAGATTTGGAAGATTTTGAGAACCATCTGTAAAATCAGATTGGCTTTTAAATAGTTTTGTAAATATATAAGGTTTCTTGTTTGTATATCTATGCATTATGTTTGGTTTACTGGATTAATTTTGATAGATTTCATTTTATGAAGCCATATATGCACAAGCAGCTTTTGCACTATTTATGACTTGTTTCAAATTACTAATGTGTGTGTATTGTACCTTTTCCCCCTTTTAAACAGCCCCTGAATAAGGCCATATAAATATTTCTGAAACACACTGGACTAATTTCTAGAATGAAATCATCTTTAAACATCCTGAGCTTTGCATCTCCTTCAAAAGACCAAAATGTCCACTCATCCTGAAGCTCCTTGTTGATACTGATGCAATCGCTGCCTCTCAGCCAAACCACATCCATTATCTAACTCACTTAAGGGGGTTGCAGACTGCTAGAAATAGTGCAAATTGAGTCCACTTTAAGGGTTAGTGTTAGTGTTAGGGAATCATGGGAACTGTATTTTATTGTGGCACCAGAGCTCTCAGACAGAGAAGGCTCAATGTCTCAGAAAAAAAAAACAATTCCCATGATTCCCTAGCACTAACCCTAACCCTAAAAGTGGACTCAATTTGCACTATTTCTGGCAGTCTGCAACCCCCTTTAGTTAGAGAGGAGGCATCATCTATATCACCCTGTGCTCTATGGAAAGAACAATATATAAATAAAAGAACAATAATTACAAAGTATATACATAAAATAATAATATTTTGTATTATGGTGTAGCAGCCAATTTTGCTATATTTTTGCTACAATTTTGTAGCAGCCAATTTTGTATTATGGTGTAGCAGCCAAGGTGGGAAAAGAAGTGCAATGGTTAAGCCAGACTCCATTCAGCTCCTCTGAGAAGCAGAATGTGGAAACAAAGTGTGATGGATAATGTCACACCCCATTTCAAGCACTACTCAACTACTTCTCTGCCACTTTATCAGTATAAGTTTATTCTCCACTGAATTGTTGTTATCTGCCTTCAAGCTGACTCCAGCCTATGGCAACTATATCACAGGGTTTTCTTGGCAAGATTTACTCAGGTTTGTCGTTGCCTTCCTCTTTAGGCAGAGAGAGTGTGACTTGCCCAAGGACACCTAGTGGTTTTCCATGGATGAGTGGGGATTTGGGCTCTGGTCTCCAGGAGTCCTACATCCAAGTTGCTTTGCCACACTGATTCTCATCTGCACTGTGTTCTTGTTAACTGCCTTTCAGACAACTTCAACTCATGGTGACCCTGTGAACGAGACATTTCCAAAACTTCTGTCCTCAATTGTTCTGCTCAGGCTCAAGACCATGGCCTCCTTGATTTAGTCTAACCATCTGGCATGTGGCCTTCCAGTCATTCTACTGCCCTCCACCTTTCCTAGCATTTCTTTTCAAGTGTGTTATGCTTTTTCATGATGTGGCCAAAGTACAAAAGCCTCAGTTTGCTTCCAGAGAGAGTTCAGGCTTGATCTACTCAATAATAATAATAATAATAATAATAATATTTATTTGGATACCGCCCTATGGCGAACCAATTCGGGCGGTTGACAACAGTAAATAACAAGAATAAAATATAACATTAAAACATTATAATCCCTCCCCCCCTTAAGAAAGTATTAAACAATACGACACTCTAGTGCCCATTTGGTCAACATTTTTGCCATCCATGGTATTCTAAACACTCTTCTCCTCCACCACATATCAAATGAATTGATTTTCTTTCTGTCCACTTTCTTCACTGTCCAACTCTCATCCATATATGGTGATGGAATATACTATGGGTTGGACAATCCTGACTTACTGTTTTCAGTTGTATATATTTGCACTTTAGGATCTTGCCTAGCTTTTTCATAACTGCCCTTCCCATTCCTAGTCTTCTGAAGTCTTTAATTATTTCAATTATTTCAATTTCCTTGTTGTCTAAGTTGAATTCATGTAAACCCACCATGATCACTATTTTTGTATTCTTAATGTTCAACACTTGGCCTGTCTTACCACTTTCTTCTTTGACTTTAGCATTTTTTCCAAGTCTTTTCATTTCCTGCTAGTTTTACAATGTCATCTGCATATCTTAGATGTGCCTTCCTCCACTCCTCTGAGTCTAAACCTGCTCTCTATATATTTTCTGCTGTACATGTAAAACAAATATGGTGATAGATTGTCTGACCCCCTTGTTTAGAAAAAGAAAACCCTCAGAATTCATTCTGGAAGAATGGAGGGTAGCATCCAGAATAACAGCAAGCCTCGGCTCAAGAGTCCATGACTGTTAACAAGTATGCTGTGAGCTGGCTTGGCTCCTATCTTGGGTGAAAGGTAGCATAAAAAAAAGAGAGAGAGACCCTTTTACTAGCACCTTCTAATGTAATTCACTATTTAGAAATGTTTGGATGGCATCAAGGTTAAAATTTTCTCTTGTTGTTAATACAGTTATCTGGAAGTAAACAAAGACACGAATGAATGACTGAGGCTAGGAAGTTAGTGTGCACACTAAAGGGTATATTCATTGCATATAGTTGTGAAAAAGAAAAGAACAAGAATGGTAAAATATAAGCTTTGATTTTCCCATTCACTCCTGAATGTCTGTAGCCACACCATGAATGGCCACAAGGCAGGATAACCTGCCTTAAAGAGTTCAAAAAGGTTGTAAGACAAATCCAAGAATCCTTTCATCTGTTTGGGAAGAGGGGCAAAGGAGTTAAGCTGCCTCTCTTGAACTCCCAACAGGCAGTTACTTTTAAAGCAAACAAAGTACCAATGTTACTTTTAAAGCAAACAAAGAAAGTTGGGAAACTGTCCACAGGCCTGCTGTGTAAGGTCTCCAAAAGATTGTCTGGAAGTTAAGAGTGTGCATGGACTGATTGCTCTTCACCTTTTTCTAAGCCGAATCTGTATACTGAAAGTCAGTGAGAAAATTCTAGATTGTCTAAGAAATCTGGTGGTTTATACTTGCAGCAGCTTCTACTACCTCGCCTCCCCTCCCACCTTTTCAAAAGAGGTATCTCTCCCAGGTCAGTTGAGCAGGGTTTTGTTTTTTCTTCTGGATATGGAACAAAGTACATCCTGTTTACAAAGCTTCTCATGCTGGATGCAAACAGCTGCTAGCACTTAAGTGTTAGAAGATTCTTTCATGACCATTCTTGCCCCCAACATCCCCTCCCACCCATCTCTGCTATTCCTTCTATTTCTCATTGACATAGATATACAAAATGGTAATTTTCAAAGAAGCTGTTCTGTTACATCTCTTGCAGCATAAAAAGGAGGAAGCAGGGGGGTGGGAGAAAAAGAAATGTGGCAGCAAGACTGGTTTTTATGTTTGCAGGAGCTTTCATAGGTAGAAACCCATTTCTTTGGATGCAGTACAGAGTGATATGCAGGGCTCAGCATATTTACACAATTGTGGGAGTAGGATGGAATGTAATAGGATCCGGAAAGATGCGAATCATTACCCTTGTCTTAAATTTTTCAAAGGGCACAGTGGTCAATTAGTGTTTATATGTGAAAACCTACCAGTTTTCCAGGGCTCAAAACGCTCTCTGAGAAGATTCCTTTTGTTATATATGCAGTCACAAGGACTCTTGTATTCATACATGTACTGTACCATGAAGCTAGTCTTTGTTCATACCTCTGCTAATGGATTGTAATTTGTGAATATAATTCAATTCAACAGTTTCTCTTTCTAATCTTCCTTTGTAATTTAATTGTTCAAGGACCACAGCTTGCAGATCATTTCCTATGTGTCCAGAAAGGTTGAAATGTTCTGCAACCTTCTGGGGGTATTGTCATTTCTAATGTCAGATTTGTGCCCATTAACCCTCTTGCATAGAGGCTGTCCTCTTTGTCCAATGTATAGTGTAGAGGGGCATTGCTAGTATAGGATGGTATATACCCCATTGGAGGAAAAGCAAGTAAATGTACCTCTGATGTTGCAAGTGATGTTATTGGCCCTTGTAATATTGCTTCCTTAGTACATGTGGGGATATCCAAAATGTTTCATTCATTCCTTCATTCTACCGCAACCGTTCATCCTCAAATGCTTCTGGACATAAAGTGAATGCTATTCATGTTAAACCACAAAGAATGCATGATTATAAATATACACTTATAGACATGGAGAAAAGGGAATCAAAAGGGTGTAGCCATTGTTTGCTTTCTCCTTTGGTTGAATTTTAGAACTGGTTAAGGCAGAATAATAATAATAATAATAATAATAATAATAAGTTTTATTTATAACCCGCCCCTCTGCTCGTCAATCGGGGCGGCGTACAACAATTTTAAAATACAATAAATAAAATGATTCCTGCCCCCCCACCTCCCACCCACCCACCCACCCACCCCTTAAAATAAAATTAAACCATTAAAGAGTTAAAATACATAACATAAGCATTTCTTATGTTAAAGTCCATGTAATTGTGGCTACTATGGAACTTAGGAGGTAAGGATAAGAGGTGTCCCCATGTTGACGTTTCTTCTGTCTACTAAAGTCAATTGGGCCAACACCAGTAATAAATGCAAACAGCTTAACTCAGCAGTATGTCATTTTTGAAAAGTACATATGCATTGGCCATTTACCTGTATGGGAATAAGTCAGTTAAACAATCTGTACCACTGTATGTCATAATTCTCTGCCTACTTTAAATGAACACAGGAACTTCTGCAGTTCCAGGCTGCATATAAGTATTTATGTGAAGTGTTAGGACACTGAGAACAGATGCCTCATAGCATCTTCCTTTCTTCCTCTACCAGGACTGCTGCCAGATAGTGGTCTCCTCATGCTGCCATCAAGACACTGCACAGCTATTCCTGCTTAGTGGACTGTTTCTAGTCAGAAACAACATGGAAGAAGCTACAGGGGAAGCATTGGAGGATAGCAAATGGATAACCATCAGGAACCTCTGTAATATTCCGTGAATGAGGTAGAATGATTGCAGAATAATTAGTACTTATTATTTATTTAATTTAATATATATCTTGCCTTTCTCCCAACAAGGAACCCAAAGCAGCTTACAACAAGATTAAAACAAGGTACAGTGGAATCCCTAATGGTACAAAAGTTAAAAATAAGTTAAATTAGCTATTGGACATTTTAAAGCAGTGTAAAATCATTTTAAAGACATAATAATAAAGATAAAAATGCAGCACACATGCACCTCCAAAAGCCTTTCTGCTTGGAAATAATTAATCATCAAATGCCTCCTGAAATACAAAAGAAGGGGTCTTTGCCTGATGGTGAAAGGAGAGCAGAGGCAGAGGCAGCCTCACCTCCTGTGGGAGGGAGTTCCACAGCCAAGGATGGTCCACCCAGATGGGCCTGTGAGGATGGGGAGATTGTGAGAAATCCCTTGCCAAGAATTTTAAGACTTGGCGAGGCTTGTGTAGGGCGATACAGTGTTTTATAAAATCCTTGTCTGTAAGCATGTCCAAACAGAGCCATCTCAGAACAGGGCCATGTTTTTTTCCCCTTCTTCTCTTGCCCAGAACTGACAAAATCCTGGAGCCAGCCAAAGATTAATCCCTACAATTTATATTGTAGGTTCCACCTACAAACTGTCTTCAGTGGGTGAATTTGCAGATCAATTGTATGCTTTCAGTACACTCAAATGTTCCCACTACAGATTTTTCCTTTGTTCAGATTTGTCCTTTGTTTCCTTTGTTTTTAGTAAACTCATACTAAGTCACCTGCACCATCAATAGTTGCCTTCTGTGAAGTGTCTGGAGGCACATCCAAGCAAGCTACCCCAGAGCAGTGCCGTGTGTTTGGTTCTTTCCCTTTGTGCATCACGTTATTATGCATCTTCTATGTTCATGTCACAGTATAGTTCACCATCCTAGAACCAGCTTTTAGGCTCCAGGGAACTGTAGAGTCTGCAATAGCATACTGTATGCATCAGAGAAAAGCCAGGGGAAAACAGCAATGGTAGTTAAATTCTTCTTGAATAGCGTATGCAGATACCACAAAAGTGAAATAGTGAATGATGAAATTATCATGGGAATAAAATGATGAATAGAATCTGAAGGGGGGGGGGTGTTTGCTTTTTTTGCTTTTTAAATGGACAACTGCACTCAGCCAAAGACGGAAACAGGCCAGGCTATGAGAAACCAGCATGTACTATGTTTCATTACTAAAGAAAATACTCAGAGTTGCTTAACTCAGAATAGAAATCAATCTATTTAAACAGTAGTTCTCTGCCTTTGGAATGATATTTTCATTTTGTGATGTCATTAGCTTTTGCACTTGCTTGGAGAGAGAGAAAATCTGAACTCTCAGGGTATCTGGTCAGTTAGAATCTGTAGCCATACCATTTCCCCAGTCTTGGAAATCTCCCTTGCATGTCTCCCTTCTCAGCAACAGGGAGCTGCAGCTGATACAACAAACATCCCGCCAAGTCTACACACCTTGTGCAAGTGGAGAATTTCCTTTCTGTCTGGGGAATAGTCTTGGTTTCAGCATTGCCTGGAATACATCCACCCATCCACTTTTTTTTTTTTGCCTGGACACCATAGCAGTGTGTATGGAAGCAACTGGAATATTCAAAGTCAAAACATTTAGTAGTCCAAACTGAACAAGTGTTAATATATCACTTACCCTTGTTTTAATTTTGTCATCTTAGCAGGAGATTTGTTTCCACTCCAGGATCAGTTTGGCAGCACATGTGCTGATAATGACATTAAAAAACCAAGCTCCTTTCTTTCTTTCTTTCTTTCTTTCTTTCTTTCTTTCTTTCTTTCTTTCTTTCTTTTTCTCCATAGCATGATGCCTAAGCATCATAAATTCAATTCATTTTCAAGTTTGCCCCCACAAATAAATTCATGTATAGAATATATGTGATCACCATTTGTTGGAGAGATGGTTCTTTGAAAGACAGTGAGAAAGGTAAAAGTATAGTTGGGTTATTGCACGGCTTAGGGGTAAATGTTTTATCATTTGTCTTCTTCAGAATTTCACACATGGAAGCCATAACAGGTCTACCAACACTGGGAATGTTCCTATAACTATACATTCAAATAGAAGGAATTATTTACATCATGTGTGCTTTAGGATAACAAGGACTGAATACATTTCCAGTATTTTTTTTAAGTCACAAACAAGGGAGTGAGCTTTGAATTACGCCAATATTCTTCTTCAGAGAGGATGTCAGGCAAAAATGGGGGCCTTCAAAAATGGTTCTTTGGTCTGCTGAAAACCTAGTTGCAGTTTACAACAATCTGAAAAACACAGATTCTTGCAACAGCTCAAAGACTAAGGGCCTTTACAGACTACCAGAAATAATCCAGCTTGAGACCACTTTAACTGCCCTGGCTCAGTGCTAGGGAATCATGGGAAATGTAGTTTATTGTGACACCAGAGCTCTCTGACAGAGAAGGCTCAGTGTCTCAGAAAAAACTACAGTTCCCATGATTTCCTAGCACTGAGCCAGGGCAGTTAAAGTGGACTCAAGCTGCATTATTTCTGGCAGTCTGAAAAGGCCCGAAATCTACATAGTACACTAAGCAAGAAAAGTGAATTGAAGTCAAACTGTGAGCATTGTTACCTAGTGGATTAACTGAGCTGGAGCTTTCACTGTGCTACCATTCCTCTTGGGCATTGAAGGTCTTCTGATGATGATCGTAAATTCAGTCCTGAGTGCCTAATTGAAGCACTTTCTATAGCAAATACAGTGGGACCTTGGTATCCACAGGAGATCTGTTCCAGACCTCCTTCCCCCTGTGGATACCAAAATCTGTGGCACCTCAAGTCCCACCGTCCCCAGTGGCAGCATGTGCACATGGCTATGCTACCATTAGGAACATTGATGAAGTCCTGTCATCCCTAATGGCAGCACAGCCACATGCACACACTGCCACTGGGCACAACAAGGGGCTGTCCATAATAGTAGCACAGCCACATACACATGCTACCATTGGGGACAACAGAGGCTTGCTATCCACAGATACTTAAATCCACAGATGGCAAGTCCATGGACAAAAGAAGAAAAGTAAAAACAGAAAAGTTTGTAAGTAAGAAATAACGATCAAAGATCAATAATACCTTAAATTGACAGTTAAATTTCTGATCTGTCTCTTTAGGCATTCTATTTCTTTGAAACTTTCAATGAGATTATCTTTGAAATCATACAAGGTGTCTGATACAAAAGTATCTTGTAGCACCTTTGAGACTAAAGGGGCCTGTAGCCTCACAAAGGATGGAGACATGTTGGATTGCAAAGAAGCATCTTTTTTGTGTTGCAAATGGATGTTAAATTTCCTGGACTTTGAGAATATCCCATCAGCCACATGGCCAGGAGGAGGTGGTGCCAGCCTGCAAGTAATACCCCTCCATACCATCTGAACTGAAAACAAACAACAACATAGATGTAGGGGCTGTCCACATGGGCCCAAAGCCCGTGTTCTCCCAGCCTTGCATCATCCTGTTTGGACAATGCAGGCCATTAGACCAGGCTGGAATCGGACCAGGATAGGGCAGGGCAGGCCAGCTTCAGTTCATCTTTATTACAATCATAGACCAGCAGGGGCAGGCCAGGATTGGGCATACCAGATGTGGATCCAGTGGATCTGGTCCAATCCTTAGTGTAGGTCAAAATGAACCACTGTTTGCCATGGAGTTTTGTGGAAACTTCATAGAAAACCCCAGCAGACCAGAAGGTCCATGCTCCCATGACCTCCGTCCACCATTGCTGCTAGTGAGAAGATCCCTGTCACTGCATCTGATGTAGAAACGGGGCACCTGTCCATGCAGGTGCCCTTTTTCCATGTCAGATGTGGCAACAGGATCTTCTCAGTAGTGACAATGGTAGAGGGAGGTAAGGGGCATGTAGTGGGAGCGAGTCCATAGCATGGCAGTGGGCAAGCATGTAAACACCCACCCACCTATCCCCTGTCAGCCCAGGGACTGATCTGAGTTGGGATCTGGGCTAGGATAGCATGAGCTCAGCCCATGCTGTCCTGGCCCATCTGCTCAGGGCCTATGTCTTCTTCATCAGATCCTAGCCATTCTATGTCCCCTTCATTAATGGTTCCTTTAAAAATGTGCATATCTGTACTCTTTCACCCTAAGCAACATATCAATGCTACCTGCCATTTTTTGCCAGGGGATGATGAGTCTTATATACTTTGTTTCCATTTCATAATCTCTTCCTGTTTGTTTGTTTTTAGCAAACACACAAAGGTTACCAGAGCAGGGGAAATGCAACATGGACTGTGGGTTCTGGGCAGGCTTTTTTGTTTTGAGCTGTAGACAGCCTTAGTATGGCTGGAGATCTGGCTTAATAATTAGATATTTCCTATTTTAAGTCATGATTCAAGCACATGAATTTTACTTGGCAGAAATATAAGTGAAGAGGACTAGAGGGGCAGCAATAACTTGACATTTCCCTATGCTAAACTTTGATGATTTTGATGAAAAGTTGCCAGTTGGTAAAACTCTCTGTCCATTAGTAAATGTGACCCCAGGGGGTATTAAAGAGTTGATCTCTTTAGCAGGACATTCAAAAACTGGCACAGATATTTTAAATAATAGCAACTAAAGAGGCACAAAAGTTCCAGTAAAATGAAGCTGATTCAGAACCAATACAAGGAAGTACTTTTTGACACAGCAAATAATTTAGCTATGGGATTCATTTGTCCAAGGTGGAGAGATAGCCAGTAACTCCTAGAAGTGGATTAAATAAATGTATGAAGAATAAGAATAACAGTGAACTCCCGTAATGATAACTGTATATTAACTCTGGAATGGGGGCAGCATGATGTGTGAACAGAGCACTGGACTAGATCCAGTACAGTTCTTCATATGTTTAAAGAATTTACAGGAAGGATAGAAGATGGCTGTTTTGTTTCTACATCATCTTCTCAAAAGGCATAAAACAAAAAAACAAAAAAGGGGGGTTATATATGTTCTTAGAAATTGTTTTTTGTCATTAACATAGCATAAATAAATAAATAAACAAACAACATAAATGGTTGTGAATTCCATTACCTTCTCTTATGGGCCTTAGAATGTGAGCAATGTAACATATAAGGGTGTGAGTTTTAACAAACAATTATTGAAGCTGTAAAGCTATGCTTAGAGAGTTTATATGTATTATATGGTATGTATGTATAACAAGTTCAGAAGTTGTTTTCCTTAGACATTCCAACTAGTCCAAACCCTTTAAAATGAACACATCTGTCGCCATCTGGTCTAATGGCCTGCATTGTCCAAACAGTATACTTTGCTTGGAGTGCATTAACCAGCTATGGATAGTTAACTCACGCTAAAGGCTTTTCAAGTATTTATATATTTTATACATTTTACTACCCAGCAAAGATCAACTTCATAACATATTGGGAAGGCTAATCTGAAAGGCATTTTATAAAAAGTGTACATGCATAGAAGAGGAGGCTACAGACAGTTCCAGGTCCCTTGGAAAACATACATCTTTCAAACATTTTGAAAACTGCCCATACATGTCACAATTTTATTGCAGTGAGCATAGTTTATGTGTCCCTGTGAACATGTAAAAACAGTAGTATGTGAAGTAATATAATGAAGTGGCTTCACATGTTTGAAAGGTAATTTTCCTGCTGTTTAAGAAGAGTACCTTAAAATGAGGCCTCTTTTCAAACTGCTTCTTCCATGCATTTGAAATGCAAAAGTTCTGGGAATAACAACTTTCACAGTTAACATGATGTGTGTGCTTTTTATTTCTGCATACCTACCAAAAAGGTAACAATCCTGAGATGGATGAGTGGATGCCTACCACCACCACCACCAGCCCACATAAATACAGTTAGCCCTCCATATCCAGGGATGTTTTATCCATGGATTCAACCATCCACAGCATGAAAATACTCAAAAAGTTTATAAATTCCAATAAGGACACCTTGATTTTGCCATTTTATATGAGAAACACCATTTTACTATGTCATTGTATTTAATGGGACTTGAGCATCCACAGATTGTATTATCCACAGTGTGGGGAGGGTCCTCAAACTAGACCTCTGCAGTAGCATAATAACACCTTTATTAGAAATGAGCAAATTATCTAAACTACCTCATCTACTTTAAAATTACTTTCAAGCAAAACAAAACAAAACAAGAACAAAGCAAGAAAGGAGAGGTAACGTGTTGTGGGCATGACAAGAAAACCAAATCTGTTGTTTGTTATAGAATGGAAACATGTTTTAGAAATGTTTTAGAAACATTTGGCAGATAAACACATAAGGGCTACCTATGTCCCCTTAGAAGTATGTTCAATACCTGTGAATAGGACTGCAGTCTTCATTAAGTTATATTGTGCCCCATTAAGTACAGAATAATCTGGATGGTGCTATGGTGTACTTCAGGAGCAAACAAAGTGTGAAAGATGTTCTTGGATTGTAGTCCCCTCAGCCCAAACCAGCATAGTGAATGGTGAGGAATGTTGTGAACTGCAGTATGACAACATCTGGAAAGCTGGACCTCGTGCACCCCTGGAATATAGGGACAAAAAAAATAATGGGCATTTTTAAAATTATACACACACACTTATTCAAATGTTAAGATTTTCCAGATGGATAGCTGTGTTAGACTGTTGCAGAAAAAAACAAGAGTCATATGGCACTTGAGCTCTACAGTTCATAGAATTGATTTAAGAATAAATCTGTTAATCTCCGGTTTTGCTGATACAGGTATACCTCTGCTAATGAAGTAAGTGTGTTTCTATATGTTACTTCTTTAACCAAAAATTTGGTACTAGAGGGAGAAATAACATGGACAGAATAGGGGCAGGTTCCTACACCAGAAAAAAGAAGAGCCATTCAACATGTTTCAGCAAACATTTTATTCAAAACTAACAATATACACAAGTGAATTAAAACAACCAGGTCAGGTAAGCCTTACTTTTGCATAAGTAAACAAAAACATTTCCACCTTCTAGGGAGTACATGAAGGCTTCTACTGAAATTCATTCAGGAATGACATTTTCTTTCACCACCAACTTTTATTGTGATTTCCATTTTAGTGGCCAAACTTCTAGATCTATGCTATTTAAAAAACATGCTTAGGGGCAGTGGCATCCCTAGGAGGTGCAGGGGGTGCAGACTGCACTGGGTGGGGTGGTACACCTGGGGAGGGAGCTGCTTTTCAAGTCCAGTGTGGCAGTTACTGCCACACTGGACTCAGAAGGCATAGGGGGAGCTAGGCACACACAGCTACTGTAGAGTTGGCTATAACAGAATGCCATTCTTTCTCAGCTCAAGCTTTACTGCATTGTTTATTGCAGCCACCTGGTGCAACCTGATACTAAAACTCTAGACAGAGGGAAAAGAAGAAAGGGGGGAACCAGGTGAGTATAAAAAGAACTTTCACTGTCAGAGGTGTTGTTAACTGAGGTATGCCTGTATAGAGATTGTCATGTTGCTGTCCATCTCAGCTGTAAGCCATTTGAGGAAGCTGTGAGTTTTGAGAAAGGCAGTGACCAGTGATAGAGTTTGAAGGGAGATACAAGAAGCAGAAACATCCTCCTCAGTTCCCCCCCCCCCCCCCATTTCCACCACCACTGTCTTATAGCCACTTTCAGTGCTGGTGCTTCCCCCTTCCATGCATTCATGTGCTTACACATACACAGCCTATGTCTGCCCAAACCAGAGAACAAGGAAAAAGTGACACTGAGACCACCTCAGTTTTTGTTATTTGTTTTTTAATGTCTGCTGGAACACAAGCCCTATGGAATGGGAGGATCAGGAACATCACTTGCTCTTGGCAATTTTCCCTATCCCATCTCCCCCATTTGCTTTGCTTCAGAAGACATTCAGAAGGGCTTCTCATTATTTCCACTTCCTTCTCTCTTGACAGAGTACAGCAGCCATCACCTCCACCATGTTTGTCATCCACCACTACCCCACCTTCCTTCTTCCATGAAGAGGTTGGGACAGGCAGGCAGCCTGAAGCAGCCCAGATTGGAGGCCAGGCCAGGATCTTTGCCTTCTACAGCCTGCCTTTCTCCACCCTGGCAAGGAACAAATCTCAAGGCATCCAACAGCTCACTGGTTGGTCGAGATTCAGTGAAAGCATTAACTGTGAACACTGAAAGCTGATTCTTTAACACCTCTTCACTCACCCAACAGTAAACATTTTGCAGCTGCAGAGACTCACAAAATAGCTAATCCACTAGGCAAGTTTTATTTATTTACTTTTTGACTCTTTTTTATCTGCACATTCTTGTATCATCCATTTTGAGAATTTGAAAGCTTTTGCCACTCAGTGTGCCACTTTTCTGACATAGAGGGCCTCGGCAGATGGCTAATTGAGCCGTCTTCCGGGCCCGGAAGAGGAGGGGCAGCCGCACGAGCGGCGCCCCTTCCTCTTCCTGAGGTCACCCTCAGAGTCGCCGGCCGGCCGCACCGCCGGCGCTCCGGGGATGACCACACTCCGTGGCGACCGCCGCTTTTAGGGTGCACTTTCCCTGACATCTAAAAGGAGCGCCAATTTGGTGCTCCTTTTAGAGTCGCCGGAGGAGCGCCGCGGTGTGGCTGCCATGGCCCCGCGGCGCTCCGGACCAGGGCGTCCTGGATGCCCTGGTCTGCATCCCCCCTCAGTGATCCCAATAAGTTTTACTTATTTTACCTAATTTTACTTGTGGACCACACAGTTGCCTTCTTGCTGTTGTTATGGAGTAAAGTATCACTACTACCTCAGGCGGGGGAGATATTAGTAGAAAATAGTCTGAAAGGCTATTTAAGAAAAAGCAGGACAAAAGGAATATAGCAGCACCTCTAAGACTAGCATTTCAATCCATTTCTTCAGATACACTGATGGAATCAGCAATAACATCAGAGTTATTTAAGCAGTTTCATAGTTGTGATGGTCAGAATGTAATGGGATAAAGAATTATGCAAACTGTGACAGTGGTCATAAACTTTCAAAGAGGTGTGCCTTTCAAGCAGTTGGACTGTTAGTCTTGAGGTATTAACGCAAAACATTCTGTTTACCTTAATGTCAGCTTCTTTGAAGGAAGAGTATCTTCAGAGGAGCTTTTTGTTACAAGTGCAACTGTGATAAAACCAAATGTCCTTATTCATATATTTGCCATGGATCAGAATGTTTTAATATATCCGATTCAGCTGTTTCTGTTTCCAATTTTTCTGTGATTTTTGTTTTGTTTTACTTTTTGTTCCAGAACTGCTACTTGGAGGTCAGATAATGGTGAAATGCTCTACAAGCAGGTTTTGGATGTTCCCATTTCTAATTTGAAAGTTGTGCCCACTCTTCCTGTTGTATAGAGCCTGACCTATTTGTCCAGTATTAAGTACAGAAGAGCACTGCTAACAGGATGGACATATCTAACATTAGACAATGGAGATTATCACACTGCCCTTTCCCATCCTTTCCTCCCAAGCTCGGCACAGAATGTAAACCTTTAAATGTGAATTTTATCACATGCCTCAGTGCCCAGGCAGGAGGCATACTGTACCCAATCATGGCATCCTGTATTTGTAAGGTGCGGGAGAAGCCTGGATCAGGTATGGGATGTCTCCTGCCTGGGCACGGAGGTGTGCAATAAAATAAAAGTTTACATCTCACACCTAGCTCAGGAGGAAAGGATGGGAAAGGGCAGTGTGATAATCTCCCCTAAGCAAGTAAAAGCACGTATGATGTTGGGGGTGACATCATACCCCCAACCCCCTGGTAACGTTACCAGAGTAAATGTGAGGGATATCTGAGATAGCATCTGTATTTGTATCAGGATCTTGTCTCTGTACTCCTAGCCAAGTTATGTGTCTCACTGTAGTTGTTTAAATAAAACCTGCTAAAACCCTAAAACATATTGGCTATAGCAAATTGAATGAATATAGATGGAGGAAACAGGGAAAGGTGCCACTTCAACAGAGTCATCCAGAGACAGATTTACTACATTAGTGACAACAAGTCCTGAGGGAAAACCATGAATCTTCTAGTGTGAGCTTGGGCATTGATCCTGTCGACCTGAATCTTATTGTTCATCGCAACTAGAATTAGAGTTCCCAAGCATCACTCTTTGTAAAGCCCCACACACACACACATATTTTAGGTTCTAAAGTTTGGTCTCATATTGGATGATATAAAATGTCTCAATGCTGTATTTGAGAGTGAGTGCCAGCCACACTCCCACAAGACTGACTCCCAGGTATTTGGTATGCATGCATCAATTAGCCTTATATAGCAAATGTCCAGGGGTACATCTGTTAGGATCATGACTGGCTTGGTGCTGCTCTTCCCCTACTTCATCAATCTGGGTTTATGCTGCGCAATAGAGAATAAAGTTCTCATCTCATGATAGTTGACCTGTAGTCATGAGAGTTGCGGTTCCCACAATATCTGAAATCTCATGAGATCATATGAAACTTGAGGCAGCCTTATGTAGGTCTGCCTCATATATTCTGTATTGTCCTGCAGAAAACCTGGCAACCTTAACTTGAGTAGGTTCCCTGAGCCAATGGAATTTGCCTGCATGTTGACTCACCATAATTGGAACCATTCAACAATTGACTGAGGGCCTTTGCAGACTGCCAGAAATAGTGCAAATTGAGTCCACTTTAAGGGTTAGGGTTAGGGTTAGGGAATCATGGGAAATGTATTTTATTGTGGCACCAGAGCTCTCTGACAGAGAAGGCTCAATATCTCAGAAAAAAACAATTCCCGTGATTCCCTAGCACTAACCCTAATGCTTAAAGTGGACTCAATTTGCACTATTTCTGGCAGTCTGCAAAGGCCCTCAGTGGGTCTTCTCTTTTTAAGACTAGCCAAATGGATTCGAGGGTCTGGGTTTCCAATTATACTTTGCCTGACACTCACTAGATGTTACTGTCTGACCTATATCATTGTTCTGTCCTTTTAAAAAATTATTAAGAATTCCCAAATTATTTAAGATATATCTAGTTCTGAAATTCCCCATATTTTATATTACAAAATTAATTTTGGATACATACTAGGAAATGTCAATTGATGGGTCTGGAGTTGCAAATAAGTAATGAATCCCCCACACACACACACACACAAAAATGAAAAATAAATGTTGAGGAAGTTGACTCCCTTGTTCCACCTCTGAGTTCAGGGATGAAATGTCAGAATTTAAAAGTCCAGATTTTCTTTCCCCCAGAGAGTTTCAATCAAGCTCTGCTCTACTATGGCTTAAGTGGGCCTAGGAAGGTCTCCTTGGGAACACTTCCGCTGGAGTGAAGAAATCTACTGGAGATATATTCCACACAAGCATGAGTAGTGTTAAGGTTATTTCCCTCAAATAATAATAGTAAAACCTATCGTTCCAAATTGGTTAATCCACTAGTGTTACAATCACAATATTAATACCGTTCCCATCATTCTTATCCAAACACAGTATGTGCATACTTTGGCTTTTAGAAACCAACTATATTCAATAAATTGTTTCAAACCCAAGTGGATGAAACTAGACCCGAGTGACTCAATGAGTGTAATTATTTTCTAAGCTTGGAGGAATGCCAGTCATTCCTCAGTCTGCTGTTTTCCATGAGACCAAGACATTTATAAATCTAACTTTATATAAGCAAAGTCTACAGTAAAATAATACAAAAGAATTAAAGTGAAAAGCAAACTTTCAAATTTTTATTACACATACAGTTTATGAAGATGTAAACTGTAGTCATGAAATAATGTGTTCGAATTGATGCTATACGTAAGCCATCAGTATGTTCTGGGGAATAACAACTATCAATGTGAAGAAATACCAATGCTTTGTTTGAGTGTACAGTAATGGAAGCTGATATGAGGAGTACATCCATTTAAACTTGTGTTAAGATGACTTCATGGATGGGTTTTCATCATAGTCACCTCAAGAGAGAAGTTCTCTCAATTAGTTCAACAATGACTGCTTTTGTGTTTTGTTTTGTTTTGTTTTTTGCTTGTTTGACTTGTGTGTATGTGCGTAGCTTCAAATCACCTGTTGTCTTGTGATGACCCTAGGAATTACATAGAGTTTTCTTAGATAAAGAATCTCAGAGATGGTTTTGTCAGTTCTTTCTTCTGAAACACCTTGTATCTGTTGGCAAGATCTGGTACTTTCAGGGTATTAATCTTCAGCTATTTTTTCAACTAGAGTATTTCTATAGTATATCTGCTCTTTGTTTGTAAGCACACATGTGGCTTAGATTATGTAGGATAACCAGGCATACATGTGTGTATGCACACATGGATGAGCATATATGAGTAAGGGTGAGGGCGGAGAGATGTCATTGCTAGCCTGTTATTATGACAGAATATTGTACTGGGGATGGAATTCTCTCCCCAAAAAGGTACATGTAAATTGTGCAAGAGGTATTGGGCTCCCAATTTTGTATAATCGCGTGCAAGTTAAGAAGATCAGAAGAGCTGTGAATGTACTGCCCCCTCATGTTGGGGTAAATAGATTGTCCTGATTGTTTTACTGCTTGGAAAATTGCATAATGCCACTCAGTACTAAGGAGGTATTACTTCCAAAGTTTTTTATGGTCTTGCAGTGCTGTCTGTAAATAATTCCATGCTGTTAATCAAATTCCATTGTTGTATTGCTGGAAACATTGCAGTGGTATGACCTAAAACTAATCTTTATTTATTTTATTTATATAGTGGTATACAAAGGAACACAGTGGCTCAAGTAGTTAAGATGCTGACTGTGTTGATTGCAAGACTGGCAGGTTGGCAGTTCAAGGCCCAGGTGCTGCATGATGGGGTGAGCTCCCATCACTAGTCCTAGCTTCTGCCAACCTAGCAGTTCGAAAACATGCAAATGCAAGTAGATAAATAGGTACGACTTTGCTGAGAAGGTAAACAGAGTTCTGTGCAATCATGCTGGCCACATGATCACAGAGTAGTCTCTGACAACACTGGCTCTTCGGCTTAGTTGGACATGACTTGACAACCTTGTCAATGGGGAATACCTTTACCTTTACCTTTACCTTTACCTTTAGAGTGGTGTCACTAGGTTTGGCGTCACCAGGTGCAGTAACTCATGATGTCACTCCCCACTGACCTCCTCCCATACCACACTATATTATACAGTATTCTTAGTGATATTTTTTGTACTGTTGTTACTCATAAATCATAATTCTGAATGTAATGACAATAGTTGTGCCATAAACAAGTAGCAGAATTAAACTTATGCCTTTAAATTACAATATTATATGTACAACCTAAATGAATTTACATGTACATTGCTTCATATGGTTAAAGTGAAAATTTGGTAAGATGTAATCTTTTAAACAAAAATTTTAAAATAATATTTTCTTTCTTTTTTAAAAATAAATTAAAAATTATTTTTTTTAAAAAATCTGGGACCTCTCCTTTCTTTTTCCACTGAGCTTTGCCCCACTCACACAATCTCCTCAGCTTTTTAAAGGGATGCAGGCAAATGATTCTCTCTTTGCATGTATGGTTGGAGTCAGAATTTTGAGCATGATTTTGCTTGCATTGGAGATCACGGCTTTGGTCCTATTGTTTCTGCAGTCTCTTGTGTCTCCCTTTTTGTGGATAGGGATGTATATTGATCACTTCCAATCTGTTGGCCGTCATTTTGTTTTCCATATCTATTGACATATGTTAATTAGCACTAGAGTTGATTCTGTCCATGCAGAACACCTACTAAGGAAAATCAAAGAAGGAAGTGCAAAGGCAGGCTTAATGCTGAACATAAAGAAAACAAAAATAACAACCACTGAGAACCTTAATAAGTTCAACCTAGACAATGAAAAAATAGAAATAGTAGAAGAATTCCCATACCTGGGATCAAACATTGATAGAAATGGGGACTGCAGTCAGGAAATCAGAAGAAGACTAAGAATGGGGACGGTGGTTATGAAAGAACTAGAAAATATTCTGAAATTCAAAGATATACAACTCAGCACAAAAGTTAGAATCATACAAGCCATTGTATTCCCTATTACCATGCATGAATGTGAGAGCTGGACAGTTACAAAAGATGATAGGAAGAAAATCAATTCATTTGAGATGTGGTGCTGGAGAAGAGTGCTGAAGATCCCATGGACAGCCAAAAGGACAAACAACTGGGTCCTAGAGCAGATCAAACTGGAAACCTCCCTGGAAGCCAAGATGATCAAACTGAGACTGCTGTACTTCAGACACATGCCAGGACTCATGACACATGCCTCCAAAGGAAGGACTCTTTGGAAAAAACAATAATGCTGGGGAAGGTGGAGGGAAATAGGAAGATAGGAAGGCCACACGCTAGATGAATGGACTCTATTAAGGAGGTCACAGGTATGGGTTTGTAGGATTTAAGCAGAGTAGTGGAGGACAGAGGGTCTTGGAGATGTCTCAGCCATAGGGTCACCATGAGTTGAGATCAACTCAAGGGCAGTTAACAACAAACACAAATGCCACAGCCTATTTATGCTAAAAGGCAGATTTTTGGGGAGCAATGATGTTCACCCCTCTTAGGGTGTCACCTGATATGGCCCACACTCCCTACACCCCCTCAGTGATGCCCCTCTATTTATATATTGCACTTATATCCTGCCTTTTTCCCAAAATGGGATCCAAGGTGGCTTACTAGTCAGGGAACATGTAGCTGTAATATTCTGATATGTTTAGAGCATATGTGAGCAAGAGTGAGGGTGGTTCCTGTCTTATAACTTCCTAAGAATTTTGCTATTAAATCACAAAATTATTTCAAACAAACACAGACAAAAATGTTGGGCTACCCACCGGGAACACCGGTGATTCTGTCGAAGCTTTGGTTAATACTTGGAACACTGACCTCACCAAGGCTATCAACACAATCACTCCCAAGCGTCCTTGCCAACCCACTTCAAACCGTAAACCATGGTATACAGGAGAGCTTAGGAAGATGAAGCAAGTTGGACAACGACTAGAGCACACCTGGCAAAAAACTCGGCTCTTATCTGACAAGACTTGTCAGAGGAACTTTCTTTGTTCCTATCGAGAGGCAATACGTGCAGCGCAGAAATCTTTCTACTCTGCACGTATTGCTTCTGCAGTGTCCCATCCAGCAGAGCTGTTTAGGGTGGTAGGGGAACTGATGCAGGTTCCACCTGTGCAAAACCCACTACTTAACCCAACAAGAGCCTGCTGTGATGCGTTTAACAACTTTTTTGCAGATAAAATCTCTCAGATAAGAGCCGACTTGGATGCCAATGTTGTAACAGAATCACTAGATGAGGTGTCCAGCAGCTCCACTGATGTAAATTTACTGGATTATTTTCAATCTGTGAGTACCGAGGATGTGGACAAGCTCCTTCGTAGTGTGAGGAAAACAACTTGTCCTCTTCATCCTTGCCCTTCATGGCTGGCTATTGGGGGGGTCAGGTTGTTCCTTGTGGACATCATCAACGCATCCCTCAGGGAAGGACATGTTCCATCTTGTTTAAAGGAAACGGCGGTCAGGCTGCTTCTGAAAAAACCTTCCCTGGACCCCCTGGATATGAACAACTATAGGCTGGTGTCATGTTACCTTTTTTGAGCAAAGTGATCGAGAGGGCAGTTGCTCTTCAACTCCAAGCAGTCTTGGATGAAACCGATTATCTAGACCCATTTCAAACTGGCTTTAGGACAGGATTTGCCATGGTTACCTTGACCGATGACCTGCGTCTGGGCATCGACATGGGTAGTGTGACCCTGTTGGTGCTTTTAGACCTCTCAGCGGCTTTTGATATGATAGATCATAGCATCCTCTTGGATCGCCTGAGTGTTGCAGTGGTTCCGTTCCTTCCTCTCGGGCAGGTCCCAGAGGATGCTGCTCAGGGGCAGTTGTTCTGCAAAAAAAATCTCACGTGTGGCATCCCTCAGGGTACCATCCTGTCCCAATGCTGTTTAGCATCTATATGAAACCGCTGGGTGAGATCATTCGGAGATATGGGGCTGGGTGTTATCAGTACACTGATGACACCCAGATCTATTTCTCCATGTCTTGATCATTGGCCTCAAATTCCAATGGCATCTCTCCTCTCAATGACTGTCTCAAGGTAGTAATGGCTGGATGAGGAAAAACAGATCGAAACTGAATCTGGACAAAACGGAGGTGCTCACAGTAGCGGCCCCGAAACCGGGAATTGGGTTGCAACCTCCAATCCTGGATGGGGTCACACTCTCCATGAAGGACTGTGTTCACAGTCTGGGGGTGCTCTTGGGCTCGTTGCTCCTGATGACTAATCAAGTAAACGTAATGGTCAGGAGCGCCTGTTATCAGCTTTGGCTGATATGCCAGCTGTGCTCTTTCCTGGAAGTCAAGGACCTTGAGACTGTGGTGCACATGCTGGTAACCTCCCGTCTGGATTTCTGTAATGCGCTCTACATGGGGCTACCCTCGTGCTTGGTCTGGAAACTTCAGTTAGTCCAGAATATGGCAGCCAGAGTGGTCTCGGGCATATCTAGAAGAGACCACATAACACCAGTACTGAAGTCTCTTCACTGGCTGCCTATCAGTTTCCAGGACCAGTATAAGGTGTTAGTTCTGACCTTTAAAGCCCTAAATGGCTTGGGTCCAAACTATCTTTGGGACCGCCTCCTCCCATACAATTCACCCCGCGCACTCCGGTCCTCTGGGAGGAATTTGCTACAGCCAATAAAATCAAGGCTGTCTGCAACCTCCCAGAGGTCTTTTTCAGTAGTTGCCCCCAGACTTTGCAACAGCCTGCCGGATGAGATCCATCAGATAACAACCTTGAGTGGCTTTTAAAAGGCTGTGAAGACGGATCTCTTCCAGCAGGCCTTTCCTGACTAGATTTCCCGGTCTCAGGAGTTGTTTTAGCCATTCCCTTTTTGGCTCTCATCATTGCCCTGCTTGTCTTATATTTTTGCTTGTTTTATTATTATTTTTTGTGATTTTTATATCTTTTAAATGATATATGATTTAATATTATTTTAGGGGTGGAAAGGTGGGTTTTGGGGTTTTAGACTGTATTTTAGGTTGATTTATATTGTATGGAATTTTTAACTGATGTAAGCTGCCCTGATTGGTTGACAGAGGGGCGGGGTATTATTATTACTATTATTATTATTATTATTATTATTATTATTATTATCATCATCATCATCATCATAACTCATTCTTGGTTTTTCATAAAGATAGCTGGACATTTTCAACTCATCCCTACTAGTGAGTCATTGTGGATCACCATGTTCAGTCAATGGAATCATTTCTAGGACAAACTCATGAACAGTAGTTTGGTGCATGGGCCACTGATAAGAGCAGATGGCCCGCAAAGACTGTAAGGTCCTAAATTATCAATAGCTCAACAATGGCAGAGTTTTGCAGATTTCTATATTTACAAAATACACAATATACAAAAATACATTCAAGGAATATTCTCCAATAGCTGCTTCCTGAATTATAACATGTGGAAATTTTTGAGAAGAAAAGAAAGAGGGGGGGGGGGGGAAAGACAGCTCCAAAGCAGTGATCTGAGAAATTCTTTTGGCTCCCATGGCCTTAATTCTCATTACAGCATCTGTCTTCAAAATATTTAGCTAAAAGTAAATAAAATCACAACACTGCAGGATGCCATGAGAAGATTTTCCTTTTCATATTGTGAGAGAAGAACTTAGGTTGTTAACAGTGCAGCTATATACATATCAGCAGAGAAACAGAATTCAGTAGGTCTTGTTTTCAAGGGAAGGACAGTCATCCAAAGTCAACAGTAGTGGTGTGCTCCAGATTCAGTTAAATCTAGAACTCAACCAGGCTGATTCAGATAAATTCAAGACAAGCCCAAATTGAACCAGGGCTCCTCCAGAGAAGACCAAATCCAAATCTAAATTCTTCTGAAGCATTGTTAGTTATTCAGATGGGGAGGCTGTAACAGATTCTAGATAGTAGATTGACCAAGGCTCTGCAGTCCCATTGCTTTAGAGCAGAGATCATGAAGTAATATAGGACTGTTTAATTGCTAAATGTTCTTTGATAGTACTCACTCTCTGGAGCAGGAATGTTAAATGATTTTTGTAGAGTCTGTGTGTGTTACTTGAGGGGGTGCAATATTGGATGTTTGTTTTAAAATTGCTGGATATTAATTTGCTTCTGTTTCTCACTGAATGCTTCATGTTAATTGTTCACCCTATCCTTTTCCAGTTTTGCTAAGCAGTAAAAAATAGGAGCTGGAATGTCCTTTAAAAAAAAAAAAGCAAGCTTGATAGGTATATAATGTTTGCATCTGTTTTTCTTAGATTTCTCAGGGATAATACCCTCATAAGAGGATACTCTACATCTTAATTTCACTGACAAATAGGAAAAAATAGCAGTTTGGTCATGCTAATGAAAGGCCTGAAGATCTGGAATTTCTGAGAGTCAGACTTCAGTCAAATTGTGTGACCTTGATTTGGGGCTGTTTCCAGATAATTGAAATAGTGTTCAAAGCAGATTTTCTGGTCAATGCACAACCTTCCTGGTCAACCAAGTGCCATTCCCTCATTCTCCCTTAGTTGGGGTGCATTACAGCACACTGATTCATTACTTGGGGCAGGAGGTAACTGCTTGCATTCTATATAGCCATCCTGCTTCCCTTTGCCTTGTACAAATTATGTAAGATTAGAGTAAAATTTGCATTTGCTTGGAGTTCAGTCACTGGTACTGGATGAGATGGAACACTGTGTGGAGATACAAATGTAGGAAGAACTCCCATTCTTGGTAAAGACCTGGTGCTCTGAAGTGTATGTGTGTTGAGGGAGATTTTTGCCAAGGGGGGGGGGGTAAGATGTTTCACACAGAACTCTGGATAGAATCATAATTTTATTTTATTTTATTTTATTATTTTTTTGGCAGTAATTTATTTCCCTGCCCACTGAGAAGTGACCTGAGAAGAAGGTTTCAGTTGGAATGCTTGCATAGGATTAACAGAAAGACTGACACAAGTCAAAGCATATTACCCAACAGAAGGTTTCATTAATATGCTTTGACTTGTGGCAGTCCTTCTGTTAATCCTATGCAAGCATTCCAACTGGAACCTTCTTCTCAGGTCACTTCAGGAAATATGGAAGAGATATCTTTTCTGTGTATCTTCTATGTTGATGCATTCAAAGATGTCTTTTAAAAAAAATCATCACCAGAACACTGAATTTCCTCTCAGACTGAGCTATGTTAACAGCAAGTAAAATCTAAACCTTTAGGCCCTTTCATGTGACCACTAAGAAGACCATCTTCCATGTAGCTGTGAGGGTGGTGCAACAGGGAGAATGCCTTCCTCTGAACAGCTCAAGACACAAGCAGGTTTCTAAGGGAGAATAAAACGGTAAAGGTTTTCCCCTTTGTTGTGATTGTCTAGTTATGTTTGATAGAAGGGGTGATGTTCATCTCTGTTACTAAGCCCCCAGAGCCAGCGTTGTCAAAGATGATTCTGTGGTCATGTGGCTAACATGGCTGCATGGAATGCTGTTACCTTCCCACCAAAATGGTACCTGTTCATCTACTTGCAGTCTTACATACTTTCAAACTGCTAGGATGGCAAGAAGCTGGGACCAGTAATGGGAGCTCACTCCATCACGTGGTGCTTGGGTCTTGAACTTCCAAGCTTGCAGTTATCAGAGTCTGCTTCTTGATCGCTAAACAATGGACCTTCAAATAACCTGGAGCCATATAGGGCTTTATGAGGTTAAGACCATCACTTTGAATTGTGTCTGGAAATGGAACAGCAGCCAGTGGAGCTGTTCCAACAAGAGGGATGTGTGCTCCCTTATCCAGCCCCAGTTTCCAAACACTCTTCAAAGGCATTCCCACCTATAGCATATTAGAGTAGTCCAAACAAGATGTAACTAAGGTATGCGTCATCATGGCCAGATCTGACTTCTCAAGGAATGGGCACAGCTGGTTCATAGGCCATAATTGTGCAAATGTACTCCTGCCCATTGGCAGGATTGGATTGGAGTTGGCCTCTTAAATAATTGTATCTCATATAGTAATAATAATAATAATAATAATAATAATAATAATAATAATAATTTTTATTTCTATACCGCCCTATGGCGAACCAATCTGGGCGGTTTACAACAGTTAAAAGAATAAAGATAAAACAGTATATTCCCTCCCCCCCTTAAAACATTATTAAATCAGATACCAATTAAAACAATAACAGATTAATTAAAATATAAAATTCAAGTACTAACCGTACACACCCCACCACTTCCATTTTTTGGGGGGGTGTGTGTGTAGAGGCACTGTAGAGGGGGAGGGGAGGAGAGATCATGAGGCCAGGATATTTAGTCTGGAAAGGCCTGCCAGAAGAGATCCATTTTGACAGCTTTTTAAAACTGTCCAAAGATGTTAACTGATGGATCTCGTCCGGCAGGTCGTTCCAGAGCCTGGGGGCAACAACAGAAAAAGCCCTCTGGGAGGTCGCTGCAAGTCTCGATTTTTGAGGCTGCAGCAGATTCCTCCCAGAGGACCGGAGATTATGGGGAGGATTGTATGGGAGGAGGCGGTCTCTGAGATAGTTTGGACCCAAGCCATGTAGGGCTTTAAAGGTGATAACCAACACCTTGTACTGGGCCTGGAAACCAATATAAAGAAATTTGCAAATAATGAGTTTTTCTGTATATAATGGGAGGTGGGGGAAAGGAATTCAATTTCATTTGAAAATAATGAAGACTGCAGTCTGAGTGTCAGAGAAATCCCATTCAGAGCCTATAAGAGGGGAGGTTCAGTTGGTGCTGAAGGAGGGGGCCATGAATTTCTGATAGCTGCCGCCCACAAAATTTATTAATTGACTACAAACTTTGTGAGATATTTCCAAATGTTTGTGTGAGAATACTGGTAACAATTCCAGCTACAGCAGCATTGGCAGAAAAATCTTTTAGCAAACTCACACATCTCAAAAACTCTTAAGATCTACTGTGTGTCAACCCTGACTTGTTCATTTAGCAAGATGGAATATTGAATAAAGCATTGGCAGAGAAATTGATTTTGACAGTGAAATTTTGCAGATAAAAAAGCCAGAAAAGCTCATTTCATTAGCTGATTAGGTTTATCATTGCTTTGTATACAATACAATACATAATGTTATCTGGTCATTCTGGTTCACAAGGAGTAAAACATTTATAAAGGTTTATATCAGCGGTCATATTCAGATAGCTTGAGATTAGCCATCACATTAAATTGTGCTTTCCTAATCATACATCCAAAACTGTCTACTTTTTAAATATTTTTCCAAACCATATTTTTCTACAAACGAGGAAATACTAAAACTTTTAAAAAACATGTTATATCATTATCTTTATTGAAAAGACTTAATTGAGGATTTAAGATCCATTTGGACCTTAGATCCTCAATTCTGAGAGGAGCCTGCCCCTGTGCCCAAAAGTGGTCTTGTTCTGCCTTGCAAGATTTCTATCAGAGATCCTGTTGCCACATGTAACATTATTGCTTTAAAATAAAGCTTTTTACTTTGCTTTACTTAAGTAGTGCAAACTGACTTTTGTCTTCTCCCTTAAGTGCTAAGTGCTTTTTTGCTTGCTGGCTCTTTGAAAGCTAAAACTGACCTCCCAAATTCATTCTGGGACTGTTATATTCATTCTGTGCTAGATTAAGGTGCGAAATTCCAGGGGGGCAGCTGCAGAAGAAGGAGAAAAAACACATTTTGCTTCAGTTTGTAGAATAGGTTATTAATGGCCAAAGCCTAGCTAATCAAATGCAACAAGTGGTGACTGACTGGTAGATTACCTTCCAGTGGCTTCCATTATGTCAAAAACATACATGAGTTAACACATCTGAGAGCAAACACTATGAGGACCTTTTTGTGTAGCAATCAGGAGGGTATCCAGAGTGTAACTGTGAAATGAATATGAAGGTGAATCCAATGTCATGTCCAATAATGGTCTATGGAACTAATCACAATTCACTACTTAAACACATATTTCTGATGAGTGCCAATTTACTAACAAAATGAGCCAATATTTTTTGCATCAGGTTTTGAATGCTGATCAAACGGTATGTCTGATGAGCACAAATTTTATGGCATACTCCATTGCCCAATTAAAAGCAGTCCTATTGAATTCAGTTGTGCTTACCCCTGTAGCAGAAAAATAGGATAGATAGACACCACGGACTGAAGGAAAGAGAGTTTATTCTGGGGGGGGGGGGGGAGGGGGGGAGGGGAGAATTACGGTTGTGGCCTAACTTCATCCAGAAACAGCAAACACATTAGGCAAGGAGCTTGAGGCAGGGGTTGAGAGTCTACTCAGCAGCCTGGTCCTCGCTGCACATCAGAGGAGCCTTCTGAAGCTTTTGAAAAGCTTTAGAAGGCTCCTTCTAACTCAAGTCTCTTGCCTAACACATTTGCTGTTCCCCTCTGAGAATATGGTTTTACCTAACTTTGTGTACACCTTCTTGATTACATGGGAAATTAATGCTATGGTCCTATAGTTACTGCAGTCTCTTGTGTCTTCTTTTTTGTGGATGGAGCTGTATATTGATAATTTCCAATCTGTTGGCCATCATTTTGTTTTTCATATTTGCTGGCATATTTTAATTAACATTTGAGTTGATTCTGTCTGTGTAGACTGAAGCAGTTGAATTGAAATATCATCTGTTCCTGGTGATTTTCTCTTTCTCTTTCTTTCCAGTTTCTCTTAATGCAGCTTTCACCTCACTTTCCAGGATTTGGGGCTCATCCTTGTATAGTTCTTCATCCCATGTGTCATTCATTTTATCATCTCTCTTATATAACTTTTCTGTGTATTGATTTCCCTGTCTTTTTATTATTGTCTTGGGCATGTAGTATGTTCTAATCATAAAGCATCTCTGCCTTTGGTTTGAACTTGGTTTGCAGAGATGCGCACTCCAAAAATTGATTCTGGAGGGCCAAGTCTTTGGATGTCCCACTTGCCTGCACTGTACATAGGTAACATAAAATCTTATAAGGCTTTTCTGTTTGATTTTTACCACTTGAGGCACAGGTTTAGAAAGCCCAGTGATTTTAGACCAGATGGTAATTTCATTGACTCTATATATTATCTAATAGAATTAATTTATTCATGCTATGGCTTGTTAGAAAGGCAAAAGAGTCAACTAAAATTGTCTAATGAATTTTAGGTGCAGATCTGATTGATTAAAGTGTCACATGCAGTAAATCATATAAAATAAAGGAAGCTTGACATTTTCTTTAATATATGACTTATGCCACAAAAATGGTAATGGGTAAGCTATCTGTAAGAGAACGCAATAGTTTTCCATTTAGTTTAGTTTTGTTTTGTTTTTAATTTAAAACCTGGACACTTGGTTCAAAGACTGAGCATAGTGCAGTGCTTTGAGTATTGTGTTATGACTCTGGAGACCAGGGTTTAATGGTGTTCCTTACATAAAATGGCAACATCGAGGTTTGCTTTTTGGAATTTATATTTTTTAGAAATGTTTTCAAACAGTGGATGGTTGAATCTATGGATGAAGAATCTGTGGATATGGAGGGCCAACTGTACATACATAGGCAACAGGTTCTGATAAGAGCTATCTATGTATATATTTTGACTGGAAACGTCTGGAGCAGCAAAAGGTCCTACACTGATCTATGAGTTGCTTTTTTGTAAGAATGCCAGGGTTCCACCCCTTCAGTGAACAGCAAGCCTGTCCTTTCTTTTCAAATGTGCTAAGAATTCTGTTAGTTTTTTCAATGACTCTTCAAGCAGGATTCCCCATATTTCAAGATGATTGCAGCCACAAGGCCATTGCTTGACATCATATGCTTGGTTGACTTAGGAAATCTAAAAGTATTCCTGCAGAATTCATACCAGATGGGAGATGTGATGCTATCATATCCAGAAGTATTTACAGCCACTGCTGCTTGTTTAAACACATCTCGATAGACTGCCCCAGAGTGCAAACTTTCTTTTGGGTAATGTCAAGATAACAAGCAGCCATGCTTAGTCTGCTTCATTTTGTGTCCTCCTCCCCTATAGGCAATACATCTGGTCACTAAAACACTGGTCCCCTGTGAAATTCTTCTTGATTAAGCTTAAAGCAACATTTTGCATTTTATTTGGAGGGTAAATTAATTTCAGTTTCTGAACACAAAGAAAGGAGGATTGCTGAAGGTGGGAAGGATATTCGTTATATAAATAAATAATAGAGAAAATACTACATGATCACAGAATATTCATTATATTAATTGTGTGTTTGTGTGTGTGTGGTATGTGCCTTCAAGTTGTTTCTGACTTATGGCAAACCTAAGGCTATCATGGGGTCTTCTTGGCAAGATTTCAGAGGTTTGCCATTACCTTCCCTGAAGCTGAGAGCATATGACTTGCCCAAGGTCTTCCAGTGGGTTTTGTGGCCAAGCTGGGAATCGAACCCTGGTCCCCAGAGTGGTGGAATAAACTTGAAATCACTACACTATGCTGGTGTATATGTATATAATTTTCCTTTCTGACAGAGTGTTCTTGTTGGGAGCTGGCATCTCTTTAGACTAACCCTCTTTCTCACTTTCCTTTTCCTGTGTCCAACATAAGACCAGAAGGAGAGACATTCTGCATATGCTCTTTACATTTGTATCTCTTCCCACCATTATTTAAAAACAGTTTATAATCTTAAAAAGCAGGAGGTTTGAATACATGAACCTTGGAGTCTCTTTCAGTTCTTTTCTGTTTGTGTTATGTGCCTGCCAAGTGAACCCCAAAGTTTAATGACCCTATGCTAGGGTTTCTTTGGCAAGATTTCCTCAAATGAGATTTGCCATTGCTTTCCTCTGAGACTTGCCCAATGCTATCATTCAAAGTAAAATATGCATATGAAACCTAGCATCATGAATATCAATAAAATAAAAACCAAGCACAATTAGTATGAAATAAATATCAAATATGTTTCTTTAAAATCATCTATCATTTTGCTAAAGCCTTAATCAAGTGATCACTGAGAAATCTGCTGGTTTTACCCTTCCGAGGACTCTCACAGAAGTCAGCATTCTGACATCACTTCACAAGGCTGCTGTCCTCCAAATATTTAAATCATGCTGTAGAACATTATTGTTTCATTTACTTTTTATCCTTTAGGAGATTTGCAAACTCTGGACCCATTCATATTCATTCATGTGCCAATGTCCTTTGTGGGTTTTACACCCTAGGACTTTTGGAAAAACTCTAGAGAATATTGTCTAATGTGTGCTACAGATGGCATGGCAATGAAACCCATGGCAGGATTGTTGCTCTGTATGGTTTTGTGTTCCTTGGCTGTAGATATTATGTTCTGTTCCATCATGCTTCTTCCTGAGGGAAAAGGCTGAGTCACCTGGGTCTTTAAAAGGCACATCTTAAATTAGCTTTCGCTGACACATTTTAGAGGCTGTATCTCTTCAGTAATCTGACACATTACAGTTGCAATGGGATCTTCCTCCCCCATGGTAAGAGAAAATCCAAAAAGAATTGCAGCTTTGTACAAAAGGCCACAGCCTTGGTTAAGATCAGCCATCCAATGAGTCACTAATGATAATATATTTAACCCAGGCAGTCTAAACCACTGTGAGAGAAAAAAATCATGGGAGAAGTAGCTAATCTGAGCACTTGTCCCATGGGATCTACTTTCTTCTTGCTGTTTCTCATTGTCTACTTCTTTTCTCATTGTGAGATTTGACACTGGACTGACTTCAAGGGTCAGAGAAATATTAAAGCCAGATATAGAGCAAAGGCTCCACAACTTCCCTAACATGTTTTGAGAGGCATATGGAGCCCGAGAAACAAATTCTTGTGGGAAAAAGACCATCTCCCACACCTACCCTTTCCATCACTCATACTTAACTTGATCCATCTAGTTCAGAATCATCAACATTGATTCTGGCAGCAGTTCTCCTAGGTCTCAGACGGGTTTTCCCCTCAACCCTTACCTGGGGATACAAAGAACTGAACCTAGAGTGTTCTGCACACAAACTCTGTGGTCTGCAACAGAGCTAAAAACTCTCCTTAGTGGTTTATTTACTACCCAACCCTGGTCAATGAGTCCCCCCACTTCTCCCGCACACACACACACACACACACACACACACACTTCTCAGAGGACTACTGAGAAACCTTGCTTCTACTTATGGCTTTGATTATCTTTTTGTCCATGACTAAGCAAGGTTATTGAGCAAGAAGCTGTTGGGTAAAATAAAGGCATCAGTTTAATTTTATCTACAACCTGTTTCAAAGCTTAGTCTATCCACACAAGAGGAAAGGGTCTCACGCACAAGAACTCACACCAAACAAGACCATAAATGAATAAATGTGTCCCATACAAATGATAGAAATAGTATATAATACTTCAAACAAAATTGATGACAATAAGCCATGCATAAGGAGCCCTGGTGGCTCAGTGGTTAAATGGCGGTACTGTAGCCACTCACAGCCACAAGGCTGTGAGTTCGATCCTGCAGGGCTCCAAGGTCCACTCAGCCTTCCATCCTTTCACAGATCGGTAAAATTAGTACCCACGTTGTAAACCGATTAGGGAGTGTTAGGGCCTTTGCAGACTGCTAGAAATAGTGCAAATTGAGTCCACTTTAAGGGTTAGGATTAGGGTTTGGGAATCATGGGAACTGTATTTTATTGTGGCACCAGAGCTCTCTGACAGAGAAGGCTCAATGTCTCAGAAAAAAAACCAATTCCCATGATTCCCTAACCCTAACCCTTAAAGTGGACTCAGTTTGCACTATTTCTGGCAGTCTGCAAAGGCCCTTAGTTCATTGATAAGTGATACAGAAATGTACTTGCTATTGCCATTGCATATAATAAGTAAACCAAGATAAGTAAACACAAAAATACAGGCCTGAATGAAATTCTAGCAACTAAAGAATAAACAAAATAATGTCCACATGTATCCACTCTATGTATTGTGTCAAAGTCTATGATTGATAGCAATCACAGCCAGGAACTTCTAGAGTCATTTCAGTGGTCTTCTTCATGAGAGTTATTTTCAATATTCAACATATCGGAAAATCTATGTGACATATAGAAAATACAATCCATGCAAATGATGCTAGCAATAATAATACAACTGCAAAATCTGATAAAAAGCATAACTACTATACTACTTACTGTAAAGACTTGCCACATAATTGTGTCCATCCAGGATGTTAGGGTTTTCCAGGGCAACACTTACTGGCTTTCATACTTAAACACCATGATTTAAAATCTGATTTACTACCAAGCATATAGTTACCCAGTCTTACTTTTTATCTTTTTCTTTGATGTTTGGGCCTTCCTTTCAGACTCATTTGTGTAGACCAGGCGTAGGCAACCTTTTTTGAGCCAGGGGCCGGGTTGCTGTCCCTCAGACAATTGGGGGGGCCAAAGCACCAATATATATATATATATATATATATATATATAAAATAAAAAAATAAAAAAATATGCGAACAAGTAATAACAACAATAATCAATATCATCATGGCGGGCAGCGGCGGCAGTAGCAGGACTGGCCTGGGGCCAGTCCAAAGGCCTCGGGGGGGCCGCATCCGGCCCCCGGGCCTTAGGTTGCCTACCCCTGGTGTAGACAACACAGTTCATTACTCTGGCACATTTTCAGTGCTGATATTATGTAAATGTCCATTGCTAATGATAATTGATTTAAAAGAACTGGTACACAGTTTACCCATGTTGCAATAGTCAAACAAAGCAATGTCTTTAACAGAGAAATACTCTGTTTCTGAGTTGGCAGGTTGTCATTGTTGTCAACTTGGCTGATCAGATTCCTGCATATACACAATGTTCATAACAGTCTTTCCCAGGTTGAGGTATAGTCTTCCTTTGGCCCTTACAGAATTGTTTAAATAATTATAGTAATACGGTAAAAGATTTATTTTGTACTGGACTTGTAACATTCTAGTAAACATCTCAGTTCAACTGTCCTGCTAATCAGTTAAAATACGGCTTTATGTGCTGCCTTATGTTTTCAGGTATAAATCTAACTTTTGTTTAGCAGCTTTGTTTGGACTCTCAAAATAAAGTATGCTTTATGTATCACATAGGAGAGCAAGGCTATACATGAGAAAGTCCTGTGAATTAAACAGGAAAGGAGTGCAAAACATCATATTAACTAATTCCTGGCTTTTTACAAACAATAAGAAATTTCTACACTCAGGTTGTGTAGGAATGAGATGGGCATGGTGGCAATTACTGGACGTGCTGTTAGTCATTGGGCAGAAATCTGGTTTTCCTGTTTTGTTCATGGAGTCTCTCATACCATTAACTGGAGCACAGTGCTGCCATTTTGGGTCAGCCATGTCACATTCTGGTGGTGATCCAAGATACTAGTGCCTATTGGTAGTGTGAATGAAATAACCCATCCAGATTGGTGGTATTATGTTCTGTTTTCACTGTACATATTGTCTTCACCTGGATTCTAGGTCAGCCACAAGAGAAAGGAAGAGGATTAAGTCATTGTTGAAGAGTTTTCGAAAGATCTGAATGACTCATTGATTTTATCTTTAAGGAATTTGTCCTATCTTTACTGGCTAAGTGCTATCAATATGTGAAATTCTGACCTGTTCTTGCAGAACTTTGTGGGAATGGGACAAGAAAAAAATATTTTCTGGGGAAACATGTCAACATAGTCAAAGATGGAAGCGTGTGATACATAATTACCTCTCCTCCAATGGAGCAGATTTAATTTAAAAGATGGCTCAAACTAGGAAATCATCACAATAAAGAGCAAAAGGGAAGGGGGAGAGACAAGTAAAGAATAAAGAGCATTCCAGGTGGCTGCTTCATGAAAAGACATCCAACCAGAAGCCTAATGGAGGGAGTGAAATAACATCCATACAATAGCTTAGGGCTTGTCTACACTGCTGAAAAAAATTGTATGTATCCCATACATGCTGCAAGTAGGATATATGACATATGACTTGTTTAAATGTAAAAGTGCTTCCTTTAGGCACTAAAGTAGTTTTTTAAAGTCACTTTACTCTGCAATTTTAGAAGAAACCAGATTTTTTTGTATATGTGTCAGGGTCATGGTGGAATTGTGGGATTGGAGGGAGGGACAGGTTGGTCTGTTGTTACTATGTATACTCAACTATAAGTTGATCTCATGTATAAGTTGAGGGCAGGTTTTGGGACCAAAATTATGGATTTTGGTATGACCCGTGGATAAGTCGAGGATAAAACTTTGAGGCTCCCTCAATGAGTGTATGTGTGTGTGCACAAGAGAGAGACTGTTAAAGAAGCAGCAATCAATCACCCATCACTCTCTCTGCTTTCCCCAATGGCTCAGGAGAGAAAGAAACTGCTCTCTCCACTGCAAGGGTGGAGAAATCTGAAAGTGTGCCATCGCAATATCATATTGACCTGTATATAAGTCAACCCAGGATTTTGAAGTCAATTTTTGGGCATAATTTTTTTTGACTTGTAGACTAGTATATACAGTACTTGTGTGTGTCACCATTCTTCTTTTTTTACGTACAGTGCATCAAACCTGTTAGGATATGAATGGGATATATAGTCAAAGGTGAAATGTAAAGATGTGTGTGTGTCTGTAATTTTCCACTTGAGAACAGTTTCTAGACAAGGCACAAACAATATTTAGAGAAACAGGGTGAATCAACGCCAGGTGGTAACAGAGACATCAACAATGTACTTTCCCAGTGATAAAACTAATGGAACCAGACTTTGTTATGGTTAACAAATAATAACAATTATATGTAAACATCGTTAGCTTGGGAAAGTTACTCACGTGGTGGATGATGGACAACAAGAGGCTGGGTTGGCATACATCATACAGACATTATCCAATTAACATAAAGTTAACACCTAGAAGGTGGAGTATGGGATGGGCCTAGAGAGTCCTTTGTCTAAGAATTGTTTATTGTTTAAGATGTGAGCGTGTGTGGTTGGTTGCAGTTTTAACTGGTTTTAACTGCAACAAGTTGGATCCTAATGCTTTTGGGATTGTTAAAGATGTAATCTTGTATGGCTGAACTGGACAAGTTCATCACAATGGATTTGACTTAGTTATCTTATTTTTATTTTTTATATGCATTAATAAAGCTATGCTTTTGGACTTTACAATGTGTCTTCTTGACTGAAGAAGACAGGATTGTCTGGAGAAGAGAAGCTGAGCCAGTTGATGGCAAATCTACACAGTGGCTGTGGATCACAGCAGCCAGCTTGTCCTGCAAGACTCTGCTGGGTGCCAAAAGGCATCACTACAACACTCATCATCCACACACCAACAAAACCACCAACTGCCCTTTCCTCTCAGTTTGACCTCCCTTCCCCTTCTCCCTTCCCTTTCCCTTTGGGCTCTCCAGTTGAGGAGTGAGTATTAAGTCTGCTACATTAACTCTTTCCTCTGCAAAATTAAATTAAATTAAAAAATCAAAAATCAGCATGATCATCCTCTTGTTCATGCCAGTGAAATCAGCCAAATTTTCTCACCCAAATCATCACCAGGGAAAGGGGAGAGGGATGAAGGATTTGTTTTTGTTTTTTCTGTTCTGTTTTTTCCCCTTTTTTCAATGGTAGCTTGGGTGAGAGAGCTTGGCTGATTTTGCTGACATGAACGAGAGGATGTCTTGGGAGAAGGAGAGGGGACAAAGAGTCTGTTTATCTCCTCTGGTTATTGTGTGTGTGTGTTTGTTGTTGAAAGGGAAGAGAGGAAGGAAAAGGGAGCCTCTTGGGTGGGCTCCACACCATAGCTTCTTTAAGTTCATTGTATAGTATGGTGTGTGTGTCAGAAGACATTTAAACTTTCCTCCCTTACTCATGATCACTCACTGGGATGTGAAGGAGGGAAGAGGTTTGGATTGGTGAGACAAGCAATGAGAGTGTAAACTGGCAAGATGAGAGGTAAACAAGGCTATTGGTTGATAGGTTTTGGCATGTGGGAAGGGAAAAACCACATCCCTTTTGTACCGATTTGAATTTCGGCATGGGAAATGTGTGGCAGTCAGTACAATTTGAGTCTGGCTTATTTCTTGTAGGGTATGGCTCAGGATTATTTATCATATGCACAGTGGCACCAGAATCAAGGATCCAGGCTTGGCTCACCACTTGTTGAGTCACACTGTCACAGCCCTGTGTAACAGCTGCAGTTCCTTTGTTGCCCCCAAAGTCTTTGGGTTGTTGTTGAGTCTTCTTCTTGTCTGCTGCAAATTTCCTGCAGTCCTTCTTCAAATGACCTGCCTTTTTGCAGTAGAAGCATATCTTTTCCTTGGAAACAGCTGCCTTCTCTGCCTGCATCTCTCTGGACACTCCCCCTGTATCATTTGAGGACTTTGAAGCTGCTGATGCCTGCATGCATTGTCCTGCTTCAAATCTCAGGAATTGGCTTTCTTCAAGAACCCTAGAAGCTACAAGCGCCGTAGTAATTTGTGCTTAAGGCACTCCTTGCAAACCATGCAAAGTGTTGTCATAATTAGATGAAAGTGACCCCAGAAGAATATAGGCTTTCTGAATTTGAGGAATTTCAACTCCTCTCATTTGTACTTGGGTAAATAAGTCCCTCATCATTTCCAGATGTTGTTCTGGAGATTGACCTTTCTCAATTTTCTGCCCATACAGTCTCTTGCACCACATCATTTTGGCTAAAGCTGAAACAGACTGGTGAATGTCCCTCAGGGAATCCCAAATGTCCTTAGCCACAGTTTTCTCCCTTACATAATTTAACTGGGTTTCTGATAAGATGGATGGTTGCGCAGGATCTCTCATTCCTTTCTATATCCGCTGGACTAGGCGCCTGTGGCAGACCATCTCGGACTATCGTCCAAAGATTTTCCCTCATCAGTAGAGCTTTCGCATATAGGCTCCAAGAAGGATAATTCTGGTCTGTCAATTTTGAAAACTGAACTGCTTCCATTGTGACTCACACTTGTTACACAAAAGAGTCTTTTAGCAGCTTTCCACCCTCCAGCCTCTT
The DNA here is from genome assembly GCA_026167975.1 of Phrynosoma blainvillii. Lineage (NCBI taxonomy): Eukaryota > Metazoa > Chordata > Lepidosauria > Squamata > Phrynosomatidae > Phrynosoma > Phrynosoma blainvillii. Next base: position 223,807,855 of record JANUYF010000001.1, on the reverse strand, counting down.
TGAGAAAAAACTGTCTCTTTAAAATGCTCAGGCCAGAACACAGTTCTTTTAAAAACTTTTGCATTCAGCTAAGTGGCCAGACAGCTCCTTGAAACCATGCAGAAATGCATTGCTTTACTCACAGCTAATGAATTGCAGAAACCATGCCATTCCCGGCACTCTCCTCTGTTTCCCTTCCGCGCTGCTGAAGACGTGTCTGAGAGGCCATAAATCCAGCTCTCATGGGAGATGAAAACTCTTTCTGGGCCCATAACCCTTTTGTTGATTAATTGGTGTGGTGTGCTTGAAATGCAGCAGAGCTAGGAAACCAGCTTCCTTCATCAGCCTTCTCATGCTGAAAGCATGCAGACAAATCATGTAGATCTAAAGTAGAGCTTTATTGTTCCATAAAATAAAAATAAGCAAAGAAAAATATACAGATCCATGTTTCCAGATCCAGAAGTTACATTGTAAAAGCAATATAAAGATCACATGTTGCTGATGTAATAGAACAGAAGAGTTACAGATCCATGTTTCCAGATCCAGAAGTTGCATTGTAAAAGCAATATAAGCATATTATAGTCCAGAAATTAACTCCATGGTTAAATCCATTGCTAAACACACACACACACACACACGAAGAATGCTTGAAATATAAACAATTTTAGACAAAGAGATTTCTCGGCCCTGCCCTTACTCCACCTACTGGGTGTTAACCTTATGCTGATTGGATGTTTCCTGTATGATGTGTTTTAACCCAGCCCCTTGCTATCCATCATCCACCCATGTGACTCCTTTCCCATGGCCTAATGATGTTTGAATTTAACTATCTGGTTTCCCAGCTAAATCTGCTCATGTTATGACTTCTCTGGCCATCTGGACCGAGTTGTCTTTGTTTGTCTAGATGCTGTTCCCATAATGAAAATTCCACACACACATCTTTACATTTCACCTTTGACTGTATAACCCATCCATATTCCAACAACTAATGGGGCCACTGAGACCCAGGAATATGCAAGCAGTTTTTTTTCATCAGTGTAGATAACCTAAATTTGTATTTAATACTGTCATATCTTTATTGTGATTGCTGCTTGGTCTCTAGACTTAGCATTAGAATCTAAGAGCTAAATCAGACAGCCTTATAAAGCCACTGAGTGGTTTGGGGGCATTTGGATGATGGTGGCAGTAAACTCAAGAAGAGTGTGGGGAGGTGGGTTCAGATGTGATCACCATGGTATGATTGTCACAAGCCACCCAGACAGTAACTGGATAAAATATAGGAATTATGTAAACCAAGCCACCTTCAAGAAATATCGCTAGCACAAGTAATCTCAGTCCTGGGCCAAAGCCATTCCCCCTGCCACACACACACACACACATAACCAGGGCTGTAAGCCTACAATTCCCAACTGCAGCTGTCCTCCACATCTAGGAACCACCACCCTCTGATGTGGCTGCCTCATTCCATCTGTAGTCATAGCTGGTCTTGCATATAGCATGTACAACAGGTACCCATATTTTCCAGCATATAAGATGACTGGCCATATAAGATGATCCCCAACTTTTCCAGGTAAAATATAGATTTTGGGATATACTCACCGTATAAGACTACCCCTCTTCCAACGGGGGAGGGGAAATGAGAAAGTGTGGGGGGGAAGGACTGCCAATATACTAGGTGATGCATTCTGGGGTATGTACAATTTGCAGCTAAGTAAGTGACCCTGGGCATGTCACACACTCTCAGCCTCAGAGGATGGTAATGGCAACCCCCATTTGAAGAAACATGCCAAGAAAAGCCCATGATAAGGTTGCCTTAGGGTCGCCATAAGTCGGAAAGGACTTGAAGACACACAAGAACAACAAAAAAGTCTGCAATTGTTTCATAGGCAGTACATGGAAATAGGAGCCAGCATGGTGTAGTGGTTTGAGTGTTGGACTACCACTCTGGAGACCTGGGTTTGATTCCCCACTCTGCCATGAAACCCACTGGTTGAACATGGACAAGTCACACACTCTCAGCCTCAGGGGAAGGCAATGGCAAACCTCCTCTGAACCAGTCTTGCCAAGAAAACCCCAGGATGGGGGTTCACCTCTTATCCGCTGCTGCTACCTCCTCCTGCCTCATGCCACCCCTTCCTCCTCTCCCCCCCCTCCTCCTCCTCCTCTTGCTTGGCCTTCCTCTCTTCCTCCTCCTCCCACCTTGCGTCGCACCACCCCTTCTTCCTCCTCCTCTTCCATCCGGTGTATAAGACAACCCCTGACTTTGGAGAAGATTTTCCTGGGTTAAAATGTAGTCTTATAGGCCAGAAAATACAGTAAGTTTAAAACAACATAGGGTAATTTTGTAAAGGCAACAGAACAAAGCAGGGTGAATATAAGGAAAACACAGGACTACTGAATACTGGAAAGTCTAACCAACCTCCTGCTGCACAGTATACCCACTCACATAGTTTCCTCAGTCAACATGAAAATTAAAATCTGTGTTTAATGTGTTTAAGTTTTCACAAATGCTGTCTGATTTCTATTTGATTTTCATACAATTGCAATTACAGCTATATTCCAGCCTCCTCCACCCTTCTTATAGTTGTAAGAGAGCAGGATTTTTTTACTGCAAAGCACTAAAAGAATTTACAGTAAACAACAGCCAGCTGAGCTTGAATGATGCTTTGAATAAATATTATTTTTCATCAAAGATCCTTTGATAGAATCCTCTGTTTGAATGTTTGGGAAATCATCTTCAAGAGCAGTTATTTGCTGAGTCTTTAAATACACAGCCTGGCTAATTGAATCTTATGAGTGCTGTTTATGTACAGTAAATCACAAATGTACTGTTTCTCAGAATCAATGCTCTAGCAATTTCTTCCCCTGTGCCTGCAACATAATTCTGCTGGCATGAATGCATTAGTCACTAGTGGTTGCATAAGTTCTTTTTCCATCCATTGTCAGCTTTCCTAGAACAGAGGTGGCACAGAAGAAAGAAATCTATGCCATTCTAATTCTTTACAATGCACAGATGGGATTTCCAGAGAAGTTGTACTTAAGTTAAAATTTACTTTCTTGTTCAGCCAACATGCTACATGGCATTTTAAGTGTGATGACAACAGTAATAAACATATATATTGAACATTTTTGAAAGATCTCATTCAAAAACCTGACCTAATCATAGAGATACCAGAATCCTGGAAGGGTAAACTGGACTGAATGACTTGAAATTTTTGCCCAGGAATTTGATTTTAAAGTTTTCCCCTGTGTAAGAACTAACCTCAAGGACAAACCTAGCACATCAGGATATCAATGAGTACTATATCACCAAAGGGCTAACATATGCAACATCTGAGCATATGAAAAGGTGGCTGGAATCTAATCTGCACTGCAGGATTAGTCCAGTTTGACACCACTTTAACTGCCATGGCTCAAAGCTATGGAATTCTGGGATTTGTAGGTGGGTGTGGCACAATAGCTCTCTTACAGAGAAGGCTCAATATCTCACAAAACTATAAATCCCAGAATTCCACAACATTGAGCCATGGTAGTTAAAGCAGTATCAAACTGCATTGTTTCTGCAGTGAAGATTAGACCAAAGTTTGGCTGCTTAGCCATATAAACCTCACAGACAGCACAGGTGCAGAAAAAACTTAATTTATAATGCAAATTTAGTTTGAACTACAAATATGTTATAAAGTAGATCATAGCTTTTGCCTTCTTTGCTACCTCATTGTCATGTGGAGGTGACCCTGGGCTGTCAAAACTTATGACAGTGGAGCACAAACTTGGCAGGCCCAAGCAGGTAAGTTTGGTCCTGGTGGTAAACTGCATGTGTGCCATCAAAAGATTGGCCTAGTTAAGCATGAAGAACTTTGTCACCAGGCAACTGGTCAGGCAACGAACTGGCCACAGCAGCAATTAACACAATGGTGGTATGAGATAGTTGTGGTCTGCAGTGGTGGAGGTATTATCCACACCAATAAAATCATGGAACTTCAAAACATTCAGGGTAAGACTCAGACTCTGGTGTAGCCAAAGTCTTTGAAGGGGAAATTTATTTAGCTCAAATTGAGAGGGGGTCGGCTACAAGGACCCTGTGAGACCATCTCCCATATGTATACCAAGAGTTTGGGGGATCTAAGAATTGATGCAGAGACATAATTCTCCAATTAAAGTATTATTTATTAAAGGGGAAAATCACACAGCAATTCACATGCACACACACACACACATGCAAGGCTCAGGAAATCAGGGGTTGGCTTGGAAAAGATGTTGAGGCAGAACTACAGGTGATACTTACTGCAGATGAGGCTTTCTCTGGGATCCAATTGGGTGAAGTAGCATGAGACACAACCGTTCCAAGAGCGCAGGTTTGAACAGAGGTCCCAGTAACTAGATTAGAGAGCACAGTGATGCAGGGTCCCCATGAACTCCAACTAGTGACACTGAGGGGGGAAATCCAGGGTTTTTAAGGGCTAAAACTAGCTGCAGGGCAAAGGTGTGAGATTGCCTGGGTTAGGTAATCCGGTCTGGCAATATTCAAGGTGAATGGGAGAGGATTAAGTCATTAGCTGGCCCATCAGGTGAGACATCTAGGCCATAATCGCCCATCCTTCTGATTATAGAGGTGATGATGGTCCATTTGCAACTCCCACACTATCTGACTGGCTTTGGGGATTGGGGTTTTTCCAGTCTTCCAAGTGACCTAGGCATGACCTGACTGCCTTGCCTTGGTGGCACTTGGGGTCTATTGCAGTGTACATCTGGGGTCATGTGGAATTCATACACACACCAAAATTCAGAAAAATGCATTTTTGGTAACACTAGCCATGTTAAACATATAGGGATAACCAATTTAGGACTTACTGGATTTAAAGTGAAAACAACTGGCAAACAACATTTGGGGTTAACCCAACAGAAAGTAGAAATAATCCACAAAAGCAGGTTGTTTTTCACACGATGTTGGCATCAGGGAGAAATAATGCAACATTAATCCAAATGCAAAGTTACCAAAACCCACTCCTTTTTACTTTCAGGAACTTCCGAAAGTAAAAAGGAGCAGGTTTTGATGACTTTCCATTCGGGTTCATGTTGCATTATTTCTCCTTTACACAAATATATCAGTGCCTCCAATTCCTAACTCTCTCAGCCGATCCAAGAGAATGGCATGATCTATGGTGTCAAAGGCCGCTGAGCACCAGAAGGGTCACACTACCCCTGTCGATGCTCAAGCGGAGGTCATCGGTCAGAGCAACCATGGCAGTCTCAACTCCAAATCCCGCCCTAAAGCCAGTTTGAAATGGATCAAGATAATCGGTTTCATCCAAGATAGCTTGGAGCTGGGAGGCAACTGCCCTCTCGATCACCTTGCTTAAGAATGGCAGCAAGGAGACTGGTCTATAGTTGTTTCTGTCCAGGGGATCCAGGGAAGGCTTTTTTAAGAGTGGCCTAACTGCCGCCTCTTTCAAACAAGATAGTATACTGCCCTCCCTGAGGGACGTGTTGATTGTGGCCCGAAGGAACAACGCGTCCCCACCCTGGACGACCAGCCATGATGGACAAGGATCGAGAGGGCAAGTTGTCTTCCTCGTCCTTCCAAGCAACTTGTCCACGTCCTCGGTACTCACAAATTGAAATTGATCCAGTAAATTACCATCAACGGAGTTACTGGACGCCTCATCTACAGATTCTGCGAAAATACTGGTGTCCAAGTCGGCTCTTATCCGAGAGACTTTATCTGCAAAGTGGATATTAAATGCCTCACAGCAGGCTGTCGTTGGGTTAAGTAGAGGATTCGGCGCAGGGGGTATCTGCGTCAAATCCCCCACCACCTTAAACAGCACTGCCGGGCGAGACTCCGCAGACGCGATACGTGCAGAACAGAAAGATTTCTGCGCTGCACATAAAGCCTCCCTATAGGAATCAAGATGCTTCCTAAGGTGAGTTCTGTCGAATAAGAGACGAGTCTTTCACCATTCGCACTCCAGTCGTTGTCCAACCCGCTTCATCCTTCTAAGCTCTTCTGTATACCATGGCTTCCGATTCGAAGCGGGGTGGAAAGGACGCTTAGGAGCGATTGTGTCAATAGCCTTGGTAAGATCGGTGTTCCACGTTCCACCAAAGCTTCGACAGAATCACCGGCATTACTCACCATTAAACCCTCTAAGGCTTTCTGGAAACCAATGGGTTCCATTAACCTTTGAGGGCGGACCATTCTAATAGGTCCCCCCCCCAGGAGGGCAAATAGTAGCCTTTAGTTCCACCTTGATCAGAAAATGATCCGTCCATGACAATGTGGAGGTTTTTGTAACCTCCGCCCACGGATATTCCTGCTCCGTACTAAAGACCGCATTGAGGGTATGACCAGCACAATGTGTGGGCCCATTGACCAACTGGGATAGGCCCATGTTTGTCATGGTATTCATGAACTCCCGAGCCGCACCGGTTAGATCCTGTAAACTGGTTTTGAGTGGAATGTTGAAGTCGCCCAGAACTAAAAGTCTGGGTGACTCCAACAGCAACTCAGAAACCACTCGATATGCGTCGTTTTCCGGATAGGCTTTCTGATCAAGGTCAAGGTGTTTTAATATATACACATATTAAAACAATCCACATTTAAAATTCACAATTTTAAATTCATTTGGATAAGCCTGCTGGAAGAGACTGGTCTTTAAGGCTCTTTTAAATATGGAGAGCATATTCAGCTGTCAAATTTCTTCTGGCAGGTCATTCCACAGTCTAGGGGCAGCTGAAGAAAAAGTCCTGCGGCTGACTGTTGCCAACCTAGTCCTGGCTGACTGGAGTAAATCTTCAAATATGTCCAACTATGAACTGCCATTGAGATTCAGGACAGGTGGACGTATTTCTGCACATGGTTCTGATTTAATTTATGTAATTAACTGCCATAAGATGGTGATCCTGATGGCCAAAATAGTAGAAGGTTCTCAAAGACAATTGGACAGATTCATGGTGGCTCTGCAAGGTCTCCAGGTTCAGAGGCAGCATCCCCAAACAGCCATTGCCGTAAAAGAGCAACTGGCTGCTTTCATTTCTTGAGGGCTTCTCATAAGTCTCTGTCTGGATACTGGGAAACAGGATGCTGTACTTGAAAGACCTTTGGTCTGATCAACACAGGGATTTTGTTATGTTTATATTTTATTCACATCTCTTCTGCTCTGCCTCCTTCAGATTTGCTGGAAAAACTCTCCTGACAAATATTGGAAGAGGAAGCCTGGTTAGGTCCAGTGCAGTGAGATTCCTAGCACTGGTCCTGGGCCTTGTTCTATTTCAGGTCAAAGGCAACAAGAGGATGAATGGAAGAACTGTGTTTTTGCAGGCTCCTTGCCCTTGAAATGATTGGGTGGGACTGTATTAATTGCCACCTTTAAATCAGAAATAATAAATGGAGTATTAGAATGTCAGAGCTCCAAGAAGAGTAAACTGATGGGAAATGAAACATTTTGCTGAAACACATATCCTTTAAAAACCTGTATAGTTTGATTGGTTCACCTTACTCATTCCTTCCTGTCTAGACAGGCTAAGATCTGCCAAATTTGTGAAAGGTGGATGTTTATCACCTTTTGTGTTAGATTTCTCAACTTTGATACATGGTAAAGTGTTTTAAAGTCACTATCAGTCTGGGAAACAACCAAACAAAAACCTCTCCCTTAACACTGTAAGAAGATCTCATAGGTTGCAGGCAATGCTTTTAAATATTTTAAGCAACTGGAGCAAAAGTAAGTGTGTGCATGTGTGTGTGTGTTTTCGTGCATGTGTGTGTACAGAAAGTGTTTCACACTCATGTGTAAAAGCCCTGGCACCTTGTATCCTCTGCCACACACATTTCATGGTCTGCTCTGAACTCTCTAATTAAATACTAAGGCATTGCAATGCAGTTTTCAATTAAGGTTAGCATGCTCAGCACATTCAAAGGAAGATATTAAAGGTTTATTTTGAATATGGGTATATGAAGGAAATGTTTGAAAGATGTCAAATTGTCCCAGTTTGACATAAAGGCTACGTAAGAAGAATTAGAATTCTTCTTAATGTGCCACTGAACCTTAAGAAGTTCAGTGGCACATTATGCCACATCATTGTTGTTGTTAACTGCCCACAAGTTGACCCCAACTAATGGTGACCCTGTAGATGAGACATCTCCAAGACTCTCTGTCCTCCAGTGCTCTGCTTAGGTCCTGTAGACTCTCTGATTGAATCTATCCATCTGGTGTGTGGCCTTCCTCTCTTTCTAGTACTTTCAACCTTTCCAAGCATTATTGTCTTTGCACTGGCACAAAAGCAAAGAGCGGAGCGATGTTACTCGCTTCGTCTCAGCTCTAAAATGGCTGCCTCCACATGGCAGTGCAGAGCTATAAATTACAAATTCTCGCCCCAAATCTCGCAAAACCAGTTACACCGTGAGACTTGGTCCAAACGTCAAACCTATTGGGCAAGGCGTGCCTTGACCAACCAGGTGTCTTCTGTCCTTATTTGGCCGGCACAACAAGAAACCTCTCACGACTGGTTGGGGGGTGTCTTTGCACTCGCACAAAGGACACAAGATGCCTCTTTTGGATTTAAACAGGCCACAACTTTTATTTAGCTGTACAGGGTCTATTGATAAACAATAAACAATAACAAATTTGTCACGTGTGTAAGTGAAGGTGTAACCATCCATGTGGGTGGTCCTTCACTACATGTGACAAAGCAAGTAAACAAAATTAACAACAAATTTGCAAACCCCTCCCCCCTTGAAATGACCTCATATTTCGTCATATGATGTCATGCAATTTTATGACCTCATGCCTTAAATGCATATGTCATTTCCTTTCAATTTGTTTTATACCAATTTTTCCCCAATTTTTAATTAGCCAGATTAAATTATTCTGTGGGGTGGGGATCATTACCCGCCACAAGAGGGGGACAGCCTAGCTAGGCATCCCCTCCCGCAGATCGCTTTTGCAATTTGGTCAGAGAGTGCAGTTACGTACATCTCTGACCCCTCTGGAGAGAGGTGAACCCCATCCCCCCTGTAAAGCTTTGGCCAGTCAAGCTTAATACCATGCTCCACCAAGAAAATTCCCAATTTAGCAAGGTGCTTAGCCATGTAGCGGTTAAGCCAGCGCCGAGTATTATTAATAGCTGAGTCCTTCTGCGCTCCAGGCCAACAACACCTTGGCACAAGTTTGGTCCACAGGATCACAGCACCTGACAAGATCTTTTGGACTTCCTCCATGTCCTTAACAATCTGCTTGACCCACTGCAAACATGGAGTCCGAACAAGGTCGTTCTCCCCCAGGTGTACTACCAAAACCCGGGGTCAAGGATGTGAACGTGCCAACTCCATGATAAATAGAAGGAGAGATGGCCACATCATGCCCCTTTGTCCAAACCAATCCGTAAGTCTGATATGGGCAAGGCCCAATGAATTGTCGCAGCGATGCTCCAACAGGTGGTGTTCCACCCAGAAGACCAGGCTGTGTCCCATTATCCAGATTTTGCCGGGGTAAAAGCCAACTGAAACAAACAAACAAAAAAAACCAACAATCAATGTGGCTTATCAGGAGTCTCATTGCCCGATTGCCTAACATAGGACTTAGATGCACGTGAACGCCACCTGCCAATTCTGCAAATATCAGCTTCACTCAATCCATGAGCAGCCACAGCAGTCACAGCTCCAATTCAAAAGGAGTGCAAAGAAAATAATTTCTGAGGCAACTCAGCCCTGCTTACAGTCTCTTTTAACACAGCCCTAAATTGGAATTGGGTTAATGGCAAACCAGACAAGTGAATAAACAAATATCCAGCCACATTAGGCCTAATTTGCAAATAGTTACTCATCGCCACCAATAGTCAAATTTGATCTTGCAGCGCTTTGGCCAGGAAGATAGACTGACCTTTTGCAAACTGGTCAGTCTTAGAGCACCTAATGTGAATTTGAATCCCCTGTCCTATTAAGTTGATATCAGAAACTGATAGTGCCCTGCCAGATTTATCATTACGAGATCCAGGTACAATCTCACTGATTCTTAAAGCAGCAAAAAAGGCTATGGCAAATACTGCTTTAAATAAAGCCTCTTCCCCAGGTGAATAACATGTTTGGGCTAATTGATCCCATAACTTAAGAAGGAAAGGGCTAGTTATCAGCGTTCATGAATCCTTTGTGACAGGGGATTCTCTAGACCATCCCTCAACTGCTGTCTTGACTCTAAAGTCATTAGTAGGGTCAAAAAAGCCCTTTGCCCTAGAGTAAAATACCAGAGCGGCTAACCTGCCCCTAATAGTGACAGGTGAAAGTCCTGATTGCTTAAGAGATACAATAAAGCAAAGGACCAAATCAACATCAATAGGCCATTTTAGATCCTCCTCAATTTCTTGCAAAAATTGGCTAAACGAATTTAAAGCTGTTTAGTAAAACTTGCGTGTTGACAGGGCAATTGGGTTTAAAATTGCCCTATGAACTTCTAATCTCCAAGGTTCCAGAGTGACGCCGGTACCTCCAACGGGTGTGTCTAAGCCTCAGGAGCCAGCTTCCAGAACTTGGAGAACTGAAAACGAGAAAGGGCATCCGCCAAAGGGTTAAGCAAACTAGGAACATGTTGAGCTTTGAATAATACATTATAGTTCAAGCATTGTAACACCATCACCCTTACCAAACCCATAACTTTAGAAGACTTGGAGGACTGAGAGTTTACCACATACACGACTGCCTGGTTGTTGCACCAAAACCAGACAGTCCTATTAGCAAACTGGCTCGCCCACAAGTGTACAGCCACCACAATTCGAAACAGTTCCAAGAATGTAAGGCAGGGACCAGCAACCTTTTGGAGACCTGGGCCGTTCTCCTGTAGCCCAGGTCTCGGCTGGGCCAAAGGGGGGGTGCGCACACGCGGCCCCCCCACATGCCGCCGCTGTGCATGGCATGGCGGCGGTGGCATGTACGGGGGGGCGTGCGTGTCGGTGGAGGGTGAGTGTGGAGTTACCGGCCCAGGCGGACCCCTGCCGCCGCCACCACCACCTCCGCCTCCGCCTCCGCCGCCGCCGCTGCCTCCAGCTCCTCTGCCACCGCTGCCGCCGGCTCCGCCACCGCCTCCGGCACCGCCTCCGCTGCCTCTGCCTCTGCCTCTGCCTCTGCTGCCGCTCGCTTTCGTCAGTGGGCGACAGTGAGCGGCAGCGGCGGCGGAGCCAGAGGCGGCGGCGGAGCCGGAGCCGGAGGAGGGAGGCGGTGGTGGTGGCGGAGGCGGCGGAGGGAGGTGGAGGGGGCGGAGGGAGGTGGAGGCAGTGGAGGGAGGTGGTGGCGGTGGTGGTGGCAGAGGCAGAGGCGGCGGAGGGGGGCGGAGGGAGGTGGTGGTGGAGGCGGAGGCAGTGGAGGGAGGCGGAGGGGACGGAGGGAGGTGGAGGCGGTGGCTCCTCCGCCTCCTCCTCCGTCGCCGCCGCCGCCTCCACCACGGCCTGTTTTGGCCGGCGCATGACCGAGCGTGCCGCGGTCGGCATTTTGTTTATCAAAATGGTGGCCGCGATGCGTTTGCGCATGCGCAAACCCTGCGCATGCGCAAACACATCGCGGCCACCATTTTGGAGACCAAAATGCCGGCCGCGGCGCGCTCAGTTGCGCGCCGACCAAAACAGGCCACGGAGGTGCCACAGCGGCGGCAGCGGCGGCGGCAGGGGTCTGCCTGGGCCGGTAAGTCCAGCGTCCTGGGCCAGAACCATCCCACGGGCCGTAGGTTCCCGACCCCTGATGTAAGGTCTCTAGTCAGACCGCTTTTAACCCATGCAGCAGGCCATGCCTCTGCAGCCCACTGGCCATTCCAATAAAGACTGAAGCCATGGGCACCAGCAGCATCAGAATGCACCTGAAAATCTGCCTGAAGCAGCATTTCAGAACTCCAAACTAATATGCCATTAAAATGCTCCAAAAAGGAGTACCAAACCTTCAAATTCTCATGAATGCCACTTGTGATTCTAATGTGGTGATGCTGGGCCACTATCCCTGCAGTAACCCTGTACAGCCTAGCACAAAATGCTCGTCCTGGAACTACCACCCTACAGGCAAAATTCAAAAGACCTGTAAGTGATTGAAATTCATGAAGGGTAGCTTTTTGTTTCCCCAACATGATCCCAACTTGTTGCTTCATAGCCTCTAGTTCCTTACTGGGCAAATGAGAAATTCCAGCTATGGTATCTATCTCGATGTCCAAAAAGGTAAGCTGAGTATGTGGCCCTCTGTCTTTTCCTCCGCTAAAGGCACACCAAGCTCCTGCATTAATTCCTGAAATTGAACTAAAGTATCCTGGCACTGAGAGGAATTAGGATTTCCAGCAATTAGAAAATCATCTAAATAATGAGCAATGGCTCTATTACCAGTTTTCTTAACTGCACACCAATGGAGAAAGGTGCTGAATGTCTCAAAAGCTGAACAAGAAATCGAGCATCCCCTTGGCATAGCTTTGTCAAAATAAAATTTACCTTCATACTGAAAACCCAGTAGGTCAAAATCATCTGGGTGTACAGGAAGGAGTCTAAATGCAGATTTAATATCACATTTAGCCAACAATACTCCTGTGCCTAAGTTCCTGATCATCTTAACTGCTGAGTCGAACGATGTGTACCTAACTAAGGTAAGCCCAGGATCAATGGCATCGTTCACGGACTCCCCTTTTGGGTATGACAAATTATGAATCAGCCTAAATTCCCCAGAAGCTTTTTTAGGAGCTATGCCCAATGGGGATAAGCGAAGTGTGGGGATGGGCAGCTGATCATGGGGTCCCGAAATTCTCCCTGTTGCTATTTCTTTAGCTAATTTATCCCTCACCACACTCGTCAAGTCCCTCACAGAGCGAGCATTGGGTGCAAAACGATAAACCCTAGGGCCTGTATAGGGAATATGAAAGCCTACAGAGCAGGGGTAGGCAACCTTTCCCCTTTAAGGGCTGAGGGACTTCAACTCCCAGAATCCCAGGAGCTATTGGCCAACATGGGACTATTGGCCAACATGGCTGAGGCTTCTGGGAGCTGAAGTCCCTCAGCCCTTAAAGGGGAAAGGTTGCCTACCCCTGCTACAGAGAAACCTTGAAATAAATATAAAGCAGCCTCTCTATTAGAGTAAACCTTCAACCATGCCACCATTATGTCCAATTTAATTGGTGATGGGGACTTTTCCCCCAGGTGAAACTGGCTGGGGGGCAGAACCCCCTCCTGTTCTTTTTCCTCTAACACAGGAAGTTCCAGGGTGGCCACCCCCACAGGTGTTACATTTGTGACCAGCATAAGCCAAATTGCCTTCTCTCTCCTGTGGCAGGCCTCGCATTCAGCCCTCTTGGCAAAGTGACCATCGGGACAAACCCGTTATCACACCAGCTCAAGGGGGAGGCCCCCACCATAACATCAACCCAAAGCTCGGACTGAACATGCCTCCAAGACAAGGAGCGATCCTGTGCTGCTCTCATTTATTTATTTTAATGGGGGTCGCTCCTCCATGAATATGCAAAACCGCTGACTTCAAGTCTGCGAGAACGGAGGTGAGGGATCCGTGTAGGACCCTCGGTGGACACCTTTCCCACGGTGGTTGCCAGTTCCTGGCTGTGGTGTCTCTTGTGAGACTTGGGAAAGGGTGGCCTGCTAAGGCCTGGTGGTAATCATCCACGGTTGGGTGATTTGGTTTGGGCCCGCATTTATTCCATTTATTCCACTTCGAAAATTTGCTGGCTGAACATGGCTTCGACCCGCGTCTGACCCAGGCTGTATTTGGCCGGTGGCATTGCGGCAGAATCAGTGGCAACTTACATGTGATAACATCCAGATTTATTCCAGAAGAAGATTGAAGCCAGAAAAGGTAAGACACTTTTTTGGCAATTCGATAAGCTCCATTGTTGTTTCAACTTCTGATCCTGATTTTGATAACAAACCATGGAATAACGAGATCAGATTCAGAAAGCTGGGTTAAATAAGGACCACTTTGTTTTACTTGCATGTAAAGAAATCTTTAGCATCTTTGAGACTAACTGTGCATATACTTTTGTAGACTTAGGGGGGAAGCAGATGGGCGGCCGTGGGCCGCCCCGGGAAGCTGCGCTGTGGGGCCGAGGTATCCCCACACCTCAGCCCCGTGGCGCAGCTTCGCTGCCCCTGAAAGGAGCGCTAAATTGGCGCTCCTTTCACAAGTCGCTGAAGGTGCACCGCAAAAGGCTGCGGCGCACCTTCGGCGACTCTTCCACTGCAGCGTGTGCGAACGCTGCAGTGGGAGGTCCTCCTCGGAGCGCCGGCCGTGCAGAGGGCCGGTTGCTCCTAGGACAATCTGGAGAAGGGGTTGGGGCGCCGATCGTGCAGCTGCCCTTCCCCTTCCCTGCCCCCAAAACGGCTCAATTAGCCATCTGCTTCCCCCCTTAAATCTACTTCTTCAGATATATGAATTTGAAGAAGTAGACCTAAGTCTACAAAAGTTTATGCTACATTTTCAAGTCTTAAAGATTCTACAAGAACCCTTTCTATACTGATATTCCAGACTAACACAGCTATGTTTCTGAATTCTACATTTATTTGACCCATTTCTTTTTTAATTTGAATGAACCTGAAAGGAGCAAAGAAGGGGAGCAATCTGATGCAGGTTCAGCCAAGGCCAGGTGTATACCCTGGACTACTTCCTCACCCTTCTCTTGGGTAACCAAGCCTTAAATAGCTTCAGCCCCTACCATTATCACATGCTGTGCTCTGGCACCCTGTGCCACTATCAAAGTTTCCTGGTCTCTGACCATAAAGGCCATCAAAAGAGTAGCATCTTTTGCCATGCTGATCCAGGTCCATTTTTCTGCTTCTTCCTCTTCCTTTCCCTTATATAAAAATTATTTATAGCCAACCTTTCAGGCCTTTCAAAGAGCATTTCTCAATCCCATGTATGATATTTGGTCAGAAATAAACTTCCACCACTATCACCGCTCCTTCCTCAGCTCACCTATTTAGTTTCAGGGCTTGTGGGTTTCTGGTTGTCTAGTAACTTCCAGGCTCTGATGCATGAATTCATTTTATCAAAGGGCTTAGCCAACCACCATTTCATGAACTCAGGAAAGAAGAAGGGGGGAGCAAGAAAGAAAAGACTCAGTCAGTTTGAAAATAGGGAATGTTCTTCTCTGGGTGGATATTGCAAAACACATTTTTGTCATTTTTAATACCTCATCATTAAAGCTCAGAGGAAGGTTTCAGGCCCTAGCAAACAGATGTCAGTATTCAAGGAAGAACACCAAGTATGAGCTGAAAATATTGCCACTTACCAGTTGCCTGCTGCATTATTTTATGGATTTGGGAGCTTGAGAAAGTTACATGCTGGCTGGAGGATCCTGGGAGTTGTCATTCAAAAATGTAAACTGTCCAAGCTTGTGGAACATGTTGCATAGAGGAAGAATCCCAGTGTGTTACCTTCTACTAATGTAGGTGTGGTCCATATGCAGCCCCAGCTCCTGAAATCTGGGAATAACACCTTGTGGTGTCATTGGAGGAAGGTCCTAGTGATGTTACAAAAGTGATGTTGCAAGAGGCAGCCCCTTGGGAATGTTATTAAGCATAATACATTAATCATCAGCCACAGTTATATAAATTGTGTGTGTGCCTTCGAATCACCTGTGAACCTATGAATTTCATAGGGTTTTATTAGGCAAGGAAAACTCAGAGGTAATTTTGTCAATTCTTTTCTCTGACTTATAGCCCTATAGTGCCTGGTATTTGTTAGCAATCTCCCACCAAAGTGGTAACCACAGCTCACTTGCTTAGCTTCCAAGATCAGAAGGGATCTGGTGCCTTTAGGGTATTTGAGTCTTATACAAAGTACACCATTCATTTTTTTTAATGTACCATATCTAAGTAATTAGGGAAACAGATACCCACACACTTTTCAATACAGTGCTCTGGCCCTTAGATTCCTCTCCTTTGTGCGAAGGACTGGAAAATAGGATCTAGGCCTTAAGACTCAGAGTCAGGCCCTGATATTTGGGAACCTTATTTAGGAGTTATTTCCTGGATATATGGAAGGCAGAGTGAAAGTGGGCATGCTACCCCTTCTTTTAACATCCTCAAGCATGTCAGCTCCACCCTAAGCCCTGAAAGAGGATTCTTCACTTATTTGGCTGAATGTACGTGAAGCCCTCCATGCAACTAGAAGCTCCACTTATTGAAGAACCCCAGTTGTGAAGAGGATTCCAAATGTCTTGAGCTGAACATGCAAATAATTCATCTACAGACAACCCTGCTCAATGTCGGGACTAGCTCAATACACACCATAAGTTTGGGCCATAATGCCTAAGCAGGGCTTCTATCTATACATCACCCACAGCCTTTAGACAATTCTACCTGCCTCTTGGATCCCATCTGAACTGTAGAAATAATGCAGTTTGACACTGCTTTAACTCTCATGGCTCCATCCTATGGAATCCTGCAATTTGTAGTTGTGGCACCAGAGCTCTCTGACAGAGAAGACTAAATATCTTTTAAAAGCTCTACAAATTCCAATATTCTGTAGCATTGAGCTGTGGCAGTTAAACTTGTGTCAAACAGCATTATTTCTGCAGTGCAGACTAGACATTGCTCAGTCTGCAAGCTCTTTGTGAAATCCATGCCTTTGGGCCCACTCAGGCCCTGAGCCAGCTTGGGCGTTCTATTATTTGTATGTTCTTTCATCTCCCTAGTGTAGCATGAAGAAGAAAGTGGACTTATTTGATGCCCTCTTCCCATTTCTGTCACTTGTGTTCTACTTTCCAGGTCTCAGACCTACCGCCCATCCCAAGATGTGGGATCTCTAAGGGGGAATCACTTTGTGCAAAAATCTTCTTGTGATTGCCTTTTTGACTTAAAATCATGATCATCATGATGATGATCATCATCATCATTGAGTATTTAACACATTATACAATATTCAGCTTTCAAGCTTCGCTTGATACTCAATTACTTGGAGAAATAAAATATAGCTGTCTTGATAGTGCAGGACTCTTTTACGCTAACAGAAAAAAAGGTGACTTCTTTTTTCTGGTTGATCAGTAACTTTATTGCTTCTGGCTTTGCATATGCTGCAGTTTCATACAGTGAGAGGGCACAGTAAAATTTCCATAGTTCAAATGATATTTTATGAGCAAGAATAAATTATATAGATGCTTTCATTGTACAGAACACTTTATAACTCTGGCCTCATTTTCTGTTATAACAAACCAGTGAGTGGGGGGTTAAATCAGTGACTTACCCAGGACCACCCACTGAGCTTTATGGATCCAACACTCTCGTACTGGCCTTTTCCTTTGCTGGCAGAGCAGTTGCATATGTTGCTGGCCAAACATGTGAATTATCCTGCATGGAACCATACATTCTGAAGCATTTCCAAGTATGGCTTTGCATCTGAAGTCTGGAGTTCAGTTTCATCTAAACAGCACTCTCCATTATGTAGAAAGGCTCATATCCAAGTGGGACAAATGTTATTTTTTAACATATTTCTGGAGACTACTCAGGGGTCTGAAGACATATCACTGAAAAATAGGAGGTGTGAAGAATGGAAAGGGCTTTCTCCACTCTTCGTCCCTGGAAGCCCAACCTGCATCACCTCCAGTACATTCACTTTCCAACTATCTTCTCAATAGATATGACCTGCTCTGCCATTAGACTGAGTGATGCAGATGCCTCAGGTGACTGATTTTGAGTGCCATGAAAATCAGCAAGCACTTGTTTGTTTATTTTTATTATTGTGTTTTTTCTGCTGGAGGTGGGACAGCACAGCTTATAGGATTTTCTGCCTGATGTGCTAAAATAACACAGCTGACTTTGAGTCCTGTGCTCTGTGTCTTGAAGAGAGCACCATTGCTTTACAAATGACGAGACAGTAAAACATCTTGGCCTGGCCCTAGATTTGAGGACTGAAAACATACCATCCAATTTGAAGAGAAGGTCCTCATTCTTATGAGAGTTGCAACAGATCAGGAACACTTACACTGGATTGAACATCTGAGAACATAGTATAAAATAGACACACTAGAGGTAGTTCAGGAATAAGTGTCTTCGTACATGCTGGCAAACTATCAGTAGAGTTCATATCCTGGGGAAGCCATGTTGACCATACAGCAAAGTACTATAATTAGAGCTGTGAACTTTCCATCCCACCCTTTCCATATTAAGTGATGCAATGAAGAACTACAAAAACTGAAATGACTTTAAGTTTAATAGCTGGGGTGGAACTGTAGGCACTCCCTGCAATGGCCTAAGTGAGATGGTCTTGGATGAAGAACTGCAAATTTCCATACAGAGAGATCATCTTACAGTAATTTGAGATCTAACCTATTTCCTATCAGATTAAAATCAATGGAAAGATTTACATTGGCTTCCCTGGGAGTTTTAATTTTGGCCTCCAAAAGGCCTGCTTGTAATGGTAAACTTGTAAAAGGCTCATCAGACTTCCAGTCTTGTTTGCTTTAATGAGCATCCCATCTGGAGGGTTTTTTGTGATTGAAGACATGGCCCCTCCAAGACATAAAAAATAGTTGTGATGAGTATTCAAAAGCTGTCATTTCCATCTGCCAAACTCTACTAGGATAAACAAAGACTCTTCTGATGGAGAACTTGGCAGAAGAACATGTCTAGTTCTCATATTTTAGTGAAGTGATGATTTGGGAAGACAGACATCATCACAAGGGTACTTAGCCCAGGCAGGGACATTTGCATTTGCTTGGAGGGAGAAATATTTACTTACTTACTTATTTACTGTGTTTCAATAAAATTTATGTCATATAAAAACCCAGATATAATAAAACACAATGTGAAAACTAAAACAAATTAAAGCCACCACAGCATAAACTTCAGGTAAATGAACAACAGCAGTGCAAGGGATCTAAAAAACATTTTTAAACCTAAAAAACTAAAAGTAATAAATTTGTCCAGCAAGGATGTATACAAGAAGGCCTCTGCTGACTCTCTTCTACCAGATGACAAAAGCCTTACAGAGCTTGTTCTTAACTGGGCTTATATTGCAATTTTGGTGGTTAAGGCATGATCTTTTTATAATTCATTTTTCAAAACATTGCTCTCTACTCTGTGCCTCTTTTTTATAGAAAAAATTACATAAAGGAGATATGGAATCTGTGAATGACCTTTCCAGAATAGGGGAAGGTGCCATTGAAAACTACTGATTTCAGATGCACAAGGAATGATTCACTTAAAGAAATGAAAAATATGCAAGCATAGGAAACTGATTTTGCTGAAATCAAGAACCAAAGGAAGATTTGAATCCAGAGCATGGGATGGTTCAGAACATCATATATGTGAGTAGTTTACTCACATATTGCATCCAAGAGAATAACAAAGAGAACTCTTGGATTATCTGTCACCTTTAAGTTTCTAGCAAAGTTAAGGGTTGAATTGTTCTTATTGTTGTCGAATTGTTCTTATTGAACAGACTCAATGAAGAGATGCCTCCTTTTCTCTGGGGAGAGCTCTCCATGTAATTGACAAAGTATTACTTGATATACAATATATCAAAAAACATTTCACTGGTGCAAACCAAAAGGATAGTTGGATAAAGGCACATCTTGAAAACATTTTTCTCCCCTTATGAAATGATGAGCCTTTTGGATAGACTGACCATATTTACTTAAGACAAAAACAGGACATTGGGCTGGCAAAAATGGGACACGGGTATGTAATATTCTGTATTCTTGAAAAAGTAAGATGATAACAAAAATGTTATTTCATGAACCTATTGAGCTAACAATTATTCTTCAGTGACAGAACTCAAAGAAAAATTTAGGTAGACACAGAGGGGGATTGTATTTCACCACAATCACACTATGAGTACTTCTCTGATGAAGTAATTTTATGCAGCAAATTTTGGTCTTTCGATACCTTATCATAAAACTTCTCACACTCAATGACACAAGTGTTGTTGTTTTTTGACAACCAAAATTTCAAACAGGGATCTTCAATCCATTTTCACAACATAACAGGGCATTTTTTCCTGAAAACAGGACAAAATTAACATTTATATTATAATGACAGGATGGTCTTGAAATATGAACAAAATCGTACTGGCCCATTTAAAATGGTATGTATGGTCTGCCTACTTTTAGAATTATTAAAGAGGTTGAGCTTTTCACTATGGGGGGGCGAGCAGACTCATTAGGGATGTAATTCTTTCTAAATTTCATTCTTGAAGGAAGCAATTGGTAAGTTTAGGCATGTTCTCCTAGTTGTGAGAAAGTCTTTGAAAACTGTACAGTTTTTGAAGATAATTTATTTTGCACAAAATTCCCACATGCTTTTTCTGCATAGAAAACAGAATAAAATTTGGACAGGAAAGAGTGCTTGTTGTGCAGAAAGTATTTGCACAGAAATATTATTTTCAGATATATTATTTTCTGTGCAGAAAATGCTGTAGCTGAGGACTTATCTCTGCAAAATTCTCAATTTTTCCCCCACAGAAAAATATAGCTAGAATCCTGTTGGGCAATTGGGAATATTTGACCTACAGTTACACAATCACTACTGCTACCTATTCATGATCCCTACATAGCCCCAGTTTGGGGCCTACATAGGGATTGCAATAGTCCCCTAAAACCCACTTACCAGTAAGCAGGTGCTGTGATTCTCAGAGGCCCATTCCCGTGTCAACCGGGAAGCAGCTAGCTGTCATTCCCACCCACCCACATGAGTGATCTCTGACATGAGAGGGATGTGTGACAGGAGTGTTTTTTCTGACCTCCACACCAGAGATCACTTATGGAAGGAGATAGAAAAATCAGGCAGCTGCTTCATGATCAACAGGGGAATGGATTTTTGTCAATCCGAATGGTTGCTTACTGGTAAGTGGGGTGGGGGTAAGGGGGAAATCATGACCAACAGGGGAATGGATTTTTGTCAATCTGAATGGCTGCTTACTGGTAAGTGGGGTGGGGGGTAAGGGGGAAATCATGCCAGAATTCACTATATAGGAGTATTGTTACAATGTTACATAGTACATAATGGTCCTATAGGATTCCAGAGAATAGTTCCTTCACAGAAAGGGGGAAGATTGTGCAGAAAATGCAGTTTTCTGTATATGAAAAAAGTGTGTGAATTTTGCACAGAATAAGTCCTGAACTGTTAAGATTCTCATCAGTCCAGAATCGTCTGGTCAAAACTTGAAACACACACTTTTCAACCATTTTTAGGATACTTTTTCCATCCCTAGGAGACATTATGAGAATGGGGAGGCACACCATGGCATTCAGGCCACTCCTACTTCTCTAATACATCAGACTAGCAGTGCTCATTCTGAGTCTCTTTAGTACCTGATCCAGCTGCAAAACTATTGCAAAGCCCACTGAAATATTTGTGTTGCAACGTCCCAGGTTCCTCGTGGAATGATAACATGGAAAGTCACAATAAATAAATAAATAAATAAACAATTTAGAAGTCCTGTCTGAAACCAGTTAAATATGTGGTTTCATACAAACATTTCTCATTCACTGAAAAGTAGGGCAGGTTTGTGGTTATCACATCTCCACCACTCATGCATAGACCATGGACCATGTTGGCAGCATGTTCAGCCAATGTAAGGAGAGAACCTCTACATGGAGCAGGGTGTGTGTATGTCAATTAAGACCTTCCTTCACATGAAAGAACTCTTAGGCATGTAGACCAGTGTACACATTGACCATTTCACACATTGGTTGAAATGTGGGGTGTGTGACTGGTACATAGTTTCTGGCTCCACACTGGTGGACAAGAACTTGACTGCTAGATGCAGCTTCATTTCTTCCATCAACACAGGAAAAGTCTTCATAACTATTGGACATGGCGTGACTTCACTTTGTGTGAAGCATGGAAGCTACACACCTTCAGCCCTGCATTTAAATGCCCAGATGCAAGAATGGTTCTGAAGGAGTGACACATACTAACCCTAACACTGCATATGAATGCCCCAATGCAAGTGCAGGGCTGCGGTAAAGCAAAGAAATGAAAGTGCAACAACTCCAATGGATGTAATTACAATATACACAAACCAGACAATCCAACAGGGGGCATGGGGTGAAGATGCTTCCATTAAAAACAATGAGGGTTGCTGTCCACAGAAGCCCAAATCCTTGCAGGATGGCAAGAATGCAGATAGCAAGAGCCCAGTGTACATGCTCTATTCTCTCACAAATTACAAATCCCAGGATTCTATAGGATGCAGCCAGGGTAGGTGAAGTGAAATCATACTATCACTATATAGTGTGAAAGGGCTCCCAAATCAGGAAAGAAAAAGATAATAATGATAGAATCCATATTTCCACATTTATTTTGAGAATGGTTTTAGGGAATTATGGTGCTAGGTGTTATCAGTACGCTGATGACACCCGAATCTATTTCTCCATGTCTCGTTCGTCGGCCTCGAATTCCAATGGCATCTCTTCTCTCAATGAATGTCTTCGGGCGGTAATGGGCTGGATGAGGAAAAACAGATTGAAACTGAATCCAGACAAGACGGAGGTGCTCACAGTAGCGGCCCCTAAACCAAGAATTGGGTTGCAACCTCCAGTCCTGGATGGGGTCACACTCTCCTCCAGTGACTGTGTTCGCAGTCTGGGGGTGCTCCTTGACTCGTCGCTCCTGATGACAAATCAGGTAAATGCGACGGTCAGGAGCACCTGTTATCAGCTTCGGCTGATACGCCAGCTGTGCCCTTTTCTGGAAGTAAGGGATCTCGAGACTGTTGTGCACGCACTGGTAACCTCACGCCTTGACTTCTGTAACGCGCTCTACATGGGGCTACCCCTGTGCTTAGTTCGGAAACTTCAGTTGGTTCAAAACATGGCAGCCAGGCTCATTTCTGGTACATCTAGGAGGGACCACATTACTCCTGTTTTGAGGTCCCTCCACTGGCTGCCTATTAGCTTCCGGGCCCAGTACAAGGTGTTGGTTATCACCTTTAAAGCCCTAAATGGCTTGGATCCAAGCTATCTCAGGGACCGCCTCCTCCCATACAATCCTCCCCGCGCTCTCCGGTCCTCTGGGAGGAATCTGTTGCAGCCTCAAAAATCTAGGCTTGCGGCAACCTCCCAGAGGGCTTTCTCTGCTGTCGCCCCCAAACTCTGGAACGACCTGCCGGATGAGATCTGTCAGATGACATCCTTAGACAGCTTCAAAAAGGCTGTTAAGATGGATCTCTTCCAGCAGGCCTTTCCAGATTAATTACCCCAGCCTTGGGCTTCCCGGTCCCCTTGGGTCATTCGCCCCCCTTACCTTACCCGGCCTCCTTTTCCTCTCATGGCCCCATCATTCTGATGGATGAGGAATGTTTTAGTTAGAGGTTGGCCGGGTTTGTTTTGTTTGTTTGTTTTGTTTGTTCTGTTTTGTTTTGCTTTGCTGGTCTATAATGTTTTTATAAATGTTTTCATTATTTTAATTATGAGATGTTTAATACTGTTTTGGGGGGGTGGTCTTAGGGGTTATATTGTGTGGGGTTTTTTTTTATGTAAGCCACTTGGATTGTCTTTTTCAATAAGCGGGATATAAATATGTAAGCCGCCCCGATTGACCTCAGAGGGGCGGGATATCAAATAAAAAGTATTATTATTATTATTATTATTATTATTATTATTATTAAATTGAAGCCCCAAATGGCCTGAACTGAGACATACACA
Source organism: Phrynosoma blainvillii (assembly GCA_026167975.1). Classification (NCBI taxonomy): domain Eukaryota; kingdom Metazoa; phylum Chordata; class Lepidosauria; order Squamata; family Phrynosomatidae; genus Phrynosoma; species Phrynosoma blainvillii. The sequence goes on along the minus strand of JANUYF010000001.1, from coordinate 223,784,270 downwards.
AAGATCAATGCTCTAGCTAAGTAGTAGCTAAGAGATAGAGGGCCTTTGCAGACTGCCAGAAATAGTACAAATTGAGTCCACTTTAAGGGTTAGGGTTAGTGCTAGGGAATCATGGGAATTGTTTTTTTTCTGAGACATTGAGCCTTCTCTGTCAGAGAGCTCTGGTACCACAATAAAATACAGTTCCCATGATTCCCTAACCCTAACCCTAACCCTTAAAGTGGATTCAATTTGCACTATTTCTGGCAGTCTGCCAAGGCCCACAGTGAAGTAGAGTCATTACAGTGTAGTAAGTTAGTCACACTGATAGAGTTGTACTAGAGAGACCTGCAAGGACTGATTCCCTGCTCATCACCTGGGGTTTACTGTGTGACTCTTTGCCAGTTTTATTCTTCCATTTTCCCATCATGGATTGTGGTGATGATAAAATGAAGTAAGACCACATACAACTGCCAGAGCTCCTTAGAGAAAGGGTGGAGTATCAATATGAATAAAGAAAATCATGGTCTGGAACTTGCTGAAACTTTCCACATGTTCCAATGGCTCTGGGAATTATCTGTATTTTGAAAAAATACTTCAGCAAGAGTACTACATTTAGTTAATACAGTTCTGCTTGATTCTCCTGAAGACATGAGAATATAACTGAATATAGCTGAGTCATCTAATTCCCCAAAACAAGTGCTTAAAACATAAATTTGGAGACTACTCAAGGTTTGGACAGGATCTCTAGTTCTGATTTGGTTGACATCGCGATGAAAAGCAATTAAAGTGCCATTATCCCATGAATAACCAGGATTTTCCTGTGAATGATTTTTTGTTGTTTATTGCCTGGTTAATGCCTAGTTATTCCTGGGATAATGGCTCTTGTGTGTGAAAATGTTAATCACATTTTAATCTCAATTGTGCTATTTTGATGGGTTAATCACCATTTATACTTCCAATTGCCCCCTGTGTGATAAACTCCTTGGAAACATTACTTTTTTGGTCAATAGTTCCCAGAATCTCCCAGGCAGGCAGCTCCATCAATGGGCTGCTCTATCACAAGGGACCAGTAGGCTGAGATGCCTCTCCTTGCTTTGCCATGGCCATTCTTTCACAACTACAAAATAGATTGCTTGTCATCTGACCAGAGACCTACACACTGACAGCTTTTCAGCCTCAAATGCTGCTCCAACATAGTAGGGCTATTTATCGAAGCTCACTCATCCAGCCGTAGCTTTTTCCAAAAGGGGTGTTCAGTCTCTGTCCATATGGGGTGCTTTTATCAAGATCCATGCATTCTTTGCTAGTGGTGTCAATGGAAACAAATATGGAGCCAATTTGCTGAGTGCAAACTTATGGTCTGGCTCAGCTGGGATAATTTATGCTAACAGGGCTTTTTAGATCTGTAGCCAGCAACAAGCTAAAAAAAAAAAAAAAAAAAGGAAGGGAGGGAGGGTATCCTGTACTATGCAAAGTCCAGCAACAAGGATTTTCAATGTGCTTTGACAGCCTAAAGTCCATTACTGAAGCTGGCACAAAATGCCAGTGTGACCCTGTAACCCTATATTGGGCTTAGATGCATCTAACTGTCACTGCTGTCTGGATTTAGGAAGCAGTCTTGGCCCTGCTTTCTCTGAGAATGTCTCTTCTTTAAAATAGGAACCACACTACCCTATTTCAAGACAGACTGTAAAGCACAGCAACAAAATATTATGTGGACACTACAGAATAATGCAAAGCTAACTAATCACTGAAAGGCTTTTGCCTGCACTTACAGCTGCTCTGGGGGAAGTCTTTGTCTGAATTTTATTTTATGTTTTTCAACAGATGTTCTGAGGAAAAAGAAGGGAGAAGATGTACTCAGCTTTGTGAAAAACATTTTGTGGACAAAAGAAGAAGCTCAGCAGGAAATAGGTGACACGGGGTGGACCAGGGATATTTTGAATTCTACAATCTTAACCTTTCATTATAACTATAAAGCTTCTTCTTTATAAAAAAGACTCTTGACTTCTAAAGAAATTTCACTCCTTGATCCCACAAAACCATGCAATCCTATTTTTTGAAACAGTTCTGTGGATTTGTTTCTGATTTAGCTAGAGCCTATGCTAGAAATGACCCATCAGGCAGTCAGTGAGGGGGAAAGGATGCTAGAGAAAAAATGTGCTTTCACCATTCAGCACCAGAGGCAGATGTTCCATTGAAATTATCTGCTTTCTCAAGAATCAAATTTGCTTGGCTTCATAGTAACTAAGGAGATTATTGCAGCAATAATAAAACTGGCTTACCTGAGCCGATTTAAAATTTAAAATGGGTGGCATCCTGATATTATAAGAAGGATTTAGCTGCCAAAATCACTGCCCAGGTCCATCCCTGCTCACAGGGGCGATCAGCACACCTCTTTTTGAAGCCAGGAATTTTCCAGCTTAAAGAAATAGCCGCTGGAGCAGCACTGGGAGCAGGGATGGACCGAGGCAGTGATTTTGATGGCTAAATCCTTCTGATAACATCAGGATGCCACCTGTTTTAAATTTTAAGCTGGCTCAGGTAAGCTGGTTTTATTATCACTGCAATAATCTCCTAAATTGCTATAGAAAATCCAGGCAATTGTACTCTTACATTGTTCCATTGAAGTGTTTTCCATGCAGTGCTCCTGTCTTCTTCAAGATGTGGTTTGTGGCATATTTTTAACTTAAAACACACTCATTCGACTCCCCAGTATGGACTTGGAAAGCACCATTAAGTCTCAGCCTGACTCTTTGGAGGACCAAAGGGAGGAAGGGGGAAAGGCGGCTTCTGAAAATAGCCGAAGGAGATTTGGTGTGCTGTGGGCTCTAAGTGTGCCTGTTTCAGACCTGCCTGTTTGAGGACACCCACCACAAGATGTCAATGGTGTGAACAGCAGCTAAAACAGCCAATATGATCCCAGGCTACATCAATAGGAGTGTAGCATCTAGGTCAGACCTGCACAACTTGGCAGTATGTAAGGGGCCAAAATTAAAATAAGCTAAACTTCTCTGGGCCACAGATGGGTTTTAATGAATTATTAATTAATTAACAAATTTATTAGAATTAATAATATTGATTAGATTTAATTATTAATATTGATTATAATTAATTAATATTAATTCTGTCCTTCTCCTTTACCCAGTCCTCTCTTCAGGAGAAGGCTGAGTAATGGAAGAGCCTTGAGGGTGAGTGTTTGCCTCTCTTCCTCCTCTCTTCCTTTCTTCCTCCTCCACTGCCCGGCCTTCTCAGGAGAAAGCTGGGTGGAAGAGGAACCTTGCAGGGGAGCATTTGCCCATCCTCATCCTCATCCTCCTCCACTTGGCCTTTTCCTTCAGAGAAAGACAGGAAGCAGAGGAGCCTTGAGGGGCAAGCATTTTCCCATCCTTCGCCTCCTGACATTCTCGTTGGGAGAAGTCTTGGAGGGTGAGTGTTTGCCCGTTCTCCTCCTCCTCTGCCACCTTGCATTCTCCTCAGGAGAAAGCAGGCAGCTAAGGAACCTTATAGGGGAAGCATTCGCTCTTCCATCACCTCCTGTGCATGGCCCTCTCCTCAGGAGGAGGCTGAGCAGTGGATGAGCCTTGAAGTCATTCCCTATTCTCGTAGGCCACCCAAAATCCTTTGGCAGGCCACATGCAGCCCCTGAGCCGTATGTTGTGCAGGCCTGATCTAGATTGAGAGAGGCAATAGTGCCACTCTATTTTGCTTTGGTCATATCTCACCTGGAATACTGTGTCCAGTTCTGGTCATCACAATTCAAGAAGGATATTGACAAGCTGAGGCATGTCTAGATGAAAGCAACCAAAATGGTGAAAGTTCTGGAAACCATTTGCTATGAGGAGCAGCTTAGGGAGCTGGGTATATTTTGCCTGGAGAAGAGAAGATTTAACTATTAAGCTTATCGCATGGCACTTACAAGAACCAGAAGAGAACGGAACGGAAGGGAATGGAATGGGGCAAAAACGCATTTTACTGGATAGGAGAATGCCACTGATGCTGCCGGGAGTCCACAAGGCATTCCCCAGTGGTTCCTGGCAGCCAATTTTGAAGAGCGACTTTGAACCCTCCTTCAAAAATTGGCTACCAGGAACAGCTGGGGAACGCCTTTGGGACTCCCAGTGGCATTGGTGGAATTCTGTCCAGTAAAATGCATTTTTGCCCCATTCTGTTCCCTTCCGTTCCCTTCTGTTCCCGTTCCTTAAGTGCCGTGCAATAAGCTTACCTGTTTAAATTTTTGAAGAGGTGTCTTATTGGGGATGAAGCAAGCATGTTTCTGCTGCTCCAGAGACCAGGACACATGGCAAACGATAGGAAAACTATAGGAAAAGAGATTCCATCTCAACATTAGGAAGAACTTCCTAGCCCTGGTGGTGCAGTGGTTAAGGATTCCTGGTGGCTCAGTGGTTAAGTACTACAGCCACAGCATTGTGAGTTCGAACCTGCAGGGCTCCAGGCTGACTCAGCCTTCCATCCTTTCATAGGTCAGTAAAATGATTACCCAGCTTGTTGGGGGCAATTGGCTTACAGAATATAAAACACTCAGAGAGTGCTGAGTTCACTATGAAGCGATATAGAAATGTAAATGCTAACTGCTATTGCTTCCTGATGGTAAGAACTGTTTGACAGTGGAAGACACTGCTTCAGTGATAAAGGGCCTCAGCAGACGGCTTAAAAAGCCATCCTGGAGGCAGGGAAGAGGAGGGGCAGCCGCACGCTCGGCACCCCTTCCTCCTCCCGAGGTTGCCCTCGGAGCCACTGGCCCTCCGCATGGCTGGCGCTCCAAAGGCAACCTCCCGCCGCAGCGTCCGGACACGCTGCGGCGGAAAAGTCAGTGAAAGTGCGCCACAAGCTTTTGCGGTGCACTTTCACTGACTTGTGAAAGGAGCGCTATTTTAGTGCTCCTTTCAGGGATGGGGAAGGTGCGCCGCAGGATCGAGGCAGGGGATGCCTCGGTCCCGCGGCGCACCTTCCCAGGGCGGCCCCGTGCCGCCAGTCTGCTTCCCCCCAAAGTCTCCTTCTTTGGAGGTTTTTAAACAGAGGCTGGATGGCCATCTGTCAGGGGTGCTTTGATTGTGAGTTCCTGCATGGCAGGAGGTTGGACTGGATGGCCCTTGTGGTCTCTTCCAACTCTGATTCTATAATTCTGTGATCTCAGTTGCTATTACATGCCTGACTTTTGAGATATCAGTGATGAAAAGCCTGTTTGCTGCCACTCCAACTTCATGTGTCACTCTCTAGGTGATCTTTTCAGGGGACTCTGAAACTCAGCCCTGAAGTCTGGCCCTAGCTTCTTCAGTACTGCCAATCAGTTTATTGCAGCTGTAAAGACCTTGGGATATTTGTGTAGCAAACTGAACACAACAAACACAGCTTTCTAGTCAAGGGAGCTAAACTGATGAACAACTTTCTAAGTCGGCATCAGCTGTTGTGTGCTGGAATACTGGCATTTAATACTATTTAATCTAATTAACTATTAGTCTAATTACTGGCTCACCTAAGAACCAGTATGTGAGGAGGGGACAAGACCCTTTCATACTGCACAGCTATGATTCCATTTTAACTGTCATGGCTGCCTCTATGGAACCCTTTTGGGATTTGTAGTTTAATCATAGCCACCAGAGGAGGATTTTCTGGCTAAGGAATCAGTGTTGTAGTTGTGTGGTGTGAAAAGAGCCTTGCAATCATGCTCTGAGGAAGTTAACACAAGGAAAAAAAGACAGATGTTTGAGACACATACACACACACACACACACACACACACCACTGATGTAGCTTTATTTCCTCCAGGCCCAGGATATAATACATCCAATTTAAAATACACAGAACCTAAATCACAATTCAGACTTGTAATGCAATATAGCTCTCCTCCTCAACTACCATCTGGATTGCCATTTGCTGCATGTAGCAGGATTATACAATTGTCTCTCTGGTTGTGATTGGAAAGCTTAGGTGTTAATTGCTGATGACAAGAACAAATACCTTCTTCACTAAGAGTGAAGGAAAATGTAACATTTTAAGCGTGGTTTCAAAACACATGTACTGCATTCCAACTCAGGGCAGCAAAGGTGTGTTCAAACCACCTCCACCACACCTAAAACATCTGTCTGTCTTTACTGTTAGAGTGTTACTCTAAATAGTTTGGGTCCCATTGATCAGCCATCCAAATAAACGGAAGGGATGTTTCACTCCTGATCTGTTTAGCTAGACAACCACATAGAACATCCACCATTTTCTGGAAATTAACACAGGGCTTGAGATTGTCCCACCATCTCCTTTCAAGCTGGCTGTCTTGGATGCTGGAGGAAAGGACTGGGCAGAAGAAACCAGAGGTGCAGGAAATAGGAATCTAAGGCAAAAGGAAACACATTTTTAAAAAGAATGTCAGAGCTACTGGGATTTTTATTCAGACAAGCCTTTGACATTAAAGCTGGGTTTACTGACTGTTAAAGGGCATTTATCTGGGTGAATGTTTTTATCTTTATACTTATGTAATTTTAATTGTGTTTTTAAATTATTCCATTTTTAATGTATTTTCATTCAGTATAATTTTTGTTAAATACCTTGAATGCCTTTTTTGGTAGCAAGGCAGGATATACGTTAACATAACTATAAGTTAGCATCAACCCAGATTGAAATTCCAGGACCTGTGTGTCTGTCTCTAGATACTTTCTGTTCAGACATCTGTTTGAAGTATGTGAGCAGGGATATTTCTGAGCTCCCCCTTGCATTCCTCTAAACTGAAAATCCAAATTTCCAAATGTTTCTTAATGTGTCAGAAAACAGGAACATGAGAAAATTAAAAGTTAATAGTTTCTAAGTCTATAGGTGGAACCCTAGATTTTTCTTCACAAAATCTGAGGTTAATTCTAAAACAAGAAACATTTGTTTCTGGCATCAGATGATGACAGCTAAAAAAGCAATGGTGATGATAATTTTTTTCAAAGCAAGAGCAGATAGCTAAACATCTTTCCTTTCAAATTATCAGTTTGTTGTTATTGTTGTTGTTGTTCTTCTTCTTCTTCCTCTTCTTCTTGTGTACCTTCAAGTCATTTTCAACTTACAGTGACCCAAAGGTGAGCCTATTATGGGGTTATCTTGGCGAGATTTGTTCAGAGGATTCTTGCTTTTGCCTAAGGTCACTCAGGGGATTTCCATGGCCAAGCAGGGATTTGACCCCTGGTATCCAGAGCCATAGGAGATTATCACACAGAGGAGGCAAGCACCCTCCTCCCATCATTAAATTGCCATTAAATCCTGTTAATAGCATGATCGGGGGGGGGGGGAGAGATTATCACACACCAGCACGTTTCTACTGTTCTTGTCCCATCTGTAAACAGTAAATGAGGCATCATTTGGTATTAACGGAAGTTTACCTGGTTGAAGGTTTCCTCCCCCCCCCTCCTTTTTAACCACTTCTCTCCCACTGAAACCAAGGCATTAATCTCTGCCCACCCTAATTTACTAACAAGTTTGTAGATGGATGAGGAGTGAAGCAGGCAGGAGAGTTGTGAACCCTTCCTTCTGCAGCCCTTTCACACGACATAATTATAACACTCTGATTCTACTTTAGCTGCCTCTCCTGTGAAATGCTAGGACTAGGAGGTTAGGAAGCATACTTTGAATCCTTGGCCAAAGAATCCTCTTCTGGTGCCTCTGACCAAACTAGAAACCCAAGGAGGCTTCTATAGGAAGCAGCCGTGGCAGTCAGAATGGAATCATAGTGCTCTATCTGTGTAGTGTGAAAGGACCCATCGGCACTCTCCTTTCCCTCCATTTCTTCCATATTGATTTTCTGGAAAGCTAAAAAGGGAAACCAAAGGTGGAGATTTCCATGTGAAAAGTGGGATCTGAAGACAGATCTCCTCTTCCAAGGGTAGACCCCTCTCTCCAATTTCCATGAGATAGATTCAGACAAATCTTAAGCCCCCTAGAACACTGCCCCAGCGACCATCAGCTTGCAGCTTTAATAGCTGTTATTACTTTTTCTTTTTCTTTTTTTACATAGAGTCCTGTTATTAACAGCCAGCATAGTGCAGTGGGTTCACATCTGGGTTCAAATCCTGCTTTGGCCATGTAAACCCACTGGGTGACCTTGGGCAAGTCACACTTGCTCAGTTTCAGAGGATGGCAATGGCAACCCCCCTCTGAAGAAATTTGCCAAGAAAACCCTGTGACAGGGTTGCCTTAGGGTTGCCATAAGTTGGAAATGAGTTGAAGGGACAAAACAACAAACATGTATCTGAGGAAACAAACAGCGTCTAAATTCATCTGAGGAGTAGGCTCAAGTCTAAGAAAGTTCATGCTACCAACTTCTATCTTAGGGCCTTTACAGACTGCCAAAAATAATGCAGTTTCAGTCCACTTTAACTGTCCTGGCTCAGTGCTAAGGAATCATGGGAACTGTAGTTTATTGTGGTACCAGAGCTCTCTGACAGAGAAGGCTCGATGTCTCAGAAAAAAACTACAGTTCCCATGATTCCCTAGCACTGGGCCAGGACAATTAAAGTGGACTCAAGCTGCATTATTTCTGGCAGTCTGTAAAGGCCCTATGTCTCAAAGGTTATGCAAGATCCCTTTGCATACTTATTTTCCAGACTGACATGGCTATGTCTTTGAATTCAACAACAAACATGTTATTGATTCTCACAACCATCTCCAAATAAAATACAAAAATATGTCAATCCCTGTACTACAGATGATAGGCTTCATCCAATACCAAGTATCTTGGTTACAGGCAACACCGTATCCTGTTATCTTTGCAGTTGGATTTTAAGAAGTTGTACTGGAAAAGACCCAGTAGGTGAGGGAGAAAAAAAGGGGGGATGTCAAATTGCTGGTAGAAGAAAGATGTCTGGGTATGTGATAGGAGACCTTAACAGAGGGTTGAGAAATAGTGTAATATCTTTTCTGATGAAGGAAAGAGCAGACACAAAAGCCTCACAGTGAGTTCACAGCAGAGATTAGATTAGAACCAGAGACTCTCTACTCCATGGGTCAGGGTAAAATCCTATACTCAAGTGCTAACTTGGAATTAGAGCCCTCTGAACTCATTGAGGGTTTTTTTCTGAATAAGCACATTTAATGTTGTATTGCTGTTCTGTTAGCATTATGCACCAGCTTGAGAGTAAGAGTGGGGGAGAGCAGGAGAGATGAGGGAGCAGAAGGATTTTTTTTTTAACTTAATGGGTGCCTATTGCTTTGCTTTGCACTACCATTGGGACATTTTGGTGGCTTTCAGACTGGGTGTCTATGTCTTCTAATGACTCATCTGTCTGCACTCCCTATGATGCCGTTGTCTGATGCTGAATGTTGCAGACAACCTACGTTTATTTAATGAAGAGACTAGCTTCTATTTTGGCTGTTGTCAAGCTGTCTTGCCAAGTACATGCAGGATGTTCAGAACATGGGGTTAAACAGTCTCATTCAGCATTTTCACTGAAAAACTAATTAGTCATGAGTAAAGTAAAAAAAAATCTAGCAGCAAAAATGGTATCTCAACATATTATTGTTATTGTTGTTTCTGCTGTGCATTATATAGCTCCTTGCCTTATACTGGAGGAGAAGACGTGAGTGCCTAATAATTCTCCATGTACTTCTTTAGGTGATCTCCTACACATATTAATAGGTAGCAGGGCCAATATACAACCCCAGTAGATTTGATTTGATTTGAGTATATTTTAATATAAGGTACCCCTACACTTACTACATTGTGTGTAATTCAGAGAAAATTAAGGACCAAATCCTTTGTTGGAAGTGAATCCTGTGACATTCAGTAGATCTTATATTTGAGTAAATAAATGCAGGCTTGTGCTATAAATGGTGTGTATCCTGTTGTGTTTATGTGTCTTGAAGTTCCCTGTTGACATAGCAACCTCACAAATTTCATAGGGTTTTCTCAGGCAATGAATAGTCAAAGATGGTTTGTCCTTGCTTTTCTATGAAATACAACCTACAGCACCTGATATTCCTTGGCAATCCTCCTTCCAAGTAGGGCTGACCCTGCTTAGCTTCTAAGATCAGATAGGATCTGGTGCCTCCAGGGTATTTACATCCTATTGTTGCCCATTTCTAAAATTCTGAATTAAGCCAGATGTTCTCTAGATTGTGCACATAATACAAAATCAATGGTAATTACATCCTAATAACTGTGTTTATAGTAAAATTGTGAGGCATACTGGTTTTCCACTCAGCTTTGGTGGTTACACCAAAGGATGAAAGATTGTTAGCAACTAATTCCAATTTCCCCCAGAATGACCGCATCTAGCTCAATAGATTGGCAGTGATAGTGGCTCGACATTTTTTTAAAAAACAAAAACAGAAAGACACTCTCATGACCTCTAAGTGTTATGACAAAGCCACAAAAGGTAAATAATATTAAATGTGCAATTTCTTTTTCAAAGCCCTCATTTCCTCCTCATAAATGCTTTCAACTTATTGGATGTGACCATGTGTGGAAAATAAGCTTGGGTGGTTGGAGAATGCTCATAGGCACTGTAACATTTTCCTTCTTTTTTTCTAATGAAAGAAGCATCCCATCGTAAATCATTTCAGTGCTTGTCACCAAAACAGAGGTTTGTGAATGGTTCAAACAGTGCTGAGAATATTTCTAGAGTGCTTTTGCGCTGACAAGTGCATCTCTCTCTTTCTTTCTCTCTCTCACACACACACAACACACACACATACACTTTGTTTGGCTGGCACCTCAGCCAACCATCACCACTGTGCCTTACAGGAAGACAGTTCTCTAGGATGTCTCCTCACAAGCCTCTGCATGGAAGTTTTCAAAGGGATGAAATATGTCTTAAGACCTAAATGCCCTAAAGACACCAGGTCCTGTCTGATCTTGAAAGCTAAGCAGGTCAGCTCTGGTTAGTACTTGGATGGGAGACAGCTAACAAGTATCAGGTGATGTAGGGTATATTTCAGAGGAAGGAATTCTGAGTCTTTCTTGCCTATGAAAACCCTATGAAATTCATGGGGTTACCATAAGATAACAGGCAACTGGAAGGTGTATGCACATACACATACACAAATATGTCTTAAGGGACCTTCCAATCCTTGTGGCACATGCATGCACTTATGCCTGTCCTTCATTAATCCTTTGATTGTTCCTTGAAGACCCACACTGGACAGACAGGATCACTGCGACATCACCACTATATGGGTAGCCTAGACAAACATCTTTTCAATATTAACTTTGGATCTTCTAGGACAATAAAGAAACAAACAATCCTAATTCATCATAGGAATATGTAGCTGTTCAGTCAAAAACTACAGCCCCTTAGGTTCTGTTAAAAGGGGCTCCAAGATATTCAACTTCCTATTGGAATCCAGGAATCCACATCTAAAGGGTCTCTGCCTGATGACTGTTCAATCTGTGTTTTAAAAATTCTCATGAATGAAAATCCATTTGGTTGTAGGTAATGCATACCTTACCATGTTAAGTTATCAGAAATTTTCTACATGAACTCATTGATTGGGTAGATACTGCTATGCAGGCAATGTTTATGATGCTGACTCAGCAGAAGACAGACCAGAATCATTGCCTATAACTCACCTACTAGTGGACACCCCCAAGATAAGAAAGGAAGTGCTTTGGGTAGAACTTGTTGATCTTGTTGACTATTAATCTGTCTGTTCTTGGGAAAGTAGTTTTACCAGAATGGAAATTTAAAGCTTGAACTGCCTGGAATTCTTAGTTGCATAAAAATGCCCTTCCACTGGGCATTTTCCCTATTAATTAATAGGGAAAGATGTTCAAAGAAGGTTAACCACTCCCCCATTGAACAGCTGCCAAATTTCATTCTATAGGGGGTTGCAGACTGCCAGAAATAGTGCAAATTGAGTCCACTTTTAGGGTTAGGGTTAGTGCTAGGGAATCATGGGAATTGGGTTGTTGTTTTTTTCTGAGACATTGAGCCTTCTCTGTCAGAGAGCTCTGGTGCCACAATAAACTACAGTTCCCATTATTCCCTAACCCTAAAAGTGGACTCAATTAAGTGGACTCAATTTGCACTATTTCTGGCAGTCTGCAACCCCCTTATGATACTTATCACACTACACTGTTATAGCACTATATAGCCCGCCCACCCCAACCATGGGCTTGCCATTTGTGGATTTGAGCATCTGGGGATGGTCCCATCCCATTCACCCCAATGGTGGCAAATACACATGGTCACACTGTCACAGCCATTAAAACCAAAGGGCCTTGAGGTCCTGCAGTTTTTGGCATCCTCAGCAGGTCTGAAAGAGAAACCCCGTGGATACAAAGGGCCAACTGTATTCTACTAACAGCTATGGCAACTATTCCAATCCCAGCTATTGAATCCTGGGATTTGCAGTTAGGCAAGAGCATTTAGAACTGTCAACCAGAGAGCTCTTAGGCCTCACTAACCTACAAACCCTACAGGATGTTGCCATAGCAGTTAAAGTGGAATATAGACATATAACAGTGTAGCGTAATAATGACCCTAGAGTTGAAGTATGCCCACAGGGTCACTTAAGATGATACCTCTGTGTGGGTTTGAGGAACAGAAAACATTTAAAGAGATCCATGGTTACCTCGGTGACTCATATTAGCCCTGGATAGTAGTTATGGGTAAATTCTTTTAGTGGTCTAGAACTCTTACAGATAAACCCATTAGTTCTTAAGTAATTTGCACAAGACAGCTGGAAGTAAAGAGTATGACCGTTTGAGCTTATGGATCATTCCCACCCAAGAGGTAATGTCTTCTCTCTTTGGATCTATTTCAGCCTGGTTTCAGATCTGGTTATGGGACAGAGAAAGCTTTGGTCATCTTGAATGACTAATACAGGGAACTGGGCAGGGGGATCAACTGTGTCCCTGTTGGTTCTGCTGGACCTCTCAGCAGCAGAGTGACCCCATCAGCCATGGTTTCCTTTCAAGTTGCCTCTCTAGGATGGGGCTTAGAGGTACTGTTCTACAACAGCTCTGTTCTTTTCTGGAGGGGCAGTGGTGTTGGGGGATTTCCTTTTAGCTACTTGGCCATTGGCTGATGGGGTCCCTCTGGGTTCAGTCCTATCCCTTATTCTATTTAACATCCATACAAAATCTCTTTTCGAGTTTTGGGGTCAGGTAACATAAGTATGCTGATGATGCCCAGCTCTATCACTTCTTTCCACCTAATTCCAAGAAAGCTATTCCTGTGCTAAACCAGTGCCTGACAGCTGTGATGGACTGGATGAGGGCAAATTGACTGAAGTTTAATCTATACAAGATAGAGCTGCTCCTGATCAGTCGAAAGGCAGATCTGGGAAGAGGGATTCAGCCTCTGTTAGATGGGATTACACTCCCCCTGAAAACACAGTTATACAGTTGGTGCTCTGTATCCATGAAGGCTGCATCCATGGATGCAACTATCCATGGCTTGAAAATATCCCACAAACAAACCCTAGCACAGGGGTAGGCAACCTTTCCCCTTTAAGGGCCGAGGGACTTCAGCTCCCAGAATCCCAGGAGCTATTGGCCAACATGGGACTATTGGCCAACATGGCTGAGGCTTCTGGGAGCTGAAGTCCCTTGGCCCTTAAAGGGTAAAGGTTGCCTACCCCTGCCCTAGCAGATATCAAGGGCCCACTGTATGTCATAATGCTCATATCAATTGCCCAAGCCGAAATGAGACTGTTAGATTTCTACAGTCAAATGGTTAGCCTTAGTACTTGAGAAACTGCCTATTCTGATAGCTATGTGTGACTATTCCAGACACTCCTTTTCCAGCTAGAACTCTGCCTTGGAATTCAACCCAGCATTATCTGAACAAATAGCTAACTTCTAGAAAAGAACAAGAAAAATATATTGCTGTTTAAAAGAGCCAGATAGAGGAGATTATCTCATTAACAAATAACGCAAGTGATCCTTGACTGGATACAGTCATATTTCGGATTTTTATCATATTTAAATTTCCACCACTGCCACCGGGCAACTGCAACCTGGCTGAATCCCAGGTCCCAGTCACACTTATCTGGCCACTTTTCCAAAACAGCAAGTTCTTGTTTTGGAAAAATGGCTGAATAAGCCGGGATGCAGCTGGGTTGCAGTTGCCCAGCAGTAGTGGCAGTGATTTAAATGTGATAAAATCAGGTAGTAATCCGAAATGCAACTGTATCCCATCAGGGATCAGTCCCGTTATTTGTTAATGTGATAATCTCATTAGTTAAAGGGAAAATCAGACATTATACAAGTGTTTGCTGACACCAACAAAACCTCCACAATTTTAAAATGATCTTCCATATTCCCATTGTGTCTTTATCTATGTACTATGTGGTGATGGTGGTGGTGGTGGAGGCGGTAGTGGTTTTTACTTGATTTTTTTACCGGTATCTCCACCTGCTGCCTAAAGTACTACAATCCACATGTGCCTCAAGATTCTGCAATAAGCTTTCTGCTGCATTTCAAACTGTTTAGATCTACAGCTATAGCATGAAAATAGGAAGCAAAACAGATTTTGTGGTAAATCCAATTTTATTGATATTCCTTGAGATTCAATGGAGAACAGCAAGAGAAAGAAAATAATAGTTTAAAAAGTACTGATGAGAGCAGCTAAAGAACACAAGCAAAGTACCTAATATTACACATTCTCCTCCATTTAGCTTGTCATGTGGTCAAATGGCACAATGTCACAACTAACGTTCAAGGGGAAGCAGACCAAAGAGAGACAACATAAATTGAGCAAGAGCTTATTTTAATATAAATCTGAACAAGTTAATATTATTTGTGAACTGGAAAAATAATCCCATCAAAGGTTTGTTTCTTTTAACTCCCAAGGAATTCATATGAGAGATCAATTACCTGAATACTTGTAATTTCTCTTCCATTCTCTACTCAATTAGAATAAAAAAAATTCACACAGCCTTTGCAAAGAAAAACAGCTCAAATGGTTACTATGGAATATATTCCAAGTACAGCACATGATGTCACTTTCTATGTTTGATGTGTGCTATTAAATAATTATGGATGCCCAACACTTTTTAATTATAGTTTTATCCCAGCATAGATCACAGATAAAATTAATAATGTCTTCATTAAATAAATTCTCTGGATTGGCAATAGTAATAGGGAAAGTCCCAGTGTATGTTTCTTTAAGAGCTTTGGGGAACAGATTTTGCATAATAAAACTGATATAATGAGAGTTAGCTTGGCTTTTCTACTACTGAAAAAAATACTGACTCTTTTCATAGAGTTCTAAGAAAAACACTAGCTTCAGGATGATAAACTTTTTGGGGAAACATATTTTAAGGCACTCTCCATTTTCCTGAATGACATTTCAGGTTTTTATTTGCTTAAGAAGAAAGAGTACTGGACATTTAAAGGGTCTTTGTAAGATTTATTTTGTTTGCATAGTAAAGTATATTAAAAAAAAACCACAGACAATTCTAGTAGGGAGGAAATCTATTGACCCTGTGTGAAATTCCTCCCAATTTATTCCTTATCTCTGCTTCCTCACCATAGCTACAAATTCTAAGCTCTTTCTCTCAAGTTAAAACTGCTAAATTTAACCAAATTGTTCCGTGATACCTTTATTGGGTGACCAAAATGCACAATATACTTGTTGCAAGCTTTTAAAGCTTCATGGAGCTTTGAAAGCTTGCAACAAGTATATTGTGCATTTTGGTTGGCCAAGGTATCATTGATGGATTTTTGTTTGAATTTGCTAAATGGCCAACACAGCTACCCCTGGGTATTTTTTATTTTATTAATTATTTCAAGGATTTATATCCCACCTTTCTCCCACAATGAGATTCAAACTACAAAACAAAGAACATAAATGCAAAATATGCAGCTGAGGAACAGCATGTGCTGTGACAACCATTTTCACCACTTGAAGAGTATTTTATCATTTTATAGTATTGTGTTTAGAAAATGTGCTAAACATATTGCCTGCTTTCAGCCTCTATTGCCACCTGTGTCTCACCTTCCAATTCCTGAGCTGTGTGGCACTTCCCAGTTTTTGCACAAAAAAGTTTTCATTTGTTTGGGTTTTGTTTGGTTTTGTTTGTGCAGAAAAGTCCTAAACTTGAACAGTCTTCAGAAGACGCACAGTTTTTGAGAAATTTCTCACAGTGAAAACTGCTAAAATTATTTATTGCTTCTTTAAAGGACAAAATTAGTGAAGATTTACATCCCTAGAAAGGAAAGATTGAATGTAGTTACCTAATGAATTGCTTGTTCATTTTGTTTTAAAAGCAGCTACTTCTGAGTGTGCCTTTGCTTAGTTCTTCAGTAAATATATTGAACTGGAAACTGAAGTTAGACATGGTTTGCTTTCTTAGCACCAGGGTGGCTTCAGTTGTTTCCTCCATGACAGAAACATACTCAGCTGGTTGTTAGAAAGTTATCCTTCTCCTTATGTCTATGAGCCTAGATTCCCACATATCTAAGACATGAGAGTGATTAGAAACCTGGGTAGTGGTAACAGTGGCATTAGTTTCCCTGAGGAATAAACAATGCATATTTTGTGCAGTTATACGGGATTGTCGCAAAATTCAGCACGTGACAACAGTAACAACAAGAATAGGCACAATGCTTATCTTCTCCCTCTTGGGCTTGTGCTTGCAGGCCTTTGGATTTTTCAGAATAATATGTATTCCTGACATTTCGCCTGCATCTGTAGCTGGCATCTTCAGAGAAAGATACCAGCCACAGATGCAGGCAAAACGTCAGGAATACATTCTTCTAGAACACAGCCTCACAGCCCAAAAACCCCATGAAACCCTTGTTATTGTTGTTGTTGTTGTTGTTGTTATAGAAAGAATTATGGAGAATTTGTTAAAATGTAGACAGGAATGATTTCAAAGCTGTTTATAGCCTCAGGCACTTTCATTTTTATTGGTCCTCTAAGAACATGATGTACAGACCAGAGTGACACTTGCTGACACACAAAATAAATTAAATAAAGCCTATTTTCATTGCATTTGTTTTAAGAAGTGAAATTCAAGATGGCATTCCTTCTCCTCATGCCTGGTTGGAAGGTTTCTACCTTTATACAAAGAAGAATTTGCCACACTGAACTGAAACCCATGTTCTACATTCTAGTTCCACATTGGCTGAACAAAACCTTCTGGAAGGTTTTCAAAAGGGTGTGAAAATGACATAATTCCCTTTTGTTTGTTTTCATTGTCTGGTGTTCAGAAGTGTGCCAGAAGTGTTTGCCACAAAGAGCAGGCTACTATTTAAAACACACTACACATCCCAAGTCTAGGGCAACCTGGAACACAGATGCAATGTGAACCTTGAACACCTGCTTGACTATCCTAGGATATCACCATATGGCATGGAGAGCCAGACAGAAATATACAGCACATACATATTAGAAAAACTAGATGCATGTTATGCCCTATATTTAAACAGGATTTCATCAAGAAAATAGTGTTTAAAATGTCTATTGCTGCATTTATTTCACTAAGAAGGGAAGACTGAGCTTTAGTGGAGATAAACTCACTTCTTCAGATGCGGTACAGAGTGATATTAAGGCCTCCGATTATAAAGGATATTTATACAATTGTGAGAGTGTAGTGGTTGTACTTAGACTTTGAAATATCAGTATTTGTATTCAGACGTGGAAGCCCACCTAGTCATCTTGGGCATGTCACCCTTGCTCATCCTGTAAGGAAGCCAATGGAAAACCTCTGCTGCTTAGATCTTACTTAGAAAACCCTAGGAGAGGTCCATCATAAGTCCAAGTCAACTTAAAGACACATAAAGAAAAGATAGGAAGATTTTATTTCAAATGAGGTTACTCCTTTAACAACTGACATATTGTGAAGCAATTCTCATATGTTACAGGTCCAGCTATTGGCTATTGGGAAAAGAAGGTGAATTCTAATTTCTCTGCAGGCTGACCATATGAATGATCTTTTCAGTCTTCTCTTTTCAAAGATGTAGCTGTCTTAGGAGTTTATCACACTGGCTTTGCTTCTGCAATAGACACAAGATGTAACTTTAAGAAAGCAGATCTTATCATATTTCCCCATCGCCGGGGAGTACGCAGCCTGTTTGCAACCTGGGCTTCCACCGCATCTTTTCAATAATGGGAAAATCCCATTATTGAAAAGATGCAGGAGGAGCCCAGGTTGCAAATGGGCTGCATACTCCCCAGTGATGGGGAAATGCGATAAAATCCTCCTCCTTAAGGTTACATCCCATGTCTATCATGGGAGCAAAGTCAATGTGATAAACTCCTTAGTCACTTGCAACCTAAAAAGGAGGAAGGGAGAAGGAGAAAAAAGGAATATGGGAGCACCTTTAAGGCTAACTGGTTTTTATGTTTGCATATAAACCCACTTCTTCAAATGCGGTACCAAGTTGTATTAAGGCCTCAGGTATATTTTCCACAGTAGTGGGAATGGGATATAATGCAATAGGATGCAAATTGTTTCCCTTCTCCTAAATTTTCAAAGGGCTGGGCAAGGTGATACTGGACTCTCAGATCTTTATAGAGGTTAGTTAGTGTTGATGTGTGAAAGCAATAAATTTGCTTATCAAAAGTCAGTTTCCCTGGGTTCAAAACTCTCTCAGAAGATTTCTTTTGCTTTATATACAGTAGGAAGGACTGTTGTCTTAATATATGTAGTGTGCCATGAAGCCATTGTCTTTGTCCAAAACCCTGCTCCATTGTTCCAAACCACACTGCTGGATAGATTTAGGTTCTGGCTCCAAGTACTTTAGATGATAACATTGTGTTGTACTGTTTATTGATCAGCTTATACAGTACTTTATAATGGGTTTACAGTAAGTACTTTAGAATTGTTTTAATTTGAAATTGTCTTTAGTTTCCCCCTCCTTAACAAAAAAACTTTAACCTCTCCTCCTCCAAGAAGGGTGTGAAAGAAAAGGGAATATGAGAACTGGGCCAGCAAATATATCCTAACTCAATCATTTGTATAGCATCCAAAGGGATCTTATGGCACCTTTGAGATTAATAGAAAGAAAGAAAGAAAGAAAGAAAGAAAGAAAGAAAGAAAGAAAGAAAGAAGTTGATAGCATAGACTTCCTAGACTGAAGTCTGCTTCCTAAGATGCATTTGTTTAGCATGTATTTTTTACCACATTTTAAAAAGAGGTGTTCCTTCAAGTGGTGAGAACTGTCTGTTTGCCACAATACATGATTTTCCTCACCTATGCATTTTAAATTTACATGCTTTATTATGTAATTCATTAGATTATTATTGTGTTCATGTTTCTAGGAAGGAAGACAGGCCATTGACTGGATAAAAATTTCCCTTCCCCTTCCCGTTCCTCTTCCCCTTTCCCTTTCTGGGTTCTGTTTAAGAACCTAAAACTAGGCTAATTGTCCTGGCAATACCTGTTTGCAGCGTTTGTTCTCTGCTTGTTCTCTTATACTATGGTTTAGATCAGTAGTACTCAAAGTGCTAGTCCCTGGACTGGGGCCGGTTCACTAGCCATTGGTTGCTGATCTGTAGAAACTTTCCAGTAGAGAAAGAAATGATTGCTGACAGTGGAAACAAATATAGTACCAGTCCCTGGCATATGGGTGGGGGGGAGAGACAAGAAGCACTGGTTTGCTTAACATAATTAGGCCATTGGTGAGCAGATGATTTTTTTTTAACTAAACTGGATAAAATTTTAGAATTCCATTTTTTCCCCAAAAGATATAATTAATTGTTCTGCAGATTATAATGTACCTATACAGTAAAGTATTGCAACTGGAAGAGGGACAGTGAGCTTTGTTTCTTTGAAACTTTGTTACAGAAATGTGAAGACATTACTGCCCAAAACTAAACAAAAGATTTGAGGAATATCAGCTCCATATGAGAACACCAAAGAAGTGGGAAACATTTGGATCTTTCATTACAGATAATTGAATCTGGATGAGTAATTTTTGAAGACTTGCATGTAATTAGAGACCAAGTTGTAATTGGTATACCTTATTCAGTTTTTAAAAGAGAAAAAGAAGAAAAAGATTCCTTGATTCCTCGATCTAAACTTGGAAAATGCAATCAGAAGAACCTGCCAAGTAGCAGAGCTAAACCATGCCAAAATTTAGGTTTTGGATGGAAAGAAAGACAAAGCAACAGTTGGCTGGATCAGATCATACTCAGTGTCAAGAGGGCATGCATAAGATCCAAACAGGAATGGAATATTGAAGCTGTGTAAGAAGTAAAATAAATCTGCAAAAGACTATATAAATGATGGTTCACTCTTTGTTTGTGGAAACAAACACAGATTCAAGCTATTCCTCTGAATAAATATGCCATGTTTGCCAAAAAAAAAGGGGGGGGAGGAGAGAGAGAAAGGAAAGGAAAGAGGGAATAGTTGGGAATGCTTGAGAAACAAGCACTGGTAGGGCCCAGAAAAGAGGGGGAACAATTATCAATGCTTTGGATGGTAGAAGAGACATAGCCAGGGTTAGTCTGGAAAATCAGGATGCCAAGGGATCTTGTAGCACTTTTGAGACTAACTGGAAGAAAGACGCTAGTAACATGAACTTTCGTAGACTTGAGCCTACATCCTCAGATTCAAGCCTACAAAAGCTCATGCTGCCAGCGTCTTTCTTCCAGCTGGTCTCAAAAGTGCTACAAGATTATTATTTTTTTTGTGGGTTTTTTCGGGCTGTGTGGCCATGTTCTGAAAGAGTTTCTTTCTGACGTTTTGCCAGCATCTGTGGCTAGCATCTTCAGAGAAAATTGTTGCCGATCCAAAATTGGATCTGCTTACATTTAATATGGCTTGGCTAAGCTTCTCACAATAGCCTCAGATACTGTTTAAGCAGTATGTTTACTGCTAAATGTAAGCAGATCCAAAACAAGATTGTTTTGGGCGGTGATGATGAAAGCAACAAATATCCTCTGCACAAGAAAGGCAACAACACCAGGGAGTCTTTTGTGCTACATAATTATAACACTATGATCCCACTTTTAGTGCCATGGTTTCATCCTGTGGGATGCTCCTGGGCTTGGCCATTGAGAGACAGCCCTTGGAACCCTCAATCAGGGAATCTGCCTCTGGAGCCTCTGATCAAAATATACAAATTCAAGGAGGATTCCATAGGATGGCAGTTAAAGAGGAATTATAGTGCTATAATTATGTAGTGTGAAAGCTTTTTCTTGGAAGGTCAGATGAGACAACAGCATCCAAAAGTCGAGATGAAACATCAGCATCCAGCATCCAGTAACTGGATAAATATTCTGTCTACAGATGGGTCTAAATAGAAGGGGACTTAAAATTAGATATGGGAACTCAGTATCCAGGGATTTTGACAATGGCTTTGAAAATGCAAGCAAGATTTTTGTCACTTCAAAGTTAGCTAGTGAAACTCACGTAAACAGTATCTGAGGCTATTGTGAGAAGCTTAGCCAAGCCATATTAAATGTAAGCAGATCCAATTTAAAATCTCCAGTGAAGAGCCCATATTTCAACTCTGGGAGTTTCTGAATTAGGTGTACAAGTAAACAAGAATCTCACAATGTAATTGTAATTGTTTCTAAAATTGGCTATCTGTATAGGGACTTATATCAGCCACTAGGGCTTACTGAGGTATTGTGAAGTAGAGAAGGACATAATTCTATATACAATGAGGAACAGTTTCATGACTTCTTTACTGGGATAAGAAAACTCCCTGACGAGTACAAAGAACTGACCACAACTTATTTTTCTGTCACGTGTACTCAGTATTGACCTTTGGAGAGAAGCTGAAAGAGAAATTACATTGAAGCATAGTAGTTTCAGCATTGGACTATGGACGTTATCACACGGGGAGTCAAGGGGAGAAAGTGGAAATAAACCGGACGAGTGGAATACTTTAATTTATGGGATTTGTCCTGTTCCGCCTCATCTGATAACTAAATTCGAATTTAAAAGGGGGTTAATTCGAACAAAAACCTGATCTTTTCATTTCCTCAAAAATCCCAAAAATGAAAAGATCAGGTTTTCATTCGAATTAACCCCCTTTTAAATTCGAATTTAGTTATCAGACGAGGTGGAACAGGACAAATCCCGTAAATTAAAGTCTTCCACTCGTCCGGTTTATTTCCACTTTCTCCCCGCGACTCCCCGTGTGATAACGTCCTATGACTCTTGAGACTAGACTTGAATCCCTGCTCCACCATGGAAACCCACTGAGTGACTTTAGGCAAGTTACACTTTCTCAAGTTGCTAATGGTCTTTCAATTCTGTTTCCTAGAGTTTACAACCCTTTGTCTCCAGAGCCCCTACGACCAAGGAGGAGGAATGGCCTCTAACTACATAATTATCCCTCCGTACCATCTTAACTAAGAACAAATATTACAACATATTGACAAAATATAGACCTATGACTCCATTTCTCTTTCTCCTTGTCCATTTTTCTTTCTCCTGTTTGATTTTTAGCATCTTTGCCTGATGAAAAAGGCAGTGGAGCTTCAAAAGCTTCAAAACCTCCTCTGAACAAATCTTGCCAAATAAAACCCCATGATACATTGGCCTTAGGGTCACTGTAAGTCAGAAATGACTTGAAGGCAAACAACAAGACGGAAACATTATTTAGAAAGCTAAAGAATCAATGAGATGGGTTAATTCTCTAGTTTAGGAAAGAAAGACAGGTCTTTACATCTGTGGTACATCCTTTACATCTGTGGTACATCCTAAAGAATAAAATATGTTTTCAAAGATTATTTGTCAATATTCACAAGAGAGGAGGTTTTTTAAAAAAATAAAATAGGTGTAATATACATTTCTCTTTTGGATGCATCTGCTAGGTTCTAACAACATGGCAAAAGAGAGTGCTTAAGAGGCCAGAGAGTTAAAACACAGAACAAAAGGAGAACTCTGTTGGATTAGACCAAAGCCCTATTAGAGCATTGTATTTACATAATAGTCAACTAGATAGTTGTGGAAAGCCACCAGCCTAAAATGTACCCAATAGCACCCACCCATTAGTGTCCCCCAACAACTGGAATATGGGAGCATGCAACCTCTGATACAGCTATCATGATTAGTAGCCACTGGTATCCTTACCCTCTGTGATTTGTTCTGCTCCCCTTTAAAGCCATCTGTGTTGGTTGCCATCACTATATATATCACTATATTAACAAATTCCAGCATTTAATTATGTGCTGTATATAAAGCAATCTGTCCTTTTTCTTTCCTAAGTCTTTTACCAGTTTCAATGAATGACCCTGACTTCTAGTACCACAACAAATGAAGAAAAATTGTCTTATTCACTTTTTCCACACCATGTCCTCTTTCATACATGTAGCTACCTTTAAAAACAACAACTAAACAATGTCATACTTTGTAACCTTTCCTCATGGACAAATTGCTCCAGATCTCCAGATAATTCTGATCACCCTTTTCAGCATCTTTCCAAGCTCTAATATCCTTTTTATATATAAAAAAAAATTAGTGACCAGGACTGAACACAATATTATAAGTGTGGTTGCATGAAGATTTGTATAAGGAAATTATGATATTTGCAGTCTTGTTTTCCAGTTCCTTTCCAAATAATCACCAACATGGAATTTGCCTTATTTGCAGCATTTGTGTACTGAGTTGACATTTTAATGGAAGAAGAGATCACATCCCAAAAAATTTTTTTTCTTGGTCAGTTGCCATCTGATCACACTCCATTAGTTACTAGAGTCAAGTTGTTGTTGTTTTAAATCATCTGGCTCTTTTTAAAAAGGGTACTGGCAGCTTCGGAGATTTTGCCAAAATTTGGGGTCCCAAAGGCTACAAGCCACCCATTGTACAAACATTGTCTACCACTGCATGAATATATATGTGAAGTTGGAATATTTATTTATTGCCCTAATCAATGCCTCCTTATGTTGATTTTTTAATATATATTATGTCATTGGTTAGTTCCTCTATTTGATCTATGTCATGAATGCACCTCATTCCTTTCCCAGGCCAGTTAGAATTCAGGGTCATGTTGTACATCTTTAAGCATATGCTTAGCTTATTTAAGAGAGAGATGGGAGGATCTACAGCCATGGCCATATGGCCCTGTCATCCCTGGAAAAGAATGCTTGATGTCTGAAAAGAAGCATATCTTTTTTAAATTGCCTCTTTGTTTTAGTAACACATTTAGTGGTAGGCTAAGGGTAGTGTGTCAAGAATGGAAACTGCCTTGCACTGAATCAGAGCATGTGCCTATCTAGCTCAGTATTGTCTCCGCTCTCTGGAAGCAGTTTTCCAGGGTTTTATACTAGAAACTTTCTTTTCTGGATCTCCATGGGGTAAGCTGAGAGAGGGAGTATTTTTAAAATTGTAACATACTTTCTACAGGCATTGAGTATACCTGAATATAAAAATCTGTAATAAACAGCACTTTTCGACTTTCATCAAACCTTAAAAAAATAAACAACAGAAATAGAAAGTGACTCATCTATCACTAACACAAAGTTATTCTAATTGCCAAATTTTATGTATTGAGAAATGTCATGTATGTACATGTTGATAACACCAGGTGATCAGCTTAGTGCTTTTTGCCAACCCTGGCCACAGTCTTCACCATGGCTGAGACAGTAAGTCCTTTGTTCCCACTAAACATAATCCTTTGGACTTTGCCTTTACAAACTACAGAGTCTCCATAACTTTGTCTGATGTCTATGTTTCTATTTCCTTTCCTGTTGATAGCTCAAATCCAGTTAACACAACTAAATTTATGTAGTTGGAGCCCACTAATCCCTTTTGTTGTAGTAGCAGTAGTTTTTTAGGTTTCTGCCAGAGTGGCAAAGAGACCATTTGATTCATTCTGTGCACTCCTCTCCAGAAATGATAGCCTCCCGCTGTTACGTTGTCAAGTTTAGCCAACTTAACACCTCCATGATAGGTATGTTTTCCTGCTGGGCATTCCACAATGAAGTGCTAAATGGTTCTCTCCCCTGTTTCCATGGCTTTCCTCTGACATGGAAGCTTCAAGCATTCCTTGCTAAGCAGGACTTCTGGGCTTAAACGTCATAAACTGGATGAAAAATGACATACAATTTTTCAGAAATTATTTTATGTTTAAAATACTCAAGTGAGAACATTGTTGTTGTTAATTACTGTCAAGTCACTTCAACTTATGGTGACCCTATGAATGAAAGATCTCCAAGACATCTGGTCATCAGCTGCCTTGCTCAGGTCCTGCAAACTCAAGGTTGTGGCTTCCTTGACTGACTCAATCTACCTTTAATGTAGTCTTCTTTTGCTTGTTGTTGTTGTGTGCTTTCAAGTCATTTCCAACTTATGGTGACCTTAATCATGTGACCCTATCATGGGGTTTTCTTGGCAAGATTTGTTCAGAGGAGGTTTGCCATTGCCTTCTTCTGAAGCTGAGAGAGTGTGACTTGCCCAAGGTCACCCAGTATGTTTCATGGCTGAGCTGTGAATCAGACCCTGGTCTCTAGAGTCATAGTTCAACACTCAAACCACAATTTTAACAACCATTATCATATTTTTTTATTTTCTTTTATTATTTTTATTTGTTTTTCCAAATTTTATACAACTTACATTTTTATAAGAATATCAGTGACCTTATCTTACATAGTCAATATTATCTATTCTTTTACATCATACTAAACAAAAATATGCTTATATTGTCTTAATTACCTTTCTTCATATCTAATTTAAGCTGTATATCTTTCCATTTTTTTTTTTCGTATTGTTGAAAAGTTCTCCCCACTATAAACATTGACAGTTTGTCCATTGTTATTAACTTGTAAAGTTTAATTTGCCATTCAGTTATTGTTGGGGTTTGCCAATATTAATTGTGCGGCTGTTACCATATATAATATTACACTCTTTTCATCTTGGTTTAATTTGCTACCTATTATATCTGTTATATTTAGTAAGTACAGTTCTGGTTATAGAGGGATATTTTTCTGGGTAACCTCACACATTTTCTTATGGATTTCTTCCCAGTATTTCTTATTTTTCTTACATTTCCACCACATATGAAATGTGGTTCCTATCTCTTCTCTACAATTCCAGCATTCACTGTTTTCTTTTTTATTTATTTTTGCTAATTTTGATGGTGTAATATACCATTGGTGAAATATTTTATAGTAATTCCTTTAATATATTACCTTTGGTAAATGCATTGCAGTTTTTCCATGCATTTTCCCAACTTTGCAGTGGTATTGTATTCCCAATATTCCTCATCCATGTTATCATGTTTTGTTTTATCACCTCTTCTCCTGTTTTTATCTCTAATATCCACTTGTATATCTTTTTGATCCATTGTTTCTCCCCTGCTTTTAATATTTTGTCCAATACATTCATTCCTTCATCAATTCCATGTTTTTCCATATCTCTATTGAAGTCTTTTTTATTTGCTTGTATTTTAACCAATTGACATCAATGCTGTCAATTTTTAATTCTTCTATAGTTTTTAGTCTAAATCCTTGTACTTTTTTATCAATAATTTTTCATAGGTAATCCAATTCTCTTGTCTGAATGTTTCTTTATTGTGGTATGCCTCCTGTGGTGAGGCCCATTGGGGTAATTTATTATAATAGTGTTTTTTGTATTTTTTCCATACTCTGTACAAATTTTTCCGTATAGAGTGTATGTTAAATCCTTTATCCATTGTTGTTTCTTCATAACAGAGATATGCGTGCCATCCTTTTTTTAATTCAACTCCTTCTAATTCTAATAATTTGGGATTTTTAAATAGAGTCCAATCCTTTAACCATAATAACACACATTCTTCATAGTATAATTCCAAATCTGGTAAGCCTAATCCACCTTTTTATTTTCTATCTTTTAAGATCACTGCTTTGATTCTAGGTTTTTTCTTATTCCATATGAATTTACTAATATCGTGGTTCCACATGCAAAAGTGTTGTTTGGTTAACTATATGGGAATTGTTTGAAATAAATACAATATTTTTGGCAACACATTCATCTGTATAGTTTCAATTCTACCAAGTAATGAGAGTTGTTTTTTGTCCCAGGTTTCCAGATCTTTTTTTATACTTTTCCATGTTGGTATATAGTTGTTTTTGTATAAATCCAAATTGTTGTTCATAATTGTTATTCCTAGATATCTTACTTTGTTATATATTTGGTATCCTGATTGTTCTTGCAGTGTTGCTTCTTCTTCTTTTGTTAAGTTTTTTGTTATAATTCCACTTTTAGTTTTATTTATATTGAGTCCTGTCATTAAGCTAAATTCTTGCAAGATTTCTTCTAAGTGGTTTACACTTTTCAATGGGTCATCTAAATATATCACAATATCGTCCGCAAATGTTTTAAGTTTGCATTTATATTTTTTGATTTCTGGTGACTTAATTTTATCATCGTTCCTTATTTTCGTGTTCAACACTTCCATTACCGCAATAAACAAAAGTGGGGATAAAGGGCATCCCTGACGTCTACCCTTTTTTATATTACACTTCTCTGTTTTTTCTCCATTAACCAAGAGTTGAGTATTTTGTGTATTGTATATTTGTTGAATTCCATCTAGAAATTTTCCTGTTATCCCCATTTTTTGAAGCAGTAAGTCAAGGAATACCCAATTCACATTATCAAAGGCCTTTTCTAGGTCTAAAAATACCATTCCTACTTTTTTTATTTATGGATGTTGTAAAGTTCTAAAATATTTATCGTTGTTCTGATATTATCTTTTATATATCTTCTAGGCAGGAATTCGACTTGATCTTCATGAATTAACCTAGCTAAGACCTTTTTTAATCTAGCTGCTAAAATCGTTGCGTATATTTTATAGTCAAGGTTCAACAAGGCAATAGGACGGTAGTTATTTATGTTCTCAGGGTCTTTGTTTTCTTTATGTATTAAGGTGGTAAGAGAATAGCGCCATGAATCTGGGTAGTTTCCATAGTCTATAACTTGGATTGTTCTATGTAATGATTCTGTTAATTTATTCCTAAATGTTTTATAATATCTTGTTGAGAGACCATCCGGTCCCAGTGCCTTGTTGTCCTTTAAATTTATAATAGCTTGGTCAATTTCAGCCATCGTTATAGGTGTATTTAAGTCTTTTATATCTTGCTCTTTTAACCATTATCATATTTTCTGATGAACCATGTTCTCTCATGATCTGGCCAAAGTATGATAACCTCAGTTTGGTCATTTTGGCTTCTAGAAAGTATTCAGGCTTGATTTGATCTTGGACCAATTTATTGGTTGTTTGGAAATCCATGGTATCCATAGAACTCTCTTCTTAACTAGAACCTTCATAGACTCATACACTTTCCTCAATAATTATACCAAATCTTTGTTATCCCTGCTAGTAGTGTGGTATTATCTGCATATCTTACATCGTTGATGTTCTCACCTCCACTTTTGATGCCTCTTGCCTCTCATCCAGCTCCCCATATCTTATGTTCTGCATATATATATATATATATATATATATTACACAGATAAGGTGATAAAATGTAATATTGTTTGGGTCTCTTTGCCAATTGAAAAGCATGCTGTAAAATTTTGAAACTGCTAGATCAGAATTTGAAGTACAGCTGTGTTCGAATGAGGCTCATTTAATCGCCAAAATGAATAAAATGTATAAGTTGCTTTTAAGAGTTGAGATGGAAGTGAACAAGTAAAATTACCTGAAATAATTGTTTCATTTCACATATGCCTACAGTTAGTTTTGGATAAGAGGTTTGCAGAAACATATTGAACTGCATTTCTTTTTTGTGGTGTAGAAACCTATTCCTACTGCACGTTATTTATTCTTGCATAAATAAATGGTAATAAATTTTCTAGTAAAGAAGTAATGCCCAGGAACCCTTCGACTTAATTCACTGAGGTATAGTTGTAGTTTTCTTTCTCCCTGTTCACAGTTGCATTCAAGATTCTGGTCATATTTTTGTCATCCTTTACTTTTGCTTCTTGTATCTCCTTAACTGTTTGAAGAGTTTAATCTGTTGTCCAGTGAGACTTTCCTTTCTTTTTGGCTGCATATATTGTCTTTTTGCATTCTTACCTGACGATGTTCCTCATTTTTTTTTAATGCAAAGTTCTTTTGGTTCCTAGTCAATTAAGCTTAATAATACAAACTATTATATACATGGTATTTAAATTCTCCAGGGATATTCTTTAGGTTGTATTTGATATGATGGTTGATTCAGTACGTTACTCTAATTTTTGGTGCAACAATCTGTCCTGGGTATTCTTTTTGTAGAGAGAATGGAGCTTTTCCATCTTCAACTTCCAGCTGTGTAGTCTGGTATATATTTATATTGACCATCAGGCAATGTCTATGTATACAGTTCTCTTTGGTTGCCTGAAAGGGTGTTTGTAGTGAAAAAACTGTTGGCCTCACATAATATAAATCACTTTCTTGTTTAATTCCTTGAACTTCAACAATGTTTGGTTCTGCTTTATTTCCTACTTTTGTATTCCAATTGCCTATGATTAAAAACATGACCTGTTTTGCTGAATGGTCAATTTTCAATTTTCAATATTCTCCCTTCTACTCCTTCTTAGGGCCTATACATGGTCTATGGTTATACTAAAATTTTTTACCCAAAATCCATTTGATATTATATGAACAGACTTTGGATTATATCTCCTGACTGCTTTTGCTTCATCTCCCCTCATTTTTAATACTACCCCATTACCTTTTGCATACAAATTGAAGCTTTTATGGGTTCACAACTACTGGTTCAACAGTAGCCAAAACAGATTACAATAATCACAGAACTGCTACTAAATAGCCCTGGGGTCTGCATGTTTATCAGAGTTGCATTTGGTTTATACTTAAGAAGGCAATAAATTGTTAATTCTTTGTAAAGGCTAAGTTTAAGGCATGCAGTAAATCAGCAGAACATTAAGACACAAATTAGTAATAATGGTCTCTGCCCTGGGCTTGGATGAAACTAGCAACAGCTTGTCAACGGTAAGATTTTAAAACTTTTTTTTTTTTTAAAAAAAAGAAATTAACCCCAAATGCCCTCATGTTCTCTATGGGGTGAGGACCAATGTTGCTCACCCCTGACTATTTTGGGCTCAAGAGATGCCTTTTTGTTGTTGTTTTTAACATTTATTTTTTTAAAAAATTATTATTATAAGTAAACAACTATGTACAAAATATCACAACAATAAAGCAAACTAAAACAATTCATCTCACAACTTTGAATTGTGTTGAGGATCTCCTTCTTGGGTTCTGTTCAATGTAAGTGGTCATTTTAAAGTTCAATGCTATCTTTATGTAAATCTAGTCCAGAATGTCTGACCAAAGGTTCAGATGAGATGGAGGTTGTCTTCTCTTGTTTCTTTGTTTATAAAGTCAATGAGTGGAAACCATTTGTCTATAAAAGGTCCTGATTTTGATCATCCTGTGTAACTTGCCATTCGGTCTGACAGTTTTTCAAGTAACCATGGGTCCCATAATTTTTTCCACCACTTATCTACAGATACTTCCCCTCTTTTCCAGCATCTGGCCATGTAGATAGATCTACATGGGCTGCTGTAATGGAAAAATCTATGAGGTTTTTATGTTTCAAATTTGAGTTTGAGTCTACATATATCAATAACAAAAGCATTTCTGGACATAATTTTACTTCTTTGTTGGTAATCAATGAAATTTGTTCAAGTACCAATTCCCAAAATAAGACATGCCTTTAAAAAAAACCTGTCTGTTATTAATGCCTTACAAAATTCTGGTGTTGATAATCTTCTGTCATTATCCCAGATGAAGGTTAAATGTTGGTTTTAAGGGGAAAGCAAATTGATTGGCAGAAATGATGAAAATTGGGGGGTTTTGTTTCATATATTGATGGGGGATTCCATGCTCAGTTTGGTAATCTCTTTGACCTCTCATAGACAGACTCAGATCTTTGTTGAAGGCATTAAGTGAGGAAGATGATAGATCATTTCCTTAGGGACTGTTTAAGGTATACAGTTAAAGGTGAACAGTTCCTTCTGTTTGTCTGCTGTCTGACTGGGAGGGAGATCTGTTCTGGTTGTCTTCTTTCTGCTAGTAATCTGAATTTTCACTGCCAAATTTCAATTAGGACAGAATATATTATCAGTGTGCATATAGCTGAACTGGCCATTATGGTCTGGGGATCTGAGAAGATCTATTAAAGATGGCATTAGTAGCACCACCCTCAATTACAAGATAATTGTAAGATAAAAACATGTCCAGAAGCATATGTCAATACTGACTATGTATTTGGCAAAAGCTGGAGCATCATACATTCCTAATCTTAGTGATTTACCCACAGTTTTTCATTTTACTTTCTTCTTTCTTTTTTGTTTCTTTTCTTTTGAAGAACCACCACTTGCTCTCCCAAACTAGGCTGAGAAAGAGCCTTCATTACATTGTTGTGCTGGTGATTCTTTTGCAAAAAGAAGGCATCTGAAAGATTTAACTATTGATGACACTCTGTATCATTTAGGTACCAAGCCTAGGCCACTGATGTTGAACAAAAGGGTCTTGAGACTGCCTATAGCTTGTATTATGTGCTTTTTTGCCTTGTGCAACATCTCTGGCTAGTTATCTGTGTAAGGCTTGACCACTATATCCCAACTGCTGTTTGTCACATCAGAGTTTGACAAACCAAGGTGCTAGAATAAACAAAACAACAAAATATTAACCAAATATGGAACAGAAGCCAGACTGAGCCACACTAAGAAGTTAGAAATTCATTTGTATAGACAGTAAGTGGTGGCCATCTCCCTAGAGGGTGTAGAGAAAGGCCAAGAGCTAGAAATACTTTTATGCTTGCCTTTCCCATATCAAGTCAGAATTAATACTGCTTTATGGCTTCCAAGCTTGCCAGATGATAAATCAAGCTTTCTCTTATTCTTCGGGCTTTACTTTGATTATCGCTGCTTCCACAATGCAGAATTAATGCACTTTGACACCACTTTAACTGCTATGGCTCAAAGGTGTTGAATTCTGGGATTTGTAGCTTTGTGAAATGTTTAGCCATCCCTGCCAGAGAGCTCTGGTGCCACAACAAACTACAAATCCCAGGATTCCATAGCATCGAGCAATGGAAGTTAAAGTGGTGTCAAAGTGCTTTATTTCTGCCTTGTGAAAGCAGCCTGTGCCATGACAAAACAAAATTTTCCATCATGGAAAAAACTTCAGGGGAAAAGCTTCCCCCAAAGATTCAAGGGGAAGCCCAAGTAGTACAGGTGAAGCCCAAGTGGTACAGTACTCTGGCTTTCCAAAGACTTTCTGTCTATGCACATTTTTTTCCCGTTTTGTAGCTTGTCCTGGGACAGTTTCTGACCAACAAGGATCTTTATGGCACCTAAGGATTATTTGAAGTGAGTGGAGCTTACTAAGCAATATCTCTGGAGATTATTGCATAAAAACTGAGATTTATCCCCGACAGGATACAGCGTGTTTCAGATGAGGAGCGTGTATTATCACATTGAAATCACTGCTGTTGCCACTGGGCAATTGCAGTCCACATGCAGCCCAGTTCCCAGCAGAACTTATTTGGCCACTTTTCAAAAACGGAGAGCTCCTGCTTTTGAAAAGTGGCCAGCTAAGCACGGCTTGGACCTGGGCTGCATGTGGGTTGCAGTCCCCTGGCAGCAAGGGCAGTGATTTCAATGTGATAAGACCCACTCTTCATCTGAAATGCGACTGTATCTCATTGGGGATAAGTCACCTTTTTTTAATGTGATAACCTCCATTCTTTCTGGTGTATCTTGAAAACTGAACAATTCTATGAGTATTTGGGACATTGGAATCATGGCTCCAGGGCTGCTGTTGTATTCTGTCTATTGTAGGTCAGGATGTATCTCAACCAACCAGGTAATCAGCAGAGTGATCACATCTCCTCCTACCCTTAGGGCAGTGTTTCTCCATTATTTTCTGTCACGCCCCCCCTAGGAAAGAAGAAAACATTTCGCGCCCCCCCGCGCGATCACATGGGTGGGTTTGGCCAATCAGGATAGAGCTACTGGGGCTGTGCTGGGACAATCTCCCTCTCCCCAGCCGTAACGGGCCCCCTTTTATGGAGCCTTGCGCCCCCCCTGGGGGGCCCGCCCCACTATTTGAGAACCGCTGCCTTAGGGGAATACTTGAAGAGCAGTGGTCCAGGGTAAATCCCACCCACTTCTGATCCAACCAGTAATGAAAGGGAGCAGGAGATTATAATCCCTGTCTGAATGCAAAACCATCATCATCAGTACAGA
The DNA here is from genome assembly GCA_026167975.1 of Phrynosoma blainvillii. Lineage (NCBI taxonomy): Eukaryota > Metazoa > Chordata > Lepidosauria > Squamata > Phrynosomatidae > Phrynosoma > Phrynosoma blainvillii. The sequence continues at coordinate 223,751,213 of JANUYF010000001.1, read as the reverse complement.
CTTTGACAGAATATTCCACACCTTTTGCCAATGTGGATCCTCCCTTAGTCTCCTTTATATGTTGCATTTTGTGTTTTTTAATGCAGTAAGCCACCTTCTTTACACTGATGAGACAGTCTAAAAGGCCACAAAATAAGAATAGGACAATAAGCTAATGCCTTAAAAAATCAAATCACTCCCTCAGAACAGTTCATTCAGAACAATTGTCAATGGAGAAATGATAGTGGCAAAATAAACCTCTGTGAATCTCATTAAATGGATATGAACCCCAAACATAACAGGGAAACAGGGCTCTTTCACACTACACAAGTATACTGCTATGATCTCACTTAACTGCTTAGATTCCCTCTTATAGAATTTGTAATTTGGGGAGGGGATTTTTGACTCCTCAGCCAGGGAGCTCCTCTGGTGCTTCTGACCAAATTGCTGAATCCAAGATTCCCTAGGATGCAGCCAAGAAGTGTAGTCATATCCATAATTATGTAGTGTGGAAGGGCCAATAATCATACACCTAACATACTCCCAAATAGTCTCTTTAGTTGCTATGAAATATTTTCATTGCAGGAGACTTTGAAGTAGCAAGTGGTTCCAACAGCCAGGGATGCTCCTGAAACTAATCCTGCTTTGTCTAATGTAGGTAAAGCTGTGTGGGATTCCCCCCACCCCCACCCCTGCAATTTGCAAAAGTATGATCTAAGGGAGGAAACCATTCTCATTGAATCAGAGCAGACACCTGAGCATGAGTAATGTCTCAGGTGTTGAAAATATGCAGCCTCTCCATGTAATACAATGCGACCACTCCCATCATTGCTGTCAGTAGCCCCTATAAGATGGTGAAAAGATCCAGATTCATTCCTTGAGCAACCCATTTGCCAAGTTATCACATGCTGAGTAACTTAGAAATGGTAATTGTTTTATTACTTTAACAAGAGACTGTAACTAAGCTGCCTTTGCAATTTTATCATAATTTTATCTTGACAATCCATGCCTGTGATGTAACTTAGAAAACTTACTCTAAAACGCCAATTTCTAATGTACAATAAATCATGTGTACTTGTGTTTTCACTGATCAACACTAGAGAAATATTTGATTCACATTAGGAAGCAGATGAGTACGGATTATATCATATCATCATTATATGTCATGCTCTTGGAATGGTGACACTTCCGACACCAGTCCTATTCAGGCATTTTTCTCTCCACATGAGAGAGAGCACAGCACCAGGACCTGTCAGAATGTCCCCTTCCTTCCTCGTACATGTGTGATCATGGTTGCAGTACACAGAATTGGTTTGCATTGATTCAGCTGACCTCTTCACTAATTCAAGCAATCCATCCAAGCACAAGAAGCATGTGACTACAAAATTTAGTAAATAAAATTTACAAAATCCCCAAAGCTGTGATGAATTTCAAGAATGGATTTGGATTAATAGTTCCTTTTAAAGTGATGCCGCCCAACTTACCAGGCTGGCGTATTTGCGGGACGGGGAGGGGAGAGGGCACCGGGAGGCTGCTGGAGTCCTGCCTCTGGCCTTAGCACCAACTGCTCCCATCCTGAGCTGTGACTGGGTTGCCTGTGCCCCTGGCACCCCCTGATAGTCCAGGCTTGGCCAAGCCACAATCCTCTGCACCCACACCAAGGGGCAAGGAGGTGCTAGTGGGCATCACTCGTACCTTTCCCTACTCTGCTTGAGCAAGTAGCAAATTGACAGCTTGATAGTAGCACCTGCCAATTCTGATCAAATGCCAGAGGAGGGATGACAGAGGGCTCAATCATCCTCCACTTCCAGCACCAGCAGCAGTTGCTCATCCAGCAGAAGTTCCATGACTAGTTCCACTTCTGGTGTGTCCTCCATAACTGACAAACAGATGAAACAGGAAAGGAGGAAGTGTGGGAAGAAGAATAGGAAGAAGGTCGGAGTAAGGGTGTTTACGGCAGCAGAAATGGGGATGGTGAGTTCTCTGATTGTGAACCGAGGAGGGAGGACTACTGGTTGGAGGGAGCCTGCATCCCTGGCTTACCCTCGTGGGCCATAAGGTGCAGGACCCACCATCAGGGCCCATTTGGGGTGTGGGAGGACAAATTGGCCTCAGCTTTCAACACTTTTACCCCCCTGGTATCCATCTTAGCAAAAAGGTCAGGGAAAAGATCCTGAAAGGGTATTGTGTTGATTTTTTTCTTTGCTCAAACCTCAAGGGGCAGAGGGACAGAACAACAGGTCCAAAAGGAAGAGAAAGCGGGAGGCAAAGGTGGACCCGGTAGAGCAGTCATTCACCAACTGGATGGCAGGTTACTCTGTTTTCATGGGTGTGATACAGATGGCCTATCCCAAGTGGGATTGGCACCTCTCCAACCTCATGGCCAATGTCTTAAAAGCCAAGGCCATGGCAGGTGATGTGGTGGCTATCGAGTATGACATAGATTTCAGAAAGCAGGCATCACAGAGCAGGAGGACCAGGTGGGACCTCATCAATAACAATCTTTGGATGCTCCTTTTGGGCCTCCACATCAAAGGGAAAGGGGATCAATCTAAGCCTACCAAACAGTCAGGGAGAAGGGATTATCACAGGCACGTGTATTGGGAGTTCAATTTGGGAAAGTGTGTCTGCTCCCACTGCAAATTTGAACACAGCTGTGAGCTTTGTCTGGGCCCCCATGCCAAATTGGCTTCTTCCTGCCCTGCTAGTGTCCAGCAGTCCTTTTGCTCGGGATGCCCCAGCCTGGCAGCCTTTGGAAAGAAAGAAGAAGTCTCTGGCTCAGGAACCAGAGGGATGGGAGGGTTCCAAAATAGTTCTTCCAAGGCTGCCCTACCTGTGTTTTGCTTTGCCCTCATCCCTCTCTGCCCTTCAGACTTGTCCCCCCTCCTCTGCAAGTACCCAGATAGGAAAGCAGCCATCTTTCTAGAGGAAGGCTTCACAAAGGATTTCAGGATCCCTGCAGCAGGATCCAGGGTAGCATCTGATTCCAGGAACCTAAAATCAGCTTGGGACATGCCTCAAGTCCTCAGAGACAAAATTCGAAAGGAATATGTGGCAGGTCAGGTGGAGGGCCCTTTCACTGAGCCACCAATGCCCAATCTATGGTTTCCCCTCTGGGAGTTGTCCCTAAGAAGACACCAGGGGAATTCCGCCTCATCCACCACCTGTCATACCCCCTTGGGGCATCGGTAAATGATGCCATCCCACCCGGGTTCTGCTCAGTGAAGTACAACTCTTTTGACCAGGGTGACCACCTTGTCTGGGCAGGCAGACATGGGGCCCTTATGGCCAAGTGTCAGTTTTCCAGCTACTGCCCATCTACCCTGTTGATTTTTGCCTACTGGGGTTCAAATTCGAAGGCCTATGGTATTTGATAAGGCCATGCCCATGGGCTGTTCTGTCAGCTGTGTGACCTTTGAAACCTTCGGTTCCTTCCTCGAATGGGAAGTGAAGGACTGGACTGGGTTCCCTCTGCTCACTCATTATCTTCCTCTACATTGGGAGAGCTGGGAATAGGAGTTGTGAAAAACTTTTGGCCATTTTCCAGGCCTTGGCTGTTGAGCTAAGTGTCCCACTTGCAGTGGAGAAGACTGAAGGGCCCTCCACCTCCCTCACATACCTTACATACGTCATCCCGTCTCTCTTAGGGCAATTGAACTTTGCCTGCAGACATCTCCCCCGGCAGCGCCTTCTGTGCCCGCCTGGCCAGGGTTACCGCATCACATATGCATCACCGAGGGTATCAAATTTGACCTCTCATTTAGGTTGCAGTTCCTATGGGGCTATAATGGAGTTTCCATATGGCAGTGGTCCTGGGACTTGGAACAGGGGCTCCTGGTCCACTCAGACATAGCTGGCAGCCTGGGTTTTGGAGTCTTTTTCCAGGGTCATTGGTGCGCCCAAAGGTGGCCAGCACACTGGGGCCAGGATGGGGCCAGGATGGGAACCTACGGGACCTCACCTTCCTAGATTTTTTTCCCATCTTGGTTGTGGTTCACATTTAAGGTGACTCCTTCAGCAATGAGTCGGTCTGCTTCTGGTGTAACAACCAGGCAGTGGTCAGTGTGCTCAACCACCAGTCCTCCAAGTCTGAGAGAGTCATGAATTTGGTTCAGCGCTTTGTGCTGATCTTCCTCTGCAACATTACTTTCAAAGCCCATTTTGTGCCAGGCCTCAAGAATAATGTTGCAGATTCTCTCTCTTGCTTTCAGGAAGCCAGGTTTCAGTAATTGGTGCCCAGAACAGATCCCTCACCCACACTTTTCCTGGAGGAGCTGCAGGATCTTGGAAGCAGGCTTGAATACAGGAGTTCTGGCTTCACTGGCTCCTGCCACACTCAAAGCTTACCAGAGGGCTGTTTCCCAGTTTTTCACCTTCTGCTTGGAAGTGGGCATACAGGCACATTGGCCGGTGTGTTCTTGCCACATCTTGGAGTTCCTTGTGTGGTTGCGGGGCTGAGGTTCTACACTTCTCACCATGTCAGTCCACCTGGCTGCCATTTCCTTCTTTTCTAAGGACACTGGTTTCCGGGACCTTTGTTCATCATTTGTTATCAGGAGGGCCATTGAAGGTTGGAGGAGGTCCTCGCCCAGGAGGGTGGATGGGAGGAGGCCTATTTGTTTCAAGCTGTTATCCTGGCTCTCACTTAAGAAGGGTATGTAATTCAAGGAGGGACACCCACCTTTTATATGCGGCTTTTGTCACTGCCTTTTTCGAGACCCTACGTGTGGGTGAGCTGGTTCCCCCTTCCAAAAGGGACTGGGATGGGCGGGCATTGAGCCAGGGAGGATGTCACTGTTTTTGGAGATGCTGTTGTTTTAGTCCTCTGCAGATCCAGGTGCAACCAGCTGGGGAAGGGCTCCACCATTAAACTTTGGTGGTTCCATGGCGGTTGGATTTGCCTGGTCTGGAAGTTGCACAGATACTTCACATCCCGCCCCCCCTCCTATTGAAGCCCTCCTATTTCTTTATGAGGATGGTTCGCCACTCACCAGATATCAATTTGTGATGGTCCTCAGGCTGGCCTAGTAACATATCGGGATGCCAGCTGAAGAGTTTGGGAGATACTCATTCCACATCAGAGCTGCTAAGACTGTGGTGGTATGTGGTCTGGCCGTGGACAGCAAAAAACGGATGGGCAGGTAGAAGTCAAGGGCATTCAATGGCTACATCCATCCAGGCTTGGACCCCTGCACTACACAATTGGGAGAACTGGGGAGGGGAGTTGCAGCTTTCAGAAGGGTTGGCAGAAGGCCTTGCTCTCTTCAGGTAGGCTGGCCTTTTGTGGTGGTAGCATGGATCTGGAGGGTGTGTCTAATGGAGTTGTGGTACACTGGTATAGAGTCCCTTTGGGGACCCAGGGGTGCTGGGAGTGAGGAGGAGGGGCCATTGCAGGGGAAACTCCTGAGCAGCATACCCCAGTGACTAAAGGCAGAGATGCAGACATGCAAATATACGGTTATCTCCCTTAGTCATCCCAAGGACCAGCCATGGCCGGGTAATGGGTTCATTAATTAACAGTCAGGTTGGTCGATGCCAGATCCGGACCCATGCAGTGGGCCAACCCCACCTGTCAGCTGTAATAAATAAAGTTGTGACCTTTTCCTTCTATTTCACTGTCTGGTGGTTATTTGTGCAGTGTCCACCCCCCCTTTCCCCCCACAAGTGATGCCACCCAATTTACTGAGCCAGCAGATTTGTGGGAGGGGGAGGACACCTGGAGGCTGCCAGGGTCCTGCCTCTGGCCCCAGTGCCAGTTGCTCCCATCTGGAGCTGGCCTGGGCCTTCAGGGCAGAACTTCCAGCTCTAGAGGCAGAGGGACCACAAGTCTCAGCATGCCTGGCATCCAGAAGGGGCAGGACTTCCGGCTGTCCCTATTGGCTTGGGGGGGGATGGAAGAAGAGGAACTTCCTGCCCTCTCCCTTGATTGATGGGGAGAGCCTATATAAGGCCACATGGCCTTCCAGCCGGTGCCATTCCAGCTTGGATCTCCCCACCCTCCCACCTTGTGGTTCTATTGGAGGGTTGTGGTAGCTGTTACAACTTTGAAGCCTGGTAGCATGGGTTATGTATCTGGAGGGCGTGCTAATGGAGCTGTGGTACACTGGTATTGGGAGTCCCCTTGGGGACACAGGGGTGCTGGGAGTGAGGCGGGGTATTGTGAGGCAACTCCTGAGCAGCATACCCCAGTGACTAAGGGTGGAGATGCGAAAATGCGAATATGTGGTTATCCCCCTTGGTCATTACCTTGGCTGGGTAATGGGTTCATCGATCAACAGTGAGGTTGGTCGATGCCAGATCCGGACCCATGCAGTGGGCCAACCCCACCTGTCAGCTGTAATAAATAAAGTTGTGACCTTTTCCTTCTATTTCACTGTCTGGTGGTTATTTGTGCAGTGTCCACCCCCCCTTTCCCCCCACAAGTGATGCCACCCAATTTACTGAGCCAGCAGATTTGTGGGAGGGGGAGGACACCTGGAGGCTGCCAGAGTCCTGCCTCTGGCCCCAGTGCCAGTTGCTCCCATCTGGAGCTGGCCTGGGCCTTCAGGGCAGAACTTCCAGCTCTAGAGGCAGAGGGACCACAAGTCTCAGCATGCCTGGCATCCAGAAGGGGCAGGACTTCCGGCTGTCCCTATTGGCTTGGGGGGGGGGGATGGAAGAGGAGGAACTTCCTGCCCTCTCCCTTGATTGATGGGGAGAGCCTATATAAGGCCACATGGCCTTCCAGCCGGTGCCATTCCAGCTTGGATCTCCCCACCCTCCCACCTTGTGGTTCTATTGGAGGGTTGTGGTAGCTGTTACAACTTTGAAGCCTGGTAGCATGGGTTATGTATCTGGAGGGCGTGCTAATGGAGCTGTGGTACACTGGTATTGGGAGTCCCCTTGGGGACACAGGGGTGCTGGGAGTGAGGCGGGGTATTGTGAGGCAACTCCTGAGCAGCATACCCCAGTGACTAAGGGTGGAGATGCGAAAATGCGAATATGTGGTTATCCCCCTTGGTCATTACCTTGGCTGGGTAATGGGTTCATCGATCAACAGTGAGGTTGGTCGATGACAGATCCGGACCCATGCAGTGGGCAAACCCCACCTGTCAGCTGTAGTGAATAAAGTCATGGCCTTTCCTTTCCAATTCACTGTTATTGGTTATTGGTGCAGTGTCTACCCCCTTTTCCTCCCACAAATGTGCCCATGTCTCTCTTTCTACCCCTTTCTCTCTTTGTCCTCAGCTAACTTTAGTCAATCAGTCTTCAATCTTGCCCTTCCCAGGAGGCTTAGGCAAAAGCAAATTACTACAGCCTCTTCCAGCTCATGTGTTCTTCCTCTTTAATAATTTTTGCCATCTTGATTCCGATGTTGCTTGTTTGCACATGTTCCAGTTTTCATCTGTGAAATGTTGGAGGGTATGCAGGGCCATTGATAGAATCAAAGAAACTCATTGAGGGAGCCTGAAGACTCTTAAAAGTGGGGATACCTCTCAAAGAAAAACTCATGTGAACAGTAATTGCACCCACAAAGAGAAGGATGCACACATTGTCTGTGCACATTTGTTACGTAGATAGAAACAGGGCCTAATAAAAAGCGACACAAATTAGGAACTTCCTGTCAGTAGACCAGAATCTCTGAAATATGAGCACCACCCATCTATTAGCTAGAAAGAAAGAAAGGAAACTTTGAAAAAGCATATGAAAAGATAATGGTTATATGGCTAGATTTTCTACACTTTTCATGTTGTCCACCACATAGAGTCACCTGGCTAAGAGACATCTCTTCTATGTCTTACCAGATGTTGGCACACAAGTTTGTACAGTAATCTTTTAAATTCAAACCATAAAAGTTCTTGGTATATTTTTGTCATTTAAAAAAAAGTTCACATATTTTTAAGTTAAGTAGGCCCAAGTTTTAAGGAATCCCTTCTAAATAACACATTTAATTATAAACGATCCTCTCTTCTGACCAAGCCACATTTAATTATAAACGATCCTCTCTTCTGACCAGCCAAAAAAAAATCTTCTTGTGAGGTCCAGATTTTTAAAAGTAAAAACAAAAAAAGATTCCACCCACTGACCCAAGGAATCATCTGTAATAGGGTCCACTCTTACCATAATTTCCTTATTTTAACAGATAGATTTTACCATTCAGCCCACAAAGCTCCTGAGGCAGATTGCAATTTTTCAGTTGATCTCTAACAAATGTTCTGATGAAGGCTATGTTATTCAGTCATCTTCAACAGTATGGTGTTACTTCAGCTGCACTTTTCAATCTTGTCAATGGTACTTTTTGTCTTATGTCTTTTTCTTAAATGAGTAATTCACCACAATAAAAAGGAAAAGAAAAAAGAAATCCATAAATGTATACTCAAATACTTACATAACATCAATCGCAAGGATGGTGAGATAAACGGTTTTATAATTTTTCTTCAAAATATGGATGAGCTAGATTTATTCTGTGCATATGTATAATGCAAAAAAATATATCTTTCTTGACTGGGGGACCTCTGGAAATTCCCCACCACAAAAGCTGGTCTTTTCCACATCAGTTTGATGTAAGAGTAATTTAGGACTTTATCGCATGGCTAATAAAGTGTTTTACCTGAATCAAATTTAAATCAATCTGCATCCAGACCCTATCACAACAATTTTGCCACTGAAATCACTACCGGAATGCAAACCGGCTCCATCCCCGCTTATAGGAGCACTCTGGGGCCATTTTTCAAGCCGGAAAACTCCCGGTTCTGAAAAAAAGGCGCCTGGGAGCAGGGATGGACCTGGGCTGTATTAGGGTGGCAATTTCAGAAGCAAAACCTTTGTGATAGGGTCCAGATGCAGCCTGATTTAAAATCCAATTCAGTTCAGGTAAAACACTATATATCAGATTTAGCTAAATGATCATGTCACAGAGAACATATCTTGGTATGTACTGGGATATCAAAATCTGTGGATGCCCAAGTCACATTATATACAGTGGTGTAGTAAAATTGTGTTATTTGTATAAAATAGCAACATCAAGGTTGGCTTTGGGGATTTGTTTTTTCTTATTTTCAAGCCATAGATCAGGGGTAGGCAACCTTTCCCCTTTAAGGGCCGAGGGACTTCAGCTCCCAGAAGCCTCAGCCATGTTGGCCAATAGTCCCATGTTGGCCAATAGCTCCTGGGATTCTGGGAGCTGAAGTCTCTTGGCCCTTAAAGGGGAAAGGTTGCCTACCCCTGCCATAGATGGTTAAATTCATAGATGCAGAATCTGTGGATATGGAGGGCCAAATGTACTACTACATAGGCACTGACCATACTCTGAACTAGCTTCATGTACATCATCAAGTAGGATTGGGTGTGTAATGATATCTATTGCAATTGGGGGGGGGGGTGTTTTTCAAAATGAGAGAGAGAGAGAGAGAGAGAAGCTCCATCTGACTCAGGCTGTCAGCATTGCCAGCATAATGCCAGGTATGGGGTGGAGCATGTATGGATTCTCTGTGTGTGTCAGAAGTGTCATGCTTTCCATTTATAATACCACATATCAAAATAGAAAGAAAGGATATGGAAAATTTAACAGTAGGAGAAAATGTCTATGTAATCCTCCCACTGCCACCACTCCAAGCTGTCAACTCTGTAAAACCTGCTATTAAAAATATATCATTCTCTGAGGGAAACATGTAAAAAAAACCCTTCCTTTTGAAATTCAATAAGCTTCAGATTGTCAATTATAGGACCAAAGAGAATAATCAAGACTCTGTCTGTAATGGTATTTACAAGAGGTAGCATGTGGGTAGGAAGGTACTTTTACACCAAAAGGAATTACTCAGTTCTTTCTTTGAGTCAGTTATTTCAGCCATTTATTTGATGCCAGTTGTTATGTCTTGAACAAAATCTTAGACAAGTAGTCAAACATCTCACATCAGTGAAAGAACTCATAGAAATCTAGCATGATGGAAAATAACTTGGGATAAAAAGGAGGAAGAGAAATATATTCTCCCTAGATCTATAGCCAGGAAAGCCCACGGTTCACAGGGGAATGGTGCTGGTAATTCATGTTGGTATTTCTCCCCTTCCCTTTGAATCAACACTATCTGGAAGCCTCAAGCAAGACTACAAATTAAATATCAACAGAAATGCTATCTCAGAGAACTGACTCAGCACTGGAATGTTATTGGAACTCCACCCCGAAGGCTGGCATCACCTGCTCAGACCAGGAGGTCTACTAAGGTCACAGTTTATAACTGAAAAACTGGTCAGTCATGAAGGCAGGAAGACCAGAAATGGTATTGCGTAGCCTAGCAAAAACTTAGATGAGACTTAAGGCATGTCTACAAGGGCCAAATGAAGTGGTTTTTCCCATGTACTCACTGCTACCTGTCTTCACAATAAAGGGCCAAATTCCTGATTCCAGTGTGAACTGTCTTCATGGCATAAGGCCAGTTCCACACTGAATCTACCCTATCACCTCCTTAAACTAATTTTTAAAAACTTACTTTTTGTTCCAGATTTTTCAGGAAAATCTGGAACACTCCCTATAGATGCCAGGAAGCTGTCTATACAATCATCCCCACTGTGCTGCTGCCACTGCCATGAATTACTCCATCTGAGGTCACAATGAGGTGCCAGCCATGTGATTAATGCTGGGTGCCTCATTTCTGACCCCAGAGTAACTCATGCCAGCCATGGCACCACCAGGCAACATGCAGGAGTCCAGGGAAGCTCTGGGGCCAGAATACTTTGGAAGCAGCCCAGAGTGTTTTGGTTGGTATACTCTAGGGACAGAAAAATTGGCAAAACAACTCAATTTCATCCATTTCTAAAATGGATAAAAATAACATGCCATGACACAGAAGGGGCAGAAACATCTAGGAGACTACTGTATGAGCATACCACATGAGACTTAATGGCCACACAGTTGAGGCAGTTGAATACAGCATACCTTACTGCATCTGGGGAATCCATGTTAGAATTCTACTAAGCCTTGAGCCAGTCACTCTACCTCTATCTGACTTACCGGTACTTCACAATGTTGTTATGCAGATACATTGGAGTTTATCTCACAGGGGAAATCCCGTGCAGAAACGGGATTTAAAAGGTGGGGGAAACCCGCAAAAGCGGGCAGATTTTCACACACATTGCTGTTAAAATGGGGTTAACCCGAACAGAAAGTAATCAGAAACTGCTCTTTTTACTTTCGGAAAATCCCGAAAGTAAAAAGAGCAGTTTCTGACTACTTTCCGTTCGGGTTAACCCCATTTTAACAGCGACATCATCTGAAAATCTGTCCACTTTTGTGGGGTTTTTTTTTCCAATTTAAAACTCCGTTTCTGCACAGGATTTCCCCTGTGTGATAAACTCCATTGTGGAGAAGTTGCGGTGAAATAACCTGGTGAAACATCAGCACAAAACCTACTTTTGTTGATATGTATCCTGCAGGGCATACATTCTTAAGGAAGAGTTGAAATAAAGAGGAAAAGGGAAAACAAGCCATCAAGAGGGTTTTTCATATATATATATATATATATATATATATATATATACACCATAAAGATAAACCATCCACAATTAATGTATCTGTCTTGATAGGACAAAACAGTGTCAACCTATGGATTTACTTTTAAGGCTAAGCCCAAATTTTCACAATTTGTGGAGTGGTTGGGGGTGAATCTAAACTGCACCAAAAGATTGTGGTACTGGTAGGGACTTTCTCCCTTTCTTGCTTTTTAAACCTTGTAAAGCTATTTTTAGCTGAACTTTTAGCCCATCACAACACTCTGTATCTTCCACAGGCCACACTCTCTTGGGAATGCACTAGTGTCAAGCAGTGTCAAACTTTCTTCACAGCTTCCCATCAGAAATATAGTATCATATATCACCTTGCTATCAAGGCGTTCTTATCAAAGCATTATCCAAAATGCAGCTGGCTGATGTTGCAGAGCCTTACAGCTGTGTGATTGAGATGGGCCTTTTAAAAAAGGGAAAGGAGGGGAAGAAACATGATTACCTTGTAAAGTTAAATAAGGCAAGCCACAAACTCACTTGAGCTAAATTTCTCCTTCTCTTCAACAGACCAAATATTCATCTGCAAACATTCATAGAGAGGAGAGTCCAAAGCCAGAATGAGCTAAGTCTGGTAAGGGATGTTCTAACAAAAGTTGCAGGAGTTTGCCTGTCTTTTGAGGAACAAAGAAGTGTTTCAAGAAGAAGGGAACAGGTTACAAGTGATAGCAAAGGTGGAGCTATTCAAGTTCTACTTTACCTAAAACTTCTCCCAAAAGGAAAACTGTGTTCAGCAAGGCAGATAGAACTGAGGAGATTATTGCATACCGAAATAAAGCAACCTATCCCCTACAGGATAGAGTTGTGTTTCAGAATGTGATCAGATATTATTGCACTCTAAAATGCTGCTGATGCCACTGGGCAACTGCAACCAGTCTCCCAGCCATGCTGAATCATCCGATTTTCAAGCATGGGAAGCTTCTTAAAAATTGACCAGCTCAGCATGACTGGGGTATGGGTTGTAGTCGCCTGGTGGCATCAGCAGCATTTTAGAGTGCAATAATATCTGATCACATCCCGAAATGCAACTCTATCCTGTAGGAGATAGGTTGTTTGTTTGTTTGTTTTTTGGTGTGTGATAATCTCCTGAGATGATAGAGAAGGAGAGGTGTAGCCCAAAATAAATAAAAAGATGATACTGAACAACCTCACCCATTCTAAATGAATTCAGTTTTCGGGGCCAAATGACCTGCATCCTAGGGTACTAAGGGAACTTGCAGGTATGATCAAATACCCTCTGTCTACAATTTTTAAAAAAAAAAATTTTTTTTTTTTTGAAGAGCAATGGAGTGTCATGAGACTCAAGACAGGCAGTTAGGCAGGCAGGCAGGCAGGCAGGCAAATGTCTCTTCATCAAAAAATGGAGCAGTCATGGGGAATGAATCCAGGCAAGTATCAACTGGTCAACTTAATATTAAAAGCTTCTAGAACAATTTGTAAAGCCTTTGGAACAAATAAATAGTGCTTTTTAAAAGCATTTAAGAAAAAATAATGTGTAAAGAACCAGCATGGATATCTCAAGAACAAATCATACAAAAAATATGATCTCTCTCTCTCTGTTTTCATACACCTTTACAGATTTGGTAAATCAGGGGAATACTGTAGATACACAGTTCCCCCTCCCAATTCACAGGGGATCTGTTCTGGAACCTACCCACCCACCCATCCCATGAAAATGGCAGCTTGCTAATATTTAAGCCCCATTGAAACTAATGGTGTGCGTGCCTGTGGTGCATGTGTGGGGCTGCACACAGGCACTTGTGCCCATTTTAGTTATAGCTGTTGTCCCTCCCTGGGAAGAGCAAGACCGTGGATCTGAAATCTGTGAATGGGGAGGGACAACTGTAGTATATCTTGATTTCAGCAATACTTTTGGTTTATCTCTCAAGATATTCTTGTTGGCAAGTTGGTAAAATGTAGGCCAGGTGGTGCTACTGTTAAGTAGATTTATAACTGGCTGATGGACTGTACCCAAAGGTACTCATCAATGGCTTCTCATCAGTGGCACCTTTGGAGAAAAGTGAAAAGGGCAATGTTGCAGGTTATTTTTCCAGAACCATCTTTATAAATGACTTGGAACAGAGTCTAATGGGGAACATTTGGGGGTGGAATATCTGAATCCTCCCATTCTCTCAACAGGTTGGATCATATCAGGGTTGTAGCCACATCCCTTGGATTCATTGGATTCCTGCCTAAAGCTCCAGGTTCCTGGACCAAGAAACAGGCATCACTTCTCAATCTCCTTTCCAGTGTGGGGTAGGGGATGGGAAAGGAAAGGAAAGGAAAACATCCTCAGCTAGTGCTTCCAGGAGATCCTGAATACACCAGCCAAGAGGCAGAAAGGGATTTTCTTTCTGATTGGGAGACTGGGCCTCTAGGTTTAGAGGGAGGGGCAGACCCTCCTCAAGCTTTGTGACCCCAAACACTTTAAATGAAAGAAACAGGGATTCAGGATTGTCATAACAAGCTAAAACTAATCAAATGAATTCCAACAGAAAGAAATGCAAAGTTCTGAAGTTAGGAAGGAGGAATAGATTGCAGGATTACTAGACAGGTGACACCTGGCTTGGTGTCAGAACTCATGAAAAGGTTATATGGCATCTACTAAACCTCATGCAAAACATATGCCAAATGCAGTGTGTTGCAAAGGCTAGAAAGACTAATTAAATTCTACATGAAATTCCATTTTATGAGCGATAATGATACTGCTTTATTCCACTTGTTCACCTGGAGTACTGTGTCCAAATTTGAGCACTACAGTTGAAGATGGACATTAACACATTAGAACTTGCTTGGAGGATGATGGAAAAGAGAGAGCCCTGTTTCCAAGTCCTACAAGAAAATACAGAATGAATTAGATAGCCTGGACAAGAGGAAATTGTGAAGCCTTATTATAGCCATCTTCAAATATTTGATGAGCTGTCATATAGATGATGGAGAAAACAGGTTTTCTGTTGCTCCAGAGCTGGTGTATGCTCTGTGTTCTACCCACCCAACTGTTTTGCAGCTCATGGGCCTTCCTTCAACAACTCTAGTTATGAATTTGCTGCAATTCGGGAATTTAGTGGGGTGCTGTGGCAAAATAATAATAATAACATTTGTCCTTTTAAAATAAGGTGTATGTTTGTTTTCAAGCTGAATGGCAGTAGCCCTGGCTCAGCTTTTAAAAATTGGCCTTTTCCCACTGCCATTTCTTTTGAAACTGTTAAGCTCCTGCATGGAAGAATGTCTAAATGTAGAGTGATGGAAAAAATATACTGCTTCCATTCCCTGGCTACATATTAAAAGATCATTGATATAGGGAAGTAGCCCCCAAACTGTGCTCTTTAAGGGATTTTGAACTTTAGCTTGCAGAATCCTAGACTATTGGCCAACATAGCTGAGGTTTCTGTGACCTGAAGTCCAAAATCTCTTAAAGGGCACAGTTTGGGGACCACTGATATAGGAGAGCATTTGTAAGTCAACTACTATAAGCCTGTGTGTGTATGAATGTATGTATACAAACACACAGACACACACACATATACATACACATTTCTCCCCATTAGGGAGCATAGTTGGTGTGTTAAAGTCTCAATCACTCACTATAAACCAGCTGCATCCACTGTTACAGGGCCATTTGACCATAGAATGTTATCTGTGAACCATTCTCAGTAAATTTCCCCTAGTGGACTCTTATGTCCATGGGGACTTTTATGATTTCCAACCAACTAGATCAATGTGCTTTTTTCAACTTCCCCATCCCACAAACCCAAAAATATACAGACAAGTATACACACTGATTCTAAATCTGGTTCTTCATCTCTGGATTTTTCCTCTCTAGTACAAATATGAATTGTAACATTTGAACTTAGCACTTTAGGAACCAAAAGCTGGGAAGACTTGAATCACAATCTACCCCTCAATAAAATGTACAAATACTCCTGGAAATCAAAAAGGCATCTCTGTACAGCAGTAATGGAAAGGCTGAGATGTTGCATACACCATGCCTTTAATAAGACAGAAATATAATTTCAACAGAAGAAAGGCTGTCAATGCCTTGTCACTCAGAAGTTTATAATGACCACAGTTAATGATGACCCACTGAGAAATAATAATTTGGAAACTTATGGGTCAAAGTTCCTAAACATTAAGATCAGTTGAGAAGAAAATACCATAGAATTAATAAAACATTGAAGGCTAGGACCCGTCTACAAAGTTCAAATAAAACAGCTTCTTCTTGTCTTCCTAGCAAGGAGAACCAGATGATACATGACCCAAACTGCAGTTCTGGTGCAAACAGACTGGACAATATCTGGCTCATTCAGCAACAGAACCTGGATATACTCATCTTCAAACTGTTCTAAAATATCTCCCTGTTTGCTCCAGGGGACCCTAAATCCAATTAATATTCCCAGCAAGAGGAGACTTCTTGGCCCATGTCAATGTAGAGAGAGAAAAAAAGAGGGTATTCACATTCTTGGATTTGAATTAACTGTTGCCAACCCATCCTGCTGGAAGGCCATCATATTTTCTTTGGCCATTGGTTTGCACTAACTGGATTCCCATATCTTTCACTCATGCCAGAGGGACACCTCTGTCTCACACTAGCATGAAAATGCCTTCCCAGCCACACCTTCTCAGTGCTAAAATGATGATGGAAGAGGCTTCTGTGTAAAAAGGAATTCAATGAAATTTATAGCAGCTTCAAATATGGCTGCCATTCTGCCCTAGACTAGCAATGAGCAGCAAACCGTGGAATGTGAAGGCACATCAAGAGGCCTCAGAATATTTTCTCTTCATCTCTCCAATGCAAAATTATCTTCTGTTTCTGCACTCTCCACACCTCCTCTGTAGAACTATCAGAAAATCTCTTATTTTCCAAGGGAGTGTGCAGGGTGGCTCAGAAATGTCAGAACATTTAATTGAGGGGAGTGTGTGAAAATAAAGAGAACTTTGTCTAACCAAATAAGAAGGAAAGAATGCTTTACAGAGGCTGAAAGAAGCACTCAGGTCATTGGGGAAAGTAATAAGCATATGTTTATTGAAAGTTAAGCACACACATACATTATGCTCCAGAGGGAGATTGGCTCTTGCATGAGACTTCAATTACTGAAGCTACAGTTGTACTGAATGCATGACATCATAACCCTGCTAGTTTTTCCATCAATGAAAGGGCATGCAAAGGTTGAAGACAACCAGATTAAATGTTTTACCCATTTCATAAATCATATATATGCAAAAGAATGATACAGGTTTTGTGTTTCCCCCTCACAAAACCACCATTGATGGAAAAAAGAAATAGAGGGCCAGCACAAACAGAATATGTGCCTGCAACCCACACACTTTTTTGACCTTATGTCTCTTTGTAAAGATGCAGCCATTATGACCATAAGATATCTCTAAATCAAAATTCATTGTAAATCTTTGGCTATACTCATCAATGTTAAAAACTGAAAGCATATCCTTTCAGCAAGACTACATGTAATCTACCTGCTATTATTTTAGTTTTAATGTATGTTAAACATGAATTTTATATTTAATCATTGTTTTATGTGTTTTAATGTAAATATTGTGTAGAGTTGCATTTTAATATATGTATTTTATGTAACAGTTGTGTTTTTAACTGTGTTGAAACCCACCTGGAGCCGTGAGGTGAGGCGGGTAAGAAATAAAAATTATTATTGTTGTTGTTATTGTTATTGTTATTTTCATGATTAATGGGCTGCATAGTAAAGTGTAGCTGAGAGCACTCTCTGAGCAGCTCAGAACTGAGCATCCTCCTCCCTTCCTCCCTAAG
Source organism: Phrynosoma blainvillii (assembly GCA_026167975.1). NCBI lineage: Eukaryota > Metazoa > Chordata > Lepidosauria > Squamata > Phrynosomatidae > Phrynosoma > Phrynosoma blainvillii. The sequence continues at coordinate 223,733,923 of JANUYF010000001.1, read as the reverse complement.
CATTCCTCATTGTTAGCTGTACAGACTAGAAATGTTGGGAATTTCTGTCCAGCAACATCTAGAAGCAGTGGCATCCCTAGGGTTGGTGTCACCCGGTGTGGGTGTCTGGAAGGGCACATAATTCCCCCTGATGTAAACAGTTTCCTTTCCTTAGTACCCAGTAGTGGCTCATGCAAGAGCCACTCTGACTATTCTGCCAACCATGCTATGGAGAATCAGTTTTGGGAAGTCCCTGAGATTTGGAACTGATTCCCTATGTGATATGGAGAAGCTAATGTTTAAGAAACAGAAACTCTTTCAGAACAGAATTCTTCCAGAAAGACTTCTGACACAACAAACATACCCATGCACTTTTCCTTTAGTCCCCAATTTCAAGCACTGCAGTAACTTAAAATTTCAGTTGAGCCTATAGAAATACAATTTAGACATCCAAAGAAAAGGGACAGGCAAAACTATCAAGGCAACATGAACATACTAAATGGAAGAGTCAGAGGTGTGAACATTTTTCAGTGTCTGAGTTGGCAATGCTAGAGGTTTGAGAACTATAGGAAAAGTTCATGGGGAGAGAGGAATTCTTATGGGGCAATGTTGTCATTTTGTTTCCCCCATAACTATACCCCTAAGCCCCAGAACTGGATGTGCTGTTTGGACTCTAGATTCTCAATCAATATCTTATCCAAGAGCATGCATTCGTGCATGCTTTCATTGAGATTCAAAACTGAACAGGAATTTGAGCTTGGGTCATATTTATTCAGATCTCACACTAATAATCCCTATGCTCCATCTTGATGACTTCCTTTTCTTGTGCCATCCAAAACATCAAGGATACAAATACAACAGTTTTCAAAGCAATCACACTCATGTCAATTTGCAATCCATCCAAAGTCTTTCTTTTCCTTTTAAGGGAAAGCCATTATCATACATTGAAGGATCTATGGATGTTTCTGACTTGAATTCCACAGTGATTGCATTTCAAGACTCACTCACTGATCACAAAGTTCACTCTAACCCCAGAGGGATCTTCTTTATCTCTTTTTCCCATGATCACAATTTAACTTAACCAATACCCTCTCCTGCTGTTTAAACATTTTAAAGGCTGACACAGTTCCACTGGGATCAGCCCCATTTCCTTGTTTCCATACATGGTCTCCAGAATGAAAACAAATAAAAATTAAGCCAGCATGCTCATTTAACCCCTTTGCTACCAGACAAAGATCTCTAGAGGTGGCATGAACTAGAAAAAGATTAGCACAAGAATGTCATGGCTAAGACACAGCATTTTATCAAGAGCTTTACATCATTATTCTTCAAATTCTGTAACATCTGTTGTTTCAGTGAGATTTTTAACTATGGGGGCTGAGAGACAGCAAAGGAAAATTGAGAACTGTTTCACCGAGATAGCATATTGTCTGTGGTTTCCATTGCATATCTATTCATGTGTCCCTAAATCCTACTAAAACTGCACAGCTAAGCACAAAACTAGCCAAAGAAATGAAAGTAGCTGCCAATCCAATACAGGTAGATTCCCTACTTTCCAAATGTCCTGATTTAGCAGGGACAATCCTGATTAATCTTCTTTTGTCCTACTTTTTCAGCTGCTTTTAAAATGTCCCAGTTTCTTTTCTCCTCCCACTTTCTCCCAATGCTCTTGGTTTTTTTCCATTGGTGCAAACTGAGGGGCTCTACAGATGACCCCTAAGGGGTGGCTCTGTGCTGCCCCTGAGAACGCCAGATTGGGGCCACAGCAACCACATGCCACGGCCCCGATCTGGCACTTTGCCACTCCAGAAAGAGCTGGCAAATGCTGTTCCTTTTTGGAGTGGCAAAAATCCACCCTTCCTGCCACAGCGGCAGCTTTTCTGCACTCCTTTGGCATAGTGTGTATGAATGCTGTGCCAAGGGAGTGCCCTGATGCCTCCCACTGTCTGTTTGGGCAGGCGATATGAAGACAATGTGGGGAAGGAGTTGGGGTGGCCAGTGTGCGGTCACCACACCCTGACTCCACCCCCAGATCAGCCCTTTCGGCCAGTCTGTACAGGTCCTGAGTTCAAAGTACAAAAGTAGTTTGCACTCTGTTAACTGAGCAAGCAGGAGAGGAGAAGAGGGATGGAGTCTTCAGCCCTGTACAGACTGGCCACAAGGGCTAGCCTGGGGGCGGAGCAGGGGTGTGGTGACTGAATGCCGGCCGCCCCAACTCCGCACCCACATCGTCCTCATGCCACCCATGCAAACAGACGGCAAGTAGCATCAGGGTGCTCCCTTGGCACACCATTCATACATGCTGCACCAAAGGAGTGCTGAAAAGCCACTGCCGCTGTAGCAAGGACACCTTTTTGCCGCTATAAGAAGCAGCAGCATTTGCTAGCTCTTTTTAGAGTGGCAAAGTGCCAGAACGGGGCCACAGCATACAGTTGTCATGGCCCCGATCCAGCAAGGAGAGGGGCCATTTGTTTAGCCCCTTCCTCTTTCCAGCAGGCTTAGGCAAAAGCAAACTGCTGCTGCCTCTCCTCGCTTGTGCCTTCTTCCTGCTTAATCACTTTTTCCATTTTGACTACACTCTGGTGCTGCTTTGCCATATGTGTCCCAATTTCCATATGTGAAATGTTGGAGGGTATGAGATGTCAATAAAATAATATTAATTTAATCTCTTTAAACCATGTCCTGTGCCACAGATCCTGGAGTCATGCTTCTAGAGGCTAGGAACCGTATAAAGAGACAGCCAAGTCAAATAATTCTCTATGGGCCTGTACAGACTGCCAGAAATAATCCATCTTGAGGCCACTTTTACTGCCCTGGCTCAGTGCTAGGGAATCATGGGAAGTGTAGTTTATTGTGGCACCAGAGCTCTCTGACAGAGAAGGCTCAATGTCTCAGAAAAAAACTACAATTCCCATGATTCCCTAGCATTGAGCTAGGGCAGTTAACGTGGTCTCAGTCTGGATTATTTCTGGCAGTCTGTACAGGTCCAACATGACCCAAGGTAGCTGGAAATACACCAGTGTTGAGGTCACACTGATCAGGGCATGCCAGGATTAGATAGAACAAAAGGACAAGCACTGATGGGTTATGCTAAACATGACACATCCTTGATACTTGTTTATTTTGCATTTCCTATGGGAAAGGAAACAAAGGAAACAAAGGAAGATATTTATCAAAACAGACAGAAACCTCATCCTGTCTTCCGTCTTTGAAGTTGCTATATGTCTAGGGAATCAAAGGATTGTTTCAGATTGCACTGATGCATTGACACCTTGGTGCTGAAAATCATTAAATTCTCCAGACCACTTTGTCCATTCCTTGGGAAGATCATTAAAACCTTTGGATACACAACACATACCCTAAGGGCAGTTTTTTTGGATATAGCTCTCCACGACCCATTCATTTTTGTTCACTTTCCCTGTGTATCTTCAGATGCTGTCTGAGTCTCCAGCAGATCTTTCTCTCCTAGATTGGTAAAAATATCCCTTCTTTACTCTTAATTCTCCACTATGCAAATTTTCAACTTTCCTTTCTCTAGCCTAGTGTGAATCTTGATATTGAATCATTTCTTGTGCCTTTGCATGCTTCTTTGCACATTTTCTAAACAAGGCATCTTATTTACTTTAAACTGGAGTCTTTTCTTGCAGTGAGTAGTGGTTTAAAAAGGTGTGAAAAGACCCTAGCAACTTACCCCCTCTCATATGCCTCTTTTTGAGATAATTAATTCCCCAACATTCAAAAGAGACACTGACACTGCTAGCGAGGACCCTAAGTCTCCCCCACCTTTTCAAGTTAACACTCTAAGCACTCCCCCAGCCAACATGGCCAGTGATGGAGAGTAATAGTCCAAAAAAGCAACATCCCAGCTCTTCATGTAGGCACATTTTGGTAGCACTGATCACACTTCATATCCTCCACTTGTGATAAATTATCTTAGGACAATGGCCCCATAGCTGATTTTCATGTCTCTTCCTGCATTCAGAACATAAATCCATGATTGAAATGAGGAGAAAGAGAAGCCACTGTCTGCCTCTGTTTCTTAACCTGGTGGGAAAATGTAGCAATGGACTTTATCACACGGGGGAAATCCCATGCAGAAACGGGATTTTAAATAGGAAAAAAACTGCAAAAGCGGGTAGATTTTCAAATAATGTCGATGTTAAACTGTGGTTAACCAGAACAGAAGATAGCCAAAAGCTGCATCTTTTTACTTTTGGAAAATCCCAAAAGTAAAAAGGAGCAGCTTTTCACTACTTTCCATTCAGATTAACAACACTTTAACAGTGATTCATGTGAAAATCAACCCACTTTTGTGGGTTTTCCCCAGATTTTAAATCCCATTTCTGCACGGGATTTCCCCCAATAATATTTTCCCCAATATTATTATATTCTTTATATTGCACCTTTCTCCCAGACCAGGATCCAAGGTGGCTCTATAGAAATTGCACAAATAAATTAATGATAATAAACTCTCCACAAAGAAAAGAACATTGTGTGTCATTTGTATATGAGAAATGATTTCCAATACAATTTTTAAAAGGTCGTATTATGTTTTTTAAAACAACAACAACAATAACAACAACAACACAGTGGGAAGATCCTAGTTTCACTGCCCAGGTTGCCATTGTTCTAGCCTTGTGCGTGTTCTCTAGCTGCTGGAAGCCTTGATATGTTCACAAAACTGACAGGCTAGTTTCATTAACATTACAATCGCTGAGAAGCAGCAGAAACACCAGAATGCTGGGTTGGCATACGAACATCAAACAAGGCTGTTATATTGTCATACCTGGGTTTTCATGCAGTCTTCAGAAGATGTCATGTTACGCTCATTTGCAGGTGGTAATTAAGCTGTTTTTGTCACATCACTTCCTTTAATGAGAAAAGGCTGTTTTGTTTTGTTTTGTTTTCCTTTTAAAGATGCTGTGAGTTAAAGGTGTGGAGAAAACACAGGGCCTGTGATGTGTTTTGTAAGCAGAGATGAAATGTTGTTTGTTATTAATTGAGGTGCATCTGTTTAATCACACCCTCCTGGTTTCTATTGGGAAAGGAAGCACAGAAGTACCCATAGAAACAGTGGCATCACTAGAGTTGGTGTCACCCAGTGCGGTAACTCATGGTGTCACCCCCTCCCCATTGACCTCCTCCCATACCGTACCATACCGTACAGCAGGGGTAGGCAACCTTTCCCCTTTAAGGGCTGAGGGACTTCAGCTCCCAGAATCCCAGGAGCTATTGGCCAACATAGGACTATAGGCCAACATGGCTGAGGCTTCTGGGAGCTGAAGTCCCTCGGCCCTTAAAGGGGAAAGGTTGCCTACCCCTGCCGTACAGAATCCATTGTAACATTTTTTTTTTGTACTAATGTTCATCATAAATCGTAGCTCCCATATATCACTGAATGTAATGGCAGAATTAAACTGGCAGAATTAAAAATATACCTTTAAATTACAATACCATATGCACAGCATAAATGTATTTACATATACATAGTTTCATGTGGTTAAAGTGAACATTTGGTAAAATGTGACTTTTTAAAGCAAGGGTAGGCAACCTTTCCCCTTTAAGGGCCGAGGGACTTCAGCTCCCAGAATCCCAGGAGCTATTGGCCAACATGGGACTATTGGCCAACATGGCTGAGGCTTCTGGGAGCTGAAGTCCCTCGGCCCTTAAAGGGGAAAGGTTGCCTACCCCTGTTTTAAAGAAAATTTAAAAAAAATAAAATTCAATTTTAAAAATTAAAAAAATAATTTAAAAATAAAATTTAATTGAAAAAAAACCTTGGGCATCTCCTTTCTCCTCTCACTGAGGCTCACCCCACTCAGACCATCTCTTCAGCATTTTAAAGAGACATAGACAAATGGCACAGCCCATTTCTGCCAAAATGCAGATATTTGAGGACTAGTGAAGTCACCCCCTTAGAGTGACACCTGGTGCAGTCCGCACCCCCTGCACCCCTCTAGTGATGCCACTGATTAGAAACATATTTGTTTTAGAACAGGCAGCAGAGGGAGAAAGTGAGAGAGAATCTGTTTAGAAACCTGTTAACATTAGCAATCTTTTGGTGTCTATACTAATTGCTAGTCTGCGTGTTTGCTAACTTCCTGTTTGTTTGCTTTTACCACACCCACTCTGTTCCTGCATCAGTAACCTGCAGCCATTTTCCCTTCTCAGTCTTTCTCTTCCATTAGACCATGCATTTGATTATAGACAAGTATATAAAGTACAGTTACTTTAACATAGGGCCTCTATAGACAGCGCTTTGCGCTGTCTTGGAGGCAGGTAAGGGGAGGGGCAGCCACATGCTGGGCACCCCAACCCCTCCCTGAGGACGTCATGATGGCGCATGCCATTATGCATGGTGTGCGCTGTCAAGACATCCTTCCGGCACAGCGTCTTGATGTGCTGCGCCAGAAGAGACGCATGGTGGGTCTTGATGCGTCTCTTCTGCTGGCTCCAAAAGGTGTGGGATTTTAGCGTTCCTTTCAGGGCCGGCAGAAGGGAGGATTGGGGCTGAGCTGGGGCAGCCTCGGCCTCAATCCTCTGCTTCCCAGGGCGGCCCATGGCCACCTGTCTGCATCCCCCCATTGTGGTAGAATTCAAAGTTATAGCTGTGTTAGTCTGTAGAATCAGTATGTAGAGAGATCTTGTAGCACCTTTGATACTAACTGAAATAAAGAAGTTGGCAGCATGCGCTTTCATAGACTTCAGTCTACTTCTTCAAATGCATTTAGTGGAGTGGCATCACCCACAATATTGTGGGGACCTTCACATGGTCATCCTCCAATGTGATTTATGCCATACTATGGGGGAATAGAGACTGGCCAAAAGGGCCAGCCTGGGGGTGGAGTCGGGGCATGGCGACTGCACACCAGCTGCCCCGACTCTGCCCTGATGCCGCTGTGATGCCATGCACCCCATCTCACAGCAGGCAGCACCAGGGCACTCCCTCAGCGCAGCATTCAGACACACTGCACCATAGGAGCACAGAAAAGCCCCCGCTGCCACAGCAAAGGCAGCTTTTTGCCACTCCAAAAAGGACCAGTATTTGCCAGCTCTTTTTGAAGTGGTAAAGTGCCAGATCAGGGCTGTGACATATGGTTGCCATGGCCCCGATCCGACAAGGAAAGGGGCAAGGAATGCAGTCCCTTAGGGGCTGTCTGTTTAGCCCCTAAGTCATCAATGCCCATCAGCACTCTACATAGGGCAAACAGGCCAGTCCCAGTGCCAGAAGATAAATGGACATAAATCAGACATTAGGAATGGGAATGCACAAAAGCCAGTGGCAGAACATTTCAATCTCCCTCAGAACAGCAGTCCTTGAATAAAAGAACTACAAAGGTTGATTAGAAAGAGAAACAGCAGAATTGGAATCCATCCATAAACTACAGTCCCTCAGTAATGGATTGAACAAGGACAATGGCTTCCTGAATCATTACACACATTTCAACACTATCTGACCCCATCCCCAGAGGGGCATCCTAGACTCATCTATTTTCCTCACCTACAGGCTAGTTTCCAAAGCCAAACTGGTATTGCCTTTTCATTTCCATACACGTTAGCCAGTTCACAATGTCTTTGTTCACTAATGACCATAGTTAAAACTGGACTTGCTACTTCATTTCCATACACAAAGGATTTTGAACCTGGCTTGACATTCTCACATACCAATGGCATATATATGTTTGTCCCTCATTTCCACTCCACTATATGCATCTGAGGAAGTAAGACTTTAGTCTACGAAAGCTCATGCTGCCAACTTCTTTATTTCAATGAGTCTCAAAGGTGCTACGAGATCTCTCTACATACTACTTTTACAAGTTTTTCAAGAAACAGTGGGCTTAATTCTTTTATCTGCTGGACTTTATGGAGTAGGGACATGGAACTGGTGGTTGTTCATCTTCTGCCATGCCAATTTGATTAGTCTGCTAGAGACAGTCATTACTAACAAAACTGGATTTATCAGACCAGACCAGGGATGAAACTGCAGTTCAAAGCACTGACCCAAAAAAAATCTCCAAAAGGTAAAAGGGCAGGAAGGCCCACATACTGGTGTGTGTGGATCACTCCAGATAACACCCCAAAGGAGGGTGACCAGATGGGTCCTCCTCCTGCTCTAGGGGGATGTATGTGCTCTGATGCTCCTGCACCTGGCACCAGTCCCGTCTCCACTGCCTGGCTCTTTCCTTGAGAAGGAAACTGGGCAGTGGAGGAGGAGGTCCTTTGGTTGAAGCTCAAGAAAGACATCTGTAATATGAAGTATTTTCAGAGAGGGTCCCTGTTACATCATTCATTACCCCAGTAAGTAGTTATTTTTGTCACCCACCCCCACAATAGTGAAAATATGCCTTCATAGATCTGGGTCTGTATTTATAACACTACTTTGTATGGCACAGACTCTTCATATGGCACAGATTTAGGCTGCTGCCACATTGCAGAGACAAAACAGTTTGACACCACTTTAATCTCCATGGCTCAGCGCTATGGAATTCTGGGATTTGTAGTTTGGTGAGGAACTGGTGCTATCTGACAAGGAAGAATAAATAGCTCATAAAACTGCAAATCCCAAAATTCCATAGCATTGATCTCTGGAAAGTAAAGTGGTGTCAAACTGCTTTGTACAATGTAGACACACCCTAACATTACTAAAAAAAATCCTGCTAGATTTAAAGGACTGTTCCTGGTTTGCTGTCACATTTGGATTGCACTGCATATATTAGCATGGAGTAGATTTTGGAGGTGAGTAGAACTGGCCCATGAACCTGCCATAGTTTCCCACCCCTGCCCTAAGTTCTACATGTGTGTGTATATGTGTTCACATAAGGTAGCATATGGTACACCTACCCCATTCTGCTTTTAGTCTGAAATGGTATATTTAGGGCCTCTACAGACGGTACTTTGCGCCGTCTTGGAAGCAGGGAAGGGGAGGGGCAACCACACGCTGGCGCGCCCCAACCCCTTCCCAAGGACATCATCACGGTGTGCGCCATTACGCATGGCGTGCACTGTCAAGGCATCCTTCCAGCGCAGCGTCTTAATGCGCTGCACTGGAAGAGATGCAGAAGAGCCGAACGGCAGCTCTTTGGGCACCCTATTTGCCGGCTCTGGAAGGACCGGCATTTTAGCGCTCCTTTCAGGGCCAGCAAAAGGGTGGATTGGGGCCGAGGCATGGGGCAGTCTCAGCCCCAGTCCTCCACTTCCCAGGGTAGCCCAGGGCCACCTGTCTGCATCCCCCCTTAGTTTCATGCCATTTGGATCTACCACTTTATATTGTGTCACATATAGATTCTGTGTTTTCTGGGTGGTAACAACATTTTTGCTCATGGTTATACAGTCATATAACCATTCTATAGCTATATATAATATATATAGTTATATAGGATGCAGTGGCTCAAGTGGTTAAGATGCTGACTTTGTTGATTTCAAGATCAGCAAGTTGGCAGTTCGAGGCCCGAGTGCTACACGATCGGGTGAGCTCCCATCACTAGACCCAGCTTCTGCCAACCTAGCAATTTGAAAGCATGCAAATGCAAGTAAATAAATAGGTACCTCTTTGGTGGGAAGGTAAAAAGTATTCTGTGCAATCATGCTGGCCACATAATCACAGAGTAGTCTCTGTCAACGCTGGCTCTTTGGTTTAGAAATGGAGATGAGCACCACCCCCTACGGTCAGACACGACTTGATAATCTTGTCAATGGGGAATACCTTTACCGTTTTATATAGTCTACATTGACAATCTTGGGGTGGGTGGATAGGAGTAATTGATTATGATGATGTCTGTGATTGATTGATTGATTGATTGATGGGATTTATATCCCACCCTTCTCCCAAAATGGGATTCATATTTAGTATATTCTAAATGTTGTTATTTGCTCAGTCTTCAGTTGAGATGATTTATTGTGGAATGTTGTTTTCATTTTAAACAATCAGTACATAAAGATCAATTTACATTTCAGCTCATCTGGAAAGATATGACTATTGCTTTTTCTATCTCCTAAATTGGGGTGAGTGGGAGGATGTCTGGCAAGTAGGAAGAACAAAATCATAACTTTGCCACCAACACATTCCTAGTTTTTTTCTGGCAATTGTGTACATTAATGCAACATGTTAATAATTTGCTGTCCCAGTGGTTTGCCAACAAGTGGTACATGGGGTGAGAATGTGAAATTTCAATGTTTGAAACAGGAAACAGATGTATACTGGGTGGTAAAATTATTGCACTTCAAGAAGGTTATGAAAGTAAGCTGTGACCTTTCCAGATGCACTTATTCAGAAAGATGGACTAATGCTCAAAGCCACAAACCTTTAGGCAAACATTAGGAAAAAGTCAAGACAGTGACTTGCATGCATTATGCTGTTGCAGCTCTTTGGGTGAATAAAATTATATTATTTTCTAGCACCCTTTAACCATGGTTTTATGCTCATGCAGTGAGAAAGAGATGGATTTTCCACTTCAGCGTGTGATGATGAGTGAACAGGAACACCAAATTCAACTTAGTGAAATGTGAACACAGAACCAATATGTTTTAGTTGTTCTATATTGATTGATAGGGATAGGTGATATGTTACTGTTGTCACCCAAAAAACTGTGTTTAGCAGAAAGAAAGCTTAAAGGTTTTTTTTTTAAAATAAATGAAAGATTGTATTTATAGCAGAAATATTAAACAAATCTATTTCCATACAAATCTGGAAGTTCTTGAGGGCAATTAACAACAAAGTGAATTAACTATGAAATTCAAATAATGTCTAAAGGGGGGGGGGGAGTCCCACTGAATTCAATGGGGCTTAAACCCAAGTAAGTAGATACAGAATTTCAGCCTCAGTTCTGAAATACATAACTGAAAACAAATTCAATGAGGGAGAGACTGATCTAAACAAATTGATCAGGAGTAAAGGTATATGACCTTTAATATACAATAACATATTAGACAATACTGTTTCAGTGGAACACTTTTAAATGTTTCATTTATTGTGTAGTTAAAGTAATACTTTATTAATTTATGCCAAGAAATATGAATGCAGGCTAGAATTTGTAATCACAGTTAAATGTGTAACCTATAGTTATGCAGCCATAACTGATTTGTATACACCAGGGGTAGGCAACCTTTCCCCTTTAAGGGCCGAGGGACTTCAGCTCCCAGAAGCCTCAGCCATGTTGGCCAATAGTCCCATGTTGGCCAATAGCTCCTGGGATTCCCATGTTGGCCAATAGCTCCTGGGAGCTAAAGGGGAAAGGTTGCCTACCCCTGGTATACACAATCCCTATGTGTAGGAAATATGTAGGGATCATAAAAGTACCCCAGTCTTCATTTATTTGATGAGAGCCACTGCAATGGCAGAGGTCTTTTTTTTTCCTGTCATTCAGGGTGCAGCAGATTGACATTCCACAACCACCCAACAAGTGATCTCCAGTCAGAAGCAGGATTCCCTGTCACAATTCCTCCTAGCATTGGAGATCACTCACAGGAGGCAGATGGGAACAGTCTGCTGCATGGTGTTTAACAGGAGAACAGGAACACTGCTTAGCTACACAGCTGAAATAGTCATATAAATAACTAGTACATGTAGAATTCTGACCAATGGCTCTTGTTGAGGATCAACCGGATAAATTTCCTGTCCTTTCACACTAGACAATGATGTAGCATTCTGATATTTGAACCACCATGGTTGCATGCTATGGAATCCTAGGATTTGCCATAGGGAAAAGTCAGAGGCCTTTGAGATCCTCTGTTCTGGAGGATTCCATCCATCCATCTGTTACTTCATTTATACCCTTCCTTTCCCCAAACAGGGACAAATAGAGATAATTACAACAAAAACACATATGATTATTTTAAAAAGAGTAGATTAAAGCAATATTACACTATCAACACAATTAAAACCATTTAAAATATCACTTTAAAACAAACAATAAAAGCAGTACACCATAAGAAGCCATTTTCTTATAAAAAAAAACAATGATAGATTTGCCTAGGATTCAGCCATGGCAGCTAAAGTAGAACAATAGGACTATAATTGGAAAGGGTCCAAGGATGGATGAAAGTCTTTGGAGAGAATGGAGTCAAATAAGGCATCAGCCTTCAATGTGGCTGGACCAATATTCAAACTATAAATGGGCCTTCGTACACTTCAGGATGCCTCATCTATGCAAAGGTCTTTATAGTGAGTGCAGAAAATAGCTCCCACTACAACTGATTTCCAAGAACAATAAGAAACAAAATATTAATGAAATAGTAATGACTGATGAGAAATAGTATCTGCTGTGCATAGAGTGGACCTAGTGACTTTCTTGATTGGGGCACTGCCAGTGGGTACGATCTGATTAAGCTGAACAAATTCCTGATTTGGGGGTAGGAAGTACTCTAGCAAGTACATCAGCTTCAGCCAAGCAAATACTATTCAGGCTTGGAGAAACTGGTCATATCAGTATTTTGGAAGGCATGGGCATTATCTGCTATCTCCCTGCCCTTCTCTTGATAGTCTCCCTTTCTCACACCACCTTTCCTCATTTTTCTATGGTGAGATCCATCTTCCCAGACACTGATGCTTCTTATGGTCTGTTATTGTGTGCCTTCAAGTTATGATGACTCTACGGTGAACCCTATCATGGGGTTTTCTGGGACTGAGAGAGTGACTCACCCAAGGTCACCCATGGGTTTCCATGGCCAAGTAGAGAATTGAACCCTGGTCTCTAGAGCCTAATCCAACACTCAAAGCACTGCACCACACTGCCTTATCTTTAAAATGTTTATAAAGTTATAAAAAATACTTTTAGGACCCATCCGGATGGACTGGAAAACCCAGAAAATGCGTTCCTCTCGTGGCCCCATCATTGTTGATGGATGGGGAACGCAGTAGAGGCTGACCAGGGTACTGTAACCTGTTTAAGTATGTTATTGTAAAATGTTTTATATTGTTTATGTTTTTATTCTATGTTTATTGTTATTTTAATTATGCGTTATTTAATGCTGTTTTAAGGGGGATGGGTTGGTTGGACGAAATGATGTGGGGGTTTTACTGTAAGCTGCTTGGATTGCTGCCAATAAGTGGGATACAAATTATTATTATTATTATTATTATTAGAAAGTCCCTGGTTTTATTCCTTTCTGTTTTATTCTTGTTGTTTTGAGATGTACATGGTGTTTTCCCCATTCTGAAACATTCCCAGGGAACTCCCAGCACTTATGAGAAGAACCTTTTATTTCCACTCTCTGGGTCAGTTTAAATTAAACCAAGATTTCCCAAAAGGAAATGAACCTCTTCATGGTTGCTGTTATCCCAGAGCTAGCTAAATTTGCTGCTGCCAAGAAACAGAGCAACTGTTCCCAGGACAGTAGATTCAACAGAGATCAAGCAAGAGAAAGAGGAATGCTAGCAATAAAAGAAAATGATCCCAATGTTTAACTAGTGTAATATTGCTAAAACACTTTAACACTTCAACTGTAACTCCTGAATAATAACTGAAAAGGCCTCAGTGGAAATTGAGGAAAGGCAATTTCTGAAACGTTGCCTTAGTCCTGATGTGATATGTGATCAGTGGGAGGGGGAGGGGGAGGAGGAAGAACACAAGGGAGGGGGGGAAGGGATGCCCAGAATATTTCAAGAAAGAGTTTAGATCCAAAACCATGAACATCTAGGAAATATAAAAACAAAAAGGACTGGAAAATCTTGATACTTCCAGGGAATTTCTTCCTGTTTAGATAAAACAATGTATAGTTGCTTTGACTTAAAAATGTTCATAATACTATTAAAATAATTTAAATGAACCATTTCAATCAGTTAGCAAGGAGAAGGAGCAATGGTGATATCACATTATTTTGAATTCATATTCATTTCCCTGCTCCAATTTCTTGTTCCTCCTCCTCCTCCTCCTCCTCCTCCTCCTCCTCCTCCTCCTCCTCTTTTATCCTGAGGAACAGGAATATTTCCTTCTTGATTTTGATTCCTTTAACCTTTGATTAAAATGATGCCCCTCTCTCTAACATACACATACACACCACTTCTGTTTTGTACTCCGAGCAGGTTGAAAATTAATTTGCTTCTTTCTCTTTCTGCTTTCAATGTAATCTATTGTTGTCTGATACAAACCACTTGGTGTGCAAAGAGTGTGTTAAGATATCCATGGAACTAGACCAAATTTTCTCTTTGCTTCTCTGGTGGTCTCGTTTTCACTGTGAAATGTCTTTCTACTTGAACCATCCCAACCCACATTTTTGATCTAGAAGAACTGGAACCTGCAACTCGTGCTTCTGTTTAGTCTTTGGGCAAGCCAGGCCAGCACTGTTTCCAGACAATACATTCTGTTCCTCCTCACCCAGCTCTGCCTTTTCATCTGTCCTCCCTCAACAAACAACCAGCTTAAACTTGCATGCCCACTGAGCATCGTTCATTCTTGCTAGGCTACTTGGGGTCTTCTACAAATGCCTTTTAGTATCACCATCATAATCTTGCAGTGATGAGGGCAAGGTTGCCAACTGTTACTTGGAGGACTTTCCCTTCAGCTGCCACTAGACTGTAGAACAACCTGTTGGAAGAGATTTGACAGCTGAACACACTATCTGAATTTAAAATAACATTAAAGACCAGTCCTTTCTGTCAGGCCTATCCAGATTATTCTTAAGTTATGAATTTTGAATTGTGAATTTAAAACTATTTTAATTTGTATTAGAGCCTAATCATGCAATAAAAGAAAGCAAAGATGCAGTGAGAGAGAAGCAGCCTTTTCCTTGTCTCTACACATGCTGTCATAGCATTTCCATTCTCCTTCCAGAGGGAGATGGTTGTAGAAGCTTTTTGCCAAACTGATTTTTCCAGCATGATAAAAGACATGCTTATATGACTATGGGGGGTTGCAGACTGTCAAAAATAGTGTGAATTCAGTCCACTTTTAGGGTTAGGGTTAGTGCTAGGGAATCATGGGAACTGTTATTTTTCTGAGACATTGAACCTTCTTTGTCAGAGAACTCTAGTGCCACAATAAAATACAGTCCCCATGATTCCCTAACCTTAACCCTAACCCTAAAAGTGGACTGAATTCACACTATTTCTGACAGTCTGCAACCCCCCTATCTCCCTTGGGAAGAGGATAGAAGTGCTTTGATGGCATGTGGAGAAACAAGAAGAAAGCTGCTTCTCTCACACTGCATCTCACCTTTCTTTTGTCATGCAATAAAGCTCTTATTCTTATATGTTCTTTTAAACTGATGCTATGTGTTTTAACTTATGTTATCTGTTTTTAAATGATGTAATGAGTTTTACTGTAATCTGTTCCTGTTCCCTGCCTTGACCCATGGAGAGAGATGGGAAAATAATAACAACAACAGCAATGTGTGCATGTCACACACACACACACAAAAATCCTACACAGTTCAGTAGGGCTTGCAACTTTGCAGTGGAGAAGACAAAGTAAACAGCTTCCCTTCATGCTTTTCAATCCTTTTTTTCCAGGTTTAAAAGCCCTGGGGTCAGAGTAATTTTATAGGGAAGGGCATGTGTGCTTTACTGAAAGAGTGTGATAGATGTAAAGGGTGGAAATGTCTTTTCTCACAGCACAGAACCAGGTGTATTTCTCTAAACACCCTTTCTCCTCTCCATGTGCAGAACCAAGTCTAACAGCACCCAACTCTTCGGAACCAAGGTGTGACAGTATTATTTAGTCTACTTAGGCCAGGAGGAGATGGAGGGGAAAAAGTTGGCTTGGGTTTCCCAATTCATGGGTAGAACCCACTGACGGCACTACCGACTCCCACAATGGCCCAACAACTGGCATGCAATCTGCATCAGCCCCCTCCCACTGCAAGGAAGGATCTGCCAAAATGAGTGTTTGAGGCAACAAGCCACACTGTGCCATTATTCATTTTTTTCTGTTCCATTGCACATGCTCTGCCAGCAGCTGCTGATCACACACCCCCATTCTTGGCCTCCATCCCTGCCAGCTGCTGGCCCATTGGACACCCCACATTACTGCTGCAGGACTGCATGATCGATCAGCTGCCTTTATGACATGTTCATGTGCCCAGTAACACATTGGCACAACACGATCATGGTGCCCCCCATACATACCCCCTTTCTTCCCCTTCCCCTTATGTTCCCTGTTGGACCAGCCAGTTTGTTAATGTTTTTATTAAATCTATTGTATTGTTGGTAACTTGATGTGTTTGTCATCAATTCACTCCACAGGGTATGCAATGTGTAGTACATCATCTGAACAGGTAGGTTTTAAATGGGGCAGAGCCATTTCTTTTAGGCCATGCAGATGGCCCCATAGTTGTTATGCTTAAGCATGACTTCGAAAAGAAGAAAAATGTCGAGAGTACTTGTTCTACAGCAGGAGTGGGAATCTTATGGCCTTCCAGATGTTGTGTACTGCAACTCCCAGCATTCCTCATTACTGGCGGCTTGGGCTGATGGTACTTGCAGTCCAACAACATTTGCAGGGACACACTGTTCCCACATCTGGTCTACAGTGACTTTTCAGCACCAACTATATCAACCCAGTTCTCTACTCCATCCATTTCACTGAGCATTGGCTGCCACTGAACGTTTCTGGTTGAACTACAAAGAAAAATACCTCATATCCAGAGCCAGAAGTCCTAGATCTAGAACCAATTTTTCGAATCAAAGTTTAACTGGGCTTCTCTGACCATCCCTAAAATACACTTTTAACACAGAATCTTGTCAGCACAATCAGACTTGCCTCCCTAAAATACAGTTTCCAATCTACCAAATGGAGGAACATTAGAGTAGTTGAAATTCTCCAGCTTTCAATCCAGATATTTAAAGAAAAATACAGAAGAGATTGCTAAAGAAATCAAGGCAAAGTATTTTTCATTTTGGATGGGAATGTGCTGTGGTAATACCCCAAAGCAGAACTGGCTCCTTTTTTTTTTTCCAGATTCATGGTTTGAGGTTTGGAGAGGGTATGGGAACTGGGTGCTTGGCGGTCTGTGTATTAGGGAACTTAAAATCTTATTACTTCATTTGAGCCAAAGGCTGAATTTTACAAAACTGTTCTGATGTAATAATCAGGATATAAAACAATCACACAGTGTGCTAGAAAAGAGACATCCATGTGCACATAAAGAATATTTAAATCACACATAAAGTAGATAAGTATTGTGTATTTAAAATATAAACAAAATTAAATCTGACTGAAAATAGTGGCCTGGATTTAGGTATAGGTACAGATTTTTAATCTCCTAAAACACAAACTACGAACTACCATTCCTTGGTGATGTTGAAATATGGTCACTCTGGTCCAGTGATCATTGGGTGGCCTACCAATACTCCCACTCCATAGAGAGAGTCATAACAAGACAAAATAAGTTATTTCTATTTTTCCATGATGCATAAGAATGATAGATGACTTCAGCAACTTATTTGCTTCCTTAAAAACTCTTCCTCTTTTCCATTCTTACTGAAACTTTGTTCCACCACAAAAACTTGTGTAATGGGTCCAATACTTATGCTACAATTTGGTAAGAGTTCCCCACAATAGTTTTGCAACCCTTAAAGGGCTTCACCATGGATGTGCAGTTTAGTGGTAATATCTTGGTTAAATTATGCACATTTCCACTTGAAAGGTGTCAGATTGTTCAAAAACTTGTGCATGCAGCTTAATAAAACATTGTATTTTTATCATTGCATTGTACAATGCTGCTTTCCAGCTAGTTTGAACTAAAATGCCCATAATCCATTGCTACTGGTCATGGCAGCTGAGGGTTATAGTAGTTAATACCCGAAATATCTGGTTGACACCAGACTGCATACGTGGTTATAAAAGTTCCCTGGCAAAAACCAATGGACACACAATTTTTTTAAAAAAAATCTCTCTACGAATAAACTTGCAGACGGTGGTTGAGGATGTGGACAGAGTTTAGAAAGTTCATGTTCAACTTATTTGTTATATAATAAGTCTTTACAATTTTGTATTTTCTATAACTATGACCATTTAAGAATCAGTAAGGAGAACTGGTCATGATTTGCCACATTGAACCCACTAATCAACACAGCCAATTGTCAAGTATAGAGTTCACCTTGAGGCCTGGTTGCCAATTCCAGGGAGAGGTCTTGTTAGTTACAGGGCATGGTGAGTGGCAGGAGCCCAAGGGTTGGAACTGGAGGGTCAGTTTGGATAAGGTATCCATCAAAGTGATGGAAGAAAGAAGAGACACATTGAGTTCTTTGAAATGTGGGAGGATAAAGGAGTATGTTGTGTGTCATGCTGGGCCAGAAAAGAGTGGCAAGGAGAAGGAAAGAGGAAGATATGAATATAACTCACTGGCAAGACAATGAAAAGTGGAAGACTCCACATCCAGGCACAGAAAATTTCAGAAACATACTAACATTTTTGCAGAAGCATTTGTGGAAGATTCTGCTGGTGATTTTTATCCATCAGTCCATGGATTCTGGGGATATTGGTCCATCCAGCCCTACTTAACTTTCAGTTGTTGGAACTTTGAAAATCTTAGGACAAAAGAATCCCTTTTGAATTTCTCCATAATTCATAATGCAGAATCTGTAATCTGTAATCCATAATTATCATAGCGATGAAACCATGACTTGTAAAAACATGTTGGTTTAATAGGTGATTGCAATGTTCAGTTATATTATGAAATTAATCTCACTATCACCAAAGTTTTTCTCTAGTCTGGAACAAAAGTTTCTGTTTATGCACAGTCACTGTTCAATAGAACAGGGGTTTGATGGCAGCTGTTTTGCAGCTGAATGCACAGTACAGATGAAAGGAATGTTCATTTTTTTATTTTTTTTAAAAGGTTGAAAAACAAATTTCTTGATTGTCAGGAAAACCTGACAAGGAGAATCCCAGACATGTTGGTATCTGCAGTTTATTACCTAATTTAAGCAGCAGCAACAAGAAAAATAATGTAGAGGTTTTTTGTGAAGAAAAATACATTTTCTGCACAGCAAGCAGTACTTTTTGTGCAGAAAAATAACCGTTCTGCACAGATAACAACTTTC
Source organism: Phrynosoma blainvillii (assembly GCA_026167975.1). Classification (NCBI taxonomy): domain Eukaryota; kingdom Metazoa; phylum Chordata; class Lepidosauria; order Squamata; family Phrynosomatidae; genus Phrynosoma; species Phrynosoma blainvillii. The sequence goes on along the minus strand of JANUYF010000001.1, from coordinate 223,714,965 downwards.
CTGCAGGAGACAAAAAAACAACAGTTCTGCATAAAAAACAAGTTTCCTGCACAGAAAACTATTTTCTGAGCAAAACAAAACATTTATAGGTAGAAAATGTTTGTTTCTACTGCTGTATTCTGAATAGAAAAATGCAATTGTTTTATAGAAGAAGTGCCTTTTTTCACAGAATAAGCCCTGAACTATGAAACTGTACAGTTTGTGATGCTTTTGGTGTTTTTTTTTGCAGCAAGGAGAAAAATTAAAACGCTATTCATTTTTGCCCATGAGAACAAAGTTTACATCCCCACCTTGAATTCCAATTTGAGAGAAAAGTAGGACATAAATCCCATAAATAAATAAATCCCTAATTGTACAGCAATTCTTTAATGTAAACTCCATATTCTCCCTGAAGCCTTGGTGATTGTCATTCCAAGGTGGCTACTCATGGTCCCCCATAGTAGAGGCAGTCTTGCCTCAAATCCACACATAAACATTAAATATTCAAACTATTAGCCCTTGAAAATCTAGAGATGGATTTGAGTTTACTCACATGAATGTTTCATTCTAGTCTAAAATTTCCAAATACACATTTTTCTGGGAGTATTTCTACAAAACAAAATGTACCTGTCAGAACTGGTTCATACTTTAACAAAACATACAACACTAGGGAATTTAGAGTTTGCAAACCAGAGATATAGTTGAGGGCTTCTACCTTGAATCCTTTTATTTATTTATTTTTAGTTTGCCACAGTACTTTCTCCATTTCCCTACATCTCCATTTTAGCTTTCCTTGTAACTCCATTTCCTTCAAATATCTGTGTTTCAAATTATTCAAAAGGTTGCTTTCCTGGGCTCAGTTTTCTTTTTTTATATATATTTCCTGTCCATATTTCTAATCTCTCAGTGGTGTTCTGATGGATATAGCATCTTGCAAGTATAACAGTGAAATTGATAAATAGTCAGCTTCCTTCTTTTCTCAGATAATTAATCCAGATACTAAATAAAACTGATGTTAGATGCCAACTTCAAGAAAATGGATTCTTGGAAATATGGGCAGTTTCTTAGCACATATGGCTACCCTATGTTCTTATTCATTTCTCCTTTTTTTCCCTCCCTTTTTCTTCTCTTTATTTTTCTTTTTCTTCTTGTCTTGGTAAGCATACTTTAAAAATCGCCCCCCCCCCTGCAATTTTTTAGTCTCTCCCTGTCTTACGCACACAAGTAAATCTTTTACCATCCTTGTGGGTAATACTGCATTTACAATAATTCTACTGAACTTTACCACTTCTTTTATTGGTCTGGTCTCTAACTTTCCTGAAGGTGCAATATAGCAATATGAAATATATCTAATACATTTAAGTAGAAATTATTATTAAACTTATATTAAATTATATATACTTTAATTATATTGAATGAAAAAGCAGTTCATATACAGTTTACTGGAAATTTGGTACCAGAATTTGGTGGTCTGTCACTGGGTACATTAGAACATAGGCCCTTGTGACCAATAGCCAAAGAAGATTCAGCACAAAGCAGAACCAGCCCTATCATTAGGCAACATGTTTTGTTGGTGTAAGGAGAATGCTGGGGAGAAAGTAGGTTCATCATCAGCTGCAGCTCGTAAACTCCCATGTCAGAGGGGTGATGAGTCCAGGTTTTAATAACAATTATTATTATTATTATTATTATTATTATTATTATTATTATTATTAATTTGCATCCTGCCTCTCCCTGTTGAGGATCAAGGCGGATAACAGCAAAGATTAAAACAATTACAGAAATAATAATAAGAAAATAATCCCTGAATCCCCCCACCCCTTCGACCCACCCTCCCTTCAATAACAGTGGCAATGTCTAGGGGAGCTAGATCAAATGAGCAGTTAGTTCAGATCAGTACAGAGATCAGTCTGGGAAGGCCTGCCAGAAGAGAATCGTTTTATCGCTTTTTTAAAAATGTCAAGGGATGTAATCTGGTGAGTCTCCTCCAGCAGCTCATTCCAAATTTTAGAAGCGGCAGCTGAAAAGGTCCTCTGGGAAGTCACCACCAGTCTAGTTTTCATTGACTGTAGTAAGTTCCTCCCAGAGGACCTGAGTGTGTGGGAAGGATTATATGGGAGGAGGCGTTCCTTCAAGTAAGCTGGACCCAAGCCATGAAGGGCTTTATAATAACCAACACCTTGTACTGTGCCCGGAAGTTAACAGGTAACCAGTGTAAGGATTTCAAAATAGGTGTTATCTGGTCAAACCTAGATTTACCTGCAACCAGTATGGCTGCGATGTTTTGTACCAGTTGAAGCTTCAGAACGTGGCACAAGGGTTGCCCCATGTAGAGCGTGTTACAGAAGTCGAGACGAAGGTTACCAGTGCATGTACAAAGATGCAGAATCCTGCCTCTAAATAGATCCAGCACTTGGGTGGCTCCTTTACAGCTAGCCAGAACTTGGAATGGATTAATTACCCCACAGACATCAGGGCCACCAGCTGCTACTGTTGACTACTTTTCCTCCTCAGTCTCCTAAGCCAGCTTGTTGAGCACAGGTGAAAGAAGCTGTCCTGTCCCCAGTGTTGAAGAAGGAAGATTCAGCTGCCAGGCAACCTAAACAGCTTTTGTGTATAGAATTGGAGTGGTTGAATGCAAAATAAGATTACCTCCTGGTGTTTTTTCTTTTCACTTTACTAGAGTCCAAGGGAGTTCCAAATTTGATCTGAGTTGCATCAAAGGAATTGAGCAGGGAAGGTATAAATTGTATGAGTCCTCATCTGCACTTGGAAGTGGTACAGCACAGACAAAAAGTTTTCCCTGATCCAAATCCTCTTGTTAATGTTATACAGAGTGGATGCGTTGATTTGATTTGATTTTATTTATTTTTATTTTATTGAATTGATTTTATTTGTTTTCATGTTTTGAAACGTTGTACACCGCCCCGATTGCCTGGCAGAGGGGCGGGATATAAATAAAAATTATTATTATTATTATTATTATTATTATTATTATTATTATTATTATGCGTTGAATCAATTTGATTTACTTATGTGTTCAGCAATTGATTCAGTGGGTCTACTTCACCTGGACTAACCATTAGAACCTATGCCAGTGACTATTAGGATGGGTTCACCATGAACCATGAAGAAGTGTAGAATGCAATATACTAAATACAAATCTAATAACCTCCAAAACTGTGTTTTACTCATTTAAATGACAAAGCTCTGAAATTGATCAATATCTGAAAGAAGTAATGTGCAGATTGAGACTATGGGAGACTCATCAGGAATTTAAAAATTAATTTTAAAAATCTAAGAAAGGCAGAGACAGCACTATCTGACAGTTACCAATTATTACGGGACTGCTAGATTATTAGATCCAAAATTATTGTGAATTACTGAACATCGATATTTATATATTAAATAATAAATTATCTGTTTGAATAGAACATTTCTCAGAAGATTTTTACTCCACAAGTCAAATATATCTTTGAAATTAGCCACAATGGAAAAAAAATTAGAATGTGTACCCCATTTTTATTGTTTTGTGTCAAAAATCCACAAAATCCATTTTCCCAAAAGATAAATGATGAAAGAAATTGGTGTCCACCCAAAAGGAAGCAGTGTCCATGTATAGTACTATCTTCAGGTCTCTTAAACTCATTATACAGCTTTGATCCTAAGACTAAAATCACTAAGCCCTTTATGAGAGAACAACAAAAGGTTTTGAGGCAGCTTAAGGGCTATAAATTTTATTTGGCATGAGCTTTTGTGGGGTCTCAACTGTTGGAGATTCAAGTTTCCTAAGGCAGCAGCCTTTGTTAAGGAAACAAAAATATCAAAATATTAAAAGTATCAAAGCCAAGCCTGTTAGGGTCTAGCTTTTAAATCAGCAGAGTAAGCAGAAACATGTCCTTGTCTACCTGTGCATCCTTTAAAAAAATAAACTAAGGCTGACTCAAAGAAAACACAAATAGCTTGTAGTTTTAAAAACAAAACTTTACTAATGGTTTGAATCTACATATGTATAGAGGCTACATCCTAACCTAGCTAATGAATAGTTCAGGTAAAAGAAGAAATCTTTATTTCATCATCTTTCCAAAGAAAGTTGATAAAGCAGGGACATGGGAGACCAGAGAGAGTAGAAGAAAATCTCTTTTGTATGTGAGAAAACTTCCTAAAAGTAATGAGCTGAATCACATGATTTGTTTACCAATTTACAAAGATATTTATTGCCCCTGCGATTCAGCAGACCAAATATTTAGAAGATGGGACTGAGTGGAGTTTGAATGCATGGAAGATCCTATTTATCTTAGGAGGGGGCGAGAGAATGCAATGATTTTCCAACAACATTCTCATTCTCTTGGACCGATGTCAAGGATCCTCATCCTTTTCTGTAATCTCTGGAACCGATCTCTTGATAGAGACTTGGTAAGGATGTCTGCAATATTCACTTCAGTGTTACAGTATTCTAACTGAACATGTCCATTTTGACTCATTTCTTGCACCTTGTTGAAGGCAATGTCAATATTCTTCTTGAGTGGTTTTTCATTTTCAGAAATCTTGTTTCAGCTTTGATTATCTTGCATCAAAATGGTTGGTTTGGGCTCTGTTATCCCAAAGTCCAGTAAATTGTGCAGCCATTTTATTTCATCATATGCTGCCTTTGCTGAAACACACTCAGCACCAGTAGCAGAATCTGCAGTTGTGGATTGCTTCTTACTTGTCCAACTTACAGCTCCTTCACCATAGAAGATCAGGTTTCCGCTGGTTGATTTTCTGTCTGCCAGGTCTGCAGCCCAATCTGAATCTGCATAGGCAATCAGTTGTGGATGGTTACAGGCTGGCAGCATCAGTTGGTGATTTGCAGTTCCTTTCAAGTATCTGGCAGCTATCTTCAGTGCAGTGAAATCTTCAGTTGGAGAGTTGACCTTTCTGCATATACAGTATGAACAGCATTTGCAATATCAGGTCTGGTGAAACTGGCATGTATAGGAATTTTCCAACTGCAGTCCTATACTTGTCTCCATTCCTCAAAGGCTGAGATTCCTTAGTGTCCTTTAAGAATCCTACTTCCATTGGAGTTGGCATAGCATTTTCATCTTTCAGGCCAAGACAGTCCAGAAGATCCAGTATCTTCTGTTTTTGATTAAGGAAGAAACTTCCATCACTGCTTCTTTCTATTTGTACTCCAAGATAGTGTGAGATGTCTCCCAAATTCTTGATATCAATCTCATTCTTGAGATTCTAGATTATCTCTTCACTATCTGCTTTTTTTCACTGCACAAGATCAGATCATCAACAGAACTTGTGATATAAGTCCATTTATTATTTCTGAATCTCTTGTATACATATTTGTCAACAGTGCCTGGAGTGAAGCCCTCTTTGACAAGAAGCTGGTTTAGTTTCTCTGGCAGCCTGCTTTAAACCATAAATGCTCTTTTGCAATTTGCATACAATATGTTCTTTTCCAGGAACTTGGAATCCTGAAGGCTGTTCCATATATAGTTGCTCAGAAAGATCACCATAAAGAAAAGATGTCCGGACATCCAGATGTAGAACATTCATTTTCATGTAGGCTGCAACAGCTAGGAGAGTTCTAATGGTTGTTTGTGTGACTACTCCGACAAAGGTCTCATTGTAGTACTCACCATATTGTTGACTGTAGCCTTTAGCCACAAGTCTTGCTTTGTATCTCTGAATCTCCCCTTCTGTATCTTGCTTTGTAGTAAAGAATCATATACAGCCAATTGCTATTTTTCTTTCTGGCAATTCTGACAAAGTCCATGTCTTGTTTTTATATAAAGATTGCATCTCCTTATTAGTGGCTTGCAGCCACTTCTCAGAATCTGTCTTTGGCAGTCCCTAGATCTTTTTCCAGTCTGAGAGTTTTGGAATCTCTTCCTCTGTATCTTGATAAGAGGATCTGTCAGGTGGCACACCTCTCTTGGAGCATTCTGGCCTTTCCACCTGGACTTGAATACCTGGCTCCACTTTTTGAGCACCATCCAGTTCCTTATCATTAGGCTGGTCCACTGCAGGTGTAGTCCCTTCTGGATGTAAGACCTCTGGAGGATGAAAGAACTCCACATGTTCTGGTTGCTGGTGGGAGTTTTCTTCCACTGCAAATAAATCTGGACAGACATCTTGGTTTGGATTAGATTTGGGCTGTGGTCTTTCATCAGCATAAATAGCACTTGTTAATTTTATTGTGCATCCATCTGGATTTAAAATTCTGTAACCATTTCTAGCATAACCAACAAAAATTCCCTCTTCACTTCTGCAGTCATGTTTGCCTCTTTACTGTTTGGGAATATAGGTAAACACTTTGCTTTCAAAAGCCTGTAGATGATTTAATTTAAGCTTACCTACATGCCATAACTGGAATGGGATTACATCTTTGGATCTAGTTGGCAGTTAGTTACACATGATGGCTTCAGACCAATAGCGTTTAGCCATATTGGCTTCCAAATGCATAGTGACTGCCATCTCCTTGAGAGTTCTGTTCATTCACTCTGCCACACCATATTGTTCTGGAAAATATGCCTGTGTGTTCAATGCCATGTTCCTTTAAAAATTCATCAAATTCAGCATTGACAAATTCAGTTCCATTGTCTGTGCACAGGCTCTTTGGTTTATAACCAAATTTGTTAGTGACTTTATTAAAGTATTCTGAATTTTTGAAAAGCTTGACTCTTCTCTCTAAGAAGGCAAGTGTATGTGTATCTGCTGAAATAATCAATAATAGTCATAAGAGTTGCCTTCTGCAGATATTTGATTTATTGGCCCACAAAGATCTGCATGTAGAAGATCCAGAGGCTTGGTGTATTGTCTCTCAGTAACTGGAGGGTGTGACACTCTAGTGGCCTTTGCTTTCAAGCATTCTACACTTTTCATTGGTGGAGCATGCTTTGAACTTAAAGTCTCTTGCAAGCTCTTGATTGGCCAGTCTCTTAATATTTTCTATACTTCGATGAGTAAATCTGCAATGCCATAAAATTGAACAGTCCTTGTGATTACATTGAGTCACACTGTTTGCAGATGAATGCAAAATCTGCATTTGATAACAGCCATGAGATCCCAAATCCGCTCTAAAAATAAAAATTTTATAATGAAAACCAAAGCAGGATTGCTTTCTGAAACTGACACAGTTGCCTCTTGATGTTGTGGTTTGTACACTATAAAAAGAGGCTTCTAAATCTGGCACATAGGAGCATCAGGGATTTGTAAGGTCCCGATCCTGTCAGGACCAAGATTTGTTTGCAAAACAACAGTGTCTTTTTCCTGAGCAAAAACTTACTTTGACCATTGGCAAGATAAAACAAGAAAAGTTATATTTGTATCAAAATCCACAGATCATTCTTTGTTGTTGAAGTAACGTGCAGTTGCTCCACTATCCACAAGAATGGCATTTTTATATTTACCTCCAGCAATTTGACATAATTGTTCATGAATCAAAACAATATCAACATGACTGGAACATCTCTGTTTGGGGTTAAAAACTGCTTTCTTAAAATTGCCTTTCTTCACATGTGGTTTTTGCTGCTCAGCTCTTGGCTTTGCCTTGTTAACATTGTGTCCATTTGTTCTGGGAGAAGAAGAGACTTTGATATGCAAACTCTCATTAACAAGTTGAGCTAAATCTCAGTGGCTTTTGAATCTGGTTGCCTTACATCAAATTCTGCCTATTTTGAAATTCAATCATATGAGCAATAGCATCTTGCAAAGGAACATATCCTTTAACTTGCAGAGCATTAATTATTGGAGAATAATATTTTGGAAGGCTAGCCAAAAATAGTCCAAGTTTTGCATGTTCTGGGGAAGATTTCCCATGTGATGTTACTCCAGAAAAAGCTATCATAAAGTCATTGATATGCTGATTCAAAAAATAGAGGATGAAACAACTTTGTGTTAACAGGTTTTATCACGAGAGCTGTTTGATTAGAAGTACTTGGAGAATCAAATACTTTCTGTAGTTTATCCCATATTTCTCTTGCATTGTTCAAACCTTGGATATGGTAAGCTATGCTAGGATCTATAGACAGGCAAATGTAAGCAGCTGCTTTGTCTACATTTTCATCAAATTGTTGTTGTTGTTGTTTCCCTGCTTCTGTGGGTCTCTGCCCATTCACTGCTTTAAATAACCCCATTGTAGTCAAGTACATTTGTATTTTCCATGACCACATTTCATAATTTTTGCCAGTTAAGATTTCATTAGTCATTGTGAGGTTAGGATTAGCAGAAGCCATTATCTATTGTTTCAGTAGTAAAGACTTTGTTGCAGATGAGGTCTCCAGGAGCACGTTTAAAACAAAAGAAACTGGAGCCTCATAACTCAAAAATGTTGGGGATTCAAGTTTCCAAAGGCAGCAGCCTTTGTTAAGGAAACAAAAGTATCAAAATATCAAAAGTATCAAAACCAAGACTGTTAGGGTCTAGTTTTTAAATCAGCAGAATAGCAGAAACGTGCCCTTGTCTAACTGTGCTTCCCTAAAAAAAAAAATTGAGGCTGACTTAAAGAAAACACAAATAGCTTGTAGTTTTTAAAAAAAATTACTAATGGCTCGAATCTACATATGCATAGAGGCTACATCCTAACCTAGCTAATGAATAATTCAGGTAGAAGAAGAAATCTTTATCTCACAATTTTTTGAAAGAAAGTTGATAGAGCAGGGAGATGGGAGACCAGAGAAAGTAAGAGAAAATCTCTTTTGCGTGTGAGAAAATTTCCTAAAAGAAATGAGTTGAATCATATGATTTGTTTACCAATTTACAAAGATATTTATTGCCCCTGTGATTCAGCAGACCAAATAAGATCTTTAGAAGATGGGACAGAGTGGGGTTTGTATGCATAGAAGATCCTATCTATCTTAGATTGGGGAGGGAGGATGCAATGGCTTTCCAACATCAAATCCATGAAAGCTTACGTAAATGAAATTTGCTAGCTTTTGAGGTGCCACAAGATTTATACATGTGCAACAAAAATGTGCTGCAACAGAATTACTTTGCTACCCTCCCACCCCCAGAAAAAAGTGAGAAAATATTGAATTCTCATTTTCTCAGCCCCTTTATTAGACTGCTATGAACATCTTTCTGAGAAGAAGATTAGAGGTTTTTGGTTTTGTTTTCATTTTAATGTCTCTCTGGGGTTCCCGGGCTTCTCTAGAATCTGTTCCCATGGCTCTCTGGTAGTCATCAGGCTTAAACATTGCCTTGGGGTGTTCTTGGACCCAGCACTGGTCCCAGCACCAGTGATGAACAAATAAAAACCAATTAAAGCAATACAAAGGTAAAAAATATTTATAAAGCACATTAAAATGCTGTTTTAAAACTCCTTAAAGCAGTCTAAAAACAATCCTAGAATCCAGTTCTGAAACTGCTAGAACAGCAATTTCAGACACTGAATGCCATGCAGAACAGCACTGTTTTTGCTTCCTATTGTAAACTTAAAAGAGATGGGGCCAGCTTGACTTCCTTGGGTAGGGAGTTCCACAGTCAAGGCACTGCCATGGAGAAAGCCCTGTTATGTGTAACCACCAACCTAATATCACAAGCTTTTGGGATATGCAACATGACCTCCTCTAAAGACCTCAAAGTTCTGACAGGCTAATGTGGGAGAAGGCAGCCTTTTAGATATCTTGTTTCCTAGTCATTTAAGGCTTTGTAGATCAACACCAGCACCTTGAATTTAGCTCGGAAGCAAACTGGAAGCCAGTGCAGTTCTTTCAGGACTGCTATTATATGATCTCTAAGATGCACACCTAATACCAACGGCAGCCCCATGTACAGCACATTACAGTAGTCTAATTGGAAGGTATCTAAAGCATGAACCCATGTAGCCAGAACTGTCTTCCCCAAGAAAAATAATAATAATAATAAATTTATTTCTATCCCGCCCCTCTGCCAAAGTAATCGGGGCAGCTTACAACAATAAAATACCACAATGTACAATCCCAGGGGGGGGGGAACCACCCACCCCTTAAAATAGTATTAAACATCAAACATTTTAAAGCAATAAAAGAACAGCCAACAATAACAATTACAGAGTCCTAATAGCAGGCAGGCAACAGTTATAAATGTAGCAGAGGGTAGAGATGGGGTGGGCTCGCTGCTTAGGCCAGAAAAGGGCTCAGCTGATGCACTAGCTGAAACTGAGCAAATTTACTCTTGGCCTCCACAGTAATCTGGCTTTCTAGGGGCAGTGCTGGGTCCAAGAACACCCCAAGGCTATGATCCTGATCTTTCAGAGGGCGAGCAACCCCACCCAAAACAGACTGATATCCCAATCCCCATTTGGTTTTCCTACTGACCAGCAGCACTTCTGTCCTCTCTAGATTAAGCCTCAGTCTGTTCATCTGCATCTGGTCCTTTAATGCATCAAGACAATTCTTCAGTACTACCCTAGTTTCCTTGGCATCAGTTGTAAAGGAGAGAGAGAGAGCTGGTATCATCATGACACCTAACTCAAAACTTCTGTATGACCTATATATAGATGTTGAAAAGCATAGGGGACAGTATTGAGCCCTATGGAATCCTATAGGCCAGGGGTCAGCAACCTTTGTTGCCGGGGGGCCAGGAGGGGGGGAAATGGCACAGGGGCTGGGCGCCAATTTGGAAGGCCCAACGGTGCTGTGCACGCATGGGGGGCGCCATTTTGGAAGGCCCCCCGGTGCCTGTGCCATGCAAATTCACATGCCGCAGCCACGGTGGGGCCTTCCCTGGGCCTTGGGAAGGCCCCCCTGCGCCTATGCTATGTGAATTCGCACAGCGCAGCCGCAGTTGGGCCTTCCCTGGGCCTTGGGAAGCCCCCCCCCCCGTGCCTGCGCCATGCAAATTCACATGGCGCAGCCGGTGGGGGGGCCTTCCCAAGGTCCAATGGCTGCAGCACAGCCATCGTGGGGTCTTCCAAAATGGCACCTGTGCTCATGTGCACATGCGCGTGTGAGCGCAGGCACCATTTTGGATGCCAAAATGACGCCCGCGCTCACGCACAGGGCGGCAGCAACGGCGGCGGCGGGAGCGACCACAGGCCAGTCCCAAGGGCTCCGCGGGCCGCACCCGGCCCACACACCATAGGTTGCCAACCCCTGCTATAGGCTAATGGCTAAAAGGCTGAGCACCAAACTCTGGAAACATTCGGCCAAGGAAGACCAGAACTACTGCAAAGCAATGGCCCCAAGTCCCATATCAGCCAAATGATCCAGAAAGATACCATAGTCTGTAGTATCAAAGGCTGCTGAAAGACCCAGAAATACCAATAGGGATGCATTCCTGATATCCAGCTCTCAGTGTAGGTCATCTTCCAAGGTCACCAAGGCTATTTCTGTCCCATTTGAGCCCAGATTGGAATGGATGCAGGTAATTCATTTCATCCAAGAAAGCCTGGAGTGGTGTTACAATAATAAGTAACAGTGGTGTCCGTGCCAGTTATTTTTAGAGATGCACCAGGTTGCTTGCTTTTAATTTTTAAGCCAAGAAAGTTTCATATTCTGCATTTAAAAAACAGTTGATTTTTTCCCCAGTTAACTCCTAGACCCGACACTCAGCGTCTGGATTGATCTGTAAGTGTTTTGTCTCAAAGGGCAACACTGGGCAGACTATGTCCCTGATTCTTTACTCTGTGAACTGTGAAGGCATTTCTGTCTGAAAGTGAGTTGCTTGCAGTAATCAAACAAGACATCTAGAGCCATATTCAGACACCAGGTGCTTGTGGGATTCAGGCTTTACCTCAGAAAATTATTTGAGAGACAGCTCCAAGGGACAAGTTTAAGTGAAGGTGTTACTCTAACACCTGTGATGATGATTCCTCTTTAAAAAGACTGTTTCATTCAGTGCTCTGGCATGAATTTCTGTTGGGCAGTCCATATGGCTTTTAGGTTAGATGAGAGAAGCATATGCTGTTTTTTCATTCAAACCACATAACATAATATCCAGACTTCAAGCCAGAGTTTTTGTTCACATGGGACATTTTATAGCTGCCTCATTGGGTCACCTTTCTGAACTACATTTGAACTCACCACCCCCAAGAATGAGTGGCTGATGACTAACTGATTAGTAAGCCTTATTGCCTGCCTGCCTGCTTTCTCTCTTTAAAAACCAGCCTCACACCCACAGTGTGTGTCATTTACAGACTAGACAAAGAAAAAAAATTGTGATATCAGCACAACTGTCACTAAAACAAATAGTGGTTTGTTTGTTCTTTACTGGAGGTCCCACTGTGACATTCAACAACTTTTGCATCTCAGTATTTCCTTATCCAAGAATTCTACTTTACCAGTTCCATCACTATGTTCAAGCATCTAAAGATCTACTGATCTCTCACATGACTCTCCCTTTCTTTCCCACATATCTGGAACTGACTTCAAAATCATGACAGGTATGCCATGCTAGTTGTCAGTCAGTCTGTCTTTTCCTTTACATTTTTCCTTGGAACCCAGATGACTCTTGAGAAGACTTATAAGGAACAGTCTTGCTGGACCCAACAAAAGTTATATAGAGTCCAATATCCTATTTCCCACAATAGTGAACCAGGTGCCTTTGTGAAACCAACAAGCAGGACAATTGTGCTCTCCTGCTCTCCTGCCTCAACAACTGGTATCAAAAATGCTGTAATCTATTCTAGAGGTAACACATAACCATCTTCTTTTGAAGCTCAACATGAAGATGTTTGACATCGTGTTGTGCATTGACAAAATTCCATAGTTTAACTCCTTGCTGTGTGAATAGGTCCTTTTTATGTGTGTGTCCTTAATCTTTTACTATTCAGTTTCACAGGTTGACATTTTCACTGAGTTTTCCACTACAAGCCCAAGATCAGTTTTGTGAGTTCAAGACCACAAGAAGTGAACTGGTTTGGATTTAGAATTCAGAGACATAGCTGTGTTAAGTCTAGAACAGGGGTAGGCAACCTTTCCCCTTTAAGGGCCGAGGGACTTCAGCTCCCAGAATCCCAGGGGCTATTGGCCAACATGGGACTATTGGCCAAAATGTCTGAGGCTTCTGGGAGCTGAAGTCCCTCAGCCCTTAAAGGGAAAAGGTTGCCTACCCCTGGTCTAGAATATCAGTGTGATCCCTTTGCATACAGGCTGAATTTTGTTTATGCATCACTTTGCATTTGCTTGCACTGAAATGCACTGGTCACTTTTGTTTGGATTTGTTGTTGTTGTTGTTGGCATTTGTCCATTCATCCACTTTGGAAAGAGAACTCTGGAGTTCTTGACCATCTATTTTGATTTTCACCATCCTTAACAATTTGGCGTCATCTGCAAATCTGCCCACCTTGCTGATAACCCCAAACTCCAAAGTTAAAAGAATATTCCTCTCATTATATCTTTTTCTGGGAACTGTCCTTTCAGCTAAGATTTCTGTCTTAATTTCCAAACAGGAAAATATGTTTGTGAATTTGAGTGTTTGAATGACAACTTGTAAGCAACTATGGTTGGTACATAAAGCATAATCAATAATAATAATAATAATAATAATAATAATAATAATAATAATAATTTTTATTTAATACCCCGCCCCTCTGAGCACAATCGGGGTGGCTTACATCATAAAATTATCAACAACAGTTAAGAACAATTACCTCCCCCTCCCCCCCTTAAAAAGTTATTAAACCCAATACAGTTTAAAAGAACACAATATAAGGAGGTAAATTCCTTCATTAAAACAAGTAATACATAAAGAAACAAAAAGTGCCGGCAGATGTCGGATGCTGGCTCAAGAAGGAAACCCATCACAGAGGAGGGGGACATCTCGGAGGGAAAAAGATATTGACATCATCAGGGGCTGTTCCTAGGTCGCAGGTTGTGACTAAAAAAACCTCAGAGTCTAGGACAATCCTGAACTGGAAACTCTAGCTTACCAGGCTACTACCACTCCAGGCCATGAAATTTCAGGGCCAAAACCAGAGGACAACCCCTGGTGATGTCACAAGGGTAGCTGGTTATGTCATTACGCATGAGACCTTCGGCATCAACCACAGTTGCACAGAGTATGCCATTCAGATCAGAACCACCAAATCTAACAATGAGGAAAACATATATGCACACACTTTCCAAGGCAGTGCTTTTGCCCAGAGATCTCTCCACTTTGTCCTGAGGAGTGGGAAAATGAAGGACCTGGCCCCAAGCCGTAGGCACCCTGCCCTATAGGGATTTCACAGACTGCAAAAATCCCTCCAAAAAGTGGGAAAACAAAACCAGAAGTGGCTGGAAGCCTAGCTCTGAATCTGAAAAACATTTTTCTGCTTAATATTAAATGGGGAGAAGAGATTCAAGCTATTTAAAAGGTTATTTGTTAGTCCCAAAGCAACCAGTGAAGGCAGGTTTGCTCTTTTTTATGGCCAAAAAAACATGTTTATGAATGTTTATGGCCCATGGTCAGGACAGTTTAGAGGGGTTGAGGCCTGTAAAAACAGCCTTGGGGTCCCATGCCACCCCAGGGTCACACTTTGGCCATCACTGTGCTAAATGGACAGAATGTATATTAAAAATCCAAGTTAATCTAAGACATTTTACTAAATCTGGAACCTACAGATACAGCCCATCTAATTCAATGGTACCATTCTATGACACTTTTATAGGGTAACTTGTTATGGAAATTTTGAAAGTTTATATAAGCATCTTAAAATATCATCTGACCTACTTTAAATCTGTCTAAGCGTTTTTTTAAAGATCAAGAAAGTTTAGAACAATTTGACAAATAGCTCTCTTACAAAATGTGAAAATTATGATAAGTTATAGCGAATGAGTTAGGAATGCAGGTTGAGTCTCCCTTATTCAAAATCCTTGGAACCAGAAGTTTTTGGGATTTTTTCAGATTTTGAGATAAATGGGACACAAGTCTAAACATGAAATTAATTTATGTTTTGTATACACCCTATACACATAGCCTGGAGGTAAGTTTATATAAAATATTTTAAAATAATTTTGTGTGTGAAACAAAGTTTGTGTATACTGAACCATCAGAAAGCAAAGGTGTCACTATCTCAGCCACCTCTGTGGACAGTCTTGGATTTTGGAGTATTTCGAATTTTGGAATTCCAGATAAGGGGGACTCAACCTGTATTTTAGTCTTGTTTTTTCACTTTGTGGATATATGAAAATGTGCAAATAGAGAAATAAAAAATAAAAAAACTTCCTGGTGGTGGTGATGATGTGTGTACTAAATGAATTAGCTTCTGTTTTCTTCAGTTCTTCAAAATAAAAGTAAGTTATATCCAAGGTGGAAGTCTAGAACTCTCTGTGGTCAGCGTTCTTAAGTGGATGATGGTGTTAAGTATTAACCCTTAGGATGAGAGCCTGTGGTGTTAAAATCTTAAGGCTATGGGTCCAGAAATTTTCCCTTTTATCCATAGTACTTGAAAAAGATGGTGCTTCAGTTCCAAACAAAGGAAAACATATATATTTAATGGTTTTTAGTGATTACCTGAATCCTTCTGGGACTCAGAACAAGCTTGTCAGGAGTTCTGTTTGTTTGTTTTTAAATCATACACAAACACACAAACACACCCTTCTACTTTTCTTTCTTATGTATCCTCAAAGGAAAGCCTGCCATGTCTCCTCAATGTATTGAAGCAGCTCTTCATGCATTTTTCAGGGACTTCATCCCAGAGACTGAAATACAGACAAATTCATATGTCACAACAAACCACTGGCTCTTGCATTTCAACAAGACAGGTGTGTTTTTCTTTTCCTTGCAACATCCAAACACAGGCACAGTGGGCTCTCTGGCTTGTTTCTGCTCCAAAAACCCAGAGAAAGAATTCAGGTTGTGATGCAAGGCTTGCCAGCTGTGCCCACATTCAGACATCACAAAAAACAAACTGCAGGCCCAAACACAACTAACCCTCATCTCCTAGTCTTCATACAAGATGTCTAGTATGACAGTTCCTCCTCCGTGACCATTATCTTTGCCTTTCAAATGAACAGAAGCTTTGAGTGTCTTTCTTGCAGTCAGGTGAACTACTTGTAAACGACTGGAAAATCTGATAGTATAAAAGATATACTCTTGACTCAGGCATGAATTGAAATGGCAAATTGTTCCTGTTGTGCTTGAGAAGAAGAAAACTCTCCAGCCTGCCTTTGAAAGCTGCTGTCCCATCCATGCTCAGTTAGAAGAGGGATCCTTAAGAGTTAGTCCCTCCATCCCAACATTATTTTCCTCATTGTTCAAAGGAGGACATAATCCAGTTCTTTCAGCCTGTGAAAAGGCTGCAACCAAGTACTAAAGGAAACTAGAGGAACACTAGTTGGGATGGCAGTCATGAAAAAATGCTACTTTTTAGAAAATTCTCATTGAATGGGAAGAAACAAATTATCCTTGTTTAAGCTGGTGGGACACGTTAAGCAAGGACACTGAATAGTGTTGACTGGCACCCCTATGTCAAGAGGGTGGTGAGCCCACTCCTGTTTTTAATCTGAGGTTTAGCAGAGCTATCCAAGGATCTGAAAACATCACCAAAACAGTTTAGCACCTTGGATAGCACCTTTCAAGTTCATAATAAAACCCAGGATGAAGGAAGCACAATCTGCTTTTCCTTGAGTTCCCTGTTGTTGTTGTTGTGCACCTTCAAGTCATTTTCAATGTATGCTAATCCTAGGGCAAACGTATCATGGGGGGTTTGGGGGGGCAGGTTTCTTCAGAGAATGATTTGCCATTGCCATCCTCTGAGGCTAAGAGAGCATGACTTGCCCAAGTTTACCCAGTGGGTTTCCATGGCTGAGTCAGTAATCGAACTCTGGTCTCCGAGTGTCCTAGTCCAACACTCAAACCACTGCCCCACACTGGCTCTCTTACGCCACACTGGAACTCTCTCTTAAGTTCCCTAGGAACTTATAGATCTGCAACTTCTCAATTTTTCTTTGATTCAAAATACTTTTCCTTTAGCATGGCTCTACTTTATTTTGTCCTTCTGGCAACTGATTTTAAAACAATGTTTTATATGCCTTGTTTCAGTACACCTCTGAGGCAGTTTTGGTTTCCCTGTGAAAAAAATTGAGCATCACTTATGAGGAAGTTATAATGTTTGAAATGCATTCTAGGGAGGATGTTCTTTTATGCACCTTGAAGGTCTTTTCCTCTTTTCTACATTGTGGAACAAAGCACATGTGCTCCCACAGTTGTACTTTTATTGCAGTAGTACAACATTCTGCTTTTACATGAAAATTAGATCCAAGAATATATGCTGTTTCAAACTATTTTTTGCACAAAGACTAGAGAAGCCATTTCCCTTTGGCATTCTTTTGGAATTCCTTTTCTTTCCAGCAAAAAGAGAAAATGGCTTAAGAAGCTTGAGTTATCCTACATGTGCTTCATATTGTGTGAAATTCTCTCTGGTATCTTTCCAAGCAACTCTTCAGTGCTCAAGTAGGCTTGGACAAAATTTCTGCCTAAAGCAACCATCTCAGTCTATGGTTTGAAACCTTCCCTTTTTTTGCATAGAGAAATATGCTAGAAATGCTGGATAATTGTTCCCATAAAGATTTTGGGAGCTCTTCATTACAAGACTTTGTCCATCCTTAATGGTATTTCCTCCTTTGCCTCAATGACACTGGACTTCCCACTCAGAACTGCTTCCATTAAAGGCCGTATGGCTTGTGTAACTTCACCATGTAATAACTGGCACCTGAAAGTCAAATGAGAGCCTTATCACATGAGAAAAGAAAGCTGAAATGGAGAAGGAGAGTAGCAATTTTCTCTGTGCCTCTCCGAATGCCATCATAGCATTTCCATTCTCTTTCCAAGGGAGACAGTTATAAAGGTGTACCTTTTGTCAAGCTGGAAAAATCTGTTCAACTAAAGGCATATTTTTATGACCATCTGAAGGAAAATGGAAGTGCTTTGAGGGCATGGGAAAAGCCACTATTCCCATTCCATTTCAGCTTTCTTGTGTCATGTGATAAGGCTCTGAGACCTGAAGATAATGTGTATCACTTACATTTAATCACTTTTCTCTAACGGCTGGGAAACAGATCGGGGACTCCCGGCGGCATCGGTGGCATTCTCTCATGCAGTAAAATGTGTTTTTGCTCTGTTCCATTCCCTTGCATTCCATTCTGTTCCTGTTCCTTAAGTGCCATGTGATAAGCTTATTACATTCCACTTGCCAGTCCCAAAACAAAGCACACTAAAGACAAGATAATGTAGGTGAGAAAAATCATAACTAGATATGGAAACATAGAGTTTAAGATGTTGTTATTCTTGTTGTGTGCCTTCATGTCATTTCTGATTTGTGACAACCCTAAGGTGAAACTATCATGGGGTTTTCTTGGCAAGATTTCTTCAGAGGTTTGCCTTTGCCTTCCTCTGATGCTGAAAGAATGTGACTTGCCCAAGGTCATCAAGTTGGTTTCCATGGCCAAGCAGGAATTTGAATTCTGGTCTCCAGAGTCATCTGGCTCTTGGGTTTTAAGATGTTCCTTCTTAAAAGATTGTCAGAAATGGTATAATTAAGCATCAGAAAATTCCGTATAGGAGAGAATGAGTTGGACTTTCTTGTTTTCAGACTTGACTCTGCTCTAAAGAAGGTGGCCTGTAGCTTTGAACAATGAAGACTTGAATTAGGCATTGGAGAAGAGCACTCCTTTCCTTGACAGTCTTGTCTCTCTTTTAATGGTGTGCTGGTTTCAGGACAAAGATCCTGACTTAGGACGTTATCACACGGGGAGTTGCGGGGAGAAAGTGGAAATAAACGGGATGAGCGGAAGACTTTAATTTACGGGATTTGTCCCGTTCCGCCTCGTCTGATAACTAAATTCGAATTTAAAAGGGGGTTAATTCGAACAAAAACCTGATCTTTTCAAATCCTCAAAAATCCCAAAAATGAAAAGATCAGGTTTTTGTTCGAATTAACCCCCTTTTAAATTCGAATTTAGTTATCAGACGAGGCGGAACGGGACAAATCCCGTAAATTAAAGTCTTCCGCTCGTCCTGTTTAGTTCCACTTTCTCCCCGCAACTCCCCGTGTGATAACGTCCTTACTTTCCTGGTTTGTTAACCAGAATAAGGCCAGATCCCTTCAGTGTGAGCATAAAGAGGAATGTGGCTTTATCTAGACCAATTTATGCTGAAGCTGGAGTGTGACAGGAGGAAGGGTGAGGGCAGAGCACCTGGCTCCATTGCTCATTCATGGCCCCATAGACCATGACTTCTGCTCCAAAATCAGAAGAGTTGGAGGGTATGTAAAGCCTCAAAGAATCACCCCAATTTGGCCAATGAGCACTAATCAGTCTTCAGGAAGGATGTTTCCTTATTGGATCAGGCAGAGTTCTCAAGGAGACATAAGTCTTGCAGGAATCCAATGTAGGAAATCCCCCTGTCTGCAGAAATTGGGGGGGGTGTTAATAATTTTCTTGGGGGTAGGGAGGAACTCCCAGGAGAATGGCCATGAGTGATGAGATCATGAACTAATTTCTTTGGTTTCTCCTAGGATGTTACACATGGAAAACTGAATGCCCTTGGAGTTCATAAGCCATGGGAGGGAGCTAAAAGAGGCAGTGTTTTAGAAGAGGAAAATGAAGAGTTTGAAATATGAATATCCAGAAAAATAGGACTCCTATTCATTATATCCTCAGCAGGACTGCAAAGCAAGTTCATAAGGGATTCCGGACCATGCAGTACTCCAGCTTGCGCTCCAGACATGTTTTCCCCCAAAAAAGGAAGTCAGCTCTCAGATAGATCAGACTCTCCTTCTTGACTCACATTTTGCTGTCATCAGGCCAGGACTTGATAAAGCAATAACTTTTGGGGAGCTTGTGGTCTCCTGAATCAGCACTTTGAAGTCCAGACAGGTTGTTTAACAGCCCCCCTGCCATAATAGACCCCAGCCAAAAATATTGCTAAGGTTGGTTCAAATTCTTCCACTTTTCAAAAATTACTCCCACCTCTGACAGTGGCTAATACAAACCAGGAGTGGGCAAAATCATTACGGCTGTTGTGTCTGGGTATTTGAAATAAGGAATTTGTTGGCAAAAAGCCCAGAATTGTACAGGCTTTGTCCAGAGTAATATAAAGACTGGGAAGTATAACATTAGTGACTATAAAGCAAGGATCAGGCAAGTGCATTAATATGAGATTAATTAAATGGGAATGAAAAGAGTGTGATCCTGTAAATATTTGAATAATGCCAGAAGCAAAGGGTGTAAAAGAGAGGTTTTAATAACAGACTGGTTGCTTTTAACTTCACCATAACTGACATTAGAGAGAACTATAAAGAAACAGGAATTCTACGTATGTGTGTTTATGTTTTATATTCTAGGGTAGAAGTGTGGATTGATGCAAATCTGTGGAACATGAGCAGCTCACCCACACAATTGTGATTCAAGCCTTTCCTGTCACTGAGGATGTGAAATATTCTCAGTGTTTTTGTTGCATTTCTCTGAATTTTTCCTTTCACATAAGCCTTTGTTCATATCAGACTGTGTGACTTGTTTTCTTTGCATGTGGAAAGCTGTGCATGTTTTTGATACACATTTTCCCTTGTCTGCTTATTTTTGTATGCCTCTTCCTATTAACTAAAGAGTATATAGATCTATTTTTCAACTGAAAATGCATTTTATATTGTTTGCATTTTTAAACATATGCATTGTTTTTCCCCATGTTATATTTATCTGAAATCCATCACAACTTGCAAATGTGCAAAATTCTGAGGCAAAGTGTGCTTTGTGTCTCCTAGAAATTTGTCATTCCAATAAATATCTTTCTATCTCTATTGCCATCTATGGCCTAAATCCAGAAAAGTATATTTTTGCTTTCTTTGCCATTACATGCAAGTTATGCCTCTGTGTTGAACTTTTTTGATTGGTGTGGGTGGTAGGAATTCACTGTCACTCACAAAGTGAGTGACCAATATTGTCCCCTTGGGTAGAGAGTGGGAATTGCCAAAAAAAAATCCAGCTATGGGAGTATCTGAGAGCCAGCATGGTGTAATGGTTTGAGTGTTGAACTATGACTCTGGAGATCAGGGTTCAAATCGTGGCTTGGCCATGGAAAGCCACTGGGTGACCCTGGCCAAGTCACACACTCAGAAGATAACAATGGCAAATCTGCCCTGAAGAAACATGCCAAGAAAATCCCTCATAGATTTGCCTTAGGGCCACCATAAGTTGGAAACAACTTGAAGGCACACAACAAATGAGTGCAGCTACATTGTAGGAATAAGGCAGTTGGACACTATTTTAACTCCCATGCGTCCATCCTACACAATCCTGGGATCTGTAGTTTTATGAGGCACTAGCATTCTTTGGCAGAGAAGGTTAAATATCATGTAAAACTACAAATCCCAGGATTCCATAATATGAAGTTACAACAGTTAAAATGGTGTCCAACTGCATTATTTCTACAAGGTAGATGCACTCAGGGATGGATTTTTTCTTGAGATTCATGAGAAAGCTCAGGGAAATAGGAGAGATTAATTTAATCTCACCAGCAAAGTGAGCACAGCAGAAAAGTGCATGAACAGGAAAATCAACTAGTCCACTTTTTTATTCTCCCAGCCCCCATGTGTCTTCCAATAAAGAACTAAGACAAAGTTCTTAGAGTAATATAAAAAGATACATTTACTTACAAAATCAGGTGCATATTCATACACAGGTAAAACTACATGTTGCAAAGAAAATGAGGTAGAAAAATAGTCTACATGCTTGCAGAGAAAGTTTCTTATCAGTGTGCTAAAAAAATCATGCTGCTCTGGTCAAAGGACAAAAGGAAAAGGAGAAAGTAATGGCGATTCTTCCAGAGACAAAGAAAAACTGTGCTCTCTTAGAGAAAGAGGAAATTGAAGGGGTCATAAAACAATAAACTATCATAGACATGCATCTGTCTTCCTAGAAGGATCAGCATACTTAAGTTGCAGAATCCCCAACACCCAGAGTCCCTATAGCCAGACACAGAACAAGGAGGATATCCTCCATTGCACCTGCCTCAAGGGAAATAACAAGATGCTTTTCTGTTGTCCCACTGTCATGTTCCATCAGGGGAGACATATCATAGTTCCACCTTGGTGGATCTTTAGCTGCTGCCACACTGCATAATTAATGCAGTTTGACACCACTTTAACTGTCACAGCTCCATGCTATGGAATCCTGGGGGTTGTAGTTTGCTGTAGCACAAAAGAAGGCTAAATATTTCACAAAATTACAAATCCCAAAATTCCATAGCTTTCTGAACCATGGTACTTAAAGAAGGAGATTATCGCACATCGTAAAAATGTGACTTACCTCTCCTGAATTGAAGTCTAATTCAGGCTGCATCCAGATCCTATCGCATGGCTTTTGTCACCAAATCTGTCACCCAAGTACAGCCAGGCTGAATCCAGGGTGCCTTAACGCGCGTTGGCAGCCATTTTTCAAAGTTGGGAGCTTTCTGGCTTTGAAAAATGGCTGCTGAAGTGCATTAAAGGACTTGGGCTGCAGCCTGGCTGTACTCGGATGGCAGATTTGGTGACAAAAGCCATGCAATAGGACCCAGATGCAGCCTGAATTAGACTTCAATTTGGGAGATGTAAGTCACGTTTTTACAATGTGTGATAATCTCCAAGGTTTCAAACTGTATTAATTCTCCAGTGTACTTTGTCTAGAACTGGCGCTGTTATCTTTTATACAGTTAAAAAAATTGTTATTACGATATGAACTGTAGACTCAGGTTTCTTTTCTTTCCTTCTCCCCCCTTCTTTCTTTTTTTCTCTTTCCCCCCCTTTTCCTTTTACTTCTTTAAAGGTTTCTGACAAGGCAAAAAAGAAAAAAAAGTAGATTATACTTTATGTATTCAATAATTTGAGTTAAATGCTTCTCTGTAAGGAGAGAAAAACCAGAAAATAAGTAGGAGATCCTATTTAAGCCACATTAACCTGTAGTTATAATCTTCCCTCTCAATCCATAACTATTCCTTCTAAATATTATAAATATAGAACAAGTTAAATTGAGTCAAAGTCAGACCAGTGTGATTGTATGTATGATAACAGCTGTGTGCATAGTTTATGCTAAACATTGGAAATCTAAGGTAATACCTTCTTTAGAAGAGTGAATATCAAAGGTTAATGAC
Source organism: Phrynosoma blainvillii (assembly GCA_026167975.1). NCBI lineage: Eukaryota > Metazoa > Chordata > Lepidosauria > Squamata > Phrynosomatidae > Phrynosoma > Phrynosoma blainvillii. The sequence continues at coordinate 223,691,958 of JANUYF010000001.1, read as the reverse complement.
TTTGTGATCATGGACAGATTTTCTATGTACATCGCTGGGAAAACAACACAGCAATATGAAAGTAAATGGGGGAAGGTGGAAGAACTGTGGAATTTTTGATAAGAAATAGATAGTATGTGTGCTGCATAATCTGATTATTCTGATAAGTTTGAAATTCTGGAAATATAAGTTGTCAAAGAATACACATAAGGAACATGAAGGAATGTAGTATGACAGAATTCTGTTGTGTTTGTTTTATGTTGGTATGTCCATGTGTTAATATTTGTACATGTGTCTGTTACTTTACCTATACGTATTTTTAACATACTTAGAAACTTAATAAAATATTAATTTTGGGAGGAATTCTGCAGTGTAGATGCAGTCTTTATGCTATATCTCTTGATAGAGGTTCTTGGCTCTGGTTAAAAATAGTTGCATATTTATCTTAAACTGTTCTTTAAAAATAATAATTCAGGGTACCTAAGCTGGCCATAATACAATGTGCAATAGCATGCAAAAGCCACAGAACAGCAATATGTTTATTGCACCAACCAAAATACACAAAACAATGATGCAAGCTTTCAAAGCTCCACTGGCTTCTTTCTCAGACAAAGGTGTTAAAAATCATATAGGAGTGGGGAAAATATGATGATGTTAGAATCACTGACTTACATTTTGACAGGATTCAAAGATATAGCCATGTCTGTAAAATCAGTATATAGAGAGATCTTGTAGCACCTTTGAGATCAAGTGAAAGAAAGAAGTTGGCAGCATGAGCTTCTGTAGACTTGTTGTTCTGAGTTAAGATGGTATGGAGGGATATCTATGCAGGCAGACGACCTTCTTTTTGGCCACAGGGGACAGAGTCTTAAAGCCCAGGAAATAAAATCAATTAGCAACACAAAAGATGATCTGTTTGAAATCCAGGTTGCCTCTGTCCTTTGTGAGTCTGTCCTTCAGTTGGTCCAATAAAGGTATCAAGGTTTGGGATATTATTGCACTTTGTCATATTTAGGTATTATCAGATCGCCCTGGTTTATTCTCACCACCACCTTGTGAAGGAGGTTAAACTGATAGATTGAGCAACTCTACTCTGTTTAAGGCAATGGACTCTAGTCTCACCTCAGTATCACACAACTTCTAACTGCAGCTGGATCCTGTGGAGCACAGCATTTGAAAAGCTAACTGCAAATTGTCTCAGTTTGCCACTGAGCCAACTGTCCATATAGATAATATTTGTATTTGGCAACCTCGCTTGGATCTGTCATGTCTACCAAAAGGTAGGAATCCAGATGCACATGAGGAATAATCATCCCAGGTCTTATAAAGATAATTTGAAAAGCAACCCTTTAAGATGAGAAGTTAAATTCCTGGGTAAATGTGGCCTAAACCATCTCAAAACATTACAACATGCGCTCATGGACATTCATAGAAAATAATCCTCACAAGCTATATTGTGTAGGTTTGCTCAGAAGTAAATGTGACGTTCAGTGGGACTTACTGTCAAGTAAGTGGTGTTTGGTTGTTCAACCTTCCACACAAACTGTATGGACCAAAATTATAGCTACAAGCAGAAGAAACAAAGGCATTGCCCTCCTAAATAAGAGTTATGCCCCCTTGTGAACTTTTCCCTCAATCCCTTGGTACCTTTCCTGTTTCTTTGCATACCTAAACTGTATTTCTAAATGTTCAACTGAAATTTTCAGTTATTGCCATGACAGAAATTTAAAGATGGAAGGAAAATCTCATTACAAGGCAGAATTCTTATTTTGGGGAGCAATGTTTTCATCCCCCCAGCCCCCCCTCCCCCCGTGGTTGTTGTGTGCCTTCAAGTCATTTCTGACTTAAGGCAACCCTATCATAGGGTTTTCTTTGCAAGTTTCTTCAGAGGGGGATTGCCATTGCCATCATTTGAGGCTAAAAGAGTGTTACTTGTCCAAGGTCACCCAGTGGGTTTCATGGATGAACCTGGATTCCCAGTGTCCTTGTCTAATGCTGAAACTACTATACCATGCTGGCCCTCATACCCCCATAGCTACATCCTTGCAAACTGCTGCTTTGTACTTTGGTTCTTGCACACTCCCAGCCCAGTTTCAATAGTAAGAAGGGTGGGAAAGAGCCACAAGAGGGTGCTGTGATGAAACGTCAGCTTACAAGGAGACTCATTTGTGTCTTTAGGCTCAATGTTGTGCTACCACAGTTTCTATGGCTCTTTAACTCCAAGGAAATGTGATTGTGTAAGCATGGCATGAACAGCCCAACCTCATTGTCACCCCATTGCAACTGCGGTTTTAGCTGAAGTGCCATTCTATTGTCAGGGAGAAAAGCAGCGTTGGCTGGATCTTTCCTGCCTGGCAGAAACCCTAAGGCAGGGGTAGGCAACCTTTCCCCTTTAAGGGCTGAGGGACTTCAGTTCCCAGAAGCCTCAGACATGTTGGTCAATAGTCCCCTGTTGGCCAATAGCTCCTGGGATTCTGGGAGCTGAAGTCCCTTGGCCCTTAAAGGGGAAAGGTTGCCTACCCCTGCCCTAAGGATAGACTATGTAGTGTGATGGTTTGAACCCATGGACAAGTCATACCATCTTAGCTTTAGAGGAAGGCATTGATAAACCTCCTCTGAATAAATCTTACCAAGAAACCTGAGGATAGGGTTGACATGAGCCAGAGTTAATTTGAAGGCATGAAACAAGAAGAAGAAGAAGAAGAAACCCAGGTTTACTTCCAGCGTTACCACATTTCATCAGAATTTTATTTCTCAGATCTTATGCCTCCATTCATTTCATCATTGTAGACATAAACTTAGAAAAGGAAGGATTTTTTTTAAAGCTTCTCAGATGACTTTCTGTGAAACATTTTTTTAACATTGACTAAAAAGTCTGACTGCATTTGCCTCACAATTTTGTAAATCATTTAACACAGTTCTCTGCTTGCCAGGGGGAAGCATGAACAAAGTCTAGTGTGGGTGGGTTCCACACTGCTCAGACATGACCAACTACTCCATCTGGAGTCTGCAAGATCAGCCAGATGGGCCAGGCCAGGTGTGTGTTTATGTGACATAGAAATTCAAAGAATGTTGCCTGTGAGAACACTGCAGGATGTGGGCTCAAGCCACATCTGTGCTCCATGTAGGAATGTATAGCTACCACAGAGCCTTCAGGTCTCACAAGGACATGAGTAGCTTTAAAAACCTTCAAGTTGATTGAGAATCTACACATGAGATCATTAGCTTTTAAAATAAAATATTGTATGTATAGTCCAGCAAAGTGCTGTGTCCATGCAAATAGTTCGGTCTGGTCCTGGCTTGCTTGAGAGAAAAGTCTGTGAGTAAAAATGGGTCATAGTAATTATTTATTCATCAGTAATAGTTATCTATGAATTGTTCAACAAGGACACAGGAAGAACCTGGAGGCTGAATGGAGAAGATCATCAGGTGGACCTGTCTAGTCTACCATCTGGTTCTCTACAATCCTTTACAATGAAGAATTGTCTCCATTGTACAATGGAGAGAATTCTCCACATCTGTGGAATTCTCCATTGTTCTCTGCAATAGAAACCCACAAGGAGGTCAGAAAGGAAACAGCCCTTTCCCTCCTTGTTTGTACTCTCTCACACACACACACCAAATGGTAGTACATGTCCTCTGAACACAGAGGTTTCATTTAGGTATCATGATGAACAGATTTTCTCCAGTGATCTGGTGTCTTCTAAAGTCAACAGATTGTGCTCATGAATTCTGTCAAAAGCATACAAGAATGCTATCCATCCACCACCCTGTTTCCAAAAGTCAGATGCTTCCAGAAACCTCATGCAAATCCTCTCAAAGCTTAAGGTTGGCTGATGTGCTGAAAATGGTATTACATCTAATGAGATTTGAATTGGAAAAGGTACTATTTCAATTTGAATTGAAAAAGGTATCACCATTATTATTTGTTTAAGCATTGGAAGTTCTTAATTCAGGTATTAGGAAATATTAGGAAATAAGGGGTATAAGAATTAAGAAAGAGGAATTTAAGCATAAAGCTTTTGCAGATGACTTGAATATAATGTTGGAAAGTCCACTTTCTAACCATTTGCTGCAGAAATTAAAGAAATATAGTTGTTTTGCAGGCTTTAAAATAAAAAAGACAAATCAAAGATATTAGCAAAAAATGACTATTTTTGAGAAAGAAGAGTTATCTAGGAGAACAAATTGTGAAATAGTAAAGAACCCTAAATATTTGGGAATAAATATAACACTAAAAATAATCATTTATTTGAAAATAATTATTTAAAAGTATAGGATGGAATCTATAAAGATTTTGCTAGATGACAGCATTTAGATTTATGTTAGTTAACATTTTGTTAATTAAAAGGAATATTTTTCCAAACCTGATGTCTTTATTTCAAAAAAAATCCCAATTATCTATTCAAATGCTCCATTTCTAAAATGGCAAAAGGACTTATTTAAATTCTAGTGGGAGGGTAAAAAACCAAAGGTGAAATGGAAAGTATTAACAGATGTAAAAGGGAAAGGAGGTCTACGGCCTCATTCCCACTTACAAATAAATCAGTTTGATGGATCTGTTCAACAGCAGAGCATGCTTCACACTACATTTGCCCCGATCACATATTCTTGTTTTAAAATAACCCAATTGTCGTTCACATTGACTAATGAATTGATCCAAAATGGATCCTCTTCTACCAGCCAGCAAATTTACAGGACAAATTTAAATCAATTCTGATCCACATCCTGTTCAAATTTGTGCTGAATCAATTTATTGAAAAAGGGGGGGAAAGAGCGTCAAAAAGACATATGTTAAAATGGTCTAGCACGGGGGAGGTGGGGCTTACCAAACCACTTCAGCAGTTCAGCTCCAGTGTGAACCAGGATCATTTGAACCACTTTAAACCAGTTACCAAGCCAGGTTATAATGTAGTGGGAATGAGGCCCAAGAATTCCTAACTTAAAAGGTTTATTTTGAGGCAGTATGCTTATCTTGGATAAAGCAATGGATAGTGTTGGAGAATAAAAGAGAATTAGATTAAAAGAGGGGCATGATAACAACAACACAATAACTTTAGATACCTTGTTATTTATTCATCTGTTTTCATAACAAAAATCAGATCTTTAAAAAAAAAGAGGGACACAAATTGACAGTAGGGTGGCATGGGTATTTGTGGTACAGGAAAATCAAAATTGATGCTTGGTTTAAAAATCATATTATTAGATTATTTTTAAGGGTGTGAGTAAAATACGAAGACAGAATATGTCCTAAAATTCCAGGCTGGCTTTCCCCACAAGAGGCAGTATGCAAACAAGAGTTGAGAATTAATAAATGGTTAATTTATAGCAGGGGTAGGCAACCTTTTTGAGCCGGGGGCCGGGTTGCTGTCCCTCAGACAATTGGAAGGCCAAAGCACCAAAAATAAATAAATAAATAAATAAATAAATAAATAAATAAATATAAAAATTAAAATTAAAATTAAAAAAATAAATATATATGTATGCATACTCTCTCAGCCCCAGAAAAGCCATGGCAAAACCCCTGTGGAGATTTTGCCAAGAAAACCCCAAGAACAAGTAATAACAACAATAATCAATATCATCATGGCGGGGGGCGGGGGGCGGTGGCGGCGGTGGCGGCAGGACCAGCCTGGGGCCGGTCCAAAGGCCTCGGGGGGGGGACACATCCGGCCCCCAGGCCTTAGGTTGCCTACCCCTGGTTTATAGAGACATATTAAGAAAAGGATCAGAAGGGTGGAAAATTAAGGAATTACAACAAATGGAGAAGGAGGGAAAGAAACTACAATGGTTAGCTTATTATCAGTTGAGAGAAAGAGTGAAAGAAGATTTGAAGATTTGGCAATATGAAGAGGTAAAATCTGAATTTGAAGAATTACTAGAGACAGATGATAAATTGATAAGAAAATTGTATAAATTATACAAGTTAAGTTATTTATGACCAGTTAGTCAAAAAGTCCAGGTATTAAAATTTAACCAATGGGAGAGTATTTGAACCAAGACTTTAAAATTTACTTGTTGATATAATCTTAAACATTTATATAAGATGATATTCTCTTTTCCTGGAGCTTGCACCCATTGTTCTGGGTCCCAGTCTCTGGAGCAGCAGAAAACAAGTTTGTTTCCTCCTCAATATGACATCCCTTCAAATATTTAAACACGGATATCATATCACCTCTTAACCTTCTCTTCTCCAGGCTAAACATCCCCAGCTCCCTAAGTCATTCCTCATAGGGCTTGGTTTCCAGACCCTTCACCATTTTAGTTGCCCTCCTTTGGACACGCTCCAGTTTTTCCACATCCTTTTTGAATTGTGGTGCCCAGAACTGGACACAGTATTCCAGGTGAGGCCTGACCAAAGCAGAATAGAGTGGCACTATTACTTCTCTTGATCTAGATACTATACTTCTACTGATGCAGCCTAAAATTGCATTGGCCTTTTTAGCTGCTGCATCGCACTGTTGACTCATGTTCAACTTATGATCCACCTGGATTCCTAGATCCCTTTCACACGTAGTCTCATTTAGCCAAGTGTCCCCCATCGTATATCTGTACTTTTCGTTTTTCCGCCCTAAGTGCAGTACCTTACATTTCTCTGTGTTGAATTTCATTTTGTTAGCTTTGGCCCAACTTTCTAGTCTGTTCAAGTCATTTTGAATTTTGATCCTGTCCTCTGGGGTATTAGTTACTCCTCCTAATTTGGTGTCATCTGCAAATTTGATAACTATGCCACCAATACCGTCATCCAAGTCATTAATAAAGATATTGAACAGCACTGGGCCCAGGACAGAGCCCTGTGGCACCCCACTGGTCACTTCTTTCCAGGTTGAAAAGGAGCCATTGTTAAGTACCCTTTGGGTTCGCCCAGTCAACCAATTACAAATCCATGTAACAGTTACTTTGTCTAGCCCACATTTTACCAGCTTGTTTGCAAGAATGTCATGGGGAACCTTGTCAAAGGCCTTACTGAAATCAAGATATACTATATCCACAGCATTCCCTTCATCTACCAAGCTGGTAATTTTATAAAAAAAAAATTAATCAGATTTGTCTGGCATGACTTGTTTCTCTGAAACCCATGTTGACTTTTTGTGATTATAGAATTACCTTCCAGGTGTTCACAGACTCTCTGTTTAATGATCTGCTCCAGAATCTTTCCCGGTAGACTAACTGGACAATAATTGTTGGGATCATCTTTTTTTCCCTTTTTGAAGATGGGAACAATGTTTGCCCTCCTCCAGTCTGCTGGGACTTCTCCTTTTCTCCAGGAGCTCTCAAAGATTATTGCCAATGGTTCCAATATTACATTTGCCAGTTCTTTTAGTACCCTTGGATGTATTTCATCTGGTCCTGGAGACTTATATTCATTTAGATTAACCAGGCAATAAGCAACATTTGTTGGAAATGTAGAAAGCAAATTTGATCATTCCTATTCTTTCATATAAAAGTCAAGAAGATTTAGGGGGGTTGCAGACTGCCAGAAATAGTGCAAATTGAGTCCACTTTTAGAGTTAGGGTTAGGGTTAGGGAATCATGGGAACTGTATTTTATTGTGGCACCAGAGCTCTCTGACAGAGAAGGCTCAATGTCTCAGAAAAAAAACAATTCCCATGATTCCCTAGCACTAACCCTAACCCTAAAAGTGGACTCAATTTGCACTATTTCTGGCAGTCTGCAACCCCCCTTAGTTTAAAATTAGTAAATGGATCTATAAGATTTGGGGACTAGAAATAGGTTTGAGCTATGTTTATTGTATATGATTAATATGGAGAATGAGAAGGAAAGAAAGTACTGTATTGTAATTTAATTAGGTATATAATTACAGTAGCTAGGGTAGTATATGCAAGATATTGGAAACATGAGAAATTATCCAAATTCTTTGGAATAGCTTGAGAAAATTGTGGTGCCAAAAAAGAAGCACTTACAAGGGAATAATGAAAAGCTCCACCTTCATAGTGGGAACAACGGACCTTTTGGAATCAATTCACTGACATGGAGTGAAGGCAAATCCCAAACCAGTTTAAACGTAAGTGGGAATGGGCCCTATATGTTGTTAGTGCTTTAGTGGTATTTGATATGTATTGTATAGCTATATATATTTGTTTAAAGTGTTTTTTGTTATTTGCATTGTTTATGGTTTTTTAAATTTTAAGGTTATGAAAAATTATAAAATTATTTTTAAAAGCAAAACTTTTTCACAAATGTTGTGCTCCAATCTGGGGGCAGTGTGCTCAACATGGTCTGTGAATAGTTTCAAAAACAATTTAAGTAACAAAACAAAAGGGAGAACTATTTTTGTGTCTTTTCATTTCCTAGGAACTTTATCACATGGGGGGAAATTGGAGGTTTAAATAGTCATCATCCCGGGAAAGTTGCGTGATCACTGTGAAGATTTTCACACAACATCGTGATTAAAGAGGATTTATCCCTGGAATAACCAGGGAATAACCAGCAACAAATCTTTCACAGGCTAATCCCTGTAATGATTTGTTGCTGGTAATTCCCTAGTTGTTCCCAGGATAAGTCCTCTTTAATCATGGTGTGTGTGAAAATCTTCCCACGATCGGGCGACTTTTCCAGGATAATGACAGTTTAAACCCCCGATTTCCCCCCATGTGATAAACTCTCATGAAAAGAAGAGGAAGGGAACAAACAGGTCATCTCTTTGCATGTGAAGTAGGTAAGCTGGGCACTAGGGCACAGAAGGGTAGAGTGATTCTTTCCCAACAGCCCTTCAAACTTGGCAGTTCCACTGGCCTGTGGTATACACATAGGAGCTTCAGTGGGCAAATGGAGCTCTCTGTGGGGTAGTCCTTAGAGGTAAAGGTAAAGGTGGGATGTTTAGACAACTCACAAGGCAAAAACGGGTCAAAAGAAAAACGAAGCCAAGCTCCAGGGCTAAAAACTGGAGCAAAAAGAAGCTGGGATACTCCAATTCAAGGTGGAAAATGCACATCATCACACCAGTGAAAAAATAGCCCAACCCCAGTGACATCACTAGGGAGGTGCAGGGAGTGCAGACCGCACCAGGTGACACCACTTCTCCTCAAATACCTACCTTTTGGCAGAAATGGGCTTTGGCATTCATTTGCTTTCCTTTAAAATGCATCAAAAGATGGTGGGAGTGGGATGAAGCTCAGTGGGAGGAGAAATAAGAGACCCCAGAATTTTTTAAAATTAAAATTTCAAATTTTTAAATTTAAAAAAAATGATTTTTTTAAATTTTTTTATTCATTTTAAATTTTCTTTAAAAACACCACATTTTAACCAAATCTTCACTATACCCGTCTCTCCTGTTCACAAACTTGGAATCCGCGATCTCACCCATTCACGGAAGGCAACTGGGGAGGGATAAAATGGCATGCATGCCTGCAGGAGTGCACAGCCACTAAAACAAATGGTACCCCAATATTTACAATTTTCCTAATTTACAGGGGGGTCCAGAACAGATCCCCCACAAATCGGAAGGGACAACTGTATGTGTGTGTGTGTGTAAATACATTTAGGTTGTGCATATGCTATTGTAATTTGAAGGTATAATTTGCTAGTTGTTTATGTCACAACTATTCTCATTACATTCAGTGGTATATGGGAATAGTGATTTACCAGTAACATTAGGATTCTGTACAGTATGAAATGGGAGGAGGTCAATGAAGGAGTGACACCATGAGATACCGCACTGGGTGACACCAACCCTAGTGACACCACTGACTGGGCTGTGGCAAAGCAAAATGCAATGGATGTAATTGCAACAGACACAAACCAAACAATTCAATAATAATAATAATAATAATAATAATAATAATAAATTTTATTTTTATCCCGCCCCTCTGCATAGCAATCGGGGCGGCTCACAACAATTAAAATACAATAATTAAAATACATTTAAGTATCCCGATCCCTCCACCCATCCCTCCCACCCCTTAAGACCGAATTAAACTAGAAAAAATTAAAACAAGGTCAATAAAAACAGAGTGATAAAATAATAGTGACAACACAACAGAGAGTCTGGGGAGAGGATTCAATATTCATTCCTCAAGGGTCAATCTGGGAATGCCTGCCGGAAGAGATCCGTCTTAACTGCTTTCTTAAAAGCCGCGAGTGTTGTAATAAGACGGATCTCATCCGGCAGGCCATTCCATAGTTTGGGGGCAGTCAACGAAAATGCCCTCCGCGAGGTCTGATTGAGCTTGGCTTTTGGTTGATGAAGTAAGTTCTTCCCGGCTGACCGAAGGGCACGGGGGGGCTCATATGGGGAGAGGCGGTCCCTAAGATAAGTTGGACCCAAGCCATGTAGGGCTTTAAAGGTCAAAACCAACACCTTGTACTGCGCCCGGAAACTAATTGGCAGCCAGTGGAGGGATTTGAGCACAGGTGTAATATGCTCCCTCCTAGATGTACCGGTAATTAACCTGGCTGCCATATTTTGTACTAACTGAAGTTTCTGAGTTAGGCACAAGGGTAGCCCCATGTAGAGTGCATTGCAGTAATCTAAGCGTGAGGTTACCAGTGCGTGCACAACGGTTTCCAGGTCTTTCCTATCCAGGAATGGGCGCAGCTGGCGTATCAGCCGAAGCTGATAGCAGGCACTCCTGACTGTCGCACTCACCTGACTAGTCATATGAAGCGACGAGTCAAGGAGTACCCCCAGACTGCGCACACAGTCCTTGGAGGGGAGTGTGACCCCGTCCAGGACTGGGGGCTGTAATCCCGGGCCCGGATTTGGACCTGTAACCGTGAGCACCTCCGTTTTGTCTGGATTCAGCTTCAATTTATTTTTCCTCATCCAATCCATTACCGCTCTAAGACAGTCATTGAGAGGAGAGACGCCATCAGAGGTCTGAGACGATGATCTGGTCATGGAGAAATAAATCTGGGTGTCATCAGCGTACTGAAGACACCGCACTCCATGCCTCCGAATGATCTCTCCCAGCGGCTTCATATAAATGTTGAATAACATCGGAGACAGGATGGCGCCCTGTGGGACACCACAATTAAGTTCTATTTTGGAAGAACAACTGTCCCCGAGTCTCACCCTCTGGGATCTGCCAGAGAGGAAGGAATGGAACCACCGCAAAGCAGTGCCTCCAATTCCTAACTCTCTCAGCCGATCCAAGAGGATGGCATGATCTATAGTGTCAAAGGCCGCTGAGAGGTCCAAGAGCACCAGCAGGGTCACACTTCCCCTGTCGGTGCTCAAGCAGGGGGCATGGGTTGAAGGAGGATGAAGGGGGTATGTATGGGGGGGCCTCCATGATTGTGGTTTGCCAATGTATCACTGGGCACACTGTTGCACTGATGCACTTTAGAAGCAGTGCATCGTATGTGTGATTTTGTAGCCAATCATATAGGTGGGCATCAGATGGAATGGCATCTGCATGGGAAGAGAGGTAATTGGAGGCCACAGGCAGTGTGCTCGTGCAATGGTATGCATGCATGGTGGGGAGGTGACCCAAAAAATAGCAATGCAGCATGGCTTGATGCCATGTGGTGCGGATAGCCCATGAGTGTTCAGCCTGCCATGGGAGCATGCCATGCAAGCAGCGGGGTTTCAACCCACTTTCAGAAAACCCAGGATACAGCCGCTTTTTCTTGCCCATCTGCTCTGGCCCTCTGAATAAAGTCAAAATCATACCCATTCACTTCTGTAGCAGGAGACAGTTTTTAAGAGTGGGTGGTGGTTGCTTTTGTGGACCAAGGCTTTCCCTATTCACAAGGGAGTTCCCTAATTTGTGGCCCCCATCAGACTTTGAATTGTTGTATCACTTGGGCACACATCTCAGTTTCTCTTCCTCCTGGAAGTCATGCTCACTCATGCTCAGGTTCATGAACTTTTTGCAACTCTTTCTCTGAACTTGTCCTGAATTTCTCATTTGTGGCCACACCCAAAATACAGGCTGATTTTCTCTGGTTATAGCATTTATTTCACAGCTCATTGAAGGTGATCAGATGTAGAAGGAGGCCCTGGGGCACCCATAAATGTGGATAACCCTGTAACAGGAGTTGGGTGATTCCCTTGTCTTATATTAATTTACTGCTGACTTCTTTGCCATTAACAAAGTCAGTCTTAAGGTTCTCCAGAGGACATGAGAGTGGGCAGAAGGGGGTACTTTCTAAACATGAATCATTATTTTCCCTTTTGACTGAAATGCCAAAGGAAAGCAGAACTTAAGTTCATTAGCAATAGGTCAGAGGAAACTCCCCAACCCCTTCAACTGTTCAGTGGTTCAAAAAAATGGGAAAAGAGAACTTTGAGGACTGACATCTGGAAGTCGTTGTTGCTGCTGTTGTTGTTCTTGTGTGCCTTCATGTCATTTGCAACTTATGGCAACCCTAAGAGGCAAACCTATTTTAGGATTTTCCTGTCAAGTTTCTTCAGAGGCTGAGAGAGTGTGACTTGGAAGTCATACTACATCCTGTATGTCCACCTCAGTACTGCCTGCCCATTTTTATCTACCCTGTTCTCTGTCATCCTTTCTCTCCCGACAACTCTTATACACTTTCTTCCTACATTCTCTCCCTTTCTCTTTCATTCTGTATCCAGTGCAGTTATAACAATGTGAGACCACTTTAATTGTTGTGGTTTCATCCTTTGGAATCTAGGGATTTATAGTTTGGTGGGAATACTTAAAGAGTGTTGTGGTACAGTGGTTTAAAAACTGGATGATGACACTGGGAGACTAGCGTTCGAATCCCCACTTATGGGTGAACTTAGCCAAGTCACACACTCTCTGCCTGAAAGGAAGGGAAAGACAAATCCCTGCTGAACAAATCTTGTAAAGGAAATCTCATTATAGGTTCATTTTATGGTTGCCATAAATCAGAAATGACAAAGATGCAGAGCATCATAGAAGGTACTTAGAATTCCTTGCTGAACTACAAGCACTGGAGTTGTCTAGCAGGGAATTGCAGGCACACTCTCCAAGATACAAATCCCAGGATTGTACAGGATGGAATCCTGGCAGTTAAAGTAGTATTGTACTGCTATAACTTTGTAGTGCAGAAATACTTTCATGCATTTATTCATGCAGAAATAAACTCATAGGAAGGGGGATCTAAATCATGCCCACTTATCTGCACTTAAATATAACACAAATTAAAATGGGCCAATAATTCATCCACAGTTTGGAACCTATGTATGTTACCATACAGACATTGGATGCAATACACAGAAGAGTTATATAAAAGAGATGACAAAATTAAGGATATATGGAACAAAAAGTCATATGAAGATGAACCCCAAATTCTAAAAAGCAAATGGAAGCTCAATAAGAAATGGAGAAAAACAAGTAATCAAAAACAGATGATGTTCCAATTGAACTGCTGCAATCCACATGGACAGAATCAACTCTAGTGCTAACCAACATATGTCAACAGATATGGAAAACAAAATGATGGTGAACAGATTGGAAATGATCAATATACATCCCCATCCACAAAAAAGGAGGCACAAAAGACTGCAGCAACTATAGGACCATATCACTAATCTCCCACACAAGCAAAATTATGCTCAAAATTCTGCAACATAAGACTCCAACAATACATGGAGAGAGAAATACCAAAAGGTTCAGGAAAGGAAGAGTCACTCAGGACCACATTGCAAACATATGATAGCTGATGTCAGTTTTTATGGAGCAGGTGGGTTTTTAGTTTGTTTTTAACTTTTGTGTATTTTATGCAATTTTATATTGGATATAGATGTTTTAATTGTTTTGATTTTTTTTTGAGATTTTAAGTGTTTCATCTGTGAGCCACCTTGGGTGCCTCCGGGGAGAAAGGCAGCATATAAATGAAATAAATAAATGGAGTGTACCAAGGAATTCCAAAAGAAAATCAGTGTGTGCTTTATAGATATAGCAAAGCCTTTGACTGCATAGATCATTAAAGGCTATGGAATGAAAATAGGAAGAAGGAATATCAACAATCTGAGATGCGCTGATGACACCATAATATCAGCAGAAAACCTCACAGAGTTGGAACAACTACTAAGGAAAATAAAGGAAAAAAGTGCAAAGGCAGGCTTACTGTTGAACATAAAGAAAATGAAAAGAATGGCCATGGAGAATCTACACAAATTCATTCTAGACAATGAAGAAATAGAAACAGTAAAAGAGTTCTCATACCTGGGATCAAACATTGATAGGAATGGGGTCTGCAGCCAGGAAATTAGATGATTAAGAATGGGGGGAGCAGCTATGAAAGAACTAGAAGAGATCCTAAAATGCAAAGATATACAACTGAGTACCAAAGTTAGAATCATACAAACCAATTGTATTCCCTATGTATTGATGTGAGAGCTGGACAGTCAGGAAAGAAGATAGGAAGGGAAAAAATTCATTTGAGATGTGGTGCTGTAGAAAAGTGCTGAGGATACCATGGACAGCCAAGAAGACAAACAAATGGGTCCTGGAGCAGAACAAGCCAGAAATCTCCCTGGAAGGCAAGATGATAAAACTGAGGTTGTCATACTTTGGACACAGCATGAGAAGGCATGAATCATTGGAAAAAAAAACAAGAGAACTATAAAATCATAGAGTTGGAAGAGACCCCAAGGGCCATCCAGTTCAACCTCTTGTCATGCAGAAACACACAATCAAAGCATCCCCAAAAAATGGCCATCCAGCCTGTTTAAAGACCTCCAAAGAAGGAGACTCCACCACTCTCCGAGGGAGTGTCTTCCACTGTTGAACAGCTCTCACTGTCAGGAAGTTCCTCCTAATGTTGAGGTGGAATCTCTTTTCCTGGAACTTGCATCCATTGCTCTGGGTCCTATTCTCTGGAGCAGCAGAAAACAAGCCTACTCCGTCCTCAATACAACAGCCCTTCAAATATTTAAACATGGCTATTATGTCACCACTTAACTGTCTCTTCTCCAGGCTAAACATACCCAATTCTCCTCATAAGGTATGGTTTCCAGACCCTTCACCATTTTAGTTGTCCTCATTTGGACCCGCTCCAGCTTCTCAACATCCTTTTTTAATTGTGGTACCCAGAACTGACCAAAGCAGAATAGAGTGACATTATTACTTCCCTTGATCTAGACACTATATTTCTATTCATGCAGCCTAGAATCACATTGGCTTTTTTAGCTGACACATCACACTGTTGACGCATGTTCAGCTTGTGGAACATGACCCCTAGATCCCTTTCACATGTAGTCATGTTAAGCCAGGTGTCTCCCATCCTATATCTGTGCATTTCATTTTTTCTGCCTAAGTGCAATACTTTACATTTCTTCCTGTTGAAATTCTTTTGTTTTACAAATAATTACAAAAACAAAAGAATTTCAACAGGGAGAAATGTAAGGTATTGCACTTAGGCAGAAAAAATTATTTGTAATCTAATATAGGAAAGTGGAAAAAGCAAAAAAACATGGGCCTATCCCAATTGGTCAACGGGCCCACACATTGTGCAGGTCATACACTTGATGCGGTCTTTAGTACGGAACAGGAATATCCGTGGGCGGAGGTTGTATATACCTCTGCATTGTCATGGACGGATCATTTCCTGGTCAAGATGGAACTTAGAGCCAGAATTTGCCTCGCCGGGGGTGGTGGACCTATTAGAATGGTCTGCCCTCGAAGGCTAATGGAGCCAATTGGATTCTGGAAAGCCTTGGAGGGATTAATGGTTGGGAATGCCGGTGATCCTGTCGAGACTCTGGTAGACACTTGGAATAGTGATCTTACTAGGGCCATCGACACGATCGCTCCCAAGCGCCCTTGCCATCCCGCTCCTAATCGTAGGCCATGGTACACACCTGAGCTTAGGAGGATGAAGCAGTATGGACAACGGCTAGAGTGCAAGTGGAGGAAAACTCGGCTCTTATCTGACAGAACTCGCCATAGGAATTTTCTTCATTCCTATCGGGAGGCGATACGTGCAGCGAAGAAAGCTTTCTCCTCTGCACGTATTGCGTCTGCAGAGTCTCGTCCGGCAGAGCTGTTTAGGGTGGTGAGGGAGATGACGCAGGTTCCCCCTGCGCCAAATCCCTTGCTTAACCTGATGACAGCCTGCTGTGACACATTTAACAACTTCTTTGCAGATAAAATCTCTCAGATAAGAGCCGAATTAGACGCCACTATTGGGACAGAGTCTATAGGCGAGGTGTCCAACGACTCCGCCGATGTGAGTTTACTGGATCAGTGGCAATCTGTGAGTACCGAGGACATGGACAAGCTGCTTGGTAAGGTGAGGAAGACAACTTGCCCTCTCGACCGTTGCCCATCATGGCTGGCCGTCCAGGGGGGGGATGCATCGGTGAGACTCCTTATGTATATCATCAATGCATCCTTCAGGGAAGGACATGTTCCATCTTGCCTAAAGGAAGCGGCTGTTAGGCCGCTTCTGAAAAAACCTTCCCTGGACCCCCTGGATCTGAAGAATTACAGGCCTGTGTCATTGCTGCCATTTTTGAGCAAGGTGATTGAGAGGGCAGTTGCTCTTCAACTCCAGGCAGTCTTGGATGAAATCGATTATCTAGACCCATTTCAAACTGGTTTCAGGACAGGCTTTGGGGTTGAGACTGCCATGGTTGCCTTGACCGACGATCTGCGTCTGAGCATCGACAGGGGTAGTGTGACCCTGTTGGTGCTCTTAGACCTCTCAGCGGCTTTCGATACAATAGATCACGCCATCCTCTTGGACCGCCTGAAGGGGTTAGGTATCGGGGGCACTGCTTTGCAGTGGTTCTGGTCCTTCCTCTCGGGTCAGTCCCAAAGGGTGCTGCTCGGGGACTGTAGCTCCGGTAAGAGAGACCTCACTTGTGTGGAGTTATGGTGCTGGGTGTTATCAGTATGCTGATGACACCCAAATCTATTTCTCCATGTCTCGTTCGTCGGCCTCGAATTCCAATGGCAGCTCCTCTCTCAATGAATGTCTTGGGGTGGTAATGGGCTGGATGAGGAAAAACAGATTGAAATTGAATCCAGACAAGACGGAGGTGCTCACGGTAGCGGCCCCGAAACCAAGAATTGGGTTGCAACCTCCAGTCCTGGATGGAGTCACACTCTCCTCCAGTGACTGTGTTCGCAGTCTGGGGGTGCTCCTTGACTCATCGCTCCTGATGACTAATCAGGTGAATGCGACGGTCAGGAGCGCCTGCTATCAGCTTCGGCTGATACGCCAGCTGCGCCCTTTTCTGGAAGTAAGGGATCTTGAGACTGTGGTGCACGCGTTGGTAACCTCTCACCTCGACTTCTGCAATGCACTCTACATGGGGCTACCCTTGTGCATGGCTCGGAAACTTCAACTAGTACAGAATATGGCGGCCAGGCTTGTATCAGGAACATCTCGGAGGGACCACATTACTCCGGTTTTGAGGTCCCTCCACTGGCTGCCTATGAGTTTCCGGACCCAGTACAAGGTGTTGGTTATCACCTTTAAAGCCCTAAATGGCTTGGGTCCAAACTATATCAGGGACCGCCATCTCCCGTACAATCCTCCCCGTGCTCTTCGGTCCTCCGGAAGGAACTTGCTGCAGCCTCAGAAATCGAGGCTCGTAGCTACCTCCCGGAGGGCTTTCTCAGTTGTCGCCTCTAGGCTCTGGAATGGCCTGCCAGATGAGATCCGTCTATTAACATCCTTAGACAGCTTTAAAAAGGCTGTCAAGACGGATCTCTTCCGGCAGGCCTTTCCGGACTAGTTACCTTCCTTAGTCGAGCCATCCCCCCTCGGACAACTATCCCTGTACAATGGATATTCCTCACGTGGCCCCATCATTGATGGAAGGAACATTGAGTCAGGCTTAGTTAACCTTGGTACTAGGTTTTAATTTAATTGATCTGTGATGTTTTAAATGATTTGATTTAATATTCTTTTAAGGGGGGTGGGGGTGTTCTTTGCATTATACGTTTTATTGGACTGTACTTTTACACTTGTAAGCCACCCGGATTGGTGTACCATTGGGCGGGGTATAAATAAATTTTATCATTATTATTATTATTGTTGTTGTTATTATTATTATTATTATTATTATTATTAAAAATGGTTGAAGAGAAGCTGAATGGTAAAGAAAAAAATATTTATTTATCTGTGTATTTAGTTATTTTGAAGTTAATTGTGATTAGGATGAAAGATACTGGAGTCCTATAATAATCATCTTTTCTTTTTGAGAAGAAAACATATAAATTTTGGTGAAGATAAGAAGAAGTCACTCAGGAAAAAGAAAAAGGAATTTGAGAAGTTGATTAATATCTACAAGCTATTAAGCTATTTTATTTGTGTATTGTTATGTTTGTTATGTTTGTTTGGTATTTTGTGTTAATTTGTATGTTGTTATTAGTGGTGTTTATGTTTGTTAGAAGTTAGTGTTGTATGTATGTTTTTAGTGTTTTGTAATATTTAATAAAAAAAATTAAAAAGAAATTCTTTTGTTTTGCTTGAACCTAGTATAAATGTCCTCCAGCAATACTATACTGAATACCAAAGTAGTGCAATGCATGTGGATCAATGATCAGTGCACATGGCTAAGATGCCATTGTGCAATGTACAATGTGCACAGGCAATGCATAGAGGACATGTGCATTCTACTGAGTGTACTTGAATGTGCTACCATGTGCACAACAGTCCCAAATGTGTAACTCCACTTTCTTTGCCATCAACTGGATATAACTGTTGTGCATTCTTTAAAAAAAAAACCACTCCTCATCCATAATGTGACTTACTCTGCCCCTGCATATGTTGCTAACAGGATGCCAGCCATTATCTGCCATTTCAGGCAGCCAATGGACTCCAAAGGTGATTTCTCTTTTTTAAGTAAACATGCTGAGTTAAGAGCATAGGAACAAAGCTGACCTGGCACATTCCATTATGCAGGAGCCAGCATTTTCTCAATGAAAATGGGGCCCTCTGTATATAGTGCAACAAAATGGATGCTGCCTACTTGTCTTGAGTCCTTTCCCACTGCCTTTTTCTCCAGTGTTGACACCATATGGTGGCTCATTAGGGACTCAGGTGCCTCCATCCCATGTGTTCAAAGAATTGGCGGGTTGGACTGGCTAATGTTTCCCATGCCATGCCCCTTATATGTGTGTAGAGTTCTTCCATGTAAGGAGTGGCACATAGACGTCATCTCCAGCATGGCCTCTGACTGGTGGACTGAGGGTTATTAACAGTTTTCAGTGTCTCACTTTCTTCCATGCTAGAAATTTGGGAACTGAAGGAAAATGTCATTGGGGGAAGAATTCTAATTTGATGGGCAATACCCCCCTCGATAACTCCATTGCTTGCTCTGAGTAATTGTGGTCATGTTGATCCTGTGTGTGTGTGTGTGTGTGTGTTTTCTGCTTATGTTCCCAACACTCCAGTGCCTCTGGCCAAGTCAAAATGGGATGAGACAACTGTTTCCTCAGAATAGCAGTTGTGTATCTCTGATTCTGATCCATAGTAAGTATAAGGCTGTTCTAATTCAGGGATGAGCATCAGTGGCCCTCTAGATGTTTTTGGACTATAGTTCTCATCAGCCTTATAACATAACTCATAGTGAAGGATTATGGAAGTTGTAGTCCAAACATATCTGGAGGGCCCCAGTTGCCTGCCTCTGTACTAATTTGACCCTTACAATGCAGCCCTATACTTATTTACTCAAAAGTAATCAGGCTGGTATATATAGGATTGCAATTTTAATGTGCTCTTGAGCTGGAATAAAATCAGTGAGCAGCTGGCAGCTCAAAGATTTGCAGTTCATGAAGTAGGCTTAATCCCAGTTCTATAATTTGGCCTTGGTATTAAAGCATAATGTCATTCTTTCTACAGAAAATTGTTGAGGTGAAAGAATAGCTCCCTGTGTGATTTACCAAAATGACTGCATGTTGAAATTATTGAAATCCCTAACTACAAGCTGGATATTTGTTTTTGCAGTCCAAGAAGAATTAAGCAATCACATCATCATGCAAACATGAGGATAATGTATTTTTTTTAACTATTATTAAACCATAAAGGGTGGCTGGCTTACTCATGATCTTGGAAGAGTAATAAAACAAGAGGAAAGGTTTTGTGGTGCATATGGATAAGTGAGATGTCTTTTTCAAATTTCTCTTGACAAAGTGCCTACTAATGTTAAAAAAAAATGTAATATATTACATTTGGGTCCTTAAATGTAATTGTTAGAAAAAATGATCTTTTTCTTCAGATATTTTTATGGCAAACATTTGATTAAGTCACTATCTATCCCAAATGAACAAAAAACCCAAAGCATTAATTGTGTGTATATAGCTGCTCTTCTATTTTTGCTGGGTGAAGACTCTTGTGTGACTCTTTAAGCCATATAGCCAAGTCAATTCTGTTTCATGGGAACCATTTATTTATCCCTCTTCAACATGACTGTTGTTTGGTGAGGTTCTAAATCAGGTACTCTGGTGCAGAACTTCACCTCTTATATGGTGCTTTCAGTTTTTTCTCTGTTTTTTCTTCATCTTGCCAGTCCATGCTACGTTTATCACCCAAGTATTATTTCCTAGTAATAACAGTCCTGGGATACTATCCTGCTTGCTTGTACGTCTTGTAAGTACTAAGATATACTTTGTGTACATAGCTGCCATGTACTTATAGTCATGTAAACAGACAAAAGAGGAAAAGTGAAGAAGAAAATCCCACACTCATGTAGTAATTCAAATGCACATCACATTCAAAACATAATCTTTAAAAACTAGCAGCAAAATAGGTAAGTGGGCAATATGGTTTCCAGGTTAGGAGTATCCAAGGCTCTGAGATTTTGTGGTCAAACCTGACACCCAGGCAAGACTCTTTGTGATCTCATAAGGAGTAGATCTTGGTGAAGTCATTATATCTGGCTTTCTTTAGCATCATAGAATTTGCACTGAGTACACCATTCAAACGAGAGAAACCAAGCTGCTACCACACAGAATTAATGCAATTTGATACCGCTGTATCTGTCATGGCCCCTTCCTATGGAATCCTGGGATTTGTAGTCTGTTGTGGCACCAGAGCCCTCTGACAGAGAAGGGTAAATATCTCAGATAACTACAAATCCCAGAATTCCATAGCATTGAGCCAAGGTCGTTAAAACAGTGTTAAACTACATTAATTCTGAAGTATAGATCTAGCTTTAGTCCAATAAATGAGGAAAATATACATGCACACACTTTTCAAGGCAGAGCTCTGAGATTTCTCTCTCTCACCTTGAGAACTTGAAAAGAGGGTTCAAGCCCTGAAATGCATGGTCAGATTCTGGGGATCTGGCATCCTAGGGCCTTATCACACGGGGCCCAATCCAGACAGAATCCAATCAAAATCCTGACCTAATACGTATTATTTTCCCGTGTTTCCACACGACGTCACACAGAACCCCAACAGAACCCCGACAGAATGCGGAATGATCCGAGATCTTTTGAATTTCGGTTTCTTCAGGAATTACAATTGCACGACGGGAATAATTTAACTTTTACCGTAAGTGCGATCACCAAATACGTATCGCCAAATACGTATTGGGGAGCATTTCCCCGTCATTACCTCCTCGGAGCGCCGGCGCTCCAAGGAGGACCTCCTCAGAGTGCTGATCCGACGGAGGGCTGGCTCTCCAAGGAGAACCTCCTCGGAGCGCCGATCCGACGCAGGGCCAGCACTCCAAGGAGGACCTCCTCGGAGTGCCGATCCGACGCAGGGCTGGCGCCCCAAGGAAGACCTCCTCAGAGAGCCGGCTCTCCAGGGGGGACCTCCTCGGAGCGCTGCTCTGACGCAGGGCCAGCACTCCAAGGAGGACCTCCTCAGTGAACGCTGCGGCGGGAGGTCCTCCTCGGAGCGCCGGCCGTGCGGAGGGCCGGCTGCACCGAGGACGACCTGGGAAAGGATGACAGCCGCAGCAAGTGACAGCCGTGGCAAGCATAGTGTGCATGTGCAAGAACATCATTGCTTGTTCATGTATGGGATTTTCTCACTTGTGTGTGAACGGCAAATACGGTTTCCGGGAGCGCTTTCCTTAAATGCACGATGAAGGTAATTGCGTGTGAAAACCATTTGCGGAATGAAGGTTTATTTTCGGTTTCTTTTCAGAATCTGTCATTTCAGGATTATTATCGCTTTGTGGGCCACGTGTGATAAGGTCCCTAATGAGCAGCGTGGGGATAAGTGAAGCACCATTGATTAATAAAACTAAACTGCTACCAGAAAACAACACTGAGACAAACAGACTCTTGAACATAAACAAATGTAAGTAACTATGGGAATGAGTTGGGAAAAAATCAGGAAAGGAGGAATGAAAGTTCAGTACTGGTGAAGATGAAGGAGGGAGAAACAGAAGCTTCTGGAAAGGAAATCATCTGCCACCAAACTCTACCATTGCTCTCTGATACATTATCCTACTTACAAATACATCATAAAATAACCTGCTGCTAGGAAACAGAGCTCAAGGGAGAAGGTGGGAAGGGAGAACCGTCTATTTATTTTAATGTGGCCAGCCATTCAAACCAAATCACTACAGACAGGTCCAGTCTGATTTATAACTGCATTGGGTTCATTTGACAAAAGTATAATAGTGAAATTGGACTCCTTTGACTAGATCCAGATTGATCCAAATTAGCCAAATTTTGTTCAGGAGCAGGGATTCAATTGGATTAGTTGCACTGTCAAGAACTGCCTCTCTTTATAACAAGGTCAGAAAGAAGAAAGAAAGAAAGAGTTCCTTAGCTGTGTATGTAAGGGGGGTGTCTGCAGTTTGTTCTAAAATGAAGGGGAAGTTTTCACTCTTTTCTTTCATAAAGGAGAAAAGGGAGAGCATTCAAGCCCAGGACTGATTGTACTCTATTGCCTTCTCTTTAAATTAATCTGTGGTTTTAAAAGAATCTGGGTATAAATGTAAAAAACACAATGGCAAAGCTAGGGAGGTTTTTAAATCAGCAAATTTTAAAACAAGCGGTACATTCGATTGCTGGTCATATCACTCCTGTTTGTGGATGAAAGTAAACAAGACAGCACAGAAAGCTTGAGTCATCCTCTGTTCCACTACACATGGCAAAATGTTTGCAAAAAGTCTTAAAATCACTTGCTTATTGGCTTTAATTTGAGGGCTGCTTTAATGATTAAGTGTGACTAACAGAATTGCATACATCTGTCAATTTTGCTTTCTCCCTCAGTAAAATATTTTAAACTTCAATGTTCTTTATTTTGAATATGAAGACACTGGCAAAATTTATCTAAATTCTACAAAAACTGACAGGACCAGCACAATCATGAGGAAAGTTTGGAGATGCGATCCAACAAAATTTAAGGGGCTGCTTGGTTCTCATCCCTACCTTAAAGAAAAAACCCTGCCTTTCACTCCACTATCTCCTCATTCCCTCCCTAGCAACATTGCATAACCATGGATCATCAAGCATGGCAGTGCACCATTTATTTTGCACATGAACACCCTAATTTTAAATCAATCAACCAGTGAAGGCACATGGCTGAGCCAAGTTCCTGTATAATCTGGGGATAAGTGTCATTTAAATCTGTTATTTGGAAGAATATAAAGGACGTGAATGGGTGGCTGGAAATGCCCACGGCTCTTTCCAATGAGTTCCCAAATATGTGTGAAATTCATTTTATTTTCCTATAACAGGATTGCCAAAATTCAGTAAGTGTGCCACATGGAGTTCCAAGTAGGGAGGAGAAGCACAAGGGAATCTGTGATCTGGTATTATTGAAGGCTGACAGAGCCAATGCTGGAAAAGACAGCTCTACATTTTAGAAGAGAAGTTTCTGTGTCCTGTAGATTCTCCTGTTCCTTGCAGAAGCATGATAGGTAAGGCTCCACTGGGCAAAATCCTCACTTCCAAGCAGCTAAGACTGGGCGACCCCAGGGGCATTTCTTGTGCCATGCTGGGGTGAGCTTGACCTAGATTGTGGCATACAGATCACATGGCTAGGAATTCTGTCCAAGAGACACTCATTCCTGGAAATAAGGGCTGGCCTGCAGACACAGTTAAGCAAGCTGAGCTTTCCTGCCTTCAAGTCATTCGAATAATAAAATATTCCAGTGCCACCCTTGTTTTGTTTTGCATCTCCGGCTTACTCACAGGACCTAAAATGTGATGTACTACTATATAGTTGGAGGTCATTTATGACCAGTGGTGGTCATTTACCACTGGGGACCTGAAAAGCCTATCCCAGCCCTTGCAAAAGTGGTATCTAGCCTCTGGTGGCCTGGAGCAATTTTAATTGAGGTTCTATAAAATTTTACCAATTTTACTCACAAACAGAAGGAAATGTTCCACATTTCCATTGTGCAAGAGCCTAGCAACAACTGAGGAAGGGCCAACTCTTCATGGGACTTTATCACATGAGAGGCAAGCACCCGCATCCCATGAATAAACAGCCATTTAAATCCCGTGAATATCCTGTGAGTGAAAAGCAATGTGATTTTGCTGCTTTATTCATGGGATAATGCCGGGATAATGACAACAGCATCTGAAAACAGTCCTGTTATTGCAGGATATTCATGGATTTAATGGTCGTTTATTCATGGGATGTGGGTGCCTGCCTCCCATGTGATAAAGTCCATGGTCTGATGGCCATTGCTCTGGCCTCAGAGGGAGAAAAAAGTAGCCAGCATTTGCTGGACGTAATCTCTTTCCCCACTGTTGTTGTGTGCCTTCAAGTCATTTCAGGCTTATGGTGACCCTAAAGCATCTTCTTTTTCATGTGTTTCATGTCTTTTTAGACTATAAGCCACAGGGCAGGGAGCTGTCAAACTGACAATTGTAAGCTGTAAAGTGCTATGTACACTGATGGTGCTATATAAATAAATGATACCAATAAGTAAAATGATACTAATAAGTTAGGTTAAAAAGTGTATCAAACAACCAACTATATCAATAACACTCAATAAAAATACCATAATAATAATAACAACAACGACAATGATGATGATGATGATGATGATGATGATGATGATATTGCACTTCTCAAGTGGCTCAAGAGATGTCTGGATAACTCTCAGCTTCAGTCTTAAATAATTCTGTTCTCCTTCATACCAAACCTTTGGCTACATGATTTGAGCAGCTATATATATTTATTTATATCCTGCCTTTCTGCTAAAATTGGGATTTAAGGACAGTTAAGACAGATGATAGGAAGAAAATCAATTCCTTTGAGATGTATTGCTGGAGAAGAGTGCAGAGGATCCCACGGACAGCCAAAAGGGCAAACAAATGGGTCCTAGAGCAGATCAAACCGGAAACCTCCCTGGAAGCCAAAATGACCAAACTGAGGCTGTTGTACTTTGGACACATCATGAGAAGAGAAGACTCTTTGGAAAAGACAATAATGCTAGGGAAAGTGGGGTGAAGTAGGAAGAGAGGAAGGCCACATGCCAGATGGATGGACTTTATTAAGGAGGTCACAGGTATTAAGGGATTGCAGGATTTAAGCAGAGCAGTGGAGGACAGAGAGTCTTGGAGATGTCTCATCCATATGGTCGCCATGAGTCGAGATCAACTCGAGGGCAGTTAACAACAAACAACAAACCAATTTAAAAACATAATGCAGCTAAAACACACAAAAAATGAACATTAATATAGAATAACTATTGACTATATTAAAAATGATTTAAAACTACACTTAAAAAGATAAAATACCATTATAAGATTAAAAGTGATTAAAACAATTAAGTCTAAAACAATACAGCACCTTCAGCCCATTCTTTAAAAACTTTTTTTTATTAAAAGCCTTCCAAAATAAAAAGGTCTTTGTCTGGTAACAGCAGGGAAGGGGCCATTCTGACCCCCTGGGAAGGGAGTTTCAGAATCTAGGGGCAGCCATTGATAAGGCCCTCTCTTGTGTCCCCACTAACTATGCTTTGATGGTGGTGGGACTGTTGATCTCAGAGCTTGGGCAGGCCAATCTTGAACATTGCAGACCTAGGGGCTCAAGATATCCATTCCTGCCTAGAGATTAAGACTATGTACAATGAACCCAGCACAGCTTGTTTCCAGATAAACACAGAATCATAGAATCATAGAGTTGGGAGAGACCACAAGGGCCATCCAGTCCAACCCCTTGCCATGCAGAAACTCACAATCAAAGCACCCCCAACAGATGGCCTTCCAGGCTCTGTTTAAAAACCTCCAAGGAAGGAGACTCCACCACACTCTCAAGCAGCATATTCCACTGTCAAACAGCTCTTACAGTCAGGAAGTTCCTCCTAATGTTTAGGTGGAATCTCTTTTCCTGTAACTTGCATCCATTGCTCCTGGGTCCTATTCTCTAGAGCAGCAGAAAAGCTTGCTCCATCCTCAATATGACATCCCTTCAAATAGTTGAACATGTATAAAACTGAGTTTAACATTATTATTCTTAAGCTCTTCTGACTAACCTGCCAATGAATTATGAGGCCAGGAGTAATTGTATTCTTATTTCTAAAAAAATGACTTTAGTATATCAAGTACATATATGAATCCACTCCAAGGAAAGCCAGCAGTCCTGGTTATGCAGGGGTGTCACTATGGGTTTGTGGCCCATACCAGATGACACCCTAAGGATGAGTGACACCACTGCTTCCACAAACATCTGCCATTTGGCAAAAATGGACTGTGGTGTTCAACTGCATCCCTTTAAAATGCTGAAGGGATGGTGTGCTCAGTGGGAGGTGAAAGGAGAGGCCCAATTTTTAAAACAAACAAACAAACAAACAAACAAACCTAAATTCAAAAATTGTAATTTAAAAATTAAAAATTAAAAATTTGACTTTTTTAAAAAATTATGTTTTAATTTTCTTTAAAAAAATCACATCTTGCCAAATTTTCACTTTAACCACATGAAACTATGTAGGTGTAAATACATTTACCCTGTGCATATGATGCTGTAATTTAAAGACATAATATTATTTTTGCTAGTTCTTTATGTCACATCTATTGCCATTACATTCAGTGATATATGGGAATTACTATTTATGAGTAACATTAGTACAAAAAACATTATTAAGGATTCTGTATGGTGTGTTATGGGAGAAGGTCAGTGGGGGGATGATACCATGAGTTGCCTCACCAAGTGACGCTAACCTTAGTAACTCCACTGTGGTTATAGAAACATCAAATCTAATCTACTCAGGTCTTGGCTCTGAACATATACTCTTAAAAAAGAAGGAAATTCAAGTGTGTCGCTTAGACACTTAAAGAAATAACACAGACGTGGTCCAGTGATGCGCACAGCCTTTGTGTCATAATTTAAGGGCCAAAACTATGGCCCCATCATCAGCATCATCCCAGGAGAAGTCTTACAGAGCACAACACAACTCCTCCAACACTTCCTTCTTTTTTTGTTCTCCAAAAATTTAGCCATTTTTTCAGTGCTAGCAGCTGACGCCCCTCTTTTGGCTTGAGCCATGTACACACCATGGGAAAGGGAAATTCCTTTCTTCCCATTTCCTGCCCACTCTTCCCTTCGTGTTTACTTTAATCATACACTTCTGGACCAAGATCCATGAGTCAGTGAAGGGGATCCCCCTTCTATTACCCAAGAGAGAGTGCCACACTCAACAAGGAACTCAGCCATTAACTCTCTTGCCCTATCAATTCTGTAGATGCCTGCAAGCAAGAAAAACATACTATCTACTCAGAGTGCAACATTGGCTTCCTATAAAATTGTCTCAGTCATAAATTAGGGAAAAGTGTTGATTGCTTTCCTTTTTATATATATTTCAACATAGTCCTAGAATTGGACACTGACTTACAAATAATGTAGACATCTTGGTGAAAATTAAGCCTTGTACTTAATGGGTATTTAATGAAGTACAGTCAGGGAGCACATGCAAAAAAGCAAACTAATCAAGCCTGAATGTTGGAGTGTCTATATCCTGCCAAATGGCAAAGAGAATTTTACCTCATGTGAAATGCAGATGTGTGTAGAAGTGTGTGGTAGAATGTGTAGGGAAATGTAACAGACTGGAAGGATACCCTGCAAATTCAATTCCCTTGAGGTAACCTGAGCTATACATGATGGTGCCAAACTAATTCCAATACTGTGTTCAGAAAATGGGATTTTGGGGTTCCAAGTGACAAATCAAAATTATTAATTTGTTAAAACTACAGTTGTCCCTCCCCGTTCGTGGACATCAGGTCTACAGTCTCACTCTTCACAGGGAGGGACAACAGCTATAGTTAAAATGGCTGTGCGCACCTTCACACGACCCTGCACATGCACCACAGGCACACGCATCATTGGTTTCAAATATTAGCAAGCCACCATTTTCGTGTGTTGGGGGGGGGTCCGGAATGGATTCCCTGTGAATTGGGAGGGGAAACTGTAATTTTTTTCAGGGTTTAAATGCCCGAGAGGCACAAGTTCCTATCTCATCTTGTAATCTAAGCAGGTTCAGCCTTGGTTAGTACTTGGATGGGAGAATGCCAATGAACACCAGGTGCTGTAGTCTATAATTCAGAGAAAGGTAGGAGCTGGCCTTAGGAGGTGGTTGGCAGCTGTGACCGCTGCTCCTCCCCACTTCCAAAGCACAGGGCCACTGTGTGCATATTCACACAGAGGCCCTATGCAAGTGACGATGGCTGTCAACCACCTCCTGAAGCCAGCTGCTGTATAAATGTACACACAGCAGCTAGCTTCAGGAAGTGGTTGGCAGCCACAATTACTGTGAGGGAGGAGAAAAGAATGTGGGTGAGGACCAGAATCATGCCCATTCATACCGTGTGTCTGCTTGAAAAGCAGAATTGCAGCAGAAGGAACATCACATGAAGGCAGTAACTGAATAGCAGTGAGACTGAGAGCTATTAATGGGTTTGTCTGTCAATGAAAAGGTGCACTACACTAACGAACAAAATGCAAGGTGACAGCAGGATGGACATCACATCAGGCAATATGTACTGGCCAAATATACTTTTATCCTATTAAAATTCCTTGTTTTAGCCTTGTGTGATAAAGTTCTATAGCTCTATTTCTAAATACGCAACTTAAGTCACTGGCATCACTAGGGGGTGCATGAAGTGTGGCCCATGCCAGGTGACACCCATGGTGTCGAGATCTCCTCCTCTTCTAGGACATGTCCTACACTTCAGCCTTCTGTCCAGGAGGAATTTCAGAGTGTCCTCCAGTTTGATCATGAATAAGAAGAATAAATTTACATTTATATGAGTATTTTTAGCTTTTATTTCGTAGCACATTTTTCTTGAATGTGCTACATTTTGCAGTGTCTTGTCCTCCTTTGCGATTATAACTTCTGATCACCCTGGTGATACCCCAGAAGAGGGGTGACACCCAATCAGGCTTGCTCCCACTGTACCTCTCCCAGGTTTGCTGTAGCAGTGGAGGCATCCTAACAAGGAGACCTCTGCCACTGCTGCAAAGGAGAGGGCTGACCACACCCTTTTGGCCACTGTGGGGCCCCCCTCCATAGCCCCCCTATTGCCCCCTGCCCCCCCGCACCAGGTGACACCAGTGGTGGAAATGCCACTGACTGGATTTTTTAGTTCATGGAGCTACATCTCTGGGTGGGGAAGAACATTTGGATCAGCAGTTTCCCCATCCCACAATCCTCATGAATTTTGACACACACTCAAACACCATATCCCCTTGCTCAGCTTTCACTCCATCACTGCTGAGCTTTTGCTTTTGTGCCAAACTAGTCATTAAATTCAAAGCGCCCACATTCTAATGGTTTCAGTAGCATTTTGCCAAGCCATGCTGTTATCAACAAAGTCAGGGGGGCAAAAATCACAAGAAGTCAGATCTTAAAGATGAAGGAATGGAACACAGTAAAAATGAGAAGAATGATTTGGAAACAGTGTTGCTCTGGATGTGATCTAAAATGTATGTGAACAAAAGAAGACAAATTTAGATATGGGAGCTCATGTGAAAGCCCCTCCCAGGTGGGGTATGAGTTTCTGGTCAGATTGGCTATAAGAAAAAAGAAAGTCAGTACAGAGAACACAGACATGTTACTGTTCAAATGTATGTGTGTACATGCCTTCAGGTTGCCTTTCAACTTATGGCAACCCCATTAATTTTTCATGGTGTTTTCTTGGGCAAGGAATACTCAGAAGTGGTTTTGCCAATTCCTTCCTCTGAAATATAGCCTACAGCACCTGGTGTTCTTTGGCCATCACCTTTCCATGTATTACCCAGGGCTGACCCTGCTTGGGTCACGATCAGACAGGATTTGGTTCCTTTAGAGTATTTACTGGCCCCCTTTCCAGCAAATGATTTTAACAGTGGTCATTTAATGTTTCTTCAGGCAGTACCATCATGATTTTTTGAGGATCTCAGACAAATAAAGCTATGTCTTTTAAGATTAGATTTAAAAGTGTCACCAGACTTCTTCAGCCACAGATTTCATCAAATGATGATGATGATGATGATGACTGATAGTGATGATGATGTAGATTTTGTCACACATCGAGGCTTGGTAAGTGTTGTTCTAGCTAAAGCTCAGGGGGGAAATGTGTTAGAATCAACATATCAATAATGAATTCATTCCTTCTCTCTTACAACAAACCCAAATGATGTCATTTTTCCTGTTAATGGTACGCACTGTTTTATTTGTGGAATGAATACAAAGATTTGCCTCTTCATATTTGTTGC
The DNA here is from genome assembly GCA_026167975.1 of Phrynosoma blainvillii. Classification (NCBI taxonomy): domain Eukaryota; kingdom Metazoa; phylum Chordata; class Lepidosauria; order Squamata; family Phrynosomatidae; genus Phrynosoma; species Phrynosoma blainvillii. The sequence goes on along the minus strand of JANUYF010000001.1, from coordinate 223,661,454 downwards.
TTCAGGGAAGCTGGAACATTTGCTGCTAGTATATTTTCATCTTCCTATATTGGCCTTGATATCAGCTTCCCTTGGAGCAGGGGTGGGCCTGAAGCAGAGGGCTTATAGCAGGGGTAGGCAACCTTTTTGAGCCAGGGGCCGGGTTGCTGTCCCTCAGACAACTGGGGGGCCAAAGCACCAAAAATAAATAAATAAATAAATAAAAATTTAAAAAATATTTATATATATATATATATATATATATATATATATATATATATATATGCATGCACACTCTCTCAGCCCCAGAAAAACCATGGCAAAACCCCTGTGGAGATTTTGCCAAGAAAACCCCAAGAACAAGTAATAACAACAATAATCAATATCATTATGGTGGGCGACGGCGGTGGCGGCGGCAGGACCGGCCTGGGGCCGGTCCAAAGACCTCGGGGGGGGGCGCATCCGGCCCCCAGGCCTTAGGTTGCCTACCCCTGGCTTATAGCCTTGTCTTTAAGCAGTAGTTATCAATAGAAGATATGCCCTGGAGACAGATGGTTACAACATTTCAGGGCCTGGTCCTCAAGCCAAGGAGGAGGATTCTGTGGCAAGGTCTTGAAAAGTGTGCTTATATTCACCCTTGTTAAACTTCTGTTGTTGTTATTTTTAATTTGAATTACATAATTGATCACCTGTGGTTGATGCTTAATACATCATGCTGAATAATATCATCATGGTCCATCCCTTGTGGCATCACAGGGAACCATCATTGGGTCTCAGGTTTGGGCCCTGAAATCTCTGAGCCTGGGATAATACTAACCTGGCCACTCTACCTTGAGATATGATATGGTTATGACTTATAGAGGCCTATAAGACTTGGGTCCATGTTATCTGAAGGACCATATTCTCCCATATGAATCTGCCTGTGTTTTGAGATCTTCAGGGGAGGACCTTGTCTCTGTCCCATCCTCTCACAGATACATGTGATGGAAACATGAGAGAGAGAATCTTCTTGGTGACTGCACCTGGGTTCTGGAACTTTCTTCCAAAATAAGCTAGACTGGCATCCTCCTTGCTATCCTTCTACAGCCAGCTGAAGACTTTTTGGTCTGTCAGGTCTTTCGAGAACTGATTCCACAAGGGAGAAAGGCCTTTAATAATAGCCAGAATCCTGTTGGACAGTTATGAATACATTATCTAGACCAGTGATGGCAAAGCTTTTATTCACCAAGTGTCCAATCTAAATGGCCTTCTGGCCCGTGCCAGAGGCAGGACTTCTGGGGAGAACGGGACTTCTGGGTTGGGACTTGCACCCTATGGGGACAGGACTTCCGGGGTGGGACATCTTCCCCCCCAGCCCCCTATCTGGCCTTCAGCTGCCTCTTTGAGGCAGTGCTTATCCAGTGGCTTTTCAAAAACGGCAAGCTCCTGGTTTTGAAACGCTGCTGGATAAGCATGGCTGGGATCTGGGCTGCATATAGGTTGCACTTACCCGGCTGTGGCTGAGTGTGATAATACCTGCTTTTAAAATTAAATTAAATCCCATTGGGGATAAGTCAGTTTAAATATAATGCAATAAGCTCCTATGTGTTTTTTCAGTTATGCTTTAAAATTGCTTTTAATCTGTTGATAGTTTAATTATATTTTAACTTTTTTATGATGTGACATTTTATCTGTATCTGTTTGAATTTTTGCAAGCTGCCTTGAGTCCCAGGACTTGGGAAAAGATGGGATAGAAATAAATAAAAGGAAGGAAGGGAGGGAGGAAGGAAGGAAGGAAGGAAAGAGGGAGGGAGGGAGGGAGGGAGGGAGGGAGGGAGGAGGGGAGGTTGCAGGAAATGAGTTCACATTTGTAGCTCTGGGAGATTTTGTATGGCACAAGGGCTCAGGTTTGCAGACTGGCAAGGTTCTGCATGGTTGAAAGCTATTGCACTGGGCCAAATTGATAACATTCACATTTTGGACACTGAAGGAGCTAAAGACAAAATGCTATGGGGGAAGGGGGAATGATGACAGCCAAACATGCTATTCTCTTTTCTCTGTCTCTATCAACATTTCCACTATCATGCTAACTTTCAGAAGGCCAAAAAAGAGAGGAGAGCTGAGTACTGAGTACATAAGGGTAGAAGCATGCAGTGGCTTCACACATGGCTGACTATGTGCACCAAGGCATGGGAAAGAAAACAGAAGTTTGTTGAATGGTGTGACAGTATCTCCACATACAAGTGGCCATACCTGCATGAAAATGGGAAATGCTCTGATGAAGCTATGGAAACTATTGGTGACAGGAATATTGGATTAGGTTGGGAGAAGATCAAAGTCCCTGCTCAACTGCAACATTCACTGGGTGACATTGGCCCATTCATATCTTGAAGTATGACCAACTTTTCTATGGACGTTATCACACGGGGATCCGCCGCCGAAAACTGAAAATAAACCGGACAAGCGGAAGACTTTAATTTACGGGCTTTGTCCCGTTCCGCCTCGTCTGATAACTAAATTTGAATTTAAAAGGGGGTTAATTTGAACAAAAACCTGATCTTTTCAAATCCCCAAAAATCCCGAAAATGAAAAGATCAGGTTTTCGTTTGAATTAACCCCCTTTTAAATTCGAATTTAGTTATCAGATGAGGCGGAACAGGACAAATCCCGTAAATTAAAGACTTCCGCTCGTGCCCGTTTATTTCCACTTTCTCCCCGCGACTCCCCGTGTGATAACATCCTATGTTGTTGCAACAAGGTAAGGGACCTAACATGCCTCCTTAAAGAAATCCAGAACTTAAATGTCAAAAGTAATTGAAGTAATCCCTGAAATAAAAATAGACCAAAATGCCAAACTCCAAGGTATAGGCCATTCCACTTAGACACGATAAAAATTTAGGAAGCACTGTGTTTCACTCTGTCATCTACTAAAGCACATCCCCACTAAAAAAATGTAGAGGTGTGGAGGAAAGAAAAATCATTACTTGTACCTTGATATTTAAAACCTGACTTCTACTCAAAGCCATGTTTTTCAGATCCATTTACAAAATTAAGAAATGGAAATTAAATTATAGAAAGGAAACTACATATACTTATTGATGGTTTTTTAAAATATGGCTGATGCCAAGACTGAACTCGATGACAAGTCTTCTCCTAACACTAACGTTTTCATTCCTTCCTATGCAGAAATTACACATGTTTATTCTTAGAAGATTACATTTTGTAGACAATGATGTCATTTCTGATGAAAATGTAAACTAAAAGACACTGTGTGGGGGGAAGTATTCTTAAGTGTAGTGGCCTTTTTGGAAATCCTGTATTCAGAGCTACCTGGCAAAGCTCACTGAAGAGGATAAGGAGACGTGTTCCTAGACTTTGATCAGATGCCTCTGTTTTGGAGAGAGAAAGCTTAATGCCAAGCACATACTCCATTACAACTATTCAAAATTAGATCAACACCTACAACAATTCTTGATGTGAATGTAGCTATAGAAAGACAGCTAGATGTAGATATGAGCGTGTCTGAGCCCTGAAATCTTTCTCTCAGTCCCACCCCTTACACTGGCATATCTAGTGGGACTGTGATATAGGGCCTTAGTAGCTGCCTCCAGGTTGTGGAACTCCCTTCCTATAGAGGTTACAATGTTGTCCTTCTGTTGGCAAAATCAATGAATACTAGGTATTGTAAGGCTATATTTCAGAATGTAAGTGCCATGATATTCCCACTATCCTACAATATTTTTGTTATAAATTGCTGGAAGCTGGCACAGGCTGCAAAGGCTGTAGTGACATAAGAAATACCAGAAAAAGTACTATTGTGAATGTACATGTAGATACCAGACATGTGGAAGGCTAAAACAATGAGAGAAAAGGCTTGAGAGAGAGGACCCACACACATACAAACACATACTCTGCATGGTGCAGGGATGGATTAAGCTGGCAGGCGAAGCTGAAATGGCAAAAGAGGAGGTTAAACTCTCATGCCAGTGCATGGCTTTAATCCAAAAAAGAAGTGAAAACAAGAGTCAGGCACCCTTGTTAGCTGGCAAGACTAAATCAGGAGGGGAGTCTGAGAAGCAGGTCTGACAGGTATGGAGACAGCAGGATCTAGTATACACAAATGCAGAGTAGATGCACATAGGCAGGAATGCCCAGAAGCTGATCTTCTGTGAGGAGTCTGCTCTAGACGGCACAGAAAAAACCTCCCAGACACAGCTGCTGCTTTCAGCTTGCTCAAAAGAATAGCTTCACAGCAAGGCTTCTCTCAGAGAGGGCTTTAATCTTTATTGCAAATATTTACAAAGATACACAGAGTACCAGACGTCTGCCTTGAATACTCACAGTGATGCAGAGTAACAAACTGCTTCACCAACCACCAACCACAACTAACCAACAACGGAGATTCTGACTCTCTCCCATATATAGGTGGTCTTCTTGAGAACATGTGACAGCCATGCACTAATGAAATGTTTCTGGTTTCATCCCAGTACCTGTTCCATCAGGGCTGTTGCATCAGACTTCCCATGATGCATGCCAGGTGGCTTGTCCCATCCACTGTGCATGTTGCATCAGATTTCCCATGATGCACAGCTTACCAAATGCTGACTCATGCACCTGCCACTTGAACTGTAGTAACCCTGTTACCATTGCTCCATTTCCTTTCAGTGGCCACATCCATGTCATTTTCCAGACCAGGGTGCCACATGGTCTTGACAGGTATACCACTTGATTCCACCATCACATGCCTTCCAACCATCCCTATTTGGCATGGACATTCCCAACTAATCCTCTGTCATCCCAGTTTTCAGGGTCTTTTAAAATGTCTCAGTTTCTCTATTTTTCTCCTCCTACTTTCCCCCTATGTCCTCAGCTTACTTGAGTTCATAGTGCAAAATTAGTGCACTTCACACAGCAGGGAAAGGGAGAGGATGGATGGAGTTTTGTCATTCCTAGTAGGCACAGGCAAAAGCAACTGCTGCAGTGTCTCCTAACTTGTGTTTCCTTTCTCATTAATAATGTCTTGACCACCTGATGTTGCTTGGCCACAATGTGTCCTGGTTTTCATCTGTGAAATGTTGGAGGCCATGCCATAATACTGAATCTAACTTCATTTGTATAAAATCTGAATTTGTAACATGTCTCTCCCCCCCCCCCATTTTGCTCAGTTTTGTCCCCTAACAATATTCACCATCTTCAAAAGGAAAGAGCAAAGTAAACCTGATTTAAAAGAAGAGGCCAGTGAACAAAAAAATATGCAAAGCCAAAAGTTACTATCACAATCTTAACTGTCAGAGAAGAAATCGATTGGCTTTGAAAGGAAAAGTAAAGGGGTCAAAGGATTAAAGATGCCACGTAAACACATTAACTGTGGTCTTTTAAGGTCATGGTTAAACATATAGTCTGGTTGTATAAGACAAACAGTATGGAAATGTAGGTGGAAGGGTTGAGCAGCAAAACCAGAGAATGTAAATGCTTAAAAAGTAGGTCAGACAGGACCAAAAATGCTAAATGATTATAGCCAATGACCATTTCTTCAGTTTGATTGAGCAGATCTAGCAACAAATTAGGGTAGTTTTCCATGGGAATCTACCACCCCCTCCCTCCTCCAGCCCAGCAGATATTACATAGGTTTTTCCACAACAGTCAATTGAGGCTGGGGTAGGCACACATCAGGGCTCAGAAGGCCTCACTGTGTCATTTTTGCCTATTTTGTGAGTCCAAAGAGCTCCACCACACTGCTTTGACCATGGCTGTCATACTGCGTGACTGGGGGTGTCCTTCAGACATTTTTGTTAGTGAGACTAAATGATCTCACTCATGCATTCCTGTTTTGTTCTACACACTATTTTTTTAAAAATCGGAACCACATTTCTGCGCATGCAGAAGTATTTGGAACACATTTGAGGAATGCAGAGTTTTATCCTAGTTTATCCTGGGTCTATTCGCAATGGTTATTCACACAGTCAATTTTGCAAGTATTTTAGGAAAACTAAAAAAAAAAAACCCTGAGATCGATCATCCCGGGCTATATGTGAGCTTTTGGGTACCCCTCCCCCCAAAAAAACTTTAGCGATGCATTTGAAATGCATGTGAACAACAGAGATTAATCCCACATTCATCAGGGATTTTTTTCAACATCTGAATAATCGCTGGAAGTGGCATTGTGCCACTCCCTTTAATATTTGCTAGTTTTCTCTTTTGCAGTGTCCTACCAACAGCATTTTAACATGGAAGCTGCCCTTGGGTGTTTTTTAAAGCTGAAAAATAGTTTTGCCCAACATTTTTTCTTAGGCTTTGGGTAAGTAAGTGGGGATCCAGGAGGGATCACAGCTCCACTGAATCTACCCATTCCCTGGGCTAAATGTGGACTGTGAACTGCACAATCCTCCCTCCACTCCAATACAGGTCATGAGACATAAAACTCTCTAGAGTAGTTTCACCTCTAATATGTGCCAACGCTAGGTAAGAATCGACTTGAAAATGCTGTTTGACTTTCCAAATGAAAAATGTTCTTCATTTTAATATCCATTGCAAGAAATTATGATAAAATGAGTAATAAAGGCCCATTCATCTAGTTTCCCAATAAGTGTTGTATCCCATGTCATACCCTCCAACATTTCACACATGAAAGCCAGGACACCTGTGGCCAAGCAACATCAGATTGGGATCAAAAATGGGAAAAGTTATTAATGAGGAAAAACACACAAGCTAGGAAATGCTGCAGCTGTTTGCTTTTGCCTGAGCATACTGGGAAGGGCAAGACCTTAATCTCTCCTATCTTCCCCCTACCCCCACTGGGATAATTTTGTGTAAACCACTTTTGTACTTTGAATTCAGTTTGCAGCAACAAAGGGGGAAAGTGAGAGGAGGAGAGAGAAACTGGGATGCTTTAAAAGCAGCTGAAAAAATGGAAGGACAGAGGATTAATCAGGATTTTCCCTGCCAAACCAGGGCAGTTGGAGGATATGCCATATCTGTTTACACTATATTTGATTCCACTGAATGCAGTCCAGCTTACTCCCAGGAAAGCAAGCACTGTTTTGCAGCCATGGAATTCTTCCCTGTTTCCAGCTCGGTTTGCCTTATCTTCCTGTAGCCTTCACAAGTGCCATTGACTAGGCATCTGCCCTGAACAATTGACAGAAATGCAATATATAAAAGTGATAAATAAATATAACAAATACAGAGGTTTCATATACAGTTTGACTGGATCACAGAGAATCACAGACAATATGAATGTCTCCCATATACCATATGTCGTGGGGCTACATGTGGCCTTTGGAAAAGCTGGTTGGGGTTTTTAGAATGAGGAGGCACCCATTAGATTTTTAATTGGAGATGCTTGTAGGTTACTGTGAAAACATAAGCCTGTAAAGTAGTGCTTCCCAAACCTTGGTCCTCCAGGTGTCTTGGACTTCAACTTCTAGAAGTCCCAGCCAGCTTGGCCAGCAGTGAGGATTTGGGAACTGAAGTCCAAAATATAAGGAGGACCAAAATTTGGGAATCACTGCTGTAAAGCAAGGGGTAGGAGAGAGGCTAAGAGGAAGGCATCTAAAGGCAAGTAGCTGTGTCTTTTGAGAAGCATGGGTGAGGCAGCTAAACTCTCCACACAACAGAAAAGGTACTGTCCACTAGTGATGGTGGGCATCTGTGGTTGTCCAGCCTCAGGGGATCAAATAAGTCCTGAAAGTCAAATGGTGATGGTATTGAGGGCAGATCTTTGGCTATTTCTGCAGTTCTTTTATTTGGATAGCAGTGGGGCAAAAACTATTATTGTCTATCTGGCCTAGCAACAAAAAAAGTAATTCATTCAGATCTCTGTTTCTAGTTATATACATTGTGTAACCATGATGCCATTACTCACTGTAATATTCTTTATGCTTTGAATCATGCACAGTAACTAGAAACAGATGCATAGCTTTTTTTTCTCTCTTTTTCTTACATTCCTATTGTTTGAGTGATTGATTTAGTAGATTACACCTCCATATATGTGTGTGTGTGTGTGCGCGTGCGCATGCATGTGTGCACACTCACATGCACAAATGTTCCATAATCTCCAACTTTTAAAAACTATTTTTCTGCCTCCTCTCTTCTCCTACAATGCTGTGAAGTTCCAGGTCTTCCTTCCTCATCCATCATCTTCCAAACGTGTTGGACTGCAACTCCCATTATCTACTGCCAGCTGGAAAGATGCAAGTTATAATCCTAAACAACTGACGGGTATTAGGTTGGAGACATTGGTTTGATATATCAAGCACAGCTTTAGTGCTTCTCTCCAGCCTTTGAAATTAGCAGACCACTGCAAGGAAGGAAGAGAGGAAGGAGCAACAGCGATAAGAAAACTTTTACACTTGAAGTTTGCAGAGCAGAGACTAAGGAGCTTATCGCATTAGCTACTAAACCAGCTTATTTGAGCCGGCTTAACATTTTAAACAGGTGGCATCCTGTTATCAGAAGGATTTAGCCACTGAATCTGCCACTCAGGTCCAGCCAGGGTCCAGCCCCACTCCCAGGGGCACTCTGGCAGCCCTTTCCTTAAGCCATAAAACTCCCAGCTTCAAAAAGAGGCATGCTGAGTGCCCTTGTGAGTGAGGATGGACCCATGATGGACCCGGGCGGCGATTTCAGTGGCTAAATCTTTCTGATAAAATCAGGATGCTGCCCATTTAAAATTTTAAGCTAGCTCAGGTAAGCCAGTTAATGCAATAAATTCGTAAGAATGAAGGGAAATTAACTGAACATGAATATGAGAGTAATGCACCATCATTTTTGGTCCCCCAAAATGGCAGCTACCCTAACACAGAGCTCCAAAGGAGTCAAGAATGGTGCAGTGCCTCCTCTGAGCTCCAATCTCAGACCACAATTGGTGCGGATTTTGGCCACTGTGTTCAGTATATGTATGCCCATCCTGTAAAATTTACAGGAGAAATTCTTCCCTCAGTGCTATCTCAGCCTCCCTTTTACTCTAATCCAGATGCTTCAGGGAAGGATTGTGCTCAAGGATATGCTGAGTGTAAGCTCACGTCTTTTTCCTGGGTTACTTGACTGGAATGGTGACTTTGAGGTCAGGAAAGGGAGTGACATTGATGTGGCATGGATTTTTCTTTCAAGAGTGTCACCTATCCCATGGGAACTGAGGAGAAAATTGCTGGGCTGGCTAATGTACAAAAAATGTTCTATATTTCTCCTTGGGGCAGCAGAGGAGAATATCACAGGCTTAGGGAGGAAGCTGGTGGGAAGGGTATGTACTCATCTTACATAGTGTGGTTTGCTGACATGCTGTACAGTTTGAAAAATTAATATGCTTTTGTTATGTCTTTTTCCTGGCTTCTGAGTCAGGAGATTTGCCCAAATGAAAGATTCAGCCCACAGAGTATATTTCAGTTGCTGTTATACAGGGGGGTTGCAGACTGCCAGAAACAGTGCAAATTGAGTCCACTTTTAGGGTTAGGGTTAGTGCTAAGGAATCATAGGAATTATTTTTGGGGGTTTTTTGAGCCTTCTCTGTCAGAGAGCTCTGGTGCCACAATAAAATACAGTTCCCATGATTCCCTAACCCTACAAGTGGACTCAATTTGCACTATTTCTGGCAGTCTGCAACCCCCCACAGTCACTGCTTCTTTTTGCTGATACAATTGGATCTGTCTGACAAATGTAACAGAGACACTGAGAGAGTCCAAATGGGGTGAAAGTTGTGGCATCTTTGCCTGATAATATACTTGTGTTTCCATATTTAAGGTTTTAACTCACATGATGCATGCAACCATCTTGAAATCACAGGTTCCCATCCTGTGGTCTAGCACCATCAGCAGTGCCTTTTACTTTGTGCAATAAAAGGAACAGAGGCTGGATGGACATCTGTTGAGACTGGGAGTGCTTTGCTTGTGTATTGCTCCATGGAAGGGGGTTGGACTGGATGGCCCTGGTGGTCTCTTCCAGCTCTGTGATTCTATGACAGTCTAAATTTGAGGCATGTGATTTGTTGTCACCCTGCTTTTGTTCCTCTCCCACATCAGTGACATCACCCTCCTTTGCAAAGTTGTCTCCCCTCATTTCCTCAGACATGTTGTTGGCCACATTTTTGACTGGTCTGTGCACATGCAACTCAGCAATATCTCCTGGTTTTTGCCACTGTTACTAGATCCCTCATTGGCTCCTGCACCTGCTGTGGTTTCTTTGTTTTTCAGGGATGTGATCCACTTTTACGATTGGACTTTTGGCCATTTAGTACTAAAATCAAAAGTACCTTCCCATGTAAGAATTGACTGACAAAGGGGGGTTGCAGACTGTCAGAAATAGTGTGAATTCAGTCCACTTTTAGGGTTAGGGTTAAGGTTAGGGAATCATGGGGACTGTATCATGGGGAAGAAGAAGCAGCTGCCAGAGGCTTTAAAAACTGCCTCCTCTCCCTTCCACCAGGGCAGAAGAAGAAGCAGCTGCCAGAGGCTTTAAAAACTGCCTCCTCTCCCTTCCACCAGGGCAGAAGAAGAAGCAGCTGCCAGAGGCTTTAAAAACTGCCTCCCTTCCACCAGGGCAGAAGAAGAAGCAGCTGCCAGAGGCTTTAAAAACTGCCTCCCTTCCACCAGGGCAGAAGAAGAAGCAGCTGCCAGAGGCTTTAAAAACTGCCTCCTCTCCCTTCCACCAGGGCAGGAGAAGAAGCAGCTGCCAGAGGCTTTAAAAACTGCCTCCTCTCCCTTCCACCAGGGCAGAAGAAGAAGCAGCTGCCAGAGGCTCTAAAAACTGCCTCACCTCCCTTCAGACTGTCGGCGGCATGTGTCCAGGACCATCCTTCCCCTGCACCGGCAGTTCTCTTTGAGGCTCAGGCCCCTGAAGGACTCTCTTGCCCCTTACCATCACCTGGGGGCCGGGAGCAGCTGGGGATGATGCGGGGCCAAGGAGAACGCCAGCGGGTTTTTAATACTATTGTTTAATTGTGTATTGTTTAACTGATTAATTGTTTAACTGTTTAATTGTTTAATTGCTTATTGTTATTTAATCCAGTTAGTTTGTTTTGTTTTTAGGGGTTGGGTGGGTGTGGGAAGAAGATAGGGGATTTGAAGTGATTTTATTTGTCCTTATGTTTTGATATGTTGTACGCCGCCCCGATTGCTTGGCAGAGGGGCGGGATATAAATAAAAATTATTATTATTATTATTATTATTTTATTGTGGCAATATAGTTCTCTGACAAAGAAGGTTCAATTTCTCAGAAAAATAACAATTCCCATGATTCCCTAGCACTAACCCTAACCCTAAAAGTGGACTGAATTCACACTATTTTTGACAGTCTGCAACCCCCCAAAGATTCTATAGAAACAGCTTCATGTCTTTTGGAGTGTGTGTATACATACACACACACACACACACACATGGGGGAGTATCGTAAAGTTTTAATGATCATCTTTTTAAAAACTTGACAGAAAGTTTGTTTTGGTTTGTAGTTGTTAACTTTTCTCTATGTAGTCACCATCCAGATTTACACATTTTTCCCACTGTTTCTTGACCCTCCAAATACCATTATTGTAGAAGTCTGCAGATTGCACCTTAAACCACTCTTCCACTTCATGAATTACATCATTTGTGTGGTCAAATCGGTGACCCTGCAATGGATTTTTCATTTCTGGGAACAAGAAAAAGTCACTTGGTGCAAGGTTGGGAGAATAAGGCAGATGCTGCAGGATCTCAAAGCCACATGCCCTTGCTTTGTTAACTGTCTTGAAAGGTCACACCATGTTTGTGTCTGGAAAGGGGTTAGCAAACATGGAACCCAGTGTGCAGACACCATAGACATGTGCACTTTGTTATGAATAATTTTCCACACACTACCATAACTGAGACCAGTTTCATTCATGATCATTTGGATGGTTGCTCATCTGTCTTCCAGGATGAAACACTCCACTTTCTTCACTGTGGCTGCATTGTCCATCAATGATGGTCTTCCAGGTCTTGGCTCGTCTGTAAGGGACATGTGACCAGTTTGGACATTCCTTTTCCACCTCACAATAGTGTCATAAAATGGGCAATCATTTCCATAAACTACCATAATCTCATCATGCATTTGCCGGGCACTATTACCCTTCAAATGCAGGAACTTTATCATGCTGTGAACCTCAATCTTCTCCATCTTACACTTTAGTCACTTCTGGCACAACTTGAAACAAAAATAAAGGACACAAAGAGATGACTTTCTCAACTTCCTGCACTTCAGGACCAATGATGACACTGACAAAATAACTTCCGGGTGATAATTATTACTTTACGATACCCCCTCATATATATATATATATATATATATATATATATATAGGGGCTGGACTCCTTTTATCTTTATTGGACATACCTATATGGACTTTGTATACATTTCATGTTGTGGAAATCCTCAGTACTATTAACCCATGCTGGCTATATTTCTGTCTGTCACCTATGGTATTATTGTTTGTTTGTTTGTTTGTTTGTTTATATCCTGCCCCTTTCCCAAAACTGGGACTCGTGGCAACTTACAATATTAAAAAACAGTACAGTTAAAAGCATGCAAAATAGTACATTAAAACAGAATTAAATTGCTACAATATTAAAACAAATGTGGTAACAAATGAGAGCCAGTCCTGGGAGAAGGGCATAATAATAATAATAATAATAATAATAATAATAATAATATCTATTATAATGTTGCAATGTTTGTGTTTGTTTGTTTGTTTGTTTGTTTGTTTTTGCTGTTGTTAACAGATTCCATTAATAATCATCAGGTTCACTCAGGTCAAATTGCAGTTGTTATGTTACATTCAGTATCAATTTCCTATATAATTGTTAGCTTCAGAAATTGATGTTCTTTACCATCAGGCCAAGAAGAATGGCACTCCATCCACTACGCAGGAAGGTTGTTTTCAAAGCAGTGAAGACACACATGTGCCCTTCTAGAAAGAGATGACCACACAAATGTGACTTAGAGGTTATGATAACCATAGTTCCATCTTCTTGACATAAGAAAGAAATCTTTCCCTCCTCCCTCCAAAATTCATCCACTGGAAAATGGGTACACCAGTGGTGGTACTTGAGACTCAAATAGTGGTGGTACTTGAGGATATGGACAAGCAGTTCCAGGGATGGAGAAGATCTATAGGCAGGTACAGCCTTCCCCACATCACAAGCCCAGACAAGTGGATGGACTGATGCTCCAAATCATAGGATTTTCCTTGATTCACATTGGGTTTGTGGGGTTATCAGCCCCCCCCCCCCCATTGATATAGTATCACAACCGGCTCTGGGGAAAGCAGCCACTTTTCTCTAATGTTGTTTTTCTGTGTGTTGTTTTAGAAGTGGCTAGAGATATGTTGTCCGACTCCCCCTTCCCTTTTCTCATGCCAGTGTTGGATTATGCTCCAGTCCAGAAACTGGAGTTTAAATTTCAGATTTTTAAATACACATACACACACACACACACACACACACACATATATATATATATGCTTTATTTTGTTTGCACTGAGTAATAAGCTGTGACATGCAAGAATCTCTGTACCATACTGTCTCTGTGTAATCAGAGTTTGGAAAAGGGATTTGTTTGGACTATAACTTCCAGAAACCACTGGCCAGCATAGCTGCTGGTGTTTCTGAGAGTTGAGGTCTTGAAAAGTCCCTTTTCCAAGTTCTGGAAATGGAGCTGGGCTAAGAGGAGGCACAAGACACACAGGTATGGCTCAGTTAGTGAAGTAGATGTGATCCTAGACATGCCTTCTTCAACAGAATTTTTGGTACCTGAAGTGAAATAACAGCGAAGGAATAGGGATAGATTCCTCCATAGAAGAGCAGTGCAACATGTCTCAACCAACTTTTTAGTCAAAGCTAATAATATGCACATGTGATGTGAAGACACCAGGTCAAATAAATCTTGCATAAGGTTAAAAAAAAAGTTGAACTTCCTAGAGCTAATCTACACGTAAGTGTATTATGCATATTGCTGTAGATTTTCGCACACTTTGCACATTAATTTCCTACATGAATTCACATCTATTCACCCTCTCTCTGCCAACCATCCCAATCCACAAAGCCTTTTTCTGCAAAGTTTAAGGTGTTTTTCATGGGGGAGGGGACTGCAAAAAGCCCAAATTCCTGCCAATTGTCTGTGGCAGTTTCTATTTGACTGGAATGAGGAGTATTTTATTTGTGTAGACTAGCCCTTAGAGACCATTTGAAGGCTTCTTCCAAAATGCATCCAGGGATGACTTTTTGTTTCACCAGGCTCCTCTTTTCTTATGATTTCCATTTTGGTGGCCAAACCAACAGGTCTGTGCTTTTTTAAAACATGTGGGTGGGGTAGCTGGCAAGGCAGGCTTTTGTGTGCTTCCCTTTTCTCTTATGCATGGTATAGTGGTTTGAGTATTGGACTATACCTCTGGAGACCAGAATTCAAATCTCCACTTGACCATGAAACCCACTGGGTGACCTTGGGTGAATCACACTTTCTCAGCCACAAAGTATGGCAATGGCAAACCCCCTCTGAAGAATCTTGCCATGAAAACCCTATGATAGGGTCACTTTAGGGTCACCCTAAGTCAGAAGCGACTTGAAGGCAAACAACCACTACCATGCTCAATAAGAGATTCTGGGGACAGCTTCTAAGTTGACCGTGGCTGTTGGAAGCCAGCACACATACAGTAGGCTCCCCCTGAGCAGTACCCCATTCTTTTTCCAGTCCCAGTTTTTCTGTATTGTTTACTTCAGACTAGGACCTGGAGCAATAGATTCAAACTACAGGAAAAGAGATTCCAACTAAACATTCGGAAGAATTTCTTGATGGTAAGAGCTGTTTGACAATGGAGGACACTCCATGGAGTGTCCTTCTTTGGAAGTTTTTAAGCAGAGGCTGGATGGCCATCTGTCAGGAGTGCTTTGATTGGCCCTCGATTCTAAGATATGCTGCTGCAGCCTGACACCAAAAGTCTGTGTTTTTCCAACCGTTCTTCACCATCCCCCAATACCAAAGCTGCTTAAGAAAATCCACTTTCCAGATAGACTGAGAACAAGGAGAAAAAGGGGGTTGGGTGGGCATAAAAAGACTTTGTAAAAAGGAGCTTCTTTGTCAAAGGCATTGTTCACTGAGGTGTGCCTATAATACATTTAGAAGGAGTTTTACACTCAATCCTACCATGCATTTTACTATCTTACTCAGGAAGAAAGCCTGGCACATCTGAATTACTAGCTGCAAAACACCATTTGTTTTCTCTGAGTAAGTGTCCTTCCTCTTATGTTTTCTTTTCCAAAACTGGTCTGCAATGAGCTCCAAAACGTTGCCTGCTCCAGACCAAAGCTACTCCCCGGGTTCTGTCCAATCATTTCTTGTTCACCTGGCTCACAAGCACAAATGAATACATTTGCCCCAAACCTCAAGCTCTGCACCAAAGCCAAAACAGCTAAGGGATTTATGAGAAGTTGTGTCTGGAGACAAGAGGAAAATATTGGGTAATCACTGTAGCTGCTGGAGGCAGGCAAGCAGCTATGCTGTTTATACCCATAGAGACAGCTGCGTTGCGTCACCTCCATCCCTCAAGAACCAGAGCATGCCTTCTTCCATCCTTTCATCCATTCATTTTTTTCTTCCTTTCATTCATTCATTCAGAAAAAAATGGCATAGGTCAGCCTCTTAAAGAGGCACTGCCTTGGCCACAGAGGGACACCACACTTGCCCACAAGGGCCTACAGGGAGGGGGAAGTTCGGCTACTTTGCAGGCAATCTTCATTTTTCCAGAAATAGTGTGTTGTTTGCTGTCTGAAGGACCCTGTCTCAAGCTGGTTGGAACAGGCGTTCAGGATATGATATTTTTCTTCCTCAGTTTGTTTTGACTTTGACGAAAAACAGGTCACCATAGGGATAAATGTTCAGAAATGAGAAGATTAACAGGAAAGTACTAGCAGTCATCAAGCATGCTGGAAAATGTTGATCTTATTCTCAAATGAGGTGGATCAACCTTTGAGCTGTACCATTTCAGAGTACAGGTGAGGGTTTACATGACTCAATATTCTTCCAGAAAAGAAATTTTCTTCCATATAGAAACCAGAACTGTAGCTGTAACATCACCCTAGTCTTCTGTCTCCAAGGGCTTTTTTAACCCCTGTGTGGAAGAGGATATGAGGATATGAGAACTCACTTTCAGTCTGAAATGGTACAGCACAGCACAACTGAGCTCCATGACTTCAATAAAAACTATATTTAAATAGAGGTCTAAGGGCCTTTACAGACTGCCAGAAATAATGCAGCTTGAGGCCACTTTAACTGTCCTGGCTCAGTGCTAAGGAATCATGGGAACTGTAGTTTATTGTGGCCCCAGACCTCTCTGACAGAGAAGGCTCAATGTCCCAGAAAAAAAATACAATTCCCATGATTCCCTAGCAGAGCCAGGACAGTTTAAGGAGCTGTCCATTCAAACCAGTTGCCTTTGCAAGTTGGTTCTTTAGGTTGAAGATATATATAGATATAGATATATAGAGATAGAGAGAGAGAGATATAATCTCAAACTAAACTTTGACTGAAGACCTGCAGAAGCCCAGCTCTGCAAAAATGCCTGAAAGCAGGATTGTCAACCTCTTGAGATGCTATGCCCTAATATCCCCACTTTTCCCCTCAAAAATGGCACCCAAAGCTCTAGACAACTGTAAAATACTGATAAAAACTATCAGAATTAAACAAAAGGAAAGGGACTAAAACATATCAATATGCATCAGTGCATCATCAGTGCATCAATAAAAAGAAACAATGGCCCCACTTTGCCTGCAATCCGCTTTAACTGCCTAGGGCCTGACTGAATTAAAAGAAGATGTAAAAGCTTCCCTAGTCTCTTTGAGATTAAGGACAACATGGGAGAGGGAGGTCTAGCCTCCCTTATGAGGACACTCCATTGCTGGGACCAGACACTGAGAAAGCCTTGCATGTGCAGCCCTCTGAGGCTACACCAATTAGGACGCCCTACCCTGGTTATTCATCAGCCATTTTAGAAATGGGCAGTAGGAAACTGCTGACACCAAATTGGGCAAGTCCAGCCCACGGACTAAACACGACCATGCGTTTTTCCCATATAGCCTATCACCTTCTTCCCTTATCACCTTTCTTCTAATAAAAGGAGGTTTGGCACAGAATGTGCCAGTAAACTAAGGAGCTTGTCGCACAATTAATTAAATTGCCTTACCTGATCCAGTTTAAATTTTAAATGGGGCTGCATCTGGAGCCTATCTCAAGGATTTAGCCACCAAAATCACTGTCCGGGTCAATCCTTGTTCTCAGGGGTGCTCAATGCAGCTTTTTTTTTTTTTTTTTAAAGCCAGGAGTTTTCCGGCTTGAAAAAATGGCCACCGGAGCGCCCCTGGGACGATGGATCTGGGATGGACCCAGGTAGTGATTTTGGCAGCTAAATCCTTGTGATAGGCTCCAGAAGCAGCCTGATTTAAAAATTTAAACGAGATCAGGTAAGGTGATTTAATTAACTGTGCAATAAACTTCTATCTTGAGATTTCATCCTATAACAACTTGTGTGGTGGAGTCTCTTTCTTTGAAGGTCTTTAAACAGAGGCTGGAGGTCATCTGTTGGGATGCTTTGAATGTGTATTCCTGCACAGCAAGGGGGTGGACTGGATGGTCTCTGCTAACTCTATGATTCCTGGTTTGTTGTTGTTAACTGCCTTCGCATCGATCTCGACCCATGGTGACCCTATGGATGAGATATCTCCAGCCCAGCCCCCCCCCCCCCATCCTCTACTGCTCTGCTCAGATCCTGCAAACTCTTATTCATGGTCTCTTTAATAAAGTCCATCCATCTAGCATGTGGCCTTCCTCTCTTTCTACTTCCCTCCACCTTTCCTGACATTATTGTCTTTTCCAACAATTCATGCTTTCTCATCATATGTCCAAAGTATGACAGTCTAAGGGCCTCTACAGACCAGCCCAAAGGGCCGACCTGGAGGCAGAGATGGGGAGGGGTAGCCACATGCCAGCCGCCACAACCCCACACCGAGGATGTCCTGACCTCGTGTGCCATTACACATGGAGTGCGGCGTCAGGACATCCTTCCAACACAGCGTTTTGACATGCTATGCTGGAATGGGTGCTATAGAGCCGCACACCAGCTCTTAGGGCGGCCTTTTGCCACCCGTAAAAGGAGCAGCATTTTGCCACTCTATTCCGGGTAGCAAAAGGGAAGATCGGGGCTGTGCAGAGAGGCCCTAAGTCTTGTTCTCTTGGCTTCTAGGGATATTTCTGGCTTGATCTGCTCTAGGACCCATTTGTTTGTCCTTTTGACTGATTCCTGGATACAGTTCCATAAAAACTCTACTGTCCAGAGAGACTGCTTGTTACCTGTCTGGATTACACATTTTGAGGGTCTGGTCTGTGGTGCCCTTTTTTCTTTTTTTAATGAACTGTGGTGTCTGATTTTCCAGCCTTGGATACATTCAAGTCTGGCCCCCACCATGCTGTGTCTGACACACAACACACTGCAGAGGGAGAGAGAAGAGACTCAGAGCAGTCCTTTCAACTTTGACAGCCATGGTGTGGGAGCAAAGCAAGCAGTTTAAAATAGCTTCTACATCACCAGGCACTGGAAATCATCCAAGTAAGGGATGGAGGCTGAACACAAGAAAGACTTTTGACTGTATATGTATGGCTGAACAAGATGGTCTCCCTTGTGCATCTAGAACACCTGACAGAAGAAAACAGTAACGAAAAGGTAAAGTGGGTATTGTTAAAATTCAAAGACATATCCATGTTAGTTTGGAAAATCAGTATGCAACAGGATCTTGTAGCACCTTTGAGACTAACAGAAATAAAGAAGCTTTCGTCTACGAAAGTGCATGCTACCAACCTCTTTCTTTCTTTTAGTCTCAAAGCTGCTGCAAGATCCCTTTGCATGTTGGATGTTAAGTTTAGATCTCCTTTTTCAAGACTCATTGAAAAGTCAAACCTGGCCAAGGCTTAATTCAGACACTGTGCTATGTTTTGTGTTTAGAACCCAAGCTCACCTATGAGCTTTCAGACATCCAAGCACATCATAATTTAAAGCTATTTTCTTTCATTTTTCATCTGCTCAGCACTTCCATTTTCTTAGACTTGGCCTAAAAGGTACAGCAAGAGATCCATGATAATAATAATAATAATCCATGATAATAATAATAATTGATGATAATATCTCCAGTGTTTATTTTAAAATTTTAAAATAGCTGTGAGGGAGAGGGCAAGACTGAGGGTCACGGTACTGAAAGAGTTTTGTTTAACATGTCACTTCTCCATACTATCATCCTAATCTAAACCACCCCACTCTGTTATTTGCCTCACATGCATCTGCTTGGAAGGAAGAACAATTTCATATCAGAAAAAAATGGACTAAAAGGATATTCCCTTTAATTCCCACTGATCTCCAAACTAGTGTGCGAGTGCTGCAACTTTATATTTTTTTTCTTATTGCAATATTCTGTAATAATTCTGTCCCAAAACAATGATGGCTTCAGAATGTGGAGGAGCAGCCATAGCTATTGATTGACAGTTCAGACTATACTAAATCATAGCTTTCAATCATACTTCATGTTTCTGGTTCTTGTAGGCAGCTGTTTACCAGTCATAGTTTGTCAATTCCAATACCACACCTAACCATAGTTAAACCTCATTAACCATGGTTTGCATAAGCCATAGATTTATTGCCATTTATCATGTCCCAGTCACTCCTATGTATATGCAGCTAGACGAATTAAAGTGCAGTACCTTGGCCAGATTTCCATCACACAACCTGTCTTCATCCAGAGGCCACTAATTGTGGGAATAGAATTGAGAATGAGCAATCACATCCCTAGGGCTAGCAGATGATAACTTGGATATTTTGCCCCTCTTTGGCAGTAACTGACAATAGCATGGCAATATTCTTCTCAATGCGGGCAAAAGATATAATATATTGTACTACGTTAATGTTGTTTGGTGTCTTTTTCCCCCGGGAAATCTTTTATTATATAAGTGTATATTTACAATATATATAAATCATTGAACCTTCAATTGACAATAACAAAAGTAATGAAACATCTAAATATACCTATCATCTTCTTTTCTTCTTTTCTACTATAAATATTTTACTTCCTTTGAATAAACATTTGTACACCGTGTTTGGTATTGATATATTTGAATTCACTTCCATTAATTGTCTAGTCAGTGTTAATTTCTGTGTTGTCATCGCTATCCTATCATTCCTAATCTTATTATCTCTGTATATATATATTACCAATATTAATTCCATCTATTCTTACAATATGACAATATGGTGTCTTCAAGTCAACTCTAATCATAGGGCTTTCTTGAAAAGAGCAGTTTGACATTGCCTCTAAGGCTGAGGATAATGTGATTCAATGGGTTTTCATGGTTGAAAGGGGATTCAAACCCTGGTCTCCTAGTCCAGCACACAAAAACACTACACCATGCTAGCTCTTCTATTGCACTATATGCTTTCAAGCAGCCACTGTGTGCTAAACCATAACACAGAGACCACTGCCCTGAAGAGAAAAACAAACATACAAATATAAATACAGCAAAGGATGTTTTAAACATTTTTCATGATCAAGCAAAAGCAACCCATATTAACATCCTGCTTCCATTAAAAATGAAATTAAAATGTAGAAAGTTCAGTATACTTTGTCACTTTATTTGCTTTTGAATAAAGAGTGAGGTATCACTATTGTTGCAATGATTGCACTGGAAGAAAGCATCATGAAGGCTGGAAATTTGCACACTCCCATCCAACCATTGGGATTGTCTCATCTGTTTTGATGGATTGTCTCATCTGTTTTGTTTCCCGATTGCAGTTGAATCACAAATGAGTAAGGATTTTTTAAGAAGTGTGCAAAATCCCATGAGATATGGGGTTGCAAGTTTATCCTTTATGATAAGGGGGGGGAAGTAAATCCAGACCTTGCCATCAACATGTCAAACGGAAGTACAGATATTCCCACGGAATGATTAGTGTAAGAGTCAAAACCCACTCTAGATTACAAATGCTGGTGGGGAGGGAGGTTTGCAAGATCAACCCAGTGTCTCCTAGGGATGATTAGCACTATTCATTGTTTCCATATGGATGACATCATGTCCTCTTGACACATGCCAGTGTGTTCTGGAGAGTATTTGTCGGTATGTTAAGCATGCTCTATCTTGGGGCAAGTATCAATATTTCAAAACAGTTCCAAATAGAAGACCCTTCTTCTTGCCAATGTGGGACCTATTCTAGGAGAGGTGGCACATAAATGAATAGCCTATAAAATAAATAAATAGTAAAAAAGAAAGTATAATTGGTAGCAACACAAATATCCTTATGCATGAGTACATTTTTAATGCTGCAACTCCAGTGAGACTAACCACTCAATCCCAGGTGTTTGTACTGTTACTAAAGCAACACACAAATGGTTGATAATAACAGCAATTATTAGGAGATTTAGGAAGAAGCTGTGGGAGGGGAGGAAGAAAAGTGCAGCATTTTACTTCACCACTGGGGCCCTAGTCAATGAAGGGCCTGGAACATTTCCACCAATTGAACAATTGATAATTGAGTGGTTCAACAAATTCCTCACTTGACTTGCTGACAATTTCATTGCTCAGAAGATGCAGAGGGCAACAAAGGGATCAACTATATTGGACCTGATCCTAACCAACAGGGAAGAACTAGTCAGCAGAATAAAAGTAGTGGCAACATTGGATGGGACAGGTCATCCCCTCTTGGGATGTGTTGCGTAAAATAAAGAGGAAGACAGGTATAGTTGGACATGCACTCTGGACTTCAACAAATCTGATTTCAGTAAGTTTAGGGAAATACTTAAAGGGAGGGATGGGATGGGATGGGAAGGGAAGGCAAGATGTTGAAGGCACAATTGCAAACAATTTGAAAGAGAAAGAAAAATGGGAGGCTTCTAAAGAAATCAGGATTGGTGTCTAGAGAACTCTATGAGATAGAATTTAAAAGGGAACAAGTATTAAAAATGGAAAGGGTGGGAAATCACCAAATAGGAATGCGATAGCCAATACTCGTAGGGAGAAAGAAAAGCTAAAACTCAGAACAAGCTCAGGCTTGCTAGAGAGGTTAAAAATAAAACAGAAGATTTTTATGGCTCTGTTCAGAGCAAGAGAAAGGACAAGGCTCTGAAGAAGAACAGTGGCATGGAGAAGATGGTGAACTGCTAATGGGGGACAGAGAAACAACATTTTGCTTTGTTCTTTTGCCAAAAGGAAAACAATACTCTACCTGGTGAAAACAGAACAAATGATGCCTTAAGGGGACTGCAATCCAGAATAGGTAAAGAAGTGGTATATGAATACCTGGCTACTCTAAATGAATTCAAGCTACCAGGACCAGATGACCCACATCCAAGGGTAACAAATGAACTTGCAGATATAATATCAGAGCCTCTGTCAGTAATCTTTGAGAATTCCCAGAGAACAGGACTGGTTCCAGCACAGTGAGGGAAGGTGAGGTATCCCCATCTTTGGAAAAGGAAAAGAGATTACCTGAGCAACTACCACCCAATCAGATTGATTACTATTTATCTCTCTATTTATTTATTGCACTTATATTCCATCTTGCTCCCTAAATGGGATCTTGTAAGGCACCTTACAAGAATTTTAAAAAGGTCCAACTAAAACACTAAGTTAAAAGTTATAAAGGAATTACATATCAACATTATTTTTTTAAAAAAAAAGATTAAAAACAGCTAAAATACTTAAAACATATTTTAACACCAGGAAAGGTCCTAGAACATGTTATGAAATGGTCAGTCTGTGAGCATTTAGTAAAAAGTGCTGCAACTACTAAAACCCAGCATGAATTTCTCCAAAACAAGTCATGCCAGACAGTTACAAACTTAGTGGATCAGGGGAATATTGTGGGTGTAATGTATCATGATTTCCACAAAGCTTTTGTCATGATTCCCAATGATAGTCTTACAGACAAGCTGGCCCAAACAATGCTACTGTTGGGTGGATTTGTAACTTGTTGATGACCAAACCCAAAGATTGCTCCCCTGTGGTTCCTCTTTATCCTGGAGAGAAATGGCTAGTAGGGTATCTCAGGGCTCTTTCCTGGGTGATGTGTTGTTCAGTGTTTCTATAAATGACCTGGGTAATGGAATGGGGAAATGCTTATCAAATTATCAGATGACACCTAATTAGGAGAGGTGGCTAATACCTCAGAGAATGGAATGAGAATGAATTCAAAAAGACTTTAATAGATTAGAGAGCTGGACCAAAAAGAATTTCAAAAGAGATAAGTGCAGCATACTGTATTTAGGCAGGAAAAGTGAAACAGAGAAATATAGGATGGATGACAACTGTCTTGGAAGCAGTACCTCAGTTTTAGATTGTACCTGAAAAACAATCTTATCTATACTATATATTTAGGGAAGGGCGTAGAGGGGAAGGCTTTTTAGTCTTGTTCCTGTCCTTTATACTGGTTGAGTCTCGTTTATCCAGAATTCTGAAGTACAAAATACAAAAAACTGAAATATTTTCATGGGAGGCTGAGATATGACACCTTTGATCTCAGATTGTTCACTGTACATAAATTTTGTTTCATGCACAATTTTTTAAAATATTGTATAAAACTATCTTCACACTATGTGTATAAGGTGTATATGAAACATGAATAAATTTTGTGTTAAGAATTGGGTCCCATCTCCAAGGTATCTCATAACGTACATATATGTAAATACAGGTATTCCAAAATCAGAAAAAACAAACCCAAAGTCCAAAACACTTCTGGTCCCAAGCATTTTGGATAATGGAGACTCAACCTGTATTTTCCTTTGCACTGAATCATGAAGGGGAAATTTTTACATCAGTTGTTATATGAAGGTGTACTAAATGAGTGCAAACTAATTATGAAAAACAAGTGGACATTATTTTCATTTTTTACTGAAAAAGCAGCAGACTGATTTTTCTGCTCTGAAATCCTGAGAAATATTCTGCTGAGCTCTACATATTGGGAAAATCTGAAATCAGGCCTGATGATCAGCCTAAGTGGTTGGCTAGCCAGCTAATTCTGATATCATAGGATAGCATTGTTTCTATTCCTCTAGAGCCATTTTCATCCTTTGCCATCAAAGTGCTCAAGAAGAGGAAGAAAAAAATACCCAGTATGATTGTGAATAAAGGGAGTGCTCTAAGGGAATGAAACATAACTGGATAAAAAAAAAATCACATCACAAGAGCTTCAGTTCTCATTAAGTCAAAACACTGAAGAGGGTTATTTGGCAACTCTTGGTCCAAAAAAAAGGCAGGATAAAGATGGGAGTGGAAGACAGATCCAAGGAAAAGAGAATCAGCTGGATGAACTATATGGGCCAATAAAGGTCAAGGTAAAGGTATTCCCTGGTGACAAGGCTGTCAAGCCATGTCCAACCATAGGGGGTGGTGCTCATCTCCATTACTAAGCTGAAGAGCCAATGTTGTCAGAGATGACTCTGTGATCATGTGGCCAGCAGGATTGCACAGAAAGCTGTTTACCTTCCCACCAAAGTGGTACCTAGCTATCTACTTGCATTTACATGCTTTTGAACTACTAGGTTGGCAGAAGCTGGGACTAGTGACAGGAGCTCACTCCATCATGCAGCACCTGGGCCTCGAACTGCCAACCTGCCGATCTTGCAATCTACGGAGTCAGCATCTTAACCACTTGAGCCACTGCATCATGGGCCAATACACCATTTAAACATGGACCTATAGACCAATAGACTTTGTGGTTCATGAGCCATTAGACACCATTTAAACTACCCCAAGAGCAACAAAGGTAACATTCTGCAAAACTAGTGATGTTCTTCTTGCCCCATTCTATTTATGTACTTGAAATATTTATACCCCATCCTCAACTATTTGGCTCCGTGCACAGACAATACAAAAAAAAATTCCCCGTTGTGCAAAACCCCACATTTCAGAATGTCAAATTCAAGGGGGGAAATGCACAAAATTTTCACTGGTCTATTATTATTCTGCTGACTGGAAACTCCTTTGTTCCATCTGGGAATGACTACTTGCTAACATTTTTTCCATCCCTACTCCCTCCCCCCTTTCCTCAGTGAGTCCAGAGCACTAACATAATTTCAAAAAATTTACCTTATAACTTAATTTGACATTTTATCCATGATAAGCAATAAATTCCACTGGAGGTGTCTACAAGGGGTTATCGTAAAGTAATAATTATCACCCAGAAGTTATTATGGTATATTGATGAAATTTTGTCAGTGTCATCATTGGTCCCTAAGTGCATGATGTTGAGAAAATCAGCTCTTTGTACCCTTTATTTTTGTTAACAGAAGTGACTAAAGTGTAAGATGGAGAAGTAAGAGGGGGTATTGTAAAGTAATAATTATCACCCAGAAGTTATTATGGTATATTGATGAAATTTTGTCAGTGTCATCATCACCAAGTGACTTTTTATTTTCCAAAAATGAAAAATCCGTTGAGGGGTCGCCAATTTGACATCATTCATGAAGTGGAAGAATGGTTTAAGGCGCAATGTGCAGACTTCTACAATAACGGTATTCAGAAGGTCAAGAAATGCTGGGAAAATGTGTACATCTGGATGATGACTATGTAGAGAAAAGTTAACAACTACAAATCAAAACAAACTTTCTGTCAAGTTTTTTTAAAAGGTGATAATTAAAACTTTATAATACCCCCTCTTATATTTCAAGCACAAGTCTCATTTGACAATGTGTATGAAGCACTTGGAAAGAAACTTATGCTCACTCACTAATGAAGACAATTGTTAAGCCCAGCTATTCCGATTCCTATCACATACAATTTAAACCATAGCCTGTGCAAAGAATACACATTTCCTTTCCTACATTGAAAGATAAAACCTTGATCTGCTCTGCCATCTTCTGGCCAGATGAGGATAATCTAGCCACACTTCAGAAATGCCTGAAATATACTGTAAGCCAGGATATAAAGGAAAATTTTGTTAAAATCATGTATAGATGGCACTTATCTCCGGAAAAACTATGTAGAATTTATGGTAATGGTCAAATCCTCTGTTGGAAATGTCAAAGGGAGAAAGGTACGTTTTTTCATTTATGGTGGAATTGTGTATATGCTGAAAATTTCTGGAAAATGATAGTTAAAGGAATTAAAGAAATTTTGGATATAGAGTTAAAGCATAAACCTGAAATTTTGCTCTTAAATATGTTGGAGGATGAGATAGAAAGAAGATTCGGCAAAATAATTTTTTATATGTTAACAGCTGCCAGATTAACGTACGCAAAATATTGGAAAAAAAAGAAAGACATTATGTTGGAAGAATGGATTCTTAAATTGTTAGAAATGTTGGAAATAGATATAATTTCGGAAGGACTAAGAGATAATTTAGCCATAAATGCTGAAGCTAAAGAAAAAAAGGAAGCAGGATAGGAAGGTTTGGGAAAAACTGTATAGTTATATAAGGGGGAAATGGCCTAATATACAAGATAAAATCTAACAAGGTACCTATGTAGGTAAGTCAGAATAAAAGAAAATGAATCGATTAAGATGGTAATATAATCAAGGAGAATAAATTAAGATTAGGGAAGGCAAAAGTGTTATAGGTGAAGTTGAAGAAAATTAGTTACTATTTACAAAGATAGACAACTAGAGTCAATAAAATAAACGGTAAGGGTTCAGACCAAGGAAGTCAGTTTTGTGTTGTCTAGTCTAGGGAATGTATGTAGAAATGGAGAATGGAAGATATTTTAAGTTTAGGGGAGGGGGGAGGGAAGGGGATAACAGAGATGAATGTTATTGATTTATGTTATATGTTATGTTACATGTTATGTATGTGTACTTTATTTGTAATAAAAAAATTTAAAAAAAAGAAAAAAAAAGAAATGCCTATTGTGCCTTAGCTGCCTGTCATAATCAGCATAAGAAATGAACATTTAAAAGCCCTTTACGAAACTCCAAATCAAATCTAAAAGGAACTGAAGTTTCACTCCTCAGGAACACAGCAATGCTGTCAATGTCTTAGATCCTCGAGGATGTGGGATGAATCACAAGGTCCCCAATTCTAACCTCTGCCATGGTTTCACTATGGTGAATTTAAACATGCCACTCTCTCTCTGTTTCAGTCCCCCACGTTTAATAATAGTGTTGACCTACCTTGCAGGGCTATTGTAAGGATTGCAAGAAAAATGTGTGAAGTGCCTGAGCTTTCAAAAATATTTGTTGTTGTTTTAACTGCCTTTGTGTCGGTCTTGACCCATGGCAACTCTATGGATGAGACCTCCAAGGCCCCCCTGTCCTCTACTGCTCTGCCCAGCTCCTGCAAACTCTTATTCATGGTCTCTTTAATAAAGTCCATCCATCTAGCATGTGGACCTCCTCTCTTTCTACTTCCCTTCACCTTTCTCATGATGTGTCCAAAGTACGACAGTCTAAGTCTTGTCATCTTGACTTCTAAGGATATTTCTGACTTGATCTGCTCTAGGACCCATTTGTTTGTCCTTTTGGCTGTCCATGGGATCCTCAGCACTCTTCTCCAGCATCACATTATCTCAAATGCACTGATTTTCTTCCTGTCATCTTTCTTAACTGTCCAGCTCTCACATCCATACATGGTAATAGGGAATACAATGGCTTGTATGATTCTGACTTTTGTGCTGAGTTGTATGTCTTTGTATTTTAGGATCTTTTCTAGTTCTTTCATAGCCATCCTCCCCATTCTTAATCTTCTTCTGATTTCCTGACTACAATCCCCATTTCTATCATGGGGTATGATAATTATTTTACTATTTCTATTTCCTCATTGTCTAGTTTGAATGTGTGTAAGTTCTCTGTGGTCATTATTTTTGTTTTCTTTATGTTCAACAGTAAGCCTGCCTTCAAAAGCATAATATACTATAAATACTAAGTGTAACAGTTTAATACAAAAATACGGACTGTAAATCAAGGGTAGGGAACACTGGTGGCCCTTCAGATGTTGGAGTGTAGCTCCCATAATCCCTCACCATTGGCTAAACCAGTCAGGACTGGCAGTAGTTGCAATCCAACAACATCTGGAAGGCCACAACATTTCCTACCCCTGCAGTAAACATTCCAAGTGTCCATCTCTCCTTCCCTGTGCATTGCAGGTGTCCCTCCCCATTCGCAGACTTCAGGTTCACAGTCCTGCTCTTTGCGGGAGGGATATAATGGTGATGTGCACTCCCACATGCCACCCGTACGTGCCACAGGCATGCATGCCATTCTTTTCAATGGTGCTCAAATATTTTCAGGGCGAGGGTCCAGAACAGATCCCCCACAATTTGAGAGGGGCTACTGTATATATAACATCAAAGCACAGATATATTAATCCTGCATATAACAATCTGTGCTGATCAGATGAATATGCGGAATGACGGTGAAACAGGAGCTTCTGTAACAGGAATTAGCCAAGTGCTACAGGCCCAGGATGCTGCAGATTTGGCCAGAGCAGTACTTTCTCTTACAGCAGCAACATCCCAAATGCCAGGGACACTTGGTGAGTGTTTCCTCTCATTGCCTCTTCCACCAACACTAGAGGCAGAGAGCCACCAGTTCAGTGGTCGTGATGGATGCCCATGTGTTTAAGAAAAATGATTCTATAACAAAAGAGGTTTGCAGAGAGATGCAGGCAGTCAAGGCTTACTGTTACTTCTACCCGGATCTCAATTTCCTTTCACAGAAGTCTAGTTAATAGAGAGATGCCTCCATCATAACCATGGGTTGGAATTCAGTTGCCCACCTTCCTTCTGGTCATTTGGTTAGATTATTTCAGCCTAACAAAGAAAGGTCAAATTCTGTTTATCTAGATTTGGGATGGGGAATCTCCAGCCTATGAACTAAGTGCAGCTCTCAGGGTTCTCCCTCTGGTTTGCAAGAGGCATCTGCTGTTCTTTCTCAATCACTGACTTCAGAGAGAAACGGGAATTTTAAAAATGGGAAGCTCTTGCACAAAACTAAGTGGGGCTTCACAGCCCAGGTACCTGTCACTTGCTCCTGCCATGACTAGAATTGAGCTGTGCTCTGCATGCTTTGTAAAATGCCAAAATTGGTAAGATTCATCACTTTACATTTGGTTCTGCCCACTTTGGTTTGACCTGTGCTATCTATGGTTGTAATAAGGTTCCTGAGACTGTCTCCAAATGTAAAAGTTTTTCCTAGCCCCAATAGAAGGGTAAGTCCTGTGACTGATTCATTTAAAAACCAATCTTTTAATAACATCCCTGCTGAGCCTTGCTGTCCAGCATTATAGTTCCATGGTAGCCAGTCAAATGCCTAAGCAAAGACATGAATGTAACAGCAAACCTCTGATCATCTTTCCCAGATCTGGTACTAAGTATACAGATATGCACAGAGTTTTTATCATCCAGTTCTAGCTTTATCTTCTAAAGATTTCTCTCATCTCCTTGCAAAGCCATCCACATTGGTAGTAGCAGCAAATGCCATGGTCTCATTGTTCATTTTCTCCATGCCGGGTATCATTTTATACATTTCCTCATCCTTCCCCTCCTTTACTTGCCTTTCAGTCTACTACTGAAGAGCCCCCACTCCACCCACAGTTGTGGCTTTTCCTTTATAGGTGTAGTTCACCTCCAAGCCTACTTTGGTTGCCCCTTTTCTGTCCATTTTCCAGCTCCATAATTTTCTTTTTCAGATGCAGTAGCCAGAACCATGAGAGTATTCTACATACAGATGCACCACCAATTTATATAAAGGCATTTTGATACCAACAGTTTTTAGTTTCTTCCTAATGATCCTCAACACTGAATTTTCCTTTTTCACATCTGCCCCATGCTGGCAAGAGATTTAAAGCTAACCAGAAAACTAGCAAATCTACAACTAAATAGATGCACACATATACAAAAGCGAATACATATGGCTTAAAATTCCTATGGTTGTACAAAATGCAAGATACGGTATAAAATTAGCACACTATCAGTAGATGAGGCAACATCGCCATCTGGTGCTCACATTCTTTTCTTGCATGTAAGATAATTCAACTTGTTTGTTCTGACACCTATAGCACACTTTGCTCAGATTGATACAGGTTGACTCTTCCTTATCTGAAATTCCAAAATACTCCCAAATCGTCCACATTGATAGCTGAGATAGTGACATCTTGTCATTCTGATGGTTCAATGTACACAAACTTTGTTTCATGCACAAAATTATTACCAATATTGTGTATAAAATTGCTTTCAGGCTATGTGTATAAAATGTGTTGTTTGTTGTTAACTGCCCTCAAATCAAATCAACCCCAACTCATGGTGACCCCATGGATGAAACATCTCCAAAATCCCCTGTCCTCCACTGCTCTGCTTAGGTCCTGTAAATTCAGACCAGTGACCTCCCTGAGTTCATCCATCAGTGTGTGGTCTTCCTCTCTTTCTATTACCTTCTGCCTTTCCTAGCATTATCCCATAGCTTTTTTGTGATTTATGCAGTCAAAGGCTTTGCTGTAGTCTATAAAGCACATGTTGATTTTCTTCTAGAATTCCTTGGTATGCTCCATTATCCCTTGTATGTTTGCAATGTAGTCTAATGCCTCTTCCTTTCCTGAACCCTGTTTGCACCTCTGGGATTTCTCTCTCCATGTATGTTTGGTGTTTGTGTTTCAGAATTTTGAGCATAATTTTGCTTGCATGGGAAATTAACGCTATAGTTGCTGCAGCCTTTTGTGTCTTTTATTTTTTGGATGGGGATGTGTATTGATAGTTTCCAGTCTGCTGGCCAATGTTTCATTTTCCTTATTCATTGACAGATATTAGTTAGCACTAGTATTGATTCTGTCTGTGTGGACTGTAGCAGTTCAGATGGAAAATCGTATGTTCCTGGTGATTTATTTTTTCCACTTTTCCCAATACAAAGGTTTGTTTTTCCCAATACAACTTCCCAATTTCCCAATATAAAGTGTATACAAAACATACATGAATTTCGTGTTTAGACTTGGGTTCCATCTCCAAGATATCTCATATTGTATATGCAAATATTCCAAAATCTGAAAAAATAAAAAATCCTAAGCACTTCTGGTCCCAAGCATTTTGGATAAGGGAGACTCAATTTGTATTCTTAGAGTTGTACATAATCTCTAATTCAGGCACTTATTCCATGGAGGGTCAAACTAGATGGTATTTTTACCATGTCTTTAGAAAAGGTGCTCCAGCAAGTAGTGTGTCTGCTCATCCTAGCACATGCTTCTCCTCACCTATAAATCATGTATTTGGCATACTTTTTTGCAATTCTCAGAATGTACGCATAAGCTTAATTTGCAAATTTAATTGCTGATATCTCCAAGAAAAGCTGCAGGAAGGTGCAGGAGGAAAGTGGGTTAATCGTAAGGGAGCACATAAATGTGCTCAGCTTCAACAAGTTTCCTGTTTCATGTACCCTTGCCCCCAAACCGCAAACTGGGACCTACAATGCTTCGCTGTGAATGGTCTTAGGATGTGGTCACAGATCTCACTTCTAGTAACAGTGCCACGACTGGTGCCCCAGTTAGTAGATCATTATATGCAACATCAGGCTATATGCAAGGATCTGTGGAACAGATAGTTGGTACTGGATTGGGAAAGGCCAGAAGACAACATGAGTAGAAGCTGGCCCTCTGCATTGGCCTTGCCGGCTTGCAGATTCTGGGATCTGCAGCCCCCAAAAGTAACTTCCAAGCTCTGGAAAATAATGCATATTAGCACAACAGAAATGTTTTTTTAAAAAACTTATCACATCCCAAAGATGCTTGCCTCTATCTAAAAATGGAACAAGATGCACTGCAAGTCAACTTTCTCACAACATGCTTAGACTACAAACCTAAACATATTTCCTGGGGAATTAAAATGATATGAAACACAGTAGGATCTACATCTGAGGAAATGTGCATAGGATTGCACTGTAAGTCTTCCAATATAATGCACAAGGGCCAGAGAGATGTATTTTTTACAATCCTGCCATAGCCGAAAAAAATGGCTCATTATATAGAAACCTGAGAAAACAATGCCTCATGTTTTCAGTTTCATATCCCTTGATCTGTTTTATTATTAATCTAGAAACATTCTAACACACATTTTAAAAAATGGGGAAAAATGATCAGTCAAGGTCTCTTTATTTATTAAATTAATAGTACCAATGTATAGAGGTAATACATCCTCTTTTTACAGGAAAAGTGACAATACTCACAGTTCAACAGTTATATGAACACAGTTGATATAAACTAGGGATGAGACACATGTAACCCTCCATATGTTGCTGAACTGCTGTTCCAACCATTCTTCATCATTGGCTACAATGGCTGGGCCTGCTGGGCCTAGCAATCCACCAACAATTGGAGGACTGCATGATTCTGTATAAACACTTAAAATTACTCTTGCCATTTTGTTTGCTGTTTTGCACAAAAAAAAGTCAAATACCATCTGGCAAGGGCATCAGCGTTTTTATATTATTTTTTATTGATCAAAAGTGATGAGCCATCGTCACATCTGTAGTTTAAAATTACTGCTCATTTCCAGATCTAAAAACAGCAAAATATTATATCCAGGTCATATTAAAACACTTTGTTATTATCGATACTTGCTTTCAAAACATAATACATGTATAGTTTTCTACAAAGCAAGCACACATTTGTTCAAACACTTAAGATGGTGACAAAATAGAAAAATTTTGTGCCTCTCAGTTACCGAATGCTCAGCTTGAGCAAACTTTAAGAAGAGGCTGGAATGTCCAAGTTTAGCATGTGACAAAGATGGCAAATGGAGGACAGGAAGCCCCTGGAACCAGTTGTTCTCTCACAAGGTATAGGGAAAATTGTTAACAAGAGATTTTCCATCAAGAAAGACTCACTTTCCCAGCACAATTTCTTTTAAGAGATGCTTACACATGAATCTCTCATAGTCTAACAATGGATCTGTCCTAGACTGGGCAAGCTGAGGATGAAATAGCTGTGACAGATTTTTTTTTAAATGTCTTGAGGCAAAAATATCAGCTTGGAAAGAACAGGATTTTATTTCCTGCTTCATCGGCTGCTAAAAAGTACTGCTTAAGACACAAGGAGACAGTTTTGCTGCCAGGAACTCATTTCCATTGTCAATGCCATTCACAACATATTATTGGTCTTGTCACAGAAAAACAAGTCGCCCACATCTACCAGACAAATAGTGTCTAATTGCATAGGTGGGCGTAGATGGGTTTTGCTGGCACAACATACAATATAGTCAGAGGAGTGGGGGACTTGACAAAATGGCAGCTTTCACCCTCTATTAGAATTTCACTTAAGCAAGAACACTGGCAGGCCGGAGGAGAAAAACAGCCACCTACAGGAAATACAGATCACTGTACTCAGCTGGTGAAGTGAGAAACATTGCATACACAAGAAGCAACATTTTATATGGGAAGTTTCTACCACCACTGTATCCTCGCTGTAGATGTAAGACTACCACCAGCACCTAGACTAGCACCACAGCTTACAACAGAGTCCAAGCATCCCTGTCACAGAGCATGTCATGAGACGAGGTAAGTCTCTATGGCATCTTGCCACCTGCTGGGCAGTAGGTACCACATCCTGATTGCCTGCTGTGCTTCCAAAATATGCCAGTTTCCTCTGAAGGATGAAGTCACACCACTCTGGCTTATCACTCCATTTCTAGCACAAGGGAAGCAGTGTTATGACAGAGCAGAATTGCACTGGGTTGTTTTCAGTTTATCTTCATCATGTGCCGTGTGAACTCTCTTTGGATAGGTTACGCTGGCAATGCGGAAGAATTCATCAGCAGCATCGAGGGCAATGAGACGGTCCTGCAGAAGGAGAAAGAGGTACAGTATTGTAATGACAAAAAGAAGTGCACATGGGAATTTCTAAGGAATTGTGTCTGTGGATTTCATAAAAATAAGGCTGAAGTCAAGTTTCACAAGAGTTGGAAGGGACCAGCCATTGCTTGTGTTTGTTCAGCATACTGCTACACTTCCGTAACCAAGAGAGCTTGCAGGAATGGAACACCTACTGTTGTATATGACACAAAAATGAAATATTTCTGCTTTATGGCAGACAAACCTGGAATAATCAATCACAAGCAGCATTACTAGTCCATGTCTAGCTGCATAGAGTTCAATTCATATCTTATTATATGTGGATTAAGTAACTAATTACCAATTTAATTTATAAATCTAATTGAAAGGGAATTAAATAAAATTATTGCCATGTCCTGTTTTGTGTATATTTTTGCTCCTTTTATACTTACTTAATTTTAGGAGCCTTTTCTGAAGATCTTCAGGAATACAGATATGAAAGTAAACACACAAAGTTGGAAGCAGAGACTTACCACCACAAAGAGGTATCTCTCTGAAAGTTCCCAGCTTGTTGGGAAAATAGTTGTCTCCTCAGACAGCTTCAAGAGGAACTCACGGGCTTTGCTCATATTCTGAGAGTCACTAACAATGCTTCGTTTGGTCACAGATAACAGGGTATCTGCTTCCTTCTGGAAACCTAAAACAGAAGGATTGCAAATCTCATTTTAGCAAATGCTCCACCTCCATACTGGCAAAGGAATAAATGTAGTCAAAATCTAGGACTCAAAGAAACATCAGGGCTTCTGATAGAAAACAATGGAATATGAAGCAGTGGAGAAAGGAAATATCTCAGGAACACAAAACATTTGGAATATCCATTTCTTCTTGTAGATTCCCCCAACTACCTCAATACATGTAAGGTCATACCTATGTTATATTGACTATAGGATGACAGCCTAAAGAAGATGTAAGGCCCAAAACACACTGCAGAAATAATCCAGTTTGAGACTGCTTTAACTGCCCTGGCTCAATTTTGGGAACTGTAGTTTTGTGATACATTTAGCCTTCTTGGTCAGAGAGCTCCAGTGCCATAATAGACTACAAATCCCAGGATTCCCTAGCACTGAGCCAGCGCAGTTTTAGCGGTCTCAAACTGGATTATTTCTACAGTGTATTTTGGACAAGCCAAATGCCCATTGACTTTGTATAGAGAAACCATTTGGAAGAGACAGGACTGTTTCAGACAATACAGAATTATAGCTCAAAAGTATCTATAAATATGGGCAACTCACTAGTCCTGTGTGTCAAATAACTATTGTTACAAATAGTTCAGTGGGCTTGTGTGTGCCACAAGCATGCTGAAGGGAACAGACCTTTTACTTAAAACAAAGGCTGCTTATTCTCTGTGTGTTAATTTGCTGCTTTCACTTCGGTTTTTATTACTTATACATTTTTATTGTATTTTTTTAAATGCTTTTCAACTTTTCTAATTTAATGTCATTTTTAATATCACAGCTCAACTGTTTTCAAATATTATGATTGACTTTACAGTATTCTGCTTTAATCTGTCTTGTAAGCCACCTTAGTCCCCATTTTGGGAGAAAGGTGGGATAGAAATAAATAGTCTTACAATAAATTACAATGTTATAAAATGCATGAAGCCTATCAGGTGCAACAGAACTGTGTTGTTTTCATAACTATAGCAATTGTTCTTAATATACACATTTTCGTTATGCATTTTGTTCTGGAACATATACAATATATTTAAACCTAATAAAGAATATTACTTGCTCTTTTCCCACAACTCTGAAATATTAGCTAGTAGACCTGTTTTTGCTAGGGCAACCTCAATTGAATTCCTTGTCAAGTAAAGGAATGGCTTTTTAAAAACAATGATATTGTTGTGTGCCTTCAAGTCATTTCCAACTTATGGCGACTCTATCCCAGCATTTCCATGGCAAGAAGTGTTCAGAGGAGGTTTGCTACAGCCTACTTCTGAAGCTGAGAGACTGTGACTTGCCCAAAGTCACCTAGTGATTTTCCATTGCTCAGTGGAAATTTGAACCCTGGTGTCCAGAGTGGTAGTCCAATACTCAGACTACTACACCAAACTGTTTCTTTCTCTTTCTCTTTTAAACCATGGACTCCTGTAACCTAAAAGCACTTACCCAAATCTTCCAAAATGCGTTTCCACCTGTTTCTCACTTCCCTTCGCATTTGCCTTAGTGTGTAGATGTCATAGTTCAGCTTCTGCCATTCCTGGAAGGAAAGGAAACAGATCCGCAATCTTTATTTCTTGCCTTTTCCTGAACTCTCCAGATAAATTCATCTCTTTGGGCTCCTTTGCCTTCTTAAGTCTCCTTAGCAATACCTCTTCATTTACTGGCTCATAAAATAACATTAAGGTAATTTTCCTTCACAAGCCATTCCCTTTCCTATGGTGGGAAGGGGACAAAAAAGGGCATTGTAGCAAAGGAAGAGGCGCACAGAGATTAGAGCAGATGAGAGTTCTGATATTTTTTGCTCACTTGTACATGAAATGGCATTTTTGAACGGTTACTGGCTAGCTGAAAAGGAGAGGCAGCCTCTCTCTTGACCTACACCAATCCAAAAAGCATCCAAGGGACACTCCCTTATGATGGAATGAAAGGTGGGCAGGGGATGTCTGCAACTGAAAGGCTTATGCTGTTTGCAACTATTATTAATTCGTTTATTCATTCATTTGATCTAAATCCCACTTTCCTCCCAAAATGGGACTTAAAGCAGCTTACTATTTAAGTTAAAGCAAAATAGCTAAAACCGTGTGTGGTGCAAAACATTATTTTAAACATTAAAGCAGGGGTAGGCAACCTAAGGCCCGGGGGCCGGATGTGGCCCCCTGAGGCCTTTGGACCGGCCCCAGGCCAGTCCTGCCGCCGCCGCCACCCGCCATGATGATACTGATTATTGTTGTTATTACTTGTTCTTGGGGTTTTCTTGGCAAAATCTCCACATGGGTTTTGCCATGTCTTTACTGGGGCTGAGAGAGTGTACATGCATTTTTTTTAATGTTTTAATTTTTTTTTTTAAAAAATTATTTATTTATTTATTTATTTATTTATTTATTTATTTATGGTGTTTTGGCCCCCCAATTGTCTGAGGGACAGCAACCCGGCCCCCGGCTCAAAAAGGTTGCCTACCCCTGCATTAAAGCATCAGTTTCGTTAAGACATTACTTTTAAGACATTAATTTAAAATGATTAAAAACATATAAGACATGGTGCATAAGCAGGGCACCCATTTAACGTCCTCTCATCCCAATCAGTCAAAGGTTGAAAGTCTTTGCCTATTGGCGAAAAGAAAGCAGAAGGAAGGAAGCACCATAGCCTAGGAGCAGTCACTGAGAAGACTCTCTGCTGTCAAGCCTGTGAGGTTGGTGGGACAGAGAAAAACATTCCACAAAGTTCATAAAACTCAGGCAGACTCATAAGGGGAGATGCAGACTTTCAGGTAGTCTGGACCTAAGCGTTGTTGAAATGGGAGGTTCCACTCACATCAAGCGCAAGCAAGTTATTGGTTTTTGTTGTTGTTGTTAACTGCCTTTGAGTTGATGTCGACTCAGGGGGATTCTGTGGATGAGACATCTCCACAACACCTTGAGCTCCACTTAGGTCCTGCAAATTCATACCCATGACCTCCTTAATAGAGTCCACCCATCTATCATGTGGCCTTCCTCTCTTTCTACATCCCTCCCCCTTTCCTAGCTTTATTGTATTTTCCAATGAGTCACGCCTTCTCATGATGTGGCCAATGTACAATAGCCTCAACTTAATCATCTTGGCTTCCAGGGGTATTTCAGGCTTGATCTATTCTATGACTCATTTGTTTGTCTTTTTGGCTGACCACAGGGTACAAATCAGGATTTATTACCTACACACAAATGAAGGCAGGGTAAGACTGAATAAGGAGAAGGGAAGCACATTTTGCAGACATTTTTTTCCTGCCATTAATAAATTTTGGAAGCATATAAGTGGGCCAAGTGTTCATGGAGCAAAAGCATGTCCCCAGACACATTCAATCCTCCTGCTCCATGTTGTTCCCCATCCTACACCAGGCACTTGACTTTCAGGCTGCAGAACTTCAAACAGCAACTTCTTTGTAGTCTTAGGTGTAGTTTAGAAGCCATTTTCCATTTGAGAAATGTCCTCCTTCTTAGAAACCATGATATTATCAAACCATGATATTATCACATAGCCAATCAGTTTGGCCATGTGTCCAACATCATAAGTGACTTTACTTTAAATTAGCTTGGTTTGTCTTTGCTGATGCATGGCATCACTCTAACGTTCAGAGGAAAAAGCGAGACTAAAGTAGTAGCTAATTGGGACTGTTCATAACAGCACACTTATGCAAAAAAGGGAAGCTTCCTGTAAAAAAAAAATATTTTTTGTTAGAACTCGCTCGATCCATTTTTCATGCCAACGTCAAATGAAACCTAAGTAATAGATTTCACAAAAGTATCTATGTTAGTCTCTTGCAGCATAAAGAGGAGGAAGAAATGGGGAGGGGGGGAAAAAGAAATGTGGCAGCACATTTCCAGATTATGCGGTTTTTATTTTTGCATGATCTTTTGTTGATATAAACCCACTTCTTGGATGCAGTACCAAGTGGTAACAGAATGAGGCTATCACAGGGACTAAATTCATATCGTAGGTGAACAATATGTGCAATGATATTCTAAATAACCTGAAACAGAAACCAGAGCTTTGTATAAGAAGCAGCACTCACACCCTAGCAGTTTAGCCCTTTCAATTTCACCATGCATAAATGTTTGTAATTTCACCACAAGGGGGCAAAGGAAAACCACAAGGCAGGCTACTGAGTACAGTACTGTGCATTATGTGCTTTCAAGTTGCCTGCCAACTTATGGTGACCTTGTGAATTTCATAGGGTTTTCTTAGGCAAGGAATATTCAGAGATGGTTTTGCCAGTTCCCTCCCCTGAAATCTAGCCTACAGCACCTGATGGTCCACCATCCAAGCACTACCCAGGACAGATCCTGCTTAGCTTCCAAGATCAGACAGGAATTGGTGCTGTTAGGGTACTATAACCATGTTAAAAAAAAAAAAAGACTGATTTATAGATGAAAGGATGCAGGTGTAGCCATGTTGACAATTAAACAAAAATCCATATTGGTGATACTTTTATTAGACTAATCAGAAAAAGTTTACACTGGTTTTTGAAGATCACTAACTTCTTCATAGGCAATGATGATCCAGAATTCATGCAGGGGAAACACATGGGGATACTGTTGGAGTCACCGGCTGCAGGTCCACTTCATATTTGTTTTGATCACTAGACGGCCAACATGGAAGGTTTTGGTTTTATATAAACAGGGAC
The DNA here is from genome assembly GCA_026167975.1 of Phrynosoma blainvillii. Lineage (NCBI taxonomy): Eukaryota > Metazoa > Chordata > Lepidosauria > Squamata > Phrynosomatidae > Phrynosoma > Phrynosoma blainvillii. Next base: position 223,622,349 of record JANUYF010000001.1, on the reverse strand, counting down.
AAACAGCCAGACAGCCAGCCACAAAACGAAAAACTGCATGACCATCTAGTGTCATTTGGGTACAATCAGTTTCACTTCTCCAATTTTATTTTTTAGCTTAATGGTGTTACTTTGCACCCAGTGCTACAACTCAATAGAGCAATGAAGAACTTAAAAACTGTCTATGCATGCAAGAAAACAGACCCATGATTCTGCACTGCAAGTACTAGTTTTTGCACATGCCTATGTTTTCTTTACATCAGATACTTGATTTTTTTTTAAATAGTTGTATACTGTAGTAGAAAATGGAAGCAAGACTTCCAAAGAGAAAGAGAAGAGAAAGAGAAGAAGAGGGAGGGGGAGGAGTACATAAGAGGGTTAAAGGGGAAAGATGACAACCTCTGGACTCCTTGTTTCCCTTTCCAGCCCCATAAAATTCTGTGAAGTGCCGTATTTTCCGGCGTATAAGACGACTGGGAGTATAAGACAACCCCCCACTTTTCCAGTTAAAACATAGAGTTTGGGAAGAGTATGACTTCCAAAACTGTTGTTGTTGTTGCTGTGCACCTTCAAGTCATTTCCAACTGATGATGACACTAAGGCAAACCTATCATGAACCTCCTTATACCCGGCATATAAAATGACCCCCCCCCCACTTTAACCCCAGATTTTGCAGGTTAAAAAGTAGTCTTATACGCCAGAAAATAAGGTAGAGGTGTGTGTGTGCGTGTGTGTGCATGTGTGTCACACTTCATGCCACCTGTCAACTTAAGGCAACCCCATACATTTAGCAGGGTTACCTCCAACATTTCACAGATCAAAACTGGAACATATGTGGCCAAGCAACATCAGAGTGTGGTCAAGATGGCAAAAAAATATTAATGAGAAAAAACAGACAAACAAGGAGAGGCTACAGCAGTTTGTTTTTATCTGACACTACTGGGAAGGACAAAATTCCCCCCCCCCCCGACTTAACTGAGTGCAAACTACCCAGCTTGCAGCAAATTGAGTATAAATGGGAGAAGGAATCAGGGACCTTTTATAAGCAGCTGGAAAAGTGGGAAGAGAGGATTAATTGGAAATCTCTGCCAAAATAGGACAGTTGAAAGGTATGTTAGGAAGGCTGACTACACAATAAAAACCCTAATCTGGAAGCACCTAGAGTCCTGAAATACCTAAAGCCTGGTAATTTTTACTGTAGGCCACATGCTAGATGGGTGGACTCTATTAAGGAGGTCATGGGTATGGGTTTGCAGTATTTAAGCAGAGCAGTGGGGGACAGAGAGTCTTGGAGATGTCTCATCCATAAGGTGATCAACTGGAGAGCCGGTAACAAAAACAAAAGCTTTTGCGAACAAGAACTCATTCAGGCGCATGCTGGGCCAACAGGACAGGTATTCATAAAAGTGTGGATACATTATAGGACCACAGATCCCACAGAACAGTAGACTTACAAGCACTCTTTTTTTCCTTTTAACTCCAGCACCTTCCAAACCAAGCTAATGTGATTTGCACTAAGTCTATAGCAGTAGCCTACAAGTGAGGAGAGACCCATTACTTGGTCCTATCATTTTTCCATGAGAAAAGAAATATCCTCAGTTTAATATAAATCCCCTTTCAAAGCTCAGCAGGATGAACAGAGAGAGGGAAAAGAGGTAAGTGAACTTTGCATTTTCTTAACAATTTGTACCGTTCCTGACACACTACTCCTCTTTCACTGGCTTAAAATTCCCAGCAACATGTGGGAAATCGACAACAAGGAAAATCAAGGTGCTCCCAGATAAGGAGGGAGTGACTTTAGGAACCAAGCTATGGAAGCCTCTGCTTCAGCAATGACAGTAGAAGAGGAAGAGAGGCAACCATTAAATTGCCTGCATCTACAAGTGTGTGTGTGAACCTGACACAAATGTTCAATTACCCATTTCATCTGCTGTCTGAGGGCTTGTTTACACTGGCGAAAAAATACAACCTCACCTTGCAGCCTCCTGGTCCACAGTGGCTCCTCATCAACCCCAATAATGACCCACACATAGAGACACATTGAGGTGACACTGGCATAACTGGCCATACATTTCCCCCTGGCAAACTCCCAGTGGTGCAAGGAGCCAGTCCACATCTCTGTTACTTTGGATTATTTTCAGCCACACGGCCATGTCGGCTCCACTTTCCCCCCTTCCTAGCATGTGCTTACCGATCAATTAATAGCCATTATTGTTTGCCTGTCAATCTATTTGATCCACTCTGATTTGATGCCTCCCCCATCCAATCCCTCTTCATGCCCCAGTGAGGGAGGGAAGAAACTTTAAATGTACACAAACATATGCACACACAAGACAGAGAAAGAAATTTTCATTTTATTTACATTTATATTCATTCATTCATTCAACCTTTATTAGGCATACAACAATGAAATGTACAATAAAAATGTACAATAAAGTAAAATAAAATAAAATACATTTACAATAAAACTTCAGGATCATTATTATAAAATTTAAGCCATGATCTTGTTGCTTCCACCAGAAAATTGGCCATTAGCCTATTCATACGTGGATTCTGATCTTCCAATAAGTATTCCACCGATAACCCATCCAAACAGATATTCATTTCCAATAACCTCCTTAGCAATTTTCCCCTAGAAATTATATACAATGGACAAAGGAATACAATATGATGGAGAACATCGGGAGCTTGATCACAGTGGCATAAACGTTTCAAAAAGGGGTCTGTAGATACATTTATATTTTATTTATAAAACTGTTCAGCCATGAAATCAACAGTGAGAGGGTAGATCAGGCTACCCAAGGCTACAAGAGTGAGTGTACAAGTGAATGAGGCAGCTAGCATGAACATTCTCTCTTTCTTCTTCCCCACTCCCACATCTGATCCCCTCCATCAGCCTATATCTACTTTTTACTGCCATGAATGTAGATATGCAGATCTCCACATGAGTAAGTGAGCAAGGGTGTGAATGATAGGGGGGAAGAATCAGCAAGAGTGCACAAACTGGTTGGCTCATTCACTTGCTTGCTTACTCACTTGTGCGGATGCATACATGGGGGGAATCTCTCCCCTCAAATGCACACCACAGCTTTGGATCTTTGCCTCTTAGCCAGATCCTACCCTCAGTGCAAAGCTCCCACTCATCCACCCATCCAACCCCAGAGAAAGAAATAAGTCCCTGGTGTTGCCAAGCTGGTGCTTTGCTCATCTTCCTATCCACCCTGAGGCTTCAAAGGTAAGACTAGGGTGTTTTTTGGTTGGCTCTGGAGAGAATGGCCGCAGGGAGAGAATGGGAAAAAATTCCTTGCATTGAGAGGATGTTTCAAGTTTGGCTTGGCCAAGCTGTGCCTGGCAACAAACATGGTGACACAAACATGTTTGCTGGAACCAACCACTCCTGACCACCAAAAGATTTGTACCCTTGGTCCAGGGAGCAGCATCTACACACAGGATGATCTGGATTTTTTGAGAAAGGCCAGAGTAAAAGGTGAGTTTTGAAAAATCAGTTTAAAAGCCTCTGAATCACATTCCTGTGGATTCTCTGCAAATTGTCCAGAATGTCATGTCAACTGATCACAGCAACTATGGGGTGAATACAGTTTTTTTCAGTAATGTAGACATGGGAGATTGTCGCAGTGCAAATTAAACCAGCTTACCTGAGCAGGTTTAAAATTTAAAACAATTTAAAACAGGAGGCATCCTGATGTTATCAGAAGGATTTAGCCACTGAAATTGCCACCAGGGTCCAGCCCCGCTTGCAGGGGCGCTCAGCATGCCTCTTTCCCAGCTTAAGGAAATGGCTGCCGGAGCGGCCCTGGGGAGCAGCGGTGGACCTGGGAGGCGATTTCGGTGGCTAAATCCTTGTGATAAGATCAGGATGCCACTTGTTTTAAATTTTAAGCCAGCTCAGATAAACCAGTTTTATTAGTGCTGCAATGATCTCTATGGTCATTCTGAATTCATGAGTCTCACCTCTTGAAACTGGATGATTAAAGTGGAGGCTTTAGAAATAAAGAATGTGACCTTTAACATTGGACGGGGAGGGGTGAGAAAAACTGCTAGCCACCCTATCAAACTACTGTGGGAGCACTGTGGGACACATGCACACACACACATACAGAAAGAGCATATGTTATACTCCCCAGAGTAAGGAATGGGAATAACTATTCCATTTGTACTTTCCTGAAGAACAATTACTACATAGCATTCAAGGAAAGCTCTAATATTTAGACTCAAGGGCTTAAATATCTGAAAGACACCATATCTTTCTGATCTTGGAAGCTAAGCAGGGTCAGCCTTGGTTAATATTTGGATGGGAGACTGCCAACAAGTGTTAGGTGCTGTAGGAACTTTCAGAGGGAAGTACTGGCAAAATCACCTCTGCGTATTCCTTGCCTAAGAAAACCCTATGAAATTCATGGGGTCACCATAAATCAGCTGGCAACTTGAAGGTACACACTCAAGGAGTTGCCGATTTGGAAGATTCTTCAGGCAGTGATAGATCTGGGATGTTGGAGCTCATTGCTATGTGCCATTGCAGCTGACACAGTCAACAGATTTGGCATCTGTTATTTTTAACTGCAGTCAAGCTGGCTCTAACGTATAGCAACCTATGAATGGGAGACCACCAAGAGCCCCTCTTCTGACCTTGCAAGCTCAGATCCAGGGCATCTTTCCTTCATTGAATCAACTCACTGACAAAAGGGAAAAAAAAGGGTTCAGAACCAATTTCAAAACCAGTAGCCATTCTGGCTGGAGGCTTCTGGGAGATACAGTCCAGAAAAAGAGCTTTTCCCATGCTTTGCTCGTAACAGAAAAATATGAAAGCAAATACTGGTATATCATCAGCTGTCTTCATCCTACCAGATGGCATGTAAAACAAGGCTGACACACCCAGAAATTACACCATAAAAACTATTTATGGTGGTGTTTATTACTATTACCATCAGTTATATTCCAGATTCCATACAGACTGTACAGAGTTCTCAGACAATTTCCAATCACTGTCAGAGACAGACGAGCTTCCCTTCAGCTATGTTGCTGTGCATTATGACCTATCAGAGCATCTCCAGGGATCCAGAATCAACAGTCTGGAAGACCTTTCTTCAGTGCACATTATATTGGAAAAGCTACTCATCCTAGCCTGTGACAATACAAACAGATCAATCGGCTCATCCTAGCCTGTGACAATACAAACAGATCAATCGGGAAACTAGTAGGGCAATGTGCTAATCAATGCTACACAACCTCCTGTCACAAGACAACTTGGGCATGGATCCAATCATGTTTGGCACCACCGATTTTAGTGAAGTATGTGCTTTACTTTTCCCCACTGAATTCAGTGAAACTTAATACCGTACTAGCAAGCTTGTCCCTTTGGTTTTTACCACCTCTGACAGTAAGGTTAAGCTCTATTTGTCAAATGGGTAACCTGTGAAGTGAACTCTAGTTCTTAGAGCTGCAGGTATCATGCCAAAAGCATTATAAAACCCAACAGCTTAACAGAAGGATTAGTTCTAAAAACCTGAAATCACTTCAGAGCAACTGCTTAATTCTCCTCTCAACAATAAATATACAACTGGACACGTCGCTTACACAGCAACTGAACACCTGCCATAAATTACTCAGAATACAAAAAGACAAAAATGTGCCAGCCAAAGAATGTGATATTTATTCATTACCACATTTCAGGTTTACAGTGATAAATATGCAGAGAATATAAAGCATGCGGCCTCAAAAGCTGCCTTTGGGTTCCCCCAGAATGTCGCCCCAAAATAATGCTAAAAAGAATCTGCTGAAGAAAAAAATGTCCAGGTATGTGGGGCAATTTTGCCACATTCCCCTCCTTCTTCTACCCAGGAAATTTTAAAAATTAAACAAAAATGCAGGGCACGTTGTTTATTCTTTATTTGATTAATTTATATCCCCCTTTTGTTCTCCTGTATGGGACCCAAAGCATCTCCCTATATAATGAAATCAAAATACACTTAAAACAATTAATAATACAGAAGTTAAAACAATTTTAAAAATCAATAATATTAAAAACATTAATTGAAATGGTTTTTAAAAGTTAAAATAGAACAATAATGATTTAAAAATACAGCACATTCCAATTAAAAAGACTTTCTGCAATGGCTAGGTAATAACCAAAGGCCTGGGTAAACAAAATGGGTTTTGCCTACGAGCAAAAAGAGGGACAAAATTAACTTCCCACTGAGTGGTGGTGCTGATAATACAAACCTCCTGGCACCCGATAAGCCAATGAATACATGTTGTGAAGCAGGAATCCATTATTCCAGTTCAACTCCCTCCTAATGCCCTGTAACTCAACCATCGTCCTCTGATTTTCTTTGCCCCACAACAGCTGCTATGCATTCAGAGACAGAGTGTCCTTGGATGTGGAATGGCTATTCCTCTGGTTTCTGAATACTGCCATTTCTGATGTCCCATCTGTGTCCATGTATTCAAATACATGGAACCATAAGAGGGAAGATGGTTCTACCTTCCCCAGGTGGTATCAAATGATAGCCACAAGATTACATAAGAGACGACACAGAGGAGAAAAGAAACTATCTACACATGCCATCATGCAACTTACCCTACCATCCATTCTTTAAACATAAAGCACTTCCTGCTCTAGCAGAAAACGTAACATTTAAGTACATGTGATTTTCAAAATACCTATTATGTCAAAAAGAACTTCAGCATAGTTAAATCCGAATAGTCGGCATACAGGTAATCAGTTATACTATACACCATATTTAATAACAAAATGTGCTTTTCAAACTTGGAAAGCAGGCTCGAGTATGGATTTTTGCATTTCACCAACACAATTCCTCAAATGGTGCATTACACATTGACGCAAAGGTTTGTGTGTCATCTCCTCCCCTGAAGCCTGTTGCAATTTTTCCGCAACCAAAACAGCATTCTCCTGATACACAAAATATATTATGGAGAGATGTGCTTTCAGAAGCTACTATGGCTAAGCCGCCTTTGAAACCCTTTTAAGGTAGCATATTTAGGAACGAGTAATTATTGTGCAAGTTCATTTGTCAAGTTAGTGTTACAGAGCTTCAACTCACCACATTATTTTTTTAAAAAAACTTATCAAAATGTACCGTATATTAAAAGTTTGTTTTTGTATTCATTTTTAAAGATTGGCACCTGTTCCAAACCCAAATCCACAATGTGCTGGACACTGCACAAATAAAATAAACTATGGAGAAGTAAGCTGGGAAACAATATGGTTTGAGATGGGCATCAGTTAGAATGCCTGTGCTGCACATTAAAAAGCACATGAAAGAGGGACACAAGGATACACTAGCTAACCATACCTTAAGTACCCACCCTAGAAGCTGCATTTTCAGAAAGACACACCAACTACAAGAGCATGTGAAGAGTGGATAAGGAGTGTGTCTCCATGGGAGGGGCAGTCCTGGGTAGAGCCAGTGTGATATAATTGTTTGAATGTTGGACTACAACTCTGGAGACCAGGGTTCGAATCCTATCTTGGCCATGGAAACCCACTGGGTGATCTTGGACAAGTCACACTCTCTCAGTCTCAGAGGACTGCAATGGCAACCCCCCTTTGAAGAAACATGCCAAGAAAATCCCATGAGAGGTTCATTTTAGGGTTGTCGTAAGTCGGAAACGACTTGAAGGCACACAGCAACAACAAACTTCTGCTGTGAGATTTTTGCATGCATAGAGTTCACCAAGTGCACACAGCCCCAGAACCATCCCATGCATGCTTCTATCATGCAAGACGTTCATCTGAACACCACAAAGCAAATTAAAAAGAAAATAAATAGAAGATAGGGAATTTAACTGGCCGGATGAAGCAATCCCTCAAAGCTATTGTGTGTGATGAACATAAGCAGACAAGGCACTGCAGTGACACAGAACGGGGGGAAAAACATTTACATTGAATTTGCATCCCAACTCCTAGAAAAAGTATTTAGCTCCATTAAAACTTCATTTGGAATTTGGCTTATTTCCATTTCTGAAAACATGAAAGCCAGCTGCTCCATCCACTACTCATCATTTGGCTTGAATTTACTTAGAGCTCCGTCTAAACTTAATCTCTGGCCTTGTCAATATAAAAACTGTTATGTTTCTCTGTGCTCTCTTGCACGCTGACTCAGAAACCTGGGTGTTTTACTCAAAGCAAAGAGTCATATAAGACTTGCAGCTGGCCTTTGTTCCAAGAAACAGAAATCAGCCATTGATTCTATATTCTATAAGGCAGGGGTCAGCAACCTACGGTCCGGGGGTCGCATCCGGCCCCCTGAGGCCTTTGGACCGGCCCCAGTCCGGTCCTGCCGCCGCCGCGCGAGTCGTAGCCACCATTTTGTTTTCCAAAATGGTGCCGCAACTCGTTTGCGCATGCGCAGTACTTCCGCACGCACGACGCCATTTCCCCCCCTCGGCCCGCGGAAGACCTCGGGACCAGCGGACCGGCCCCAGGTAGGAAAAAGTGGCCTACCCCTGCTATAAGGCAATACAGTTGGCCCTTCATATCCATGGATTCTTTATCCGCGGATTTAATCATTCATGGCTTGAAAATATTCAAAAAGATATTAATTCCAGAAAGCAAACCTTGATTTTGCTATTTTAGATAAGGGACAAGATTTCACTATGCCATTGTATATAATGGGAGTTGAGGACCATGGATTTTGGTATACACAGGGAGTCCTGGGACCAAATCCCAGTGGATACCAAAGGTCCACTGTACGCCTCTATCCCATAGTTGAATGGTAGGCATGCATAGATACATACAATACCTACAAATTATTTGATTCAGTCTGTATGTCTCCATGTTGATACAGGAGCAACTAAAGATCCTCACTGACAAAACCTTCAGCAATTTAAGAAAACCTGTTTGTTCCCTTATCACTTGCTGACGTATTTCTGAAGAATTCAAAAAAAGTACATAGTTATCGCTTCCTTGTTGTTCCTAATGAAAATATATATCCCACTGTAGATTTGGTTTTCCCCCTCATGAACCAGCACAGTCAGCATTGGGTGCATCTACACTGTAGAAATTATGCAGTATGACACCACTTTAAGTGCTGTAGCTCCATCCTATGAAATCCTGGGATTTGTTGTTTTGTAAAGTCCTTAGCCCTCTCTGCCAAAGAGTGTTGGGTGCCTTGCAAAACTAAAAATCCCAGGACTGTCGGATGGAGCCATGGCAGTTGAAATGGTGTCAAACTGCATTATTTCTACAGTGTAGATGCACCCACTGTTTTTCACTATCTTAAATCAGAAGCTGGAATAGATTGAAATGTTAAATAGTAATACATTTTGGATTATTTGAGATTTAGTGAATTTATATTTATTGTTACGGAGTGTATTTGACAAGAACAAAATAGAGACAATCTGAGGATGGAGGCAAGTATTTTTATTTTAAAGGGGGAGAGGGAACAAGATTAAAGAAGATGAAAATTTATGGGTTTATGTCTTTTAGTCTGAATGTTTTTGGTTTGAATAAGTTTTTGTTGTTTTGTTAGTTTAGTTTAGAGCAGGGGTCCCCAAACTACGGCCCACAGGCCAGACCCGGCCCGTCGAGGCCTTCCTACTGGCCTGCGGCCAGTCCTGCTACCGCCGCCACTGCTCGCGCCCACCACCAGACACCATTTTGTCTCCAAAAATGGCATCCAGAGTCGTGCGCATGCGCCCGGCATTGCATGCGCATTACTCCGGGTGCCATTTTGGAACACAAAATGGCATCTAGCGTCGCGCACGCATGCGCACTACTCGGGCGCCATTTTGTGTTCAAAAATGGCACCCGAAGTCACGCGCATGCGCGCGCACCTCCAGCCCCCCGGGAGATCTGGGGGCCAGCGAACCAGCCCCCGGATCAAAAAGTCCGGGGACCCCATAAGTGTCTTTATTTGTAATGTGTATGTGTGTATGTGTGTTCTTATTGTATTTTAAGGTTATGATAATTAATAAAAATTATTTTAATGGTAAATCAGAAGGTGGAACAGATTAACAATGAGGCTCCTCCTTCCAACCTGGTGCGTAAGATGTTGTGTTTAACAGAAGATGGCAGTCCTTCTCAGCACCAAGTCTGCAATTACTCTAATATGTACCCTGCAAAATTTGTTGAAAAACTTGAGCTGAATAAATCCCATTAAGATTTAATCAAGGAGAGGGCTTTCTGTCAAACATAAGCCAAATTAAAACAAAAAGCTTAATTGTGCCAAGAGATGGTACATAAACATTCTCAAAACAGTTTCCTCTCTCATTAGGAAGTGGAAACCTTTTGTGTTGCCAAACTGACATTCCATTTGAACAGCTTCATTATTGCACAGAATTAATTTTGTTGTGCTTTCCTATGAAATTCACTGCTAGCATCCAATAAAGTTCCCTCGATAATGAGGGCACCATTTCTGGATTTCTTTCAAAGATCATAAGCCAAGTGACTTGTTAGTCTGGACTGATCTTTCCTTTTTCTCCAACTGGTATACAGTGTGTGATAGAAGTACTCCACTCTTATCTATAGTTTTAGCTTCAAAGTAGGTTTTTATGGGTTGAAAGGAAGATCTAGTTTCTTCTACCAAGCCCTTGGCTACTTTCTTTTCTTAAATCAGGGATGGGGAACACATGGTCCTTTGGATGTTGTTGGACTATAGGTTCCATCTTCTCTCATCACTGGCTATACTGGCTAGGTCTGCAGCAAGTTCTAGTTCCTTCTATCAAACCCTTGGTTATCTCTTTTTTTCTTCTTCTTCTTAAATCAGGATGGGAACACATGGCCCTCTGGATGTTGTTGCACTATACCTCCCATCATTCCACACTACTGCTATGCTGGTTAGGGCTGAAGGACATTGCGGTTTAACAACAGTTGGGGGTCAAATGTCTCCCCCCCCCCCCCAGCCTAGATCAATCTTGGCTTGAAACATCTGAAAGCTATTCCCCTACATAAAGCAAGGGGTTTGGGCACTTGAACATGAAATACAACAAAGTAGGTTAGGGCCATTTGAAACAGGCAAGCAACCTTACCCACACATGTCCTATGTGCAAGAATATTTCATTCAAAATATTTTAAATGGCAACTCTTCAATTTTCTGCCTGCAGACTTCATTTTGCAACCCTGTGACACCCAAAAGGCAGAAGCATCTGACTCACAGAAAATCACATAGGGTTTTTCCACCTACTATAACCATGATAAGGCAGTGATTCAGCGGCTATAATCATGATAAAAGCATGATTTCAAAACTATGATTAACAGATGGTTCTCAGAAGGATTATCAAGGATTATATACAGCTTTGTGTACTGAACAATTGTTGTAGAAATTGGGTTGATTACATTTCAAATACATTTTTACATTGGATTTTTAAAAGTTGGCAGTTCCTTGACAATAAAATGACAACGTTCGTAGAAAACCATCAATTTATTATGAGAATAATAAATTATGTAAGGGGTATAGCAAACTAAACATGATCAAGACAGACTATATAGGAGCAGTTGCTACTTTCTCAAACTAATAAAGGAACCAAGCTAAGAATCCAACACACACCTAAAAACCTATTCAGAGACAGAATTGAAAGCTTATTATTGTTGCCAGGTCTGAAGCATTTCAGGGCCAAAGTCTGAGATCTAGGGTCATGTTATTATGCAGAGTACATTAAATATAAATCATTGTAACTCAAAGCATATAATCCAAATAGAAATACCACTAAGTCTGCAACCGCACTGCAAAAATAATCCAGTTTGACACTATATTAACTGCCATGGCCCAATGCTATGGAATTCTGGGAATTGTCAGTTATTGTGGCACCAGAGCACCCCAAACTACAATTCCCAGAATTCCATAGCATTGAGTCATGGCAGTTAAAGTGGTGTCAAACTGGATTATTTCTTCAGTGCGGATGCAGCCTAAATCAAATAAATGAGAGGATATTTTTCTAACTGGAAATTAAGTTTTCCAAGCTGAACAGTAAACAGACAAAAAACAAACATTTCCCACTATTATTTTAACACTTTTGAAGCACTAATTTTAACACATGTGAATTGTAGTCCAACCAAAGAAACTTTTCTAAGCAGAAATAAAGTTTCACAGACTTTTTTTAATGGTTTTCTCCCATTAGTTAGTGGCCCATAACTGGCCACATTTTCTTGCTTTATTTTTTATTTTTTTACCAGTCAGGTTGTTGAACAAGTCAAAGATGGTAATGACAGAATAACATGAATGACAAGCCAATCTACTCAGAAGCAAGCTCTGTTGGATTTAATGGAACTTATAACTTTAAAATGCTGAAATCTAACATATCCCAGTCATGGTTTCAAGGTCTTCTTAGGATGCATGACAAAGTGGAGGAAAGTATGTAGAGAGATGTTGTAGCACCTTTGAGACTAATTGAAATAAAGAAGTTGGTAGCATGAGTTTTCATAGACTTCAGTCTACTTCCTCAGATGCATTTAAGGAAGTAGACTGAAATCTATGAAAACTCATGCTGCCAATGTCTTTATTTCAATTAGTCTCAAAGGTGCTACAAGATCTCTCTACATACTGATTCTACAATCTAACACGGCTATATCTTTGAATTCTACCAAAGGGGGAAAAACGTAGAGAACCACAGCTGGAAGAAAGGAGAAGGAAGATGACTACAGCTAGGGGAACTCCAAAGAGAAGGAAGAGAAAGAGAAATATAGAGATGGTACAGTAGGGAGCCAGCATGGCATAGTGGTTTGAGTGTTGGTCTACAACTCTGGAGATCAGGGTTTGATTCCCAAGTCAGCCATATAAACCCACTGGGTAACCTTGGGCAACTCCTCAGCTTCAGAAGATGGCAATGGCAAACCCTCTCCAAAGAAACATGCCAAAAAAAAGAACATGTTAGGTTCACCATAGGAGTGCCATAAGTCAAAAATGACTTGACGTCACACAACAAAAACAAATCAGGGAGAAGAAAAATGTAGCCAAGGTATCGGAGGAGGAGAGAAATAGATGAAAGAGGAATGGGGATTGAGTAAGGAGGGAGAAGATTAGTGCTGGCAGGAGTTGTGATGGGGTGAGAAAGAGTAAAAGGATAAGAGAGAGAGAGAGGGAAGGACTTGGTGGAGGGAGGGAAGATGCAAAAGAGAGACGTGAAATCAACCATCAAAAGGGAAAGGAGCCAAGAACCTAAACACAACTGAAGAAAGACATTTTCCTGCAACCCACATGCACATCAGAATTTGCACTATGGTTTCAACCGTTTGTTACCACTTTATGTACGCAAGATGCTCAACACTGTGCAGGTGCAAAATATTTTGTTACTGTGGAACAAAAGCTAAGTAAACAAAAAACAAGATGGCACTTGGCTGTGTAAGTATTCACCCACCTAAGTCAATACTGCCAAAGGCTAAGTGGCTCCTAGTAGTGTGGAGATGTCACCTGAGTTAACCTCCTTCTGGGCCAATCCATCCACAGACGCTTAAGAACTAACCTGTATCTGTCATGTCAGACTGCAAGCAGGCATTCACAGGACTCAATACGCCTAGCCGCAAAACCATTTCCTACATACAGAAATAGAGTAAGCCTCTATCTATAATTTCATGCTTAGAAGAGAATACCATAGTCAGACCTTGACTCAGTTAAAGCTACTATTTATGTGCTCAATTTGTTAGGGGAGAGGGAGTTCACCAGGAAATGTATATACAACTAGAACTCAATTAGAACAGCCCTATACTTTTTGGAAGGTTACTTTAACAACAGATGTAATTCTGTTTATCACAACCTGTTGTTCTTTGATGTACCAAAGAACTGGAAGTAGAACCTTGTTCTACCTTAGAACAAGTGTAGACACTCTGATCTATAAGGCATTAAAGTTCTCAGATGCCAGGACAAGGGGAAGAATTACAAGGTGAATCCACTGCCCTGAATTTAATGTTTTTAAAACCTTTGTAATCCTGCCCCCTCCCCCCGACCACAGGCTGCTTCAGAGTGGTCCATGTAGACATCCCAGGAGATCTGCTTGGCAACTTCTTCCTCTGAAAGTTTCTCATGTCTAACTTTCAGGTCTAAGTGGCAATGAATGGTCGATGTGAGGAAACACAGAGCTGCCTTCCTTTTAACTGTGTCAGGACTGGAGTCACTGAATAAGACACTACAGAATTGCTCTGTGGCTTTTCCTATCTTATTGTTCATTTTCTCAGTTCTCCTTCCACTCTCCTTCTATTTCCATAATACCAGTTAAATCCATTTCAGTTCAGGCTGTAACACAACACAATGTGGAAAAATCAGAGGGCGTTTAATATGACTTCAAGGCACTTTGTTGTTCTGTTCAGTCAAGTTGTCTCTGATGTAAAGCAACCCTAAAATGAATCTACCACTGGGTTTTCTTGGCAAGATTTGTTCAGAAGGGATTTGCCACTGCCTTCCTCTGAGGCTGAGAGAGTATGCGGTGCCAAAGATGGTTTTCCATGGCTCAGCAAAGATTCAAACCCTGGTCTCTCAGAGCCCTAGTCCAACACTAAAACCACAATGGCTCACAAACCATATATATGCATATATAGATAGATAGATACACACACACACACACACATGTACATATATAGGTACATATAAGGAGCCCTAGTGGCACAGTGGTTAAATACCTGTACTGCAGCCACTCACTCACAAACCACAAGGTTGCGAGTTCAGTACCAGCCAGGGCTCAGGCTTGACTCAGGCTTGTATCCTTCTGAGGTCTCTAAAATGAGTATCCAGCTTGTTGGGGGCAATTAGCTTACAGTTGTAAACCGCCTAGAGACTGCATAGTGTGGTATGAAGTGGTATATAAATGAAGCTGCTATTGCTAGGTTCATGCATGCATAGGTTGAGTCTTCCTCATCTGAAATGTTTGGGACCAGAAATGTTTTGGATTTTTTTTTTCAGATTTTGGAATATTTGTACATACATAATGAGATATCTTCACTATGGGCCCAGGTCTAAACATTCAATTCATTTATGTCTCATATACACTCTATACACACAGCCTGAAGGTAATTTTTGACACAATATTTTTAATAATTTTGTGCATGAAACAGTTTTTGTACACTGAACCATCAGAAAGCAAAGGTATCATTATCTCGGCCACCCCTGTGGACAATTTTGGATTATGGAGTATTTTGGACTTTGGAATTCTGGATAAGGGAGACTCAACTGGTATATATGTAGAGATTATTGTTGTTGATCCTCTTACCAATGCAACATTAATTGAGTCCAAGTTTGTTTTCTGTTTTATAAACACACATTAAAGCTGTTGCTTCTGGATTTATAAATATATATCAATAACAAGTTCACCATCCCTGTCTATATATGACAGTCTGTGAAAGAGAAGCCACAAATAAAAATTACCAGCTGCATGTATACAAGGTACCACTTGACAGCTAAGAGAAAATAAAAGAGTCAGGGAAAATCCAGCTGAGAGAGGCTGACAGAGTTGTTTCACTATATTTTACGAGACCAGCAGTGAAAACGGTTTCTGGGGTCAGCTTCCTTCAGAGGAAAGAATATAGCAAGCTTATTGTGTCTGTGTGAAAAGGCATTTTAGAAGTTAACAGAGATAAGAGAAAAGGCAGAGGTCACATAGAGTGCTATTAACTCAGTATCGAAAGTAGCCAACAAACCCTGAGCACTGACACAGAGATAGCAGCCAAGACCTCCAACTTCAGTTTCTGAGACATGAAGTTCTAAACTCCATTTCCTTCAGCCATCATCTTTGACCTCGCAAGGGCAGCTGCCAGAAAAATCTCACAGCATCCTGTCAGAATGGACAGTCAAAATATAAGTTTGAAAAGGACCCTGCCAGAATTAAGACAACCTTGTCCATTAGTTCTAATTCATCTGTAGATCAGGCCCCATATAGCTAAACTGCAAGAAAATGATGGCACCCCAGTATTCTTTATCTGGCAAAATACTTAATGTAAGAGTTCCTTCTTTCCTAACTATGCTTTTGATTCCTTTCCAAAGGCTAATACAGGGAGGACAGCTTAATATCATACACATGTTGAGTCACTCAAAATATAATCCCTACCATGGCACTACCCTTGCGTGGTGGTGGGATTGTGTGCTCCTGTGAGGCAAGAGGCAATGCTGCTAGTAGCACCACTGCTGAAAGGGCCACCTGCATAAAACAGGCTTTTGCAGAGGGGCTAGAATAAATGTGCCATAGAGCTACTGGACAGCAATAGTTGTGTAGAGGGGGACACTGGTGGAGAGACAACTCTCAGAGACAACTGCAGTGACACTGTGCAGAAAAAGACAATGATAAACCACTTCAGAATGTCTTTTACCTAGGACGAGACAATCCAAAATTAAACAAGAGATAGTACTGGAAGATGAGATCTCCAGGTCGGAGGCACTCAACAGGCTGCTGGGGAAGAGCAGAGGACAGGAATGACTAGCACTGTGGCTAATAAAGCAACCGGATTCAAACTGAAAGCACATTCAGCTGCTGATATGTTCAGAAGTCGGATTCAGAAAGTTTGAGGCTACCCAACACATGTAATAGAAACATGAAATGTGAGAAGCATGAATCAGGGAAGATCGGCAATTGTAAAACAAGTAATGCAACATATAAATACTGCAGTACTCAGGGTAAGCGATCTAATGTGGAAAGAAATTAGACTTTTTCAATCAGATAATTACTCAGGAAATAAAAATCTAAGAAGAAACAGGGTGATATTAATAAGAGGAGAGATAGTACAAAATCTGATTGAATAAAGTCAACAAGACCTCAAGGGAATCCTATTAATATAACTATAATTCAAGTTTATGCTCCAACTATAGAGGCAGAAGAGAACAAAAATTGAAAGATTCTATGCTGGAGTCCAGGAAGAAAATTGACCACTACACACCAATGCAAGATGTTCAAATCATAGCTGATTTGAACACAAAAGTAGGAAACAGAGCAGAAGTTGGTGTAGATTCAAGAAATGAAGCAGGTGAGGCCAACAGTTTATTCACTGCAAACACATATTTCAGGCAACCAAAAAGACATCTGTATATGTGGACATCGTTTGATGGTCAATGAAAAATAAATAAAAAACCACACAACTGGAAGCAGAAAAGAGACAGGCTCCCTTCTTGCTGCAAAAACAAGACCAGGAACAAATTGTGCCACCATGACGTGCTAATATCAAAAATTAGAATAAAGCTAAAGTAAGTTAGATCAATTATTGTGCCAAAATATAACCTAGAGAGTGTACGTGTAGAATTTGAAGACCATATAAATATTAGACGTGTACTATTAAGCCTAAGAGTCTGGACCCAGAAGTACTCTGGACCAAAACCAGGGACGTTGTCAGGGGAAAAAGCAAGAAAGACACTATCTGAGGCCAAAAGAAAGAAAAGCCTCACTGGCTGACAGATGAAACTCTTCAAATAGTTAAGGGGAGGCAAGAAGCAAATATAACATATGATAGAAATATGGTCAGACTCCTGAATGCAAGTTTTTGCATTCCTGCGTATAAGACTACTTTTTTACCTGCAAAATCTGTGGCTAAAGTGGGGGGTCGTCTTATACGCCGGATATAAGGACAATGAGGGTAGAGGTGCTAAAACTCTATATTTTGACTGGAAAAATGGGGGGGGGGTCGTCTTATACGTGGGTCGTCTTATACGCCGGAAAATACGGTATGTGTAGGGACATGCAACTTGTGTGTAGGACAAAGAGACAAAGAGAACTATTATAATAATCAGTGCAAGGAAACAGAACAAAACAACACACAAGGTAGAACAAGAGGTGATCCAAGAAAACAAATTCAAACTAAGAGTGAGAATGCTATATGACTATCAGGAGAACAAACTGTATGTTCAAGAAAAAGGAAACGATTATGGAAGCAAACACTGAAGTACCATATAAAAGTGATGAAAGAATTACACCTTCCTTTAATACTTACTATACAGGACACCAGGGATTGCAATAACCAAAGAGCAACTGCATTAATCTCCCATGCAAACAAAGTGATGCTCAAAATTTCACAACAATTTTTTTTTTACCATACATGGAACAAGAAATGCCAGATGTCCAAGATGGGTTCAGACAAGGAAGAGGCCCTAGGAAATCATGTTGCAAATTTACACTAGATAATAGAGCACACCAAAGAATTTGGAGTGGGGGGAAATTACATGTTCTTTATAGATTATAGCAAAGCATTTGATTGTGTAATCATGAAAAACTATAGACTGTCCTAAAAAGAAATGGGTGTTCCATACAATATCTGACTGTCTTGACGCATAACCTATACCTAGGACAAGAGGCCACTGTAAGGACAGGATATGGAGAAACAGAATTGCCAAGAAGGTTGAGCATTTCCATGGCCTAAAGGACCAATAAATGGGTCCACCAGCAAATCAAGCTTGAATTCTCCCTAGAAGCCAAAATAACAAAACTGGGGCTATTATACTTTAACCATATCATGAGTTTCATTACAAAAGATGAAAATGCTTGCTAAAGTAGGAGGCAATGAGAAATGAGAAAGACTACATTACAGGTTACCTGTGATTTGCAGGACTGTAGATAACAGAATGCCTTGGCGGTCTCTCATACATTTGGTCACCATATGTTGAAGCCAACTTAATGCCAATGAACAACAGTAGTCATTGCAATAAACCTTGCAGGTATGTTACTGCAGTGACAGAGGTCTGAGTCTCAAAGGATTCCACAGCATCCAGAATCAACTATGTTGCAGAACTGGCAGTAAGCAAACTTTCACTAGCCTTGAGAGTCTTAATATGCTTTCTAACATTTCAAACCCACCCACTGAGAAGCATTCTAAGAGTGAAGCTAAAATGCTATCTGCTACTTAATTCATTTGGAGACCAGGAATGTAATGTAGTACTAAGAGGATTATGTCTAGTCACATGCCATTATTGTTCCTAATTAAAGCCTTTGCTATTCACAGTGGGCTGAGTCCTCTTTAGAGGAAAATGTGAAAATCAATTCTGTGTTTTCCTCAAATGGGAAAGCCAGGTCAAAACTGTATGCTTGGCCTGTCCATTCTCTCACCCTCCTTTGAGCAGCTCTAACCATCTCTCTCTCTCTCTCTCTCTCTCTCTCTATTCCCTGGGACTTTTACTTTCCTAGATTATTCACTAATCTAGGAATATTTTAGTCCTACTCATTCACCATGAAAAAGGATTTATCTGGCAACTTTGACAGTATAATATATGACAAGAGGGATTATGGAACCATATCTGGAAACAGGAAAGGGGGTTTCCCAGCTTCTATTCCAGGAATCCCTTTGTAAATAACTTGTTGATTAGTTCCTTGACTTCATTTTCTTAGCACAACTACCCTTGGTTCTACCTTTGTCAATCTTTGTGGTATAAATTGCAAATTGTAGGTACTGATGCACAATAACTGAGTTGTACTAAATTGTAATTATTACACTAAACTATATTGAACATATTCTGACACATTCCTAGGAAAGAATCCAATGTTCATCTATCCAACACCATGCCAAATGCAAAGGGTAGAATAAAAATATGTTTATTTGATGCTGACATATTAAAATTTATTTTTAAGTGATGTAGTGGAGTTCCTAAAAGACAATGGTTGCTTGCCACTTAATCAGATTTCTCTGTCTATACATGGATGGTATTGTTCTAATTCCATATACTCAGGCAGGCTGATGTAGTTTGTTGAAGAAGTTTAGACTGTACCAGAATAAACATTTATAAGACAAAAATAATGACATTTGATATATCCAAAACAAAGCCAGTGAAGTATGGTTTGAGCACTGGAATACAACTCTGGAAAGCAGGGTTTGATTCTGCACAAACCATGGTAATGCACTTAGTGATCTTGGGTGAGTCACACACTCTCAGCCCCAGATAATCCTGTGAACGGGTTGATTTAGGGACTCCATAACTCAGAAATGACTTGAAGGCATGCAACAACGTATCCACACAAGTCCATAATTGAACAGAAACTGTTTAAAATAAGTTTTTTTAAACACCTTGAATATTTTGTGATTCTTGTCCAGCAGTAAAATGAATATGAAATGCATGGTGATGGAACACATTCTACAATGTCCTTTTTCATGTGATAAAGACAAGAAGGATGCCCCTCAGAGGGTCCATTTTCTTCCTCACTAATTTAGTAAGGAAAAAGAGCATCCCTTAACAGCAGGCTTCAAACTTTTCACTTGCCAGATATCATGATGAAGGGGTGTTAAACTGAGAGTATTTCAGTCAGACTGGAGGTGACTCTCAACTATATTTCCCCCCCTTGCCATGCCCCATTTCCCTCCACCTAATAATAGTTCTAGGGTACAGCCCAAATAAACATATGACCAGCCTGTCAGAAATATGCACAAATAACCACAAATCACCTTAAATGAACTTTAATTGGCTTTTGGGCATTAATTGTACTACCAGAATCAACCTGCAAGGGGATGAACCTTATAGAGTCCAGATTTATGGGATCTGGCAGCAAGAAATAAAAGGGCTCCTTTTGAATTAAGAACAAGATATGCACTTCAAACCACTCTGTTCTAACAACAGTAATTAAATTGTTTATGTTGATGATGTTTTCTTAAATATTGCACGTATCAAAAATAAAATTTACCCTTCAACATTAAGGAAGGAGAATCTACGACTGCAGATCAAGATTCTCTTTAAATCAACATAACCCTCTTTTGACAAGAAAGCTTGACAAGCGTAATTAAGTTTTGAGTTCACAGAAAACTAGCAATCAATATATGTTAATAGCCTGATTAAAAAGAGGGATAAAAGCAAATGTAAGGGAAAGTGTCAAAATAAGCTTCCTGATTATGTCACCCTATAGGAAAACAGAATACTAAAAAGCTATTGCCCTGGATTTCGATGTCACTAATCCAAATGCTGCTGTGAATATATTACTTCAGATGTTACCCTTGTCACAAAATACAGTATGGGTCTCTGGTTAGAATGAAGTGTTTGAAAGCAAGAAGCTCAGGTACAAATCTCTCAGTCTTAAAGCTAATAAGGTGGTCTTACATAAGGCATTAACTAAAAGGAGACAGCCAATCTGCAGTTCTGAGAGGGAAAAAATGTTGCATTAGAGATTTTCTTCCTTGTAGGATGCTCTTTCCCTGCATTTATGCTCTATTTCTACATTTGAAAATAAAGATGGGCTTTGTTTCAGATTAACTGGAGGGTTCTTGGAAGAGTAAAATATTTCCCAACTCTACCTACAACACTTTTTATCCCCCATGATCTTATGATCTTGGCAGTACCTATGGTGCTCACTGTGCCTATGTGGCTGACAGTCCCTTTTGCCCCACCACCACCATCTCAAGTGATGCAAGGTTGAAAAGAGTTTCCGATACTTCAACATTTAATGGGGGTGAGGGAGAGAATGTTAGCCACAGGAAGAGGGTGCATATATGCCCTGGCTTTTCCTCTTCTTGAAAATCCCTGCATTGCTACCTATCAAATGATGGCTAAAAAGGAAGTAGACATTTTGGCATAGTAGAAGATGAAATAAATATTATAAGGACAATTTTTAAAAAAATCTCTAATGCACTCTTCTTTGAAAGAAAACTGAAAATGGTCTGTGCAGCTTGGAAAAGCCACTTGTCAAGCACTTACTTTGGCTTGACCATTTTTGCCACTAGATTTCCTTATTGCACTTCACCTATTTCTATCCTTCCACATTCTCATGGTAGGCACTTGGCCACATCTACTATTTGGTGCAGCAAAAGGCAATTCTCTGCAATAATTTTTCAGATAGAAGTTTGTTGTTGTGGTTGTATGCCCTCAAGTCGTTTCCAAGTTATAGCAACCCAAAGGCAACCCTATCATGGGATTTTCTAGGCAAATTTCTTCAGATAAGGTTTGCCACTGCAATTCTCTGAAGCTGAGAAAGTGTGACATGCCCAAAATCACCCAATGGGTTTCATGGCCGAGCTGGGAATTGAACTCTGATCTCCAGAGTCATAGTCCAACACTCAAACCACTATGCCACACTGACTCTCTTCAGATAGAAGTAGATCTAATTCTTCTTTGTCATCTAGTTGTAACCTGGACTTCCACGTCTCATAACAGGCACTTCGTCATGCCATCACCCTACTGTTTGATGTACCTAAATAAGAGTCATTGAGGTCATTTATCAGGCAGAAGTAGCAAGATTTTTCCTTAGACATCTGGCTGTAGCTACATCAGATAGACATACATCAGATCAAATTCTTCTTTGGCAATCTTTGGCATCTGGCACCTGAGCAGATTTCATAATTTTACTCTAAAGACTGTATCTGATGCAAATAGAACTGGTCTTACACTGCTTCATGACAACCTCGAGCAGTGTTTCATTCCTTTATGAGCCCACGTGATTGTGCAGGCCAATTTCAAGGGCCCTTCCCTGTGCACCTCCATCCACTGTCTGAAATGTAGATGGAAACACAAGCTGGAGCCTTCTCTTTAATAGCAGTCATGCTCAGGAGTCTAAGGAAACCCACCTGATTTCTTGCCTTTTCCGTTTTAGACAAAAAGTTAGAAATAAACCCTACACACACACAGTTTTTTTCTGGAGAAAGTAATAGTAACAGAAATAACTAGTAACACCGAATCATGTCAATCAGCAGGCTAACAGTGGTTTTGCTATTGTTGTTGTTTAAGATTTGTAACCAATCATTCATATAATCCATTTAATACTGAATCCATTTAATGCTGAATCCATTTAATACTTGGGCATTGCTGTAGACAGAGCCTGGACTAGTTACTTTTCTAATAGAATCTCCAGCTACCATGTACTTGAAGTCCAAAAGCTCTGGTTTATTGAGCATTAGTGTATGCAGGCCTTACCTCAGAATCCTTTTCCAATCTATCTCTAACCACAATGAGGTTGTAAAGTATCCGGTCATCATCTGCTTCTGTGTGGGAGATGTCATGAGGGGCACTCCACAAGTTCTTCTCTTCATCCCATGCCTGGGTTGCTCCAAATGAAGCATAAGGGTTGTTATTACTGCAATGCAATAAAGAGAAAGACGTTGAAAATGTATTAGCAATGTGTAATAATGTGAAAATCACATGGATCAAGAGCATTGCTCATATTTTTAGAAGACTACTTCACATAAAGGGAAAATACTTAGTTGAGAAGGTTTGCCTGCTTTCACAGTCCACAGTGGTCAGAGTCCAGCTACAAGGCATGAAATGGCCACAGGCAGAATCCCAGACTGCAACAGGCTATGAGGAAACTACACAATTCAAAGGGAGAACAAATATCTGATCTTCTAAATTGTGAGTTACAAAGCCCATCAATCTGAACACTACATCCAAGCTATTATTTGCCCCGTCAAGCAAACAAGCTGCCCCCTGCAAGCTGTTAACAGAAAATGGAATGAAAGAAGGAACAGGTCACCTTTCTCCAATGGAAGTGGGTAGCTACTCCCTTGTCAGTGGCGCTATCAATCCGCTTTGGTTTTGATCTGAATTTTGAAAGGAGCTGTCCAACATTCTGCAGCTATGAGGGTAAGTTTCAGGACTTTGAACACTCCTTTCAAGTTCACACTAAAACCCAGAGTGCATTCACTTTACCCGTGACAACAGAGCCAGCAATCTTCACCACTCTTCTTCTTCTGTGTGTGTGTGTGTGTGCATGTCCATGTGCCTTCAAATCACCTGTTGACTTATGATGATCCATGAATTTCATAGGGTTTTTTTAGGCAAGGTTTCCTCAAAAGTAGTTTTGCCAGTTCCTTCTTCTGAAATATATAGTCTGAAACACCTGGTATTCCTTGTCAGTCTCCCATCCAAGTGCTAACCAGTTTAGCTTCCAAGATCAAACAGGTGCCTTTGGGTATTTAGCCTGTTTGCCCTTCTTCTACAATGCTTTGAATCCCAGTATGAAACAGGGGTTTAATCTGCTCCACTCCATACACACAGGCTTACTTCTCTCATTGTCTGACCTAGCTGGGTACAAAGTACTAGACTTGAAGAAGGAGGCTTAGCAATATGCCTGATTCTTCTGCGTAACTACCTGCCTCTTCATCTTGTTTACAAAATCATTCAGAAAAGAAATTAAAGACAGACAAAGACCTGATTTACTTCAAGTCTTAACACCCTGATCCTCATTTATCGCCTACCTCTTGGATTTATAAAACAATTTACGATTTTGTAATATGAAGGTAGTAGCATTAGATCATAAACCAACAGGATTTCTATGGGGGGGGGGGGAAACAAAGACACAAAGGAAGGGTAATTATCTGCTTTTTCAATTCAAGAGGTGGCATAAGCCTTCCACTAGGAATTACAAAACAGATAAAGCACTTTTGTGTTATTCTGATTTGAGCTTCCCAAACTTTTTAAAACTGTTCTGAGGTTGCAGGTAATTGAACATGGGAAACAAGAGGAAGAGCATGCACACATGCTTGGCTCAGTCGCTTGCTTGCTTGCTCGCTCACTCATTCACTCAGGCAGAGATCTGCATACATACATACATACCCACACACACACACACACGGAAGTAAAAGAAAAAGTCAACACCTTTTGGAGGTGTCTCACCCAGTTCTCACCCCATACAAACATTCTGAAAGGGATGCCTCCATTTTCCAAGGCTGGCAGGGGGGGAATCCCCCCACCAAGGAGAAGCTCTCATGGGGGTTTCATGGCAAGGAGTCCTCCAAAAGGCTTGTCCTCCCCATTCTCCAGGGATGGGGTGGGGGGGTTCACCCAAACAGTGTGACATATATGCACATCATTTGATTGACAGAACAAAAAAAACACCCCAAAAATGATAGAATGCAATCAATAAAGAGGCTCCATTTTTAATTGGTACTTTGGTCAATGTGAACTGGCCAGAATTAAATTGCACCGGAGAGATTCAATCAGGGTAAATGTAGTGTAAACTTCTATTCGGGTCAGATTTGGTATTGCATCAATGAATCTGCCCAGATCTACTCAGCACAAAAACACAAGTGTGAATGTGGCCCCTGTTAGCTTTCAGTTACTCCACTATGCACTGAACACTAAAAAGGTGGCACACACAAGCACCAGTGAGCCCACCTCCCATTCCACCTCGACGCTGACACGCATGTAAAAAAGCCAATTTTTCCTGAAACTACTAATTTTTTAAAAAAAATTAAAAAATGCATAATGCTTAAAAGAAGTGTTTTCACCCTCAAAGCAGTCATACATTGCCCATTCCTACAGCAATGAAATCAAGATGAGTATGGATTTATTTATTTTTTTGCTAGGGTAGCTGCAACCCAGGATTTGTTACAAGTATGAACAAAACCTGAATTCTTTATAAACCAATGTAGCAAGATAACTGGAGGGACTGAAAGAGCACTAGGGCAACATGTACAGCTCATCTTTGGCAAGGAAAGTGATCTTTCCAGAACTGCATGGAGCATGTAGGAACAAGCAAGAGAAGAACTAGTGTGACACTTCATTATTTCATCTACTCTGCTTTAGTTTTTCAATGTTAGAGTATGAGGGCACAAGATAACAAGGGAGAAGGTGAGTGGCAAAGCTACAGGCAAAGAGACAAGATGGAGAGACTAACAGAGTTTCATCTGTTACAACTGCTCTAGTACAAAGAGGCAAGGAACATGCAGATGCTTATTCTAGACATACCAGTTCTGCACTTCTCTTCCAGCTAGCCACTTTCGGAGGAAAGCTTGAGGCAGAGTTTTTGACCTCCTTTTATAATGGCACTTTTTGAGCGATTTTCCCATCTCAAGTTACAGCTTTGTTCCCTATGCATATGGGCACAGGCTGTGCATTCACTTGCTAACACAGCTGCATGTACAAGTTGGGGGAATGAGAAGTCAGCACTCAAGAGGAGGAAGTATCAAGTTCAAATGCTTGAAACACCCCATCATACTCTTGAAAAGTTGCCCACCCTTAGCCTATGGCAGTTATGGCGAACCTATGGCCCGCGTGCCAGAGGGAGCATTCAGAGCCTTCTCTGTTGACATGCGCACCGTTGCTCCAGCACAGAGCTCGCCAGAGTTTGTTACTAGAAAGCCAGAGGGACATGGCACTTTGCAAAAAATAAGTGGTTTAGGAGTTGCAGTTTGGGCACTTGGGGCCTTTGCAGACTGCCAGAAATACTGCAAATTGAGTCCACTTTAACTGTCCTGGCTCAGTGCTAGGGAATCATGGGAATTGTATTTTTTTCTGAGACATTGAGCCTTCTCTGTCAGAAAGCTCTGGTGCCACAATAAACTACAGTTCCCATGATTCCCTAGCACTGAGTCAGGGCAGTTAAAGTGGCCTCAATTTGCACTATTTCTGGCAGTCTGCAAAGGCCCTTGGTCTCCAAAAGGTTCACCATCACTAGCCTATGGAATGGGGGAGCTGAAGGCTGAACTAGATATGACGTAGCAAGTCTAAAAATAGGATACCACACATTTTAATAAGCTGTTAACAGCAATTTCAGAAGGGACTCATTCAGTATAGTACCAAAAAACTGGGGGAAGACCTCCCCCCATTTTCATCAAATCCTCAGATTCTCAAACATCCCTCTTTCCTGCCCTACTCAAATTCCTATTCATCTCAGAGGAGCAAATTCTAAATGTACTGCATCTTTGGCTCTGCAGGATAAATAGTAGCTTTAGGAATTTTATTCCTTAAAAGAGTGGGGAACAAGTTAAATGCTCCCCAGTGCCATACACCCAAGCCATCTGTCACTAGACATGCAAAGACATCCCAGGCATGCATTTCCTGCATCATACTAGTTTGGCCCTAAATGTCTTAAACAGGGACCGGCAACCTACGGCCCGGGGGCCGGTTAAGGCCCCGGGCCCCGGACTTACCAGCCCAGGCGGAAGGTTGCCGCTGTCGCCGCCGTCGGGGGGCATTTTCGGCCGCGCTCGCTGCGGCCGCCATTTTGGAAGTCAAAAAGGCGGTTGTGAGGCATTTGTGCATGCGCAGTACTCTTGCCCTCCGGCAGCAGCAACAGCGTCGCGGCTGCGATTTGGACTACCAAATGGCGGCCATGACACGCGCTGTGGCGGCTGCGGCCGCGCAACATATGGTGGCGGCTGTGGGGGGAGTCGCGCGCGCGCCGCCATTCCCCACTACCACCGATGGCCCAGCCGAGACCTGGGCTACCGGAGACCGGCCCAGGTCTCCAAATGGTTGCCTGTCCCTGGTCTTAAACATACATATGGTTCCTGGGGGGAAATTAGTTACAGGTAAGTTATTGAGGTTGAGGAGCCAGCATGATGTAGTGGTTTAAGCATTGGACTATGACCCTGGAAACCAGGGTTCAAATACCAGCTCGACCATGAAAACCCATTGGGTGACCTTGGGCAAGTCACACTCTCTCAGCCTCAATGGCAAACCCACTCTGAAAAAACTGACCAAGAAAACCCCATGAATAGGGTCACATTAGGGTTGCCATAAGTCAGAAATGATTTGAAGGCTCACAACAACAACAAGTTATTGAAATCAGTGGCATTAGGACTAAATTCTAGAAAGAATACACATATATACTGCATGATTATCATGTTTGTGATGGGGCAGAGGATCTAAATCCAACATAGACTACTGCCAGGTTTTAAAAAAATAGCAATAACTTCTTCATAGAAAGTATTATTCATGTGATTCTCTGGAAGCATTAGGTTTCACTGCCATTTTCATCAAAAACAGGAAGGTCAGTGCTTCACAGTGTTGGGCAGGCTGTGTTATAAATGCAAAAATGAATATTCTCTATTTGTAGTCACTTTGAGAATAAACAACAAAAAGTTGTACTTCCAGAGTGAAATATTGACAATGTCTTTAGACATAATGGATTTGGACAAACTAAAGAATTCATTTAGGTGGCATTGCCAAAATAATGTCTCCAAAGATTGCGAAACACTGGAATGTAGTGTTTGTCAGAAGTCATGAAGTACTGTACTTTTTCTTTAATGGGCCACTTCAATTAGTCAGGATTATTTTATTATTTCATATTTTTAAAAAGTCAATTACATTAATCCCATCTCACTAGGACTCATTTAAGAAGTCTTGAACAGAAATCACAACCGACCTCACAGTATTTGTTTTTATTCCATGAGTGAATGAACTGCTGAGCTATTGTTGACCTCCCAGGATCTTTGTAAAACTGTCTCCGAATGATAAAAATTTTGACTGATTAATCCCAATTGCTTAAATCATGGGCTTCTCTTATTCCTTTGAATTAAATCTGCATGATTTTGCATGTATGTGAAGCAATGGTTTAAAGAAAAACACAAGACTTCTGCCAAAGTAGGCCTCACCATGGTGAACCATTCTTTCCCCTTCCATGCAAGAAAAATGCTTCTTCAATTAAAACTACAGGAAACAGGCATCATAAGTACAAATATTTGGGGGGGGGGGGTTTCCATTTTAATCAGCTGTATCCAAGTAAAAAGATTTTTGCGGTCAAATTGATGAACTAGACGTTGCAGCCTCAAATCTTAGCAGCAGGATCTATCACCACCATGGTACTGCCCCAATGTTATAGGCTGCATCCACGCTGCAGAAATAATCTGTTTTGACACCATTTTAACTACCATGGCTCAATGCTATGGAATTGTAGGAAATGTAGTTTGCAGTATCAAACTAGTTTGCAGTTTGTTTCTACAGTATCATTTCTACAGGTTTAAAAGATGAACAGTTGTAAACAAGATGCTTGCTTGAAAAAGTATGTTAACTATTGATTGCTTATATATATTTAAGTAATCATTTATTTTCATAACATTTTTAAAGCTAGCCCAGCTTAATTTTAAACACCACTATCTGTTGTACCTCCAGTAGCTATCCATATGTTTCTCTATAAGATTTTACATGTAAGACCATTACTGAGTAACAAGATCAGTACTTTGAAGTGACACCAAAGACACAAGTTCTATGCCAATCTTCTGAACAACATAGGGAGACTTTTAAAACAAGCCACTTGTGACTGAAGGATTAGAGGAAATGTTATGCTGTGACCTTCAAGAAAACTTCTACAAAATGGCGCATAGGTAGTATCTGACCCCAGAATGACTAGCAAAAAAGTATAAAGGTTTAAATTAGAGTATTTCACTAGATGATTTTAGCATCTAGGAGACAGTAAGCACAAATCTGGGAAAAGGCAGAAATACCCACAATAGAAAATTGGCTAGTGAAAATATTTAAATCGGCTGAAGTGAACAAATTGACCATAATGATTAAAGAGAATTGTGTAGAATTACTTTTTTTTAAAGATTGGGGACCATTTTAAAATTATATTAAAAGAAAGAAGGAAAGAGTGAAGAAAGACAGCTAGTGAATTAACTGATAATTTATGTATAAATTAGTAAGGAAAGGCTAATATATCTATATTTATGTTCTCAGTGTGACAAGTGGGAAGTTAAAAGTGTTGTATGTTTATGGTAAAAAGAAGATGGGGCTACAATCTTATAATCTATTTAATTGGTATGGGTGTACAGGGTGTATTGGTGTTTGTAATGTGTTCAGTTGGTGTGTAATAACTGTAAAGATAATAAAAATAAGATATTTTTTTTTTTTTAAAAAAGCACTTACTTGTTCTGCTCTACAACTTAATAAAAATGGTGCAGCATTTTTTAAAATACATGGAACAGATACCAGACATGTTCCCAATGTGAGTACTGCTCTTTCCCTTTTGCCCAAGTATCCATGGATAGAAGGTTTGGGGCAGTAGACTTCTCTGCAGCTTCAAACTATCCCCAACAGCCAGAACTGTTTACTCTCAATCCTGGTATTATTGCAAATATTAGGTATAAATATTTTTGGTACAGCAAACCAACAAAGGGCATCACATGCTGGTAGATCTTTTGGATTGTTCTGTGAGTTATCAATTGCTATATGCTGTAGTTGCTTCTTTATTCTTATGAGTTAATTCAAGAAGATCAAACTGAAAGCCCCGCAAGATCAGACGATTAAATCTTATGATTGCTTTCAAAACTGACTTAATTTCTGTGTAGGAAAAAAAAAAATTCTACCAGGTATCACAATCAATCACACGTACACACACACACACACACACAATTTCACCATATATGAAAGCATCACAAATTGTTTACATACTTTTTCAGAATTCCTAACATTTGAAGCAGCCAGCAACAATTCAACATCATTTGCTACAAAGAATTTAATGTTGATCAGTCTCAGTCGCAAAACAAATACAAATTGTTTTCTAAAAGAAAGAAAAAAATAGTAGAATGAGAAGATAAATTTGTAATGTATGTGTCACAATGCTTTTAAACACGAGACTGTGCAGACAGATATGCTGAATTAGTAGATGGACATTAACCAAATGGGTTTAATCCACACACTAATAAGGATTTATTCAACTGGCTTGGCCTTTAAGGCCTATTGTTTAAGAAGCGCTAAGCTCTGGATGGAGAGAAGCTGCATGGTCACCGCAGAAATAAACCGCAAAATGACAAGAATGAATAAACATCACTTGGGTGTGGGGTATGACTTGTCAGGTTGTATTACTAATACTTGTGGAAGCCACATCATTTAGTGCTACGAAATAAATGTCAAGCACAAAGGAACCCACCCCCCAAAAAAAACCTAATCCCTAGTGCCAAGTTATTTTCTGTTTTGTTGGCTGCAACAGTTTCCATGTAAGAAGCAATCAAAAACAAGGAGCTTGTTACCTGGAACCAGCAACATCCTTTCAGTCCCACAAAGAATATTTACAGCCACATAATGTGGATAGACTTTAGCTGCCATTCATGTCACAAACTGGAAAAGATGCTGCAGAAAGTAAGGCACCATCCTCTACACAGCAGGAAAGACAGAAGCCCTCCTCCCTGGTATACACACACCAGATCAGAGGACAGCAAGGACACAAGGTTGCCCTTCCCATTCACAGGGGACCACAACAACTGCAGGTCCCAGAGCTATATGGCTGGTCAATACCTGGATGAGAGACCATTTGGGAACCCAAAACAATGAGTTACCTTGTATTTGTTTCTTTTGCCTTATGTTCGTTTCATCGTGGGAGAAAGACAGAATATAAATGTTGTGTGTCTTCAAGTTGTTTCCGACTTATGACAACACTTAAGTGAATCTATCACATGGTTTTCTTGCCAAAAATTTGTTCAGAGGGGGTTTGCCTTTGCGCTCCTCTGAGGCGGAGAGAGTGTGACTTGCCCAAGGTTATCGAGCAGGTTTCCATAGCTGAAAGGGGATTCAAGACCTTGAGACTCAAAACACACAGTGAGCTACTTCACTACTAAACTACAATATGAAGCCAGTTATAGAAAAGACCCATACAAACCACAATCCCAGGCACACCAATTTAGATGCAAGCTTTACTAAAATCGGCGATCAAGGAACAAGCATAATAAGCTTTCTTGAGAGCGAATCAGATTGTAGACTTTCTGGAAGAATCACAGCCTAGAGTTATACATGGCCACTGTAATTCCATTCATTCTTCGTCATTCTCATTATTTTTTGTTGTTAACTACCTTTGAGTCAACCTGGACTCATGGCAACCTTGTGAATGAGACATCTCCAAAATAAGTGATGCTCCTTCGTGGTAACACACAAGCCCTGTTCATACAAAACAGTTGCTTCAAGTTCTCTTTTGTATTATCATTCACACAAACAGATGATTTTAAGTCTTCGACACTAATATTGCATTTTTCTACATGGCTCAATAAAGCCTATGCCCCAATCTATGGGTTTAGAATTATATGAGTCAGTTAAGATAAGAGAAAAACATCTTAATTTAATAAAGCAGGTGTGTATGCTTTCTAGCTCAGCAGCTTTGTAGGCTGCCAGAAATAGTGCAAATTGAGTCCACTTTTAGGGTTAGGGTTAGTGCTAGGGAATCATGGGAATTTTTTTTTTCTGAGACATTGAGCCTTCTCTGTCAGAGAGCTCTGGTGCCACAATAAAATACAGTTCCCATGATTCCCTAACCCTAAAAGTGGACTCAATTTGCACTATTTCTGGCAGTCTGCAAAGGCCCTAAGTGTTGGTCCATTTTGAAGAAGAAAAAAATCTGGCATGCATCTTTGTCTTAATTTGAGGCTCAGATTGTACCCCATATACCATACTTTCAGTTTTAATCATAAAGTGGAGAATCCTCGCTTACAGAAGCTAAACAAATGCATTATTCTACACATTATTATTTACATACCAAGAGAAAGCTAATTACACACTCAATGAAAAGCCTACAATGAAGCCTCCAAAACCAATGGTGTCTATCAACCATTTGTTGAAAATATTACTTCAGAATGCAGATTAAGGCTCACATAATGGGATGCTCAACCATGGCGATACCTATTACTTCATATAGAAATTTGCAAATTAGGGGAAAGTTTGTTTAGATTCCTTCTGCCCAGCATGCTCTTTTTCTATGTGAAAAGGCAGAGTGAGGGATTATGTCAGAGCATGCTATCACATGCACTCTTTCCTGTGTGGCCCAGACACAGGTTTACTACCTCAGCAAAAATTAAACCAGTCACATCATTGTTTCATAGTAATAACTGTAAGAGATCATCACCCCAGGCACATTCCAGAAGGGACCCTGTTTTATTACCCTCAGTTGCGTTTTTGCACATCACTAAGTAAAGGGAAGGATATGCCACATTCCCATTAGATGCAAAGATGCTTAAGAAGACCATGTTTGGGATGCTATTGACCACAGAGTAAAGAATGACTGACTAGTGCTAGTTGTTCCATTGATCTGTGTGAACAATGTGCGTGTGTGTAATGTGCCTTCAAGTCTTTTCTGACTTATGGTGACCCTATCCTGGAGTCCTGGTGGCGCAGTGGTTAAATGCCTGTACTGCAGCCACACACTCACAAACCACAAGGTTGCGAGTTCAATACCAGCCAGGGGCTCAGGGTCGACTCAGGCTTGCATCCTTCTGAGGTCGCTAAAATCAGTACCCAGCTTGTTGGGGGCAATTAGCTTATAGTTGTAAACTGCTTAGAGACTGGATAGCGCGGTATGAAGCTGCTATTGCTATTGCTATTTTCTTGACAAGAAACCCCAGTGGGTTTCATGGCTGAGCTGGGAATCGAACCCTGGTCTCCAGAGTTGCAGTCCAACACTCAAATCAGTATACCATGCTGGTTCTTGCATGAACAATGCTGATTTTCAATAGCTCATCTTCCAAGGAACAGCCAGTAAAACTCAGATCTGCATCAGCATGTCCAAATCCTTAACATATTCAGAAAAGATCCAGGGGAGTGGGGAGGAAGGTAACATATAACAAGTCAGGACAGTCAACAACTTTTCATCAACCACACTGAGAGGGGGGGAAATGCTTGCAGCGACAGCTAGATTCAACCTGATCCAAAGCAGATCTTGAAGAACTGAGTTTCTTTCTGCTGTATCCAAATGAATTTCATTCAACAGAGGTTGCTGGAGATTGTAGTCTGAACTTCATTATTGGCTGGGGTTAAGAAGATTTACAGTCCAGAGCATCTGGAGGGCAGCAAGTCAAAGCAGAATGACCAACACAGTACAGCCACAACCCAGAGGTATATTTAAATGCTTCTAGAGGACATAAATGCCATTTTTGTACAGAAGGAAGTTGCATGAGTACACCAACTCATTACACAGCTGGTGACATTTTCACCATGTCAATGATGACATTTATTTTCAGATATTCACACAACCAAAATTGGATGGTGCAACCCACGGGACAAGTATACACACATAAAGGCCGGGTTCACACAGTGCCTGTAACTTGTAGACTGATCGGTGCCCTCAGAAAGCTAGAATCTCTGCACATTCAAGGTTTGCAACCTCTCCTCAACTTCTCTCAGCTTGGTCATCCAGAAAAGTTCAAGAACCTTTAAAACAAATTGTCCACAAAAACCAGAGAATCTGCTGCCCTGCACAGCTGTCAATTTTTTAATGGGAAGATTGAACATTCGGTCCAAAACACACTGCATAAATAATCCAGTTTGAGACTGCTTTAACTGCCCTGGCTCAATGCTAGTCTGTTTTTAACACCACACAAAAATGTATGGAACTAAAAGACAGGGCCTCTGAGCATACACAGAATACCTTTCCATTCTCACTGACTAATGAGATTTCAACTCGCCTCACCCAATCCTATACATAAAGAACCACTTTGCTGCATATCACCAAAAGCATGTGAACTATCCCCGTTGCTGGCAGGGATGTTCCTCAACTGAACCACAAAGAATTTCCTTGCATTATTTTCCCTCCAACTGTCCCCTTTTGTAGGATTTATGAGTTACACTCTCTCAGCCTCAGGGGAAGACAAAGGCAAACCTCCTCTGAAGAAACTTGCCAAGAAAACCCCATGATAGGTTCCCCTTAGGGTCACCATACATCAAAACTTTCAGAGAGGGTGAGGTAAGCCACTTCCATGATGTATTATAACTAAGTGGAACCTCCATGTTCAGAGATGTGTGTGTTGTGTGCCTTCAAGTCCTTTCCAACTTATTGTGATCCTAAGGCAAACCTATCATGGGCTCTTCTTGGCAAGTTTCTTCAGAGGGGGGTTTGTCATTGCCATCCTCTGAGGTTGAGAGAGTGTGACTTACCCAAGGCCACCCAGTAGGTTTCAAGGGTGAGCAGAGATTCAAACCTGACTCCTCAGAGTCATAGTCCAATGCTCAAACCACTACACCACACTGGCTCCAATGTACAGAGATACTGAACCCCCAAATCAGTGCTTAGAAAGGTTTTTTTTCTGAACAACAACTTCCAGAAAGCCCCAGAACTGCTTGCTCTGGGGAGGAAACAGTGCTGGAAGTTGCAATCCCTCTCCTCCAAAACAAAGACAACCAAACATTTCCAAGCTCTGCTCTCAATGGCACATAGGGAGAAGGCAAATGCTTTGCCTTGACATCCTGCTCCGGCTTTTCCCAGTTGCCAGGCGGTGTTGGAAACAGAAGCAGGTGAACCACAACCACTTTCCCCACAGATTTTGTGTCCTCATGCTTGACCAGGATGGATTTAGAGAGATAGAGCCAATTCCCAGCATCCCCAGACAGCTCCTCAGGGTAACCAAATGCCTCTGAACCTCACCAACAGGGCCTTGGACAGCGCTTTTCAGAAATTCTTACTGCTGGGTATCCATTTTTCCCATTCAAAGAGATCTTGATGAGTGGAAGCTTCTCTCCTACGTAAAATCCTAACATCTGCATTGAGACGACTATAGTTTTCTTTTTTTAAATCACTGCCAGGGAAGTAATACAGAGTTGCAAATACATTTGTGTACAAATACATAGCTACATTAGTCACTGCAGGCTGTGCTCTGAGTCTGCATTCTTGGTTCACTGAGCCAATGCCATCTATTTGTCTCTCCATCCAGTGTTCAAATCCCCCTTCAGCCACTGGGTGACCTTGGGTGAGTCACACTCTCTCAGCCTCAGGGGAAGGCAACAGCAAACCTCCTCTGATCAAATCTTGCCAAGAAAGCCCTGTGATAGGTTCCCCTTAGGGTCACCATAAATCAGAAATTGCTTGAAGGAACACAACAACAACAGTGCACCTTAGTGTTGTCCTTAGGATTTTTGTAAGCTGGAAAACATTTAAAGATATACAACAACAACAAGTCTCAAAATCCCCACTGGGTCATGGAAACCTATTGGGTGACTTTGGGCAAGTCACACGCTCTCAGCCTTAGAGAATGGCAAAGGCAAAAAAAAAACACACACACACACACACACACAACAAATCTTTCCAAGAAAACCCCTTAGGATCTTCATATGTTGGAAACTATTTGAAGGCACACAACAACAACAACAAGAACAACAACAACATCCAAATCCCTGCTCAGCGATGGAAACCCACTGGGTGACCCTGGACAAGTCACACTCTCTCAGCCTCTGAGGCAGGCATCAGGCAAAAAAAAAAAAACCTCAACAAATCTTGTCAAGAAAAACCAGTGACAGGTCCACCTTAGAGTCACCTTCTTGTTGTTGTGCCACTTATCATGGGATTTTCTTGGCAAGATTTGTTCAGAGTGGGTTTTGCCATTGCCTGGTTCCTCTGAGGCTGTGTTACTTGCCCAGGGCCACCCAGTGGGCTTTTATGGTCAAAGCCAGGATTCGAACCAAGGTCCCCAGAGTCCTCACAAACCACTACACCAGGCTGGCTCTTGAAAACACACAACTCAAAAACAACTAGAACAGTAAGAATAACCACAATATCAAAGTATCCAAAAATTGTAGGTGGGGAGGCAGGGTGACCAGATGTGTCCTCACCACAAACTTGAGGACTAGGTACCAAAAACTGGAGGACATCTCTAAATGAAAAGCTGAAAACAGTCATATATATATATATATATATACACACACACACACACACACACATATATATATACATACATATACATATATATATATACACACATACATATATATATATATACATATACACAGATATGTATATATATATATATTTACATAAATATATACATATGTATATGTATACACACATACATACATACACAGACATACACACATATGTATATATATATACACACACACACACTCATACATATATATACACATACACATATAGAGTGTGTGTATATATGTATATATATATATCTGTGTGTACATATGTATATATATATATATATATATATGAATATACACATACATATATATATACACACACATATATTTATATTCATATATATATATATATATACACACACACACAGACATATATATCTATGTATCCATATACATGTACATATACCTACACACACACACACACACACACATATATATATATGTATAATCCATCCTTTTTCTTAGTGATGCTCAAAATGGAGGACGTTTTGGAAACCCTTCCTGGGCAGAAGGCGTGTAATGGAATGTAGGGCGCGTCCGGGGAAGGGAGGACGCTGCCTGGCCCCCTCCTCACCTGACCAGGGGCTCCTTCTCCGGGAGGGCGGCGTCTCCCAGGCAGGCTCTTCCCCTCCTGCAGCAGCAACAGCAACAGCAGCAGTAGGACCAGGCGTCCAGCCAGTCGCTCAGCCCCATGGGGAGCCCCCTTTCCCGGCTACCGAGGAGCGCCGCCGCCGCCGCCGCCGCCTTCGCCGGACACCTGCAGCGATGTCTCGCTCATCCCGGACCCCTCGGCAACCGCCACCAGGTGATGGGTCCCCGCTGCGCATGCGCTGTCCCCGTGCGCTCGCGCTCTCTCCCTCCCTCTGCGATGGTTTCTATGCCTCTCCGCGGCCGCCCCCTACAGGACAAAGCAGAGCCGGCACCCTGAGGAGAGCCAGGAGGATGCCAAAGCACAGAAGGCAAGAGGAAGGGACGGTGAGCCAGAGTGGTGACGTCACTAGGGTTGGAGTCACGTGGTGTGGTGACTCATAGTGTCATTTCTCACACACACACAATTGACTTCCTCCCAATCATACTTTTTGGGAGCTACCAAATTGAAGGGCAAAAGCTTTGATGTCTCAGGGACAAGTGTCTGCTGCTTTGAAGGAAGTGGTAGCATGCCCTCTCTTGAAAAGTATCTCTCTTGTCCCTGAGGTATACGCCTCCCTCCGCATTTGTGGCTTTGACCTTTGCAGATTTGATTAATATCTTCTCCCTAGAAATCCCTCTGAGGTTGAGGAGTTACCTTGTCCAGCAAAAGGACAAACCTTTGCCCTCTTATTCACAGATTTTATTAATATGTTCCCTCTAGGAATATCTATTCTAGGTCCTCCAGCGCAACTCTATGGTCAACTTTAACCAAAAGTTGCACGGAAGGACCTAGAGATTCCTAGAGAGAACACTCCACTAGGCATTTGTAGCTCCTCCAGTGTAATTTTAGGGTCAATGTCTGGCAGAGGTTGACCACAGAATTGCACTGGAGGACCTACAGATTCCTAGAGAGCTAATCTCTCAGGTGAAAAACATAGTGTCTTTTGTTATTTGTGGTTTTTCCACATTCATGGGGGTCCTGTGCCCCTGATCCCAATGAATGTGGAGGGATAAGTGTGTATGGGAACTACTGCCCTATTACAAATGTCCCCTTTTGGGGCAAAGTGCTTGAGCATGTATGTGATGGCTGGGCAATTTCAGGCATTCTTCGAAGAAACGGGTTTTCTGGACCTATTTCAGTCTGTACGGCACTGAAACAGCCTTAGTTGCTCCGACCGATTCCCTATTCCAGGGGAAAGGTAAATGTTAGTAGGGTAAACCATCACCTTGCATAGGATGCTGAGCTTCGCAGTGTGTCTCCAAGTGCCTGTTTTCACCATTCAGTCAGGCGGACAGGGTTGAATTATCCCACTTTCTATGTAGCCAAGCCTACCTTAGGCCAAAACTAAAGCTGGACCCTAAGTAAGCTCCTTGGCCTTTGTCCTGGCAGTGGTCTGTGCCCATTTCTGAGTCCCTACCTGAATTATTTCCTCTTCCCCCCGCCCCCCCCGCCACCGCCACCTTCCCTAAATTGAAGACAGGATTTCACCCCTTCTTTCCCTCAGGAGCCCATCCTCAAAGGACAACTCCAGGCTCTATGCGGGCTTCCCTCAACTGCAGGCCTTCCCAGCACCATCACCACCACCACTATTTTCCTGACTGGCTGCTAATGGTGCAAAGCGTGCCCTGCTATAGCGCTATTATTCCGCTTCAACTGCCATGGCAACATCCTGTAGAATCCTGGGATTTGCAGTTTAGGGAGGAGTACTTAGAATTTTCAGCCACATTGTCCTTAGGGACCTCATTAAACTACCAACCCCAGAATCCCACTGGAACCTGCCACAGCCGCTTAATCGGAATAATAGCGCTATAATAGTGTGGTGTGACAAGGGCTGTGTCTGCATGGCAGAAGCGATCCGGTTTGGCACCGCTTTAACTGCCATGGCTCAATGCTGCGGGATTCTGGTAGTTTTTGTGAGAGATGTAGCATGCCCTCTATTAGGGAGCTCTGGTGCCATAATAAGTTACAATTCCCAGAATTCCACAGCATGGAGCCATGGCAGTTAAAGTACTGTCGAACCGGATTATCTCTGCAGTGCGGCTGCAATCAAGGAAAACCCTAACTCAGCTCCAAAACACACTACAGAAATAATCCAGTCTGAGACCGCTTTAACCGCCTTGGCTCAGTGCTAGAGAATCCTGGGAACTGTAGTTTGTTGTGGCACCAGAGTTCTCTCTGACAGATAAGGCTAAATGTCTCACAAAACTGCAATTCCCAGGATTCCCTAGCACTGAGCCAGGGCAGTTAAAGCCGTCTCAAACTGAGTTATTTCCGCAGTGTGAATTCTCAGATAGCCTCCCCTTCCTAGCCCACCCCTCGCCTCTCCTCTCAATTCCACTTCCGCCCATACCTTTCCCTTCCTCGCCCCGGCACTCTTTCCCACAGTGCGCATGCGCACACTCCTTCCCTCGTAGGGAAGTCCCATTATAGATCGGTGTGTGGGCGTCTCTTTCTCCTCCCTCCTTCTTTCCGCAACCTGCTTTCCAATAAGCATTCTGAAAGTCCCACCCCCTTTTTTGTTTTTTACTTCCGGTTCAACCAGTGGTGGTTTTGGTAGTGGTGGTGAGGGGAAGGCGGTGCTTCCAGGGAAGAAGAGGAGGAAGCCGGAGCCCCCGGGGATGGTGCTGGCCGTGGCTTCGGCTGCTGCTGGTGGTGGGACCCGCGCCTTGACGGTGTCGCCAGGTGAGAGCGGCTGCGCCCGTGATAGGATTGTCCCTTGCGGGCCTCCGTCGAGCTCGCGCGCTCAGTGAAAGGGGGGGGGGGTGGAGGAGAGAGAGAGAGACCGTTAGATGGCCCCCTCCCTCGCGCCAGCTTCCTCTTCCCCCCTCCCTTGGAGCAGGTTAAGCCCCGCCCCGCCCCTGCCCTAACGGCTCTCGCCGCTTAGAGAGAGAAGGGGAGGGGCGCCAGAGTTAACCTCTGGGACTCACTGCCACAAGACGAAGGAAGGAAAGCCCTGGAGGCTTCTGAAGTGGCTCTTCTACTACTACCTCTTCTGCCAAGGGGGTCTTGAGACACCAGCTTGGAGACTGTGAAATAAATAAAAAATAAAATAAATAAAGTAAAAATAAACGCATGAGCTTCCCTAGATTTGAAAACACACTGCAGAAATAACCCAGTTTGAGACCGCTTTAACTGCCCTGGCTCAGTGCTAGGGAATCCTGGGAACGGTAGTTTTGTGAGACTATTTAACCTCCTCTGTCAGAGAGCTCAGGGGCCACACCAAACTGTAGTTCCCAAAATTCCCTAGCACTGAGCCAGGGGAGTTAAAGCGGCCTCAAACTAGATGGTTTTTTCAGTGTGTTTTGGATCTGACCCTCAGACTGAGGAAGCCCATGATAGGTTCACCATAGGGTTGCCACAATAGTAGTATGGATTTGGCCATGGCTTAAACATCCACCTCCTCTAAGGCTCGCGAACCCAACTGGAAGAGTAGTAGCAACAGTAGTATCGTACTTAATAATAAGTAATAGTAGTAATGAATAATAAAATCCTTGAGTTGGAAGAGAGACCACAAGCAACCACCCATTTCAGTCCCATTCTGTCATGCAGGAATACACAATCAAAGCATCCCCTAGGGATGGCCATCCAGCCTCTGTTTAAAAACCTCCAAAGAAGGAGACTCTACCACACTCCGAGGGAGAGTGTGCCACTGTCACAGCTCTTACTGTCAGAAACATTATTCCTCACTTTTAGGTGGAGTCTCTTTTCCTCTAGTTTGAATCAATTGCTCATAGTCCTACTCTCTGGAGCAGCAGAAAACAAGCTGGCTTCATCCTCAATATGACACCTGTTCAGATACGATAATACTTCACCGCATGCATCTGAGGAAGTAGGCTCAAGTCTACAATAAATCATGCTACCAGCTTCTTTCTTTTTTTCAGATGGGCTGCATCCGCACTACAGAAATAATCCAGTTTGACACCGCTTTGGCCTCGTTCCCGTTATGATTTAAAGCGAATTGCTGATCGGGTTATATGACCATTGTTCCCACTTGAAACCAGTTCCGATCCTACTCTGCTTGGTTGCACTTGCGGTGAAGTGAGGCAAACGCAAAAAAACCGCTGTTTCCTGAACACTAGTCTTTTGGCGGTTCTTTTGAAAAGAATCGATTCTGAAGCGTGTTCAACAAGTGGGAACAATGGATCTGAAATGCATCATTCTGGAGGGGAGGGACTAATGTCAGAGGGGTGTTTACCATCCCTCCTCAGTTTTTGGGAAATCAGCCATTTTCCTCCCACTCTCAGCACTGCCTTTGTGCTTGTGATGTGACTTATGGGCGCATGATATATTTATTTTTAATTTTAAAAATGGACAGAATATGCAATCCATTGTATTTGCAACTACTTGCAATTACGGGTGGATTGCAGCTCAGTGAGGCAAGTAGTTGCAAAATCAGTGGAACTCATATCCTATCGATATTATGTATGTATATGTGTGTGTGTGTATGTGTGTGTATATGTATATATATATATATATATATATATAGTTCCCAAGCTGGGCTGCTGAAAGGGGAAATGGTGTGCTTGAGCATCCTGGGTTGCTGAGGGGCAGAGGAAGGCTCAGTTGCTAAAGTCGCCCTGTTCAGTGCCTGGAATGGCCCCGTCCTCACTGTGTTGCCGCTTGCGTCACCGATGACGCGCAGATGATTGACATGCATTTTGAAGCGGCGCAAACTGGTGAGAACGACAATCGTGCCAAAAAAGAAGCGATTACAAGGGAATAATGAAAAGATCCGCTTTCAAAGTGGGAATGATGGACCTTTTGGAATCGATTCACCGACACGGAGCGAAGGCGAATTGCAAACTGGTTTAAATGTAAATGGGAATGAGCCCTTTAACTGTCCTGACTCAGTGCTAGGGAATCCTGGGAATTGTAGTTTGTTGTGGCACCCAAGCTCTCTGACAGAGAAGGCTGAATGTCTCAGAAAAACTACAAATCGCAAGATTCCATAGCATGGAGCCATGGCAATTAAAGCAGTGTCAACCTGGATTATTTCTGCAGTGCGGCTGCAGCCTCAGTTTCAAAGGTGCGACAAGATCTCTTGGCATACTGATTTTCCAGTCTAACAGGGCTGTATTTCTTCTTATGATTATTATTCAGGAAAGAGCCTTGATGGATCCTCCCTGTTTTCTGTCTCTGCTGGGTGCAAGCCAGGGATGGGAGTGTGGGTTGTTGCTGTGCCCTCACAACCAGTGGCCTCCCCACCTGACCGCTCTAGGGAACAAGAGGGTGGCAAAGACACACAAACACCCCACATGTTTTTTGGCAGGTTCTTCTTCTTCTTCTTCCCCTTGGGAGAGTCCTGCCAGATCAGAGCAAAGTTCACTCCAGTCACCCAACATCCTTTTCCCCACATTGGTCTCTGGATGTCTCTGGGAAGTTCAGAGCAAGGCATGAAAGCAACTGGCTGCTTCTAGTTCTGGAGTCTCTGAAGGCAAGGTGAAAGCCACAGAGAGATCTCAAGCATTTGCCTTCAAACCCCCCCCCCCTCCCCACACCACTTTTTTGGGTGAGGAAACAGAGCCCTTTACACTGCTGTCAAAAGCAGTGGATGCTGATTCCATCACTTTACTGTGTACTGTTTTTCCGCATCCACTGTTCTGAATTTCACTTCCTGGTACATGACCTGAAGTGGTAATATTCAGTGACAGAAGATTTTCTCACTCTACACTTCCTGTACAACTTTCATGTCTTTATAAATCCACAGGATTCTAAATTGTCATTTCTATAAAAGCAAAAAGTTAATCTTAGTGTAGAAGGGAAAGTGCTCCAACTTTATCACAACTTGTGATGGTATTTTCTTGCTCTGAAATAACTTCAACTTTAGAATCTCTAGTTCAGGGGTAGGCAACCTTTTCGAGCCGGGGGCCGGGTTGTTGTCCCTCAGACAATGGGGGGGGGGCGAAGCACCATAAATAAATAAATAAATGATTTTAAAAAATATATAAAAAATATGCATGCACACTCTCTCAGCCCCAGAAAAGCCATGGCAAAACCCCTGTGGAGATTTTGCCAAGAAAACCCCAAGAACAAGTCATAACAACAGTAACCAATATCATCCTGGTGGGTAGCGGCGGCAGCGGGGGGCGGCAGCAGGACCGGCCTGGGGGCGGTCCAAAGGCC
This sequence comes from Phrynosoma blainvillii, assembly GCA_026167975.1. Classification (NCBI taxonomy): domain Eukaryota; kingdom Metazoa; phylum Chordata; class Lepidosauria; order Squamata; family Phrynosomatidae; genus Phrynosoma; species Phrynosoma blainvillii. Next base: position 223,579,428 of record JANUYF010000001.1, on the reverse strand, counting down.
TCGGGGGGTCGCATCCAGCCCCTGGGCCTTAGGTTGCCTACCCCTGCTCTAATTTACTGTATTCACTGAGTAAATAAAGTAGAATTTCTTCCTGCTATATGTTGCAAGGTATTCATATAGATAAATTCAGCGTTGGAGACTGTTGGCTCCAAAAACACAGACTGCTACAGAGTACTTGGTGCCTTTGTGCCTTAGTACTCTTCCCCCTTTTATTAACATTTTATTGAATTCAGAGACAAATAATTGATAATTCTCATCTCAGCATTGCATTACAATTTCACAATTGCATGTGTAAAATGTGGTATATATAGTCACATGTGTTAAAGGCTAATTGCAAAAGAGAAAAGAAAATATTAATAATAAGTGTATTAATAATAGGTCTATGCTACAATAGAAACACATATCTTCATTCCGCATAGCTTGATAAATTAATAAAGTACATTTTTTAAATAACAAAACATATTTCCTGTTGTAATATGGAGTAAAATGGTTTTGTCCAGCAGCCAGTGTTACTAGATTCTAGGCCCAGATACTTATATTTGGGGTATTCTTAATTTCTAATTTCATAAAACTGTTTCCATCTCAAAAATAAATATGGCATGAGTATTTCATTAGCGTGGAAGTTCCATGTTACACTCCTAAATATGTCTGTCCAGGAAATGAAGGGAAAGGGGTGTGAGCAACAGAATGTGTATTAACAAATGCCAGCAAATAAGAGCGATGTGGTGATCTATCTATCTTACATGCAGATTAAATGTGCATGCTGTGTTATTCAAGAGGCCTAGAACTGGTGGTTGCTATTTCAGGTCCTTTTAGCCACTGTTAAGCTCTTTCCATTCCAACTTGAGCATGTGCATAGTATATTCTTCTTGTGCCATCTCAGTTTTTTTCCTTTTCAGAATGCTTTTGGAGATTTTTCTCTTTGTTTCTATTTTTTCAAATGTGGATGTTCAGAAGAGAAAATAGATTTCTTCTTTAGCAGTCTTCCCTTGTCATACTGTCATCAGAAGCACTGTTGCAATATAATCCACATATTTGGAGAACAGGAGCAGAGAAACGAACGCACCTTGCTGAGACCTCTGTCTTTGATTCAGCTGTCTCTGTTCAGGCCCATTGCTTGTGTCACCTCCGCTGCTACTGCGGTAGTTCATGCACGATACTGGATGCCACTTCACTGTCTAGTACAGACATACTTCAGATAACAAAGCCTCTAGTAAAGAAGCTCCATTTGACAAAGCCTTGTTTTACACCTGCCTCTCCCCTTCCCTCCTCATTCTTTTTAGCAACATCTGGGAGAATGGTGAAGGACAGCTAGAGAAACACAAGATTTTTTGTGTCAGGCTGCAGCAGTTCATCTGCAGTAAACAGTGCAAAAAAAGACTGAGCTGGGAAATGCTGGGACCCTTTAGTGATCCTACTGTTGCTGTGCTTGCCTACAAGGGGCAAGATAAACTCTAGAGAGTTTATCTTGCAAACAGGGAATAGCAAACAGGGAAATAAGATAAGCCTGCCTCACCAGCTATCCCCACAGGTTGAAAAGGGACAGATCTAAAAGGCTGGCCACCAAAATGGAAATCAAGAAAAGTAAAGGCTACTGAAAGAAAAAGACATCCCTGGATGTATTTTGGAAGAAGTCTCCAAGCAGTCTCTAGAAGGTTCAAAACGTTAGTCTGCTTATGCAAGGCTTACTTACCTCGTTGATTCATTTCCCATGTGCGTATTGTTCATTTTGACTACAAAGTTAGCTGAAACTTTTTTGAGGTGTAAGAACCTATCCCTATTTCCATGTTATTTCTGCCTCTGGGACCAAATTTTCTGTTAAAGAATTAATGCCCGGGAACTCATCTGCTTCATTAGCTGAGATACACCTGAATCGTGCTCAGTCTCTGGATGGTGCAGAGGAGCAATCTCCACCATTCTTTGGGTTATATCACTTTGCAGCAGTTCCAGAGGCAGGAGTAGATTGTGCAAGAATGCTTTCAATTTTGAAACTGGGTTTAAAAGAAGCTAGAATCTGGTTGTCTTATCCGATACACTGGCTTTTTGTAGAGTTTAAACAGTGTACTTTATAGGTATCTGGTGAAACAATCAGCTGTTTATTAATTTGTCTGAATGTGGCACATGGGTGTTGAAATATATGTTGGAGATACTAACTGTTCATTTTGGGATGCCACATCATCATTTTTCCTACTTGTCAATAAGAAGATGGGTTAGCATGCTTAAGATTGATTACGAAGAGTCTGCAGCTCAGTGATGGAGCATATGCCCTGCATACAGGAGGACTGAAGTTCAATTTCTAATAAAGATTCAGGCTGAGTCTGAGGAGAACAACCTTGTCTGAGACCTTTAAGAAATGTTTCCAATAAAAGGAGATAGCACTCAGTGGCAAGATCATTGGTCTGGTTGCAACTTATTTTCATAACACTGGTTTATAAAAAGAGATAATCCCCATGTATTAAAGCTGTTGCTATCCATAAGTTATGCAAGAAAGTGAACGTGTGGAAAAATGTTTTCATATAATTAATTAGTCCTTACATTTTAAGGGAAAAGACAAATCAAAGCTATGATAAAATAACTAGTTTTGTTTCAATATCTGTATTTTAGACTGAAGATAGCAGTAATGCTAACATTGGCAAGCAAACTAAAACGGGATGATGGTGTCAAGGGACCGCGCACATCCAACACAGCCTCTGATTCTACCCGAAGAGTATCCGTTAGAGATAAATTGCTTGTTAAAGGTAATACCATTTCATATATAGTTAGAGATAAACTGCTTGTTAGAGGTATTATTATTATTATTACCATTTCATATATAAAGAGAGTCACATTAGCTGCTAATTCAATCAAATGCTTGGTCATTAGTATATAGCTCTGAAGAGGGGAACACCTTGCAAAAGTTAAAATGGGTTCAAATTCACTTATGAACTAAAAAGCAGAGGAGTTGTAAGGTAAGGCTCCAACCTTAACATCTACACACACTTGTAAACACACTTGTGCAAAGCAGTTCTGTGCAGGTTTACTCGGAGGTAAGTCTCTTGTATTCTTTACTGTTAACTCCCAGGTAAAAATGAATTAGATTCCATCCAAAATCTCACAGCTCATTCTCTGTGCACCTACATTTTGCCTTGGTCTTTCAGACCCCCCTTTCATCTTTCTCAAGTTAGGAGAGAGCAGTGAAGCTAAGGGCGTTGGTTAGCTAGCTGCACATCACCCCCTTGCTTTTTTTTTTTTATACATCATTAGTAGTAGTAGATTGTATGTGTAGGGAATGATGTCGATAGATTAAAGGTGCGCAGAAGGAATATGAACTGGAGATAGATGGGTATTGTGGCAAGTGTGTATCTTTATATGATGAGCAAAAGGAAAGAGAAGCTAAGTAATTCTTGCTTTTATGAATAAACAGGCATAGCATTGTACTTTGGAAAAAGCTGGCTCTATTTAATAATAATAAATTATTTGATGTTCTGATGAAGCCTGAGTAGTTACTTGGCTTGTTTTGTTTTTGATTAAACATATATTAAACTGCACAGTGCAGATTGAAACAAATTGGTTGTTTCAGTAGGCTGGTTGTCAGAAATAAATGTGTAGAATTTAATTTTATCTCAACCTATCTTGAAATTGGACTGGAGAAAAAGAAGAATTGTCAGGGGAAAGAATGGTGTTATCAGAAACTTTTTTGATATTTCATGCCTCTAGGAAGGACTATTTTACATACATGCCAAATTAATACAAGTAGATAGATGAAACTAGAAACTTAATGAAGTAGAACTGATTACTGGATATGAGTTGAAAGAGCTTCATGAAAAATAATTCTTTGGGAAATGTAGTTGGTTTATCTCTTTAAACACAGAATGTGCTAGGGCTTTGAACAGACAATTGTCCCTACTTGTAAATTACATTAAGCTTTGACTATAGCAGTGGTGGATAATTTTCACTGTCAAGGGGTCATTTTGTCCATTTCTTTTTAAGCTTAAAATAGGTCTGGGGCAAACTTAAATTTAAATGGCAAATCATCTGTCCTCCCCCCCCCCAAAAAAAATCTTCTGAGGACATGAATAGCCATTTTTGAGGAAAAGAGATCTTTGTAGGACCACACCAGAGCCACATGTGGTCTGTCAGTTATACTTTGCTCACCCTTTGGCAGTAGTACTAGTTCTAAGAATTTCCTCCTGCAGTAATGTTTGTTTCACACCCTAGTATCTTAATATTGAATATTAAGATATCTTTAAGTGGCTGTGGAGTGTATTCAGAAAGAGTATCCAAATGTTGGTGGAACGTTGGTTTGGCTGCAGTTCATTTCATAATAGTGCCTTGTGGATTTGTGAATTTTAGAGCTCTTATAAGTATTACGTATTCTTGAATTTGTGAAGTAGTTAAACAATAGGGACATTCTGCTAGGGACATTTAAAGTAGTTAGAACTATGGGCCTTTACAGACTGCCAGAAATAATCCAGCTTGAGTCCACTTTAACTGCCCTGTCTCAGTGCTAGGGAATCATGGGAACTGTAGTTTTTTCTGGCAATGTCCCAGAAAAAAACTGCAGTTCCCATGATTCCCTAGCACTGAGACAGGGCAGTTAAAGTGGACTCAAGCTGGATTATTTCTGGCAGTCTGTAAAGGCCCTTAGTTGTAACAGCTTTAAGTATCATGATGAAAGAAAGATGGGATAAAAAGATAGCTACAAAATAATAAGAATAATGTTAAGTTTTGGCAGGGACTGAAGAATAATGTTTATAAGAGGAGGAGCTGATCCTTATTGGTAGAAATGTGCAGACCTGGGAAAAACACAGGAAAATGGGGGACACACACACACACACACCAGTTTTTCTGAAGCATTTTTCCTGTGAAAAATTGAAAATCGGGGGGAAATAAATAAATAAATTTTAACTTAATTCTTTTTTAAAAAAAAATAAGGAATATAATATTTAATGCAAAGTATCTATGTATTCCCCAAAGCTATTTCTAAAAACTATGTAACAGGAAGATATTTATATAAGGCAGTATACACTGCCTGATCACTGCAGTTCCTGATTTTTGTCTCCTTTTCTCAGTTGTTCTTGTGGGAATGAGTGCTATACAAGTTAGTCTCCCTCATCTACAATTCCAGAATCCAAAATATCCCAAAACCAAAATTGTCCACATGGGTGGCTGAGATAGTGACACCTTTGCTTTCTGATGGTTCCGTGTACAAAATATTTTGTTTTGTGCACAAAATTATTTAAAATATTGTATATAAAATAACCTTCAGGCTATGTGTGTATGGTATATATGAAACTTAAATCAATTTTATGTCTAGACTTGGGTCCCATCTCCAAGATACTTCATTGTGTATATGTAAATATTCCAAAATCTGAAAAACTCTGAAATCTAAAATACTTCTGGTCCCATGTATTTCTGATAAGGGAGAGTCAACCTATACATCTGTTTGACACTATGGAAGACCAAAGTAGGGGAAATAAATTTCTGTTTTACTAATGTTGATGATTTCCTCTGTTTTAATGGGTTTTGCCAGCTCCTAAGAGATTATTTACAGTTCAAGACCTTATAGTTTAATTTGTAACAAAAATTCAAAACAGAATCAAAAAGGGAATTCTGTTTGTAACTATTGTCTAAATCAACTGCACTTTTACTATATCAAACATATTTCTATGCCAAACAAAATTATATAATTGTATTTTATTGTTGTGTGGCTATGCAGCGGTGGCAGCACTTTTACTATATCAAACATATTTCTATGCCAAACAAATTTATATAATTGTATTTTATTGTTGTGTGGTTATGCAGCGGTGGCAGCAGCAAACAAATATGCAGGCATGCAGAGCCAACTCCTGAGACCCAACCAATTTTATTTTATTTTCTACAGAATAACATTTGTGATAAGTTTAATAATAGCTTAGGTAATGGGTAGTTTCTTGAAATCTGCACCTAACGGTATTTATCCCATAAGTCTTGTTATTTTTAGAGTGAAAATTACCCAAAAAACTTTGTTTGTTTTTTAGAAACACAACTAGTACAGTAGAACTTAGCTGTCTTGAGAGAAAACCTCCATCCCGAAACATTGGAGTGCCCTTGCCATTCAATATAGACAATACTGGACTAGATGGGTCAATGGTGTGACTTGGTATAAGCGAATTATACAAAACCTCTTATACCACAGCCTCTTAAATTCTAAATCTATGCACATCTAATCAGGAATGTGTCACATGGTCCTTAGTGTCACATGTTGCATTTTTTCTGACACTTTCGCATCATTACAGTAATTTTCTGTAGGTTTGTCTACTGTACAGGCCATAAATTCACATATGTGCTACTGTGGTGGAAGATACAGTCCTGGTTCAAATCTACATTTTGTAGAGAAACACATATAAACCATGGCTTTGGTTTGTGGTTTGCAGATGAATTATGATTAAAGGCAGTCATGGTTTCCTCAGTTCAGACATCATGGCAGTCTGTGAGAACCACAAACTTAAAAGTAAGGAAGAGAATTAGTGAGTGTGACGAAAGAAGTCAATGCAGATGTCCTCCTCACATTACAAGTTCATGGGATCATTACTTGACTACAGAAAAAGCAAGATGGTAAAGAAAACAACATGATGTAGCCTCAGTCTAATAATTCCAGTCAGTAAACATGTGGTTTCTTAGAGAACATTACTAGAGGATTTTAAATGAACTTTCTTTTTTTCTTATTTGATAATCAAGGGCAAGCAGATTTGCTGCTATTCCTGCACAGAAAAAAAGGAGGACAGCCCAGTTTGATACTCTTTAAAGGAACTAAAAATGTGGGAATTTAGTAAAAGTCTTTCTTCACTCAGGCACATGCAGCTGTGCAGTAGCAATAGTAATGATCAGCTGAGCAGGGTAAAAATGGTAGAAGAGGTATAGTAAACAGCAGTAGTAGAATTGGGAAAGTGATTGCATTGAAGAACAGATTAGCTGTAAATTAGCAGAAAGAGGATCGTCATGAATCCTTTCACGCTGCACAATTATAGCACTGTGATTCTACCTTAACTTCCATGGTTCCATCCTGTGGAATCCTGGGATTGTTCATTGAGAGGAGGGGCCTTTGGAGCCCTCAGGCAGAGAATCCTCCTCTGGTCCCTCTGACCAGACTACAAATCCCAGGATTCCATAGGGGGCAGCCGTGACAGTCAAAGTGGAATCCCTCCATTCCATCCGATGTCATCTGGGGGAGAGACACCAGGCCCATCACCATCGGGCCTAGAATAAGAAGAAGAACCCTTCCTTCTTAAAGGACGGGTGGGATTCTGGATTTTTATTTTCTGTTTAGATTGTATTAATATATTTGTATGGAAATTTTAATGTTGTAAGCCACCCCGATTGCTCTGCAGAGGGGTGGGATATAAATTATTATTATTATTATTATTATTATTATTATTATTATTATTATTATTATGCTATAACTGTATAGTGCAAAGGGGGCTCTGGTTGCTTTGTCATCCTTCTGTTTCTTAAGCATTACGAGGAGCTGCTAAAAAGTTCTCAATCCAACCAAGAAGGGAATGACCTAGAGCCATGAAACTTACATGCTATTCCACATATTTATCCCAAAGTTAGACCCTTGCGCCCTCCCCCCCCCCCCCCAAATTCTGATGTCTGATCACTGAAATAGAGCTCTGCTGCTGCTATCACCTCTGTATCATTTGAAAGTTTCCTTTCTTTCAAACACTTTTAAGGTTTGGGAACAGGAAATAGTCAAATGGAGCAGGTCTGGTGAGTAGAGTTGGTGGTCAATGCACTCAACCCACAAATTCTTCAAAAGATCCATTGTCTTGCCAGCCCTGTAAGCAGGTGCATTGTCTTGTAAAAAGAGAACACCTTTCGGCAGCTTCCCTCACCGTTTTTCTTTCATTGCCTCCTTCAATAAGTACAGCAAGTTAAAGTAGTATTCTGCATTAACTGCTTGGACCTTCTGAAGATAGTCAATCATCAAAATACCTTCCTTCCCCCCCCCCCCTTTGCAAAAATGTGACCATGACTTTTCCTGGTGACCTCTGAGACATGAATTTCTTTGGCTCTGTAGAACCCAAGTGTTGCCCTGCAATGACTGTTGTTTGGTCTCCATATCATAATGATGTAACCATATTCCAGCTATAGTGATGAGTTGTTCCCCCCAAAAAAATACCACTAAATTGCTCAAAATGCTGCAAAATCAACAATGAGGTATCTACTCAGTTTCATTCTTGGTCAGCATGCAGACATTTTGGCGCCCACTTGGCTGACAGCTTCTACATAGCCAACTGCTCATGAATTATAAACCCAATGTGTTCCTGGGATATCTCTAGTGTATCAGCAATGGTTTTAGCTGAGGTTTGCCAGTCTGCCAAAATCAGGTCATGAACATGCTCAACAATTTCAGGAGCTGATACTGTTGAAGGCCTCCCAGACCTTGCTGCATCTTTGGTCTCAAAATCTCTAGGCTGAAAGTTGGCACACCACTCCTTCACAGTTGAGTTTGAGGGGCACTTGTAACTCAATGTTTGCATCCTATCTTCATGGATTTCCTTTGGATTTTTCTTCTGTGGGAACAGGAACTTCACAACTGAGTTCAGCACTTGAAAATTTTACACTGTTCATTGACATGATTCTATCAATGATCTGAAAATATTCAAAAATTAGAGCTACAATCCTGCAAATTGGCAATTTACAATACAAGAACATGCTTTCAAACTACAGTGACAAAATTATGCTCAGATTTTGGGAAGTGGGAAGAATTTTTCAGCACCCTCTTGTAAAGACAGCTGTCAAAATTTCTGGGGGGGTTACTACATTTTTAAAAAAAAGCAAATTGGCAAAATTTATCCAAGATCTGCAGAGATGCCATATTTCAAAATTGATTGACAGATAAAACTGTAATGAAGCATTTACAAGTACCATCAACACGCAAACTTTCTTACTATGAAACTTATAGGTTTCAGTTAAAAACTGTAACCACACTTTATTCCCATTGGAAAAAGTTAGGACAACTAAGCATTAAATTAACTGTAACTAATGTGTTTTACTGATTTCAGTGGGACCAAAGAAAAATTGCCTTTGCTACTTTGAGAGTCATGATAAGTGTGGCTACACTTCTTTTAACTGAAACCTATATGTTTCATTATAATAAATAAATAAAATTTTATTTATATCCCGCCTTTAGCCAAGGCTATCCAGGCGGTTTACAATTTAAAATACAATCCCATACAAATAAACATATCACCCCCCCTTAAAAATATATTAAATCAATGGCACATTAAAATTTGACTTAAAACACAAAACAAATTAATACAATGAAACATGGCACTCTGATGGAGTGATCTGATGGAGTGTCTAACAAAGTATCTAATGATATATCATTAATAAGAAAGTTTGCATGTTCATGGTACTTCACAATGCTTCTGTCGGTCAATTTTGAAATATGGCATCTCTGCAGAATTTGGGTAAATTTTACCAATCTGCTGTTCTGTTTCTTTATTCTGTTTTTAATCTCATGAAATGCATATTGACAAACATTCTGTCTTTTAAAATCTTTCTGCTGTTAAAATTAGTACAGTATATTTGTGTTTATGGAATCAGTGCTATCAGTACTATAATGAGGCTAGGACAGAGTTAATTTTGAGAGTACCTGTACTCTCATGATCTAGCAATTATGTCCTGATGTGTTACGCGTGTGTTATGGTTGTCGCTGTTGTTGCTATTAGTTTCCTTAGTGCTAAATCCAATGGTTGCACTCAAGGTGAGCATCAGGACTTTGTACCGGCACCTGTAGTACCAAAATCCTGTTCCAAAGGCTATTCCAGCCCAGCAGAGCAGGTTGTTAGTATGAACAGGGAGTTAAGGAAAGAGCTGAACTGTCCAATATTGAACTCAGTCATCTTTGATGAAAGGTTCTATGGATTGTTATTTAGTATTTATGCAAAATTGTCTTGTGAATTGTGTTTGCTTGTTTGTTTGTTTTATATGCTAAGATACAGTATGTCGTATTCTTGATTTTGCTGTTAATATCTGTATTATAATTTTGCTAATTTGGATATAAAATTATTTGAGTGTTACTTATAGAAAGTTGGTACGGAAACAAAATTGATACTTACATATTTTGTTTTATTTTTAACAGAAGTTGCAGAACTTGAAGTAAATTTACCTTGTAAGTATAATATTCACCATGTTTCCTGAGGAGAGGATGAACATTTCCCCCCCCCCCTTGTTTTATTACATACAGAAAAATATTGCATAAATTCAGCTGAAATTTAATTTATTTCTTATAAAATTGACTATCTTCTGAGATTTTGTGTCTCTAGTCTACAAAGTTTACTGTGTGTGGTATGAAAGAAAAGAAGACTATTTTATCCACATTTTCAACACCTTAATTTTTTAAAGTTGCCTATAAATTACATTTGTTCATATATTTTTTTATTTTTTAAAACAACATCAAAAAGAGTTGATGGTGTATTCCTATTTATTTCCTTTTTTCTATGCAGTTTGGCATACAAATACCACAGCTACAACTTTGATATTAATGGTAGAGATGTAAATAAAGCTGGGATTTGTTCCACTTAAACCAAAGTCCTTGACATTTGAGGAATCATGTCCTAATGTTTTGGGATGTGAAGCATGCACTAAGTATTTTTTTTCTGTCTTTTTGAGATGTGTGCATGTTTGTGTATATGGTATACAGAATCAGCGAATTGTATTTGTACTGTGCAAAGCAATATGGACTGATTTATGTTGGGCTTCATTTGAAGACTATAGTTCAGAAGCTATAGTTAACACAGAATATAGCCCCTGCATTACTAAATAGGATGAGATGGATGGATCACTGTGACGGGACCTCCTCTCATACCTTAAGTTATCTTTACCTGTTATCCACAGAAGACCCCTATTCTCTGACACTTGCCCTGCATTTACCTTATTAACACTATTTTGAAGTGTATAAAGGCCAGGGTCTCAAGTGTCCCACAGGCCAGTTCAATGTTTAGGTAGCATACTTGCCTTTGTTTATAGAACATTCTCAGAGACATCTCCTGTAAAAAATGAACACTAGTTTAAGAAATAACTTATCTTACGTAGATTACTTCAAGCTTGATGTGGTTACATTAACAACAAACAACCAGCAGGCTTTAAATACTCTGTCCTCACCTCCCTCACTCTCAGTAGGAATACTAACCAGACTTGTCTAATCTAACTGAATCACAGTCCCTTCTGGACTAACTGAAATTAACTCTTTCTGTCAGATTCCTTATCTGATCTCAACTAAAAACTCTGTCTCTCTCTCCAGCCCAACCGAACATTCGCTGGGGTTAGAGGAACAGGACCCCCTGTGAATGTGGAAAAACCACAAATTAAAAAAAAAAAAAACCCCACTGTTCTTTTTACCTGAAGAAACACCTCTCTAGGAAGAAGAGCCCTGGTGGCTTAGTGGTTAAATGCTTGTACTGCAGCCACTCACTCACAAACCACAATGTTGTGAAACCGCAAATAAATAAAAAAAACTGTTCTTTTTAGCAACCTCAGAAGGATGCCAGGCAGAGTCAATCGAGCCCCTGAATAGTATTGAATTCACCACAAGGTTGTGAGTTCATTACCAGCCAGGGGCTCAGAGTCAGCTCAGCCTTGCATCCTTCTGAAGTCACTAAAATGAGTACCTAGCTTGTTGGGGGCAATTAACTTACACATTATAAACCGCTTAGGGAGTGCTTAAGTGCACTGATAAGCGGTATAGAAATGTACTTGCTATTGCTAGGAACCTCCAGTGCCACTCTATGGTCAACATCTGGCAGAAGTTAACCACAGAATCATGCTGTAGAAGCTACAAATGCCCAGGGAGATATTTTCTCTACAAACCTCTAGGTTCTCCAGCACAAGTCTATGGTCAGCTTCCGGCAGACTCATCTGGAGGACCTAGAGATTCATAGAGAACATATTAATCAAAACCTCAAATAATCAAATCAGCAAAACTCAAATCTATGACTGTACCAGACACACAAACCAGCTTTTATACATTCCAGTTCCCCTCTAGCCCCGCCCCCTCACAGTCTTCCTGAATTCTGATTGGCTGCCATGAAACCAGGTCTGCCTAACAATTCTGTCACAATCACATTCCACCATTCTTAGAGTATGACTTCTGAACATAAGTCGAAGTCCTGCTAATAGTTAAAGCCATAAACAACATGGGATTAGAAGAACTGTGTTCTTCCATTTGAATCTTAGCTGATGTTAAAATTACTCCAGGAACATCTGTCAGTGTTGCCCTCCCCAGTAGTTTGAAAAGTGAAATTGGGAGTGACCTAGGTCTCTTTTAGTTCAGGCATCCTAGCTTTGGTGTTTTATCTAGTGATTGAGTTTATGTTCTTTTGGCACCAAATGAAGAATTTTGTTTTTGATCATGGCCTTTTAGTTTGAGAGCTTTATAATATGTTTTTCTGACTTCTATGTTCTTATGCTAGTACTGCTTTTACGTTGCTTTTATGTCTTATGATATTTATTCTGATTATTGCCTTTAAAATGGCTAACAGCTCTTAAGAAATTTAAACCCAAGGACTCAGTAAAAATACAAAATAAACAAAACATTTGGTAATATAATGCTCTTGCATGTTAAGAAGCTTTATGATAGACTGAAAGAAACCGACACATGGAGGCAGTGAGTTTTTGACTGAAGGTAAAGGTTAACAGTAACAGAGATTTTGTTTGTGTGGCAAAAATGAAAGTGGAGGAGATTTTAAACTGCACCATGGTAATCCCCCCCCCCATGTTGAATATTATGATTTTCAACATGTCTTTATATACCTTCTGAGGTTTCCTCCATTTTCATCCCTATGTTTGGTGCCTTTCCTTTTCTCTCTGGCTTCACTAGGAAACATCACAGTTGTCATTTATTTTCAGATTTTCATCTTTACTTTCAGGTACATGTGAAGTGAAATTTCCTGACCCAAATAAACTCCATTACTTTCTCCTAACTGTAAATCCAGGTAATCTTTTTAAAAGTATATCTTTAAATGAATAAAATTAGCTTTAAGTTATCCCGAGTGTAGTACACGTATAATATTTTTATATACACATGCAGATACTGTTTTTACACTCAGTTTTGCCTCTTGCATTATTCAATTTAGCCCCAAATACTTTTCGCTCATTACACTGAGAATTACTATTACAGAGATGAAGGCACTAGATGGCAGTGTTAGAGCTTAGAAGTGCTGATGAAATTTGGTGTGCATTAGAAAACATAATTCTTCCTTCAGGCTTAAAAGTTTTTCCTTCAGGCTTAAAAGTTTAAGGCAGAACAAAAAAGATGTACATTTGGCTGATAATTCTGGAACGGTAATTGAAATTTGCCTGGTTTGCTTCTCAGGTCCCTGATACACAATGTGGTATTCTGTTACCTATAGTTCTTAGTCAGATTCCTCCAACAAGGAGGACCTCAACACAGTAGCTCCCCAAAAACTGGTCCACAGAGGTTTTTATCTCAAATTGCCTATGACTGTCAGATCCAGTATATCAAAAGCACATGGCCACACTTAACTCTAGATTACCCTATATTTGAAGGATTTCCCTTTATCCTTTTCTAAACCCAGGTCTATTTTTCAGCCTGTTTATTAGTCTGTTTCCTTTCCATCAGCTGTGTTGTCATCTCATCTTTCTCTACACCTGTCTTCCCAGTACTCTTTAATACACATCCCACTCACAACCAGTTGTATAGATTTCTTCATATGAGAAGGCACAATATAGAACCTTTACAGACTGCCAGAAATAAGGCAGCTGGAAGCCACTTTAACTGTCCTGGCTCTGCTAGGGAACCATGGGAATTGTATTTTTTCTGGGACATTGAGCCTTTGCTGTCAGAGAGCTCTGGTGCCAAAATAAACTACGGTTCCCATTATTCCTTTGCACTGAGCCAGGACAGTTAAAGTGGCCTCAAACTGCATTGTTTCTGGCAGTCTGTAAAGGCCCATAAACTGTGTGTTATGTCAAAATTCAGTTTTGTCACATAAAGATGGTGCTGGTCAGGATTTTATCCAGTTGCTCTTTATATTTGCTCATTGACTTGCCTATGAAATCTAGAGTATTATAGCTGATTTTATTTTTCCACACAGTTTTTTTAAAATGTTTCTTAACAAGCTCAGCAAGCACTGTACACTTGTACATGTTTACTTCCCACTCTGGTATTGCTGGGATTTGACCCTGTTTCCAGTGTTTTGAAAAGCATAGTGTTGTGCATAAACCTCAAAAGAAAATATGTTATTTAGGTACTTTATTGTATTTTGCAGTAACAAGGGAGCAGATTCTTATTGTACCTTTGCTGCTTTCTTCATAATCATCTTAGTGCCTTTTCAAACTACACAGTTGCAGTGCTATGATTCCACTTTAACTGCCATGGCAACATCCTGTGAAATCCTAGGATAGTCCATTGAGGGAGCAGCTTTTGGAACCCTCAGCCAGAGAATCCTCCTCCAGGACTACAAACCCCAGAATTCCATAGGATACAGCCACAGCAATTAAAATGTTAGCCTAGAGCTATCGTTGTATAGTGTGAAAGGGCCCTTGCCCTCTGGCTAATATTCTTTGCCAGATCACCGAAGTGCAAGATGTGGTATTTGTGTCATTACCCAAAATATTTTTTGCATATATATATTTGAATGTGTTCTTCCTCTTCTAGAAATCAAATTTCTCAATTTGTGTATTCCATTAAGTACACATCACATATGATCACTACTGTTGAGGCTTTAGCAAGATCAATCCTTTGTTTATTCCCCCCATGGCCTTCACAAATTAACAATTAAACAGTGGTGTACTAGTTGTTGTTTTCTTTCTCCCATACCTACAATGAAACCTCCAAGTTTGTTGTACAGTTTTTATGCTCTATGGAGATTCTTATTGTTCCTGTTCTCCATTCCCTTCCATAGCCCATTGTCATATTAGAGTTAGTTAGCATTCTTTGTGCTTTTACTGCCTGATGCTAAGCTTGATGTGGCTGAGAAGTCCTTAAAGGCAATGAATGTCAAAATCTGGCTCACACATGGTACCAAAATTTTGCACCATCTCAGTTCAGAAGAAAATTGATAGCATTATCTCTTGAATGTTTATTGCATTTTTTAGCAATTGTGTTTTAGCACTTGTGTTTTCTTTACAGATGAAGGTTATTATCAAAATGGGACATTTCAGTTTGAAATTGAGGTTCCAGATGCGTACAATATGGTGGTAAGTAATTAAAATTATTTGATACTCACAGAGTTTTCTTTTGTGCACACCTTCAAAGAGTTTTCAATTGGATCTTAAACTACTTCTGAATAATTGAATTGCAGGAAATGTTTAAAAAAGGCCAATAACACTTGACGTGTAGCCATATTATATAGGTTTTTATTCAAAGTCTGGTGTTAAAGATTGTAAAAGAGAATTAATTTGGGACCTTAATCAATATCTAGGCCCATCTAGAACAGACTAATTCAGTGAACAAACACTTCTGCAACTTACTTTGATTCAGTGGATGTACTTTGGTTAAGACTAATAATTGGATCAGCAAATTTTGTTGTTAACAAGAGAAAGCTATTTTGCATGGAGTGTATGTACTCAACACATTCCTTATAGAGGATGCTGTCATTGAAGGACAAATAAGTGACATTCTCAAATTTAATTTTGAAAACTATTTAATATATGAAACCTATTGAAGAGGACATTCTTGTGAGATCAGGTAATTTTAGTAAATCTAAGTGACTAACAGGACATAATTTGAGAGGCAGAACTGCTTATACTATACATGCTTTCCTCCTTATGTGGGAAAAAATTGAATGTTAGTTAGTGATAGCATTTCAACTTGCTTTGTTCAGATTGGATAATAGGTGTTGCTGTCTGAAATTGTTAAGACAGTACCATATCATTTGAGGCTGTATCTCTTTTAAAAAAATTGAAAACAGAAGTAAAGTTGTAAATAAGATTGGGTTTTAATTTCTGGATTTATTGTCATGTGACAACTAAAAACATCTGTTTGTTGGTTTGAAATTTCCCAGTGCATGACCATTAAAAAGCTCACATCCAATAAATACAGTTTCCACTTTAAATTATCGTTCAGCACTTTTAATACTGCTTTGTACGCTTATTAGTTTACACACATGTTAAGTTTGCTAATGCCATAAGTTTACTGGAGAGTGTACATTCATTTGCTTAATCAGTTTAAACATGTAATACAAAGATCCCAGAGGGTAAGAGAGAAATAATGACAAAGGAAAGAAAAGAGAGTTGGATTGATTTTGAATTTCATTATGTTGATTTGGGGGGCTGTTCGTCTATTGCACTGAGACACTATGAAGATTGGAGGTGAAATCTTCAGATCAGGTTATTAGAACAAATATATAACCATTTGTTCTCTTATTTCAAGATACTGTAGTCTGGCTGTCAGAATTGCAAAGCTCAGATAACCTTTGAATTGCTTTATGATAAACAATTTCACAGATTTGTGGCTGTAAAAAAATTGACCTTGGGAAATTATTTGTTGAAAATCCATTCCTGTTACTCATTACAGTGTTTTAGAAACAGACTGTTGTCATCACTCATTGCTGTATTTAAAAGTAACTTGTTGCATTATATGTCCTTGAAAATAACTTTTGATATTAACTAGAAAACATTGCATGTTACACCAATATAGGTGACATTGTTTCTGTTTCTCACATTGTTTTTGAAATGTGAAATGTGGCTTGACTGCACTCTCCATATGCCAAAAGGTTACTAGTTACAGGTAACTCTGATAAAAATTGCTCATCTTGTTCAAAACAAGTTCAGACATATATTGCAGTCTTCTTTCTCTTTGTATGACAAGCTGTCTGACACCCATCTTTTGTGACAGTAAAAAAGTTCTTGGAGATCAGCTGGGTATAAACCTTCACAAGAACAATCTGGCTCTATAGTGTATTTGATTGCAAGAGCTAGACCTTTAATTACTATAGCATGCTTTCAGAAGTGGGAATAGAGCAGAAGTTAAATCATAATGAAATTTAGCTATTAGATACCCCTGGTATACTACCATTTTTGCCTCCAGAAGGCTAGTTAGATGATAGTAACTTGTGGGCAGTTGTTTGCTGGAAAATAGCATGAGGGCAATAAACCCTCCATTGTATTCAGATGATATTAATACTGGACAGCATGAGGAGGATTGTCTTCAGAAAATTGTGTTGCCGTTGCAGTTGCAATTCTCAGTGGGAAAGAGTCACACTAAAGTAAGGGTAGGCAGTTACCAAAGGCTGGGAATCTGAATTTGTCTCCCATGGGACCTGGGGGGGGGTGTCACAGTTTCTCCCACCAAAGACCTAAACTCTTTTTTACATATTTTGTTCACCAAAAGGCCTCCCTATGCCCACTGGGGGTCATGAAGCGCAATTTTGCCACGATTTTAGGTCTCGCCAGGGTGTTTTAGGCTCAGAAGGAATCTTATTTTCAACCAGGAATTGAAAGGAAAATGAACTTCCAGTTTACTTCTTGGCTGAAAATCATGCTCTCCCAAACTTAAATCAGCTCAGAGCCCCCTAAAAAACATGACCGAATCCCCCTCCATGCTCTCTAAGGAGGGCATGAAATGTATTTTTAGTTTTAAAAAGTTACCTAATCCTACCTAATACAATAGGGCAATAGGGGTGCTGAGGGTTTGTCATGAAGGGCTACATGTGGGCAACAGCCTTTACTTTCCCCAACCCTGGACTTCTGATGCGTAAAGGATTTTTCCATTAACACTCAGAGAATAAAGAATTCTGATACTTTCTGTAACCTATTGGGAATGGGCTGCTCAATATTTCAATCTCTACTGGCTTCAGTTTCCCTTACTGCCAAGTGATTTTGGTATGGCAGCAACCTAGTTAGATGTCCTTGTCTGTTCTGTTGTTTCTATTGTAAAGTATACTATATTGAATCTTACTGGTTCAGGTTCCAAAGAAGCAGCTCTGTGTAAACTTCCTGGAAAAACCATTTGAGATGACTGATACTGAATTTCTCTGAAGCACAGTCACCTTTCTCTTTAAGACCATAAATAATGTCTTTATGAACTCTAGTAATCATCTCTACTTAAAATCTTATAATTTCAGTTATAAACTTGTGTGATATCTTGTGATTCTCCTATTTTTATTGGAGTGTATGCAACTAAACATTATTTGTTGTTTTATGTTTCCATTTCTTGTAGCTTGCCCAGTCTCACAAGGTTATAGGCTTCTTTCAAAGCCTTTCTTTCTTGAAACATAAAAGGAAGGAAGGAAGGGGGAGAAGGAAGAAAGAAGGAATGTAACAGCACCCTTAAGACTAACTGGTTTTTATTTTAGCATGAGCTTTTGTGGATATAAACTCACTTCTTCAGATGCAGTACAGAATGATGTCCAAACCCCAGGATATAAATCATATTTACACTGTTGTGGATGGAATGCAATAGCATCCAGAAAGATGCAAATCATATGTCTTGCCCTAAATTTTAAAAGGACTGCATTAGGTGATAAGGGTCTTTCAGATCCTTACAGTGGTCAGTTAATGTTGATGTCTAAAAGCAAGGTTATAGGTGCTTTTCAAACTTGTGTTGAAAGGGAAAGAGTTGGATTTTTTTTAAAAAAAAAAAAATACAGTGTTGATTACTGTATTGGTATCTGTCAACTGCCTCCTTCAGATGTTGAAGGTGGCATATAATGCAGATGAAGAGACTTTACTTTTCTTCCTGATCTTTAGGGCATTCATCCCCCCCTTCCAACCCGACAGCTCTCATTCTGGTAAGCGGCCCTGCCATGTAGATATACTGTGGCATCATAATTGTCATGGACCCTTGCTGGAGCATGCAGCTGGCCCAGAGAGGGTCAGGTAAGCTCTGTTTTTAATATATTGCACTTTTTTCATTTTTTATTTTATAGCCCAAAGGATATAAAATAATAATTGAATATATTTTAAGATGTGAAATATATTAAATCGGCACTTAGCTGATCGCCTCGCAGCTCACACCATAATTGCAAAAGGTTTTCTTTTTGGAGTCACTTGAAGAACTAGCAGACACGAGATGTCAGCCCGACAGAGAAATTGTAAAGCAATAATAATGGTATCTATGTTGACCATTCTTTTAAGTTTCCTACTGAGGCATTCAAGTACACTTTTTATTAACATCTCTGCTGCAGGTGTGCAAGTTACCTAAAGCTAAAAATGTAACCTTTGCATTTATCGCTCTCTTTAAAGCTAAATGAATCATTGTGGTCATTGTTTTTGTTTGTTTTTTTAATATTCAGCTTTTTCACTTTCTTCCTCAACTTCCATTAGTTGATGTCCTTATTCCATGGTAAAAGAGTATTATCTGCATATCTTAAATTTTGATGTTTGTCTGATTTTCATTCCTCCTTTCTCTTGTGTCTTGACAATGGCCTCTTAATGAGAATACAGGTCATGCATTAGGACAGTCAGATGCTGTGACCTACCCATTTCTTCTAAAGCAAACCATAATTGTTTGTGAATAATCTACACAATCAAAGGCTTTATTATAGTCTATAAAAGCAGAATCTGTAAAGCAGAGTGATTTTCTTCTGAAATTCTTTGGTGTGTTCCATTATCCAATATATGTTTGCAATATGATCCTTAATGCCTCTTCTGTCTGTGAACCCAGCTTGGACATCCAGCATTTCTTACGCCTTATATGATAGGAGTGTTTATTGTAAAATTTTGAGCATCATTGTGATTATATTGGAAACTAATGCAATGGATGGTGGCTACTACAATCCCTGGTGTCTCTTTTCTTGAGGATTGGAATATATTTTGATTCTTTCCTATTTGTGCACTATTATTTTGTTTTTCAGACTTATTGCCAGATTTTTTATTTTATTTTATTAGAATGTGAGTGGATTCTGTTTCTGTAGCTTGAAACAGCTCTATTGGTATGCCATCTTTTCCTGGTGATTTATTTCTCCCATGTCCTTTGAGATCAGATTCCACTTCGCTTACAAAAAAATCCCTTTTTGAAACTCTTGATTCATCAACAATATGTTCTCTTTTGAATAAACTCATCATACTTTGTTTTCTCTTACATAGTTTCACAGTGTATTGTTTCCACCATCATCTTATTTTCTCCTGATCATGCAATATGTTTCCCTGCTGGTGATATAGCATCCCTATTCTTGTTTTGAATTTCTCTTAATTTCTGAGAACTTGTGGAAGAGATGTCTTGTTCCATCTTTTTTGGGGTGCATGTGTCTTTCATTGCAGTATTATTATGGTAATTCTCTTTGGCCTGTACACAATTCACTGAATAGTTGCATTCAGGATTGTAGCCATTTATTTCACCTTTCGTTTTTCACGCGTCCTTAACTATTTCAAGACTTTCATCATCAGTCATCCAATGAGGCTTTTGGGTTCCAGTGTCTTTTTGTGTTCTTCCTGACAATTTCCCTGGTTTTAATCAGGCTTCTTATGTTTCCCTGTCAATGACGCATGGTAGCGCAATCTAGTCTTAAGTTCTACAGGGATGTTCTTCAGATTGTATTTTGGCACTATGCTTGATTTAGTGTACTTCTTTAATTTCATTCTAATTTTTTAAATTAGCAGTTCATAGTCTGTGCCACAATCAATCAAAAGCACAATGCATACAACAAAATAGCAAATCAAACAAGCCTTTCCTTTTTAAGAGCCTCTTTAAATCTAAAATTCTGTGCTCAAGGAGCTTGGTTTTCCCAGCAGGATCCTCCTCCTCCTCCTCCTCTTCTTCTTTGAATAGTAGACTTTAATGTAGTGTTACAAACTTTTTTTTAAAAAAAAAGTCTTCTCAGGTTCAAAACTAATTTCAGTATGGCATGGCGAGCCACTGTTCTAAGAAGCATGAGTTGTGTGAACATTTTAATCTCAGTCATTAGGTTTCTGTTTCCACAAAGTAAACTGTCTGATTCTGAGCTTTCTTTTCAAAATGACACATCTTCTCTACTTTCCTTTTGCCATCTCTTTTGTCAGCATCTATTTTGACCAGGTTAAGCACATTAATTGCTCCCAAATAATTTCACTGCATTCATTCAATTTCTGATTTGTGTTGTTTATGTTGTGTATGGAGCCAGTGGCATCACTAGGGGGGTGCAGACCACAACAGGTGACACCGTAAAGGGGGAGTAACACCGCTGTTCCTCAGATACCTACCTTTTGGCAGAAACAGGCTGTGGCATCCAACGGCTTCCCTTTAAAATGCTTTAAGAGATGGTATGAGTAGGGTGAAGCTCAGTGGGAGGAGAAAGGAGCCCCCCCCCAAAAAAAAATGTAAGATTAAAATTTGAATTTTTTTGTTCTTTTTAAATTTTCTTTAAAAACATCACATTTTAACCAAATCTTCACTATGTATATGTAAATACGTTCAGGTTGTGTGCATGATATTGTAGTTTGAAGGTATAATTTTAATATTGCTGGTTGTTTGTGTCACAACTCTTAGCATGACATTCAGTGGTATATGGGAATGACGATTTACGAGCAACATTAGTGCAAAAAAGCATGACTACGGATTCTGTATGGTGCGAAATGGGAGGAGGAGGTCAAGGGAAGGGTGATGCCAACCCTAGGGACACCAGTCTATGGAGCAAATTTATCTATCTAGTCTAGAAGAAACAGATATAAAGGCTTAAACCGTTTGCTGCCAAGTAACTTTTGTTGAACCGTTTAAAAAGGCACTATGAGATACCAAGACATTACTGATGCAGCAAAAAAATGACTGCTTTGTGGAACATGACTGTCTTAACATTATACTTATCAGATAAGTTAACCAAAGTTTTAAACCTCTCTCATCCTCATGTCAATGTAGTCCTTAAAAGGCAGTGTGCAGACAAACTTTCCCCATTTTTTTTTGTATTGTCTATCTCTGTTCTGTGCTAATCAGTCATTCAGCACCAGATCCTCCAGCACTAAGTATTATCATCTGAATAGTCATGGAGTAGTCATCCATTGATGACCAGAAGGGTTTGAACTTTGCCAAGAGTGACCAAAAAAAAAAGAAAAATCAAATATGACAAGGGTTATTTGATGATCATGTTTCTCTAGGTAACAGCTGATTGTGTCCTATGATTCATGCAGAAGTCCCTGTGCTTTGCTTCAGTAAAATGAGCTAAACCTTAAGAGAGCATCCTGCAAGCAAACACAAATAGGTGCTTCCAGACAGAAAGTTTGTTGTGCTACCAGTTAGAAGATCTTCTGTAGCTACTGCATCCTTTTCTCCTCCAGATTTTTATGGAAAGAAAAATAAATAGAAGTGATGGGAAAGTATTTTAAAAAGTAGCTGCTGTTATCTGGAAGCCTTTGTGAATGATGCAAGGTGATTGATTTCATAATAGAAGCCTTGGCTAGAAGCAGCCATCAGTTGACATTCTGGTTATGGTTTCTCTGATTATACACTGCATACCATATTTTCTGGCATATAAGATGACTTTTTAACCAGGAAAATCTGAGGTTAAAGTTGGAGGTCGTCTTATACGCCGGGTATAAGAGGAGGAAGATAGAGGTGCAAGGCAGGAAGGGACCTGGGAGAGAAGGAGGACCAGGAGGACACTTGTGAGGTGGGGGGAAAGCCTGGGAGAGAAGGAGGGTTTCCTTGGCAAGGTTTGTTCAGAAAGGCTTTGCCATTGCTTTCCCCTGAGGCTGAGAGAGTGTGACTTCCAAGACTGTTGTTGTTGTGTGCCTTCAAGTCGTTTCCAACTGATGATGACCCTAAGGCAAATCTATCATGAACCTATCATTTCTTGCCTATGTGTTTTTTCAGACAGGGTTTGCCTTTGCCACCCTCTGAGGCTGAGAGAGTGTGACTTCTAAGATTGTTGTTGTTGTTGTATGCCTTTGAGTCGTTTTCGACTTACAGCAACCCTAAGGCGGCCCTATCATGGTGTTTGTTTGGCAAGCTTTCTTCAGAGGGGAGTTTGCCATTGCCTTCTCCTGAGGCTGAGAGAGTGTGACTTGCCCAAGGTCACCCAGGGGGATTCCATGGCTGAGCCAGGATTTGAACCCTGGTCTCCAGAGTCATACTCCGACCAAATGTCTTCAATGCAAAGGAGGACAAGTCACTACAAAAAATGTACAAGAAAAAAAAATGTAGAGACAGCTAAAAACACTAATATAAATGTAAATCCATGGTTTTTAGCCATGCTCAAAATGGAGGACATTTTAATGGTCAAAATGGTGACTTTTAACCTTATCATGTGGTTTTCTTGGCATGTTTCTTCAAATGGGGGTTGCTATTACCATCCTCTGAGGCTGAGAGTGTGTGACATGCCCAAGGCCCAGGGTCACTTACTTGGCTGCAAATTGTACATACCCCAGAATGCATCACCTAGTATATTGGCAGTCCTTCCCCCCAACACTTTCTCATTTCCCCCAAACATCTCATAGCTGGGAGATGGAAATAATTTTTAAAGCAGCATTTAACTCTGGACTATTTTTAAAAAAGTAAGGTCCAAAACACACTGCAGAAATAAATGCTAGGGAACATGGGATCTGTAGTTTGTTGCGTTTATAAGTGACAGTTTTCCTGCTAAGTACCTGCATGCCATAAGCATTTGAATTAAAATTGCCAGATTGAAATCATATCTCATTGTTGTTGTTTTTTAAATTTTTATTTGGTGTGTGTTAGAAGAGGGGTCGTCTTATACGGCGTACGGCGAGTATATCCCAAACTCTATATTTTAACTGGAACAGTTGGGGGTTGTCTTATATGCCGGAAAATGCGGTAATTCATATTCCACACTAAGGAACATTGAATCCTGCCACCTGCAAGATTTAAGGCAGTTTAAGGCAATTTGCATAATTCTGTTTCTTCTTCACTTGAAGGAGCACCTAATAGTTGTGCAAAGCCCTAAAGCCCAGTAATCACCCATTTCGGGGAGAGCTGAGAGTGTGCAAGCCCATAGCCCATTCACAGTGTTTCTAATGAGCGTTTTAGAGGAGTTCAACCTTCTGCTTCTAATTTGTTGCAAACAAAGTTTGCCATTTCATCCAAATGTATTGTTGGGAAGATTAGCTGAAATGAATCTGTGTTTTTGCCAAAAGTTAATAGCATGCAAGTAAAAACCATTCACGTCAAAAGAAAAGTTAGTGCAACTTCTTGCCAATAATTTTCTGGATAAGGCTACTGCTTGGAATAATGAAGTGGCGCACATTATTATCAGGTTCAAGCTATTGGAGTGCTGCACATTTTCCACATCTGTTATGTTTTGAATACTTTGAAACTCTTCTATTCATTGTTATTTTTAATATGATAGCTAATAGTTTTATGATTTAGTTTAACTGTATGTTTTACTCTGTTGTAAGTCCCCTTTGGTTCTGCACTGGGAGAAAGGCAGGATAATAAATAAATATATACGCAAGCCGGTATGTATTTTCTCAGGTATACCATGGAGCTGTGGAATTCTATGTACCCTTCTTGTATCTCCAGGGAGCTGCTCCTTGCTTTAGAGCAGGGGTCAGCAACCTTTTTTTACCTGGGGCCGGTCCCTTCTGGCGGTCCCTTCCAGTGGGCCATGGGGGGGGGGGGAAATGGCGGTGCGTGCGCGCACGCCATGCCCACCTCCGCCGCTGCTGCAACTGCCGCCGCTGCCTCCGTGCATGTCGCGGCTGCCATTTTGGAAAACAAAATGGTGGCCGCGACTCATTTGCGCATGCGCAGAAGTAGGGCGCATGCACAAATGAGTCGCGCTGCCATTTTTGTTTTCCAAAATGGCGGGCGTGGCTGCCAAAACGCGCGGTGGAGGTGGCGGGCGGCGGCGGCGGCAGGGGTCAGCGGAGCTGGTAAGCGGCGGTCCACGGGCTGGAACCAGCCCGCGGGTCGTTGGTTGCCGACCCCTGCTTTAGAGTATATGGGCAGCAACTTAGAAGGAGTTAGAAAATTTTTTAAAAAACCAGATTGCATTGCTTCCATCTCAACAAAGAAAATTTACTGTTTTGGATAATGGTTTTTTACAATCAGCAGGACAGAAGTGCAGGCACTGAGTCATCAGATGAAGGTGAAGGTTGTAAATATGTGTATCTGCAATACAATATTAGGATGAAAAGATGACACACCTTGTAAATGTGTGATGGGTCTTGAATTCAGCAAAACAGACCTGCATGATTTAACTACACTGATACATATAGAAAAAGCTCTTAGTATTTTTCAAGGATGAAATTTTCAGTCAACTCCATGTCACAATAAACAGACTTTATGTAAATCATGAGTTGTACACCTGACTTTGCTTCTCTATTGTCTTAGGGAAGAAGCTGATGTACCTTTCTAAGCAAACAGAAAAACCTATGAAGGCATGCCACTTTCTGCTGCATGCTGTACAAACCAAAGTTCTGACTCTAATCAAATAATGCCTCTCTTCCAGGATATAAATACAACCAGTTTGGAAATGTGCTTCTCACTTCCCTTCTCAGTGCAGGATATAGCCTTCTCTGTGACCAAGACCAGGATTTGGAAAGTCTTGCTTCTGGAGGCTTACTATTCATGGTCTTTGTTGTGCCATTATTTGAATATCTGCCTTTTTGACAGATTTTTGGACTGCCATGTTATGTTTATCATGTTGTATCTTTTATTTTTACTTTTGGTAAGTTGTGGTGTGGTTTTTGTTTTGTTTGGTTTTTGTCTTTTTGTTTTTAACCTGCCCTCAAGTCAATCTCGACCCATTCTGACCCTATGGATGAGATAGCTCCAGACCCTCCTCTCCTCCACTGCTCTGCTTAAATCCTGCAAACCCATACCCATGACCTCCTTAATATAGTCCATTCATCTGGCATGTGGCCTTCCTCTCTTCCTACTTCCCTCCACTTTTCCCAGCATTATTGTCTTTTCTAATGATTCTTCTCATGATATGATAGCCTCAGCTTGGTCATCTTGGCTTCCAGGGAGGTTTCCGGTTTGATCTGCTCTAGGACTCATTTGTTTGTCTTTTTGGCTGTTCATGGGATCCTCAGCACTCTTCTCCAGCACCACATCTCAAAGGAGTTTATTTTCTTCCTATCTTCTTTCTTAACTGTCCAGCTCTCACATCCATACATGGTAATAGGGAACATGATGGCTTGTATGATTCTAACTTTTGTGCTGAGTTGTATATCTTTGCATTTTAGAATCTTTTCTAGTTCTTTCATAACCACCCTCCCCATTCTTAATCTTCTTCTGATTTCCTGACTGCAATCCCCATTTCTATCAATGTTTGATCCC
Source organism: Phrynosoma blainvillii (assembly GCA_026167975.1). Taxonomy (NCBI): domain Eukaryota; kingdom Metazoa; phylum Chordata; class Lepidosauria; order Squamata; family Phrynosomatidae; genus Phrynosoma; species Phrynosoma blainvillii. The sequence goes on along the minus strand of JANUYF010000001.1, from coordinate 223,553,285 downwards.
AGATATGGGAATTGTTTTACTATTTCTGTTTCTTCATTGTCTAGGTTGAACTTGTGAGGGTCCTTGGTGGTCATTAATTTTGTTTTCTTTATGTTCAACATTAAGTCTGCCTTTGCGCTATCTTCTTTGAACTCCTTAGTAGGTGTTCCAGGTCCAAGAGGTTTTCTGCTAGTATTATGGTGTCATCTGCATATCTTAGATTGTTGATATTCCTTCCTCCTATTTTCACTTCTCTTTCTTCTATGTCCAAGCCTGCTTTTCTTATAATATATTCTGCATACAAGTTGAACAGATAGGGTAAAAGGATGCAGCCTTGTCTGACCCCTTTGCCAATTGGGACCCGTTCTGTTTCTCTGTGTTCTGTTCTGACAGTAGCCTCTTGTCCTGAGTACAGATTCCTCATCAGGACTATCAGATATGTTGGCACTCGCATGTCTTTAAGGGCATTCCATAGCCTTTCGTTATTTATGCAGTCAGAGGCTTTGCTATAGTCTATAAAGCACATGTTGATTTTCTTTTTTTAATTCCCTGGTGTGCTCCATTAGCCAATGTGGTCCCTAGTGCCTCTTCCTTTCCTGTACTGAGCTTGAACCTCTGGGATTTCTCTCTCCATGTATGGTTGGAGTCTATGGAGTTTATCACACGGGGGACAATTGGAAGTATAAATGGTGATTAACCCATGATAATTCCACAATTGCGCTAATGGTTTTCACACGACGTCATAGTCAAAGTGATATTATCCCGTGATAATTGCGCTAATGGTTTTCACACGATGTCAAGGTGAAACGTGATTAAAGTGTCATTAACCTGTGAATAACCAGGCAAGAAACAGCAGCAGACATGTGTTGGTTAGCACTAGAGTTGACTCTGTCAATGTGGATTGCAACAGTTCAGTTGGAACATTTTTTGTTAGCATGGATTAAAATAGGTATCTTTACCTTCAAAGATAACTTGGAACATTTGAAAAAGGAACCCAAGTAGGTTATGCATTTCTGGGACTTTTCTGCTACACACAGAGAGGTTAGGAAGATGAAGCATTTAGTGCCTTAAATCCAACGACAGAACGTCCTTCCCCTTCCCAAGAAATTCTACATGCCACCCTCTGAAGGCTTTCTCAGCCCTCCACAACTGGGTTTGAGGGGGCACAAACAGTTCTAGTGGAGTGGGAAGACTGATTTTGTTGGTTCAGCCCAGAAAGCCTGCTCTGGATAGAGCCCTTTTCCATCCCTGGGTTGTTGTTTTTTCCTAATGATGGTAATTCATATCAGTTCAGTGGCTATAGAGGTGAGCTCCCACTACTTTCAGATCTTCAAGAGTCAAATGGTAGCCTGAGATGTTGCACTGTCCGAATTGGTAATTACTGTAGCCTAACATTTGCCAGTTCTGCGGATGTGAGATAGTAATGACAAGGGGCAATGAGTATATATAGGAAAGGAAAGTTTTTTTAAAAATGCCTCGCTTTTTAATTATGATAAAGCTAATTTTTCCCACTGCTTCAAAATGAAAAGCTAGTTACAATAATATATAGTCCGTGGGAGGTGCTATTATGATTTTTTTCCCCTTTCAGTTTACACCCACATCTGTGGAAAAGTTGCCACGGAAAACAGATTTACAAATAAAGCATAATTTAACAAAAGGTGAAAAACAGAGATAGTGTTGAATCATTTCATTATAAAAAACTTAAAGAGATAAATCTCTCTTGAAGCAGAGTGTTTTTTGAGAGGAAGAATGAGTTTGTGGAGAGTAGGTTGCTGCTACTAATCAACACACCACATTCGGTGTGGGTTTTTAAATGAAAATGAGCACCAGTATAAGTCTCACAAGTTCAACAATTAAGCTGTATAAGGGGGGAAATGAAATGCAGTAGAGCTTTCATTGGAGGGAAGAAATTTTCAAGAAAGTGCCTTCATATTCCCTCCCCAACACTTTCTTCAATGCTATTTCAAAGGTTTTCCCACCCATGTGGAGCTGCTTTTCAGAGCCCTGCGTGGAGTGCCATTCCCATTAATTCTGCATCTACTCCATCAAATTTAAATAATACTTACGGTATGCTGAATCCATATAGATTTCCAGGTTTTAATTATATTTTGACGTTTTCCAAACACATCAATCCTTTTTTGTGAATATGGACAGGTTGCTTACCTGTAACGGTATTTCTTCGAGTGGTCATCTGCGAATTCACACAAATGGGTTTTACTCTGCGCCTGCGCAGCTAGCTCGGAACCTTCTGGAATCACTGGGCAGAAGTTGGATTGCAACTTTTTGCAACTTTTTGGCGGTAGCCCCGCCCACCTCCATATAGGCCTCCGCGTTCCCGCTCTTTCCTCAGTTCCAAGTACGCCGCTTAATGTAGCGACAGCAAGAGATTCAATTAGAGCAGGACACGACAGAGGGGAGGTTGGGCGGGATTTGTGTGAATTCGCAGATGACCACTCAAAGAAATACCGTTACAGGTAAGCAACCTGTCCTTCTTCTTCGTGGTCTCTGGGAATGCACACAAATGGGTTACTCAGACTAACAAGCTAAAGTCAGTGGAGGAGGGAGTGTCCTGACACCAAGCTTTAAGGTACAACAAGTGTTTATTATACCAACAAAACCAAACTTCAGTTTACGCAAACATGCATTTGAGTCAAGTATTTCAGGATATAGTAACCCAACAGTGGTTCAAGTATGAGTGGAATTTTGCTATTTCAACTGTATCAAAATATACTTTTAAACAGTGAAATATTACTTAAAACATGATAATACAACCAAGTTCATACATTCAATTGAATTGCCTGAAGTTGTATTGTTATTTCAAATACAAACTGTAAGACATAGTGCAATAAAGGCTATCATCAAACCTGAGTATGACACGTTTACATTAATCAATGAAGGTGCCAAATAAGTTAAGAGCATTGCAAGTCAATGAAGTGCTGACAACAGTACTGCCTTCCCAAATGAGGCATCATGTCTGGCCCGAGTGTCCAATCTATAGTGCTTAATAAAAGTCATAGGTTGGGACCAGACCGCTGCCTTGCAAACTTCTTCTAAAGGCACACCAAAGAGAAAGGCAGAGGACAAAGCTACCGCCCTGGTGGAATGAGCCCTCACCCGCTCCGGTGGAGCCTTGCCTGCTAGTTCATAGCATAAATGGATAGTAGAAGTCACCCATTTCGAAAGTCTTTGTGGAGTGACTGGCAGTCCCTTCTTGTGGTCAGAATAGCACACAAAAAGTCTTTCAGAGCGCCTCGACACCGAGGTGCGCTCCAGATAGAAGGCTAAAGCCCTCCTAACGTCCAATGTGTGCAGTCTCTGTTCCACATCCGTGGTCGGGTTGGGAGCTAGGGTGGGAAGCCGATACCACCTTAGGCAAAAAGGTGATATCGGTACGGAGAACCACCTTGTCCCTATGGAACCGAAAGTACGGTTGGTCCATACGCAAAGCACAAAGTTCACTAGCCCGACGGGCAGAGGTGACAGCCACAAGAAACGCTGTCTTCCAGGACAAGAGTCTCAGATCAGTAGTAGCCATTGGTTCAAATGGTTTCGTAGACAAGTAATACAGGACTAGATCCAAGCTCCAGGCCGGTGTCGGTACCGTGGATGGTGGATGAAGGTTGTTGAGTCCCTTGAGGAACCTCTTCACTAGAGGATCCATAAAGAAAGACGGCTTGCCCTCCAGTTGGTAATGAGAGCATATAGCCGAAAGATAACACTTAATAGAGTTGAGGCACAAGCCTGAGTCACTTAGAAACAGTAGAAATTCCAGTACCACTGGTACTGAAATGCTGGATGGAGACAAACCTTTAGATGCCAGTAAGTCCAGAAATTTAGTCCACTTGTATGCATAGGACTTGATGGTGGACGGCTTTTGAGCCGCTCTAATGATGGTCTGGAGGGAGGCAGGCAACGAAGTTAGGGAAGAACCCTCCACGCCACCATAGGTAAGTTCTCTAGGTCCAGATGTTGCACCTTGCCCTTGTGGATGGTCAGGAGATCCGGGTGGTGTTCCAGGCGACTGAAGGTTTCTCTGGAGAGTTGCAACAGTGGGGCGAACCAGGACTGTCTCGGCCACCACGGAGTGATCAGGATGGCATCCGTCCCGTCGGTCCTCATTTTGGCCAGTACTTTGGTTATCAGAGGGAACGGAGGGAAGGCATAACATTTCCTCCCGCACCAGTCGAACTGGAACACATCGCCTCGAGAGGTCTTCGCCGGAATCCTCGAACAGAATTCGGCGCAGTGTGTGTTCTCCTTCGAGGCGAACAGGTCGATGTCCCTCTGTCCCCATCTGGAAAACAGGAACTTCACCACCTCCGGGTGGAGGCGCCACTCGTGGCAGGGATTGGCTTTCCTGCTGAGACTGTCGGCCAGTTCGTTGTCTTGGCCGAGCAGATGAATGGACTGGAGAAGTATCCTTTGGTTGATGCACCAGTCCCAGATGCGTGTGGTGACGTTTAGCAGCGTTATCGACTTGGTGCCGCCTTGCTTGTTTAGGTAGTACATGACAGTGGTGTTGTCTGTCATGAGTAGTACTACCTTGCCCGACAGTTGCGTCTGGAACGCCTTCAGCGCCTTTTCTACGGCCAACATCTCTAGGGCATTTATGTGAAGAGACCTTTCCGAGTAAGTCCACAGGCCTCTCACTGTCAGTCCTTGGGAGTGAGCCCCCCATCCTTCCATCGACACGTCCGTCGTCAAGTTGGTTTCTGGACTGGGAGGGAGGAAGGGCATGCCATTGCAGACGTTTTGATGGAGCAGCCACCAACGCAGAGACGCTGCGATTCGTGTCGGGATAGTGAGCCATTTCGAGGGAGAGTCGGATGCAGCATCGAAGCAGGAAAGGAACCAGGACTGAAGTGGTCTTAGTCTCAGCCTCGCCCACGGCGTCACGAAGGTCGTCGACGCCAGGTGTCCCATTGCCACTTGAATTGAGCGCGCTCTGACTCGTCTGTGTCGTAGACATACTCCGATGGAAGAGGTTAGCGCCTGAAACCTGTCTTCTGGAAGAAAGGCTTTCTCCTGTTCGGAGTCCAGAATCCCCCCAATGAACCTTATGCGTTTTGAAGGTTCTAGGATAGATTTTTCTTTGTTCACTTTCAAGCCCAAGTCCTCCAGGAGGGATAGGGCAAACTGTAGGTCTTGTTGCAGTTTCTCTCGCGATGGAGCTGCGAAGAGCCAGTCGTCCAGGTAGGGGAAGACTGTTATGTTCTGCTTGTGGAGGTAGGCCGCGACCGGGGCCATACACTTGGTGAACACCCTCAGTGCCGATGATAGTCCGAAAGGAAGCACTCGGTACTGGAAAATGCTGGTTCCGACGGCGAAGGCCAAGAACCTCCGGTGGTCCTCCCTTATACTGATATGGAAGTAGGCATCCTTCAAGTCGATGCTTGCGAACCAGAGGTCTTTCTCTAGAAGAGGTAGAATAGAAGAAAGGGTAGTCATTCGAAACCGTCGGTATCGAATGAAGGAGTTCAGCACCCTGAAGTCAAGGATTGGTCTGAGGCCAGAGTCTCTTTTAGGTACTATGAAGTATCTGGAGAAGAAGCAGTATCGAGCCCAAGACTGTTCCACGGGTTCGATAGCTCCTTTGTCTAGTAAGGAGCGCACTTCGTCAAGTAAGGTGACAGGGGTCGGTGCGGACAATGGCTCCGGTGGTAGGGAGCTCTTCGAATTCGAGGGCATAGCCCTTGTAAACAGTGTCAAGCACCCAAGAATCGGAAGTGATGGAGGCCCAGGTGTTAATAAAGGGCCGAAGTCTGTCACCAAATGGTGTTACGTAGACGGAGTGCGCAGGGGACCATCAGAATTTCCTCTTATTCCCATCCAGGGGTTTCTTCTGGAAGCCTGGGCGGTATTGCTGCCAGCGACCAGAAGAGGATGAGGAGGACCGGGAGGGCTGACACGGTCTGAACTGACCTTGGCCTTGAGGGGCTGATTGATGTTTATAGGACGGCTGGAACCCTCTGGACGTCTGATGAAAACCAAACTTGCGCTTGGGTGCGGACGAGTGCGAAGAAGTCATCCCACGCTTGCGGGCCGCTGTTTTCATGCTTGAGGTTTAACTGTTCATCAGTTTCTTTATGGAATAGGCCCGAATTATCAAAAGGCATGTCCTCTATCATCGCCTTGGCCTGTGGAGTCAGGTCTGCTGCCCGGAGCCAAGCGTGTCTGCGGAGTGCAATCGCGGCTGTCAAGGACCTCGCTGCACAGTCAGAAACATTGCGGGCGGCAACAATCTGCTGTGTGCCCACTGCGTGAGCTTCTTGTTTGAGGGCTAGAGCGTAAGGTCTGCATTCTTCAGGGAGCTTGTCTAGGAGAGGCTCCATTTTCTCCATAATGTGCTGGGAATAGGCACCCATACACCCAATGTAATTAGCTACCTTAAGTTCAAGAACAGAGGCAGAATACACCCTCTTAGTGATGGTATCCAACTTTTTCCCTTCTTTGTCCACAGGGGTGGGAGCAGCTTTTTGGACATAGGGGATCTGTGCCCCCTCCACAATGGCTGAGTTCAATTTGGGGTGGTCTGCCATCCAGAGCGGCTACGGTTCCGCAATCCTGTAGAGATTTTCTATTCTCCTCGATGTCGGGGATAAAGATGCAGGATTGTCCCAAGCTCTCTCGACTACCTTGGAGAGAGAGGGCATGTAGGGAATGGCGGGTCGCGTAGGAACCCGGCTGTGAGCTCTCCTCTCGAGTTGGTCAGAGAACTCCTCCGGGGCGTCGGAGATCTGTAGATCCAGTGCCTTGGCCATCCGCAGGACCTGGTCGGAAAAGGATCTCACATCATCCGTGGGCGATGGTGCGGAGACAACAACCATCGGCCTCTCCCGAGAAGTTCCTTCTTCAGGGTCCGACTCGATCGGGATGGAAGCCGAACGAGACCGGAGAGAGGAATTGCTGGACGCTATCGGAGATGGAGAGTCGCATCTACGCCTCGAACCCGTAGGTCGTGGGAATGGAGAGGAGCGTCTCCGAGTTTGACCAGTTTGAGGGGATCAAACTGGAGACGGGGGCAATTCGTGACGCGTGGCTTTAGCTGCACGGCTCCGTGGTCTAGAGTCCTCACGGGATGGTGATGGTGACGGACTGTACTTCCTTTTGGAAGAGCGGTACCGAGGAGGAGAGTGCAACAAGGAGGCGCGGCTGCGACATTCGGTCGCCAACCTGGGCTGCGGTTGTAGCTGGCCCAGGTGTTCAGGCTGAACCTTCAAAAAGTACGAGCCCGATTCCCGGTCGAAGACTAGTTCGGGAAATTTAGTAGACCAGGCCTCTATGGTGCGCTCTCTTGTAGGCTCGGAGGGCAGGATGGAGGGTCTCTCCTCAATGTCAGAATGGCACCGACGCTCTTCGGAGCCGGACGCCCAATAGTGTTGCACTGTCGATACCGTAGCCCTTGGTTGGGTAGGCATCGGCGAGTGAGGTGTCAGGGCGGGAGGCTCGCCGGCCTCGCCCTCGGACTCCGTACCGAGGCACACGACAGGTGTGCTCGGTTTGGAGGTCTGTTTCCCCGTGTCCGTTTGCGGTTCGGCGGCAGCCGGAGGGGCGGACACTGAAGAGGGAGTAAATCGGTCCCCTGTCCTCAGTTGCAAGGGAGAACGAGAGGAAGACACCAACCGTGCTCTCTCCGGAGACACCCTGTAAGGCGTGGGCTCCAGATGCTTGGTCTTGGCCGTCTTTTTTCCCGACTTCTCAGGGCGGTCCTTGACATGGTCCCTCTTCTTACGGGGCTTGTCCTTGGACCTCTCCCGCGATCTCCCTCTCTCCTGGCGCTTTTCTAATGGGCGGCTTTCAGCCTCAGCCGGACCAGGTTGGGCCTTGAGAGATTGCTCCCAGAGAGCTGCCTTCAATTTGAGAATGCGGTTCTTGAGGGCCTGAGGAGTCATTTGCTTACATAACCTGCAGGAGTGTGGGTTATGCGATTTCCCCCAAGCAGAAAACGCACTCCTCGTGATGATCGGTGGTCGGGAATTTGGCCTTGCAGGTCACACATTGTTTGAACGAAGCCATGGTCAAGGAAAACAGGTCAAACCGGTGTAGATGAACAGACGAAGATATTTTAGTCACAATCCAAAGAGTAGTCAATTAATCAAGCCGAGGTCAAAAAACCGAAGAAACACTATTAGACTAGGATAACTGCCGAAGCGAAAGTTCCTCACTAGCTGCAGAAGCGGCGGACGAAAGAAACTGAGGAAAGAGCGGGAACGCGGAGGCCTATATGGAGGTGGGCGGGGCTACCGCCAAAAAGTTGCAATCCAACTTCTGCCCAGTGATTCCAGAAGGTTCCGAGCTAGCTGCGCAGGCGCAGAGTAAAACCCATTTGTGTGCATTCACAGAGACCACGAAGAAGAAATATATATATATATATATATATATATATATATATATATATTCTATTCCTCTAGTAATAGAAGAAAGTTTATGTTTCTTCTATTACTAGAGGAAGAGTCAATAGCTAAAATTAAATTTGAAAAAGCTACAGGGGCAACATTTGAACGATATAATATGGATATTCTTAAGGAACTGTATATGATGGAAAAGGAAAGACTGGACCCAATATAGACAGATATATACAACATGATATATATGTAGCTTTTTCAAATTTAATTTCAAATTTAATTTTAGCTATTGACTCTTCCTCTAGTAATAGAAGAAACATAAACTTGCTCTTCTGCCTCTTTAATCCCTTGTATATGGTTACTACACAGTAACTATAACATAATAGAAAGGTATTGTACAACAGACATGGACCGTACAGACGGCCCCTAAGGGGTGGCTCTGTGCCACCCCTGGGAGCGCCAGATCAAGGCCATGGCAATCACACGCCGTGCCCCCAGTCTGGCTTTTTGCAACTCCAAAAAGAGCTGGCAAATGGTGCTCCTTTTGGGGGCGGCAAAAAGCCGCCCTTAGCACCACCGCGGCGGCTCTTTTGCACCCCTTTGGGCAGCATGTCTACACGCTGTGCCACCAGAGTGCCCTGATGCCGTGCGCCATGCAGTGGGGCACGCTTCATCAGGGCGGCCAGCATGCGGTCGCCATGCCCCAACTCCATCCCCAGGCCGGCCCTTTTGGCCAGTCTGCACAGGTCCTTAGCTGATCTGTACTGGAAATATTAAGCTACAATGATTGTGGAAGCCTTGGTTCATCTTATGGTATATAATTCATGAAGCTCCCTTATACAGAGTTATATTATTGGTGTGTCTAGTTTATTATTGTCTGTATTGAGTAACAGAATCTAATTTTGTTTTCAGGGGTTGCAACCTCACTGCAAAAATAATCCAGGTTGACACCACTTTAACTGCCATGGGCTCAAAATTGTGGAATTCTGGGAAATGTAGTTTTGTGGGATATTTAGTTGTTTTTGTCATACAGCCACAACAATTTACAGTTCTCAGAATTAACTAGCGTTGAGAGTCATGACAGATAAAGTGGTGTCAACTTGGATTATTTCTGCAGTGTGGATGCAGCCAGAGAGACTTTTTCCCCTGCCTTTGATGAGGTGTCAGGAATTGAACCTGGAATCTTCTGAGTGCAAAGCATGTCTTCTGCCACTAAACTGTATCCCTTTCCTGGTGTCTAAGCACACTACAAAGAGAGTGGACAATGCTGTTAGCCACTTCAGAGTCAATATTGTTTGTTTATTTAACTTTTAAGCCACCCCCTCATGAAAGTCAGGTTCATGATGTACAATCTCCTTTTCTCACTGACTTTTTCCTGCTTTGTCAGAAGAGCAGCTAACCATGAATCAAACTTTTATTATCTGTCCTTGGTAAAGCTCATTCCAAGCTTGCTGCTCCGTTTCAAAAATAGATACCTTTTCTCTATGGAATAGAAACAGGTACTTTCTGTGCCCCTTCCTACTGAGGTCAGGATCCTGTTGGAAGAAATGTGCAACAGAGCATCACATGAGAGCTTTTACTTTCCTGGTACACATACACACAGGAATCCACTGCCTCTTTACATGAGTGGCTGTCCTCTTTTCACAACAGTGCTTGCACAACATTGAAAACAGTGACTCTTGCTGCTCCACTACTTTCAGTTGAATCAGGCCATGTCCATCTCTGGTTGAGAGATGTTGTAAGCAAAAAAGAGAGGCTGCAAAAGAATAGTGCCCTCAATAGTATGCTCAACAGTAGGCTATTTTCATATAGAGTAAAATCTTCAGTACCTTTGGATGTCTTCCTCCTGTTCTTCTGTGGACTAGCATGATGTATTACAGCATCACAAACCATAGCTGGAAAGTGTGCTTTATTAGGAGTTACATCAGGTGACAACCTGAATAGATTTTGGTTCACTTGACCAAAGCAGAGTGAAATAGAAATTAGAATGGGTAGGATCTGTCCTCTGGGTAAAATGGCAGGGCCTGGGGTGAAAATTGCACCCAAGAGGGAGGAGGAGTAGCCAAAAGCAAGCCTGATTTGTCATTTAGAGAGCAGCATTATCATCTCTGACTTTTTTTCTTTCTGGCAGCCTCCCAAAGTGAAATGTTTGACTAGAATTTGGCATCCAAACATCACTGAGACGGGAGAAATCTGTTTAAGGTAATGCATTATTTGCACAACTCATTTTCCTTACATTATAATTAGAGTTAAATACCAGTAGATCAGTTAGTGGGCTCAATTAGACTCACTGGGTATTAATTTTCCAAAACTGGTTAGAGGCAGGGAGAGTGCATCATTTCCAAATGGCTTTCTTTAAACCTGGAGTAGGAATCCTGCAGCCTTCCAAGTCCAAGCATTCCTCACCATTGCCTATACTTGCTAGAGGGCTGCAGCGACTTGCAGTCCAGCAACTGCTGAAGGGCTGAATGGTCTCACCCTTAGCTCTAAAACATTGCGTGGAAAATCAATACCCAGTGTTTATAATTGACAGGATAGGAGGATCTTTTCCTTGAGTCTGCCTTTATCAGTACTCCAGCCAGGTTTCTGTCCTTTTTCGTTTGTTTGTTTTTGTCCAAAGAAAATTCAGAATGGAGGTGGGGGTGGTTAGTGTGCAGTAGTGCTAGATCTACCCAGTCATCCACTCCAGGTGCTGGCAACCTATTCTGAGTACCCAAAATGTATGTATTCCTGTATTCCTAAGGAGGAACACTTGATAAGTCACTCACCAGCTAAGTCAAGTCTTCTGCTACTCTCTTCTTTTTTTGTGTGCTTTTTAAAACATCTTACAGAAGGGTAAATGTAGAGGATGATTCTCCTCTCCTAGAACTTCCCTAGGGCTCTTCCATTCTGCCCTACTTCCAGAAACAGGGAGGAACTGGGTGGGGGTGCTACTACGTGGAGATGTTGGTAGGACCTCATGGGGCTGGGTGCCTTCTTTCATTCAGTTACCCATCAGTAAAAGCACTCTAAAATCTCTGTATAATTTTTTTAACAAATTACTAGAATTGCAGTTTACAGTAGTAACTTCAGAAAATAACTCAGTGCTTTTAAGAACTACAAAAAGAAAAATACCCAAATTCTGGTAAGATTAAAAATCCTATGATAATGTTATACATATTTTGTGTAACTCTGTCAATCTGGTTTCTCAGTATTTGTAAAATACTAACCTGTATCATCAGCTTTTGGGGGGGGGGGTGTACACACATGAGGTGGCATACTCTCTCTTTTTCTCTTTTTCTTTCTTTCCCCTCTGGCTATTAGTGGAGAAATATCTCGGACCGCTGCATAGGAGAAACACTTTCTGCTACCGCATGTCTTAAATCCGATAGTGTTTAATGTATGTGTGCATTTCTCTTTCAGTTTGTTGAGAGAACATTCGATCGATGGCACTGGCTGGGCGCCAACTAGAACTTTAAAGGTAGCCTTATGCAAAATCTTGCTTTTATATCTTGATCTTTATAGTCTTGGACAGTTAAAAATGTTTTTTTGATCCGAGGCATTTTTTGTTTGTTTGCCATAAACTTAAAATGCTAAAAAAAATTCTGTGATTTAGTTAGCACCTGACATTTTTTTTAAAGGGGGTGAGGTACAGACTCAAATAGGAAAATAAGTATCCACCTTGTGGAAGTAGTAGTTATTTGTGAATGAGTTATTGTGGCATCTCATTTTGATGCCTGGTTCTGGATGGAATTGGTCTGTGAGCTGGATTTGGCTAGGTCTTCTGAACATAGAGACTACTCTCTTGGCCTTTTGTTTTATTATTGGCCCTTTGTAAAAATCCAAAGTTTTCCATGCTTCAGGAAGGAGGACAGAATTTAAAAAACAAAACAGAGTATACTAGATCCCTTAAAACATGTGGTGGGGTAAGAATAGATTATCAGTATTGTTCATGCATCTTTTGGTTGATACAGTAGGACACACAGACACACATATATATATATATACACAAACACAAGATTTCAATGGTGCATGGAGACCTAGTGGGGGGAAAGGGGGAATTGCTGAATTTGCTTGGTAGAAGGAATTAATTGGATACTATCCTTGTTACATATTTTGTTCTTACAATGTGCTTCCAGTGGTTTCCCATTTAGATTTTGATTCACTCCACCCTCATTTAGCTTCATGGCATAACTAAATGTGGGAGATATGTGACTGGCCCACTCGCATAATTATCTTTTTTTAAAAAAACAGCAACAAGAGGATCCAGTCCAGAATGACAGAGTGCATGTTTCTAGGTTTTCCTCCCATCTCATTGCCTTGACCCAAATCTCCCCTTACCCAAGCTGCTACCAATCAGAGAACCAAAAACATGTAAGCAGATGGGTCAGTTTTCTAATTTCCACAACTAACAGGAATTCATGGGCTCATGGGCATTTTGATTGATGTCTGTGTAGTTTTCATGAACCTGTTGAAATTAGTGGGACAGATACTGAACACATGGTTATATTGGATTTTTATCATCCTTGGTGGAGCGGGGAAAGATGCCTTGAAATGACTTTTTCCCCTTTTATTTGTTCTCCTATTTTAAATTTTTTAAAAATTAAGCATGTCCTGATTATTTTAGTTCTTCTCCCCAAACACACAGAGACACACTTTCTTCATATAAAATACAAAATGTATTACTGTGTATATTTGATTGTAAGTTGACCTCATGTATAGGTTGAGGGCAGTTTGGGGGCCAAAATTATGGATTTTAATATGAAATATGAGTACGTTGAAGGTAAAACAAAGGATGCAGAAGAAGCAGCAAAGGGAATCATAGAATCATAGAGTTGGAAGAGACCACAAGGGCCATCCAGTCCAACCCCTGCCATGCAGGAACTCCCAATCAAAGCATCCCCGACAGATGGCCATCCAGCCTCTGCTTAAAGACCTCCAAGGAAGGAGACTCCACCACTCTCTGAGGGAGTGTGTTCCACTGTCGAACAGCCCAGTTCCTCCTAATGTTAAGGTGGAATCTCTTTTCTTGTAGCTTCCATCCATTGTTCCAGGTCCTAGTCTCTAGAGCAGCAGAAAACAAGCTTGTTGCCTCCTCAATATGACATCCCTTCAAATATTTAAACACGGCTATCATATCACCTCTTAACCTTCTCTTCTCCAGGCTAAACATTCCCAGCTCCCTAAGTCGTTCCTCATAGGGCTTGGTTTCCAGACCCTTCACCATTTTAGTTGCCCTCTTTTGGACAAACTTTAAAAATTCTGGCAAGCATAACCGTTTGTGCCCATCCTAAAGATGAGGAGGGAACTGGTAAATGGTGGCTGTGTGACGTGTGGGGGAGAAGACCAGAGAAAGACGAGGCTAAGAAAATGCACACATGTCAAAAAGGATGAAAAAGCAAAGCAAAGAAAATGGTGACTCCATTAGCAATGATTATAGCATTTAACTTTAATGTGAAAACTTTGTCTGATTTAAACCCAAAAAGCAGACAAAGATACACAAATGTCTTATTCAGATCCTTCAAAGCCTGATTCTTCTTGGCGCTCCTTTGAGGGGAAGCACCAAAGATCTGTCACCATCACCATTTTCCCACCCAGACATTCTAAAAGGTCAGAAGTGGTGCTGCGACAGAGAAAGTAGAAGGAGTCAGTGCTTCTTTTAGGTTTTCCCAGGATGGACTGAGCTCTCACCTTTAGCCACTCCACTCAGAGAAGGGGATGGTTCCTTTTGTGTTAAGAGTTAAAATATAGTACTGACGTTAACCTGTGGAAAGGCCAACCCAGATTTTTGGGTCAATTTTTGACTAAAATTTCTAGGCTTCTACATCAGGATATACAGTAAGTATTTCTCACTGTAACATGACATTTTACTTATGGTAAAAGAAGACGAATGCTTTTCTGACATGCAGAAGTTTGAGGGGTTTGATTTCTTTGCCTGAATCTGCTTATTTTCCTTTTTCAGGATGTTGTTTGGGGATTAAACTCTTTATTTACTGTAAGTAACAGTGACCAAAATGAATGTCTTTTTTTGATTAACCTCCTAGGTTCTAAGAGTTTACTCTTGTAGAATAAGCTGGTCAGCATCCAGGGAGATAGTGTGTTGTAGCAGTAAAACCAACCAAGATATTTGTAGGTCTTTAATAACCGAACATTAATAATAACAGAGGCATCATGTGAAATTGCCTGTAATATGTGAAAGTGTATACTTGCTAGGCTTTAAGGGGTTATAATTTGTAATAGCCTTTAGGACAGGGTTGGGCCACATTTAATCCCCCAGCCCTACTTTGTCAACCCCTGAAGCTTCCCTGAAGTAGCCTTCTCAAGATCCCCAGATTTAAAAAATAAATAAGTAAATAAAATGGTAGGATTTTCCACCCAAATACCACACCAAACTACACATACATACACACAAACACACACACCTATAAATGTAGCTGTTGTCTTTTTCTCATACCTAGAACCCCTGTCCCCACCAAAAAATGAGAGTTATGTCAAATCCTGCTTCCAGAAAAACTGCATTGTGTTTGATTTGAGGCTTACAGATAGAAACTTTCATCTGCAAGCAGCTAATCAAGCCTGATTTAGTTTTTCCAGTATAACTTGATTCTCAGAACTGTGCTGAGAGAAGGGAAGTTCCCTTGTTGGGGAAGGGGAGCTTGCAAAGGCAGAGTAAATACAAAGATGAAGATACTTCCTCCCTCTTATTAACAGAGCTGTGCCATCTGTCTTAGCACAGCCTTGAGAATCAAGCCTCATTCTTGGTGCTATTGTTATAAAAGGCTTCATCTGCGTAAGGGTCTTCATTTTTGCCTTAGCTGTGAGGGTGGGATGTAGGTCCTTGCTCTGCAAATTTTGGGAAGTTGGGGGGTTTTTTTGGGGGGTGCAGTCATCCAGAGCCCTAAAAGGAGCTCATGCAACCCTTCCCAAGGCATGGCACAAAATATTAAGAGCCCACGTCCATCACCAAATCATGACATATCATATTGCCAGTGTGAGAAAGTAGTATTCTTCTATTAAACCCGTTGCTCCGTAATATATCAACTATGTAATCAAAGGTTTGTGCCATTCTTCTGGAAGTAAATTCTTACTATTTTTAAAATGCTGTAAGTTAAAGCATCCAGTAGAAATATAGAGAGCTCAGTATGGACAGACTCCTGACTGGCATTTATATGCAAATCAGAGCTTATATGGAAAAGATGTGTCTTATATGGAAAAGATGCTTTGTAGTTAAGACATCTAATGATTTACACTGGTTATATTTGCTCAGAGGAAGAAATGATCCTTTTTAAAGATCCTTTACAAGTGATTATCCAAGATACAGCCAGCACCATCCTTTTCCCTTCTCTTGTGCATCACTCCCTCCATGTTGCTGTGGATACTCCACTCTGTCACTTATGTCTGAAAGTGTTCAGTTGTATGTAAAAGTACGTGAAAGGTAGCAGCTAAGAAAGGTACCAGCTGTGTTTAGAAGGTTATGTTGGTACACATAGCAGGGCTTTTCTCTGTAGCAGCATCCCAAATGTAGAACACCCTCCTGGGGGGAAACAGGATGGCCCCATCCTTTTTCAGTTTCCGGCAGCCAGCTAAGATGGTGCTGTTTATTTGGCCTTTGGCCCTTGAAACTGATATTTCTGTTTTAATTATCAGATATTTAAATTAACTTTTGCAGTATTCTGAAGTCTCTGTTTAAACTTTTTTTATTCATCTATTTTTAAAATGGTTTTGATCAGTTTTACATTGCCTCGGGGGTCCTGGCAAGCTGAGAGGTTACACATATATATATATATATATATGCACTAAATATAAGCCAATGCAAGCCCCTGAGATGTAACTTTCTTCTACTTCAATATCTCTCAGTTCTCACTACTTGATTGCTCCCATTTTTTGTGTTCCACTAACATCTGAAGCTGATTAAAGACATGAGGAGAAATGCTTATCTTAATATCCAGATTTAGTTCCTTTCTGCCCACACACACTCTTTATCAGTGTTGGAACTGCTGTTATTCTGCCAATTTTGAGTCCTCCTTTCTCGACATCTGCTAGAAATGCCCTTTCTGCTCTATACTTACCGGTAGAACCATTATCAATAATCTGTTTATCTCATCCAGACTACTGTAATCATGCCGAAATTTGTTCCTGCACATCTCTCTCCTCTTCAATTATTTTTCCCTCTACTACTGCCAAGATACTTTTAAGTCCCTACACTAGTTTACTATCACTCTAATACATCAATTTCAGGCATCTTGTCTCTTTTTACTTGCAGTAATCATCTCTCTTGGCTCACTTTGCTCCTTCCTTGCCCACTCTGTACAACTATCAGCAACTATAGATTCCTTTTTCTATCCTTGTTCTGAATCCTAGAGAAGGCTGTACCTACCAAAGTCCCTGCAGAAGATGCTCTTTTTTGTTTTACCTAAGTCTTTCCTGCCACACCCTACTCTCTTATTATACGTATTTCCTTTCTCAGTTGGTGTCAGTCACCAGTACTCATTTGTCTGTTTTTTGTATCTGAATAACATTCAAAGACATAGCCATGTTAGTTTGGAAAATCAGGATGCCAAGGGATCTTACAGCACCTTTGAGACTAACTGAAAGAAAGGAGCTGGTAGCTTGAGCTTTCCTAGACTTGAGTCTGCTTCCCCAGATGCATGGAGAATAACATTGTGAGTTATCTGGGCAGGCATTGCATCACTGCTGTATTCTTTGTAACCGCTTGCACATTGTACCTATAAAACAGAAGTCAGTTCAAGAGTGAATTTTTTCTGCAGCATCTGATAGTTCTATTTAAAATCCAGGGTCCAGTAACAAAAGATGGTGTTTTTACACTTCCCTTCTTGCCCCCACCTCACCCCCAGCACATTCTCCAGTAAAAAATAAGGAAAATCAATTTGAACTTTGGAACATTTTGAACATGCCTGATGAACTACAGAGATTTGTAAAGTCCTACATGATCTGTAGACTCATGGCTTAGATACTGGCTGTATTTGTGCTTTCCGAATGTTAGTGTTTTCTAACAAGCAAGGGTCTACATATGTATTGTGAACTCTGTGATCAAGTCTTACAGTGTTTTTACAGGGAGGACTTACATTCTACTTCTGCAAGGCAAAGCAGCATCTAATGGTAGGAGAGGTTTTAGATACTAAACAGTTCAGGGAGAACTTGCCTTTAATTTAAAAAAATCAGCTGATCTGTTCATGTGTAATTCTAAGCTATTTTTAAAGCTATTATAGGGGTAGTTTTTTCATAAACTAGCACCAGTTTCTAGGTTTTAGGACAGGAATTGTGTGTTCTTTCCAGATGGCATTGGACTGGGACTCCTATCATTGTTTACCATTGGCTGTGCTGGCTAGGGCTGCTGGAATATTTAGTACAATATCTAGAAAGTTACATAATTCCCACCCCTGCACAAGTCTAGGACCTTTTGTTTTGAGAAAAGTTTTAAAAAACAAAACGCTTTGGTGCCTTCAAGTTGACTCTGACCTATGACAACTCTATCATTGGGTTATCTTATCTCATTTATTATCCTGCCTTTCACCTGGGATGGGACCCCAGATGGCAGAAAAGAGTAACTTGTCCAAGAGGGTTTCCATGTTCAAGCAGGGATTTGAACCCTGGTCGCTCAGAGTCCTAGTCCAGAGTTCAAACCACACTAGTTAACTGTGGCAGTCAGAATGTAACTGATTTTATGTCCTTTTCGTGTCAACCACAAAGAAATACTTAAGAGAAAATAATTTAAATCTTTGCCAGAGAATCTCCTGTTTCCATAGTGATCATTCCTTTACCCTCTTTCTATTGTGACTTAATTAACACATGAACTTGTCAACTTTCTGGATATTTTAATATACTATTTGTGAAAATGAATAGCAGTTTGCAGCTAAAGTGATGTGTTCAAGAATTGTGGCCCTTACTGCTAATCAGTAAGCCGTGTTAAGATTAGTCATGTCTAAAGTTCTAAATATAAATATAATATAAATATATTTTGAACATAAAGAAAACAAAACTAATGACAACAGAGAATCTAGATAAATTCAACCTGGACAATGAAGAAATAGTAGTAGTAAAAGAGTTCTCATACCTGGGACCAAACATTGATAGGAACGTGGAATGCAGTCAGGATTAAGAATGGGAATGGTGGCTATGAAAGAACTAGAAAAGATCCTACACTGCAAAGATATACAACTCGGCACAAAAGTCAGAATCATACAAGCCAATGTATTTCCTATTACCATGTTTGGATGTGAGAGGTGGACAGTAAAGAAATAAGACAGGAAGAAAATCAATTCATCTGAGATGTGGTGCTGCAGAAGAGTGCTGAGCATACCATGGACAGCCAAAAAGACAAATGGGTTCTAAGCAGATCAAGCCAGCCAAAATGACAAAACAGCGGCGGAGGACAGGGAGTCTTGGAGATGTCTCATCCACAGGGTTGCCATGTGTTGAGATTGACTCAAGGGCAGTTAACAACAATAACAATAGTTCTAAATACACTTGGATTCAGCCCCACAGAAATAAATGGGACTACTCAGTTTGCCTAAACCTAAGGTGCATATTCTGTTAAAATAACCTTAAATCCCATTGTTTTAATAGAATTCATAGCAGAATTCTTTGTATAGTGTATCTACTTTGAGGCACTCCTTGTTGAGTCAGTGAAACTCACTCCCTGGTATGTGTGCTTCATCTTCATTGCAAATAACTACAACCAGGTTGTTGGGGTAGCTTCACAGTGGTTCTCTACAGTGAAGATAATGGATGTATGGTTATAATACTTTGTGAGTGGAGCAAAGTGAAAGGCTGATCACTAGCCAATATCCAGAATATGGCAAATTAGCTCCAGGCACCCAATTTGGACATGCTTCTCAGAGAGCAACTTGTGCATACACACATGTGCGTACACACATGTGGTATGGAAATGCCTATTGATACAGAAAGAAATCTGCAAAACAAATTGTGATAAAGTATTTTAAAAATCTCCACAGGAGAGAAATGGGGCGGGGGGATAATCCGGGCATGCCTAAGGTTTTGGTGTCAGTCCTTTTTGATGCCAGCCTTAAAAAAAACATGCTTGGTAGTTACAGGCAATTTTTTTTAAGCCCTGTTTCATGTTCTTTGTAGGATCTCCTGAATTTTGATGATCCTTTGAATATTGAAGCTGCAGAACATCATTTACGTGACAAGGTGAGTAACAATGCAGTGACAATATTCTTCTACATTAATGCCGTTTGTTTTTTTAATCCCTTTTGTAGCCTTCAACAGGGAAATATTTTAATGTACCTTGATATTCAAAATGCATAATTTAAAAAAAAACATGCTATATATTGAAGGGATTGCCTTCAATCTACATATCTCACTACAGAAGTATGATGAGTTTGGGGAGATCTACTGAATCTTCACCATTTTTCTGCATGTCCCTAAGCTGAAAACAAGTTCCAGCCTGGTCAGCAGACCCTCCACAGCAGTGTGAAACCATGTAGATCAGTGGTTCCCAAACTTTGGTCCTCCAGGTGTTTTAGACTTAAGCTCCCAGATTTCCTGACTGTTGACCAAGGTGACTGGGGATTCTGGGAGTTGAAGTACAAAAAACCTGGAGGACCAGAGTTTGAGAATCACTGGTGTAGATGAAGATGATGGAGTATAATGGGCAGAACAACAACTAGTGAAGAGAAGTGTCTTCAGCTCCTTCATTGCATCCTTCATGATCATGTTGCCATCTTAAGAATCATACAAGAAATCTCTCATCATTTGAAACCAGGTAATGCCAGGATCTACACTAGTATACCAAGCACCACGTCCCTTTCCATAGAGTCTCCAGGCTGGTTTTCTTGCAAAGTTATTCCCCCTACAACATGGTAATCTGAGTTTCATACTAATATAAATATCACCCTAGTTCAGGTAAAGGGAATTTTAAAAACAACCCAAATTCAAATGATGTGGGGACATGCTGAGTCCCCATAGAACCCCCCCTCCCAAAAAACCTCTCCAGATCCCAGCTTCTGTATTTTGTGTGTTGTGTTAAATTGTATGATCAGACCCTTTCGTGCTCCCTCTGGCAATTAATTATTTTTGGTTTTGGAAGTTCAGTCCCTCACAAGCCAACATGCAAAATCACAATTGTTCAGCCTTAATGAACAACTTACATTGCATAGCATGCCAGATACTCAAGTACAAAGGAACCATCTGTTCAGTAGCTTTATAAATCAGTATCTGCTTTTGAAACACTTAGAGCTGGTTGCTTTGTTTGTCAGGAAAATAAGTGCGAGCTGCAGTGTCTTCATGAAGATTCTTCCTGTGTTTTAAAAACACAGTTTGACTGCCAATACTAAAGCGTTCGTTAAGAGTGATTTATGTAAAGCAGATAATACTTTTCTGTCCCCACTTTGTACAGCCATTCACTAACTTCTTTTTTCATCATTGCCCTGTAATTTAAATATTTCTTTGTTAGTACAGGGTTATTCTCATTTCTTTACCTGTGCATGATCCTTTAAAAAAAAACCTAATATAAATGTAAGAGCCATGTTGGATCAGACCAGAGGCCAATCTAGTCCATCATTTTGTTCATGCACTGGCCACTAGGAGTGCAACTGCCCACTTTATTTTACATTCATATATCAGCAACCAATATACAGAGGCATGCTGCCTCTGATAATGTAAGCGATAAGCAACCATCCTGACTAGTGACTGTGAATGGCTTCATCCTTCATGAATTTATCCAGTTCCACTTTAAAGCAAGCCATGTTGCCAGCCATTACTACGTCTTGTGGCATTTAACTTATGAGCTTTGTAAATAGTTTTTTCTCTGTTTTGAGTCTTACACCATTCAACATCAAAGGAAGACCCTATGTTCCAGTCTTATGAGTGAGGCAAAAGAAATTCTCCCTGTGTATTTTCTCTACCCCATCCATAATTTTGTAGACCTCTTATCATATCTCCTTACTTGTCTTTTTGCTTAAATTAAACAAGATGATAGTTTGGTTCATTTTATTTATTTATTTTTAAAAAGGTGTTTCCATACTAGAGGTGATGTAAACATACCCTCAAGGGCATGCAAGTTCAGGATCAGCTGCGCAGTCTTTAAGAGGTATAAGTTGGGAAGGGTTTGCTGGCATTTTCAGAATTTGAAGAGCACATAAATTGGAAACAAATGGAAACAGTTCACATAATGTTTGTCTGCAACCATAACCCAGTAATAGCGTTGAAATTTTAATAGTGTTAGTGTTTGAGGGACTAACCTCTGGATTTGGGGAGAGATTTCTGCAAAGAGACATATTTGAAAACTAAAGTACAGAAGCATTGTTGTATATTGCATCTGTACAACAATTTGTAGTCAGAATCCCTAGCTGTATTTCATACGGCCAAGGTTGTTCACTTCTAAAAATAGCTAATATGCATAATGTTCTAGATAACTACCTTGGAGCCAGTCTTCAACATGATCTATATCAGGGGTAGGCAACCTTTCCCCTTTAAGGGCCGAGGGACTTCAGCTCCCAGAAGCCTCAGCCATGTTGGCCAATAGTCCCATGTTGGCCAATAGCTCCTGGGATTCTGGGAGATGAAGTCCCTCGGCCCTTAAAGGAGAAAGGTTGCCTACCCCTGATCTATATGATGGTGTCCTTGGACTAGGTTCTGAAACTTTCACTTGGTTAAAAGACCAGAGAACACCCAAATATACGATGGTGTTTGAGCTGACTGGCAACATTTATCCAGGGTTTCAGACATGAATATTTTCCAGGTCCACCTGAAGATGTCCATTTGAACCTGGAGCCTTTCCCACTGCAAGCATGTGCTCTAGTGCTGAACTGCTTGATCTTCCAATAAAGATTAAGGGGCTTTTGGTGGAAGGAAGCATCACCCTTCTTTGAGTGGGTGTATTTTTTACTTCCATGTAGGAGTGTAGTGGTATCCTATCCGTGGTACCTTTCTCACAGTACCACTTTATAAATGAGAACTGAAGCAGAACGCAATACCTGCGCTGCACAGTTGTTTATACAGTGTGCATAACCACTCAGAACTGGGCTACTAATGAGTGGAAGCAATAACAGTTAGGTTTTTCTACATTCTCCTGTAGAGCTACCTGCAAAGAAAAATGTGAAACTAATTTGCTTTCCAGAAATGCCTTGTGGCAATTTTAAAAAGGTAAAGGATGGCCTTCCTAGATGAAAAAGATAGAAACAAAGTACAAAACATGTGATAAAACAAATTGTACAGGGGAGCACTCTTGAAATCTACAAAGCATAACGTACCTATTCAATCTAAAGTAGTGACACCTGTATGTACAAAGATATTAAATAGTACGTTCAGCCAAATCCAGCCACAAATGTAACAGTCTTATAAATGAGAAGCTAAAGCACATCATTACTTCTGGCAGCGCAACATAGTATTTTCGTCCCTCTTCCCTCGTGTAGGAGGACTTCCGAACTAAAGTTGAAGATTACATTAAGCGTTATGCAAGATGATGAAGGGAGCTGGATGACAGAGCTATGGATTGTATATGCAGTGTTGACTTGATAAGCAACAAACAAAACACCCTGGAATGTACTCGTCCTGTGTCCATGTTGTTCTAAAGAAGAAAACAAGCTTCATAATAGTCCATGTGAAATGGAGAGTTCACCGTCAATACAGCAAGAAAACTGTGTATGTTGGTTGAAAAAAGTTGTTTTCTTAACTCCTAACAATGTTTTATTTTCTGAAATTGTACTGTATATCTATCCAGAGTTGAGATATGCTTGAGACTTAAAAACAAATCACTATTAAGATTATTTACACATTTTCTTTATGGGTGGTAAAAATGAATGGTATATTTACTGGAACACTTAAAAATTGGCAATAAAAGTGTGTTTTATTTTATTTTATTTTTTGAAAACTAAGGCACTGAAACATTTGCCTTTTCCCAAAATGAAATAAGAACATGCCCTGCACTGAGCAAAGGTAATTGTATAAAGCCAGTTATAAGTACATATTGAAGTTCTTCTATTTAATTTAAAATCTCTGCTTTTTGTTCATCTTTTGCCTACAGTGCTTTTAGTTTGCATCTCTTCTGCAAAGCACTGACTGAAACAAAGGCTGGTTCTGTGGCCTACTTACAAGTGCAATGTATTGCTTTTTTTAAAAAAACAACACACTATTTTACCCTACAGATGCAAAGAAAGGGACTCTTGTTTTTAAATAACACCTTTTAAACTTTTCAATTCTGCTGTGGAGAGTTGACATTACAGACTGTTACATAATAAAATAAACCTGAAGTTACTAGAAATAAATTGGGGAAACTACCTGGAGCTCTACAAGCACATTCACAAGAGTAATTTAACATACATTGCAATCTTGCTACCATGTTCTTGGAAGCCCAACCTTCTGTGGCCAATATGGTATATGAAGAGTGGTTTTAAAGCCTACTTAGCTAGTTATTTCTTTATCAGAGAATGTATATATGAAATTGCAAATTCCTTTTCTGGGATGGGGAGCACATGTACCTCAGGAATGTGTTTGAAGCAGATGCTACAATGTGTGCTTACTATTTTACCCTAGTTCTTCCTAACAAACATTGATCGTAACTGATGCCCAGTATTGATACTGTAATTGGCCAGGGATTCAGTGACGAGAGAGAAAGAGCCATACTCAGATAATTTTGTTTATACAGTTCATGCAGCAGATGTGGCATGTGTTTGAATTACCATGATAAATTACCACCAAAGCCTAAGGTGAATAAATGTTTGTGTAGTTTCATACATATTGTGTGCACTACTTTTCTGCCTTGAGAATTACCTCTCCCACATGGAAGAATCTGTTTAATGCATCAGATGCTCCTGTGATTTACTATTATTGTACCATTTTAAGTTTACATAATGAAAGCCCTGGTATTACACCATATTGCTAATGTTACTTACATAACACCATCGGTTGCACAGTGTATGCAATCCAGCCAAAGTTGGGCACTCTTTCAAGATTTAAGCATGTGTTTGATCTTCCTGTTTCATCCAACAGTACTTAAAACTGTTTAATTTAACTCTTGCTGGATTGTACCTAATACATCAGAAATAGTTTAAGTTTGCAAGCTGCTGCTCATTGCTTCTGGGAAGAATGGCCTTCTCTAGGTATTGCTGTTAGCTTGCAGAGAGATTACTCACAGATGCTCCTCTAAGACTACAATTCAGGAATGGGAAACTGCATTGTGCTCCTGATGTTGGCCTACAACTTCCAGCACTCTTCTCCATTTTCTACCATGGCTAGGGGTGCTAGGAGCTGGGGTTTAGCAATATCTAGAGCAGTGTTCCCCATCCTTTGGTCCCCCATTTGTTTTGGACTTCAGATCCTAGAATGAAGCTCCAGCTAACTTGGCCAACAGTCATGAATTATGGGAACTGAAGTCCAAAACATCTGAAGGACCAAAGGTTGGGAACCACTGATCTGGAGGGACACATAATTCTATCCTGGCTTCATAATGCACTCTACAGTATGACACAGCCTATTCCCAGTCAGAGCAATGTTCATGAAAAGTGTTCTCCATCAAAGACAAACCCCTGAAATAACAGAAGTAAGAGCCACTGCACATTCATCAATATATATGAATTTAGTACAAAGGAATGTTTTTCCCCTGTTAAAAATGTATAATGTGGAGATACATTTCTTTGAAGTTCTGATTAAAGTTATTCATAGTTTTGCCATCTGTTTATCTGTGCAGTGATTCTCCTATTATGTATGAGGGGTGGGAATCCATGTTTCCAGAAAACCACCACCACCCATAGAAGGCATGGTCTAGTATACACCCTCAGGAAGGCATACTTTTGATAGTGTGCTAATTTTGGAAGCCACTTCAGAGTCCTATGAGCAGAACATTTAAGTTTCTGCAAGTCCTTTGCTACCTTGATCATTTTGGTCTCATGGAGCTACTAACTTTACATGACTGGCTCACTGGTTCACACTAACTTTACATGACTGGTTCACACATTTATCTTTGTGGTTTAAGAGCTGCAGCAACACCTTACCTTGCAACAGGGAAAATTAAAAGCTCCAGGCCAAATGGGAAGAACCACATAGATTGTTTCTACTCTGGCTTTCTTCAACATGTTGCTCTGGGTAGTCCCCCAACCCTCTGGAGAAGATTTTCAGGATGCATGGGCAGAAGGTGATTCAGAAAGAAGACTTTTGCTTTTCCTCTCTTCACCATACAAGGCTGTTCTGTGATTGGAGTGATAACACTGGACTCTTCCACAGAGCATACTGGATCGAGATCAAATTGCTTCTCATACACTAGGAATCCTGATCTTCTCCCTCAATTGAAATAAATGGATAAATGTGCAAAAATGCATACATTCATGCAAGGAATAAAATGCGAAACAAATTTCTTTCAATTCGAGCAGTCTCGTGAAAATTCAGATCCAAAATGCATCCTTCATATGCTGATTCAAAAAATTAACACTAGAGTTGTGTTTGCCTTTTCAAGGATGTGGTTTTTATGCACATAAAATGAAAATAGCTTTGGTATAGTTTTTCCCAAAGATACTTTAGACTATTAGGCTGCCTCTCTGTAGTTTCTCAGAAGGAGAGAAAACTGTTACAATAAGTATCATCATTGCTGTTATTACTGTTATAATAGGTATCATCATTGCTTAACTATATTATATTATCTGAGTTTTTTCTTTAAAATAATAATAACAATGAGCATGAAAATGCTGGCTCTGCATTCTGTTTCTAAGCTTAGTTAATATAATTTTCCTCTCTATACTGCAGTGTTGATTATTTCCTTCATTCATCTTTTTTCCTTGTTTTCCCAAGTGGCAAAACCAAACCTAAAATGCTAAAGTATTTTAGTGTCAAGTGCCTTATAGGGCAAAATGCTGCACTTCCATCTTTAACACTAGGAATCCTTGTTTGAATAAAACCAAGGAAGTGGATCCAGTTTTAATATGACCCACTGAAAAGAGACGACCTCCTGAAATCAGTGGAATTACCTCTAAGTAGGACTAGTCTGGATATATGCCAGACTATGCTTTTAAATTTCATGAATCCAGTTTTGTTTTACATGTTTAATTAGTTAATTCAGCCGTTGTTTACAGAAAACACTGCTATATACCTAGGGAATTATTCCATCTTGTTTAAAGATTTCTGTAATATATTGTTTGCATTTTTGGAGATAAATAGGGAGAAAGAAACTTGAACAAATTATCGTCCTTTGTTCTCAGTATTGTGGGAGTGCAATGGGAATGTCATGATCTAATTTTTTTCCCCTTCTAAGTAATTCTAATCTTGTTTACAGACTCATTATGGACGCAAAGACTTCATGTTTTGCTCAGGCTACCACACGGGGTTTGATGTGCTGTTGAAAAGCATTTTGTTTTTATCATGCCTCTTGGGATAACAAGAGAGGCATACATTTTGTGCCTTTGATAAGGAATGCTGGAAGACATTCCTTAAACCAAAGAAATAGTGAAACTATGAAGTACTATTGCTGTTACCCTCAGTACACACACAGGAGAAATCAAATCTGAACCTCTGAAGAAAAAATCAGTGATTTAAAATTTCATAATGCCATTGCATCTTTAAAGAAAATAAATTATTCCATTTTGTACCAGGAGCAAAACACTTTAATTCCATGTCTCTTCTTTATATATATATATACCAGGGGTAGGCAACCTTTCCCCTTTAAGGGCCGAGGGACTTCAGCTCCCAGAAGCCTCAGCCATGTTGGCCAATAGTCCCATGTTGGCCAATAGCTCCTGGGATTCTGGGAGCTGAAGTCCCTCGGCCCTTAAAGGGGAAAGGTTGCCTACCCCTGATATATACAGTGAGCCCTTGTTATCCGCTAGAGTTTGGTTCCAGGACTCCCCAGGGATACCAAAATCCATAGATGCCCAAGTCCCATTCAATACAATAGTATTGTAAAATGGTGTCCCTTATATAAAATGGCAAAATCAAGTTTGCTATTTGGAATTTATACTTTTTTTAAAAAATATTTTCAAGCCATGGATGCTTGAATCCATGGATAAAGACTCCATGGATACAGAGGGCTGACTATATGGTCCGGATTAGATTTGTTATATTAAATCCCTGACAACCCAGCTTTTTCAAATAAGAGATCAGCCCTGGGAAAGCATAGGCTCTGCCCCTCTTCTCTGCCACAAATGTCATCCTTACTCCACTTTAGCCATAATTTAGCTTTATGCTTGTACCCGTGGTAATCAGGATTGTTAATCCAGAGTAGTTTTACAGAAGATTTCCTTGAGATCCATGTCTTCACCACCACCATTACTCATAATATGTAGCATGGTGTAGTAGTTAGAGCATTGGACTATGACTCTGGAGACCAGGGTTCAAATCCCCACTCAGGCATGGAAACCCACTGGTGACCTTGGGCAAGTCACACTCTCTCAGCCTACAAGGAAGGCAAAGGCAAAGGCAAACTGGCTCTGAACAAATGTGCCAAGAAAATCCCATGATGTTGAAGGCACACAACAACAACAACTGCAATGTGTAGCTATAAACTGAAACAACCTGGTTTCTAGACTAGAGAAAAGCAAAACAAAAAAAACAGAAATGCAGTGGAAACAATAGTAAGTAGATGGCCAACATCTTATCAGTTACTATGGAATAAGGATGGAGGAGATCTGATTTCAAAGAAGAGGAAATGACAAAGATGCTCCAGGAGTGCTTTTATAAACGCAGTCATTTGTGAGTAAGATGCACTTACAAAGCTGTGCCAAAGAGAGATGCAATCAACCAAAACAGAGAAAACAGCCATTTATGACTCAAAACAGGATTTCATATCCTGTAAAGTTATTTCTTCATCAGTCTATAAATAGCCATGATTTTTAAAAAAAAAAAGTTACATGACGCTTTAATTTCTTGGAGTAGTATATAAGTAGATTAGGTGTGCAGCCCAATGCTATGCATGGTTACTCAAGAGGATAATACTGTGTTCAATAGACTTTGGCCTAAGGCTATGATCCTATGCATGTATGCTCAAGCTGATTTCTTTCATTATGATGTATATGTAAATATTCCAAAATCTGGATAGATCCCAAATACTTCTGGTGCCAAGCATTTCGGATAATACAGGACAACCTATATTCTTGATAGGCAGGGAACTGTAATGAAGGAAATTGCTTTCAATTATAGGCCATCTGCTCAACTCTCTTTGGCACGCATGAAGGCTGCAAAAATACAATAAGGAGCAAAACCGGTCTGAATTCTCAAACAAGTTTGTATAGGAATAAACATTCCTTGGAAGAGAATTGAAGTACCTTGTTAATATCAGTAACAGTGTTCCAGAACAGTAATACTTTTGAACCCCAAGTCTTTGATTCTTAACTATAAAGATTACACCCAGAGCTTGGAAAGTTACTCGTCCCAAAGTAATTGATTCTGTTACCTATTACAGTGTTACTATTTCAATTATGGGGGGGGGGGGGACAAGCCATTATGTTACTTTCTGCCCTGTTTGTTACCTTCTTCCTAACCTTTGTTACTTTTTCCATGAGAAAAAGCCTTTATGATAAAAGACTGGCAGAAAACCTCCTGTCAGAATGCTTCTAAAATTCCCTTAAAATAACTTCTGAAAATAAGCAGAAACTATTAGTTATTACATTAGTGGCCATTAATTACATTAAACTACATTTTCTCATTATCACATATTTTTGCTACTATAATTGTACGTCCTGGTTTCTCAAAAAAAGTAAGTAGTCACAGGTTGACAATGTTATTTGCATTTCTGCTTTCAAACTCCAGTTACGACTTAACTACCTAGATTCAGTCACAGCTCTGTGTATCTCTTTACATTTCGCATAGTATAGTATAATGTGTAAATCACATAGATCCCCGCCTAGATTTTATCCGATCTCTTCTAAATGATGGGATTTTGAAACACATCAACATTTGCCAGGTTCCTTGGATCTGGATGTGGTCTAGGAAAAGGCAAAGAGATTTCAGAGGGGCTTTGCCAGGCATCAGAATATTTTTCCTACCTCTCTCAATTTATTAACACAAATAGAGTTTGGCTAACCAAGTCAAATTTCCATCTATTCCAGTGGTGGGTAACGTATAGACCATATACAACCCTTCATTGCCGTTCTCCATCCTTCTCCCCTAAATTTAATCGTTCAACAGTAGTACCAGGAAAACAAGAACATAGCTGAGTCTCAAAAGAAGGTATGTGGTAAGAGCGCATCTTGTTTTAAAGGAGAATCAGGAAAGAGGCATCTTTAGAACAAGGTGCATATTTCTTATGTGCCTTAGGAGCCAAAAAAAACAAAAACTATGACTGAAAAATGAGTTCAGCTTTTTGCATTTCTGTCCCCAAACCCCAGCAGCACATTGCAAAATAGGTGTGGGGTCTGTGATGAGTTTGGGGACTAGCTCGCAACCTGCTAAATTTCCCTATCCCTGATCTAGTCTTAACATTTCCAATGCCTTGGAAAGCACACAAGCAGAACATGAAGGCAAAAGGCCTTCCCATTATTGTTTCCCAGCAACTGCACAGCAAGGGTCCCAGTGCCAAGAAATCACAGAAAGAGGGAACTGAGGCCTTGGAAGTTTAAAATCATGCATGCCAAGCAGAGTGGTGTGTGATATTCATCAGCAATCCATTGCAAAAAGGAAATGAGATACAGTCACTTGAAGACCATGCCCCCCATACAGAATGTGGCAGTGTATAGGATGATGATGATGATGATGATGACGACGACGGTGGTGGTCATCACCATCATCCTAAGGGCAACACAGAAAACAGCAACTGGCAACCCATTCTGTGGAAAAGGGGAACTGAGGCACACAAACATTAACATAAGTACAGGAAAAGAGATTCCACCTCAACATTAGGAAGAACCTCCTGACAGTAAGAGATGTTTGACAGTGGAAGACACTTCAGAGAGTGGTGGAGTCTCCTTCTTTGGAGGTCTTTAAACAGAGGCTGGATGGCCATCTGTCGGGGTGCTTTGATTGTGAGATCCTGCATGGCAGAGAGTTGGACTGGATGGCCCTTGGGGTCTCTTCCAATTCTACAATTCTGTGGTTCTATAATGACCAAGCTCCTCCATGTACACATAGCACCACATACATGGTTCTGAGTCCTCCCAGCACCTGTCAAGCCCTAGAGGAGGCTGATGCTCCCGTCGCTTATTGGTGAGGATGGGAGGGAAGTGACTCTGGTCTCAGCTCAATTGGGGGAAAGAAATGAGGGTACACTCTCAGCGTGTGCCTGTTTTCCCTTCCCCCAAGAACCCTCTGTTCCCAGCCCAAAATGGGACTTTCATGTGTGCAAACTGCACTAAAACTGCACTAAAAGGATGCTGGCATACTCATCAACATTTTACACGTGAAAACAGTGACATATGTGGCCATGCAGTATCTTGTTCTTATTTTATGTTTCAAGTTTGTATGAGGTTTGTTCTCTATGGTAAGGTGTTTTGGTAATTTAAAAAAAAAAAGATGGCAAAAGTTATTAAAGAGGGGAAACAAACAAGCTAGGAGAGGCTGTAGCAGTTTGTTTTTGCCTAAGCTTATGGGGAAGGGCAAGAGTCCTTCTTCTCATCTCCCTCCACTTAGCAGAGTACACACTACTTTTTCACTTTGAGCTACATTTGCACCAATGGAAGTAAGCTGAGGACAAAGAGGAAAGTGAGAGGAGGAGACAGAAACTGGGACATTTTAAAGGTAGCTGAAAAATTGGGATGACAAAGGATGAATTGCAATTGCCCCTGCAAACCAGAGCAGTTGGATAATATGTGCCAGAATACACCTGCAAAACATATGATGTGTGGCAGTTATATACAAGACAGTCTTTTGAAAACTGATACAAAAAGAAGAGTCACTTCACAGAGATCATGATTTCAAGGCAGAGTTTTGGTCTGATCCCAGCCGCACAGTAAAACATTTTATATGATGTGTACTGCTGTTACATTTGTCTGCTGCAGCAGCAATACAGAATATAAAATCAGGAAAATGAGAGAAGTAAATTAACTTTAATACCAGAAATATAAAGCAGGGGATAAGGAGAAAAGCCATCCTCTTAAAACTTTTTTTTAAAAAAAATCTAGAATGAATGATTTCATTTCCCCAGCTAATACAAGCCATTTTTAAAATGAAGAAAGCAAATTGATTTTAAAAATTAAAATAAGCTGGCAAAGATGCACCTGCCCCAGAATTGTTCCCACTCACTATGTCTCCCAATTGAATCAATCTAAAATCAAGTAAAATTGTAAACTTTCTTGAAGTGAGAGCCTCTACAGAGCAGAAACCTAAGTGATTCTGTTCACTTCGGATTCCCAAGCCAAGTGTTTTAAGTAACCTGTGAAGGTAACTGCAAATGCCAAGCCAAGGTATGAGAATAAGAGAAGCCACGGTATGAGAATGAGCCAAGACCTAGCACTTTAATAACATATTTCTAAGGGCTAAACCAAATGTGACATACAGTTTTTAAAAATCGCAAACTGCATCTGGAGGGGGGCTAGAATCAGAACAGGCAGAAATTTTAACTTATTCCCCCCAACTCACTGCCTTCCTTAGGTACACCCCTGGAGCATTAACTTTGCTGCTATTGTGAGACTGTATTTTAATGAAAATACCAGCTTTCAGAATAATTTCCTGGAGACTCATAGCAGAAGACAAAAGGATTATGTTCCCTCTGATCTGTTAATTCTCACCTCCTTCCCCTTTTCTCTCTGACATACACCTGCAATTGGCATTTGCATTTTAAAAACTTGCAAGTTTAGATGGAAATATGCATTTAATATCTAATCCCCAGTTTCAGGGTACCAAAGGGAAGGAAGGCCCTTTTAGGTTATGTTTCTGCAAGTCTGCCTTGAATTATTTAAACAAGTTATTATAAGAAAAATAAAAAGTGGAAGAGATTCCTTTCAAAGGGTGTCTGTCAGATCTATATTGGTGTTCTGTTGTGCCAATTCTCATATTTACATTCCACCTTTTCTACAACCACAAAGTTCCAACTTTGGTCACCAGGTTTTAAAAGCCTCCATCAATAAGAGGTTTTGCAGTCAAGTTTCTACTTCCTACACTTTTTATTAGAATGCAAAGGAAATCCATTGCACTTTCACTGGATAAGGTGCTTTGGGTCATTTCCGCAAATGCTGCTCTTCCCCTGCCCCATGGCAACAAAGTCCAAGGGACATGTTTTTGGCTTCCCATCATGCAGGCATCCAAAATACTCTTGGTTTCCTCATTCCTCGGCTGCTTTAAGACCACAGTCCTATGTACATCTGAGAAAAAGCCCCACTGAACAAGAGTGCTACTTCTTTCTGAGTAAGTCTGTGTGTGATTCACCTGCAAACATGCAAACTGAAGAAGGCCATGCCCAACATTATTGTTAATGTCCAGCAAAGGTAGTATAGTTTAAAGGTGTGTTTAGATAAAATTTGAATTTCAAGAAGTGCTTTATTTTAATGGAGACACACATTAGGTTATCCAGAGGTAGTCTCTAATTAAAATGCATTGGTTTCAAGACTCAGAAAGACCTCAAAGTGACTAAATAGGCAATTGGGGATAATTTAGGACCTGGATTGCAGGTCCCATAATCCATAGCATAAACCAACACTGAAGTTTGGATGCTGGGAGCTGCTATCCAACAAGTTCTGAAGGACTACATTTGCCCAACCTGGACCAGACAGACCAATAAGTTTGCTCATCCCTTCACCAAGCAAATGTTAGATTGAGTACAGATTACATGACATTATAAATACCAAACAATAAGTAAGGTAACAGTCTGGAACAGTGGCTCACAGATGAAATCTGTTGGCAAGGATGTGCCACAGGCTACCAGCTTGGCTATTTTTCATGTTAGCTGCTCTTTTTCTTATAGCTTTCTTGAAGACAGTTTCAATCTGAGTTGTTTCATGCTAAACATATCGCAACAGCTGAACCATTACCTATATGGTAGAAGTTAAAGATATAGCCGTGTTAGATTGTAGAATCAGTAGTAGAGAGATCTTGTAGCACCTCTGAGACTCACTGAAAGAAAGAAGTTGGCAGCATGAGCTTTCCTAGACTTTTAGTCTACCATACTTCCTCAGATCCTTTGGATCAAATGCATCTGAGGAAGTAGACTGAAGTTGGAAAGCTCATGCTGCCAACTTCTTTCTTTCAGTGTGTCTCAAAGGTGCTACAAGATCTCTCTACATACTGATTCTGATACATACTGAAACCTACATGCAAATAAAAGCCCAATATAACTGGGCTGGAGGAAAAGTCCCTGTGTCTCCAAGGAGCACAAGAAGCCAAGGTGGGGGAACCAGAACAGTTCAGCATCCCGACATGCATTTTTGTATGAATGGGGCAAGCACACGGACTACAACAAGAATGCCCTAAATTATTTCTAGTTTGGTCCACTTTATACCTCTTAATGTAGTGAAAAAATTGCCAATATCAGATTTTCAAATATGATCTGAACGTCAGTTCTCAAGAAAAAAGGCATGCTTCATAAAGTATTGTTACAAAAATGACTTTCAAACAGGGTTGGGAATCATGTGGCCCTCCAGATATGATTGGATGGCAACTTTCAGCCGTTTTTGCCTGCATAGGCAAAGGTGGAGAATGCTGGGTGTTGCAGTGCAATAACTTCTGGAGGGCCACAGGATTTCTACCTCTGCTTTTGCGTCTGTAACCAGGGTGACCAGAAGTCCTCTTTTTCCAAGACATGCCCTACATTTCAACCTCCCGTCCAGAAGGTCCTCCACTTTGAGCATTGACTATGAAACATGAATTTATATTTATATGAGCGTTTCTAGCTTTCATTTTGCAATGTCCCACATTTTGCAGTGCCTGGTCCTCCTTTGGAGTTATGAACATTCACACAAATGGTAAAGCTGGTATTGTGGGTCTGGAGATGCCCAGCAGCAACCAACTGGCACATTCAATCAGCCTTCTTTGAAGACATGCTACTCAAATTCACTCATTTTCAGGGAGGGTCTTTACTTACATGTAGGCAGTCTGCTCATGGTGGCATTCCCTAGTTTTACTGATGGAAGTTCTTCACTGACTTTGGATTCCAGCATTGCTCCCTATCATACAGAGCCAGCAATATTTTGCACAAATCCAATATTCTTTTGCTCTGCAGCTACATAACTTGACATTCTTGTAAAGAATGGAGTAAACCAGGAAGGAATTGGGTAACTTTCCAGATTTGTAGGACTGCAGCTCCCTGCAGCCTTGACCAGTGGACTCAAAGGCAAGAAATGCTGGGAGCTGCACCTCAACAACATCTGGAAGGCTGCATTATTCCATCTTTGACCTAAACTCAATTGTTAGTCCCAATAGAATAGCGGGGTTTACATAAGTGTTAATTTTCCATTCAGTGATTGATTCATTGAGTCTGCTTTAGCTGGAAGTAGTAATTGGATTTGTATGCTAATTCCTTTGCAATTTTCTGTTGCTTTCCGTACAAAAGAATAAATTAAGGTGAGGACTACGGTTCTGCCTTTCTCAATGATACTGTCTGGAGCAAGCTGGACAAAATATGCCATGTGGGCCACATGCTGCCCCTAGGATTGTTTTTGTGACACACATACACACACACACACACAGAGCGATGTAAAAAAATGCTTCAAAAATGCCATCTAGTGAACATGGGAGACATTTTTGCCAAATTTAGAGGGGGGTTCTGGGTCATTTTAGGTCCAAGGAAGGCCTTTTTTAATACTGAAAAAAAAACAACAATTTTTGGCTTAGCAGGACCTAAAGTATGATGAAAGTGCCCCCATTGCCCCACAGGGCATTCAGGGGGTGGGTGGGAATGGGTCCCCGAGGTCTCTGGAGGGGGGTAATGCAGCTCCCTAGCCTCCCACAAGTGCCCATCCCAGTCTAAAGTCTAGAACAAGAACACAATGGGCTGATCCTAGGCCATATTAAAGTTTTACTTAATGGTACATACTTATTTACAAGGGGCTTGAATCCCTGCTCCACTGGTGGTGGTGGAGGCAGAGAACGCCAATCACAATGTCAGAACAAAATTGTTCCAAAAACAGTATTTTCAGCAACTGTCTCATGTTTTTCCCATAAAGTATGGTTCCAACTAAAGTCCTGTAATAGTTGACATAACTGATTACTCCTTACTACAGAAATGATATATTTTCACACAGAGAAGTCTATAACTTGTCCTAAATATCCTGTTCTTTTAAAGGCTTTGTGAGCAGCTGTGCATTGTTTTTAAAGGTAGTTTGCAAAATGAATCCCTGGAGTGAGAAAGATTCCTACTCTTGGTTTCATCATTCCTCAGCTGCTTACTCCATTCGTGGAGACTTACTGGTAGACAGCACTGGAGAAGATGGTTTGATTCAGGATAAGGCCGAACATGTGGCTCTGAAGGTAAGGGTTTAATCCTACTCCCATCTCCACTACCAGTGTCCAGGCTGAAATCATACCTTTTATTTTAAGGCAGCTTTTGCCCCAAGAGAAAATGTACCCGCTCATGCCCTCCAACTGTCCTGATTTGGCAGGGAGAGTCCTGATTAATCCTATGTCATCCTACTGTTTCAGATACTTTTAAAATGTCCCAGGTTTTTTTTCCATTTCCCCTTTTCTCCTCAGCTTACTTACATTGCTGCAAACAGAATTAAAAATGCAAAAAATAGTTTACACATAATAAACTCAACAAGGGGTAGAGGGGAGGAGCAGGCACAATCTTGACCTTCCCAGTGGACTCAGGCAAAAGCAGACTGCGGCAGTGTCTGATCTTCCTCATTAATAAATTTTGTCATCTTGATCACACTCTAATGTTCCTTGGTGTTATGTCATGTGCCCTGGTTTTCATATGTGAAATGTTGAAGGGCATACCTGCTTTGACCCTAGGTAGATTGCAACAGAAACTCCAACACAATCTGCTCTACACATGCATGCAGGTCTCTCAGGCCTAGTATCCAAGTCCAGGCTTATGTTCCCACATCCGAGATCCAGATGCATATGGAAAGCTCACAAGCAGGATATGAAATAACATTTCATTGTTGAGTGCCTTCCAGTCATTCCTGACTTATGGCTACTCTAAGGTGACTCCATTGTAGATTTTTTTTTTTTTGGAAGATTTGTTCAGAGGGGGGTTGCCTTTGCCTTTCTCTGAGGCTGAGAGTGTGTTACCTGCCCAAGGTCACCCAGTGGGTTTCCATGCCTGAGCAGGGTCATGAGCTCTGATCTCTGACTCTGGAGAGTCAAATCGTCAAACCACTATGCCACGCTGGCTCCTGCACCCAGCACTAAAAGATTACATGAACACGGATGAAATAGAGCTACTTTCCAAACTCGCTATGTATGATTATTTCCAGGTAAATCAGTCCTTCTTAATTTTTGTATTGTGCTGCTTATCACTCTTACAAACAGAGGATGCCTGCAGGGTGTTCTACAGTGAACCCATGAAGGCATGGATTGAATGTACTCTCAGAAATTGCTGTTTGGTTCCAAAAATTACTTTTCTCTCTGGATCTGAGCATGTCATCCTTGTCATTGTCACCATCTTTCCTTCACACTCATCTTTCCAGGCATGCTCTCCCAGGGTCCCATTTCATAATGGGTTGCACCACCACCGCTGACCATCACCAATGGTATTTTATGGCTGCCTGGCTTCCCTCTTCCCCTCAGCTTTGTATTCGTGTTATTAAAGGGTCTTGCTTCTCTCTGCAATGGAAGTTGTTGCTGGAACAAGAAAATGTGGGTCTTTGTATGTTTTTAACTGTATTTTTTTTAATTTGTAAGCAACTTTGTATCCCATTTTGGGGAAAAACAGACTATAAATAAATATATTATTATTATTAGCAGCATTATCAGCAGCATCATTAGCGGATGGGTGTTTGTGTGGTGTCTCCCACAACTGTCACTAAACTTTGCAATTCACAGTCTTGACTTTTCATTCACTTCATTCCCTCTTTCTGGTGGCATACATGGGCTGCGTGGATTTTTTTTTAAATGGCAGGGTCCAGAGGACATCAGCTGCCCCAGGCACTTGTCCAGTCTGTGTAACTGAGAATAGCTACTTAGGGAAGCTATGACATGGCAACTAACACCATAGGCATTGATCCTGGCTAGTATCTTTCTCCCTCTGATGTGCAAGATTTTTAAAAAAGACTTGAACAGACGAATAGGAGAGGATTAGCCTACCTGCTGTCTGAAGTAGTGTGGTCCCACCTCAGGATGTTTCCATATTCCTTCTAGTGGAGGAGCAGAGAACCCCAAAATAACACTTCTAGAATCCAGAGAATAATTAGGTTCTGTTGCCATTTTTTATCTTGTCTTGCTCCAGTATATGAAGGGTCTATTTTCAAAAAGAAAATGGTCCAACATTTTGGTAATCGACAGGATCCTATTTAACGGCTCTGACTACAAACTACCTTTTCCCTCTGCCTCCCCTGAACCACAAATGTGACTTGATCTGATATTGTTTGTTCTGCTCCTTGCAGGCAAGAATTAATCATCTGTGCTGCCTGAAAATTTGCAGCACTTAATGGACACAGAAGCGTAACCTCAATTAATTTGTAATGAGGCGTTGTTTCTCACAGGAATCCACACTGGATGTTTTATGTGGCTGAACGCACTTCAAACAGATGGATGCTGGAGGTGAATTTGAGAAGACAAAGCAAGAATTTGCATGGACTATCCTGACATAAGCTACTCCTTCAGACTCTGGGCAATGGATAACATAGCCGCTCATGAGGAAGAATTACTTATTCATTTGTTAATTCATTCATTCTATTGATGACACCTTTCCCCTGGCATGACACCCAGGAGCAACTCCTATTTATTACTCACCTTGTAAATTACTCACCTTGTAAATAAACCAGTGCATCTAAATGAGCTGAAGATCGGGTACACATTTTCTTGCAGTGCAGATCAGGAATTAGAACGTTGTCTTCAAGATTTCAACTGTAATCTTAATTCTGAAGATTTAAGGATCAAAGCACACTGCATTCAGGCATATGTATTTTTGAGTAAAGATGTATCAAACACACATCTTCCTAGAACCAAACTCTTCCAGAAACCAGTAAGATTTACTTTCATATGAGTGACTTTTGAGCCTTGGGTTCCACTTCTTTCCAATGTGTGTTTTTACTATATCCTAAGGAATCCTAGGATACTATACCACATCCTATGGAATCCTGGGATTTGTAGTTTGGTGAGGTACCAGAGGTCCTTAGCAGATAATTCTGTATGCCCCTGTCAATGCTCAGGATTCCATAGGATGGTGTCATACCAATTAAAATGGTATCAAAGTGCTACAACTGTGTAGTGTGAAAGAGACCTTAGAATATGCTATATATGCATTGTGTAGTGGGAAAGAGAGCTCTAATGCTACATGCATCGCTTCACCAAATGTGTTGCTTTAAAATTTCAGTGATTTCCAGACTTTGGTCCTTCAGATGTTTTGGGCTTCAGCTCTCAGAATTCCTGACTACTGCCCAAGCTGACTGAGGTTTCTGGGAATTGAAATCCAAAACACCCGAAGGACCAAAATTTGGGAATCTTTGCTTTAAATACTAGCAGGCAAGAATGAGGGAACCTGCTCACTGGGATGAAAACTACCACTGGAAAGGATGAGGGTTAAATGTTTTCTCTGTGGTCACAGTCCCAGTGAAAATCATGCCAGTCAGTTGCCATTTGGCTTAGGAAGAAAGCTCCATTGGTGCCAAGGGAAGCATCCCTCCTGGAGCTAATAGCAGATTTGGGGAGAAGATATTTCCCAGGAACATCACAGGGGATGAAGGGATTAGGTTTCCTCTTTGCCACAGTCCAGATTTTGAATGAGCTGGCTGCAGCTGGCGTTTACTTTTCTAAAAACAAGATGCAGCACCAAGTGATGTATTTACTTGATATGCAATTTGATGCTTAGCTATAGATTCACTGCATAACTGTCTGGATTGGTGAATATTAATATAAATAAACAGTACATTGGCTCCAGTCTTGATCCCTTTTGGGTAACTTGAGTTGTATATGCTTCACTACCACATTACTGTTTTTTAAAAATGTTTGAATGCATTGCATTATGCAGAGGGGCAGGATAAATCTAAATCATCATCATCATCATCTTGACAACTTTTTTAATAACATAAACATAAATAACATAAACAGAAGCTGTCATAGCCACATTATAGTGTGTGTATGCACATGCACGACAGCGAGAAAGAGAAAATGACAAGTCTAAATATAATAATAATAAAAAATACACACACACACAATGCAATTGTCATGCTGGAATGCAGCCAAAAACAGTTGCCTTGCTCCATTGTGACAACTGCATCATGATCTTTTTTTATAGCTCTGAAAAGCAGAAGCCAGTTCTGTTTGTATCCAAATGAGTCTCTAGCCAGGGACTGAAGTATTCTAAGAAGAGAAGTCAAGCCATCAGCAGCCTAGCCGACAAAGAGAAAGTTGTGGTATGTAGAGCAACAGTGTGATGTCTGGAGGGCATCCTAGGCAACAGTCCCAGAGAGTGGAGCACAGTCGTTTTTCTTCCTGACAGGTTTTTAAAGTGTAGCTTTCTAGCCATTAATAATGAGCTCCTACTCTTTGGATTCTGGAAGAAAAAGTCCATGGTGTAAGGCAATAGTATTTGTTTCCCAATGTCAAAGGGTAGTTTCAACCAGGCACTTTGGGGAACATCAAAAGTCATCGACTAATCTTAAATTTCTTCCACTAAACTTCAGATCTTTCTGTTTTCTAAGAGCTTTATACAGAACATTCCTAGAAGGAAGACGTGAACGCCTAGCTACCATTTTCTCTGTAAGGCAATGAAATAAATGTTTACTTACCTTTATACAGGAGCTGTGAAAATTAATGGACTCAGCACGTCAAAAAATGCTCCAACCGGCAAAGTTATTCCTTAAAAGAAGGAAAAAACAAACAAAACTTACTCCTGTGAAACATTTAGCCTACCTTGTGACAGGTTCACCTTAGAGTCACCATAAGCCTGAAATGACTTGAAAGCATACAACAACCATATTTATCAATGTGCACTCATTTGTATACATCTGTTATATACATATAATGCAGCATATATTTGCACCCCTGATAGATACTGCAAGTAGGATTCTTTAAAAAACCTGGTGTAGCTGTAACCTCGGGAAGGGGGACTATTGAGTTGATATCTAAGTTTGTTTAAGAGATATTTCTTCTCTCATAATTAAATCATTTCCGCATCTATTATTCTGCCCCTTTCGTTTCTTGTGTCTCTCTGTTTTGGAAAGGGACGGGTTGCATCCACACTGCAGAAATAATCCACTTTGACAACGCTTTAAATTGCCACGGCTCCATGAAATGGATTTCTGGGTAGTTCTGTGAGACACTGAACCTTCTCTGTCAAGAGAGCTCTGGGGCCACAACAAGCTACAAATCTCATGAGTCCTTAACACTGAGCCACGGCAGGTAACGGCATTATTTCTGCAGTGCGGATGGGAGCTATTTGGCCATTCCCACCACCGTTTGTTGCTTCGTAACCCTCTCCAGCAGTCGTTTCCAGTTCCAACGTGTTCTTTGGCTTCATCCACACTGCAGAATTAATCCAATTTCACACTGCTTTAACTGCCAGGGCTCAATGTGATAGAGTCCAGGAACTCTACCCAGAATCCATAGTACTGGAGTTTTACTGCACACATCCACAAGAATGTTTGACACAACACAGTCACAAGCTCCAGAAAATGAAAGAGAAAGTGTAGCCCCCAATCTGCATGCAGAGAGAGTCCTACAATTCAACCTCTAGCATTTCCAGTTAGGAGTGAGGAAGGTCTCCACCTCAGATTCCAGAGATGTTTCTCTTTCATTACAAGGGTTATTTCTGTGGACCGGTGTGTTCAGCATCACTTGGCCTCTCTCTGCGGGGAGGAATG
Source organism: Phrynosoma blainvillii (assembly GCA_026167975.1). NCBI lineage: Eukaryota > Metazoa > Chordata > Lepidosauria > Squamata > Phrynosomatidae > Phrynosoma > Phrynosoma blainvillii. Next base: position 223,512,184 of record JANUYF010000001.1, on the reverse strand, counting down.
TGGAGTCTGGTGCTTGAGAGCTTAACAAAACAGAAGCCTATATGTTTCAACACATATTGTTAACCTATTGTACTTTGGAAATAACTATAAACTCTTTTTGCAGATAATCTGGGCTAAAAAGTAGAATGCATGCATGTATGCATTCATAAATACAAAAATAAGCAAATAGTTAGAATAGTGAGAGCCAGTGTGTCATAGTGGTTTGAGCTCTGGAGACCAGGGTTCAATTCCCTTGGGCAAGACACACGCTCTCAGCCTCAGGAGAAAGCAATGGCAAACCTCCTCTGAACAAATCTTTCCAAGAAACCTGTTGGGGTGCAATTTGAGTTTCCCAGGGTGTTAACCCTTTTAAAGGGAAACAAAAATACACAAGTTAAACCTGTAGAGCCTAGCTTTCATTAGCAGAACAACAGAAGTGTGAACCTGACTACATTATTCTTAATATGCTTTCCTAAAGAATAAAGACTAACTCAGAAAAACAACAAACATGCAGTTTGTAGTTTAAGAACAAACAATAATTGCTTTAATAAATACTACATAAAATAATGGAAAACCTAATCTAACTGGTGGTGGTCTGGGTATAGAGAATAAATCTCACCATCTTTAAGATAGCATGAAGATGAGACAACAATATTGTTTTATGCTGGTCATTGACTGTAATAAATTTCATTTCATTTCAACAAGATACTGCTTGCTTGAAGCAGTTTAGGATCTAGGGAGAGAGTTGTTAAACTGCCTTAAAGAACTGACTCTTTAAGACCAAAGTCACATGATAGTTAGAATGAGAGAGAGAGGGAGGGAGTACCTTTCTATATAATGTGGGACAGGAGAATGCAATGCATAATTCTTTTAACAAAAACCCATGATAGGTTAGCCTTGGGGGTCTCCATAAGTCAGAAATGACTTGAAGGCACATAACACATGCACAGAGAGAGTTGCAATAGTCCAGGGCTTCAACACATGTTACCTTCCAGATGTTGTTGGACTGCAGCTCTTTTCAGCCCTAGCTGGCACAATCAATGGGGACGGCTCATGAGATCAACATCAGGGGGACCACATCTTCCCCACATCTGGAGTAGCCGGTACTGGCCTGGGAGGATCACTCCTTTGACAGCATATAAAGCAATTTAATGTGTCCAAAAAATTACCATTCAGAAAGCCAAATGGATGTGTTCAAATAAAATACATGGATGTGGTCCTGATGCAGGTGTTCACATGTGATGTCTTTGCTGCTTTGGAAGACCTTCTTTTTAGAAGCAAATGCGGATGCCAGTTCTTAACCAGCAGCCACATGTACTTCAGATTAATGTTTTGTAAAGTTATTGATCCGTTACTGGCTTTGTTCTTCCCAAACAGAGGTTAAAATGCCCAAAGCTTTCCTTCCATTCTCTCTGCTAATTAGCTGTTCAGCCACAGGAACACTCCTAAATGTCATTTAGGCTGATCACAAATCTAAACGGTTAAATAAAAGGGGCGTAAGAATAAGAGGCCATTAACAGAGACTAGTTGCTGTAACACAGCCATTATAATAGAGGACACTGCATCACACTGAGTCAGAAAAGTGCTTCATCTAGCCCAGCACTATCCCTCATGCCCACCATAAGCTTTCCACAGTCTTGACAGGATTTTCCAGCACTGCTACTTGACATGTAAAATTGGAACTGTTTAAGGGCTCCCAGATTCTACCATATCAATTAGTTATTTGATCCTACAAGTATGTTCATGGGACATTGCTGTTGCTGCCACCTTAGGGCAACCCTGTCTTAGGGTTTTCTTGGCACGATTTCTTCAGAAGAGGTTTGTCACTTTCTTCCACTAAGGCTGAGAGGGTGTGACTTGACCAAAGTCACCCAGTCAGTTTGTTTGACCAAGTGGGAATTCAAACCCTGGTCTCCTAGAGTCCTACTCCAGCATTCAAACCATTATATCACCTGGTTCTTATTGTGAAATGTGATCAGCCTATGTTAATGCATATGCCTAGCTCATGTCCATATTCTTTCATATTTTCTCTTCCCCTTTTTTTCTCTCCCCCCCCTATTTGGTAATCATATTTTTAAAATCCAATTTTTTTTAAAAAAAATCATCTGGTTCAGGAAGGGATTCAGATGCTTTTTCTCCTGAAGGCCCAGAACCTTCAGAGGTCATCTCCTAATACATGTTTTAAGAAGATGTAGAAGGAAAACCAAATTTCTCAGGGAGATGGAATATCTCCTGTGTGATTATATGGAAATGGAATATCTCCTCTGGACAAATCTTGCCAAGAAAACCCCATGACAAGTTTGTCTTAGGTCGCCATCAGTCAGAAAAGACTTAAAGGCACACAACACACACAATTTCTTTTCTGAACCCTGAATTTGTTCTTAAAGTTTACAAAGTGATCCTAGTAAATGCTTAAAATTAGATGTAGAAAAGGAAATCATTTCCCCCCAAAATCTGGAGCATCTTCTGTGTGAGGAAAAACTAAGGCCTTTGAGGAAAGGCTAAAGCAGGGGTAGGCAACCTTTTTGAGCCAGGGGCTGGGTTGCTGTCCCTCAGACAATTGGGGGGGCCAAAGCACCAAAATTAAATAAATAAATAAATATAAAAATAAATTAAATTTTTTTAAAAAATTAAAAAAATATGCATGCACACTCTCTCAGCCCCAGAAAAGCCATGGCAAAACCCCTATAGAGATTTTGCCAAGAAAACCCCAAGAACAAGTAATAACAATAATCAATATCATCATGGCGGGCGGTGGCGGCTGCGGGGGGCGACGGTGGCAGGACCGGCCTAGGGCCGGTCCAAAGGTCTCGGGGGACGACATCTGGCCCCCAGGCCTTAGATTGCCTACCCCTGGGCTAAAGCCTAGCTAGGCAAGACACAATGCAGAGGTTTATATGGTAGAGACAATGGAAATGTTTCTTCCCCCTTTGCAATATTAGAACTCAGGGTCAGTGAAATTTGTTGGCAATCAATTCAAAACAAGCAAAATGCAGATTCCCCTTTTCTATATCCTGTGATAATGCATGCCATGTTAACTACAAGTAACCCTCTTTAGTGAATGCATGAAAGTTAAGCCCTTCCCTCGAAAGCCAACCCCAGGATTCCCTAGAACAGTTTTGGCTAACCTATGGCATGTCTGCCAGAGGGGGCACTCAGAGCCCTCTCTATGGGCACATTAGCCATCACACAAGCAGAGTTTGCAAGAGTTTGTTACTAGAAAGCCAGAGGGACGTGGCACTAATAAGTGGGTTTTGGGTTGCAGTTTGGGCACTCGGTCTCTAAAAGGTTTACCATCACTGCCCTAGGAATTTGCCATGGCAGTTAAAGTGGAATTATAGCATTACAACTGTGTGGTGTTTGCTGTCAAATGGCCTAAGGTGTTAGGGGAGTTCTGGATGGCCACATCCACACAAAAAAGCTGCCCCTCTCCAGACTGCAGATGTAGACCTATTTCATGTGAACACAAACTTTGGTGTACTAGCCTGCCATTATCTTCTTTCAGGTTTTTCCTTACCTTTCCCTCTCCCTCTGGGTCTTCCTCTCATCCACTCTCCATATGTTCACTGAGCAAGCTCCCTCCTCACTGGGCTATTTTGAACCCTTCCCCAGTGAGCGTGGGGTATGAATTTTGCTCATTGCTGCCAGAACTCCAAGCCTACGTTTGCTCTTTGTATCTATATTTCTCTCAGTTTGATATGCAGTGGCATTCATTAAGTTTATAATTCCCTTTATCTATAGATGCATGAATGTAGGTGTGTACAGTTTGTTATGGGTGCTTCAAAACAGATTGTGGGCCTTTGCAGACTGCCAGAAATAGTGCAAATTGAGTCTACTTTAACTGCCCTGGCTCAGTGCTAGGGAATCATGGGAACTGTAGTTTATTGTGGCACCAGAGCTCTCTGACAGAGAAGTCTCAATGTCTCAGAAAAAAATACAGTTCCCATGATTCCCTAGCACTGAGCCAGGGCAGTTAAAGTGGACTCAATTTGCACTATTTCTGGCAGTCTGGTGTGTCCTCCACTTCTGAAAGCATCTAGAAGCATTTCCATTATAGATGTTATCTATGAAGTAACCATCCTTCTGATATATGTCAGAATTCATTTAAAAAAAATAGCTTATCTCTGACAGGCAAAAGCAAGAGTAAGAGGAAAATAATTGGAAACAGACCTAGGTCAAGCTTGAACTTCTGCAACTCTTACAAGACACTGCATTGATTAAGTGCCTAATAGCAGCCTGCAACTATTGCTCTCCTGTCTTCTGTGTTACCACATAATACTATAATGCTCTTGAGTCTTACCTGGCAAGACACAAAATGTACATTGGTTGTAGCTTATATTGCATTCCACCCTGATTTTATTTCTAGAAAATAGGTCTTTAAAATTATAATAAAGAAAGGAACACAAATAAAGTGAGCCACAGAACACAAAGTCAGCAAAATGGAAAACCAGATCTAGACCAATTAAGTTCCTTTTTTGAACAATACAGAATAGAGATATTCAGTTGATGGTGAAGTGAGTGGAGGACCACATGCTGAACTGTTGCAAATGTACTGTGCATTGTGCAGTGCTTCACTACATTGTGTATTGTGCAATAAAGTGACAGCTATGTACATTCATCCTTTCTCAAATTTCATGCTATAGTAGTATTCAGTACAGGGATTGCATAGTGCTAGCATAGTGTAATTATGCTAGCAAATATTTATGTTATGCTGAGACAACATACAATCTCAGCCATAATGTGGAATAATGAGGGATCCCACATATTAGTGGCTGAATAGTTAAATATTATTGAGAATACTAATGAAGAAATGTTGAAAAGATCACAAAATGTTAGAGGTACTAAGGGGAACTATTGCCACTTATTGCAGGCATTAACCAGTAGGTGCCAAAAATGTGACTAACCATAGGACGTGAAGGCACCTACAAACTACCCAGCAAATTGCACCAAAGCAAGCCATTACAAATTACAATCTATATGAGTGGGGGAAAATAGTTCATTTCCCTATGGTAAAATGCTGCAATATGAGTTCTGTGGGGAAAAAAGAATATATTGTGTCCTTGAGATACACGTTCCATCAACAAGAAATGAATATCACCTGCATAAATAATTGATTTCCAAAAAAATAAATAGAAAGCCATAAAAGCTGTTCTTAATTCTATTTTTTCTACCTAGTACTTGATATATGCAGCATATGCCGCAGTGTTTCAACAACTTAAAACTGAAACAAGATGGAAAGGGGTTAATTTTGTTTAAAGCATCAGGATCTAATTTGCAACTCACAATTTGACAGACAAATGTTATTAATCATGAGCCTGCACTAAATGAGTGAACTGTGACCACCCCATCATCCAGAGAGAGGAAACCCATAGCAATTTTGCGTGGGAAGGGAATGTCTTTGAGTTATGAAGGGAAGGGCGGGGGGGGGGTCCTCCCATTTTGTTCTAGGAAAGAGGAACTATTTAAACCTTCTTCACTGTATCTTTTTACAAGAAAAAGATAGGGAAACTGGAAAATCCATGTTCTTCTCTGGAATGACACACCAGTATCTTTCCTTTGGACTGCTTCTTTCCTTCCCATATTCAGCTCTGGTCCACCGATGGCTGGTGGCAAGGAATGCACTCCAGAGTCAGATTAAAGATGCTGAATTATATCCTCCAAATGGGTTTAGAGATCTCCTTTAATATTACCTAAAACTGTGCATGGATTCACCAAATCACTGACATAGTAGCCACCAGCTGCCATTGCAGCCATAAAAAGCAAGTGTTTCCTATAGCTGAGAACAAAATCAGTATTCAGAAGGTACTTATCTTTCAGTAGATCTGCATAGAAATCTCTAGTGGACTGGGCATCCAGTTCCTTCTTTGTCTTCTGTTGCTGAATTATAATGATACACTGCAAAGCAAGAAGACCTTTATGGCCTTTCTAGTCTATGGCTTAAGGAAATATAAACTCTTTTCAAATTAAAAAACCACACACAACACCTGAGGACAAGCTGCACCTGTATCAGAGCCTGCATCAAATTATGTAGCTCCTGCAGCTGAAGATGGTTTGTGACTCTCAATAAGGAAAAACTGAGGGAAAACTAGCTTTTCTAAAAGAGAACAACTCTCAAAATGCCAAAAGGTGTGGAGTTAGAATTAAATTACACAAAGCGTTTCAGCCTTAACTTCACATTTCCTGATTCTGTGGCATGCAAACCTACATTAGATAAATTTAACTCTGGTATTAACCGCACAAGTTTCTTAACTATTGAATTAAAAAAAAAACACCATAGTATTTCAATCTAATATTATCATCTATCTCCATGTTGTTGTTATTAACTGCCTTTACATCAATTTCAACCCATGGCGACCCTATGGATGAGCCATCTCCAGGCCCCCCTGTCCTCTACTGTTCTGCCCAGCTCCTACAAACTCATATTCATGGTCTCTTTAATAAAGTCCATCCATCTAGCATGTGGCCTTCTCCTCTTTCTACTTCTATCTACGGTACTTTCTACTTTCTTTCTCCATACTATTCTATTAATGCCTGCTGCAGTCAATATACTATAATATATAGTATATTATACCTGTACTACAATAACAAACATAGGGCCTTTACAGATTGCCAGAAATAATGCAGCTTGAGTCCAATTTAACTGCCCTGGCTCAGTGCTAGGGAATCATGGGAACTGTAGTTTATTGTGGCACCAGAACTCTCTGACAGAGAAGGCTCAATGTATCAGAAAAAAACCTACAATTCCCATGATTCCCTAGCACTGAGCCAGGACAGTTAAAGTGGACTCAAGATGGATTATTTCTGGCAGTCTGTAAAGGCCCTTAGAGAACAGAAATCAGACTTCCTGGAACTGAATCTGCTTTTAGGCAACAGTGGCACAATCCCTAACATCCTTCTCTTATCAGCTGTTATAACCTGCCAACGTTCAGTTGCAGTGAATGGAAAAAGTGTTGACTTTAGCAAGTCCTTACTGAACTTCCTCAAGCCAAAAAAAAAAAAAAATCTGGTTAAGCAATCACCTTTATGGGAATAACTATATGTTCAAGGTTTAACCCTGCACCTGGGCACTGGAACAAGTTGCTCTGATTTCCCAGTGTCCACCCAAAACCAATAAAACCAGAATAAACATTGAATTGCTTGCTGGTATTGACTTTCCCACCAATGTAAAAAGTGGAATTCATTTATCAATTAACTTGGTGCTCATGAACAGGCTTTATCAGTTCAGCTGCCAGGAAATAGAAAATGGCTATAACACTGGCTATACCATTGTCTTCTTGAGCCTTCTGTAACAGATCATCTGGAGTCACTAAGGAGCTAAATCTTCAGTGACTTTATGCAGAATTGTCTTCTGTCCTGTTTTGGGTATGGCTAAAATAGATACTAGGAGCTAGCATGGTGCAGTGGTTTGAGCATTGAACTATGACTCTGGAGACCAGAGTTTGAATCCTGGCTCAGTTGGGTGACCTTGGGCAAGTCACACTCTCTCAGTCTCAGAGGATGGCATAACTGTATATCATTAGCAGGATTTTGCCCTTCAAATGTTTGTCCAATGGGGGATTGATTAAATTTGCATCTGATAAATGTATTGCCTTCGAGCAGATTAGATTGTGGAGAGCTTCTCAAGTAATCCACATAATCTTATTTTTAAATTTTTCTTCTTCCTCCTCCTCCTCCTCTTCTTGCAACTACTTTGCTATAGATTCTGTAGTGGGAAAAACTGATCACAGTCTAGTTAAAATATCCTAATAATAAACCCAAGCTATTTGACAAAAGCTATAGCGGAGTGACGTGTCATTTCTGTAGTGAATTCATGCTACTATGGGTATCATATATATTTATTTATGGAGGAAATGAACAAGCATTAATTAGACATGAAAGAACCAGCTACAGTGGGCCCTTGGTATCCACTGGGGTTTAGTTCCAGGACTCCCAGGGATACCAAAATCCGTGGATGCTCAAGTCCCATTAAATACAACGGGGTAGTAATATGGTGTTCCTTAAATAAAATTTCAAAATCAAGGCTTGCTTTTCAGGATTTTAAAGCTGTGGATAGTTGAATCCATGGATAGAGAGGGCTAACTTCCCTTTCCTTTCTCCAGTTCTGCCCAGTATACATCTAATGTGAGTATATCTGCATGTGAACTTGCAAAGGCATGTGGCTGAGGCACATAGAGAAACTTGAACTTGCCTATGTGGGTGTGTAGTCTTTCTGTCTGCCTGCCTATCTAAGGACGTTATCACACGGGGAGTCGCGGGGAGAAAGTGGAAATAAACTGGACGAGTGGAAGATTTTAATTTACGGGATTTGTCCTGTTCCACCTCGTCTGATAACTAAATTTGAACTTAAAAGGGGGTTAATTCGAACAAAACCTGATCTTTCCATTTCCTCAAAAATCCCGAAAATGAAAAGATCAGGTTTTCATTCGAATTAACCCCCTTTTAAATTCAAATGTAGTTATCAGACAAGGCGGAACGGGACAAATCCCGTAAATTAAAATCTTCCACTCGTCCAGTTTATTTCCACTTTCTCCCCGCGACTCCCTGTGTGATAACGTCCTAAATCAGTTGTTTTTGCTGCCTCCAGCTCCTCCAGAGCTCCCTGGGTTGCCCTTTTTCTGGCAAAAGAAAGAAAGAAAGGATTAAATGCTTCCCCCAGAAGCCTTTTCAGTAGGTTACAAAGCCTCCTGCACTATTTCATGTTTTAAGATTCTCCTTTTCCAAAAGCAGAAGGGGACTTCCAGCCAATAGAGAGGCTATAATACCACATCTCCCTTTCAAAACAAACTTAGTTGTGAGTCTGTTCTGCCTCATATACAATATTTCAAATTGGCCGTCCTTGGTTTCAGGCTGAGCAAAGTGTAGCTCTGGGCCCACATTCTCACCCTTTCCCATGGGAAACCTCAGTGTCACCAGAGTCCTTGGAGCACCCCTTTTTCTGGCCAAAGGGAGCGAGGTGAATTGCTTCTCCTAGAAATGCCCAGGGAAGGCAATTCAGCTTTAAAATCAGTACAGTGTGGCCCTGTCCTATTCCCGTTCCCAGCCCTCTCAAAAAACCGCAGAAGTGAATAGCTGGCCACTTCTGAATTCATTATTTTTCCTTTGGGGTACCTTTTTGGTAAGCTGAGTGGCCCTCGGAGGGCATAGGGAGAGAAAATTGCCCCCCTGGGCCCACTTAAGTTGCCCCCCATTGCTTTAGAAGGCTGTTATGCCCAACTAAGAGCCTTTACAGACTGCCAGAAATAATGCATCTTGAGGCCACTTTAACTGTCTTGGTTCAGTGCTAAGGAATCATGGGAACTGTAGTTTATTGTGGCAGCAGAGCTCTCTGACAGAGAAGGCTCAACATCCCAGAAAAAAATACAGTTCCCATGATTCCCTAGCACTGAGCCAGGGCAGTTAAAGTGGCCTCAACCTGCATTATTTCTGGCAGTCTGTACAGGCCCTAAGACTTGAGAATGCCGTTAATCGAAGTGAGGGCCTGGAAGCTGATGATAAACTACTGGTTAAAAATTCAGTTTTCTCCAGTGGATTTAACCCCATTAGTCCTGATAGATAATTTTGTCTCACCATGGAAAAAAGCAGTAGAACTTAAACTGGCTTCTTATGGACTTTCTCCTTTATTCTTGTTATCACAAAGTAATGATCAAGCTAAACAAACAGTCGCTCAAAAAATAAAGGATACGGAATTTCAGAATGAGCTTGGTAGACTCCCACAACATAACGGATTTTGGATAAATAAAGGCGTATGGGAACCTGCAAGTTATCTACAAAATCTAATGCTTCCCAGATTGAAAACTGTTTTTGTTTTTTTCAAAGCCAGATTTAACATTCTCCTATTTGCACTACTCCGAGGCAGATTCAGTAAAATTCCCATAACTGAGGGCACTTGTCCATGCGGAGACGTAGAAGTAGAATCTATTCTATATGTATTGTTACATTGCAAATTTTATGAGGATACCAGGTCAATTTATATTTCACCTTTAGTAGAAAAATGGCCAGGGCACCCAGATAATTTCTATGTGAAATATCTACTTCAGGATCTAAACCCCTATATTACATGTAGAGTTGCTAAATTTTGTGTTGCTGCAATGAAAATTAGACAAATTCAGACAAAAAATATCTCCCTATCCTAAATATATTTCTATCTTATTTTAATTTTAAAGTTCTAAAGGAAAATTGTCAGGGGAAATATAAACTCTGTACGTCACTTTATTTTATTTTATATTACTCTATTGTACTGTGTCACTTTGAAGTCCATTGTTGTACTTATGTGTTGGGCCTTGCAACCTTTCTAAATTTTGCTGGTTATTGACCAAATAAAATATGTCTGTCTATACCATGCTGCCCCTCAGTCAACATGTTGCCCCTAAACATCTCTGCAAAAGTATAAGGGATGTGGAGATGACACGCCAGAACAGACATAGTAAAGCTGGCATCCCTAAAATACTGCCGTTGCTTCTTTGCTATTTGTACAAAGGATGTTAGCATATTTTACTTTCATGGAATCATGAAATTTATAAAATCACAGGAGAGTGTGTTTTTATATTATTTTACCTTATTTTATTTTATTGCATGTCACTTGTTGAAGTTCATTGTTGCACTTTTGTATTATGCTTTGTATTCTTTTTTTAAATCTTGCTGGTCATTGACCGAATAAACATATATGTATCCATATGTAGAAGGCTGCTACAGTTAGGAAGACCTCCAAGGTATAGCCATGCTACTCTGTTACAGCAAATACAGCAAGAAGTGCTGGGGAACTTTAAAGACTAAGTGCAGAATTTACTAAGGCAGTTATGAACATGTAACAACTACCTTAGTTATGTAGCTGTATAGTTTCTCCCAGCCTGTCTGCCCCATCTCAAAGACCAGACAGCAGCCACAGTGAGCAACACTGTGAGTTCCCTTGTTTACTGGGAATTCACTCCCATGTGCTCACTCCCTGTTGTAATATCCCCAAGTAAGGTCCTGATGGCAATCCCCACTGTTTAAGGCCTGTGTCAGAATGACCTGGGAGGTTGAGATGTTCTGCCATTGATTTTTGAGTACTGCCATTTCTGATGTCAGATTTCTACCTATTTATTCTGTTTCATACAAATTAGCCTATTTGTGTCTCATACAGAACAGCAGTACAGTCAGCCTTTTGTATCAACAGATTTCTTAGCCACACATTCAACAATCCACAGATTGAGAATATTCTAAAAATATATAAATGCTAAACAGCAAGCCTTGATTTTGCCATTTTATATAAGGAACACCATTGTACTATGCCACTGTATTTAATGGGACTTGATCATCCATAGATTTTGGAACCAAACCCCAGCAGATACTAAGGGCCCACTGTACTAACAGAAGATAGTATACATCAGATTAGCAAGTGAATGGATCCCCATGTTGTGGATTGCATAGTTAGTCCTGCAATGGCATTGCTAGCATAGATATAAGGGCACAGGGCATGTGGATTTGCAGCAGGGTCACCTCACTGAGTTTGTATCCTTGTGTGACCTGCTGCTGTTTGTAAGTAGCTACTTAAAGTTTGTGGGCAGGAGCTTATAGGCAGCATAGGCCTCAAGTTTGGGTGGGTTGGGGTTACATAGGCCCAAAGCTTGTGAGAGAGAAATACCATTCTCCAGGATGGACATTTGCTCATTGGTCAATCATTTGAGTGGTTTGTGTTGGCAGAACAACAAGTGGAATTCCGTCATTTTTTCTTCTAGATCTGTCCTGTAGAATGAATACACCAAAATGCCCTTAAAGACTAAAAGTACAGTATTAACCTGTTTTGGGCATACAGTGCAGTACCATGGATAGCTCCTTAAAAATCCAAACTGAAACCCAACATGCATTTACCACCCTACTGATATGGAAGCCATCAAGACCTCTTATTTGGCCTTTAGAAAACAGAGAGAGAGAAAAAAAAATACAGTTAGGAACTAGAAAATGGTGGCTCAGTGGTTAGACACCAATTCTGATGATCATAAGGTCAGAAGGTTGGCAGTTCAAGGCCCAAGTGCTGCATGGTGAGGTGAGCCCCCATCACTATTCCCAGCTTCTCCCAACCTAGCAGTTTGAAAGCATGTAAAAGTGCAAGTAGATAAACAGGTACCACTTCAGCGGGAAGGTAACAGCATTCCATGCAGCCATACTGGCCACATGACCACAGAGTCTTCTTTGACAATGCTGGCTCCCTCGACTTAGCAACGGAGATGAGCACTGCCCCCCTACAGTTAGTTACGACTAGACATTCATGTCAAGGTAAAACCTTTATCTTTAACCTTTATAGGAAAACTAGAGGAAATTATGCTAACCAGTTTTTGCACTGGAGCGGCTTTGCATTTTTGTCTTGCCAAGCAAAATTTCAACTTAATTCCCTGTAAAATGATGGATGAGCCTCTCTGTTCTATATTGTATTGCTGTAGTGTTGTCAGCACCCCTCCACAGATCTAGAGAATCCATTTTGGATTTCAGCTCCCACAAAGCCTAGGCAATATGTTCAGTCATAAGGGATTATTGGAAATATCTGGAGGACCAAAGTTCCCAACCTTTTATAAGAGATAATTTGTGTGATTGGTACTTCTACAACAGGGATGGCCAACTGCAGAGAGGGCAGTGGGTATTCCTCAACCTGTACCACCTGGCAGTCAGCACCAGCACACTAGCGTATTGGGAAGGGGTACCATAGCACTTCCTTTATATTTTTGGCCAATTGTTTTTGGAGGGTTTAAAGGTAATGGGGGGGCTTACTGCACTGGGTTTGAGCCATTGGGAGTGTAGGGGGCAATCACCCACACCTTCAGGAGCCCATGGGTCACATTTTTCTCGTCCCTGTTCTAGAGTACTTCTGTGTAGAGTGGTATGTAGTGATATAACATGAAGTGTTGAAGATTTTGATCACATTGTGGTAAAAGGAGTAGAAGCTGTAAGGGAAACAAAACGGTCATTTCACAGGATTACTGACTGGAAGTGTGGTGACTGGGCTTCTTTTGTACTTTTAACATCATGGTAAGTATTATGCATATGTATGTGCCTTTGCTTGTCAGTTTATGATGACTCCACGATTTACCAGATCTTAATTGGTTCACATCAAATTCTGACGTGAAAGGTACAGGATATATTTCTTCCCCTTCTCCATTCTGCTACACTATGGATGTACTTGCACATGTTCCCACATAAATCAAATTAGTTTACATGCTGAGCTGTACCAAGGATATACCGCAAGGGCACTTCCCTTGATAGTTCCAGTGCTGGCTCCATGGTCCACTGCCAGCAAAAACAGGGCAACAGCAGACAGTGCCAGTGAATCACATCTGCCAAGGAAAATCAAACTTGCTCAGTTTTGGTGGAGAAGCAGAACACTGCATGTATGTGGCACTAGGCTGTTTTGCAAATTAATAGCATAATTTGTAGAGAAATCAAGCTGTCAACTAAAATGTAGGCCTGTATCATTTTCAGCCAAGATTCTTTCAAAGGTGCCCCGCTTCCTGATATGCTCCGATGACTCTGGAGAGTTCAGGTGTTGATGGCAGAGGAAAGTTAAAACACCCATCATGCTGAGATTTTTTTTAAAAAGCTGTTACTCAATAACAGAGAACATTCGCAGCTGGAAGTTAAGAGCCTGGGAGAGATAAACCCCTGGAGAGACAAGCCTGTTGGAGACAGGGTTTTGCTTATGAGAACATGCAAAAACCACAATCAGACCAAACGATAGCAGTTGGATATATGAGCAGGGTTGCAGCGTGTCAGGTCTCAGGGGTTTTGTCAGAAGTTGACTTCCCAGGGACTCCAGGAGAAAATGTGAAAACATCAGGATGAGACCATAGAATCTAGGAGGCAGCCTCTCTTCTGACTGGCCGGAGGGGTGATATTTGCCTTCTGTTCACTCCTTTGTCTATCAGGATCTGCCCAGGGCACTCATCGCAGGCATGCTCCTGACCTGAATAGCCAGCTGCCACCTTCCGGCCATACCATGACCATTGACCAACCCAGCTTCAACCGATAGGGTTCCCAGATCCCAGGACAAGGAAAAAAAATTCTGGCTCTCAGGGCAATGAAGAAGAATCTCAGGGTAAGAGCTCTACCTTGAAGTGTATCTTTATATATTTATTATCCTGCCATTTCATTTGCAACAATCTTATGTCAGCAAGCTATAGACATCACAGTTAGAGCTTCATACATTGCTGTATAAATTTTGGTTGCACAGCTGAAGAAGCTTATCGTTTGGTGAAATAGAAAACTACCTGGGATACTCTGTCTTGCTGTCAGCTAATATTTTTTGCTGACCACCAATAATTTATTTTTTTACAGTTGTGAACTGCTGTCTGATCACATTTCATTTTCAACAAGTGTGAAGTATTCCCTTTTATTGTTTGCTACTTTTATTTTCAACATTGTGAAGGACTCCCTTGTTAATACATTTGTCACCACCACAACTGAATTGGTTGTAATTCTATGTTTGGACATTAGCATTGTGTTTAATTTCTGTATATTATACAGTTGTGTTTTTTCCCCTAAACTACAGTAACAAGTTCATATATGCTGAACCAAGTAGTGTTATGTAAGTTTTTCTATTACATGTGTATATAAACTACTACACTTAGATGAATTACGTACTTTTATCTACATCCTACACCTGTATTTGTGATTCATTGACTTGTTCTGGGCATAAAGCCAGCTGAACTATAAATACTAAGCTAGTGAAGGAACACTGACTTGAGCCATAATGAGCCCAACACAGTTGCCATGTTAAAGGGAAACTGGCTGATGCAATAGGATGGAAGGCAGCCAAGAGATCCCAGTATGTTATGTTACCTCTAAAATAATCAATAGTAAGAGAATAATTGTTTATATAAATGGGGACTTGTGAACATCTCTTATCTGATTGGCCCAATGAAGGCTACTAAGGATATAAAATAGGCCAAGAGGAGATAGAAGGGAGGCAAACTGTATAAAGACCACTGTCCATGACAGCTTTAATGCTGATAATGCTCTTCCTAGCTGATAACTGCTCAGACAATGCTGATAACATCTAGGCTAAACAGATATTTCTCATTATGAATGCAGTGGATGCTGTTAGATATGGCAATTCCCAGGGATACTATCTCCCACGGAGATACATAGGTTATTGTTTAAGATGGTAATGTTCCTCTGTGTGTACAACAGAGATGCCTGTTACGGAAAAGCAGAAGAAATAAAGGTTCAGTCTTTATGAAAGTGTAACATCTTACCTAGCATATACTGTGATGTAATGAATGTATGATGCCTTACATGTAATATAAAGTATTGATAGTAATTTGCCAGGAGATTGAAAAGTCTATGTTTCTCCCTAAGGGGAGTGTTAATGTCCATGTTAATGGCCTGTAGCTTTTACTTCTTGATTCACACATTAGCTTTCCCCATGACAGTGCATAGCCTGCAAAGTGTGAGATTGGTTCACACATTACATTTCCCCAGGAGAGTGCACAGTCTCGAATTGCTTGAGTGAAGGGAAGAAATGATGCAGTGAAACATTTTTTTTTTAAAAAGGAACTCTTATTCAAAGAAGTTTTGCTTTTCCAGCACCTTCTATGTTTGGTTGCATTTTAATCTTAAACAAAACATTAGTTGGCATCTGTTGCTACAGCAACAGCAAGTCTTTTTTAGAAACCAGGCCAGAATCCAGCTATTTAAAAGAGCAACAAAAATTGTAATTTGACATTTGATTTCATTCTGTCCCATATATAAGCATGCATGCAAAAAGACATGAAAGGGATGCTTTGCTGTGTGTGTGAGCACCACTTCAAGGCTGCTAGCTATGACCCACTACTACTTTGTGCAAAAGCCCTGTTGGTAGGGGATTTCACCAAACTTCACCAGCCATTTCCTTAACTAATGCTAGACCACATAGTCAGGCATTTTATTACTAATAAATCACTGGAATTCAGGAATGGTCAACCTCAGTTTCTCAAAGCTAAATTATGTTTTAATTTAAAATATTTCTATAGAATAGTATCTCACAAAAATACATTGTGTGGTTAATTACTGGCAAAATACATACACAGCAATTTACTAGTTCTTTCTTCCATGCCCCTGCTCCCTTGCCAGCCAGTCAATGGCTGCATGGCTGGCTTTGTGGGATTTACAATCTGCTACAAATAATTTCCACAACATACCCTGAACATATCCCAATCAATAGTCCACCTCTCCCATCCCTTCCAAACCCATACACTTTGAAAGTTTTTCATTCACATTATATACTGTTTGCTCATTTAGGCAAATATCTGGCAAGTTTTTCATTTCAATTATTGCTCTGCTAATCTCTTAGGATAGTAGTCCACCTTCGTTCCTTCTTTAACAAAATAATACTAAAATGCATATTGTCACCTGCATGCAGTTTATAAAAACACTTTATTTATTGAGCTGTTGTGCAGCCCCAGAAACTTCTCAGTATCACAAAATGGACCGGGGGCAAGGTATGCTTCTAAAGAGTACAGAGCTCTTAGTTCCAACTGATGTATATAGTTGGAAAAAAGTATATATTAATGGAAACAACTTGTGTATTTTCATTGATTCAGTAGATTTACTCTGATTGACTCTTACAACCAAGTTTAAACCAAGTTTATAAGTTTATGGGTAAATCCAGCAGGGTATTTATTTATAAATTACCCAACCCAAAGAACAGTCCACTGTCCCCAGGGAAGTGTGTATGGCAAGGGAATGACCAAAGAGCAACACAAGGGCATTGAGAGATAACCAGAGGCAACCCAGCGGGAAAGGAAATTTGAAGAATGGAAAGAGAGGACCTGGAGAAGATGTTCCTCCAGTATGATTAAATCATGAGCGCATCAGAGGGCTTCAGATAGCTAGAAAAATGTTGTAGTCCCTGGTGCATTTTCTTGGCTTTCACAATACAGTTATTATCCAGAGAATGTTGATAGTTATTGCCTTTTTCTCTGCAAATCAAGATGTGCTCTACCACTGGACAGTGTATGAAAATGTGCCGATCACCTGCTGTCCAGCTCCAATTCCCCAGGGTTCCCTGAATCTGAAGACTGGGAACTTTGGGGTACTTCTTCACAGATGGAAGCAGACCTTGCCCTGGTGTTCCAATCACAGAAAATGTTTAAACAATGCCTTCACTGCGTTTGCTCCGCCACACTACCAGAGCTGTCATAAGCAGCGTGACAAAAATGGGCACTACAATAAATGGGCACAAAATGGTGTTAGGAGGATCTCTCAGAGACCTTCCTGAGACAGGGCAGCTTTTGAAGTAATGCCTGTGAATCGCTACGAAGAACTCATCCACCAGCTGGTTTGGCCAGTAACAGTTCAGTTTTGCGGCTATCAGGAAAGTACAGTTGGTAAGTTCCCCATACCAGCTGAAAAAGAAAAAAAAGGACACTTGTTAGAAGAATATCTGTTGGTACAGTGCTTAAAGGGCATTACACAGAGGCAAAATCTGAATTGTCACTGATCACAAACTTAGCAGAGCTTCACCCACTCATAGCTTACCTGAGTAATACCTATATTGCATTTGACACATGACACTTAAAATATCTTGGGCATACATTTTTAAAAAATGTGTAAAATAGCCTGCAGATTATTTCAGCTTTGAAAACCAAGAATGACTAAATATTGTAAGGTAAGGAGCATTCAGAACTTCATCCAAATAGCAATCAGAATAGTTTGCCTTTACAACTTGGCAAATGTACTTGTTGCCACCATGACATCTGGGCCAGATTAAGACCTTTAGAGGCCCAAAGCACTTAAAAGATCTTGGTCCCCCATATAAATCTAATTCAAAATATAAACAATAATAAACCATAAAATAAAATTTTATTTTTCAAAATTAAGCAAAATCTACAGTAAGATGGAAAATAATGTTTATTTTTTTGATACTTCAACTTTATTTATACAATTGGCTCTTTGTATCTATGGGGGTTGCATTCTGGACCTCCTCCCCTCACGGATGCCAAAAATGGTGGAATCCCAAGTTTCATTGGTTTTAATGGTGATGTGCCATGCATGTGGCCATGGTGGTGCATCTGCATGTATGTCCCACCATTGGGGTTAATACGGTGGGGCCAGCTGTGGATGCAAAAATCCATAGATGGCAAGCCCACGGTTGGGCCGGGCCAACTCTATTTGAAAAGCATTTTCCTATTTTTCTAACTGCAGTCTTTGATCAGATCCCCCAAACTAATTTAACACAACTGTTTCTATACTTAGAGATAAGTAGAGATGAGACATCCAGCTTGCCTTGTTGTATTGTTGTTCTATTGGGATTTTTAATATAATTCCATTGAGAAAATGAATGCTCAGCTGAGCAATTTGTGACTATTAATGTTAAAAAAGATGTGAAAGCAAATACAGTCGTCCCTCCAGATTCGTGGAAGATACGTTCTGCCGCCCCCTGTGGATATGAAATTTCGCGAATACTCAACTCACTCACTCACTCACTCACCTCCTCTTCCCCCCTGGTTTAGCTTTGCCTCAGGGACCAGGAGGGGGCCTTCCTTCAGTCCAGCAGGAGCAAAGCAGGGCTCGGGGGCTACCGAGGCCTGTAATCTGCATTGGCCGCCATGGGAACTAGCTTTCTAGCAGCGCTCTGGGCCTGGTGTGTGCATGCCCTGCCCCCTCCACCACAGCCAATGGGTGCACGATACATCCATCCCCTCCCTGCCCACCTGTAACTGGCTCAGCAGACATGGTGACAGGAAGGCAGGGAGGGGATGGATAGGACGCTAATCCCCATGGTGGCTGGTGCGGATTACAGACCCCAGGCAGGCAAAGCTAAGTCAGGGGGGGAAGGACGAGGGAAGGAAGGAGGAAGGGAGGGAAGGAAGGAAGGAAGGAAGGAAGGGGATGGAAAGGTGTGCATGGGAGGGAGGAGAGGGGAGCCCAGGAGGGAGGAGGGGGAGTGCACATGGCAGCAACCTCATGAATGATCAAGTGCCAAAGCTGTGATTCTGAAGGGACGACTGTATCTATGTTTGGAAAGGCACACTCAATATTGTCTTCTACAATTAGAGTCGGCCCTTAATATCCACAGACTCATTATCCACAGATTTAACTATCCCTGGCTTGAAAATGTTCAAAAAAGATATATATTCCAGAAAGCAAACCTTGATTTTTCTATTTTATATAAGGGATACCATTTCACTATACCATTGTAGATAATGGGACTTGATCATACATGGATTTTGGTATCCATGGGGGTCTTGGAATTAAACCCTAGTACAGGGGTAGGCAACCTGTCCCCTTTGAGGGCTGAGGGACTTCAAAAGCCTCAGCCATGTTGGCCAATAGTCCCATGTTGGCCAATAGCTCCTGGGATTCTGGGAGCTGAAGTCCCTCGGCCCTTAAAGGGGAGAGGTTGCCTACCCCTGCCCTAGTAGATACCAAGGGCCCACTGTATTTTATAAAATTCAGCATGACTGGATCTTGTTTTTACATTTCCTGTGGTGTCCCCATTCCCTTCATGCCCTAAGCATGTGCTTATTTTGCTTAATGAGTAATCTAACCCTGCATGAAATGTTTAGATTTTACAGTTACATTCGATCTGTGTTCTTAGGAAAAGGATGATGATCAGATCTTTTAATTCTTATTTTAAAGTCCAGTGAAAAAAGACACTGAATATATGTCTGGGAGTGAATGATATTATGATTGTATCAAGAGGCTGCTTGTATTTCATCTAAGAATAAATAGCCACTCAACATCTGAACAACAGTTATTTTTTGCACCAAGAGATAATTGATATTTACAATGCACAGTGAGCCTGATGTGACTAAAGAACAAAATGATGTGGTTGACACCCTAGTATTCTTGCTTAAAGAAACAATTGGACAAGAGTTAACAACTCCACATCAAAATGAGTATATGCTCTTTGACATGTAAACAAGCTCCTGGTAACGACAAAAGCAAGGGAAAATGCAGAGATATGCCGCCAGCAACATGAAAAAGCTGGAAAAAATCAAGAGAATTGATTTACATAGTAATTATAACTAAATAAATCATACATAGTCAGAGGAAAGAAATTTCAGCAATAGGAGTACTTATAATTCCTGTAGCGGAAAGCTTAAGAGATCATGAAGAACTCAGGAATAAGGAACAAGCCATTAAATACTGCAAAATGCACAATGACAAATCACCCACCTTCATCTTTATCTTTCTATTAATGTTCAGTGCAGATTAAATTCATCATCATAATAATCATCATTAACAACAAGAATAAGCAACTAGCCCAAAGATAATTTCAGGACAATCAGAGATGCAATAAACGCCACCATCCTGTATGGCTCAACACAGGAGCATGTGGAACTACGTTCTAGCTGGCTATTCACCAACCCCTGGGCTCATTGTAGAGCCACTGCAACCTACCTCATTGGCCACTCTATACTTGGTGGAGGTAGATCAGAGAAGCATCTGGCTATGTCCCTGTAGCCAGGCACAAAATGATTATACTCTCTACTGAGGTCCCCTGGAGGTCAGCAGATTCCATGTCTGGTTATGGGGACATAGTCAGATACTTCTCTGGTTCCTCACCCCCACACTCTCCACCAGGAAAGGAATAGCTGTAGGGGGCTGCAGCTGCAGAGCTCTACAATAAATTGGAGCAGGGGGTTGGTTGCTGTGGGGAGAGGAAAGATGTAACAACCTTTATGTTCACTAAAGAAGGACATACACAGGGTTACGGTTGACTTATGCCTATTTGTGGCACTAATAGGATACCAGCCAAAGACTCCAATCCTGAGGCTAGTCCCTCATGTTGAAAGACTCTTTGGCAGCATCATGCAGCCCAAAATACCAAAAGCGGAAGACTTCCAGGATCTGAAGTCATTTTAGTAATTGTCAGCACTTGTAGAGCACTCTGTAGTTTTTAATGCACTTAACATGCATTATCTTGTTTTTATAACTTTCCAATAATTACTTAATACTCTGTAATTAACGGTGAGCACCTACTTCACCCCCTCATCTTAAAGATGGGATTTTCAGACTAAGGAGATTATCACGTGAGGCTTTAAATACTCTATTAAATCTACAGAACAGCACCTTTAGCAATACTTATCACACAATGACATATCTGTTTCACTGCTGTTTTGATATGAGCCACTGTTAAAGTACAATTGTGTTGTTAAAGCTCACAATTGTATTGCTGTCCCATTACACCTCAGGTGTGAAACGTCACTGCCATTGCAGTTCCAATATTGGTAGTCATGTGGTGTCCTCACTATTTCCTTTATTTATTTTTCTATTTTCTTCCTTTATTTTTTACTTAAATTGTATTAGCATAACTCTGGAATTGCATTAAAAATAAAAACAGAAAAAACCTGAAAGGCACACTGGGTAGGGCATAGGGCTGGGAGGCAGGGTTAAAGAGGAGTGCGGAAGAGAGCACAAGGGACCATTGAGGGCAGAAACAGCCCCAGTTGCGCAGTTGCAAAGATGTGTAATAATAGCTACTCCCAAGCCAGTATGTTTGCATTTTCATTCACTAATGCAATTGTTGTGAGAATGTGGCTCATGTGATAATGATGTGGGCAAGGGGAGTGATGATGGAAGAAGGAAGGTTCCTGAATTATAGCTCAGCCTATTGGATATTTTGCTGTAGCAGATCTTGCATGAACTTATATAAACATTCTCTCCATAACAGGAGGTGAAACTAGGGATCATAGAATCATAGATTCTATGTCAACCAATCAAATATGTTTAGTTGATTGACCTTATAAAATTAATTGCAACATTAATTTTTTAAACTGGAGCATATTGCAGCATAGGTTTCTTTGGTGAATTCTGAAGAAAAGGAACGAACTGTCAAAAATAAAGCCTAACAATTAAAACAAACCATGACAGCACTATTTATTTTAGACATTGGTTTGGCAGGTAGTTCCCCAGGGAAAACTACCACTGTTAAAGGAGGAGGATCACTTTCTCCCTTACCCTTCAGACCTCAGAGGAGGCAGTGAAAAGAGGGAGGTACTGAAACCAGCACCTTACAACTTCCCAGCTGCTGTGTGACAACATAGGCTGCTGATACCAAGAGAGGCAAGTATCTACTGAACAAGCATGTGCTTGTTGGATGCTACAGCACCTTACTGTCCAATACCATGGCTTGCTAAAAAAATAAATAAGTCCAAGAGCAAATCAAGTCTGAATTTCCCCTGGTTCCGGTGGCATGGCGTCCTAGTGAGAAGCCCTTCTTCATGCCTCTGAAGGGCTTCTCTTGCTTCTTGGCTATAGATCGGTCAATCGATCTGGAAACCGATCAGAAGAGACACCTAGGTATAGGAGTCCCAGACGACCCTAACTAAACCTCAGATTGCTGTTCGGAAACCTCCAGTACCAGATGGACATGGATCCATAAGGAGGGAGGCAAGGAACAACAGAGGCCAGGAGCACGGTCGTTTAGCAGGGATCTTCCCAAGAAAGATCCGGACGCCATCCATTCAATTTAAATTCATCGATCACAACAGAGTTGTGAGTACTAAGCGTCATCTTAAATTGGAGGAAGCTTATTATTTCCTGATTCACTAAACTTCTCAAACGAACCAAGCATAGCTTACAAAGGACTTGAAAAGAATGAATTACTAATCTTAGAGATTGAGAAATACATTTGCCGCTACCTTAACTAACAGGCAGAGGTGGTATTTCCACACATAAAATTGAAAGATACAGATGGAAGAAATGCAGTAGAACTCTTAAGTCTTGGGACATTGAATATATGGTTTATAGGGAGTTGGAGTAACTAATATTGCCGTCTGTCCTGTGCTAGAGAGGGGTGAACGTGTCAGAAGAATTATTAAAGGTAAACAAAACTAAAGAAGAAAGGAAGAAAAAAAAATCTCCGGACAAAGCCCTCTCCTCCATTTATCTCTCCCCTTCTCTCCCCCTTGCTTTCAGTTCGAACGGCTTTTCCTCAGGACTTTACAAACACACTATATCAAAGAACGGTCCAGATTAGAAAGAGTTAAACTTACTAGTAAGACATAGTCTCGGGGGAGAAAAGGGAGGATTGGCGTCGGTTGCTGGACAGAAGGATCGACCTTGAGACTCAAGAAAGTTTCGACTAGAGAAAATCAGGGAGGAGGGAGAGTTTTGGTTTCGGAGAGGAGGAGTTATCGCTGTACTCGTGGTCTGTCCGGATTGGAGGACTGGAGAGTCACGTCGGGAAAGAGAGTGGAGGCTAAGCGGAAGTGAGACAGAGGAGCTACAGAGGACAGAGATACCGGCTAGAAGGGTCCCGAAGGAGCAGTAGAGAAAGAAGAGAAAGAGAACAAGGAAGTGAAGAGGAAGGACGTCACAGGAGACAGAGTAAAAGCAGAGACTGGCGACGAACGACAGAGAGGAAGAGACGGGGAGGAACAGGGATATACAAATATACAAGTAAAGCAAAGCAGTGACCCAAAATTTAAAGTAACGAACTAAGTACTCATTTAAAACTGGGAAGATATTTGGGAAGATAATTTGTATATTTAGTGTTTTTGTTGGTATTTCAAGGGTTTATCCTTAAGCTTAAACAGGGCGGATAGATTTCCTCTTTCTATTGGGATTTGAAAGAGGTAGGAGAACTGGGCTTTCAAAGGGTTTACCCTCAATCTTAACAAGGCAGATATATTTTCTCCTTTTTTTGGAGCTGAAGGGAGCGCGTTAAATGGATTTTTAGAATAAGTAAGGATAGCGTAATACTGAAAATAATCAGGGTTTAATTTCTCTTCCAGGGATTCCTATTTTTCTTCTTCTTTTTTTTTCCTCTTCTCTTTTTTCTTTTGTTTGGAAAGCAAATAAGCACTAACGGTGATAAGAATTGTAACACTAGCTACTTTGTATAATTGTGGGAGTGGTGATTGAAAGCTAGTATGCAGTCTAGAAATCAAGCTTCGAAGGCCCTAAGCAATACACAACTACCAAGGAGACCTTCCCTTGAGCAACCCAAAAACTCGGATCCAAATTTCTTCTTTTTGGAAGAAATTAGAAAACTGAGGGCAGAAATTAGGTCAGAAATCAGGTCAGAAATTAGGCGTGAAATGCAAGATTTTAAAACTGAGTTAAGGGAGGAGATAAGAACGGAGATACAAGGGATCAATCAGACAATTGAAAAGTTATCGTCAGATTTGAATAATAGGATTAACAGTTTAGAAAATAGAGGAGACTGTTTGGCGAATGAGTTGGAAGATTTGAGGCAAATCAGAGAAAAGGATTTGGACGAAAAAGCTTTGATAGAGCAAAAATTAAGAGAAAGATGTGTTAAAATTAGAGGTCTTGTAGAAAAAAAGGATGAAAATTTATTGGAAATTCTAAACTTAAATTTGGGCAAATTTTTAAATAAAGAACAGCAATTTTTCCAACAGGAAATTGATAGGGCCTTTCGCTTGAACTCTTATGTTGCAAAACAGAAAAATCTCCCAAGGGATATAGTTGTATATTTTGTAAGAAAGCAGACAAGAGATTTAATTTTGCATTTGCATAATGAGTCACCTTTGGAGATAGAAGGTAAAGCTGTTCAAATTCTGAAAGATATCCCTACGAGAATTTTGAGGAGGCGCAAAGATTATGGATTTTTGACGACTTTTCTTCGCCAGCAGGAGATTGCATACAGGTGGGGATCACCAGATGGGATAGTGTTCTGGTGGAGGAAAAAAAGAATAGTGTTAAGATCCCCGGAAGAAGCAAAGAGATTTTGGGATCGATTGGAAAGGAATAGGGAAGGAAAA
Organism: Phrynosoma blainvillii; assembly: GCA_026167975.1. Classification (NCBI taxonomy): domain Eukaryota; kingdom Metazoa; phylum Chordata; class Lepidosauria; order Squamata; family Phrynosomatidae; genus Phrynosoma; species Phrynosoma blainvillii. The sequence continues at coordinate 223,487,519 of JANUYF010000001.1, read as the reverse complement.
GAAAGAGAAGGGGCAAAGAAAGAGAAAAGAGCAGACCCCCCCTGATAGAGAGAAGGAAAGGGACCAAAAAAGACAGGACCGAGTGATTCCACGACAGGACTTAGAGGTGTTAGACGCAACAAAAGGGAGTTATAATAAAGGAGGGGCAACAGAAGAGAAACTGCTGTATGAAGACTTGTTGAGGAGAAATGATGATGAGGAAGAAGAGCTCTTGAGGGACCAGCTACTAGAAGTGGACTAGTAAGGTAGGTGATTTTGATGGTTAAAATAAAGGAAAACAGATAAATAAACAAAACAAACAGAAAAGAGATGCAAAAATAATCAGATAAATAAATAAACTAAAATAAAGAAAAAGAAGAAAAAAAAGGGGGGGAAAGAAAGGAGAAGAGAGAGGAGAGAGGAGGAAGGAAGGGGAAAGGAGGGGATAAAGAGGAAAAAAAGAAAAAAAAAGAAAAGAAAAAAGAAAGGAAAAAAAAAGAAAGAATAGTAGGTAGTTTAATAATTAAAAGATTAATAAAAATAAAATAACTTAGAACAGAAAAGTGAGACAGTTGTAAAAATTAAAAGATCGCAGGGAAGGAGATGGTAAACTAGAATTTAGAAAGAGAAAAAGAGGGGGGGAAAGGGGGGGAAAGGGAGAGAGGAAGAGGTAAGGAAAAAGAAAGGAAAAAGGAAAGGGGAAGGAAATGGAAAGAATTAAATTTATATCGTGGAACGTAAAAGGCCTAAACACACCACAGAAGAGAAAGAAAATATTTCATTATGTGCAGAAATTAAGACCAGACATAGTTTGTCTGCAGGAAACGCATATAAGACAGAAAGATTCCAAATATCTTAGAAATAAGAAGCTAGGCACAGAATTTGTGGCCTCAGCGAAAAACAAGAAAAAAGGAGTGGTATTATATGTGTCTGAAAAATTAGATGCAAAAATAATTAAAACAGATCCCTATGGCCACTACATAATCATAGAAGTGAGTAATAGAGGTGAGAATTGGATAGTAGTTGGTCTCTACAGCCCCTTAACGAATAAAGGTAAATTTTATGCAAAAATTTTAATGATATTAGAAGATTTGGAATATAATGAGAAAATAATAATATTAGGAGATTGGAATGGGGTGGTGGACCCACAGATAGATAAGTCATCAAATAAAAAAATTAAGGCATCACAGGGGAGATTACCATCTACTTTTTTTGAACTTCGTGAGAAAATGGTATTGGAAGATGCCTGGAGGATCAAACACGAGAGTACAAGGGACTATACCTTCTTCTCACACCCTCACCAATCATGGTCTAGGATAGACATGATCTTAACATCGATTAGCTTAATAAAGAAAATCTATAAGATTGATATAGTCCCAGCTATTTGGTCGGACCATAATTTGGTGGTAATGTCAATAGAAAATGGGATGAGACAATATAGTTGGAGGTTAGATGCAAATTTATTAAGAAATGAAAAGGTAGTTAAGGAGGCACAAGACAATTTGGAATGGTTTTTTAGAGAAAATGCTAATAAAGAAACCCCAGACCATGTGGTGTGGGACGCAGGGAAAGCATACATGCGAGGATATTTCTTAAAGAAGAAGGTGGAGATAAAGAGAAATAGAGAGAAACAAATTAAAAAACTGGAAGGGGAGGTTAAATTAGTGGAAAATCAGCTGAAATCCAATCCAAAGAACTCAAAACTAAAATTGGAATTACAAAAACTAAAGAAACAAATGTCTACATTTGTTACTGAAGAGATACAAAAGAAACTGATGTATTTACGACAAAAAAATTTTGAATACGCAAATAAACCAGGGAAATTATTGGCACATCAATTAAAAAAGGAAAGACAAAAAAGAATAATAGTAATGTTAAAGGAAGGTCAAAGAAATTTTTCCACTCAGACTCAAATAAAAAGAATCTTAGTGGATTATTTCTCCAGATTGTATAAGGTGGAACATAATAATGTAGAAAGGATCAATCAATATTTATCAATGCAAGAAATCAAGGAGATTCCTGAGAAATATAGAAAAATCTTAAATAAAGAGTTTGAACTTCAGGAAATATTAGAGGCAATAAAGGAAATGAAATCGGGAAAGTCACCTGGTCCGGACGGCTTCGGGATAGAATACTATAAGAAATTTAAAGAACTATTAGCAGGCAATTTGGTAAAAATTTTAAACGATATAAAAAAAGGAGTAATCCCCCAAACATGGCAAAACGCTAATATAATCTTGATCCCTAAAGAGAATAAAGACAAAACAAATCCTGAAAATTATCGCCCGATATCATTGCTGAATATTGATTACAAAATATTTGCGAATATTATAGCCAAAAGATTGAAGAAATGGTTAATTGATTGGATTTCAGAAGATCAAGCCGGATTCCTCCCAGGCAGGTTGATTAAGGACAATACAAGACATTTATTAAATATGATTGAATATTATAACAAAAATATAGATAAAAAAGTGGCCCTATTATTTTTTGATTTGGAGAAAGCCTTCGACAATCTGAATTGGGATTTTCTGAATAAATTGATAGTTAAATTAAACTTGGGGTTAAATTTTTCTAAATGGATAGGAATGATTTATAACAACCAGGAAGGGAAAATATTGGTCAACGGAGATACCACCCAAAAATTTAGGATACAAAAAGGGGTGAGACAAGGCTGTCCTCTATCCCCTCTACTCTTTATTATGTGTTTCGAGATTTTGTTAAATGATATCAGACACAATAAAGAAATTAAAGGAACGAGGGTAAAGGGGGTAGAATATAAACTAAAGGCCTTTGCTGACGACCTGATGGTCTCTTTGGCAGATCCAGGAGAAAACATACAGAATTTAATGGAAGTAATGGAAAGGTTCACCCAAGTTTCAGGATTAAAAATCAACAAAGAGAAAACAAAAATGATGTTGCTAAATTTAAATGATAAGGCTAAACAAGATTTAAAGGAAAAAATACCATTTCAGGAAACAAATATCATTAAATATTTAGGAATAAATTTTTCAAAGAAAAATTCAGATCTCTATAAAAATAATTACGAAAAACTTTGGTTGGAAATTAAACAAGATTTGAAAAGATGATCCAAATTAAAATTATCATGGATGGGGAGGATTGCTACATTAAAAATGAATGTCCTCCCAAAAATGATATTTCTTTTCCAAAATATTCCAGTTATAACAAATGATTCCCCTTTTTCAAATTGGGATAAAGACTTATCGAAATTTATATGGAATGATAGAAAATCCAGAATTAAATTAAAATATCTACAAGATACAGTGGAACGAGGAGGATTGGGAGTACCAAATCTTAAGCTATACTATTATGCAAGTGTGTTATTTTGGCTAAAAGATTGGATTTGTCTTCATAACGAAAAAAATTTAAAATTAGAAGGTTATGATAATGTTTATTCCTGGCACGGATATCTATTATATGATAAGGTTAAAGTCCACAAAAATTTTGAAGACCATTATGTACGAAAGACACTTTTAAGAATCTGGTATAAAGTCAAGAAAAATTGGCCAGACATTATTCCATATTGGACAGCAATAGGGGAGGTTATTAATAAAAATGATAAATTTGGAGAAAATAACTGGCTCACGTACAAAGAATTATTGGTAGTAAAGGGACAAACTGTCTCAATAAAATCACAAGAGGAATTGAAACAAGAAGGCTATAATTTTGGCTGGTTCATGTATAGACAGATTAGAGAAAGATTCATGATTGATATAAAAACGAAAAAAATAGGTGTTATGGATAAACAATTTGAGGAAGTTATATTGGAGGAAGGAAAACATAAGATAAAGAGAATCTATCAGTTACTTTTAGAGAGAGAATTGGAACCCGAGTTTATAAAACCTCAAATGATTAAATGGTCACAAGATCTCGGTCATACTATTGAATTGGAACAGTGGGAGAAATGCTGGAACAAGAGAATAAAATACACTCTTTGTGTTAATTTAAAAGAAAATTTCTATAAACTACAGTATAGATGGCATCTAACCCCACATAAATTGGCTAAAATGAAAAAATCGGTCAAAATCTCTTGTTGGAAATGCGGTTTAAAAGAAGGGACACTCTTTCACCTTTGGTGGCAATGTGAAAAAGCGCAAAAATTTTGGGGGAATATTAGACTGGCGATGATGGAGATTTTTGACAGTATTATAGAAAATAAACCACAACTGTTTCTATTAGGGATGATTAGCGATTCAAAATTAGAGTTGAAATATGGCAAATTGATATTTAATCTCTTAACGGCAGCGAGGATAATTTATGCGACAAGATGGAAATCCCCGAAGATACCAACGACTGATGAATGGCTGTTAAAAATGTTGGACTTATTTGAAATGGACAGATTAACTGGACTGATAAGAGGAGAGGACAACGAAGTTCTTCTCAAGCACTGGAAACCATTGACTGATTATTTGATTCGAAAGGGTTGGAAATTACCAAGAAGCGTTTAAGAATTGAGGTGAAAATAATTCTACTATTTGTGTTGGAGGACGATAGAAGACAAATGTCGCAATTCAAATTAGTGGTTGTATGGAGTAAAATAATGCTGTAAATATCATTGTAAGAGCTATTTTACAATGCTTGGTATGTATTATAAAAACTGATAAGAAATAATAGAAGTATAACATAAAGGGCTAAGTACAGGGGTAATAAGTGGGAAGTAGTTTAGTTTGTATGAGATAAAAACTGTCATAGATATAAGAATTTTGAAGATAACAAATTGAATGTATGTTTTGTTTGTGTTGGTTTTTTATGTTAGTATATGTTCGTTTTTGTATTTGTAGTTTTTGTATCGGTGTGTGTTTGTTTTTCTTTTTTTGTTTTTAAACTCAATAAAATTTTTGTAAAAAAAAAAAAAAAAAAAAAGTCTGAATTTCCCCTGGAAGCCAAGAAGGCTAAATTGAGATTGTCATACTTTGGACGTATCATAAAATAACATTAATTATTATTATTATTATTATTATTATTATTAATGTTATTTTATGATACGTCCAAAGTATGACAATCCAAGCGGCTTACAGTAAAAAATCCCCACAACATTTTATCCAAACCAACCCTAGCCCCCTAAAACAGCATTAAATAACATATAATTAAAATTACAATAAACATAAAATAAACATAACAATATAAACTTAAACCTTAAACATGACTCTCTGGCAAAAATTATAATGCTTGGTAAGGTGGAAGCCAGTTGGAAACGACCACATTACAGGTGGCTTTATTCAATCAAGTATATTCACAAGAACTTAGAAGGGCTGTCAATAACAGGTTGTCTTGGGGATATCTCATTCGCCATAAGTTGAAGCAGCAGCAACAACTAAAAAAGTACACCTTACCTATAGCATCTGAGAGTGGCACATTGCTCACAAGTTTATACCAGCAATTAATATGGGAATGGAAATACGTTAGATGCCTAAATAGTGAAATTCATATAGTAATAGCAAATTGTTTCTCTGAGTTTAAAATCTATGCAGCCAAAATTGTACATCACCACAGGATTGGGAAAATGCCATAAATTTGCAGACTACAAAACAACTTCATAAACAAACCATCAGAAACTCAAAGAAGGGGAGGGATACACAGACCCCCAACAGCTTTCTAAGGACCAGTTCTGTTCAATGGGCACAGAACAGTGACTGACACAAGGGAGTGAGACAGAAAATCTTGGGAAAGGACATTTTATTGACGTAAGCTGCCCCGATTGCTTCGGTAGAGGGGCGGGATAGAAATAAATTTTATTATTATTATTATTATTATTATTATTATTATTATTATTATTATTATTTTCCAATCCTATTCATGCAAGCACCTACTACTGAAAACTGGCGAAAAAACAATGGGCACATGAAAGGAAATGGAAGAGAAGGGAAGGGAGAAAAGAAGAACAGTCTGGGGGAGCTGAAATATTAGTTGTGGAGATTCAGCCACTTCTACACACAATGCTGGCATTAAAACTGAGATTTATTCAAGGCAACATGCTTCTTTTGTATTACCTCCTCCCACATGCATTGCAATCATCTATAGAAGCTCAGTTTGCTATTCCTCTGTCCTCAGAGGCAATGACTATCCCAGGAAGCAAGGTCTTGTGGACCTTCTGCAATCACTTTCTAAAAAGAAGTGAAAGGATCACCTCATTCTCCTTTTGAGATTGCTGGTTAAAACCAGCAACCACCATGGCCATTTAGTGGCTAGGGAGGATAGCGGGCACCCAGATAACAACAACAGATCTAGATCTGAGAGGTCTATTGTTCTTATAATGGTTATTATGTTAGGATTTTTTAAAAAAAATAATACTAGGATGGGTATTAATCTTTTTTATCTAAAGGTTTTAGGCAGTTTTAAAATTGTGTTTTGCTTTTTTATCACTGTGAGCTGCATGTAGAGCCTGTAGCTGATACCAATATTTTTAAACATATAAATAAAAATAAGAGACAAAAGATGTATTTACTTGCTTTGTTAGGTGCTGTTTTTGAAAGTGCTACAAAAGGAGAACTCAAGTTAGAAAAGGATATGTTAATGGTGGCCTACATACCCTAAAGGCACCAGATCTTGTTTGATTTTGGAAGCTAAGCAGTGTCAGTCCTGGTTAGTACACTTGGATGGGAGACCATCAATGAATATCCAGTGCTATAGCACTATATTTCAGAGGAAGGAACTGGCAAAACCACTTCTGAGTATTCTTTACCCAAGAAAACCCTATGAAATTCATGGGGTTGCCATCAGTCAACAAGCAATTTGAAGGAATATACATATGCAATAGACTAGACTGCACACTAGAATATCCATGCTGATGCTACCATTTCAAAATTGCTAAAGTTTCCTTTTCTCTGCATACTCAAAATGTGTGCATTTCCTGCTTTAAAAATAGTCAGGCATAAATATTACAGAACTTCAGTTTACCTCAAAATGCAAGAGTATTACCTAAAAATGTCCTTCTCCTGCCTTTGCATTTCTTGGGACTCACACTTCATGGCCCAAACATGGTGAATGCTCTGTAAAATTAGCATATAGTTTTCTTGGGTTTTTCGGGCTGCGAGACCATGTTCTAGAAGAATGTATTCCTGATGTTTTGCCTACATCTGTGGCTGGCATCTTCAGAGTATGCTGACATGGAGGTGTGTTGGGTATATATACTGTGTGACCCCACACACTTCCATGCCATTATTCTCTAAAGATGCCAGCCATAGATGCAGGTGAAATGTCAGGAATACATTCTTCTAGAATCTAGCCTCACAGCCCAAAAAACTCACAAAAGCATATGGATGCTGGTTATAAAAGCCTTTGACTTCACATTAGCATATAGCTTGCACCTTAAGGAAAGTGGTCCCAGACATACAGTAAATACTGCATTCGTTCTCTGATCTTATGAGGGCATCCAACTGAAAGTACTCTACTGCTGTGCAACTTTCCTACCTGAAACATGTGCTCTGCTCCCAATACTGATGGCTCATACAGAGACTGACACTCAGCCAAATGTATGTAGGAAATGGCTTATCAGGGTTGAAAGTTAACAATCAGCACTGGGGACTGTCAAGCCTCTTCTGTTGCTTGGAAACCATTCACTTTTCTTTGAGGGCCTATGATCTCAGCAGCTGACGCATGCAAGGGTATGGTTACAAGAAAGCAAGCTGGAAAACACATTAAACTGGAATAGAGAACTGATACAAAGAAGCTTCACATTATCTTTGTGTATGATAGCACTGTCGTCACTGGAGATAATTTACACACAGGGACTAAATAGATTTCTGTTTCTGATGCTTAGAGTCAGCAGGTGATGCCTTGCTTGGATCATCATCCTTGGAGGGACAAATGAGAAAGTGAGAAAGGCAGAGCGGGACATTTCACGGGTGTCACACCATGCACCCTTTGGGATTCAGTATCCCAAAAACTTTGCCAGACCCTAATCTTGCACTCTTTTCCTCTATAAATTAAAGTATTTTAATTCAGGCAGGTGCTGTGGTTTGTTTTTAATGCATTGCAGAATGGCTGAGCTTAATTACAAAGTGGGGTTTTTTTGCTGCTGATTCCAAGCAACTGCTGAGTTTACTTATACAGTTGGCCCTCCACATCTGCGGCATTGACTTTTCTGGATTTGATTAGTCAAGTCAAATAATGGATTTGATTAATATGTTCTCTCTAGGAATCTTTAGGTCCTCCAGTGCAACTCTATGGACAACTTCCACCCAAACTTGACTCATTCTGGAGGACCTAGATGTTCTTAAAGAGAACAGTTCTCTTGGTGTTTGTAGGTCCTCCAGCACAATTCCATGGTCACTTGCACTGGAGGACCTAGAGATTCTTAGAGAGGTATTCTCTGGGATATAAAAAATATGGGCATCTAGTGGCTCAAGGAGAGTGGGAGGCAGAAAATGAGCATCCAGCTATGTTCCTACAGTTGCATGCATTATGACAAGGTCATTTTCCAGGACCTCAGGAGAATCCTCCACTTCCTGGAGGATGAATTCATTGTCATGAGTTTGGTTGTAGGAACACAGCTGAATGCTTGTTGGCTGCCTTCCTCTCTCCCCAGGCCATTACATGGGTATGATGGGTAGGCACAGTGAGTTCTCCATGCAAGGAGAGGGGGAAAGGATTCAGTTTAGCCTGGCAAAATTTTAGTCCTCCAGATGATACAGGATCTTGGTTATAGTGTTAATATTTTGCTTCATCAGTTATTGAGTATTTCATAAAGCCAATATGCTTTATAAATAAAATACATGATGAAATCCTATACATCTCTGCTTAGAGGTCCACTTCCCAGAAGAGTATGATCTTTTTGCAATTAAGTGTGTACAGGATTGTGAACTTGGGAGCAAGCACAGTTGAATTCACTGGAACCTCCAAGTAAACATGCAACTTATGGTTTTGCAAATTTTCTTTGGGGTATTTAATTACTATTTTAGGTAAATGACAAACCCATGAATGAAAACTAAAGCTACTTATGAGCTGTTGTTCTCCTTTGTCAGGGTTAAAGCACATTATGTCCTTTGGAGTATTTAATCTCAGTTTTAAGTAATTGACACTACCATGATTAAAAATAGAAACCCTCCAGCACAATTTGCAGTTATTCAAGTCCTGAGGACTGAGTAAATCTTAGATAAAAGGTTGTCTTTTTATTCAGTACCTGAATAATAAAATCTGAGTCAGAAATGTGAGAATTAAAAACAAGAACAACATAGACTTCAAAACTGCAGACACAAGTGACAAGAATGTTGGTGCAGCTTCATATTAAAGACTCTACACTTCTTTTATTATTTTGTAAGAAAAATTAAATGTGTGCACCCGCCCACACATTCATACACACACACTTTCAGAGCAATGAAATAATAATAATAATGTTATTCACTTGTATCCTGCCTTTCCCCCAATATAGGGACTCAAGATTTTGAACAGCAAATTTAAAACGATACTATTTAAAAACAATACAAAAGCATTACAATGTGTAAATATAAAAATTTAAAAACAGTTAAACAATTTTAAAAGTTAAAACAGCTATGGATTAAAATGTAATGTGTTAAAAATTCTATAAAAACCTTCAAATCTAAATTGCACATCATTTAAAGCCCAACCTTTGTCAGTTTAAAAAAGCCTGATGGCACAATAATGTTTTTATTTGCCGCCAAAAGGAGAGCAGGGATGGGGCCATCCTGGCCTCTCTAGGGAGGGAGTTCTACATCCTAGGAGCAGCCACCAAGAAGGCCCTCTCCCTTTTTCTCACCAAACAAGCCTGAGAGGTGGTGGCACAGAGAGAAGGCCACTCTGGAAGATCTCAATGCTCTAGTGGTCTCATAATGGGAGATATGGTCCTTCAAATAACCTGGACCCAAAGGCTGTACCAACCCACACTTATATATTCACATGCTCTCAGCCTCAGGGGAAGGCAAAGGCAAACCTCTGAAGAAATCTTGCTAAAAAAAAACCCATGATAGATTCATCTTAGGGTCACCATAGTTTGGAAACAACTTGAAGGCACACAGCAGCAACAACGACGAAGAGATACCAGGCAAAAGGCAATATATATTCTACCTACTTTTTCCCCAAATGCTTTATAACATTTAAATATAGCCCAAAAGGATTATGTTAAATAGAACAACAGAGATACTGTTTTATTGAAAAATGGGGTTATGAATTGCCTCTTGTTTTCACCCACCTCCATTGTCCACTGAGGCCCTCCGTATTACCGTATATTCCATACTCTTCCAGAGGGTTCTCCAGCCTTCAGTTTTTTGGGAGAGGTGCAAGTAGTTGAAGTGGGTAGAAAAGAGCAGGGGGGGGGGAATCAAATGCTCCCACTTTGCACAAGTCAACACTAGATAGAACTTATCTAGTGCATCAACACTGTAGAAATAATGCAATCGGACACCACTTTAATTGCCATGGCTCCATCCTATAGAATCCTGGGATTTGTGGTTTTGTGGGGCACCAGCAAGCTTTGGCCGAAAAGGCTAAAGATCTTGTAAAACTACAAATCCCAGGATTCCATTGGATGGAGCTACAGCACTTAAAGTGGTCTCAAACTGCATTATTTCTACTGTGTAGATGAGCCCTCAGAAGCCAAAAAGCTTGTAAATTCAATGTATAAGAGACACATTAACCAAACCTTTCACATTGTTTTTACACAGCTGAAATGATTCATACTGGAAAACCAGTCCAGCTAACGTCCTTTCCCATTTAAATTTAATCCTGAGTTTTCATAGCATCCAGTCTCTGCTGGACTGTAATACCATAACCCTGATCTACCCCTTATTTACTGCTATCAGAGCTCCACATCAGAGAAATAAGCAGGGCAAACTTTCCAAGGGACACAGCACTGTAGGTATGGTCAAAAGCTTAATATTTAAAAACAACCTTTCAAGCTTTTTTTGGTCGGGCTTGATGGATGAATAGATGGAGAAGAAGCATGGAAGAACTTTTTTATATATGCTTACAGCTGCCAGAATACTCTGTGCTCAAAAGTGGAAAGATACGGACATTACATCACAGGAAGACTGGTTGATAAAATTATGCAATGTTACTGAAATGGACGAATTGACTAATCCGATTAAAGAAAGGTCACTGAATAATTTTTAAAAGGAATGTGAACTGATGGTTGATTTTATGAGAAGATATTGAGGGGAAATAGAAATTCTAGGATTTGAAGAATAGTAGAATGGAACAACACAGAGAAGAGTATTTTACATATATATTTAGAGGAAGCAGAATAACTTGACAACCATTAGCTGGCAAGTTGGAAATCATATGTTTCCCCTTCTTTTATTGCTTTGCTAAGTAGTTATTTTGCAAAGTTGGTTAGTATGTAGCTTGTAGAAATAGTCTTAGGTCCAAAACACACTGCAGAAATAATCCTGTTTGAGACTGCTTTAACCACCCTGGCTCAGTGCTAGGGAATCCTGGGAATTGTAGTTTATTGTGGCACCGGAGAAATGACAGAGAAGGTTAAATGTCTCACAAAACTACAGTTCCTAGAATTCCCTAGCATTGAGCCAGAGCAGTTAAAGTGATATCAAACTGGATTATTTCTGCAATGTGTTCTGGACCTTGGTTGCATTGTAGTTTGTAGTTGCATGTATGTAGTTTCACCTTATATGTTGTTTTATATTATCAAAAACTATGTGGTAATAAAAATTATTCACCCTGTAACACTTATGCACTATCTATCCATATGTCTTCTACTGAAGCCCCTTACTTTGGTAGCCCCTAACTGGCAGTGACCATCTCAGTGATATGTTGAACCCTGCCATTAAAAGACCTGTCCAAGGTACTGAACTAATTTGGGGTATAGGGTTCAGCATCTTGCACTGTCCCTTTAAAATTTAAAATCTGTCTGAGATTCTCCAGCCCACCAACACAGAAACTACCATTGCTTCTTTAGCCTCCGCATCCTTCTGCCACTCCCTAGTCCCATACCTCCCAAAACCAACTTTCTGACAGCACACTTTACACAATCCTGATAGATTAGACATCCCTGTACGTCTTTGTTTCTACTACTCTTACCCTCCAGTCCATAAAAATTCAAGTAAATTCAGACGCAGTAAAAGTAATGGTTCTAAATTAACAGAAAGGTAAGGCGAATCCAACTATTTTTCACACTGGCCAAAGCATGCATACCACTACCATCTTTCCATATTCTTCCACCAAAGTTTCAAATGCTGCTAAATTCCAAGTTGCACTCTCTTTATACTCCTTGATACATACACTGTTTATTTATTATATTAATTTGTATCCTGTTTTTCTCCCAAAATTGGGACCCAAAGAGGCTTACAGTCTAAAAACGTACAATTAAAAACTTACAAAAATGCAATTAAAAACTTACAAAAGTGACAATTAAAATTGACAATTCCAGTGGAAACAGGGAGAAGCTGTGGTTGTGTACAGTAGCAGCCATTGTTAGAATTTAAAGGACAACACCTCCAAGCTCCCATATTCAATAATTTGTGGGCAGTGTAATAGATGTCATCAGATGCACTTTGGGCTTTAAGGAGCTTGGTTAGATTCCTCTCACCACTGTAGCCCTTATGTTTGTTAGCTCTGCCTTAGGAGGTCCTAACTGGGTACCATATCAAGAACAACCACCACAACAAAAGCAGTGATTTTTCTAATGAAGCAAGAGTGCAAATGCAAAATGAAACAAAAACTCTGATGTATAAACAGCACGTACAGCTCTAGGGAAGTTTAAGACTTACTTGTCTTTCTGAATGTGTCAAAGAAAATCTACTTGACTATTTCTGGACTAAAGATGTGCAGCACTTGTGTCAAAGACACAATAAGTCATTGCCTATGTTTTTTTTTTTGTTGTTGTTGTTGTTGGAAAAAAAACAGCTGGATCTTTATTGTTTTCAAAACCAAAGTGAAAACAGAGCTCGGCTTGATGTGTGGGGGTGGGCTTGGGGGTGTGTGTAGTCTTGCTTAGAGAGGGATGGAGGAAAAGGAGACCATGGACTGGTGGGAAGGAATAGTGCCATGTCTCTCTCCACACTGAAGGATGGAAGAAGGAAGGAGGAGAGGGCCACCGCAGGTTATGCAGCTCTTTCTGCTGCCCTCGGGGCCTCACTGCACTGCTTACTCATTTGTACTGCTGCCAGAGTCCTGGGGCTTCATCCCATCTGGGAGCCGAAGGGGGCTGGAGAAGGGATCGATGCGGAGGGGCTCAAAGGCATCTTCACTGGCTCTGAAAGCCAAGCCAAGTGTTGCTAGGGTCTGGGGTCATGCTGTCTGAGTGGTGAAGCCACAGTCTCTGAGAGTTTTGGTGCTATCCAACAGCTGGTCCTCCTTGTACACTCTCTGTTCTTCTGGGGGTCTCTTAAGAATCCCCTCAACAGTTCTTTTCAGCTCATACACTGTGCTGGACTCCTTGGCATCTGTGAAGATGGTCGTCTTGTGGCATTGGATCATTGGAAAGACATCTATCTCTGCAGCCTCAGCCCAGACCCCCTCAGAGAGGAAAAAGCAGCAAGACCCCTAGTATCCCAACCTGCACCACAACACCAGGTTTCCTCATTGCCTATGCTTTTACAATATTGTGGTACACACTGATTCACCATTTCATGCATGCTGTGACCAAAAAAACCCAAAAATCACATCACAATTTCAGAAGAATTATATTTTACAGCTACACAACATCGTATTGACTGAGGGACTACGTGACATTTTAAGATGCAGGCATTTTAAAAGATTTTTCCCCCCAACAGAGCTTTCCATCCTTGCCCAGCAGAAAACAAGGTGACTTTTTATTTCTGACCTTTTTCACATCGCACACAAACAAGAGAATGTCACTAACCTGTCAGATCATATAAACTTTGGCTTGTACTGAAGTGGATTACAAAGTGTAAGTATGCTATATTACTAGCCAAACTATCTTCGATTGTCATCAGATTCACCACAAATCTGACATTATAAAGGGGTGAGGGGAAGGCAAGATTAACCTAACTCAATTTAATTATGCTGTCGTAGGATTGCTTTCCTTCATGAGATCAGTTCATAGTTCCATTGCAACAGTGTACCTCAGTCACTGTGAAATGAATAGAATACAGTAGATGTTGCCCTAAAGAAGCCTAGTATGGGTGTTCATCAGTTGCCACAGTCCTTCCGCTGATACTGGCTTAGCTGCCAGGATCTCACAGAAGTCTTCAGAAACCTCTGGACTAGACAACCTTCAATGGAAAACTCCTTGACACTAAGTTCTATGATCCCCAGACAACCTCTGAGCAAAAAAAAAAAAAGAGCCTATATTGTACTTCTGTCTTAGAGTTTGAATGCATAGCAATTGCAGATCAGGTGTGTTGTCTGAGAGCCTTGCTGCTTACAGAGAGTGGACAGATTAACACAGCAACATATGTTTTGCATACTCCAAATGCTCCTGCTACAGAGTCTTTCTTTGTACCATATAAACTTGTATTAAGTCACCAATACCATTCATATTTGTGTTCTGTGAAATTTCCTTTCTTCCCACAATGAATTGCTTGGGGCTATTCCCATGCCCTCTTGTTTGTTGATGCATTGTTTTCTTGTAGGAGTGAGTGGCTATGGTGATATGGTATTTGTGGGGTTGCTCCTAACTTGCCACAACATCCCATCCCTTGTTCCCAGCCCACTTATCCATCAATGGTGTCATAGCACCTTGCTAAAATGCAGCAACAGACCCACATTGCTGCTAGAGGGTGTGCCCCTCCTTTGCAACCATTTTCTAGGCTAAGGTATGTGTATGTGGATCTTCCTGAGAGAAAAGGTACTACAACACCATGAATAAAACTGTCCATATCTTTTACACAAATATTATACTTTGAATGCAGAATGCACAAATGGAAAGCAGTTGCCCTGTAAAAGTTATGAGATAACAGCCCCCATAATTCCTGACTACCCCCCTTCTGTGTCTTTTGCAAGGCAGGGCGTAAAATAAAGCCATGAAGACATTGTTGTTCGATCAGGTTACTTGATGACATGCTCAGAAAACAGTGGAGGATGCAGGCTAAAAAAGAGGGCCACTATTATTTAAGTTATCAATTAATTCAGCAGCGGAAAACATGTGGCCTTCTAGATGTCATTGGACTCCTGGCATCCCTAGCATTCACTAGGGGTTAAGCATTCACAAATTTGATTATTCACAGATTACTGTATTTGCCACTGCCTCCACTGCTGTCCTATAAGCAACCAAAATGTATGTGTTCTCTAGGCATTTGTAGATCCTCTAGCACAATTTCCAGCAGATGTTGACCCTGGAATCACACTGGAGGAACTAGAAATGCCTAGAGAAATGTTCTCTCAGGTTAAAAAAATAATAATAGCAGGCCTATTATTGTAAATGTTCATATTTTTTTCCACTTCTTCCCGTGCCCCTAACCCTGCAAACGTTGAGGGATGACTATAAATCTTGAAGTAGAAATAAATAAAGGCACACTTAAAATAAAGTGATTCTACTTAGTTATTCAAAGTGCTTGGACTTTGCTCTTATGTGTGTGTTTTTTTAATGCCATGGGTCTGAGTAAAAAGCTCAGTTGTAGAGAGTTGACCATATGCATCCTTTACATTTATTCTGTTGACATCTGATATGTTCAATATGATTTCAAACTGTGGGGTATTTATTAAGGCTTTAAAGATCTGAAAAAGTAACAATAAAAAGAACACTGACATCCCCAGGATGAAAATAACCATCCAGAAAGATGTTTTAACACACACACATACACACACATAAATTCAGTTTCTTAACCTGAGGTATTTCCTAACCTCATACAAATTTCAGTGGACTGCTGGATTATTAAAATGCCTTTTGTCCACAGGACTGTTTGTGAGCACAGTGAGTAAGTGACTATACTGATACACCTGGAGTCAGAAAACATATATTCACATGGTGTAGAATGTTTGTTTTGGGTTATGATCAGCCCTTCTTGTTTTGCAAAATAACTTTTGTTGTTCTTGTGTCCTTTTGTTTATAAATTATGGAGACCCCAAGGCAAAACTATCATGGAGTTTTCTTGGCAAGATTTGTTCAGAGGGGGCTTGCCATTGCCTTACTCTGGAGCTGAGAGTATGTGACATCCAAGATCACCCAGTGGGTTTTGATGGCCAAGTAGGGATTCGAACCTTGGTCCCCAGAGTCCTAGTCAAACACTCAAACCACTACACCAACCCATAAATACTACTATTATGGCTGCGGGAGGAGGAAACTATTTTAAATAGCAAGTGGCTGAAACTGGGAGGGGGCATTGCTTGTTCTTCATGTGACAATGAAAAATGCCTATATTTTAGGTCCAGTTCTGTACGTATTCTAGAACAAAATTTATAAAAACAACTTTCCCATAAATGACTTACTTTTCCTCTTAAGAGTTAAAAATCTATTTAAATTCTAACATACAAGCCCACTGAAACTGAAAAAATTCAAATGCAGATCTCATGGAAGAGATGATGAGGTCCTTGTATCACACTCACACTGAAGTGCCTTTCAAAAATCCCTAACTCAAAACTACACTTCCACCTTCAACTAGTTACTGGCTCCTAGGGGAAAATATCTTTCTGCTGAAATCTCCATAGCAGTTCCCTTAATGATGGACAAGAAAGAGACACTTCAACTCACACAGCGTTCACGTCCCTCAGAGCTACCTGCCTTACTCTAATAAAATTTCACGCTACTCTCTTGGATACATTCATGGAGATCATAATGTGGTTTGTTGTTGCTGTGTGCCTTCAAGTCATTTTTTATTTATGGCGACCCTCAAAAGAACCTATCACAGGGTTTTCTTGGTAAGACTTGTTCAGAAGGGGTTTACCTTGCCTTTCTCTGGGGCTGAGAGAGTGTGACTTACCCAAGGTCATCCAGTGGGTTTCCACTGCCAAGACAGGATTCAAACCCTGGTCTCCCAGAATCCTGGTCCACCATTCAAACCATTACACCAAACTAGCTCTTTATAATGTAGTTACAAGTGTGTAAAACAATATTCATAGATTTTCCGGTGAAACAAATATCCAAAATGAAAATAATGGCTTTGTTTAAACAACCAAATCCTGGCTTAATAAACCAGAAAATGTCTAAGCTCCATACATGTACATGCAGCCCTTTTGTTACTGCTTCACTTTTTCCTGTGCATGTTCAGGGAAGCAGGGACCAGCAGCTAGTCATCTATCTATGGAGTTTATCACACAGGGGAAATCCCGTGTGGAAACGGGGGTTTAAAGTAGAAAAAAACCACAAAAGCGGATGTTTTTTCAGATGACGTCAAGTCGCTGTTAAAAGGAGGTTAAAATGGGGTTAAGTCGAACGGAAACCCCTCATTGACTGCTTCTTTTTACTTTCGGGTTTTTCCGAAAGTAAAAAGAAGCAGTTTCCGTTCGGATTAACCCCATTTTAACATCGCTTTCACTTTTCACACTGGGGAATCCCATTAATAAATTGCTTCCGCTTTTGCGGTTTTTTCCTACTTAAAGCAGGGTTTCTGCACAGGACTCCCCGTGTGATAAACTCCTATGCCAGGATGATGGCCTTCCAAAAGCCAATTTTTGGAAGCCAACGTTAAACCATAATTTATTTGGAATATTAACCCTGTCTTATTTGGTTTATTAAACTAGGATTTGAGCATCATAATGCAGCCAGTTTCTCAGGAAGAAACTAGATGTGATGCAGCATTGGGTCAGCTGTCAACGTTGCTATAAAGTAGAATGGGAAGGAGATTTAAAATACGATGTGCGAACTCAGAAAAGAGTTGAAGCCTATCCTGCTCCATCTTCCAGTGAAACTTTCTTTTTAAAGCAGGGCTTGGAAACCAGAAATTTGGTTAAGGAAAAATGATTTTCAAGTAGGAATGCACAGAAGAGATGTTCAGCTTTCCTTCTGGTTGACCTTGTGTCATATTCAATTATCCCCAAAACTTTGCTTAATAGGAAATTAACAGGACCTGAGCTGAGCTGTCACTATCCTGTCTGTCTGCTCTCTTGCTGATTTAAATGAGCGATAGTTTTTGAGAAACAAGGATTTGATGCATAGAGAGGATTAAAAATTTAAACTAAGATGGAAGATTAATGGCTTCCTTGATAGTTGTTGTGTTTTAAACCAACTTGGGGGTAGGTTCAATATTCTATATGTCCCTATAAACGTATCCTTAATTTAACAATACAACAGAATATGTAATATTTTGTAAAATACAGAGACAAATAAATGCTGGCATTTCAGCCATTCTCCATTTGCTGCCATTTTGGATATTTACAGAATTCTATTGTGACAAGTGTTTTTTTAAATCTCAGGTCTGTTAAAGGATTTATCACAAAAGATATATTTTCCAGCAACTGTCATGTATCTGAATACGATGTAGGGAGAAACTCTGTGGCAGACAGCTTTTCAACAGTCATAAAGAAGGAAGAGGGGGCGATGGCTGAATGCTTCTCTTTAGGGAAATCATTTTATAATAAAATTAGGCAGAGAGATTTACATATCTCACAGAAGAAAGATTTCTCACATTTCTGATGGCACTGTGCTACAATGATACCAAGAAGGGAAGAGTGGCAGCTGCACACTCCAGTTTTCCCTACGGACTTAGCTAATGAATACCTTCAGCAAGCTACAAATAAAATACTTTACAAGGGGAGCAAATACTTGGTACAGAGAAGAATTTTCTTCAGAACTTGACTAAGGAGTCCTGACAAAGCGTAATGATCCCAGTCAGTCTGGATTTCCATATTAAGTAGAGGAGCTATAAAACAAATAATAGTTTACCTACCTAGATCCTCTTATATGACTCTTCCCACACAAGTGCTACAAATAGACACAAATATCTGACTGAACCTACATAGGTAAAGAAGCAGCTGTCCAGCTGTTATGCAAGTGCCTTCCATGGAGGACAAATTTGGGGTTTCATGCTTTTTGTATCTCATAAGAAATGAGCACACAGAGTTCCTGAAGGGCACTGGCAACAGCCCAGTGATATTTATTGTACTTGGTCCTAGCTGGGTTGCTGCTACAGAAAAGGCCCATTCCTCAGCTACCACACCAACACAACACAACACAACTGACACAGGGACACAGAGAAGCTCTCTCACCAGGAAACCCTAAAGCACAGACAGATTTCTATGTGCACTTGATAAATACCCTAGTCCACTAAGCAATCAATACAAGTTTTAATTCAGGCATTGATAACCATATACACTTCTAGTGCCCCCCCCCCCAAAAAAAAGCCATGGGGCTGCATTCTCCCACCACTGAAAACCCAGCAACAATGAGCAGAGTCACAACAGCACACTAGAATAAAGATTATCCTGGGAAACAAGGTGTACAGGTCTGACACCATGTTTCCTAGCAGAATTTTGTGGCACTGGTAATGGAAACTGAGGCAGGAACAAGAAATGCTCAGATGGGGTGCAGGTGTTACAAATGTCAGCAGCACCATCGTGAATTTCACTCAGAAATTATAAGAGAGCTATTGATGCTGATTCAACTTTGGCAATATATAATTCACATAGTCAGTGTCAATCAATACCCTATGTGACACATTGTGAACCAATTGGATTCTCCAAGAGATTCTCATGGCCAGGTCAGTGTAGAAGATACTGCAAAAGTGAGGCTAACCATGGCCAAGATGCTTCTGTCCAAGAGGATCACTATTGTTATAGTTCTGTCCTCTTTTGGGGGGCAATGGACCACTTTGTGGCTGGTCTGCACAATCAGGGCTACTTCTCACAAAATCCTTTGCCCTTCAAAGGTGTTCACTGGAGAGATATTGTTTTAGGCTGACTTCTGCATATAGAAGAGTTGCTATAATGAGCATGAGCATATCAAGGAGGCTTTCAGTTAAATAAACAGAACAACAAACCTGCAGCTTGGATGACTGCATTTTCAGAGCAATGCAAAGTTCCTATAATACCTGCACTTGAAAGTTACATTGTCACAAACCCTTCAGGATATCATTTGACTGTGATGGTATCAGAGGAGACTGGCACAAAACTGGTAAAGCAGTGAACCTCGAACTTGGAACATAATGGAACAAGTCCTTCTTCTGAAGTCAAACATCAAATGCAGATTAGTATTTATGCCAGGCATCCATGTAAGTACACAGTACTTGAAACTTCTCATTACCGAATTTTTGAAACACTTGCAAAAATAATAATCTTGAAATCTGATACCTGCTGCCTGCATTAATGCTCCCCATGGAATCACTTCAGAAGCATCTTCCTCTTTAAGGCAGAAGAACTACTAATGGTCTTGTAATATATGCAAGTATCCAATTGTTGTTGCCATTGCACACCGTTTTTGGCTAAACTAGGAAACACAGAGGAGGGGACATTCCAGTCTGAACTGAAATAATGGGGTACAGAAATCTGTGAATGATCTTGACCGACACTGACAATAAACCAGGAAAAAGTACATAGACATTGACAGTTACCAGTAACCACACGCCCAGTAGAATAGCTGGAAGCTTTATGTTACAGTTCATCTGGTGGGCTGAATGGAGGAAGGAAATATAGTGCTATTTAATTCAGCACTAAGAAGTAGCCTGGGTCATGGGCAGAGGAAGAAAGCATGAGAGTATAAATTTCCCCCCAACTGATCCCTAAAAGCTCCAAGCAGAACCACTTCTGAGCCTTTCATCATCCGCAACACATGTTTATCAAAAGGTCGTTTCTCAGCAACCATCTGTATTATGGCAGGGTTACATGATGCCAAAACATCAACACTAGTTTCCAAAATACCTCATCAAACCTTTTCTGTTTGTTTCCCTCTAAAGCAAAATGCACATCACATTTGCTCTGATGAGACATGATACTCTGATGAAAAGAAGATTTATGAGCAGATGGATTACAGATTAAATGTCATCTTGTGCATGCACATTCTTCCACCCACCCACCTGTTTTCACTCAAAATAACTTCAGTAATCATCATATCAATTAAAGGCTAGGAAATTATATAAGAGAAATAGTCTTATTCCAGCATTTTTAAAATCTTAATTTAATCAGTTGCCATTTCCTCTCTAAATGTGTAATCTTAGTAAAATCAATTCATCCATTCAGACTGCAATCTTATACACACATTATTGTAGCATGAATTTACCCATACATACAATGAAGAACTGCTAACTCAGCACTACATAGGACTATACTGAGCCTATATTGGCACATAATATTGTAATATAGTTCTGTGGATACTGAAAAGACAAATCAATGGGTCCTAGAGCAAATCAAGCCTGAACTCTCCCTAAAAACCAAGATCACTAAACTGAGACTGTGTTACTTTGGCCATATCATGAGAAGAAAAGAATCACTAGAAAAGACGATAATGTTTGGTAAGCTAGAAAGAGGAAGATCACATTTCAGATGGATAGACAATCAAGGAAGCCAGGGCCTCTCATTGATGAAATCGCCATAATTCGAGGTCGACTTGAGGGCAGTTAACAACAACATATAGTAACTCGTGTATTTTCTTTTTGGAAGAAATTTTTTTCATGCTTTCAAACTCACAGGTTAGGTTGTCTCTGCCCTTCTTATGTAGAAAAAAAATGAATATTTCTGTTTTTGGTGTCAATTTATACTGTTTGGTTGATACAAAAATAATCAATGGTACAAGTCTGAGCCATTGTGGTGCAATGGTTTCAGCACTGGACTATGTTTCTGCAGACCAGAATTCAAATCCATTCTCAGGAAACCCCACTAGATGCATAAGTCATCCTTTCTCACCCTCAGAGGAAGGCAAAGGCAAACTCCCTCTGACCAAATCTTGCCAAGAAAATCTCACTACAGGTTTGCCTTAGGATTGCCCTAAGTTGGAAATGACTTGAAGGCACACAACAACAGACAACAAGAAATCTGGGGTCATCCTCCTGTGATGTCATGAGACACGAAGCATCAGCCAAACTTGTTCAGAGCATGCCATTCAAATAACAAACACCAAGTCTAATACAAAGGAGAAATGATTTCTCTGGTAGGAAATTGACCAGCAAAACAAAAACAAACACACACACACTTTTCTCAGCTGTTTTAAACATCTTGGAATTTACCTAGCTGTTGATGACACACCATTTGGCAATGAATTCAGTGAGCCTACTATTTCTGGGATTAAGCAATAGGATTCAAGCCATTATATATATATCATGCCACTTTTCTGCAACCCACCCCCATCCCTGTAGCTGCTTCAGACAGAGGTGTCACTAGGGGTGTGTGTGGATTGAACTAGGTGACATGGAGGACTGGTGCAGCTGCTGGGTGAGTGAGAAAGGGCATTGCTTCCCTTTCCTGCTCGCCCAGCAGTTGCACTGGACCCTAAAGTGGCATAGGTGAAGGCCCCTCAACAGCAATCTGGGTGGGTTTGGTGGCCGGAGAGGAGGGCAAGGCCATTTCCACACACACACACACCAACCTCAGCAATGCCACTGACGTCAGGCTGTTTTCTATTTAAAGCCGAGTTTGGAAAACATTTTTACTTAGACTAAAACTCCCATGTGTTCTTAAAAGCACTGCTTGCAAAAGTTTTGACCTTTTGAATCCTATTAGTTAGGCCCAACTGAAGTTGAGCCATTGAATAAATTGTTGAATTGTGTGTCAACATCTAAGTAATTTCCATCATTCAATTAGTTTAGTTTACTTCTGGCTACCACAACAGCAGCAACAACAACAAACCAGTATGAGAAGAGTTCTCCTGATATGATGGACTGCCAAAAAGAGCAGGAAATCAGTCCTAGAGCAAATCAAGCCTGAACTCTTCCTAAAGAGCCAAGATTACTAAACTATCATTCTATGGATGCATAATGAGATAACATGACTCTTTAGAAAATACATTAATCCTTGGCAAAGTGGGAAGGCAGTAGGAAAAGAGGAAAACTGCATTACAACTGGAAAAGCTCGATCAAGGAAACCATGGCCCTGAGTCTGCAAGATCTTAACAGGGCTGTTAATGACAGGGTACCTTCGTTTCAAGTTGAAGTCATAAGTAGAAGTCCACTTGACAGTCAACAATAACAACTGGCAAGATTCAGAGCTGAATATAAATAAATCATCCAAGGTAATGCTTTCACCCCGAGATTCTTCCCTCCTTGTCCTGAGGACTGGAGAAGAGGGGACCTGATCCTTAGGAACCTTACTGTTGAAATTTGTTGGCACAGCAGCATTTTCTATTTAAAACAGGCAGGGAATGTATGGCTGGCCACAGAAACAGGAAAATCCCTTAAAATCAGAGATGGGGAAAAATCATCCTGCAGAGCCCCATTGTTTTTGGTAGTTTTTAAAATTGTCCCTCCACCCCCCACCCCGCCATGCCCTCAAACTTTCCCTAGGGTTGTGGGGGCACTTTTGCCATATTATTGTAAAATCAATTTTACAATAATACCTAAATAATAATACCTAAATAAATAATACCTAAATATAAAATACTAAATACCTAAATACCTCAGGCTATTTTAGGCCATGAGAGCCCCCCCTTTTTAGCAGAAAGTGACCCAGGCACTGACTTCCAGTGATTTCCTATTGAAAAGGTAGTCCCTCCTGGGCCTAAAATGGCAGAGAGAGGACACAAGCATTACAAAATTGCCCCCATTTCCCCTAGGGAGTGTTTCAGAGATGGGAAGCTGCTCTCCAAGGTCCCCTGGGAAATAACTCCATCCCTTTATCCTCCAAAGATTGATCACTCCTGCTTTAAAACAAGCATTCTCTGTTTCTCTTAAAGTAGCATTTCTGGTTTGCCAAGAAATTTTGGCTGTTATGTGGCCAGTAGAAGATTTCCAAGAGAGAAATTAGCCCCAAACCTTCTGAAATTACCTTAGTTTAATAGCATTCAGTGATTATTGTGAAGGGGGTGTCAGGAGGAGGAGTCCCAGAGTTTAACAGATACAAGTTTTGGCAGCACAAATTCAATAAGAAAGCAGGAATAGATAATGTTGTTATTGAATGAAGGTACATTCATACATGAGCCATCTTTATAGTAGATAAGGACAAGTTGAGCCTCCCTTATCCAAAATGCTTGAGACCAGAAGTGTTTTGGATTTCAGATTTATTTTTTTGGATTTTGGAATACCTGTATTTGCATATACAGTTGGCCTTCCATATCAGCTGGATAGCCATCCATGCATTGGAGCACCCATGGATGGCACCATCCCATTATCGTCAATGGCAGTGCATGCACACAGTCATGCTGATGTGGCCATCCATACATTGGTGTCCATTGATGCTAAGGGGACTTGAGGTCCTGCATTTTTTGGTATCTGTGGTGTGTGTGTGTGTTCCGAACGAAACCCTTGTCAATACTGAGGGCCGACTGTACATACATAATGAGCTATCTTGGAGGTGGGACCAAATCTAACCACAACATACATTTATGGTTTATATCCACCTTATAAACATAGCTTGAAGGTAATTTTGTATAATATTTTAAATAATTTTGTGCATGAAACAAAATTTGAACCATAGAAAGCAAATATGTTACTATCTTAGCCACCCACGAAATGAGTTTTGGCTTTTGGAAAATTTCAGATTTCAGCATTTTAGATAAGGGAGACTCAACCTGTACTGAACATTGTAAAATCATTCATGCAGGGTGTGACCAAGGAGTAGGGAGCAAGGATCAGAGTATGCATTGTGCTTTGGCTTTTCATTGAAGTGCCTGATGGGCCATTTGTGAAATTGGAAAATCTCCTTTTAATAAAATGGCCAAGGACAGGATGGGCGATGAATGGACAAGTCCCAGATGGGGAGGGTGGGGAATGGAGAAGAGAGGAGAGCAAGAAGGGACAGATTAAGACATGCTTGGACCCTAAATTATATCAGTTTTAAGTGGCCCCATAGCATTAATTGTTTTTTTAAAAGATGTATGTTATTTTAACAGAAATGGCAATGAAAGTAGAAATGTTTACACCTGCATATGCAAGAATGCAGGACAACAATGTGGCCGTTCAGTGTGCTTTGATCAGTTTGTTTTCCCCATTTACTTTATTTTATCAGTCATGTAAAACTTAAAATGTAGTGCAGGGGTAGGCAACCTGCGGCCCGGGGGCCGAATGCGGCCCCACGAGGCCTTTGAACCGGCCCCAGGCCAGTCCTGCCGCCGCCGCCCCCCCGCCATGATGATATTGATTATTGTTGTTATTACTTGTTCTTGGGGTTTTCTTGGCAAAATTTCCACTGAGGTTTTGCCATCATGGCATTTCTGGGGCTGAGAGAGTGTGCATGCATATTTTTAAATTTTATTTTATTTTATTTTAATTATTTTAATTATTTTATTTTTTTGCTTCGGCCCGCCAATTGTCTGAGGGACAGCAACCCGGCCCCTGGCTCAAAAAGGTTGCCTACCCCTGATGTAGTGGGTTCTTAAAAACTATTCTATGTGGAGGAGCCTCATAATCTGACACCCACAGCAATTTACTTAAATTGTGCATTAACCAGGCAATGGTATGTCAAGTGTGTCATCTCCACCAAGTCAGAGATTTTAAAGCATCATCTTTGCTATATTACTCAGAAAATTCTGTTTAAAGTTAGAATTCATTATTTACTTATTTCCTTTTAAAGGCTGGTTTGTCATCATGCCACTGTGGAAAAGGACTCCTAAGGAATAATATTCAAAAAGCTCAGTATTTGCTGATTTTAGTCCCTGCTAGATTTTTAAATATGTAGCAGTGAAAGTTCCCAGAGTGTAATGACAGCTGAGTGAGTGATGATTTCACAAATACAATATTCAGCTCCTTTGGCTTGGTAAGTTTCACTAGGATGGAACTTTCCCAGATAGACACCTTAGATGGGCACATAAAGAACAGTTCCCACAGAATAATTTCTATTAAGATTTTTCCTCTCCCCCACCCTTTTTCCTCTCCCCACCCCTGCTTTCATCAGCATACTCTAAACTCAAGTTAATCCCAAAAAATAAAAATAAAAAACTGTACTTCCAACAAAATCACGTTGTTTTTGGACAAAATTGTAAAACACACATAGAAAAACAGAGTTCATATTTAGCATACCCACTGTGTTCTGAAATACATGGATGAGGGTGCAATCCTAAAAAGACTTGTTAGGAAGTAAATCCCATTGGACTCAGGATGACTTGGCAAACATGCTGGCTGTATTTCTTTACTTGCTGGCATGTAAAATGCCATGGAAGTTAGTTGGGCTTAAACACATTTTAGTTTGGGATTTAAGGGTGTACTGTTTTCATTTTTCCCCAATGTGGATGTGAGTTAGGAAAAGGTAAGTTCCATTCCTCAGTCTCCAAATTCTTCTGCATACCTTACGTTGACTCAATTTCAATTTCAATTCAATTTATTCGGTCTTTGACCAGTATAAACCTTACGTTGACTCTTCCATATGCATTAATTGCATTTTAAAAGCTCACCGCCAGGCATGCATTGGTTTCCACTGATCTCTCCAGAACCCTGAGCACAAAACCACTTGGACAGTGTGCCAAAACATACAGACTACATGCTGATCTTCATCTAGATAGTGCATAATCCATACCTAGTTAGACAATAATAACATTTGGGCACTGCATTTTTATAATAAGACAAGAGCAAACTTGTTTCCTGGTAGAGAGAAGGATGGCATCCTCTTTGGCATCCTTTTTGAAGAATAAAATATCTGTGAATTTTGGCAAATCTTTTAAATTCACACTTGGTTATGAGCACAGCCCACCGAATACAACTGTCCTAGTCAAGCTGTACACTGTTTGTTTTTAAAGGAAGGCATTTGCTTTTCTCTTTTTCATGCAACCAACCAGGGGTTAAGCCATGGTGCTTTGAGCAACACTGAACAAGACAGCAAACTAAGGAAAGGGCTTTCTTCCTGTCTGTTTGTAGCAGCTATCAAAGCAGAATGTACTTTCTGTTTCTGAAGGGTGATGCCATTGCCTATATCCTCGGGGTAGGTGATGGGAAAAAGAGCATCAAAGGAACTTTGAACCCCCAACAAAGTTTTCTGATGCCAAGGGGAACTAAAGAACATTTTTTCCTAGTTGAAAATAAATTATTGTTGTTGTTATGCTGCACGACCAAAAGCTGGTGGAAAGAAATATCTCTCAAGTACAGCCTATTACTGAGTCATCATAGCACCCAGGCACAAGAAGCAGTGGCAGGAACCCAAAGGAAAAAGGGAAAAGGGGGAAAAAAGATGGGAAATGGCTGTAACTTTGGAAGGCATAGAAACTTGTCATTGAAACACAGTGAAGGGAATTGCCACTCAAATGGAAGGGATAACCTCCCTTATTGCAGCCTTCTCTTGTATTAAACATTTGCTGATAATAAATTACTGTCCCCCTTGCTTCATATCTTTAAGTTATGTTGCCTTGCCCTTGATTTGGACAAAATCTTCTTATCTATTCAACCCGGTCCTTTCCATCATGTCTGATAATGAGCCATTTCTATTACTGCATGTTCATGAATCAAGGGACAAATGGAGGACAAAACAAAATATCTTTTCAACAAGATATAAGACATGGTCAAGAATAGATATGATATTTACATCTAAAACAATAAGTAAAGAAGTATCTAATATTAAAATATTACCAATGTCTTTATCAGATCATAGTCGAATTTTATTATCAATTAACTCAAAGAAAAAGAGAGTATTCATGGTGATTAAAAGAATCTTTATTATCAGATGAAGAATAGTGGGGAAGATAAGACGAGAGTTAAAATTTTACTTCCAAGAAAATATCAATAAAGAGACACCAATGCATCTAGTATGGGATGCAAGTAAGGCGGTAGTAAGGGCTCTACTGATGCAGCAAGAAAGTAGAAAGAAGAAAATGAAAGAAGAAGAGAACTGACAAGAACATTAGAAACTAAAGAGCAAGAACATAAAAGAAGTCCCAGAGATAAAAAGATATATCAAGAAATACAAATAATAAAGAACCAACTAAATCAAATTATGATGCAAGACATAACAAACAAAATCAAATATTTAAAGCATTATCACTTTGAGAACGCAAATAAAGTTGGAAGATGGTTGGCTTCTAGATTGAAAAAAGAGAAAGAAAAAATGTAATTCTAAAACTTTGTACTAAAGACAAAGAATATACTATGCAAAATGAAATAAACATATAATACAGGAATATTACAAAGATCTATTGTCATCTCAGAGTACAACACACACAAAAAGAATAAAAATAAGAGAATATATAAGAGAAGTGGAAATTAGTAAATTTACAAATCAAAATGTAGAAGATCTTTCTGCCCTGATGGCAGAGACAGAATTGGCAATAACGAATCTGAAAGATAATAAAGCACAAGGTCCTGATGGATTAACAGCTAAATATTACAAGGTCTTTAAGAATGAATTAGCACCAATGATACATAAAACAATTCGGGAAATAGATTTTGGTAAATGTCCAGAATCGTGGAGACAATCCCTAACCACATTAATTCATAAAGAGAACAAGGACCCCGAAGATATAAGCAACTATCGTCCAATCACTCTGTTAAACCTTGATTATAAAATCTACGCATCAATACTAGCTGGAAGATTGAAGAAGGTATTATCAACATGGATTCACAAGGATCAAGCGGGCTTTCTTCCAAGAAGACATATAAAGGACAACATAGGATTGGTATGCAATGTCTTAGAATACTACAAGCATTATAAAGATTTAAAGCTAGGTATGGTATTCTTAGACTTAGAGAAAGCGTTTGACAACGTAAATTGGGATTTTCTAGATACAGTCTTGGAAGAAAGCGGGGTAAGAGGGAGATTCATAAATTGGATAAGAAACATCTATAATACTCAGAATACTCAGATACTAGTAAATTCTAAACAAGAAAATCAGAAATGACAAAGAGATACAAGCTCCAGAAATAAACAAATATAGTTACAGACTTTGAGCATTTGCGGACAACGTGGTAATTTTCTTAGAAAATCCAATGAAGAATATCGTAAGATTGGAAGGAATACTGGAACAGTTCAGCGAGTTAGCAGGACTTAAGATAAACAAATGCAAGAGTGGCATTCTAACTAAAAATATCCCAAATAAAGAAATAAAAGAACTAGAAAAGAAAACAGAATACCAATAACACAAAAAGTGAAGTATTTAGGAATAAATATTACACAAAAAACTCAGACTTATACAAAAATAACTACCAGGTTATATGGAATAACATTAAAAAAGATTTGATGACATGGGATAAACAACAACTCTCCATGATGGGTAGAATAGCAACAATACAAATTAATGTCCTGCCAAGGATGTTATTTTTATTCCAAACCATACCCATTTTGATGAACAGGCAACCATTTAAAATGTGGAAGCAAGATATTGGAAAATTCATATGGCAAGGGAGAAAACCCAGAATTAGAGCTTTCGCTTTACAAGATTGAAAAGAAAAAGGTTGACTGGGACTCCCAAATTTGGAACTATATTATAATGCTTCAGCATTATTGTGGATAAAGGAATTGATAATATTAAAAAATGGACACCGGGAGCCAAGGCACAGCAACACAACAGCAGCTGAGAGAGAGGTGAGAGAGGGAAGGACATAAAACGCTGACCCTCCTCCCTTCCCACTGACACCGGGAGCCAAGGCACAGCAACACAACAGCAGCTGAGAGAGAGGTGAGAGAGGGAAGGACATAAAACGCTGACCGGCGGAGCGCCGGAGGACCCAGGGGAGGAGGCAGTGAGGTGAGAGCGGCCCCTCCCTCCCTCCCTTTCCCAGATTGAGCCAGCTGGGGATATCCAGGCCCCGAGAGGCCAGGCCGGACTAGCGACGCGGAGGCAGCGGCGGTAAGCGAGGAGGCAGCCCCACCCACCCCCTCGCAAGTGTGGGGGGTAGCCAGGGCCCCTGGGAGGAGGCAGAGTGTGTGGAAGAAACACAGAATATATCATGAGTAAAAGAAAAAACTGTAGTGGTAGTAGCCCAGGTTTCCCCTCCTCTTTTATGTTAAAAGCAGCAAAACAACCCAAAATGGAGGATTTCTTTAAAAAGATACATAGGAGAACAGCTAACACCATGAAATCTTCTACCACCACTCCTCTGCCAACGTCGAATTCAACAGATTTAATTGACTGGAACTCTCAAATTGAACCTGAAAAGCATCAGATGTCAAACCTACCTTCACCATTTCACACTTTTAGGGATGCCCTAAGAGGAAACCGAATTGAAGATACTAATGACTTCCATCTAGGAGTACCAATCCAGCAAGCTAGCTCCCCTGATCCTAAACATAACAAGTTCTATAGTGAAATACGGAAAAAGAACCTGAAAAGACTTCCTTGGGAAAACTCAACAGAATTTATGGCCAGGCAATGTTTATTAACTGCCCAAACGGTTATTGCTTTATTCGATCAATTATCTGATATCAAGCTTAATCTAGATTTGTTAAAAAAAGATCTTGAATCTTTAATTTTCAAACAATCTACCGCTTTCATCAATCAAAGTACAGTGCATGTATGCAACGAAAAGACTTCAACCATAGGCCCAGATAAGAGGCAATACAATAGTAGTAATGTGAATTTAAAAAACGAACATCATCCCAAAGCTAATAACCCTATTAGGCTCAAATCTATTGATAACACACGAAGAGTTAATTTAAGCACTGAACCCAATAACAGAACAGGGGGAAAACCTATTACCAAGCAGTCTTGTATTCTAGAAACACGGAAGATCTCACTAGCGATTTATTTAAACAGGACCAACTTAGGACGCTGGAACTCCTTGAGAACAGTAAAGCTCTCTTTAGAACAATTGCTCCATTGTCATCAAAAATGGCTAGACTTAGTTGCCATAGAGTGGCTCCCTACAGTTCAAAACCATAAACGCCTTGTACTATCATTCAAAGAATCCACTATTCCAGATATGATATTAAGGATAAGACCATATTTAGCTTCCTTCCAAATTTTTCCATCTAGAGTGTTTCAGATGGATTCAATGATACCGTTATTTAGTCCCTCTACAACTTCAAATAGATCACCTGTTGAAGACTCAATCCAA
The DNA here is from genome assembly GCA_026167975.1 of Phrynosoma blainvillii. Taxonomy (NCBI): domain Eukaryota; kingdom Metazoa; phylum Chordata; class Lepidosauria; order Squamata; family Phrynosomatidae; genus Phrynosoma; species Phrynosoma blainvillii. The sequence continues at coordinate 223,456,659 of JANUYF010000001.1, read as the reverse complement.
TCTACTAAACACCTTTCTCCGTGTAAAACCTCCCAAAAACATAATAGAGGAACTCAATATTATTCTCCAATAGATACCAAGAATGATTTTGATGATGACGAGATCATCACAGCGTTTAGTGTGCGGCCCAGGAATGAACAAATGGACATTCTGCATAGGTTAGAAAATCTTAAGAAAACTTTAAAGACCACGATGGTGACAGCAGAACCGCTCATTGATCTCCTATCATCATCAATAGTTTCCAATAGCGATTATAGCAAGAATATCTTGATTGATGATAAACAACTCCCAACAATCTGCTGCCCTGGATTAAATGAAATAAATGACTCTCAGGGTGCACAAACAAAAGAGAAGACCAAATCCTCTATTTTGCTTTCTGAATTGAACCAATGCTTGAACAGAAACTCTACCATACTGAATGACTCTCAATCTCAGTGTTCACACACAATGTGCTACTCTTTATTGGAATCTTGGCAAGCTGCCTTCGATCCCCTAATCCAGCAAAATGTTGATATCTCCTTCACCTCTCATAATCATTACTCCTGACAATTGCCAAAGAATGTCCAAGCTTCCCCTAGACCAAGGAAGATGACGGGATGGCCAGGATCCCTTAATTTTTTGCACCCGCCTGATAATGTTTTGTTTTCTACATCCAACAGCTTGAAAGTCTCTTCTTTCCAAACATCTCTATTTAAATGTGTATCATGGAATGTCGCTGGGTGGATCTCTAAGATTAGAGATCCAGACCTGATAGACTACATCAATGGATTTAACGTGATTTGCCTCCAAGAAACTTGGTGTATAAATGGAATTGATCACAATGGTTACACCATATTTGACTTGCCAGCCACTCCTTCACTTGGCAAAGGAAGACCCAGTGCAGGCCTCACAATTTTGGTCTCCATGGCGCTCAAAGTTACTGTTAAATGTTTACCACACTGTGAGACAATTGCGATGGCTTGCCTATTAGACTTTGGTACCCTTTGTCTGTTGTTGATAAATGTCTATATCCCCCCTAAGTTTCACAAAGACCGTAGTGAAAAAGTATGGGAATTATTAGAGGATTATATAGTAAACTTGGAGGGTCAATTTCCTTATGCAGTTTTGGTTCTGATGGGAGACTTTAACGCCCGAATTGGCCAGAATAATGAGGCCCTTTTTTCCTCTCCCATCTGGGGTTTAGATGTGGCAGAGGGTTGTTTCCTGAATTCAGAAAGACACTTTAAAGACCAAGGTATAAACCGGGCAGGTATATGCTTCATTCAGATGGTGGAGCGCTTAGCTCTGAGAATGCTAAATGGAAACCCCCCTTTTGATCCTTGGGGGGAGTATACATATATATCAGCTAATGGCAGCACAACCATCGATTATGTATTAGTTTCTGAGATCTTTGTTGATCAAGTAGCCAGTTTCTCTGTCGATACTAGACTTGACGACCACCTTCCTCTAACTTTTTCGCTTAGGATTCTCTCGAACATACATTCTCAGTCACACATGCATCTTACTGATTCAGTGATGACTGTCAGACAGAAAAGACTTAGGTGGACTGATAATCTTCATGAGGAGATTTCCATACTCTTAAACTCATCATCGTGCCTTCACCTTAAAAATCAAATTATTGAGGCTCAGGATGTTCACTCAGCTATAGAGAATTATTCCCTTCTTCTCAGGACCCTAACACCTTCATTGACCAGCACAGAGAAGAAACCTAATAATCTTAAATGTAGAAGAATGCATCATTGGTTCGATAAGACCTGTGTTGAAGCTAGAACCCATCTAAGGAAAATGTATATTCAGTATAGGAGAGATAATTGTCAGTCATTGCCACAATTGTATTACATTACAAGAAGAAAGTACAAATTATTATTAGCTAAAAAAAAGAAAGAAGCAATATATAAACAGTGGACATTATTAATTAATTTCTCTTTACAAAAAAACACCAAACTGTTCTGGGCCACGGTAACCGGGATACTAGGAAACACTGTTGGCTCTCCCCCTTGTAACATTTCCATTACTGTTTGGGAGGACTATTTTACCTCACTATATAGGGACAATGAGGAACAATCCACAGGTGTCTCTAATTTGTTAAACCAATTTTTTCCAAATTCTGTAGAAATTCCCCAGTGGTCCCCTGTCTCCATTACGGAAATTGAATCTTTAATTTCCCAAATTAAACCAGGCAAAGCCCCAGGGCCTGACTTAATCTTGCCAGAATTTCTGAAATCTAATATTTCTTGGTGGGCCCCATTACTTGCTTCCCTGTTTACTTTAATTAATCAAACAGCTGAACTCCCCTCTAGTTGGTTAAGCGCGACCATAATTCCCATCTATAAGAAGGGTCCCAGGAATGATCCATCTAATTATCATCCGATAAGCTTACTCTCAGTAGTGGGCAAACTGTATGGCCGTTTTCTTAACAACCGTCTTGAGGAATGGATAGATAATGAGAATATCATAGGTAGTGAACAAATTGGCTTCAGAAAAGGTAAAACAACTTATGACCACTGTTTAGTCTTGAACCATCTAGCTGAAAAGTATACTATCTCTCAAGGTAATGGCCTATATGCGGCCTTTATCGACTTGAAATCAGTTTTTGATTCAATTCCCAGAGAAAAGTTATGGACAAAACTTTTCGCCTCTTCTATTGATAGAAGGTTGTTATGGCTAATTATGCATCTCTACAGTAATACAACTATACAAGTAAGATGTGGTATCCAAGGGGATTTAACAAAACCTCTTGCTGCCCATAAAGGTGTACGCCAAGGATGTATCTTAGCACCCTTATTATTTAATCTTTATCTTAATGATCTTTCAGACTTTATTTCCCTGGAAGCACGCCACTCTCCCAAATTGGCTTCAGTTAGCATACCCCTGCTATTGTATGCAGATGATGCAGTTCTCCTTTCTTTTTCAAAAATAGGCCTGAAACAAATCCTAAGAGTCTTTGGAAGTTATTGTAACATAAATACTTTAACAATTAATTATTGTAAAACTAAAATTATGGTTTTCTCAAAAAATAAGAGGCGATCCAAGTGGATCCTTAATGGCCATATTATTGAGCAAGTTAACTCCTTTAAGTACCTAGGGGTAACTTTTCAATCTTCTTGCAGTTGGAAATTACAGAGGTCAACTGCCGCCCAGTCAGCAAATAATAATGTGAAGGCTCTGATTTGTTTTTTCTTTACTAAAGGTGGGCAATTTCTTCCAGCTGCCCTAAAGGTGTTTCAGGTTAAGATCATACCACATCTGTTATATGGAATTCCTATTTGGATCCAAGGTTTTTCTCTAGAATTAGAACAGGTTCTTTCTGTGTGTGATAAAGTGAAGGAAGGCTGGCCCATGGAAGAGGGTTGTTCGGGAAAGCAAGGGTTAATGAGGGAAAGAGCGGGGAGCCAGAGAAGGGAATTACAAGGTCTAACGACACCTGGAAACGAAGAAAGGGAAGCAAGGCCCAGGAGGGAGGGGCCCAGGGATAAAAGGGAAAAGGAGGAGGCGTTCGGAGAGAGGGAAAAATGCGGAAGAAGGCTCGGTGAGGCGGACGGGAGAAGGGAAAGAGAAAGAGAAGCGATAAGTACTGGAGCACGAGGGGAGAGAGAAACACTGGCCGAAGGAGAGTCATTGTTTGGTGAATGAGCTTCTGAGTTGATTAAAAGGTGCCGAGCATACATCTTAAGTGGTCTGCCCTTTCTTTCGTCGAAATGGATACCTCCAAGAAGCATGGAGTGGGAGGAGTTCCTTGCGGCCCCGCGACATTGGTGTCAGAAGTGGGATTTCAGGTACAAGGCGGGGCTACAGGACCCAGTGAGTCTTGGTTTGCATGGTTGGCTGACCAACAGGAAAAGTTGTTGCGGAGTGTGAACGCTCACCAGGTGCAGTTGTTGGAGCAAATGTTTGCAGCCCAACAGGTGACACATCAGCAGTTGGTAACGCAGATGACTGAGGCAATGAGGCTCCCAAGGGAGGGGGAAAAGCCTACCTTGGAGTCGCTGGTAGGGGCCCCAGCCCCAATAAGATTGGTCAAGATGGGCCCTAATGATGATCCGGAGGCATTTTTACACGCTTTCGAGAGGGTGGCCATAGCTGCCAAGTGGCCTAAGGAACAATGGGCTCTTATAGTCACCCCATGTCTTACGGGACCTGCCCAGGAGATAGTGGATACCTTAGCCCCCGAGGAAGCCTCTTCTTATGAGAAAGTTAAAGAGGCCATTTTGACTACTCTCAATATCTCGGAGGAGACTTATAGGTGCCGGCTACGCGAGTTAAAGTGGACTCTGGGCATGCATCCGTGTGCCCTGGGGCAAAAGGTTAGAGCCAGCGGTTTGAGATGGCTGAAGCCGGCGGTGCGATCGGCATCGGAGGTGGCTGAAATGGTGATGGTTGAACAATTTATTAATGCCTTACCAATGACAGCCCGCAGTTGGGTGCGGTGCCACAAACCCTCCAAGTTGGAAGAGGCTGTGGCTTTGATGGAGGCCTTTGCAGGGGCTGAGGAGGCCGAATTAGGGAACCCTCGGGGACTGGTGGAACCAAAGGAAGCGCGGGGAACTAGAGTGGCCGGGGGAAGACCACCAGAACGTCGGGGAATGTCGCCGGGAGATGGATTTGGAGACGAGGGGACCGCGAGCAAAGGTTTGAAAGGAGGAGTAGAGGGAGGCAAACCAACTAACCCTGCCCGAAGACCGTTGATGTTGGGTGCCCAGGAAGGTCCCCGGCATCCAATCAACTGCTTCACCTGTGGGATGGAGGGCCACATTAAGAAGGACTGTCCTCTCATGGAGTGTGCTTGGGGAGACGCCTGGGAAGCGGCCCAGGTAAGTAGGGACGTGATAGGTAGGGATGCTCGGGTGGTCACAGCCTGGGTCAATGGACAGAGAGTTCAAGCCCTAGTTGACTCGGGCTGTAGCCACACCTTGGTAAGGGGAGTATCAGGAAAGGCGGATGGTCCCCAGGTGGCGGTGAAATGTATCCATGGGGAGGTGAAAACCTATTTTACCACCAGGGTGAGGGTGAGAGTTGCAAAAATGGAGCGAAAAATGAGGGTGGGGGTGGTACCCTCGATGGGAAGAGAAATGCTCCTAGGGCGGGATTGGCCCAACTGGCGGGAATTAATCCAGAAGGAGGAGGCTTACGCTGTGGCAGAGGTCAGGGTGGAAGGGGTAGATATCGCCAGGGTTAATAGAGAGCAAGTGGCCTTTTGGCAGCAAAATGATGCGACCTTACAGGAAGCGCTTAAGCAAGCGGTTCCAGAGGAGGAAAGGGGAAAGAAGGGACCTTACTTTGTTTTTAAAAATAATTTACTGTATAGGGTTCAACAGATGAAGGAAGGAGAGGCGGCCCACTGGCAAATATTGGTGCCCCGACCACTACGTCCTGCGGTGTTTTCCTTAGCTCATGACATTCCTCTGGCGGGACACCTGGGTGTGGATAAAACTACAAGTTGCATTTTGCAGAGGTTTTATTGGCCTGGGGTGTGGAAAGAGGTGAAAGACTGGTGTGCCTCTTGTCCCCAATGTCAGATGACCCAAAGAAGGGGAGCTCCCGCCGGGCCTCTGATTCCTAAGCCCATCATAGACGAACCCTTTACAAGGGTGGGCATTGATTTTGTAGGGCCTCTGGGGAAGTCTGCAGCAGGCCATCGGTTTATTTTGGTGATGGTGGATTACGCTACCCGTTACCCAGAAGCAGTCCCTTTACGATCCATGCAAGCAAGTAGGGTGGCTCAGGAGTTGTTGGCAATTTTCGCGAGGGTGGGGTTTCCACGAGAGGTTATTACAGATCAGGGCACCTCTTTCATGAGTAGAGTCCTGCAAAAGATGTGGTCTATTCTCAAAGTCAAACCCCTAAAGACCTCCGTTTATCACCCACAGGCCAATGGGTTGGTGGAACGATTTAATGGGACCCTAAAGGCCATGCTTAGAAAGTTTGTAGTGGAACAGGGATCACAATGGCATTTGTTGATAGGCCCTCTCTTGTTTGCGTATCGGGAGGTCCCACAAACGTCCTTGGGGTTCTCACCTTTTGAGCTGTTGTACGGAAGACGTCCTCGAGGAGTGCTGGACTTGGTTAGAGAAGGGTGGGAAGAGGAGGTTAGCGAAGGGCCTACGGTGTTAGGAAGAGTGCTACGGATGAGGGAGCAGTTGGAAAAGATTGGGCAGATAGCGAGACAGAATCTGGAGGAGGCCCAAAGAAGACAGAAGGATGCCTATGACCGGCGTGTCAGGCCTAGGTCCTTGCAGGTGGGACAAAAAGTGTTAGTATTATTGCCCTCGGAGAGAGCGAAGTTGTTTGCTCAGTGGCAAGGACCCTGGGAGGTCAAAAGGCAGGTGGGCCCGGTGGACTATGAGGTGAAGGTGCGGGGGGGCCCGTCCTCGGTTACAGGTTTTTCATATTAATCTCCTTAAGGAATGGAAAGAGCGAGAAGCCTTTTTGGCTCAAGTAGGAACGGGGGACGAGGGAGAAGAAGAGTTAGGCCCACAGGCTGGGCACGAAGAGGGTCCTGATGATCTACCTATCTGCTCTGATCTCTCGGAGGAACAGCTTAGACATATCCATCAGGTGAGACGGGACTTTGCAGATGTCTTCTCTAGGGACCCGGGCTTCACGTCCATGACTTGCCATAGAATAGTTACAAAGCCCGGGGTGGTGGTGAGGGTTCCAGCGAGACCTTGGCCGTGGAGGTTACAGAAAGGGATTAATGGTGAAGTGGATAAGATGTTAGCTCTGGGGGTCATAGAACCCTCTAATAGTCCCTGGCGAAGTCAACCGGTACTGGTTCCGAAGCCTGATGGGTCGATTAGGTTTTGTATAGACTTTCGGAGGCTCAATGAGGTGTCTCGGTTTGATGCTTATCCCATGCCAGGGACTACACAATTGCTAGAGAAGTTGGGAAAGGCTAAGTTCTTGTCCTCTTTAGACTTAAGTAAAGGTTACTGGCAGATTCCATTACCGGAAGGGGACAGGGAAAAGACGGCCTTTGCGATGCCTAAGGGTCTATTTCATTTTGTACGAATGTCCTTTGGCCTTCATGGAGCAGCAGCAACTTTCCAAAGGCTAATGGATCGGGTTCTGGCCCCTCTAGAACATTGCGCGGCATCGTACATTGACGATATAATTATCTTTAGCAACTCGTGGTCAGAACACGTTCAACACCTCCGACAAGTGCTGCAGAGATTAAGGGAGGCAGGCTTGACGGCTAACCCCGCAAAGTGCGCGGCGGCGTGGCAAGAAGTGAAATATTTGGGATACTGGGTAGGAAGGGGGCAGTTAAGGCCCATGGAAGATAAGGTCAACCGGGTTAGTAAGTGGCCACGGCCTATGAATAAGAAACAGGTGAGGCAATTTTTGGGGTTGGCCGGATATTATAGAAAGTTTATCCCTCATTTTGCCAGCATAGCAGGACCCTTGACAGATTTAACACGAAAATCTCGGAATAAAAGACAATGGTGGGGGGTCCGGGAGGAGGAGGCCTTTAACACCCTGAAACGGCTGTTATGTAGTCAGCCGGTCTTACGAGCTCCGGATTTTGATAAACCGTTCATTCTCCAAACGGATGTGTCCGAGAGAGGGATTGGGGCCGTTCTGGCTCAACAGTGGGAAGATGGAGAGCACCCTGTTCTTTATTTGAGTCAGAAGCTGAAGCCGGGAGAAAGAAAGTATGCAGCCATTGAGCGGGAGGCTCTGGCAGTGAAATGGGCTGTTTTGGCTCTACGTTATTATTTGTGGGGAGCTCGGTTTACTTTGGTCACGGACCATGCCCCTTTACAGTGGCTGCATACCATGAAGGATGCTAATCCTCGGCTGACGCGGTGGTATTTAGCTCTGCAGCCCTATGCCTTTACGGTCCAACATCGAGCGGGGAGACATCATACTAATGCTGATTTTTTTTCTCGACAGGGCCCGTGGGCTTGCGGAGACGGAACAACCCTCTTGTCGGGGGGGTTATGTGATAAAGTGAAGGAAGGCTGGCCCATGGAAGAGGGTTGTTCAGGAAAGCAAGGGTTAATGAGGGAAAGAGCGGGGAGCCAGAGAAGGGAATTACAAGGTCTAACGACACCTGGAAACGAAGAAAGGGAAGCAAGGCCCAGGAGGGAGGGGCCCAGGGATAAAAGGGAAAAGGAGGAGGCGTTCGGAGAGAGGGAAAAATGCGGAAGAAGGCTCGGTGAGGCGGACGGGGGAAGGGAAAGAGAAAGAGAAGCGATAAGTACTGGAGCGTGAGGGGAGAGAGAAACACTGGCCGAAGGAGAGTCACTGTTTGGTGAATGAGCTTCTGAGTTGATTAAAAGGTGCCGAGCATACATCTTAAGTGGTCTGCCCTTTCTTTTGTCGAAATGGATACCTCCAAGAAGCATGGAGTGGGAGGAGTTCCTTGTGGCCCCGCGACACTGTGTTCCTCCGAAAATTATTTGGTGTACCCAATTGTGTTCCAACAGCTGTTTTACGCCTTGAGGCTGGTTGCAATTCAGTTGAATATATTGCCTGGAAATGGACCTTAAAGTACTGGTTAAAAATCTTTTATGCAGGCACTGATTCTGGTTTTCTGCATTTAATTAAGGAAGACTGCTACACAACGCTTTGGTCCAATTGTATTCAGGAGAAATTGCTGAGATTAGGTCTCTCTAGTAATTTTCTTACTACGCAAGACTTGCCGAGAGCCCAGCAGATTCTAACACGTCACATTAAAGATATTGATAATCAATATTCTATGTCTTTGGCCCATACCTCCTGTTCTCCTATTTCCTTAGGGCTAAAATTTAATTTTGAAAGGGAAGCTTTCTATTTACAAAACCTGACCATCTCAAAATATCGGTCTGTGTTCTCCAAAGCCAGATTCAATGTAATCCCTTCAGCTGTTCTAGAAGGTCGCTATAAGGGAATCCCTTACCACGACGGGTCTGTCCCTGTGGCGACGGTTCTGTTGAGTCTCTAGAACATGTTCTGTTTGTTTGTAACTTTTATAAAGATGAGAGGTTAAACTTAATCTCTCCTCTTTTGCTCAAGTTCCCCGGTAGATCAAACAGCTGGTATCTGGAGCACTTGTTAAATGATTCTCTAAAAAGTAAAACAGAATCAGTGGCTAAGTTTCTCTTTTCTGCAGTTAAAACAAGTAAAGTTATGATTCAATCTAACTGATTAGCCTAGTGTCTCTCCCCGATTTGAGTATCTACTCTGTAAATTTATATAAATTTATTTTGTAAATTTTATTGTAAACTATTCTCCAAATTTATTTATCTATTGAATTTATGTATAAATGCTTTTAAGATTTTATATGTGGTTTTTTCCCCTGCCTAATGGCCTATTGGCTGGAATAAAGGTATTATTATTATTATAATATTAAAAAATTCAAAATTGCTAGAAATAGAAGGCACAACAATTAATTTAGGATGGCATGCTTATCTATGTTATGAAAAATAGAAGCCAGATAAAGAATTTAATAATCACTGTATAAGGAAGGCCTTATTTAAAGTATGGAAAAGATATAAAAACATTTTTACTCCAAATTACCAGTATGGACATCTTCACAAGAAGCATTTCATAGAAATGAAGCTTCAACAAAAGGAAACTGGATTACTTATGAAAATCTGTTGGTGAAATTAACTGAGGGAACAAAAATAAAAAAGAGAGAGGAACTTCAACAAGAAGGGATAACAGTTAACTGGTTTGAATATTTGCAAATAAAAGATTTTAAAAGAGATTTGATAAATCCAGAAATAGAAAATGAATTAAATATCTTTGACAAAATATTGAAAGCAGGTGACCAATATTAGATAAAGAAAACATACAAACTATTACTACAAATAGAATTAGAGGAGGAAACAGTGAAAGATAATATGGTGAAATGGATGCAGAATATAGGGCATCCAGTACCTCTACAAAGCTGGGGGGAAACATGGAAATATAACAGGAAGTTTACAAAATGTAATACTTTACAGGAAAATTTTCACAAAATTTTCCATAGATGGTACATGACTCCAATGAAATTAGCAAAAATGAAGAAACAAATTAATAACAAATGTTGGAAATGTAAAGACAAAATGGGCACCATGTACCACATATGGTAGCATTGTAGCAGGGTTAAAAAAAATTGGATAAACATTCATACAAATATGCGCAAAATCCTACAGATAAACATACCTTTAAAACCAGAATTATTTCTATTAAATATATTAGACGCAGTTGATTCTAAATTAAAACAAGATGATAGAAGTGTAATACTTTATATGGTAACTGCAGCACGGATAGTATATGCACGTTACTGGAAATTACAGGAAATAACTACAATACAGGAATGGAAAGAAAATTGTTAGACTTAGCTGTTATGGACAGATTATTGATGTACACCACAAGCAAAACAACTCAGCAATATGAAAGGAAATGGGGAGAAATATTTAAATACTGTAATCAGAGTACAATATGAGAATGAAGAAGAAACATAAATCAACAAGGTAATAGTGTGAAGTTGAAGATAACTTTTCAAAAATTGATGTAAGATCATGTTATGTTTTCTCTTATTATATGACAACAACGTTATGTTATAATGTTATTGTAACCTATGTTATACTGATTGAGTTATGGAACACAAATGTTATATATTAATAAAAACATTAAAAAAAACAATTTTGTTCATATTACATTAGTCAAGGCATATTGTTCCCTTCTTTGCCCCCTACCACCTTTTTACAAGAATTTGCCTTCTTTGCATAATCTGAGTTCAAAAGATATTTCAGGTAGTTTACATGCCTAAAACCTTTTTCATACTAAATTCAAATATAGTTATTTACTAGAATGTCAAAGCTTTGTCAAAACTTATTTTCACCTAAGTATATGGTGTTAATATTTTTCTTTTCATTAAGCTTCTTTCGTGATCAAATATGCCTGAGCAGTTTAGACTACAGCTACTGTGAACATGCTGTCTTCATCATGTATTTGGTTTTTATTGTGTTTCATGGTTATTTAAGATTTTATAGAAGTATTTTAATTATAATAATAAAATGTGATAACACCTGAGGACAGGAAGGCAGAGGAAATGGCAAATCAGGAAGGCTTTTTAAAAAGAAGTGATTTGTGTACTGGAATTATTTCTAGATTTTTGCTGAACTACTGTATAGCTAAAGAGATCTTATTAACAAGTTCTATTTTTCTTGTGAAACTGGAGGGCACCAGAATGGAGAAAGCTATTTTAAAATGTCATTACTTCCAGAACATGTTATGGCAGCTGAAAAATAATTCATTGTCATTGCTCATTACAGTGTTAACCAAGTAATGCTACATAGCCCATAACCTTTATCTTTCTAAAAAAGTGTCAAAATGCCCACCCCAAATTTTAATTATTTAAAACTTAAATAAGTTTAAAAATTAACTAGAACATGGTACTGATTATACCAATATTCTGACTTGCTGCATTTTTTCTGTTAACAAAAAGTTACTTTAACAAGAAAAGTAACTTGCCATAAACAACCATGTTACATATTACTCAGAGGTCTAAACCCTATTGTTACTCCTGACTAGAGAATACCCACTGAATCAATACAATGTCCAATGTGTTGACTCACCCTTCAGCATGCCAGCTATTTTTTCCAAGCTCAGGGTAAGTAGTACCCCCACCTTGTCACAAGAGGCATTCTTTCTGTGTGTATGTGTGAAAGGGATTTTGTTTCTTGTTAACTACCCTCAATTCCAGACCCTTGGATGAGACTTCCCAAGCCTTCTCCTCTCCACTGCTCTACTTTGTTGTTGTTAACTGCCCTCAAGTCGATCTTGATTCATGGCGATCGTATGGATGAGACATCTCCAAGACTTTCTGTCCTCCACTGCTTGGCTTAAATCCTGCAACCCCTTAATACCCAAAGTGACCTCTTTAATAGAGTTCATCCATCTGGCATGTGGCCTTCCTCTCTTCCAACTTCCCTCCACCTTCGCCAGCATTATTGTTTTTTCCAATGAGTCCTCCCTTCTCATGATGTGTCCAAAGTATGACAGTCTCAGCTTGGTCATCTTGGCTTCCAGGGAGGTTTCTGGCTTGATCTGCTCTAGGACCCACTTGTTTGTCCTTTTGGCTGTCCATGGGATCCTCAGCACTCTTCTCCAGCACCACATCTCAAAGGAGTTGATTTTCTTCCTATCATCTTTTTAAACTCTCACATCCATACATGGTAATAGGGAATACAATGGCTTGCATGAGTCTAACTTTTGTGCTGAGTTATGTATCTTTCCATTTTAGAATCTTTTCTAGTTCTTTCATAGCCACCCTCCCTATTCTTCTGATTTCCTGACTGCAGTCCCCATTTCTATCAATGTTTGATCCCAGGTATGGGAATTCTTCTACTATTTCTATTTCTTCATTGTCTAGGTTGAACTTGTGAAGGTCCTTGGTGGTCATTATTTTTGTTTTCTTTATGTTTCTTTATGTTCAAGCCTGTCTTTGCACTTTCTTCTTTGATCTTCCTTAGTAGGTGTTCCAGGTCTATGAGGTTTTCTGCTAGTATTATGGTGTCATCTGCATATCTTAAAATTGTTAATATTCCTTCCTCCTATTTTAACTCCTCCTTCTTATGTATCCAAGCCCGTTTTTCTTATAATATGTTCTGCATACAAGTTGAACAGATAGGGTGAAAGGATGCAGCCTTGTCTGACTCCTTTGCCACTTGTGAACCATTCTGTTTCTCCATGTTCTGTTCTGACAGTAGCCTCTTATTCTAAGTCCAGATTCCTCATCAGGACTATCAGATATGTTGGCACTCCCATGTCTTTAAGGGCATTCCATAGCCTTTCATGATCTATGCAGTCAAAGGCTTTGCTATAGTCTATAAAGCATATGCTGATATATTTTTTTTAATTCCCTGGTGCGCTCCATTAGTCATCGTATGCTTGCAATGTGATCCCTAGTGTCTCTTCCTTTCCTGAACCCTGCTTGGACCTCTGGGATCTCCCTTTCCATGTATGGTTGGGGTTTATGTTGCAGAATTTTGAGCATAATTTCGCTTGCGTGGGAGATCAGTGCTTCTCCAGAACATGGAGAAACAGAATGGTTCACAAGTGCTGCAGTCTCTTGTGTCTCCTTTTTTGTGGATGAGGATGTATATTGATTGCTTTCAATCTGTTGGCCATTGTTTTGCTTTCCATATCTGTTGACATATGTTGGTTAGCTCTAGAGTTGACTCTGTCAAGTCTGCTCTACTTAGGTCCTGTAAATTCATCATTGTGATCCTGCTACTTGAGACCATCCATCTAGTTTGCAGTCTTCCTACTTCCTTCCACCTTTCCTAGCATTAGTGGGGCACTTTTAAGATGGCTCCTGCCATTCCTATGTTTTAGAAGTTATTGATGAATGTAACAGAACACTAAAAAAGACATTTTAATTAACTGGGAGACCATTTTAGTTTATCTAAGATTTTAAACTGACTAATCTATCTGATTGAGTAAATGTTGTGTTCCTAAGCCTAAATCCAATTGCAGGTCTCAGGTAAAGCAGACATGGTGGATCAATGGGAATTTATATCTTCCAATTGTCCCGATTTGGCAGGGGCAGTCCTGTTTAATCCTCTGTCCTCCCTCTTATTCATCTGCTTTTAATATGCCCCCATATTTTTCTCCTCCTCTTACTTTCTCCCTCTGTCCTTGACTTAATTTAATTGCCATAACCTCAGTTCAAAATGCAAAAGTAGTTTACACTTAATTAACTCAGCAGAGGGGAGAGAAGGGTGTGTGTTTGGAGTCTTGTCTTTCCCTGTAGAGTCAGAACAAATCAAATTACTGCAGCCTCTTCTAGCTTGTCTGTTTTTCCTTAATAACCTTTGCAATCTTGACTGCACTCTGACATTTCTTGGCCACACAAATCCATGTTTTCATCTGTGAAATATTGAAGGGTATGGGAATTTGATAAGCCAACTCATTCTTAAGTTCAATTAACTCAAGAGATCTATTCTAGGTGGGACTAGCAATTGGAACTAGGTCCTAATTTTTTAAGTTGCTTTTTTGCTAGCAAGTGGGATACAAAGGACTTTTAATAATTATTCTTCCAAGATTTTGATTATGACTTTATGAGACAGCCAAGCATTGCTTAATAGCTATACCTTGAAGTCAGTGCTTAGGTAAGCTAAAGATATTATCTCCCAACTATTGGTAAAGTGTTCATTTCAATACCAGTCCAGACTGCCAAGATAGCCTAAGAAGTTCTAACCAAAAACAAAATGAAATAAAAATTGTATCATCATCATCAAGAGCATGATTGCTTGGAAGTGGAACATTTAAATCTCAATGGGAATGCACAATATGCAAGCTGCTTTCATGTCTACACGAAAGCCTAAAGTAAAAGCCCACTGGGGGAAACTATTTATAAACACAACTAAGCCATGATATGACTTGTTTTCCCTATATATCCAGTATCCAACCCAGAGAAGCAAGTATTTGGCAGGAATGATTCGAACTGCATCTTTACTTTAGAAACAGCACTGTGATTTCCAAATTTAGCATCCTGGCATTGGCATAAACATGCTCTTAGCTTAGCTAAAGATATCAATTCCTAGCTACAGCTCTTATATCTTCATTCTAGATTTTACTCTTCACCTTGCAGTTAGCCCACCACATGTGAACTTACTCGGGGAAGAAACCATTCTTTTCCAAGACAGCAAGTAAGCTCCAACTACCCTTGTTATAAGTGGGATTTAATTGAATTCGCCTCCAAGATTCTTCTACAATATCTGTTCAAATTGATTTTTGACTGACTATTTTCACAGAGCATAGAATGACTATAACCTTCTGGCAAGAGTTCCTTTAAAAAAACAAACACCTCACTCCTCCATGGTATTACATACAGTGGAGCATAAAGAAGTGGTGACAAACAGAACAAGTAGTCAGGAGTCCATGACTGAATTCTCTGCTCAGTCATAGAAACCTACTGGGAGACTTGGGCAAGTCACACTCTCTCTCAGACTTAGAGGAAGGCAATCCAAACATCCTCTGGAAAAATCTTGCCAAGAACATCCTGTAACAGGGTTGTCATATCTCCGAGTCAACTTGAAGGCACATAATAACAAGAAGAACAAAGTACCTACTAAGAGGTTGTAAGTAAGGTATTTACAAAATGGACAGGTTGCTTACCTGTAACAGTATTTCTTCGAGTGGTCATCTGCGAATTCACACAAATGGGTTACATCTGCACCTGCGCAGCTAGCTCAGAAAGTTCTGGTAGCTCCAATTGCAACTTTTTGGCGGTAGCTCCGCCTCCTCTATAAGGCCCCTGGTGTTCCTGCTCTTTCCTCAGTTCCAAGACGTACACCACCAAGCAGTGACAGTGAAAATTTTAAATAATGAGCAGGACACAGTGAGGGGAGGATGGGCAGGATTTGTGTGAATTCGCAGATGACTACTCGAAGAAATACTGTTACAGGTAAGCAACCTGTCCTTCTTCTTCATGGTCTCTGCAAATCACACAAATGGGTTATTCAGACTGACAAGCTTCAGTCAGTGGAGGAGGGAGTGTATTGACACAATCTTGTTAATTTCAAACAAGATAACATTTATTAACAACAATAAACTGTAAGCTGTAAACCTCAAATGCACTCAGGTGTCCTTTGTGCTAGAGTCAAGTATGCAATAAAGCAGTGCAATTATCATGGTATAAAGCAGTGCAATTAGTGCAAACCAGAAAGTAACACTGCCCTCCCAAAGGAGGCCTCCTGTCTGGCCCTTGTGTCCAGCCTATAATGCTTGACAAAGGTCATTGGCTGTGACCAGACAGCAGCCTTGTAAACATCTCTAGAGGCACTCCAGTCAAAAATGCAGAGGATGCAGCTATTGCCCTGGTTGAATGTGCGTGCACCTGGCCTGGTGGGGTTTTGCCTGCCAATTCGTAACAAAGATGAATGGTTGATGATACCCATTTGGATAGTCTCTGGGATGTCACAGGCAGCCCTTTCTTGGCCTCTGAGTAACATACAAAAAGTCTCTCGGAGCACCTCAAACCCGATGTTCTTTCCAAGTAGAACGCCAAGGCTCTCCGAACATCTAAAGAGTGCAGTCTGCGTTCAGTATCAGTAGTCGGGTTGGGAGCCAGGGTGGGCAACACAATGTCCTGGTTGTTGTGGAAAGCTGACACCACCTTGGGCAGAAAGGTGACGTCAGTATGGAGAACCATTTTGTCCCTACAGAAACGGAGATATGGTTGGTCCATCCACAAGGCACACAACTCATCTGCACTCTGGGCAGAGGTGATGGCCACTAAGAATGCTGTCTTCCAGGTCAGCAATCTTAAGTCTGTGGTGGCCAGAGGTTCAAATGGCTTGGTGGAGAGATAAGAGAGCACCAAGTCTAGGCTCCAAGCCAAGGTCAGTACCAAGGATGGAGGATGTAGGTTGTTCAGTCCCTTGAGGAATCTCTTTACCAGGGGTCTGCAAAGAAAGATGGTTTGCCTTGAAGCTGGTAGTGTGAACAAATGGCAGAAAGGCAGCACTTCACAGAATTAAGGCATAGGCTGGAGTTGGCCAAAGACACTAAAAATTCCAGGACTATCAGTACCGAAACTCAGGATGGAGGCAAGTCCTTTGCAGACAAAAACTCCAGAAATCTGTTCCACTTAAGTGCATATGATTTTTTGATAGAGGGCTTCTGTGCTGCCTGAATCACAGTCTGTACTGAATCAGGTAATGATATCAAGGATGGATTCTCTAGGCTACCAGTGGGAGAGAGTCCAGGTCTGGGTATCGAACCCAGCCACCATGCATTGAGAGCAGGTCGGGATGGAATTAGAGGTGCCGGTAACACTCCTGAGCAAGTTGTAGTAGTGGGACGAACCATGGTTGCCTCGGCCACCAAGGAGTGATAAGGATGGCATTGGTCCCCTCTGTCCTCATCTTGGCGATGACCTTCGTTATCAGTGGAAATGGGGGGAAAGCGTAGAACATCCTCCTGGACCACTTGTACTGGAAGGCATCTCCTCGCAACCCCGGAGCTGGAATCTGAGAGCAGAACTCTGTACAGTGAGTGTTCTCTCTGGTTGCAAAGAGGTCGGTCTCCGGACAGCCCCAGGTGGAGAAGAGATTGGAGACTGTTTGCGGGTGGAGACGCCATTTGTGACACAGGTTGGACGATCTGCTCAACTCATCTGCAAGGTCATTGTCCTCCCCAGGCAGGTGCACCAACTGCAGGAATATGTTGTTGTTGATGCACCAGTTGCAGATACGGATTGTGATTTGTAGGAGTGTCTGTGACCGCGTGCCTTCCTGTTCGTTCAGGAAGAACATCACAGTAGTGTTGTCTGTGAGGAGGAGCACTACCTTGCCTGACAAAACAGTCTGAAACACCCAAAGGGCCTTCTCTACAGCCAACATTTCGAGGGCGTTGATGTGGAGCCCTTTCTCCGATGGGGACCATCGACCCTTGACAATCAGCTCCTGCGTGTGTACGCCCCATCCTTTCAGAGATGCATCCATTGTCAAGTTGACCTCTGGTTCAGGGGTCAGAAAGGGCATCTCAGTGCAGAAGTTGCTCGGATCGAGCCACCAACATAATGACCTGGCTATGGGCCTCGGTACCGTCAGCCACTTGGAAGGTAGGTCACACATGGGATCAATCACAGACAGGAACCAGGACTGAATGGGACAAAGTTGAAGTCTTGCCCATGGAGTCACAAAGGTAGTTGATGCCAGGTGCCCCAAGGCTACTTGGATAGTGTGGGCCCTCACATGTCTGTGTCAAAGACAGTCCCTGATGGCAGCAGTCAGGGCTTGGAATCTGTCCTGCGGGAGGAAGGCCTTGAACTGGACTTCTCCGTGTTGACCATCAGACCAAGGGAGTCCAGAAGAGTAAGGATGAAGTGGACGTCTTGCTGGCTGGACGGGGCCGTGAAGAGCCAGTCGTCCAGATAAGGGAAGACTGTGATCCCTTTCTGATGAAGGTAGGCCGCGACCAGGGCCATACACTTTGTGAAGACTCTCAGTGCCAAGGACAGGCCAAATGGAAGAATCCAGTACAGTAAGATCTCGGTGCCAACCACAAAGGCGAAAAACCTCCTGTGATCTCTTCGGATGCTAATATGGAAGTAAGCATCCTTGAGATCGATGGTCGCAAACCAGTATCCTCTCTGCAGAAGTAGTAAAATAGAGGCAAGGGTTACCATTCAAAACCGTTGGTACCGAATATGGGACTTAAGGTCTCTTAAGTCCAAAATGGGCCTAATGCCCGAATCCTTTTTAGAGACAGTAAAATAATGAGAAAAGAAACAGTGCCGGGCCTGGGAAGGATCTACAGGCTTGATGGCACCTTTGTCCATCAAGGTGCGCACTTCATCGAGTAGGGTATCTGAGGGTCTGGTGGACAGAAAAGCTCCGGTGACTGGGAGCTCCTCGAACTCGAGGGCATAGCCCCTACAAACAATGTCTAAGACCCAGGAGTCAGAGGTGATTGAGGCCCAGGTGGAATAAAAGGCCTCTAGTGTGTCCCCAAATGGATGTTCGCTGAAGTGCACCGCCCCACATCATAACCTCCTCTTGCTAGAATCAGAGGACCTCTTTCCAAAGTCTTGTCAGTACCAGGACTGGTGCTGACGGCGGCCCGATGATGAGGCAAAGGATTGAGAGGGACGATGCTGGTGGGACTGACCTTGGGGCTGTACTTGTTGGTGCAGCTGTTGGTAGGCCCATTGTTGGTAGGGCTGGAACCATGGTCTGTGGCCTCCAAATCGATGCCTAGGCGATTGGAATGTGGATGAGGACATTCCATGCTTCCTGGCAGCTGCCTTCATTTGGTACCTGAAGTTCAACTTCTCATCTGTCTCTTTGTTGAAGAGCCTGGAGTCATCAAAGGGCATTTCCTTGATAGTGGTCTTGGCCTGGAAAGTATGGTCCGACGACCGGAGCCAGGCATGGTGATGGAGGGCCACCGAACTGGACAAGATTTTAGCTGCACAATCAGTAGAGTGCCTCACAGAAATGATTTGCTGGCCTCCAAGTGCATGTGCCTCTCCTTGAATGGCCATCTGAAACTGACTGGAGCAATGGTTCCACATGCTCCATCAAGTGCTGTACATATGCGCCCATACAGGCCGCATAATTGGCCACTTTGAGATCGAGGACAGCCATGGTGTAAATTTTCTTGGCGACAGCATCCAATTTTTTCCCTTCCCTGTCAGACAGAGAGGAGGATGCTCGCGGAGTAAATGTGGATTGAGAGCTGTCCACAATGGCCGAGTTCTGTCTGGGTTGCTGAAAAAGCCACGACGGTCCCGATGAGGAAATTCTGTATAGATTTTCGATCTTCCTCGAGGTGGCAGGGGCTGTCCAGGAGCACTTGGCAATCCTTTCCAAGGAGGGTAGGCAAGCAATCACCGGTGATGTAGGCACTTTTCCATGCACCCTCTCAATAGGATATGCAGCCTCATAATCAGATCAAGCCATCTCAATACCCAAGGCATTAGCCATCCTCACAATCTGGTCCATGAAGGAATGAACATCATCCATGGGGGATACGGATGCCTGGGCAGGAAATTCAGGAGGACTTGGTGACCTCTCAATCTACGATTCAGGAGAGCGGGATCAGGACCAAGACATTGAGCGACTGGCAGCACGAGACTCCACAGGTGATCGCGGGAGCGGCCTGTCCACAAAAAGAGAGGCATGTCATGGTGGAACGGAGGAGGATGAGTAGACAAAATCAAAAACTGTTGGATCTCAGTCTGCTGCCAACCTTGTTATAACTGTTCAGGTGCCACAGGGAGATAGTACCGACCTGTCTCAGAGTTGAAGAACAGGTCTGGGAACTGCTGCAACAGTAACTCTTGAGAAGGCTGCCTAACCCACACTCCTGCTTCATCAGCCTCGAGCCCAAGGGAGCACTCTTGAACCTGAGAGGTGCTTGGAATCGGATCCTCGGTACCGTATGGAGTCAAGGATGGAATAGGCTCTTCGATCTCTCCCTCAGATTCCGAATCGACCTGAACAATTGTAGTGAGCGGTTGTACGGCCTGGTCAATCAGTACCTGAGCAGTAGGGAATGTCAGAGGAGGAGTCTTGATGACTTCCACGGGTCTCTCCCGTACAGATCTGCTTGGAGAGGCAGATCGGGATCTTTTGTGGGAAGAATCTCCTGCTCCCAGCTCCAAATGCTTCCTCTTGGAAGACCTCTTGCTTGAGGTTTCACCTCGTTCTCTGTCATGACGAGAGGTCTTCTTGTCCCTGGAGGACTTGGCTGAAGATCTCTCCTTGGATCTTCCCCATTCCTTCTCCCTCTCCTTACCGGAGGTGGAGGGTAGATCCTTTGGGGCCGACTGAGTCAGAGCCAAGGCTGGCCTGAGGGCCTGTTCCCAAAGAGTGGCTTTCAGTTTAAGGTTGTGGTTTTTCAGGGCCTGGGCCGTCATTCCTTTGCAAAGTTGGCAGGCTTTGGGGTTGTGAGCCTCACTGAGGCAAAGAACACAGCGGTCATGTCGGTCAGTTGTAGAGATCTTGGAAATGCACTGACTGCAGCGCTTGAAGGAAGCCATTTCCAGTGACAAGTTGAAACCGCAAGACAAAATCGAAGTCAAAAATGTTCCAAGGTCGACAAAGTCCAGAAGAATAGTCAAGCCAGAAAAAATTGTTTAAAAGCCATAGGTCAATACTATTTCACTAGGAAACGAGAGACTCTGGCGAGTGAAGTTCCTTGCTAGCTGCAAATGCGGCGGATGAAAGGAACTGAGGAAAGAGCGGGAACACCAGGGGCCTTATAGAGAAGGGTGGAGCTACTGCCAAAAAGTTGCAATTGGAAATTTGTCCAGTGATACCAGAACTTTCCAAGCTAGCTGTGCAGGTGCAGATGTAACCCATTTATGTGATTCGCAGAGACCAGGAAGAAGAAACATACTTCTCAAATCAATGTGCAGATCAGGACATAATTGTCCTTTGGCATTTAAACTTGTCTGACTTTCTGATCCAGTTTCCTGAGCTAGAAATACATACTAGAACTGCTTTCAAAAAAGGTGGAAAAAGTATACCTTGATAAAGGCTTATACTAAGAGTAATATAGGGTGATTCAAAAGAATGATGCAAACTTAAAGCTGCGGTTACTCAGTTTTGCACCATTCTTTTTTAATCACCCTGTACCTATGAAAATGCATACGAATTTCTTTGCAACTCCACAATAATCTGTGGCGATTTTTTCCTAGTGGATCCAGTGTGACTAGAAGTCGTGATGAGGCAGATAGAACAAATGTATTTACAACAGGCAGTGACAGCTTTATAGTACCGTTTTTTAAAAGTTGCCTGCCTTGAATTGCAAGCCAACCAGGGCTTGGAAAAATTACTTTTGACTATGTTCTCAGAATCCCCCAGCCAGCATGGCCTCTTATCTGAAAGTAAGCCTCATTTAATCAAATGGGATTTTCTTTTAAACTGAGATGTTCAGAATTTCTCTGTTCACTTTGAGTCAGCCAGTTTCAAACAACTATGTTCAGGTTCTCTCTCTGTCTCTCCACACACAGAACATACTCCTGTGGGTAGAATAACTATACTACAAGGGATGTCTTGATAATGGGCAGCCTAATTTTCCATTGGTGCCTAGGCCTAAAGGGGAAGGAGGCTTTGCATAATGGGAGAGCATGGCTCATAGTCTTTACTCTCCACCTTCTAAGCTGCAGCTATGTTAAGTATTTGGTTTCTCCTCAAATAGCCTCCCAGAAACCACTGCAATTATGTTTCCATATTAATCGCATTGATTCATTTAAAGTGGGATCTAAATAGCCCGGGTGGAATAATTACTCAGCTCAGCAGCCTTTTAAAAACAGCTGTTATGCCACAACAAAAACAAACAGCATAATGAACTGGCTAGTTTAAATGGGAAATGCTGCTACTGAATGAATATGCAGGTACTAGAAAGGACATTTGCAGATGCTATCTCATGGATAAATGACAGCATCAGCCATTTGCAAGTTGGAGATAGGTAACTGTTCAAAAAGAGTCAGTGTGGCGTAGTGGTTTGAGCATTGGACTGTGATCCTGGAATCCAGGGTTCAGTTCCTCGCTTTGCCAAGTAAATCCACTGGGTGTCCTTGGGCGAGCCACATGCTCTCAGCCTCAGGGGAAGGCAATATCAAACCTCCTCTGAATAAATCTTAACAAGAAAGTGCCATGAGAGGTTTATTTGCCTTAGGGTTGCGATAAGTTGGAAACGACTTGAAGTTAGACAACAACAGCGTCAAACTGTTCAAAATGGATTGTGCCAAAACAGTACCAGGCTTCTAGGGACAAAATAGTAAAAGAGCCCTAATTCACAAATGGTGTATTTAGAAAAGATCAAGTTTGCCCACGCACATCCCATGGTCCTGGTGAGAGGTGGGGCATGGCCTTTCCCAGAGTTAGTTGGATTGTAGCTCCTATCAGCCCTGGATTAAAAGGAAGACTGGTATTAAGGGCTGATTGAACCAGTGTGGCAAAGTGGTTTGAGTGTTGGCCTAAGACTGGAGACCAGGGTTTGAATCCCAGTTCAGCTGCGAAACCCACTGGGTGACCTTGGGCAGGTCACATGCTCTCAGCCTCAGGGAAAGGCCACTGAACAAATCTTGTCAAGAAAACCTTGTGATGGCCTAATAATAATAATAATAATAATAATAATAATAAAATTTATTTATACCCCGCTTAAATGAAGACAATCTAAGCGGCTTACATCAGTTTAAACCC
This sequence comes from Phrynosoma blainvillii, assembly GCA_026167975.1. Lineage (NCBI taxonomy): Eukaryota > Metazoa > Chordata > Lepidosauria > Squamata > Phrynosomatidae > Phrynosoma > Phrynosoma blainvillii. Next base: position 223,434,019 of record JANUYF010000001.1, on the reverse strand, counting down.
CATACAACAAAATTCATACCCCAACCCACCCCCCTTAAAACAGTATTAAATGACAAGATAATTAAAACAGGAATATAAACATTCCAATACAGATAAAACAAACATAAAAATATAAAATATAAAAATATAAAATTATAAAAATGCCCTGATTAGACTCAACTGCGCTCCCCATCCATCGGCAATTGATGGGGCCACGGGGGGAGCGCAGGGATCAAAGAGCCCAAGGCCAGGAGAATTAATCTGGAAAGGCCTGCCGGAAGAGATCCGTCTTGACAGCTTTCTTGAAGGTGTCTAAAGATGTCAGCTGACGGATCTCGTCTGGCAGGTTGTTCCAGAGTCTCGGGGCGACAACTGAGAAAGTCCTCTGGGAGGTCGTTGCAAGCCTCGATTTTTGAGGCTGCAGCAGATTCCTCCCAGAGGATCGGAGAGCGCGGGGAGGATTATATGGAAGGAGGTGTTCCCTGAGATAGCTTGGACCCAAGCCATTTAGGGCTTTAAAGGTAATAACCAACACCTTGTACTGGGCCCGGAAGCTGATAGGCAGCCAGTGGAGGGACCTCAAAACAGGAGTAATGTTTAGGGTTGCCATAAGTCAGAGATAATTTCAAGGCACATAACATACACACATATGCATCTATCCTAATTCATTTTTACTGCTATCTTTTCCCTCATTTTATCTTTTTCTTTTTAAAAGCACGACAAATATAAAATGAGTTTAAAAATCTATTCTTAATCATCTTCTGGTAAAAAATAATTTTACTGCAAATTAAAGTAATCTGCATTTAAATAGCATGTTAATGTCATGTTAAACAGCCATTTAAATAGCATGTTTTAAATATATTGTCAAGGTTTGAATTAGTGCTACAATGTTTAGCCATCTTTAAAAACAAGAGTGATCAAGCAAGGATCATTAAATTAAAAGTTTGTGCAAATTAAATAATTTATTTTAGGTTTAAATTTTTTTAAAAATCTTATTTTCAGAATTGTCCCTTCCCCATCTACCCGATTATGTATGCCATGCCCATTAATATAGTTAGAATCCAGAAAATGTTTGTTGTTCAGATTCTTTCCGATATATTGCAACCTTATAGCAAAACTATCACGGGGCTTTCTTGGCAAGATTTGCTTGGGAAGGGAGTTTGCCATTGTCTTCCCATGTGGTTGAGAGAGTGTGACTTACCCAAGTTCATCCAATGGTTTTCCATGGCTGAGCAGATTTGAACTCTGGTATCCCAAAGTTGTAAAGGAGCTAGTGTGGTGTAGGGTTTGACTAGGACTCTGGAGACCAGGATTTGCATCCTAGTTCATCCATGTAAATCCACTGGGTGACCTTGGGCAAGTCACACTTTCTCAGCCTCAGAGGATGGCAATGACAAGGCTTCGCTGGAGAAACATGACAAGAAACCTCCATGATAGGGTCACCTTAGGCTTGCAATAAGTCAGAAGCAGACTTGGAAGGCACACAACAACAAACATCCCAAAGTTGTAATCCAACAAGCAAACCTGGCTGCCTCTCATAGCAAATATGCATACACACAAACACAATCTGCAGTGTGGAAAGTCAACAGCAACTGTGTACGTAACTCACAGTGGAAGGGCAATGAATTAGTAACACTATGAGCCAACAGAAACCAAACAAAATGAGTCAGAATAGATAAACAGATTTTTATATCTTTTAAATATTTGTTTAATACATGCACACGCACACACACACACACACACACACACACAAAACAAATATTTAAAAGATACAATAAATTATTAAATAATCAATTGTTCGCATTAGAAAAAAGGGCTGAGCAACTGATTATTAATCGATTTATTGTATCTTTTAAATATTTGTGTGTGTGTCTGTATGTGTGCATGCACATGCATCTCCTGACTCTGGTTTCAAATGTTTTGGTTTTTTCCTTTTTGATTCATGTCCTTTTCATTTGTTGTACTAACACTAGAAACCACCTCTCTGGAAGCACTCCAGTTGTTCTGCACCCCTGAGGTAAGTGTTCAGGGCCATAAACTCACATTAATACACACATGATATACATATATAAGAAATTGTTCTCCATGTGAATGTTTTGGGGGACAAATCCAGGAAACAGGGAAGGTAGCTCATACATTTCGACTTGGAAAAAAAATTGGACCACTTATTGCAACATAAAATTTTCATGAAATTTATGTCCTCGAGCTATGTGATCTACAGGAGCTTTTAGTCAGATCTGCTGCTAACTGTAGTGAGGCTGCCTCGGTTATTATTCTTTCGTGAGATCTCCTCTTAGACAGAATTTTTGAGCTAACATATTTAATAGGGATTTTCCACAAGATGAAGGGGGCCAGGTAGTTTTTAATGGGAGATTATAGGAGTCAACAAGATATCCTCAGATTGCTACAACCTTTAAATTTCCCAAGCAGGGAAGAAAAATCAAATTCTTTCTTTGAACAAAATCTAGGGTATCATTGGGTAGAGTAGATTCCCAAACTCTAAGTAAGGAAAAACAACAACAACTGGAAGCAACTTGGGCTCTGTGATCTAATCTGTCTTGAACAGGAATGTTTTAGAAAGAAAGAAAGAAAGAAAGAAAGAAAGAAAGAAAGAGGGAATGTGAAACAAACACTTCTCTACTGCTAATATTTGTGTTTCCCCCCAGAAAATAGTGATATTATCTGATACTGTGAAAGGTTTCGTTTTACCCAAAGTGTGTTATTTTAAGTTTCTTGGAAGAAAGGGAAACCTCCAGTTCATACATTCCCACCAGAAATACATGTCGTTCTTTATTGCTTCCACAATATGTCATGGATGACCTTATTTATTTCTTCATCGTTACAGAGAAGAAACAACTACCACAAGGCACCCACAGTTCTCCGCTGAATTACAATGCTCAAAAGATATGTGGTGATGCACACTCTGTGTAGGCACACTCAGAGTATTTTTATCCTTGTCTAGCTGGAACAGCTGCACCCAAGGTGGAAGGATGTGGGTTGAAGTGCATGACACAATCACAATAGTTTATGTGGTCCTTGCCATCTATTGTTATGTCAAAAAAGATTACCTTAGCCAAAGAGAAGTTCACTTTTTTTAAAAAAAACGAATGATATTAGTAAGATATCTATCTATCCATCCACCCCTCCATCTGTTTATAGATTCCTGTCATCAGTAAATAAATACAATGTGTGAGATTTATAATAGGAATGGACCAAGGAACTGGAATGCCCAGTCCTGGCTAATTAATGGTCAACTTTTTCAACATTTATAACATATATGGGTATAGATCTTTGATAACATTTTATATGGCAGAAACTGCCATTTCAGGTATACCACAATGTCTTTATAAGAATGGGTTATCTAAATCAGCCAATTGCTAAAAATGTAATATCGCTAATGCCTGTTCAACACATATATTTTGGAGCTATCCCATAGTTGCCTTATTTTGGGTGAAAGTAATTAGGTAGATAAATTTGGTACATTGGACCCTTGTTATATGCGAGGGATCTTTTCTGGACCCCCCTGTGTATGGAAAAAAACCCGTGGGACCTCAAATCCTGTTGATTCTAATGGCTGTGCACTCCCGGGTATGCGTGACATTTTGTCCCCTCTGGGCTTGCCGTTCACGTGAGCTCAAGTTTGCAGATGGCAAGCCCATGTATGGGGTGGGCACACAGTCCTGAAAAGCTTTTTCATATTTAAAGATGTGCATAAATTGCAAACAACTTGAAGCCACACAACAAAAATAATGTTCTTTTTGAATTATCTGTATCTAGGAAATTAACAAAGGATGCTCCAGTGGATGTGGATTTTTCATGCCCTCTTGACAGAACTTTCTTTGTCTTCTCCTATTATGCTTTTTAATTTTTTTAAATGACTAATTATGATGTGGAGTGGGGGACATAACATCTTAGAAGGTGGAGAGGCTTGGACAGAGCCCTTCATGTGAGTGATTGTGATAATTTTCCACTTATAAATATTCATCACTGGCAGCAGTGCAACAGTGACAGAACTAATAGCAGGCACTACTGCTGTGTGACTCAGGATCCACTGTGTGACTCATGGATCTGCAAGAAGCCAGTTGTTGCTCAAAAAATTTAACAGTGCCTCCTCTGATGCAAAGGAATTGAAACAGTCACAGTTACTTTTGACTGCAGTCAACTTTTGCTGTAAATCAAGCCCTCCTGAGGGCTAATAGGCACACTTTAGACACGCGTTCTAGGCCATGGGAACCTGTTGGCACTACCAAATGGGGTTCCCACATGTCAGCGCCTGGGCCCTAAATCTGGGAAAGCATTATCACCACATATTTCACACTCTAGTGCTGTACGTACAATATAAGACACCTGAGACACAAGCAGAGTACAAGATGCCATCTCTATTTCACTTGCATTTGAAAAGAAGTTTCTGTTGTAAAAACAACCAGGTGAGCATATAGGAGTGAAGAACCAAGGACACATCTTTCTGCTCCATTTCTCCTGACACTGGTAGAGCTGGAATTAATCTAAAAACTTTCCTCAGATGCTGAAGAGATTTTCCAATGTCCTCCTCACTCCATAAGTGAAGTTTCTCATGATCCAGCAGGTCTGCAAGCTGGGCCAGGAAAGCCAGCACAGAACAAACAAGTGATGATTTATAACTCAGCTTCCCAGAAGGGCTATTTGCTGGACTGTTCATATCTGAAAGCCCATCACACACATCCATGTTTCTCCAGGATAAGACATGTACTATTCCATTACAGGAAGAAGCTAGCTTGCTTAGAAATTGGCGCAGTCACATAAGCATGTTGCAATCAGACCCTATATTCCAAATCTTTGCCAGGTTTCTTCAGAACTCTATTATTTTGAGTGGGGTTTCCACAAACTGCTGGGTTGGTGTGGTGTGAGGCCCAAGCAGAGACAGTTCTCAAAGCCTGGTAACTGATTTTGCTGCAGTTGTGGATATTTTACAGGACAAATATGATAAATTATGTTTATCATATTTAACATGCAACTTTAGGACTGTCATGGGGTGAGAGGTGCCAGGGAACTTTAGCTTGAGTTCTGTGGTAGGCGGGGAAGAACACCATACAGTTTGCTAATAACGCGGGGAAGAACACCATACAGTTTGCTAATAACACTTAACAGACTAATTGGACAATAATTTGCAAGATTCATTTCTTATATTTGGAGATAATCACTGCAGTATTCCAGACCTTGGGAATTTCCTCTGTTAAATCTATTAAAGTAAATATAACAGCTAATTGGGAAGCCTACTAGTTAATGTTAGATTTCAAAAATTCAGAGGATAACATCTACCAGTACTCCCAGTGCTTTATTGACCTTTAACTGGGAAATAATATATTTTAGAGCAGGTCACTGAAGGAAATTTATCTCAGTGCAGGTACAAAACTTGAATGCCATAACCAAAACAAATGGCAGGTAAATACAAAACTATGCCTTCCCTGAAGTCCAACAAATTGTAATCAGCCATGATTAGATTTTCCCTCTCGTTACTGTCAAAGAACAGTGACTGATAGAGACGGATCCATTTGCCAGGACTAATAACACACATGCAATAAGCACTGACATTATCCAATTGCCTTGCTACTGTATGTTCAATGAGACAAGTATGAAATGAGTATCACGTTAAAAAGCATTCACCAGTACATTTTCTATCTTATCATATATATTTTTCTTTGTAATCAAAGTATTGATTTGTAATCAAAGAAGTTATTCACTCCTTATCAAATCAAGTAAAGAAAAAGTCGAAAGCCAGCAAGGTTAAAACACATTAAAAGTCTAGAGAAATTTTAACAATGTCATAGGGTGCAATTCTCTACCCCAGGTGTAGGCAACCTTTTTGAGCCGGGGCTGGGTTGCTGTCCCTCAGACAATTGGGGGGCCGAAGCACCAAAAATAAACAAATAAATAAATAAATATTAAAATAAAAATATATATGCATGCACACTCTCTCAGCCCCAGAAAAGCCATGGCAAACCCCCTGTGGAGATTTTGCCAAGAAAAACCCCAAGAACAAGTAATAACAACAATAATCAATATCATCATGGCAGGGGGCGGCGGTGGGGGGTGGCGGCAGGACTGGCCTGGGGCAGGTCCAAAGGCCTCGGGGGGACGCATCCGGCCCCCGGGGCTTAGGTTGCCTACCCCTGCTCTACCCGCTTACTTGGAAGTATAACCCATTGGACTCAGTGGGAATTACTCCTGAATAGACATGTTAACCTATGGCCATGGCGTCACATGCTGAGCAACTGAGCCTGCTCACTATGGGGGCTTAGTGCAAACCCACTGCATGTTTGGAGAGATGGGTCTCCCTTTCTCATACTGCATATTTGGTGGAGTAAATGCCAGGATGCAGGTAAAACGCTTCCAAGGGAAAGTTGAACATTAGGTGCCCCACAGAACACTCAATGTGCGCAGTAGTACTAAGGCAGCTGTTTGCCCTGCACAGCCTGCTTCAAGGCAAGTATAGACAACTCAAGGTGGACATGATTTATTGCTGTTGCTTGGAGAACAGTCAGTGAGGTGTCTGCATTGGTTCTTAAATAAGGCCCATCTGCCCAAAGGATGTGTGCCAGACACAATTATGAACCTAAAAATAACCAGAAAGTACAGGCATGGAATTTACAACTTAGAAAAAAAATGCCACAGTTGTGACTGCTGAAGAAACCCTACTTTGTCAAAGCCTAGAGCCTCAACAAATGTTTCAGACAAAGATCACCTTTAAATACTTGCTCTTATTGGTGGAAATGATATAAAATTTGATCTCTCGTGTATTTTTGATATAAGAAATCTAAGATACTATTAGACTACACTTAACAGAATTTACAGCTGAGACACAGTGTGGAATACAGCTAATTCAGATTCAGTGCACACACATACAAAACCTTTTTAAAATGCTTGCCTACTTCTAGTAAAATTGGCTCTAGAAAAAGTAACTATTTTGCAATTAAATATTGAGACTGACTACTTACGGCATCTAGACTTGTGTACATTTTCTGTGAAATTTTAAATCTTTGAATGGGTGGGGAAAATTTCAAAATTCCCTGGCAGGCACATGACTGGACCAGATTAAATCATTATACCATCACACTCATAAAGTGAAACTAGTTTTCAATTTTACTCTTCCAAGCTATGATAAATTAAGGAGGAGAACTAGGTAGGAAATCTGTATCAGGTGAAAGGAGCTAGAAGGATGTTCAGGTTTTGTGTCATGCCTATGACAGTGCTCAGTCCACAATGTTGTTTCTGTATGACCACCCAGAGCAAAGCAATGTGCAGACTTTAATCAGTAGAGGTGGCCAACTATTTTGGGTCCAGAAGACGATTTTGCCATTATGGGACTTACTAGGTGGGAGAGTCACTCAACTCCTCCAAAAATATGTGTTTAATTTTTATAAATGTGTATTTGTATATATGTTATGCTTTTGTGATGTTCACTGTTGGATCCAAGCATCAAATTCTTTTTCAAGGAAATAAAAAATAATAATAAAATAAGAAAGAAAGAGGAACACCCTTGATTTTGTTGCTGTTTTTTTTTTAATGCCATTTATCACTAAAGCAGGGCTACTTGCCCAAACCACAATGCAGAGAAGGGGCTGCAGCCTACATATTGTCCATTCCGGTAACAGAGCATCTAGCCAAAATGAGATTGTGGAGGGTCCTAACATGGGTGCAGAAATGCTTTGGACTGTACTCCAGACCTTCTGAAGCCTACTTTGTCTTAAAAATTTACATATCCCTTTTCTTCCCATTCCACTGAATAAAACAATTTTACCATTTGACACTCACCCCAGAGTCTTATCCCAATCACACCACAGTGTCTTCCTCAGCGTTTCCATGTCAGATTTAAACTTGGTGAGGCAGAATTCTTGGATAAGTTGCCCATAGGCGGTTTCGTGGCACGCAGTGACCACAATGAAGTGATGGGCTGAAAATGGGGGAGCAGGGGTCAGGAAGAGAAGAGCAAAAACAAAGATGAAGGATAGGACAGTGGTACCTTTAACACATTTAACACATTTAAAAAATTACCAATACAAGACAGATGACAGGTTCTCTCAACAGCTCCAAGGTGTTTTCCTTGCTCCTGGACTGGAGCCATCAGCAGCCAGAAACAGGTCTTTAGAGGAGGCATTGTCAATTCCTGAACCTTTTAATCAGGTGCCATAGGTATATATCACATATTCCTAGCTATAAGGATATTTATACTATTTCTATATGCTAACCCTGATTCGGGTATGAAAAGTTTTTATTGATTGATGTATGCAGACAGTGTCTAAAAAATCACAGGGTACAGTATCAAATTTGAAAACAGGACCTACTCTCAGGCTAAAGTACTACTTTGCTCAAATTAGCACTAACATATACAAAAGATATGGGGGGATCATAGAAATACAGAAAAATACAAGACTGCAAATTAAAATATAAGAAATAAGCAGGGTGTGGTTGGGTCTGTTACCCAAGTTTTATGATACAAGTTTCATTTGGCCTAAGCACAACGCTCCAAGATTTCAAAGATGAAAACCATACTGCAGAAGTTTTGGGTTTTTCCTGAGCCCACCGGGAAGGGTAAGATTCTGCCCTTCATCTCCTTTCCCCCCTGCTGGTTTAATTGAATATGAACTTCTTTTTACACTTTGAACTGTCTGCAACAACTGGAATAAGCTGAAGTCAAATAGAGAAAGTTGTTTGAGGAGAAAGAAATGGGGACATTTTAAAAGCAGTTAAAAAAGTGGAGTAGCAGAGGAATAATTGGGGGGTATGCATAAGCTTTCGTGGACTTCAGGCCACTTCATCAGAGTTATGGAGTATAGGTCTGGTTGGTAGGTATTTACTGTATACTTAAGTCAAGGGCAGGGTTTGGGGTCAAAATTACAGATTTTGTTATGACCCATGGGTAAGTTGATAGTACAAACATTCAAAAAGGTCAGAAGCGGTGCCACGTCAGAGAGAGCAGAAGGGGTCAGTGCTTTTTAAGGCTCTCTTGGGACATACTAAGCTTTCACCTTTCACAATTCTACTCAGAGAAGGGAATGGCTCTTTTTTTAATGATAGTTAAAGTACAGTACTCATATTGACCCATGGATAAGTTGACCCAGGTTTTTGGGATCAATTTTTTGACTAAAATTTCTAGAATTATACATGAGTATAAACAGTATACACATGCTGAAAAGGGTTAGATTGGGTTGAAGTGATGTGACATGATATGATGTGAAGGAATTGAAATACAAGGGATAATCAACTTTCTAAAAATGTATACATGTTGCACTGAGCAAAGATGTAGTAAACAGACAAAGTCAAAACAAAAACAAAAAATACTGAAATAATATATTTCTTAATAACTTAAATGAGACACAGGAAACTACGAGGCATTGCCTGACTTTTGTAAAAAACATGGCATGTATAATTAAAAATACAGAGGGAAACAGGCCCAAACAATAGCAACTATATGGCTTTAAGTAAAAGGTTACATCACAAAATAATTATTTACGGAGTTAGTATTTTTAAATATTCCAGAAACACCATAATTTCAAAAAACTGGGCAAATGCTTAATGCTTATGATACCTGTATAATGTTAATATGTTCTGAGACTAGGACTGATAATCAGATAAACCTGATATTTATCTTTATTAGTCCAACTAAAAGCTGCAAAATACATCATACTAGCTTTTGAAGCTCACAGGATTCTTCGTCAAGCAAAGATGGTTAAAAAAAAAGATGCAAGGGAAAAAATGCAAGGGACGCGTGGCATAGTGGTTTCAGTGTTGGACTGCGACTCTGGAGACCAGGGTTTGTTTCCCCACTTGGCCATGGAAACCCACCGGGTGACCTTAGGCAAGTCACATGCTCTCAGCCTCAGGGGAAGGCAAACCTCTTCTGACCCAATCTTGCCAAGAAAACCTTGTGATAAAGTTTGTCTAGGGTCACCATAAGTTGAAAATGTCTTGAAGGCACACAACAACAAAGGAAAGTGATAGTGTTGTGGTCACACTATCTACAGTATGGCTTTGAGATAGTAATGGTGTAGAGGAGGGCATCTGTCAGGGGCTGGGGGTCACACTGCACCCCAAGGGGTCCTGGATTTCCAAGACCCCTGAAAATTTGGATTTTTTTTTTAAACTACCATATGCCTCCCAATGACATTGAGGATTTGAGTAGGGCGATGTCTTTTCTGGCTCATATAAGGCCCCAGACAAGTCTTTTTTCAAACAGGGAAAAAGTATCTGTTGTGACCAAAATGAGCCAAGGGGGCAAAAAGGTGGCAAAATTAAATCCCATCAACCGAAAATGACATTAGGGGGCAAAATAAATTGGGGAAGGTGTGTTAAAAACATGAGGACTTGAGGAACAGAAAATAGCCCTGGGGCCAACCACCCCCATCCCTGTTGTAGCTGTTGCTTGTCATGCAATAGGTAACAACCAACACCTGCAGAAGTTCTCTCTCCAACACAATCATTAAAAGTACAGAAGCCCATTCAGTTTTCTTTCTGGCAACTCTGCTACCAAAGAAGATAAAATACAAACATTCCTTTAAAAATGGCATGCTGATCTTTCAACTACTGTAAAACACTCCTTTTGCCTGAAAGTAAATTGTACTTTTCATGTATGAAATTGTACTTATTTTCACAGATGGAAATAAAATATGGATCACAGATGAAAATAAGGGTACTATTGTGCACTTCTGGCAGTGTTGCTGTTCTGCTGCAACTACTATGTGCTGCTGGAGGCTCTGCTCTACCTGGAATTTATTCAGTAACAGCCCTCTTGCAATGGCAGCTGGAATAGTAGCTCACAGATCACCACAGTTTACTTGCTGCATCAAAATTCGTATGTTGCTTAACAGTCTCTAAGCATATTTAATAGAATATCTCATAGCCACAACAGACAGCAACAGTGCAAGCATTCTCAGCTATACTGATTTTAAGGAGATAGCCATATTAGTGTGTCTCAATATCAAAAGCAAAAGCAAAAGCAGTGGGAAGGAGAACTCTAGTGGCACATTTAAGAGTGATTTATATTTTAGCTTTTTGTGGAATTCAGTCCAGTTCTTCAGATGAATTAACAGAGTGCTGTAATGACCATCAGTACAATAGTCACATTCGTTAGGCTTTTAATTTTTGCCTGGATGATCTTTTAAAATTAAATAGCTGGCATCGCTTCTCCTCCTCCACCCACCCCAGTCATATTAGAGCTGCGGCACTGCCCTTTGCTTCCATCATGCCCCTTCCTCATGTCAGTTACTGGTAATTGTTTTTTAAAGTAACACTGTGCCTGTAGAAGGCAAAGTAACACAAATACTCCGTAGCTATCCTGCTCAGATTTGTAAATTACAGGATGTGAGCCTGATACCCAAGGGCAGAGTTCCACATATACACGCTAGTCATTAACAAAACTCTTGACCTGGGCACAGAATGCTGGCAGGAGGTGTGCTTCCTCCAGGGACATCCTGGGTATAAAAACAGCCTGTGAAGTCCATGAAGACATTTGATATGGTCTCAACCAAAATAGCTCAACAACCTATCTAGGCTGGGAAGCAGTCAAGAAGAAGGCACCAGCTGGGTTTCAGTATACCCCTCCCTGGCCCTAATTCACCCACTTCAACATGCTTACAGCAGCAATGCAGATTTCTTTCCACATCCAACCAGATACTAAAATATTGATTATAATCAAAGGTGAAGTCATCATTCATTCCAGAATCCTATAGTTGATGTCCTGAGAAGACCATCAGGTCTTTGTTACATTGCTAGCACCCCTTGAGGCTAGGATATTAGATATAAATATCAGTCCCCGCTCTAGCTTCATGTGTGCACAGAGAGCTTCTTCCAGTCACCGTGTTGCCCTCAGGCACCATCTGAGCCACACTCCGCTTTCTGTGGTTTCTTCTTCAAGACAGGTAAATATTACCCTTCTACAACCCTAAGCCTCCACCATCCAATTTCCATACCTCTATTTTGGTTAGCTCTATATGGTGTTGCTGTTTGAATTACTATTGTGTGTTTGATTGAGCGCTTGCCTATTTCCAAATAAAAATCTTCTTTATTCATCAAACTTGGAGTCCTCCACAGTTAGTACTGGCATAAATAGGTGAAAATGATAATTAAGTTACCTCGGCTCTCACAAGCAATCCCCCAACATTAAAGGAGACGCTGACACAGTTGGTGGGGACCCCAAGTCCCCCCACCTTTTTGGGTAACACAAGAGCAAAGCAAAATGTTTTAACAAACAAAAAAGGAGCTTTTATAGAAAGTTTACAAACGAATCAAACCCGATTCACCCAGCAGAATCTGGTTGTAGCCTGTTTTTTATCTATTTTGACTCCTTATAACCTTCCAGAGCAGCAAGCCCTCCCGCCTCTTTCAGTGAAAAGGCAATGCCAAGTTAAAAGTATTCACAGCTTCAGGCTGCTGACATATTAGTCTTCCCAGATTTCTCTCTCCGTCAGCAGTCGGAGGGCTACATGAAATGCTTGTGATGAAATCTAAAACCTAGAGAAGCTCACCTGTTCTTCTGCTGGATTATGGATCCTAAATCTACTTAATGGTGTTCAACCTTTGATGAAGGAGCTTGACTACCCCACTCAGTACTCAGTGTCAAAAAGTTGTCTGGCTGTCAGCACCTCGGGTTAAGCCTGAAGCTAGCAGCTGGGCTGACTGAGGTTGATACAGCCAACATCCATTTGTGTGAAAGGGCAGAAAAATGGTCATGCTTCTCCAAAGGGTGGCATTTTCTCCTTTTCTCTTTTCTATGTAGCATAATGCTATTCAATTCAAACAAAGCACTAGTCACCATATTTATCATCATACATGGTATCATGGGGGTATCTGTTCTCATAGCACATCGGCTATCTGTAAGTATGCAAGATGCTGACAAAATCAATAACTAGGAAAGCATTACAATTTCTCTAAATCTTTCCATTTTCCATAAACATGCAAATACATGTTAAGTATCAGATTACCATGGGCCCAATTAAAATCAGCATAACATCAGCTAAGCTGAAAGAGTAAGTCTCAAATGGCTGAAACTGGAGAACAAAAACAAAAATAAGTGGCAATTAACATTTTAAAATAAACATTTATATCTTTATCTGAACTCCTTGTCCCTGTCCTGGTTATTAATTTCAGCAAGATAAGTAAAACAGCTTTGCCTTTTCCCTCTTGTTGCTCTCTCAATCCCAGTACACAAAATACTGGCCATTAAATGCTTTGTAAAGTGACTGATGGCTGGTCAGTCCAAGCATCACCAATCCTTTATGTCACAGTAGCTTTCAAAACACTCAGTTCCAGCACCTGTCCCACACTTGAACACATTTCCCATGAAAAGCCATTTTTTAGGTTTGCCAAACTGAAAACTAAAGAGGGCTCCTGTACTTTTAATGGTGGTGTAGAAGAGGGGATTTCAGCAGGAGTTGCTGGTCATGCAACCAGATAAGCAACATCTGCTTATATTAGCGCTTTTACATAACTATTAAAGGTAAAGGAGCCACCTCCAGTTTTCACTCTGGCAATCTGCATTCGTATCAGGTCAAATAAAATTGTATTTCTGCAGGGATTCCTGCTTCTTAACAAGGGATCTGGAGGCATACTCTGGTGGAGATCAAAGGATAAAAATTATCTCAGTGACAAATTCTGGAAAGCGTTCCTCTTCCTTCTCACAGCTCCTGAACTATTTCCCAGTCTGAATGAGTTCACACCTTTGTCCCAGTCTCAGGCTGAAGGTCTCCCATAAATTTACTTTATTTTAGTTTAGTTCACTCAAGTCTTCGGTGCAGATGGATAGATCTGTCCATTTCAGTTTCTCTACATTTCTCATTTCCCTGTATTAAATATGTGTGTGGTACTCAAAACAAAGGAAGTAGGTGGGAGAGACTTGATTCTTCCCTAAGACTAGGTGGATTGGAGGGGATTACCCCCCTGAAACAATGTGGCAAAACTGGACCACCAAGACTCCTATTTATTGGAACATCAGACTGACCAGTAGCAAAAGGTTAAGCATTAAGAAATATTAAGGGAGCTATTGTCATTGAACCCTGCCAGGAACAGTAAAAGGAATAGTCAAGTGAGGGAAAGAGATATGTCAACACTAAAACAACATGATTCTAATGCTTAACTAGTTTAATATTAATAAAGCAGTTTAGCACTATTACTATAACTCTTGAATAATAACAATTGACATTATCACACACTGGGATTGTACTATGATCGCTGTGTCTATGGCTGAACATTATCACACAATGTCATGATGTATCTGTAGCTTGTCTGTTTGCAACCTGCTACTCTGCTGCACCTTTTCATTCATGGGCAAAACCCGTGAATAGCTCCCAATAGCACTGTTTTCCCACAAGCGAATCATAACGCAATAGTCCCGATATAAATTCATCCACGTGCTTTAAGTGAGCATTACTCACTTCCCTTATCCCCAAACATCTGCTCCATCATTTAACTTCCAGTGCAGCAGAAGTCAAGGCACAGTTCAATCAAATGAACGGCTATCCTACATTTACCAATATGTTTATCATTTTTTTATTAATAAATAATTTCAGAATCTTGCAAGGATAGATTGAAAATGGCATGAGGTTCCATGTGTATGTGGAATTACACATTCTATCTGTCTGAAAAGAGCCCTGATGGAGCAGTGGTTAAATGCTTTACTGCAGCCACTCACTCACAAACCACAAGGTTGTGAGTTCAATACCAGCCAGGGGCTCAGGTTCAACGTGGGCTTGCATCCTTCCAAGGTTGCTAAAATGAGTACCCAGATTGTTGGGGGCAATTGGCTTACACATTGTAAACCACTTAGGGAGTGCTTAAGTGCACTGATAAGCGGTATAGAAATCTACTTGCTATTGCTACTTGCTATTTCCTTGAGTGTTACATCTGTAACACTGGTATCTAATAAAATTTTTTTTTTAAAAAAATAACAAAAAGTGAGTGAGTGAGTGAGTATGCATGAGTGAGTACAATAATAAATAGCAAATGCAAGTAAGTAATGCATTTACATAGAGATGCTTCACTGAGCTGCCATCAATCAAACACTAGTCTCTGGGAGAATGGAAAACATAGTGTTGTGATCCCAGAAGCTTCCTGTTTGCAAACAACAACAACACTGTGACTGTTGCTGTAATGGAGCCTCATGTGATAATGTCCAAAGAAGGCTCAGGGGCAATTGTGAAAATCAATTTCTGTAATGTTGCATGAGTCTAGATGTGAATGTGATCAGTAGGAGGGGAGAAGAAAGAACACAAAGGTGGGAAGACTGAAAAAAAAAAACAGGATAGTTCGAGAAAGTTATATGCAGGTGAAATGAAAATTAATGGTTCATTTGGGAAGGGAAAAAAATCTTTGGAAGTATTGAGACTTTCCAGTCTTTTTGTTTTGATGTTACCTGCATATTCCCGTATTTGTGAAATATGCTTTGTAGAGAGCCTTCTTACTGTCCCAGAACCCTCACAAGTACAGCTGGCGGGAACATTGTAGAGGGCCCTCTCAGTGGATGCTCCCACCTTCTGAAACTCCCATCCAAGAGAGGTTAGACTGGGCCTTCCTTGCTATCTTTCAGTTTAAGATCTTTAAAAAAACAAAATTGGCAGATCTTTGAAGACTGACTGCTTAAGGCAGTGGTCCCCAAGCCCCGGTCCGCGGCCCAATACCGATCCGCAGAACAAATGGTACCGGGCCGCCCTGCTACTGCGTCTTCCTGCGAGTCCCAATAATAAGCGCAGGGACGGGACTCCTGCATCTGCCGACGTGCCCCGGCCCAGCTGATCAGCGTGGGGGCAGGGCTTCTGTGCACGGCCACGGAAAAATTATCAAACGTTGACCGGTCCACGGCAATAAAAAGGTTGGGGACCACTGGCTTAAGGGACTGGGCTTTGCCAAATTGTGCTGAGCTGCCTATCTGTGTTTTTTTTATTCATTTATCAGTTTTAATTGTTATATTTTCCCCCCAATGGTTTTAGTTTTATAGATAGTTTAATGATATTTTTAACTTTTATGTTTGGTTTATTTTAGTTATGTCTCCTTTAACGATTGTAAGCTGCTTTGAGTCCCAGACTGGGGAAAAGGCAGGATATAAACAAACAAACAAACATCAACAAGATCCCATTTGTATTCTCTAGGATAATTTTACTACTGCTTGAGGAAAGAGAGTGAGCAATCAGAAATAATAACTTAACATTTTTTGCTAATGGATTCTTCCATATTCAAGGGTTCTAGGAAGATTATAGTTTTAAGGTGCCCAAAAGGTATTGTAGGATCATAGCCTTTTTCTGATCTGAAAGGGAATTTTGCATACTATTGTGTGATGGGCAAACCCTCAATTAAATTCTTCTGCAGCTGAATTTTCAAAAACTGAAGTTCAGAATTCAAAGATTAGTGCTGTGTCACAGAATGATGCTGAAATTTAAATCCTTTCTGCCAGTATAAGCTTATGGTGCATTCAAGTGCTTAGCTCACCACCAAATTCTGAAGCACAGTTTTAAAACACCAGTCTCCTGATTTTGCAAGAAATAACATTGATGTGGAAGCAACTGGTATAATCTGCATTTCCCTAGTTGCATAGAAGCCATGCACACATGAGAAACCACTGTCTCAGGTCCAACTACTACAAAACCTCACATAGAACAAACTTTACAACAAACTAGGTAAAATTACCCCTTCGTTGTCCTGGTCTGTTTCAAAATCAGTGGGATGTTAGATTTTTTGAAAGGATTATGTTTGCAGCTCTTGCTCCTCTACATAGTGCTCTGTTGGATTAGAGTCCAAACCCCGAAATCATGGTATTTGAACTTTTACAATTTTGATGACCCAAAATTAATTTTAGCTGTAATCGACATAATGATCACACATACAATTTTACACATTTAGAGTATGTGTGCCAGCATTAGAATTCCAGTGCCTTATCTAGATTTATTTGCCTGTGACATTTTAGAACTGGTTTGTAATTTTAGTCTTTCCTGACCTTTTTAATTGCTTTTGCTGCACTTCATATTGCTTTATTGGATGTTGTGTTTTAAATAGTACTAACTTTATTCAGGCACAGAGATTAGATTCCTCCACCACCACCCCAGGATTTCCCAGAATTCTTGTAGCCCAAAACAAAAGACTTTCCAATTCTCGTCTTGCACTTATACTCCTGATACACCAGACAAAGGGTGCTCAAAATTTTTTTTCACAAATAAATGGATATATATTTCTATATTTGCAGTACACACCCATGTAGCTACTCAGAATAAAGTCCTGCTAAATGAAAGCCTGCCATACTATGATGTCAGGGTGTAGTAGAGGATATCACCTTGAGTCATCTGACTCCTAATAGGCACATACCTGTTTGAAAAGTTTGGCTACTAAAGTTCATTTCTGATACACTGCTTAATTCAATATTTGGTCTTATCAGCTTGAAAGGGTTCACTCAATTGTATTAATGTGCCTCCCTAGGTTTATGGTACATAACAAAACCATACATCTGTGGCCTGTGCTGTGTGTTTATTTTGTTACAGGATGTGTTTCCTGAGTAACAAATTGCAGATGTAATAAATATAGGCCTTAATAAAAAAAAAATGCCCACGTCAAAATCAAATGCTCGTTCAGTTTCCAGCAGGAGCCATTTGTCTTTTGGGATCTGGTCACCATCACAATGGTAGCACAATGATGAGTATGCTGAGTGCTGCATGTTTTTGCGGATCTGTAGGCAAAATTCGGCCAGAACAATAACAATGAGGAAAGAAAAATGGATCCTGTCCATATTACTTTAGTTAGTTCAAAATGAAAACAAAGCTCAGATTAATTTTCAAAGTTATCTCAAGGTCTGGCATCAGAGTCTATCCACATTATTAACGCCAAGTTGGAAAACATCCCACTGCATAATTTTCTGATTTTCTTGTGAAGCAATGGAGTATTTGATATTGGAATATAATTATGCTTCAATTAGACATCTCAGTAGAATCATACAGGACTGAACTGTTAAGTGTTGATGATGAAAGGCAGATATAATGTGATGATGATGATGATCATCATCATCATCACATGATGCAGACTGTTTAATTAAAGCATCATCAAATTACGTTTTTCCTTTCCCCCAGTCCTGGGACTCAAAACAGCTTACAAAAGTTAAAACAGATACAGCTAAACGTATACATACAAAAGTTAAAATATAATTAATCTATCAATAGAATTAACAGTAGTTAAGAATATACCCATTTAAAAAGAAAAACAATATAGGCATGCAGCATGTTATGAAAGACCCTTTCCTCAGTCCTTAAATGTCAGCCAAATTCTTCTCCTGCCTATGGAAGGATAACATAAATCTTAAGCAGCTCTCAAGGTCTGACATCAGAGTCCATCCACATTATTAAAACCAAGTTGGAAAACATCAATCCCATGTTTTACATCCAAGTTGGAAAACATCCATGCCATGCCATGCCCTACATTTTCACATTTTTTAGAGTAGGCTTTCTATTCCAAGTACAACAAACTGAGGTCCCTCTCCTCCATGCTAGATCTCTGAACAAGGAACCTGCTCAGATAATTCCTAGCATCTGTAAGCACAAAAATCTGCCTTACACATCCAAGGCTGACTCTCCACACACTTTCTTTGAACCAGCCTTATTTTAAAGAGGTACATGCAAAAGCATCTACAGGGCACAACATTAGGTAATTATCAGGCTATTTGATTTTGGTTTCCAATGCCTTTCTAAGTATTGCACTCTTCTAATAAAAACAGTTTTGTGAAATTCACCTTTGACAGTCTATTTTATTGTGGCACCAGAGCTCTCTGACAGAGAAGGCTCAATGTCTCAGAAAAAAAAATTCCCATGATTCCCTAGCACTAACCCTAACTCTTAAAGTAGACTCAATTTACACTATTTCTGGCAGTCTGCAAAGGCCCTAAATCAAGACGTAAAGGTCTCAGGTCCACAACCACCCTGATCATGTACGCTGTTTTGATGAGTTCTCTTTTGGATTTAGATTCCTGATAGCAAAAGCCTTGGTTAGCTAAACCTATGTTTGCTTTTATTTTAAAAGCAACTGACCATTTCTCAACTTCTGTCTTGTTAGCTCTTGAATAAATATGCTTATTGGGCAACTAGAATTTATTCCCACTCACTTTTGGCCTTACCTAAACTTGCTCACTGAATGTGTTCAACTGCTTGGTATATTCAGTAATCTGTTTTTAAAAGGAATTTAAGAATGTTTAGGGAAAAGTGAATTACCGTATTTTTTTGCCATATAAGACGCACTTTTTCATTCCCAAAATGGGGGTGGGGAAGTTGGTGTGTCTTATAAGCCGAAGGAACGGCCGAGGCCAAGGCTAAAAGGAGGCCTCCTTTCAGCTGTGGCCTCGGTGGTTCAATGGGCTGCTCCTGGGATCGGAGGGCTTCTCCGATCCCAGGGGCAGCCCATTGAAACACCAAGGCCGCAGCTGAAAGGAGGCCTCCGCGGCCTCGGTGCTTCAATGGGCTGCCCCTGGGATCGGAGAAGCCTTCCGATCCCAGGGGCAGCCCATTGAAGCACCGAGGCCGCGGAGGCCTCCTTCCCCCCGCGGCCTCGGTTCTTCAATGGACTGCCCCTGGGATCGGAGAAGCCTTCCGATCCCAGGGGCAGCCCATTGAAGCACCGAGGCCGCGGAGGCCTCCTTCCCCCCGCGGCCTCGGTTCTTCAATGGACTGCCCCTGGGATCGGAGAAGCCCTCCGATCCCAGGGGCAGCCCATTGAAGCACCGAGGCCGCTGAGGCCTCCTTCTCCCCGCGGCCTTGGTGCTTCAATGGGCCTCCGTCCTCCGATCCCAGGGGCAGCCCATTGAAGCACCGAGGCCGCTGAGGCCTCCTTCTCCCCACGGCCTCGGTACTTCAATGGGCTGCCCCTGGGATCAGAGGGCTTCTCCGATCCCAGGAGCAGCCCATTGAAGCACCGAGGCCACGGGTGGAAGGAGGCCTCCGCGGCCTCGGTGGTTCAATGGGCTGCCCTTGGGATCGGAGGACGTCCTCCAATCCCAGGGGCAGCCCAGTGAACCACTGAGACCACAGCTAAAGGGAGGCCTCCTTCCACCCTGAACGGATTAATTTCGTAAGTAGAGGTACCACTGTATTTGGTTAAGAATCTTTTTTTCCTAGATTTTCCTGCTTTAAAATAGGGTGCGTCTTATATGCAGGAGCGTCTTATATAGCGAAAACGGATTCCATAAATACAGCCCATAACCATGCATTTCCAGGTGTCCTAGCCATCATATGGGGAGAAATGTGGATCTACCTCTAAAATACACCTAAAATGAACAGGTTGCTTACCTGTAACAGTGTTTCTTTGAGTGGTCATCTGCAAATTCACACAAATGGGTTATATCTGCTCCTGTGCAGCTAGCTCAGAAAGTTCTAGTATCACTAGGCAAATCTTTGATTGCAACTTTTTGGTACTAGCTCTGCCCACCCCTATAAAGCCCCTGGTGTTCCCGCTCTTTCCTCAGTTCCAAAAACGTACACTACCAAACAGTGACAGCAGGAATTTAAACAATGAGCAGGACACGGCTGAGGGGAGGATGGGCGGGATTTGTGTGAATTTGCAGATGACCACTTGAAGAAACACCGTTACAGGTAAGCAACCTGTCCTTCTTCTTCGTGGTCTCTGCAAATCACACAAATGGGTTAGACTGACAAGCTTTGGTCAGTGGAGGGAGTGTCCAAGCACCAATCATGTAAGTTGAAACAAGATGAGATTTGCTAACAACACAGCTGTAAACTGTAAACCTTAATGCATTCAAGTTTCATTTACAATAAACAGTGCAATACAAGTTAATGCAAACCAGAAAGCAGCACTGCCCTCCCAAAGGAGGCCTCCTGCCTGGCCCTCATGTCCAGCCTATAATGCTTGATAAAATCAGTGGCTGGGACCAGACAGCAGCCTTGCAGACATCCTCTAAAGGCACCCCAGTAAAAAATGCAGAGGATGTAGCTACCACCTAGTTGAGTGTGCACGCACCGGCCCAGAGGGTTGGTACCTGCCAGCTCATAATAAAAGTGAATAGTTGATACATCCATTTAGAAAATCTCTGGGGTATAACTGGCAGACCCTTCTGGGGTGTAACTGGAAGGCCAACACCACCTTAGGGAGAAATGTGATGTCGGTATGGAGGACCACCTTGTCCTTATGAAAGCTAAGATAGGGTTGATCCACCAGCAAAGCACACAGCTCGCCCGCACGGCAGGCAGGAGTGATGGCCACTAAGAAAGCTGTCTTCCAGGTCAGCAATCTTACGTCCGTGGTGGCCAATGGTTCAAACAGTTTGGTGGAAAGGTAGGAAAGCATAAAGTCTAGACTGCATGCTGGGGTTGGTACTGAGGATGGAGGGTGAAGGTTGTCAAGTCCTTTGAGGAATCTCTTTACCATAGGGTTCATAAAGAAGGAGGGTCTGCCCTTGAGCTGGTAGTGAGAGCAGATGGCAGAGAGGTAGCACTTGATGCAGTTAAGGCACAACCCTGAGTCAACCAGGGACATTAGAAATTCCAGGACTGTTGGTACTGAAGCACATGATGGAGGTACGTTTCTTGCTGACAGAAAGTCCATGAAATTGTTCCATTTAAGTGCATAAGATTTTCTAGTGGAGGGCTTCTGTGCAGCCTGAATCACTGTTTGTACTGAGGTAGGTAATGATATCAAGGAGATTATCCAAGCCACTAGGGGAAGGGAGTTCATATCCGGATGTCAAATCTGGCCATTGTGCATTGAGAGGAGATCGGGCTGAAACTTGAGGCGGCGGTATTGACCCTTCGTTGAGTAGGGTGTCTGAGGGGCTGGTAGACAGGACAGCTCCGGTGACTGGGAGCTCCTCAAACTCAAGGGCACAGCCCCTGCAAACAATGTTCAAGACCCAGGAGTCAGAGGTGATTGAGGCCCAGGTGTTAGAAAAGGCCTCTAATCTGTCCTCAAAGGGAGGTTTGTTGAAGTGTGCTGCCCCATCTCATAACCTGCTCTTGCTCGGATCCGAGGTTTTCCTGCAGAAATCCTGTTGGTACTGTGGTTGTTGTTGATGATGGCCTGACAAAGAGGAGGAGGATTGAGAGGGCTGGCACTGCCGAGACTGACCTTGGAGTTGAGGCTGTTGTTCTTGTTGATGGTAGGGCCGGTGCTGGTAACAGCGCCTGGGAGACTGGAAGGTGGATGAAGACATGCCATGCTTCTTGGCCACTGCCTTCATGCGATACCTGAAGTTCAACTTCTCATCCGTCTCCTTGTTGAAAAGCCTGGAATCATCAAAGGGCATGTCCTCTATTGCAGTCTTGGCTTGAAGAGTCAGGTCTGATGACCTCAGCCAGGCATGACGTCATAAAGCCACAGATCCTGATAAGATCTTGGCAGCACAATTGGTAGAATGGCATACTGAGACGATCTGTTGTCCACCCAGCATGTGTGCCTCTGTTTGAATGGCCATTGCCAAGGGCCTGACACAGATTGCAGAAGTGGCTCCAACCTTTCCATAAGGTGCTGAACATACGCTCCCATATAGGCTGCGTAGTTAGCCACCTTAAGGTCCAGTACAGCTGCGGCATACATTTTCTTTGCCACAGCATACAACTTCTTACTCTCCCTGTTGGAAGGAGATGATGAGGTCTGTGGGGTGAAGGTTGATTGAGAGCCTTCGACAATGGTTGAGTTCTAGTGAGGGTGCTTGAATAGCCAAGACGGTCTCGAGGAAGCAATTCTGTATAAGTTTTCAATCTTCCTCGAGGTGGAAGGCACAGTTGCTGGGGCTGTCCAGGACCTCTTGGCTATTTTCTCCAAAGATGGGAGGTACGCAATCACTGGTGGAGTCGGTACCTTCCCATGTATCCTCTTTTCAATAGGATCGAGGGCCTCAGCGTCAGTATGGGCCACCTTTATCTCCAGCGCATTGGTCATCCTCACCACCTGGTCTGTGAAAGACTTGACATGGTTGGTCGGAGACGAAGATGACAAGATGGCCAACGGAGCTGGGCTGGAAGACCTTTCCCCTTCAGAGTCCAGAGTGGGAGATTGGGACTGTATGGCAGAATGGTTTGAGGCCGGAGACTCCACAGGTGATCTCAGGACCGGCCTGTCCACAAATAATGAGGTGTGCTGAGGTGGAACTGGAGGAGGCAGTGTGGTAAGTTTCCAAAGTGGAGGAATCACAGTATGGGGCCAGTCCTGTCTGAGCTAGTCAGGATGGACAGGGAGGTAGTATCAGCCTGTTTGAGAATTGAAATACAGGTCATGGTACAGCTGGAGAAGCGGGTCTTGGTGGAGCTGTCTATCCTCCATACTGGCCCCTCTCTTTTTCTCTCTCCTTACCAGAAATGGATGGTCCTTCGCCTGAGGTGGTCTGGGTGGGTGCCGAGGCTGGTCTCAGGGCCTGCTCCCATAATGCAGACTTGAGCTTCAGGTCCCTTTTCTTCAGGGCCTGCATAGTCATGCTCTTGCAGAGTGGGCAAGCCTTCAGATTGTGCGCCTCACCAAGGCTA
The DNA here is from genome assembly GCA_026167975.1 of Phrynosoma blainvillii. NCBI lineage: Eukaryota > Metazoa > Chordata > Lepidosauria > Squamata > Phrynosomatidae > Phrynosoma > Phrynosoma blainvillii. The sequence goes on along the minus strand of JANUYF010000001.1, from coordinate 223,410,575 downwards.
GCTGCACAGGCTTTTAAGAAGGAACATGTTTAAAGACTTCTGTTGTCTCCATAGATTAGTTCTGCTCTAACAGAAAACTAAAAAAACAAAAATACCTACCACCATAGAAGGATTACATTTGGGGTATTCACAGTTCTCAGAACAATTATGAGGAACTGAAGTATCCAATCCAAAGCACACACTGACTATGGTGATCTGTTGTGGGGATTTTGGTGCCACATTTAATGCAGCGTTTAAAGGATGCCATTTTGTCCGTTCAACAAAGTGAAGCCAGAAGACAAGAGCGGGAACGCCAGGGGCTTTATAGGGGTGGGCAGAACTACCGTCCAAAAGTTGCAATCGAAGATTTGCCCAGTGATACTAGAATTTTCTGAGCTAGCTGCACAGGTGCAGATATAACCCATTTGTGTGATTCGCAGAGACCATGAAGAAGAAACACTGCTCAGCTTCAGGGCTGGAGGTGCAAACTCCTACTAGTAACACCAAGGATAAGGGCAACCAGATGGCAACCTTATAGTGGCAATGGACTCCCACTATAAGAACGAGGTGTTGTGAGCATCAGATGTACATACTTCTCTTCCATTCTGCACACAAAGGGGAAGTTAAAACTGAGAAATTGAAGCTTTCAAACTATATATATCAAGACTGATCAGTAAACTAGCTTTTTAAAAAAATGCTAGTTTGAGTCCATTTCATATTGAACTTGGTTTGAAGGAAAAGTTAAGGACTGTAGTTGCTAGAGTCAAGATGTTGTTTCATCCAACTCATCAAAACAGTCACCATCAGTCTGGAAGACTCCAGGTAAATTTCATATAAATAAATATTTTTAAGCTTTTACTATTTCCAGAGTTGGCTATTTCACCTCACCCATCTTGCTGTTACTAAATTAAAAAAAAAACCTACTTGAAAATTGTTTAGAGCCAGTTGTGAAATCTGTATTAAATTGAAGTCCGATGCTACCCACCTCATTAGAGAAATGTAGTTTAATAAAAGAAAATGGCTTTTAAGAAGGAACATGTTTAAAGACTTCTGTTGTCTCCATAGATTGGTTCTGCTCTAATAGAAAACTAAAAGAAACAAAAACAAAAATACCTACCACCATGGAAGGATTACGTTTGGGGTATTCACAGTTCTCAGAACAATTATGAGGAACTGAAGTATCCAATCTAACACAATAAATAATGAAAGAACACAGCTCCTCTTAACCAGCCCCCATTTATCTGAATACGGCTGGTTAGGAAGTGGAAGAAACAGCTCGGTACACTCTACATGTAATAGAAATGGACTGTGAATGCACATTTTCTGCTCTAAAAACAATTGTAATTTGCCAGGAAAATAATACTTCCTCTTGTGTTTGACAAGATGTAAGATCATTTGACTCCTCTCAGTTCTTTGACTCAATTAATTGAAGATCTGAGGAGAGAATAATTCTTTGGAAAGAAAGAGGCAAATGCCATTCTCTAGGTTCAAGCTCACTGATGTTACAAGGCATCCATGTCAGTGGGATGGTGAATCTACTCCATATTTTAACCAAAACTTTAGAAGCAGCCACCCAGGATGTTGAACCCTATCTCCACAATGGCTTTAGAACCATGGTTGCTGTTGTTGTGTGCTTTTAAGTCATTTCCAAGTCATTACAGGGTTTTCTTGGCAAGTTCCTTCAGAGGTGGTTGCCATTGCCTTTCCCTGAGGTGGGCTAAGCCAGGGTTCAAACCCTGGTCTCCAGAGTCCTACTCCAACACTCAAACCATTACACAACACTGGACAGTAGTTTAGACTAAAATCCAGTGTAGACTCACTGATCCACTGTGGAATTACTGCCTCAGACCTGGACATAACTTTATTTAATACAGTCGCCCCTCCGTTCTCGCGGACTTGAGGTCCTCAGTTTTGAATATTCACAGAGGGGTGACCTCTGTTAACATCAATGGGGCATGCCCCATTCAAGCCTATGGAGCTTGAATATTGAATATTTTGCGAAAACAGAGGGCCGATTATATACAGATTAAAAGATTGCAGACTGAATTTGCAATAAATAGATTGAAACGGGGGGAGTGTTTGAAGGTCACTGACCCTATCCTCTAGTTTACCTGGGTAGTTGGCTTAACCAACTATGCCAAGGTTGTTCAAATATTGGCTCATGGCTGATTCTCCTGTCTTTGTGTGGTCTCAATTCAGTGCTAGTGGTAGACTGAACATGATTGAGCTGCCCAAGCTAAACCCACAGTTCTTAATTAGTATTGCTGACTTCATTATGAATGTGAGTTGTGACAACTGTATGAAATAACAAATTAAGAAATTATCTGATCTGACATTTCCAAAGTGCTAAAGGCAGTTTTAAAAAAAAAGATGCCAACCCTTTCACTAATAATTTTTGATAGTGATGGTGTGTCCCTTCAAGTAGTTTCCGACTTATGGTGACCCTAAGGCAAACCTATCATGGGGTTTTCTTGGCAATATTTGTTCAGAAAACGTTTGACATTGCCTTCCCCTGAGGCTGAGCACATGTGACTTGCCCACTGGGTTTCACGGCCAAACTGGGAATCTAGTCCTGGTCTCCAGAATCGTAGACCAGTACTCAAACCACTACATCACATTTTACTAGCATGTAATAAAAAAGAAATCCTTTGTGGTCCTCAGCAGGCTGGCCACCACATGCCTGGGGGGAATTGTGATACTCTAGGACTAGTGGATTGACTGGGTGCCAGCCTAGCAGCAATGAGACTGAGCTCTGTGAACCAAGTGATTCTTATGCCTCACAAGATTTTTGACTTCCAAAATATAGTGATAGCCAGAATTTCCAGCCAACAAGAGGTCTCATTCACCTTTTGATTGATGGGCCAGTGCTAGCCATGCCTGGCCTGTAAGAGTGGTAGCACTCTCTTCTTGTCGTAATCGTCTCTTTTCTGAGTGGTCCTTGTTGAGTAGTGACATTGGCAAGGTGTGTGTTTCGATGTGCATTGCCAGTAGTGATCAGGCTCCCATATTTGTGGAATTCTGATCGACGTGGCACTGATCCCAAGGCACTGGGTAATTCGCTAGCCAACTAACAAGTGTACGCCTATATATGATAAATTAATGTTATTGTCTTAATTTAGCATCCTGACACATTAATGGATGAACAAAATAAATTCAAACTATATCAGGAATAATTTAAGATATTTATCAGATAAAGGTGCATTTTAAAATAAAACTAGCCATATAAAATTATATGGACAACCACAATTTTACTGATCAATTAAACTCAAGAAGTTCAGACCTTTGCCATAGGCAAGTAAAGGTGTCTCAATAGAGCAGGAAAACACCAAAATAGATACTGCCAAAAGTTTTGTAGGTGCAGAACCAAGGATGTTCCACAATACCCAAATACACAGAGCCAGAAAACTTATGTTCACATCAGGTGGAGTATCTGAGTAGCTGCTAGCATGATAGGGGTAAGAGTCAGCATGCCTTGGGCCTTTGCAGACTGCCAGAAATAGTGCCAATTGAGTCCACTTTAAATTGAGGCACTGCCCTGGCTCAGTGCTAGGGAATCATGGGAATGAATTGTATTTTTTTTCTAAGACATTGAGCCTTCTCTGTCAGAGAGCTCTGGTGCCACAATAAATTACAGTTCCCATAATTCCCTAGCACTGAGCCAGGGCAGCGCCTCAATTTAAAGTGGACTCAATTTTGTTTGATGAAGTGGGACTGAATTGTGAAGTCTATACTAAATGGGGTTTGGATCTCTGCTGAGCCATGAAAACCTACTGGGTATCCTTAATTAAGTCACACTCTCTCAGCCTAAAAGAAAGACAATGACAAACCTCCAGTGGAGTCAACTTGAAGGCACATAAGAAAAGCAACAACAAGCTGGCAGTCCTGCCTTTTTACAAAATAAAATAAAATAATGTGACCAACACAAATGCGGTAGATTTGTTGGGCCATTATTATTTTTTTACCTTTGCTGTTTTTGCTTGTATTCTTTTTTTAAATTGTACATGGCAGGTGGATAAAATTCATGGACATTATTTACAAATCTTCAGGTGGCAATCCTTTAAAAAGTCTACCTTGTAGGCGTAGTTCTCTGTGAATTTTGCAACAAAACATGTTTCTAGAGACCAAAATATCCAATTTGCTTGGATGAGGTTTAAAATTGAAGAAACTCCTTATGAAAGGGAACAATAGGACATCATAGGAATAAAAATGGATTTGGTATAACTAGAAACATATTTTGTATAAACATATTTTGTATAACAAGAAACATATTTTTCATCCCAACATATGATCACCTTGCTATTTCTTGTATACATAATTTAAAGCAAAAGGAGTCTGACTTGTACGATCTTTTGTTGCCCAGCAAAGAATTACAAGATAAACAGTAGTAAATAGTTAATTATGTTGTACAGATAAGACCATTATATATATATATATATAGAACAACCTAATGCATTATTCAGTAGCTTCTTTCTGCAGAGGAAAGTGCTTAAAAGAAACAGGACAAAGGAAATTGACTATTCTTCAAACAATCCCACAGTCCATAGGAAAATGTTCATTTCTCAGCTTAGATACCAATCAAGAAACTGAAAAGTTTACCTAATATGAAGGATGCAAAAAGTATTCACTCTCGTTTTCTGTATTTGCCTCAAATTTTGAATGTAGGAATAATGGACAGATAGAAAGGAGCTTGTCACATTTATTCCATCGATTCTATTTAGAAAAAACGTGGAAAACACATATAAAAATCCACATTTGATTTAACCAAAAGAGAGGGACAGGGTGATGTTAATGGTTAGGACATGTGACTAGGATTGAAGAGGTCCAAATTCAAATCTCTGTTCAGCTGTGAAGTTCACCAGGCTACTATGAGTCAATCACCATCTCTAAGCCTAGCTGATCTGATAGAATTGTTGTGCCAATAAAATGGAAAAATCCAAGCACTCCAGACTGAGTTCCTTCTTTATGATTAATTAAAATATAATGTCATCATAATCAATTCCTCGATCTTTATCATCAGCAAACCAGGGACCTGTTTTCTGTAATGTGCTACACTGACTCTGATTTACATAAACAAAAAAAGTGGTTGATCTGCAATTGCAGAGGAAGAAAACACTGCATATGCAAACTGGATTTGCATTGCTTCTTACAGAGATATGAAAACAGCCTATACTGATGAAAGATAGATGTCTTCTTCTTGCATAACCATGAGGATTTTTTCCCGAGAGAGACAGCTGTGCTAATCTATTTGAGTATAATAATAATAAAAAGGGGCAGGGAAGGCATCTTGCAGCGTCTTTATGACTATAAGATTTATTTTAGCATGTGTTCCATAGATTAGAGCCCCTTGCTTCAGAAGCACTGATAAGCAACATATCCAAGCCTCATGCATGTATGATATAGATGTAAGTGTGCTGCAGGAAACCAGAAAGGCTATTTACTTCAACCTTCCACTGCAAGTTCTATCTATCTACCCAGCATCTCTTTGCAGTTTTTCTCAGTACACCATGATGAAACCAGCAATTTGCAACACCAGATGTGATCATATTTTGCTATGATGCCCATGGAGAATAAAAACTAGTTTTTCCTCATCACACAGCCTTTTTTTTTTTAAAGGAAATGGCTTAGGTACAGGCTAACAGACCATAGCTCCCCAAATGAGCCTGTCACAACTTGGAGAGCCTCAGAAGAAAGAGGTCATTCTCCAAGTCCCACCACCTTCACAGGCATGGCATGTGAAGACCCAAGATAGGGCTTTTTCAGTGGCTGCCCCTTCTTTTCTAGAGAGGCCAGAATGGTATGCTCTTTGTTGTCCTCCTGCTTGCAGGCAAACACATTTTTATTCTGACTTATTTTTAGAACTGAAGGTTTCTAAAGAAAGAGCTTTCAAGAGGGTGCTGTGCCTTGTTTCAATTCTTCTGTTCAAAACTGCTTATTATTATTTTAATTGTATGTTTAAAATTGTTTTAATATTATGAATAATTCTGTTATAATGTCAATCTTTTGTGTGTTGTAGCTATATTGTGTTTATTTTAACTGTAAACCTCCTAATTTTGGAAAAAGAAAGGTGTGTTATAAATAAAGATGAAGATGATAATGAAGGGATATCGTAACAACCCTGTGGGAGAAAGCAAATGCTGGGGTGTCCTCAGCCTGCGCATGGCATGGTTTAGCCAGGCAGCCCCAATGTGCCAGTGATCAATGTTGTTTAAAGTGGCCATTTTTATTAGACCTGTGAGCCACTTACATTCTTGATACAACAAGTCAAAGCTAAATATCTTCCAACGTAACGAACTCCTGGGAGAGGGGTCCTGAAAGTTGACTAGTTGGATATACAAACTTCACACTGGATAAGAAAAAAATGTAAACGTGTGGATGTAATAATAATAATAATAATAATAAGCCTGTGATGAAGTTTCCCCCCTCAACATTGAACTATTTTAAAATTTATTTTGGGGTGCTGAATTTGAAAAACAAAATAAAAACTGTTAGATAACACACAGTTCTTTCACAAACTTTATATTTTTATAAATTCAATTGTTACTCAGCTTTGATTAAGCATGGACGCTGCTGTACCAGTGCAGTTTTTTTTTTGGTGCTTTTAAATGGATTTTTGTATTTTTTATCAATTAATTAAAGTGTTCTGAAAGTCTGTTTGAAGACTTTAACTCTTCATTTAACTCAGGATCATTTCATTCAATCACATATTACAAGACAGAAATGTCAAAACAAGTTGAGAAAAAAACTGTATGAGATGGAGCAAATGTGAGGTCATTTTTGGATCTAGAGTGCCAAATTCCTATAAAACCAGCATACATTTTTAAAAACGTTTCCATAACCCTCAGTTTTGCAGGCCTGTGTTACCAGTGTTTCTGACCTCTGGGAAGTACATGCCACATTTCCCTCAGTATTTATTTTCTTGTAGATAGGCTTCAGGAAAGGATTCATCACACACTCAAACCCCAAAAGGCTAAAGGAAAAAAACACACACTGAAGGATTACAAATAATAGGCCAAGTCTGAGAAGCAGCAGCGGTATTGACAAGAGTGGCAGTGACACATTTTAAAAATTGTAGTACTTCATTTGGCTGTATAAAAATGCCACTGATCTTTTGGGAAGTTAAAAAAAACAAACCTAGATTACAGCTCAATGCATCAGAGAAGTCATGCAGAAGTCAGAAAAGCCCTTTCTTGAGCTATGGAAATACATTATGTACATATTCAGGAGAACCCTTATAGCGTCACATGCCCTGAATTGCCAATGCAGACAAAGGTCCTGTCACTCATTGTTCTCTTATATACTCAATAATGTTTGAAAGTATTGCATTTAAAAAGATGAGAAACAGGCTGCCTGTCAAGTGTACTGGCGCTAGGTGCATCATGAATGTGAAATGGCTACATGCCACCACAGGAACAAGTATGTGTCTGCTCCACCTAACCCAGTATTGTTCACACTGACTGACAGTGGCTTTCCAGCAAGGAGTTCAGGCAGCGTTCATTCGCAGCCCACCTTTTGCTTGCTTGCTTGCTTATTTTTCTGCCACACCACCCTCTCTGAGAGGGACAAACCTACTAAGGCCAGTTCTTCCTGCTGGTGTGCCATCATCAACACCTAGAGAGACTGGGGGCTGAAGGAGGTAGGGTGCTTTAGAGGGAAAGGGCGACTGAGACAGGGAAGTCCTTGCCCAAGCTTGACACCTGAAAGAAAGGAAGACTGAATAACTAGGGGGCAGACAGGTTGTTCTGCAGGTTTTTGGCCAACTATTAACTACGACAGTGAATTGCCATCAGAGATCTTTGAAGTATACTTCCTTTTCTATTTCTGGTTTGATTCTGTTTGCTCTAAATAAAACCCAGCAGGATACAGTTTCATTTTGCTGGATTTTGCACTTCTTCAGAAGCCATGCAACAGAAGGTGCTACTTGCCCAGGGAGGGGTAGGGAGGTTCGGGGCATTATTAGGGTTGGCTTGTCTGCAGTGATGCCCTATACAGAAAAGTTATGCAGGAGAGAAGGAGACAGGAGACAGGCACTGACTTATTTTAGCTACAATTTCCCCAATTGCCCTAGAAGCAGGTCAGCCAGAGAGAATGAGAGAAGGAGGGAGGGAGGAGATACTGCCTTCTTTCTCTCAACTGCAAGGACTAGGCAGGCGATGGTTGCTGTTGTTTCCTATTGCTCACCTGTCCTTTCTCCTTCCCTCCCTCCTTGTCCATCCTCTTTCTTTTTACCTCCTTGGTATCCTTGTTGTTTGGGCCAAAAAACAGAAGGATAAGCACCTTCTTTCAGACTAACTGAAATTAGTTGGTAGCATAAGCTTTCATAGATGCATCTGATAAAGTAGACTAGTTAATGAAAGTACATGCTACAAACTTCTTTCATTTGGGTCCAAAACATACAGCAGGAATAATCCAATTTGAGACCATTTTAACTGCCCTGGCTCAATGTTAGAGAATTCTGGGAATGTAGTTTTGTGAGACATTGAGCCTTTTGTCAGAGAGCTCTGGTGCCACAATAAACTACAGTTTCCAAGATTCCCTAGCACTGAGCTAGGGCAGTTAAAGCAGACTCAAACTGGATTATTTCTGCAGTGTGTTTTGGGCCTCAGTCTCAGAGGTGCTACAAGGTCCTTTCACATATGGATACAAACAAAGGGGGGGTGCAGACTGCCAGAAATAGTGCAAATTGAGTCCACTTTTAGGGTTAGGGTTAGGGAATCATGGGAACTGTATTTTATTGTAGCACCAGAGCTCTCTGACAGAGAAGGCTTAATGTCTCAGAAAAAAAACGGAAAAAAAAACAATTCCCATGGTTCCCTAGCACTAACCCTAATCCTAAAAGTGGACCCAATTTGCACTATTTCTGGCAGTCTGCAACCCCCCAAACACAGCTATGCCTTTGAAAATTGCTACAGAAGGGAAATTTTGATTTAGTCACCCACACGGTGGGATTATGATTCTTTTAAGACGGAGTGATTGGCCTTTTATTAAGCACATGGGACAGGATCAGAGTTACACCCATGTTGCTGTTGTCTGCCTTAATCATTTTTGATTTATGGGTTTTTCTTGGCAAGATTTCTTCAGAGGGGGGTTTGCCTTTGCCTTCCTCTGAGGCTGAGAGGCTGTGACTTGCCCAAGTTCACCCAGTAGGTTTCCATGGCTGAGCAGGGGCAAATCCATATGCCATAGTGATTTATGGACAGAATCAATGTCCACAAGAGAAAAGAAAAGGTCCACATTTTAATTTTGAAAACCCATCCATAGATGTAACTGAGGCATATACATTTTTTATTTCTGCAATAGTTAATTGTTAGAATGGTTTAAATTTGACTTGAGAAAAAAAAGATTTTAAAAATAAAAATAAAAAACAGAGGGAGCAAGTGAGGGCAAAAGAGAAAGAAAAGAAGAAAAGAAGGAAGAAAAAGTAGCTGCTCCTTGGAGAATGTAGTTCACCAGTTTCACCTGTTCAATGAGTAGCCTCAAAGGCTAGCCTCAAAGGCTAGGCAAGTGCTACCAGAATAATCCAGGGGTTGCAGCCGGGAGAGGGAGGAGAAGATGAGTTGCCCATCTCAAGGGGGACCACAAAATGTAGGACATTCAAGAAAAAGGTAGAACATGACCAAAGAAAAACTTTAAACACTAACGGGCCCTCAACATCCGCTGGGGTTTAGGGAGTCAGTACCCCAGTGAAAAGGGGAAAGCCACAAATAAATAAAGATAAATAAATAAATAAAAATACACACTATATTTTTTAACCTGAGAGAACACCTCTCTAGGAATCTTCAAGTCCTCTAGGTCAATTCTGTTTGGCCAATGCCAAGATCTTCCAGAAGTTGACCATGAAACCTACAAATGCCTCAAGAAGTGTTCTCTCTAGGAATCTCTAGGTCCTTCAGCATGACTTTTGACAGAAGTTGACAAGAGAGTCACGCTAGAGGACTAAGAGATTCCTAGTGAGAACATACTCATCGAATTCGTGAATAATCAAATCCGCAAAAGTCAAAGCCACAAATATGGAGGGCTAACCATAAATATCAATCCATGCTTCTTAGTCATGCTCAAAATGGAGGACATTTTCAAAATCCACCTGGACAGAAGACTGAAATGTAGGGTACGTCCTGGAAAAGGCAGGCCAAGATGGCAGCTTCTGCTCAGCCCCAGGTGGTGCCCAAGGTGGGCAAATGGGGAATCCCTTCTCTCTGGTTCCAGTGCCATCCCAGTCCCTCCCAACTGGCCTCTGCAGAGGAAGGAGCAAAGTTGCCAGAGTGAAAACTGCAGAGGGCTCCTGTACCTTGCAGAGGGTGACCAGCCGTCCTCCTTTTCCAGGACCTCTCCTCCATTTCCACCTTCTGCCCAGGAGGAATTCCAAAATGTCCTCCATTGTGCGTCAAAATGTATTTTGTTTCTCATTTGAAGAATAATCAAACAAAAGAAAATTACACAAAAAGAAAGAAAAAAAAAAGGCAACACCGAAACATAGAACAAAATATAAATCATTGGAAAGAAATAGCACATAAATAACACTTCAGTGACAAAACAACATCCATTTATACTCACAAACAGTTTACATCAAATTACATCCAACACCTTCTTCCCCCCCCCAAACTTCACCCTCACCAATAATCTCATTCAAATTCATTCTTCCATTTTGAGCATGACTGAGAAGTATGAGTTCACATTTCTGTGAGTATTTTGCACTTTTATTGGGTCATGTCCTCCACTGTCTCGAATGCCCTCCATTTGGCAGTACCTCATCCTCCTTTGCGGTGAGGACCCATCTGGTCACCCTGACCTTGAGTGAGTCTGTGGAAGAGGGAGTTTTGGTCGCAGTCCCAGGTATTGCTTATTATTTGGTCGCAGCACCTGATGAAATCCCCTCTTTCTACACAACCATTACAGGAAAGGGTACGATCCCCAGTTTCCAAACTGGTAACCCAGTTTCCAGTATCCTCTTCCCCCAACCACTGAGCCCTGGCTGCCTCCAAAGATTAACTGAGGAAACACAAATATACTGAGAGGAAACACAAAGGATTGTGCCCTACAGGAGTCCCAACAACCGCCACACTGAGGGAAACAAACAAGCAAGCAAACAAAAAGTAGCCCTGCATTTTCCTGTGTGTAAGTGGTTTGAGAGTGTTGGACTATATGACTCTGGAGACCAGGGTTTGATTCCTAAACGGAGCATAAAAACCTATTGGGTGACCTTGGGCAAGTCACACTTTCTCAGCCTCAGGGGAAGGCCATAGCCAAACCTCCTTCTCTGAGCAAATCTTGCCACAATAATTTCCCTGTCAGCCCCTCCTCCTCCTCTACTTGGCAAAAAGGGACACCAAATGTAGGATGTACTGAAACAAATGACAGTACTTGCCCATAGGGAAACCATATTTGTCCATAGGGAATCATTGGGGAATACTTGCCCATAGGGAAACGTTGGGCAAGCATTCAATGTTTTGCTAATTTTCTAATTTTAGCTAATTTGTGTCTTCTTCCACTTTTAATTAGTATTTGATATTGTTATTCATTTTATATTGTTATTTTTAGTTTGCTTCTTTTTTCTGATTGGGAGGGGGGTTGAGGTAGGGGACTATTTAGAATTGTGGTTTTTCATTGTATATTGTATTTTATTGTTATTCTTATTTGTTGTAACCCGCCTCAATCTGCAGGGAGAGGTGGGCTATAAATATTATTATTATTATTATTATTATTATTATTATTATTATTATTATTATTATGTTTTCCTATGGGCAAGTATGGTTTCCCTATGGGTAAGTACTGTCATTTCTTTTAGTACATCCCCCTAATGTTTCTGAAAAGAAAGAGAGACCCTTCCAAGGCCTCTTAATATTTGGGGTGGGGTGGGGGGGTTAGAAAAGGGTGTCCAGGGGTGTCCTCCCCGCCGAGGAGGACCAGTCACCTCAAAATGGAGGGCATTCATTCAAGACAAAATGAAAAGCTGAAAACCCACTCGCAGAAAATATAAACCTATGTCCCACAGAGGACTTCCCGAGACGAAAGGACCAAAATGAAAAGCTGACAAAAGGCTCCTATAAATAAATAAATACATACATACATACATACAAGGCAAGCCCGCGCTTTCTTGGGTGAGTGATGCTCCAAAAGGAGGGGACATTTTGGGAATTCTCTCCCTGAAGGCAGGAATGGAGGAGAGAGGAGGAGGGGGGGGTCCTGGCCAAGGAAGGAGGAGAGGACCATCTCTGGTCCCCCTCAAGTCTTGCAACTCCATGGGCTCCTTAGGGATGCTCCAAATAATGGGAGGGAGGGAGGGATTTTTGGATTCCTCCTGGCCCAGAAAGAGGGGATGTAGGACGTGTCCGGGGAAAGGAGGACGTGGCCTGGAGGATGCAGGGACACACACACACACAGACACACACAGACACTAATAATCTCCTTCCTTCTCCCTTCCCTCCCTGGGTCTAGACTCACCGAGGCTGAGCCACCAGAAGCGCCTGAGGAGGAGAGCCATGGCTCCTGGGGACTCCGGAGCTCAAGCAGGAGCCATCCCCAGCAAAGGGCACCCAGGGCTGCGGCTGAGAAGGGTCCTCCTCGCCTTCGCCTTCGCCGTCGAGGCAGGGCTTTTGGGAACCCCAGGGAGGGGGGAGGAGGAGGAGGAGGAGGAGGGAGCGCATGGAGGGATGGAGCCGCCTTCCTTCCTTCCTTCCTTCCTGCCTGCCTTCCTCCTCCTCCTCCTCCTCCTCCTCCTCCTCCTCCTCCTCTATCCCAGCCTTCTTCGCAGCATGAGTTTGTATTTACAGGAGTGTATTTGGGGCTTCTTTTATAGGAGGGAAACGTCTGAAGTATGCAGACGACACCATAGTACTAGCAGAGACCCTCACAGACCTGGAACACCTACTAAGGAAGTGTTTCAAAGAAGGAAGTGCCAAGGCAGGCTTAATGTTGAACATCAAGAAAACAAAAATAAGGACCACCGAGGACCTTCACAAGTTCAAGCTAGACAATGAAGGAAATAGAAATAGTAAAAGAATTCCCATACCTGGGATGAAGCATTGATAGAAATGGGGAAATCAGAAGAAGACGAAGAATGGGGAGGGTGGCTATGAGAGAACTAGAAAAGATTCTAAAATGCGAAGATATACAACTCAGTACAAAAGTTAGAATCATACAAGCCATTGTATTCCCTATTACCATGTATGTTTGTGAGAGCTGGACAGTCAAGAAAGAAGATAGGAAGAAAATCAATGCATTTTAGATAATGTGGTGCTGGAGAAGAGTGTTGAGGATGCCATGGACAGCCAAAAGGACAAACAAATGGGTCCTAGAGCAGATCAAGCCAGAAATATCCCTAGAAGCCATGATGGCAAGACTTACGCAAAGGCAGTTAACAACAACAGCAACAAACATCCTTCAGTGTCCTCATTTGTGGTTAGGACCTCTGCTCAGCTTGTGAGAAGGGTGGAAAAAAAGCCCTTCAGGAGGCAAGGTCATCAAGGGGACCCTCACTGCCAAGGAGGACATATCTCTGCAATAAAACGGAGAAAAGCTTTAAAAAACACTCATAGAAATGTAAAATCATGCTTCCAAGTCATGCTCCAAATGGAGGGCATTTTTGGAATCCCTCCTGCGCAAGAGACGGAAATGGAGGACATGCCATGGGAAGGGAGGACACCTGGTCTCCCTGTGCTCAGAGGGACACTTAGTAATGCTCCAAATTTTGGAATCCCTCTTGGACTATGTCTTGGGGGAAAAAGGAGGACCTATGGACCCTGTGCAGAGGCAGCTGGAGGCAACCTGGGCTCAGTAGAAAAGAAAGGCAAGGCAAAAGCAGGGCTAGCAGAGGCAGACTCCAAATTCAGGCTGCTCTTCTTCTCAAGTCCTCCAAGGAATGAGCAAGCTTTTGAGTGCTGCAGGGCCCTTCCTCAGGCTAAACACGAAGCAGAAGAATGTGTTGTGGGAGGGAACCAAGTTGGTCCAGAATCAAATTTGTAATGGATGGAGCCTTCCAGGAGAAGATTCCTGGAGTGGGAGATGTGCTTATTCACTTATTTTTAAAAACCAAGTTATATATCATGAGTGCAGTGTAAAAGCAGTGGGATCCCTAGAGTTGATGTCACACACAACACACCCCCATTAACCTCCTCTTCCCATTTCACACCATATAGAATCCTTAACAATGTTTTTTGTACTAATGTTATTCATTAATCGTAGTTCCCGTATATCACTGAATGTAGCAGTAACAGGTGTGTCATAAACAACTTGGAAAATTTAAAATTATACCTTTAAATTACAATATCATATGCACAACCTAAATGTTTTTACATGTGCATGGTTTCATGTAGTTACAGTTAATATTGGTAAGATGTAATGTTTGTAAAGAAAATTTAAAAGAATTAAAATTAAATTTTAAAATTACTTTTAAAAAATAAAACTGGGGGCTCTCCGTTCTCCTCCCATGGATCCTCACACCACCCACATCATCTCTTCAGTGTTTTAAAGATGTGTTGGACACAGTGGTATCCCCTAGTGCAGGCTGCATCCTAGTGACACCCCTGAGAACGGTTAATATGTAACACTGGTACAACTTGCATTCTCAAGGCTATTCTTTTGGTTTGGTTGCATACTACATTTTTCATCTTTAAAAAAGCTACTCTGGGGCATCTCTATTCTACCCACTATTGCATCATGTTTCCACTGCGGTGTTGTCAACACATGCCATGCTTTCATTTTCAGCTGCTTGCTTTTCACTAATTATCATGAATTTGGTTTTCTTATTCTTAGACCATGGACGATAACTTCAGGAAATGAAACTATCAACAAACAAAATTAACCAGGGTAAGCCCCTATGCTGAGGCAGACACATTGTAAAGTTACTGCCTTTCTTGGTCTAAGAAAATACAATGGTGGCTTGTTGAATGCCTAGGTCAGGGTAGGAAATCATGTGCCCCTCCAAATGTTGTTGAACTGCAATCGCAGCATTTTTCACTATTGGCTATGCTGACTAAGGCTCTAGGAGTTATAGTTCAACATCTGGAAAACCATACAATACCCACCCCTAGGTTATAAGCTGAAAGCTCTTCTCACTGAGCTTCCAAGAATGCTGCTCCTTGCACTACAGTGAGATCAAGACAAGATCAGCTTGTTATCCCCTATATTCTACTAGACTAGAGTATGTGTGCCTGTACTGTTCTGATTTCTGCATATTTATGAAACAAACCTTTAGACGAAATTGCCACTGAAAATTACTTTTAATAACAAAACTGAATACCCAAATGTCTGCATTTGCATTTTAATGTACTGTATTCCAGAGAACAAGGATGGAAAAACTGTGCCTGTCCAGATGTTGAACTCTTGCATCTATTCTCCCCTCACCATTAGTCAAAGTGGCAGGGGCGAACAAAACCACATTTGGAGGGCCTCAGCTTATCCAGTCCTGTATCACATATATGGCCCACATATATGTACACCTTTATAGCAATTGGGCACTTGCTACTGAACCATTAAAATTCAGCTTACTGATATAAAATTAACACCTAACTATAGTTTCTAATGCAATCATTTTAAATGACTTCATCTAAGAAATAACGATGTTCATAGACATATCTTTGTCCTCACTTTCAGGGCATATAATACTTTCAGTTTGACAATATTGCTTTGCTTATTCAGTAATACTTATTCATATTCATAATTATCCAGTAATACTTTGACAGTATTTGCTTAATAGTTAAATAATGGACAGAACTGCTTACTTCAGTCCAGTTTTAGGCCTTGAAATGATCTGACATGGTGAAAGTTTATAGATGAGAAACTGAACAGCAACTGGTCTCACTCAGATCTATAACTAGGTCTACAATTATCCTGCTTTCCCACAGATGAACTCTGAGATTGATCCATAGTGTATCTACAGGATTTCATTGTTCTTTATTTAACCAGTGAGATGTTTTCTTTTGCTGCCATCTGTTGTACTACATGAAGAATGACATCTGTTCAGCAACAAAATGAAATAGGGATCAGAGTTGTCTAGAGTACTCACATTACTTACAAGCATAATTAATGCCTATCAGTGATTAATTCACTATGCAGTCCACCTTTACAGACGGAATCTAAGCTTGCCTGGTAACAGCTAGCTTAATTTTGGACACCCCTTGGTCTTTGTACCATCTGATTTGATGAGGACTTCTACAGAACACCAAAGTTTTGTCAATTTTTCATACCTTTTTTGTTGAACCTAATAATGGTATTGCCCAATGTTTTTTGGTTTGGCTTTGTGTCTTATCTCTGATCTATAAAGTCAATAGTATATTTATGGCTATAAGGACTAAGTGGCCAAAGCAAAGCACTTTTCATTTGTTTGTACTATTAGATCTCCTCCTCTGAAATCCATGGTACTTAAAATTTGTGACCTATGTGCAGAACTATGAGTAAAAGGACAGGTTGCTTACCCGTAACCAAATTTTGAATGGTCATCTGTGAATTCACACAAATGGGTTATGTCTGTGCCTGAGCAGCTAGCTCAGAAACTTCTAGTATCACTAGGCAAAACTTGGTGGTAGCTCCACCCACCCCATAAAGCACCTTCATTTTTTACATACCGCTTCATATTGCACTATGGGATGTCTAAGCGGTTTACAACTGTAAGCTCATTGCCCCCCAACAGTTGGGTACTCATTTTAGCGACCTCGGAAGGATGCAGGCCTGAGTCTAGCCTGAGCCCTGGCTAGTACTGAACTCGCAACCTTGTAGTCTGAGTGGCTGCAGTACAGGCATTTAACCACTGTGCCACCAGGGCTCTTGGCATTTCCTCATTTCCAAAATGTACACTGCATAGCAGCAACAGGAGAATCTTAGCATTGAGCAGGACATGACTGAGGGGAGGATGGGCGGGTTTTGTGTGAATTCGCAGATTACCACTCAAAGAAATATGGTTACAGATAAGCAACCTCTTCTTCTTCTTCGTGGTCTCTGTGAATCACACAAAAGGGTTAGACTGACAAGCTTTGGTCAGTGGAGGAGGAAGTGTCCTGACACCAATTTGAAAGTTCAAACAAGTTGCAGTTTATTTACAACAATAAAACTTTAAATGTGCCCCTGTTGTGTCATTTGTTTGGTTTCAAAGCATAATACACATATAGTGCAATCATCATTCGATGTAAACCTGAAAGCAACACTGCCCTCCCGAAGGTTGCGTCTCGTCTGGCCCTTGTGTCCAACCTATAATGTTTGATGATAGTCAATGGTTGGGACCAGACAGCAGCCTTGCATACATCCTCCAGAGGCACCCTAGTCAAAAAAGTGGAGGATGTAGCTACCGCCCTAATTGAGTGTGCTCGCACCCAGCCTGGAAGGGTCTTATGTGACAGTTCATAACACAAGTGGATGGTAGCAGCCACCCACTTAGAAAACCTCTGGACAGTCACAGGTAGACCCTTTTTAGCCTCCAAGTAACAAACAAAAAGTATCTCAGAGCATCTCGAACCTGAGGTCCTATCAAGGTAAAAGGCTAACATTCTCCGAACATCAAGGGTGTGCATGAGGCATTCAGCATCGGTCATCAGGTTCAAGGCCAGGGTGGGTAGCACAATGTCGTGATTTGATGTGAAAGGCCGACACCACTTTAGGTATAAACGTGATGTCAGTATGGAGAATCACCTTATCCTTGTGAAAACGAAGGTAAGGCTGGTCCATCCATAGGGCACATAGTTCGCCTGCCCAGTGGGCAGAGGTGATGGCCACTAGAAAAGCTGTTTTCCCTGTCAGCAATCTTAAGTCCGTGGTGGCCATGGGCTCGAAAGGCTTGCCAGATAGGTGGGAAAGCACCAGATCCAGGCTCCATGCTGGGGTCGGTACCGAGGATAGAGGGTGGAGGTTGTTGAGCCCTTTGAGGAACCTCTTCACAAGAGGCTCTTTGAAAAGAGATGGTCTGCCTTTGAACTGAAGTGCAAGCAGATGGCAGACAAATAGCACTTGATAGGAGTAAGGCACAGTCCCGAGTCGACAAGAGACATTAGAAATTCCAAGACTGTCATTACCAAGACACAGGTTGGAGATAGGTCTCTGGCAGACAGAAAGTCCAGGAACTTAGTTCATTTCAACAAGACTTCCTTGTGAAAGGTTTCTGTGCAGTCTGGATAACAGTCCGTATCGATATTGGCAAAGTCTCTAAGGACGGATTCTCCAAGCCATCAGGGGAAGCGTCTTGATGTCCAGGTGTCAGACGTGACCTTTGTGAAGGGACAGAACGTTGGGATGAAACTCGAGGCAGCAGTACTCCTCTCAGGCAAGATGTAGGAGAGGAGCAAACCACAGCTGTCTCGGCCACCATGCAGTGAGGAGAATGGCATCTGACTTGTCCATCCTCATCTTTGCTATGACCTTTGTGATGAGTGGAAACGGGGGAAATGCGTACAGCATCCTTTCGACCACTTGAACTGAAAGGCATCTCCTCGAGAGCCCGCAGCTTGAGTCGGGGAGCAGAACTCTGTACAGTGAGTGTATTGCTGGGTGGCAAACAAGTCAATCATCAGCTTGCCCCAGATGTGAAAGAGATCAGAAACCGTCTCAGGATGGAGGTGCCATTTGTGGCATGGGTTGGACGATCTGCTGAGTTGGTGTGCTAGTTCATTTTCCTTGCCTGGGAGATGAACGGACTGAAGGAGGATCCTGTTCTTGATGCATCAGTCCCAGATGGGGAGGGTGATCTGGAGCAGTGTCTGGGATCATGTGCCTCCTTGCTTGTTGGGGTAGTACAAGACAGTGATGTTGTCTGTCAGGAGAAGTACCACCTGGTCTGTGAGCAGGTATTGGAACACATGAAGCGCCTTCTCCACTGCCACCATCTTGAGGCTGTTGATGTGGAGCTGTTTTTCCAGGGTGGACCATCTGTCTTTGACTGTCAGGTCCATCATGTGTGCCCCCCATGACTCTAGGGATACATCTGTAGTGAGTGTAATCTGTGATTGAGGGGGCAGGAAGGGCAGGTTCGAGCCACCAAAGCAATTATTTGGCTACAGTTCTCGGTACCGTAAGCCATTTGGAAGGAGGATCGCACATGTGATCTAAGACAGAC
Source organism: Phrynosoma blainvillii (assembly GCA_026167975.1). Lineage (NCBI taxonomy): Eukaryota > Metazoa > Chordata > Lepidosauria > Squamata > Phrynosomatidae > Phrynosoma > Phrynosoma blainvillii. The sequence goes on along the minus strand of JANUYF010000001.1, from coordinate 223,391,563 downwards.
AGGAACAAGGACTGAAATGGTCTGAGCCGGAGTCTCACCCATGGAGTCACAAAGGTTGTTGAGGCCATGTGTCCCAGCACTATTTGTGCGGTGTGGGCCCTGATCTGCCTGTGACAGAGGCAATTGCTGATGGACCCGTGGAGGGCATGGAACCTCTCCTGAGGTAGAAATGCCATGGCCTTGTCGGAGTCAAGAATTGCCCCAATGAACTTGATTTGTTTTGATGAAGTTAAATTGACTTCTCTCTGTTCACCAACAGTCTGAGAGAGTCCAAGAGGGACAAGGCAAAATGTATGTCCTTTTGCAATCTTTTCTTGGACAGGGCTGCAAAGAGCCAGTCATCTAAGTAAGGGAAGACCGTGATCCCTTGCTGGCATAGGTAAGCTGCAACTGGAGCGATGCATTTGGTGAAGACTCTCGGTGCGATGGAGAGTCCGAAGGGAAGGACCCTGTACTGAATTACCTCAGTCCCGATGGCAAAGGCGAGGAACCTCCTGTGATCCTGCCGAATTCCAATGTAGAAATAGGCATCCTTGAGACTGAGGGTCGCAAATCAGTGTCCTTTCTGTAAAAGTGGTAAGATAGAAGTAAGGGTTAAAATGTGGAAGCGAGGGTAAACAATGAAGGTGTTTAATTGCCGTAGGTCCAGAATGGGCCTGAGGCCAGAGTCCTTTTTAGGGAGAGTAAAATAACGGGAGAAGAAGCAATGATGGGTCCGAGCGGGGTCCACGGGCTCAATACAAGCCTTCTCCAAGATGTGCACTTCGTCGAGTAAGGGCTGGTGGAGAAAACAGTTCCGGTGACCAGGAACTCCTCGAACTCGAGTGCACTGCCTCTGCAAACAATGTCTAGCACCCACGAGTCGGAGGTGATTGAGGTGTTAAAATAGGGCTTCAGTCTGTCCCCAAAGGGAGTCAGGTCAAAGTGCGCTGCCCCATTTCACAACTCCTCTTGCCTGGTTCGGTGCCCTTCTTCTGGTAATCCGAAAATTAGACTGGGCTGGTTGACAGTGACCTGAGGATGAAGAGGATGACTGGGATAGCTGTCTCTGCCTTGGCTGGTCCTGAGATTGGTAGGATCTCTGTTGGTACGCGGGGTACCATTGGCGGTGACCTCCAAAATGACACCTGGGAGACTGGAACAAAGATGAAGACATGCCGTGCTTCTTGGCCACCGCCTTCATGCGGTACCTAAAGTTTAATTTCTCATCCATCTCTTTGTGGAAGAGGCCAGAATCATCAAACGGCATGTCTTCAATGGCTGTTCTGGCCTGCAGTGTCAGGTCCGAGGAATGGAGTCAGGTGTGTCAGTGAAAAGCCATTGAGCCCAATAGGATCTTCACAGCAGTCAGTGGAGTGGCATGTCAAGATGATCTGCTGTCCTCCCAAAGCATGCCTCTTGGCCTGGATTTCCATAGCCAAGGCCTTGTTGTCATCAGGGATGGAGTCTAGCAGGGGCTCCAGCTGCTCCATCAGGTGCTGGATGCAGGCTGCCATGCAGGCTGCATAATTAGCCACCTTCAAGTCCAGCACTGCTGAGATGTAGAATTTCTTTGTTAGGCCACCAACTTCTTTCTCTCCTTGTTGGTAGGGGAGGAAGAGGTCCTGTGTGTGAAGGCCAACTGGGAACCTTCAACAATAGCCGAGTTCGGCCTTGGATGTTCAAAGAGCCATGTTGGGGCCGATGATGAGATGTGATAGAGATTCTCAATCTTCCTCGATGTGGATGGGACCATGGCTGGGGTGGACCAAGAATGCTTGGTGATCTTCTCCAAGCAAGGGAGGTATGCAATGGCTGGTGGTGTTGGAACCTTCCCATGGACCCTCTTCTTGATTGAGTTGACCGCCTCCTCATTGGTACAGGCGACCTCAATATCGAAGGCGTTGGCCATGCAGACGATCTGGTCCATGAAAGATCTGACATAATCTGTGGGAGAGGAAGATGCCAGGTTGAACAGTTGGGTTGAGCTCGACGGTCTGTCCACCTCAGATTGAGGGTACAGGGAACGCAACTCCACAAAGGAACAGCCTGAACCTGGAGAGCCTTCGGGTGTCCTCGGGAGCAGCCAAGTCGCATAAAGGGACTCCCGTCAGGATGGAACTGGAGGGACAGATGGCGTGGAAGGCTCTACCTGCTGGCTGGAATGGCAGCAGTGGAACTGCAGGACGTTGCCAGTTGCAACTGAGCTGGTTTGGTTCAACAGGCAGGAAGTACTAACCAGTGCAGGAATCATAAACCAGGTCCAGGTACTGTTACAGGAGGGGGTCCTGTGTGAAAGGCATGGTCTGGTCCACCTCAATCCTGAGGGCTGGACGATCCCAATGTCAGGCTTGAACCTGAGGACTCCTGTGTTCCAGTCCGAGGGCTACCAATAACCGCCCACTCAACCTGGTATGGAGTCAGGGATGGTGGCTCCGACTCACGAATATCTCTCTCTGACTCGGTATCAACATGGAGTGGAGGAGTCACAGGGCGGAGCATCTGCGTTGCTTGGGCTGGATCAGACCCAAGAGTTGCAGGAGCAGTTTTAACCAACTCCATGGGCTGTTCTCGACCCAATTTCTTGGGTGGTGAAGCCAAATGGGCCCTTTTCTTTGGCCTCCAAGTGTTTGCGTTTGGAAGTTTTCTTTCCACCTCCATCTCCACGGTCCTTCTCATACCTAGAGGTCTTTTTGTTTTTAGAAGACCTCTCTCTGGACCTCCCTCTTTCCCTCTCCTTTTCCTTCTCCTTACCGTCTCGGTAGAAGCACCCTGTGCAGAGGCGGAGACTAGTCTCAGGGCCTGTTCCCACAAGGCTGCCTTCAACTTGAGGCCTCAGTTTTTAAGTGCCTGCGTGGTCATCACCTTGCAGTGTGGGCAGGCCTTCGCGTTGTGGGCTTCACCCAAACACAATATACACTGATCACAGTGATTGGTGGTGGGGATTTTGGAGCCACACTTCTTGCAGCGCTTGAAGGAATCCACTTTGAGGTAAAGACAAATGGCAAAATCAGCAAGCAAAATTGAAGTCAAACGGTCCAAGGTTGATTGATTTGTGACAATCTCAAGTCCAGAATCCAAGAGTAGTCAAAAAATCTAGAAATATGGTCAAAAATAGCTGTTAGGTCAAATTCAAAAGTGAAACAAGCAACTCTAAACGAGCGAAGTTCCTCGCTAGCTGCTAACGCAGCGGACAAAAGGAACTGAGGAAAGAGCGGGAACGCCAGGGGCCCTATAAGGGTGGGCAGAGCTTCCACCAAAAAGTTGCAATTGAAATTTTGCCTAGTGATACTAAAAGTTTCCGAGCTAGCTGCGAAGGCAGATATAACCCATTTGTGTCATTCACAGAGAACACGAAGAAGAACTGTTAAATATCCTTTGATTTTTGTAGTATATATATTTTTAAAAAACTAATTTTTTTTTACTGCTTCAAATATGAACACTGTAAATCAACTCCAAACATCTTTAACCATACTATGACTGTTTATTGATATTACCATTACAAACATCAATTGTTAGATTTTTATGAAATGACATATTCTCATGTTATTTCATATTATAGTAGCTAACAAATGCAAAATACAGATAACAGATAAAAGGTTATTTTTGTAGTTACTTAAGGCAAAGGTATTTTAAACATTTTTGAAGAATTAAAAGTTACAGTGTCAGTTTCTTGTAAACTTGTACTCAATAACAAAACCATGAACAAAGGTATTTTAAAACAAGTGTATTTTCCAACCAAGTCAGACTTCCCTAAACTTCTGTTTTGTTCCTCGTTCAATCTATATGTTCTTGAAGATCTGTGGGTTACAGCTACTCTTCAACTCAAAGTGTGTTTTCTTTTAACTCTTGCAAAGATGGCTTCTTCTTTCAGTCACAGCTGCCAATGTGAACGTGTAGACAAACTATTGTAGAACGCAAAGACATGACATGAAATTTACACTTGGTTGTAGAACCACAGTATTCAGAAAACTGAAAAAGTGCTAGTTTAGAAATATTTAATCACTGAAAACAGTAGAATTTAAATATTCTAATTTTTAATAACATAATTTTTATCTTTTATTTTCCTCCCTACATTCTACTGTGGAGAAGCCATTGTTTAACACCAGAGATATTATAAGGAAATAAATAAAATATCTAAGATAGATGACTATGACTCCCCCCCCCCCTTCAGATCAAAGTTGATCATTTACAGACAGACAAGTCACTGAATAGCCTTGCAGAATACAACTTTTTGCGAGCCTGTCATGTCAACATTAGCAGCAGGCCGGCCGGCAGACTAGGTCTTTCTCCTTGCTTCCACAGTAGCAGTGATTGCTCAGCTTCCCTTCAGAAAAGACAGGAATGTTGGGGGCAAGTCTGTTTCAAAGGAAGCACAATGCCTTTTCTCATAAACAACCAGCCTACCTGTGATAGGAGAGGTGGAAAATAAGATAAAACTCTGTTCAAATTTGACAGCCACTTTACATATTGCTTTAATGTTGTCAATGCCCAGGGAGGTAAGTTTTTTAAAGTATACTAATTATTAATAAACTATTAGTATGTAATAGATTATTAGTAATTAGAAAATCCAAAATACATGCATGAAACTGAAAACTGGATATAGAGATGTTTATCTGATCACCTGATACTAACAGAAATGTCAACTTTCCAGCTTCCCCAAAGCCAATATCTTGCAAACCTTTTCAGCAGCAAGACTTCTAACAAAGGAAAGACAGAAGGACTGTGCTTTACAGCAAAGTATTTTAAACAAGGTGATAACCCAAACTGGCCTCCCACCTTCAGTTAGGAATTAGAATGAACTAAAACATTAAGCTAGATTTTGGGCAGACAGGGTGTGGAAGAGATTAGGTTTAGGACATATGTCTAAACTACTGAATTAAGTTCCCCAAAGAGCACATGCATTTTAAGGTTATGCCTTATTCTTAAAAGCTTGAAGTATTATTGTAAAACTTCATTATTCCATTCAATGAAAACAGAGGGGAAAACCCCCTATTATAATTCTAATGGAACATTTCAGCTGAGATATTATGGCTTGCCAGTGAACATTGAATGTCCCAATTACTCAGCAGAAACATCAACCCACAGTTACAAAGGCATATATAGAGGTCAGATCACAGGCATTTTGCTCTCTTAGTTGCTGTTCAGCTTGTGGTCTATCTGTGAAAGAGAGGCATAAATGACAGACATTCATTATCCTAGTCTAATGTCATTAGAACATTACAACTGACTTGAAATAAATCAAAGGCCTATCTAATCTTGATTTCCACAGTAGCCATTCAGATACCTTTGGGAAGTTCACAAGAAAGACACAAGGAAAACTACTATCTCCTACTGCTGTTTCTAGGCAAATGATATTCAGAGGCATGTTTTATCTATCCTTATGGTAGCATATAGCCATCACAATTAGCATCCTTTGTGAATTTGTCAAACCCCTCTTTAAAGTTATCTACTAAGGCCAGTATAGCAGGCCCTTATTAACTGCTGGGGTTTGGTTCCAAGATCCCCATTGGATACCAAGTTCTGTGGATGCTCAAGTCCCATTAAATACAATGGCATGGTGAAATGGTGTCCTTTATATTACATGCCAAAATCAAGGTTTGCTTTGTGTGATTTATATATTTTTTTAAAAAACCGTTTTCAAGCCATGAATGTTTGAATCTATGATATGGAAGGTAGACTTTTCTTCCTTAACTCTGCTATTCAGCTTCGTTAGATGACCCCACGTTCTAGCAGTATGAGAAGACAGGTTGTATACCTGCAACTGTAGTCCTTTGAGTGAACTCACACAAATGGGTTATCCTGCATCTGCATCTTTTGGAACCCTCTAGAAATTTATGTAAGCATTTTCAGTGGTAGCCCTGCCTACCTCCAGCAGACCTATATAGGGGTTTTGCCACTAAAACTACCAGTTCCATGGTCACCGATGCAGCAAGCTATATGACAGGCAGGATACAACAAGGGGAGGACAGGCAGGGTTGTGTCAGTTCACAGATAACCACTCCAAGAACTACAGTTATAGGTATCCACCTTCTTCTTTGTGATCTCTATGACTCACACTAATGGAAGACTAGCAAGTTACATAAAAACAAGTGGGAGTATCAATGCAAACAAGGTAAACGTTTACTGATGTTAAGTGAAACCCAAGACATCAAAACATGAAACACATGTAGAATGCCTCCTACCCGTACAAGGCAACAATGGTATAAAAGCAGATTCAAGGAATGGAAAACATCCTGAAACATATAAACATGGTAGTGAAGTCAAACTTTCAAAATACATTCAAGATAAACTGTAATGAAGTACATCCCTCCCAAAAGCCGTGTCAAACCAAGACCTCAAGTCCACCCTGTAGTGAGTTATGAAGGTCACGGGCTTTGACCAGGTAGATGACAAATGTCTGTGGGAGTCACAACAGCCAGGAAGGCAAAAGACATAGCAACAGACTGTGTGGAGCGGGCTTGAATTCAAGCTTGAGAGTCCTTTCGAGCCAGTTCGTACACCAGATGAATGGTCAATGCCATCCACTTCATGAAGCACTGCAAGAAAACAGGTACAGTAGTCCTTTCTTCACCAATGAGTAGCAGACAATCTTTGGGAAGTCTGAAAGGCCACAGTTCTGTTGACATAGAAGACAAAAGCCCTCCCTACATCAAGACAATGCCAAGCTCTCTCAAAATTCAAAGTAAAGATGTGCAGGAGAGCCAGGAGAACAATGCCCTGGTTGATGTGGAAAGCTGATGCCATCTTCGTCAAGAAGGTAATGTTGGGACTGAGGACAGCTCAACTGGGATAGAATTTCAAATATGGATGGTCCACCCAGAGAGTGCAAAACATGCCAGCCCACCAAAACATGCCAGCCACAATCATGATCAGGAAACCAGTCTTCCAGGACAGCTACTGGAGACTGCAGGTAGCCATAGGCTCAAAGGGCTTTCTGTAGTAGTGCCCCAAGATGAGGTGCAAGTTCCACCTTGGTGTTGGGCCCAACCTGGAGAGTGAAGACTTTTGTGTCCCTTCAGGAATCTCTTCACCAGAAGAACAAGGAAGCGGGAGAATTTCCCAAGAAGCTGGAAATTCATGGAAACTGTGGTGATGTAACACCAAATCAAAGACAAAGATAAGTCTCTGGTCAACAAGAATGAGCAGAAAATCCAGCACATGTTTGGTATTAACCTCAGAAAGAGGAATACTGACAGGGTCCAAAAAGCCTATCCCCACTGTTTCTGCTCATTTATTTCAGTTCCAAAGGATACCACATGGCAGCATCCAAAGCAGGGGTAGGCAACCTTTCCCCTTTAAGGGCTGAGGGACTTCAGCTCCCAGAAGCCTCAGCCATGTTGGCCAATAGTCCCATGTTGGCCAATAGCTCCTGGGATTCTGGGAGCTGAAGTCCCTCAGCCCTTAAAGGGAAAAGGTTGCCTACCCCTGATCCAAAGGATCCAAGATGCAAGACACGTAACAAGGGGAGGATGGGCAGGTTTGTGTGAGTTCATAGATGATCATTCAAAGAACTACTGCTACTGGTATGCACCTTCTTCTTCCTGGTCTCTGTGACTCACACAAACGGGAGACTAGCAGCCACCGAACATTATGCTAAAAACATAAAAATTGTAACATTTCAAACATGTAATTTTATTAAATATAAGACAAAAAAGCTCTCACCCAGAGAGTATTAGAGATACACCATTCATTTTGAAAAACACTGTGTCAACACCGGTTGGCCTAGCTTTGAATCCAACTAACACAGAGAGTCTTTTAGCCTTTCTTGAGTCAAATGGTTGATCAACATAAGGGCAAGGGCTCTATGTCCTTTCCCATCTAGGGAATGTAGAGAGCGTACATAATCAGAGGTAGGGTTTTGCACAAATGCTGGTAAAACATTTTCCTGATTTAGATGAAAGAATGAAACAACCGTTGGAAGGAAGATGTCGGGACAGAGGGCAACCTTATCCTGATGGAAACACAAATAAAATAGATCAACCACTCACTGCACACAGCTCTCCTGGAAGAAGTGATAGCTACAAGGAAGGTGGTCTTCCAGGTGATTGGCCTGAGATCGCAGAATGCCATGGGTTCAAAAGGTTTCCTGGATAACTGCAAAACACAAGTTCTCAACACCATGCAGGAGTCAGAACCAACAGAGGATGCAGGGTTTTGCATCCTTTTCTGGAATTTTTTCACCATTGGGTCCAGGAAGCAGGAATGTCAGCCAGACAACTGAAAGAGCAAGGAGACAGTGGCAAGTAACACTTCAGTGAGGACAATCAAAGACACGAATCAGAGGGTAAGGAGGCATGCATGCCATACTTTCTTGAAGTGGACCTCATCTTCTGGGTAAATTCTAATTTCTCATGTGTCCTTGTTGAAGAGGCAGGCTATCAAAAGGCATGCCCTTGATCAAAGCTTTAGTTTTTGGAGAGGCCAGATGATCTTAGCCAGGCATTCTCAGAGCCACACAGCTCTTGCTGGCAAGACCTTCACTGAACAACTCGAGACATGGCAAAACAAGGTGATCTGCTAGCCAGCAAGGTAATTGGCCTCAACCTGTAAAGCACCCGGCTAAGTGTTTCTCTTCCATCAAGGAGCTTATCCAACACATGCAGAAGTCTTTCTCACAGGTTCTGTTGGTATGCCCCCATTCATGCTATGTAGTTAGCGATGCAAAGACTAAGGCTGAAGGGGAGTTTAAAAAAAAGGCTATTAGGACCATTATCCACTTAATCCCCTTCCCCACTGCCATCCCCTTTCCTTGTGTGTCGTGTTTTTAGATTATAAATTGTAAAATTGGGGTGGACTAGAGAATCACAGAGCAAGATGGGGATGGAAGCATCTGTCAAGAGTGTTTATGAACCATACAGTGATAGGGCACTTTACAGAGGCAGCAAGAGTCCACAAAATACAAAGCCAAGTGTCTATTGTAGAAATAATGTCTTGATGAACATGAATGGTGTCTGACATGAGAAGAGATATGTCTGTGGCTATGGAGGTCCCTTGGTTCCAAGCTTCACTTCTGAATGTGTCAAGGATGACACAATGAGTGGGTGATCGAGATGAGGAGGATATGGAATAGCACACAATGTCCCAATGCATCTGGGGTGGGATAAGTTCTACATTTCTGAGGGACTGAGACAAGTCCTGAGTCACAGAGGTCTGATGAACTAGAGGAGGTAAACAAGTTGGGTCAATGTGTTCAATGTGGTGACTCAACAATCTCCCCTTCAGATGCAGATTGTGCTTGCACAATTTGCAATGATTCTGCAGGGAAAGAAAGGCATATGGCCAAAAATATGGCCCATACCAAAGATCTTTTTGTTTCAAAGGGTCAAGTCTGAGATTGATCTTGTGTTGTAACAGTATCTCTGTGTTTGGAGTGTCTCCTTTTCTTATGGCTTTTTGTATGTTCTGGTGTTACTCTCGAGCCCAGAGAAGTAGTCTGGTGTTAGCCAGTTCTACGAGACCAAGTGTTCTGGTATTGCTCTTGAAACCTTATGGACGGCACCAACAGTTGAATCTGAGGCAGGTTTGTGTTTCTTAGCCATAGTCAGGTCGGTTTACCAGCCATTTGGCTAATAGTCAGCTCTGAAGTCGGCTGAGGTGTTTACAGTCAGCATTGCTTTCAGAGGCTGTAGTAATTTTTAAGGCCTGTTTATAAATAAGGACCTTCAGGTGTGATTCGTGTTTTTGCATGCTTGAGGAATAAATGCCTTGCAATGAGTGCAGGACCCCACATTATGTGCTTCTCCAAGACATAACAAGAGGCACAAATGGACAGTCTGGCCTAGTAGTTTAGCTTTGCAATTTAAGCACCTTTTAAAGGATGAAGACCATTGTTGGAGAAAACTGAGAAACACAGTCTGTAACAAGCCAAATCCGTTACTGGAGAGAGAGACTGGTAAAATGAGGAGCGAGAGAATGTGAGAGAATAGTCAATAACAACAACAACATTCTGAGTCATTGCCAGATAATCAGAAAAACATATCAAAGCCAAGGGAAATACCAGAGGGATAGTCATAAAATGTAGCCAAAGGTCTAATGAACTGTTAGATATTAATTAAGAGATTAACACTTAAAAGATTCCCAGATGCTGACTGCGCGAACAGTGTTGCACCACATTGAAGCTGTGTACCTGGATGACCACCGAAGAAGCTACACGGAGCTCTGTGCAGGCTGGAGTACTCTCTCTCCCCCTCCAGAAGCAGGCAAATAAGCTAACAGGCAGATATCTCTCAATGAGGCACTTTAATCTTCATTCCTCTGTGTAAAAGTTTGTCCTGACCGACAAAGCTACTCGTGTTACACCACACACCAACAATAACCCACACTTTACAATGACACTCCTCCCTTATGTACATATCCCCTCCAGGGATATTTAGTCCAGCCCACTCACCTGACTGACATGACTACAGCAGGATTGAAGGCATCTGACTCAATCCTCTGCTTAGTGTTGCATTAGCCCCCTATGATTCAGCACATCATGCTGGCTCATTATGGCTGTTCTATGGCTCAAGGCAACCCTGTCATCTTTTATTCCACATCTGTACATTTTCCCCAGGATCAATATTTGTCAGAACTATGCCTGCGTGCATGAGTTCTGCGAGATATTTGTTAGGAATGTTATGTGCTTAGTTGTTTTAAGGGGATGATAGGTGGGCTAGTAGTTAAGGTAGACAGTTAGCTGGCATAGTAGGCTTCTGTGAGTTGTACGCTGTTAGAGGTGGGGGAATGGGAGTAGATAGTGCAGTGGGTAGTTTTGAGAAAGTGACTCCTCTGGAATGAATGGCCGAGGGAAGAGGATGGTACGGTTGGGAATGTTTTGCTTGTGGAAGGGGGGCTGCTGGGTGAGAGTTTTGGCTGGGGAAATGATATCTGGTGTGAGAATGTGTAGGAAGGGGGGTTAATTGGATGGGTGGAAAAGAGCTGTGGGAATAGTAGGTGGGTGCTAGGTTTTGCGCCAGATGAGGTGGGGTAGAGCCCATCGGTTTCAAAGGGTTTAACTTGGCATTTGATGGTGGGGGGGGGCAGTTCTGGCTTAAACGCTGACTGGTAAATTACTGACTGTGTGTTCTTCAATAAACTCTTAATTGCTTCAATTGGCAGGTTTAATGGCTACACAGAGTTACTGAATTCAGCCCGGTCTGACAATATTGGACAATGACACTCAAAAGATATTGCACCAATTATACACTTTCAGAAGCATACTTAGCCATGGTCACTTTCTTTTTTTAAAAAAATAGCAGCTGTAAAGGCATCCAAAGCAGATCAGAACCATGGCACATGGCAACAGGGGTGCTAGCTCTTTCCTTCCTACCCCATTTTCACATTAAAAAAAACCCTACCAAACTCCCCTCCCCCCTACAGTATTGTTTATTGCAAAAGAGACCCAGTGTGGTGTAGTTCAAATCAGCTCCAGTAATGGAAATCCACTGGGAAGTCAGACTCTCTCAGCCTCAGAGGAAGACAAAGCAAAAACCTCTTTGAACAAACCTTACTAATAAAACCTGTGATTGGTTTGCCTTAGGGCTTCTGTAAGTTGGAAATGACTTGAAAGCACCCAGCAACTGTTTACTGCAAACAGGAAATTGGGGAGGGGGAGAGCTAATTGGTGTGGAGAGTTATAACACCTTTCTATGCTCCCAATAGAAATCAGGAGTATGGCTGATCTTTTCAGGGGTGGGGAAGTAAAGTGCCCAGTGCTAAGCACATTTGATAAAATATGTGGTTAATGTAAAGTACTGTATAAACTCAACTATAATTCAAAAAATTTATGCCCAAAAATTGACTCCAAAATCCAGGGTTGACTTATATACGGATCAATACAGTCACCATGTGTTGAGATCAACTGGATGGCAACAACAACCAGTAATACTGCTGAGAAAGGTCCTAAAAAGCAGCCCTGATGCCCCACTCTTCATGCCTCAGCAGTGGTTTCAGAAAGAGCTGCCGAGGCAGGAGTGTGAGTGCATGTGTGTGCTGATTCACTTCTCAATCCAATGTTAAAACCTCCTCTCGTCCTCCTCTGGATCCCTCTGACCACCAAACACTCTATTTCCCTCCACTTTCATTTCCCAATCCAATGTTAAAAACTTTTCTTCTCATCCTCCTCCTCCTTGGATTTCTCTTGACTACCAAAACCCCGATTTCCCTCCATTTCCCAATCTGATATTAAAACCTTCTTTCCGTCCTCCTTTGGATTTCCCCTGACCACCATGTCCCGCCACCTTTCAATCCGTTGTTAAAATGTTTTCTCCTCCTTCTCTTCCTCTGAATTTCCCCTGACCACCAAACACCCCATTTCCTTCCACTTCTCAATCTGATGTTAAAACCTCTCTCCATCTTCCTCCTCCTCTGGATCTCTGTGACCACCAAACACCCCATTCCCATCCACTGCCTTCCTTCTCAATCTGATGTTAAAAACTTCTCCTTCCCTAAATTCTAACCTCGACATACCCACGGGTCATATCAAAATCCATGATTTTGGCCCTAAAACCTTCCCTTAACTTATACGTGAGGTAGACTTGTACATGGGTATATACAGTATGTCCTTGATGGCATATAGCACAAATAAAAGTTCCATAAAAACAGTAGTATTTACAAAAGACTACTTGTGTTCAAGATTTATACTGAGGGCTACACCACTTTGTAATCCAGTAAGTTCAGTTATATATACATTTACTATCAACCAAGGAGCAAACTTAAAATCCATCAGAGATCTAGAAATTAAAGTAATATATATACTATTCAGCGGAAGGTATTTTGTCAGATTAAATGGTATAAAATGTTGCAATTTCAAGATGTTTTAGATACCCACCTATTTATTTCTTAGACTTGTCCTGATTTTCCTCAGATTTTGATGTAAACTTCTTATTCAGAAGGGATGATGTCATTTGCACAATAACAGAAAGGGGTAAGCCACTAAGAAGGCCTTTATTTTCCTTTATCTCTAATAAAGCATCCAAAATATTGTCTCTAAAAATAATGAGAATAATTAGTTTCCAAGAGAATTTCAAGTGACATTCCATGAATTCTACCTTCAAACTCCATACTTACCTACTGATCTTGGGATGTAGCTCTTCCAATTTTTTCACTACTTTGCGGAAGCTTCTCAAGTTTAATATGTTGGGAGGTACAAAAGTACTGGATGGACTTGGAGTACCCTGTACTGAGCCCAATGGCAAAAGGCTGTCTGCAACATCCTAGGTAGACATAGCATAAAGTAATTAATACACAAAGCAAGGAAAAATTCTAACTACACTACTATTTAATTATATGGAGACCCAGCTATTATCTTTGGAAAAAGTGCCGGGTAGGTTCTGTGTGCATATTCCCACTGCATGTGCAGAAGTTTGCAGATACAACAGTTGTGGCCTGAGGTCACACTGAACCTCATATGCACAACAGAACTTAAATGCAAATGGTGTGCAGACATAACATGCTCAAATACTTTATCGTGGCCAAGCAAGCAGAAGGGGCCAAGTAGTCTGTACGCTCCCTCTCCTCTAGAAAACAAAGCTTAAATCCAAGTGTTAGTCCCACCAGTGTGTGTGTGTGTGTTTGTATGTGCCTTCATGTCTCCTGTTGACTTATGGTGACCCCATGATTTCCACAGGGTTATCTTAGGCCAGGAATACACAAGAGGTGGCTTTGTCAGTCCCCTTCTCTGAAATATAGCTTACAGCACCTGGTATTTGCTGGTGGCCCCCATCCAAATACTAACCGGAGCTGACTCTATTTAGCTTCTAAGATCAGACAGGATCTGGTGCCTTTAGGGTATTTAGACCGTTCCCAACCAGACTATACTCACTGAATCAACTGGAATTTTCTAAGTCAACAATTATACAAGTTCCACAGATTTAATGTATCTATTGTGAATGGGACTAAGAACTGAACTGAAGTCTGTTTTCCCTACCAGGTTTATTAACGATAATTCTTACACTGGAACTATCATTAACTGTAATTAAAGGTAAGAACTGGTTAGTTACCTGTAACTGTAGTTCTTCAAGTGGTGATCTGTGAATTCACACAAATGACTTGTACTGTGCCTGTGCAGATAGCTTTGGAACTTTCTAGAATCACTAGGGTAGATTTTTGATCGTAGCCCCTGCCCATCGGTATATATATAGCCCCCTAGCATTCCTACTCTTTCTCAGTTCCTTGAGGACGCCAAATAGCTTCAGGAAGGAATAACATGAAGGTCCCCAGTTCCCCCTTGAATTGTGTTGCTGGAGTCTCTAACTGCTGTTGTGACATTGTCGCTGTATTTTAATTGTTGTTGTAATTTTAATCTGTTGTTTTAATATGTAATTGATTTAATGGCTTTTAAAGGGGGGAGAGTATATTGTCTTTGTATTATTTTTAATGTTGTTAACCGCCCTGATTGGATTACCAAAGGGCGGTATATAAATAAATTTTATTATTATTATTATTATTAGGGCACTGAGAGGGGAGGATGGACAGGATTTGTGTGAATTCACAGATGACCACTCGAAGAACTACAGTTACAAGTATCAGTTCTTCTTTTTTATGGTTTCTGTGAATCACACAAATGGGTTAGATTGACAAGTTTACAGAATGGAAGAGGGAGTGCCATGACAAACTGTACAAAGCTTAACTTGTTTACTGTCGACAATAAAAACATTAATGAATGCAAGCTGTCAGAGTGAGTTATTATATGATAAGATACTGGTCTTGTATATCAAAAAATATAGACATCAAGCTTAGTATGGTAGCTAATGTTAGCTAAACTGAGTAAAGGGACCTATATATGTATATACATAATGTTGTGATCTGCTTGGTGTTTTTGTTTTGTTTTCTTTCTTTTTTTGTGTGTGAAATGACACCAACCTTAACGTAAACCAGAAAGTAGTGTCGCGTCTGGCCCTTGTGTCCAGCCTAAAATGTGTTATAAAAGTCGATGGCTGGGACCTGACAGCTGCCTTGCAGATTTCTTGGAAGGGCACTCTACTTAAAAAGGCAGAAGTGGCTACTGCTCGAGTTGGGTGGGCTCAAATCTGAGCAGGAGGGGTCTTCCCCGACAATTCATAACAGAGATGGATAGTGGAGGCAATGCATTTGGAAAAATTTTGAGGAGAAATAGGGAGTTCCATCTTCGAATCCGTGTCGCAGAGGAACAGCCACTCGGAACGTCTCGAACCCAAGGTCCTATCCACATAAAAGGCCAAGGCTCTTCGGCCGTTGAGGGCATGGAGTCCATGCACGGCATTTGTAGTTGGGTTTGGAGCAATGGTGGGTAAGACAATGTCTTGGTTTAGATGAAAAGGGGATACTACCTTGGGTAAGAAGGTAGTATCGGGACGAAGGACCACATTATTATTATTATTATTATTATTATTATTATTATTACTACTACTACTACTACTTATCCTTATGAAAGGTAAGGAAGGGTTGGTCCACTTGTAATGCACACACTTTGTTCATATGCTGAGCCCAGCTGATAGCAATGATAGGTCTTCCAGGAAAGGAGCCATAAGTCAGTAGTGGCTAGTGGTTCAAATGGTTTGGATGATAAACAAGCCAGTACGACTCTGAGGCTCCAGCCCGGTGTCGGGGTGGACGAAAGTGGATGGAGGTTGTTAAAGCCTTTTAAAAACGTTCTAAGAGAGAAGGGCGAGTTCCAACTGGGGGAGTGAGCACAAATAGCAGCTAAATAGTACCCCAGAGAGGACAAGGAAAGTTCTGTATCTACTAGGAACAACAAAAACTCCAAAACAACAGAAACTTGAACCTGTACGGGAGAGAGTCCTTTGGATTCAAGGATATCCTGAAATCTTTTCCACCAGAAAGCATAAGATTTCTGAGTCGCTGGCTTATGTGCTGCGAGTTATCACCTGCCATACGGGATCAGGTAAGTTATTTATGGTCAGATCCTCCACGCAACCATGGAGAGTCCCAATGTCTGGGTTAAGAACTTGGTTGCTGTGGAGGGATAGAAGGTCCAGTCCGAGAGGGAGGTCAAGGTATTCCCTTCGAGAGATGTAAAAGGGGGGGGGGGGGACCAGGGCTGTCTCAGCCATCATGGGGCAATGAGAATCGTGTTGGAGTGGTTGATCCTCATTTTGGTGATCACTTTGGTAATGAGAGGAAGTGGGGGAAGGGATAAAGCATCTTCCCAAACCATTGGAATAGGAAGGCATCCGCAAGAGAGTTCTGATCCCAACGGGGGGAACAAAATCGTTGATGTTTGTTGAGATGAGAAGCAAACACATCAATCTTGGGAGCGCCCCAGCATTTGAAGAGGGAGTGCATGACCTTGGAATGGAGCCTCCACTTGTGGTTCGAGCTAAACGATTTGCTGAGCTTGTCTGCCAAGATACTGTCTTCACCCAAGAGGTGGACCGCTTGAATGAATATGCTCCCTGTGATAATAATAATAAATGATAAAATGTATTTTTATCCCGCCCCTCTGCAGTGCAATTGGGGAGGCTTACACATTAAAAAAACATCCATAGTACAACAATTCCCTAACCCACCCTCCCCTTAAAAAGTATTAAACTAGTCAATTTTTAAAACACAAAATACAATAAAACCAAGTCATACAAAGAAAAAATTGGGATGCACCAGTCCCAAATGCGGAGTGTGATCTCAAGCAGTATTGGGGACTGGGTGACACCCTGTTTGTTGAGATAGTACATCGCCATGGTATTGTCCGTCAGTAACAATACAATTTGATTCTGCAGCATGGGTTTGAAGGACCTCAGGGCCTTCTCGATGTTAACATTTCCAAGGTATTGATGTGTAGTACCTTTTCCTTGATGGACCATTGGGCCTTGATGGTCTGGCCCTACATATGGGCTCCCAAACCTTCTAAAGACACATCTGTGATTTGAAGTTGAGGAGGTGCGAAGGGCATTTCCCTGCATACATTGTCCAGGTCCATCCACCAGCACAAGGTGTTGGCTACGGGTCTCAGGACCATTAGCCACTTGAAAGGGCTATCTACTATCGGGTTGAAGACAGAGAGAAACCAAGTTTGAAATGGGTGGAACTGGAGCCTAGACTACAGGGTGACTTATGTGGTGGATGTCATGTGGCCGAGGGTCACCTGTGCTGTGTGGGCTGAGATCCTCCGGTGAGAGAGGCAGATGCAGATGACACTTTGTAACACGTGGAACCTATCATCTGGGAGATAGGCCATGGTCGTCTCGGAATTCAGAATGGCACAGATGAATTTTGCTTGTTTTGAAGGAGACAAAATGGACTTTTTTTCATTGACAAAGGGGCCAAGAGAAGATAGAAGGGCCAAAGTGAATTCCGTGTCCCATCTTAGCTTCCCTCAGGCCATGAAGAACCAATTGTCCAAGTATGGGAACACCGACATGCCTTGGTTTCGAAGGTAGGTGGCCACTACTGCCATACATTTCGTAAAGACCCTTGGAGCTGTGGGAAGACCAAAGGGAAGGACCTTGATTTGAAAGATGTTGGGCCCAACTGAGAATGCTAGGACTCTTTGATGATCTGGTCTGATTCTGATGTGAAAATACGTGTCCTTCAAGTGAAGCGTGGCAAACCAAACGTCCTTCTGAAACAAGGGTAAGATAGAAGACAGGGTTACCATGCAGAAGTGGCAGTAGAAAATGAAAAGGTTCAGGTGGTGCAAGTCCAGAATGGGTCGGAGTCCTCCGTCCCTCTTCGGGACAATGAAGTATCGAGAGAAGAAGCAATAAGGGATCTGAGTGAGATCAACAGGTTCAACTGCTCCTTTGTCCAAAAGAGAGTGCACTTCGTCCAGTAGGGTGTCTGAAGGGGTGTGTGGAACATACAAACCCCGTGTGGGGGGGGGGGGACTCACAAAGCTCTAGGGAATAACCCCAACAGACAACGGAAAGAACCTAGGAGACAGATTTTATAGTGGCCCATGATAGAAAATATGAGGCCAGCCTGTTCCCAAACAGAGAGGGAGTGATAAAGTGCATTGCAACACTTCAGAATCTTTTCTTTTGTTCATCGGCATCTTTCCTACAGATAGCCTGCTTGGATTTGGACTTGGGGGGTTGGGGGCTGATGTCTACCAGATGAAGAAGATGACTGTGAGGGACACCTCTGATGGGACTGATCCTGGGGCTGCTACTGCTTATACTGCGGAGGTTGGTAAGGGGGCCTTTGCCAACTAAAATGGCATCTGGTAGTAGACTGTGAAGAGGTCGACACACCATATTTTTTTTGCATTGTTCTTTATCTTATGCTAGAAGTTAAGTTTCTCTTTTGTGAAAGAGGCCTGAATCATCAAAAGGAAAGTCCTCTATGGCAGACCTGGTTTGGTGGGCGAGGTCAAACATTTTGATTTCCCCACAGAGCAGGCACTGGGAGCAGCCATCTTGTTTGGGAATTTTAGCCCTGAATGGGGTGCACTTTTTAAAAGAATGGGAGGACATGGCGAAGACTCCCTACCTCAAAGTTAAGTGAAGAAACCAAATCAAATTCTAGAGGTTCTTTACCATGGAAGAAGGGTGATAAAGCCAAGTCAAAATGCACAAACAGTCCAGAAACCAGTCCAAAGTCAAGTCAAATCCAACAAAACCAAGCCAATTCACTATCCAAATCGTAGGTCCAAGAGAAATCCAAAGTCAAACCAAAAGAGAAACAAGTGCAATCCTAGCAATAGTTCCTTCAAGCAGTTAGTGCAGCAGACGAAAGGAACTGAGAAAAAGTGGGAACGCTAGGGGCTATATATATTGATGGGTGGGCCTACCACCAAAAATCTTCCCTAGCGATTCTAGAAAGTTTTGAAGCTATCTGTGCAGGCACAGTACAACCCATTTGTGTGATTCACAGAGGCCACGAAGAATTACAGTTCTTTTAACCCGGATCTCTGAAATGAACTTGAAACAGTAATGGTGTTTATCCCTATATGCATTTAATGCCAATGTTCTAGAAAGATAGACCCAGTCCCATAGCTTGGATGTAATTACTTAAATGTCAATTAAGCTATCCAAAGTATTATGTCCACACTGCACCTTATATGCAAAAATGGTGTGTGTATAAAGAAGTTGACCCAACATGTTGGAAGTGCAAAGTAACACAAGGATTCTTTTTTCACTTATGGTGGAGCTGTTCCATTATTAAAAAATACAGGAAATCAATACACTCTAAAATGTCACAAATTATAAGGAAATGTATCCCTATGAGACCTGAATTATTTTTGCTTAACATGACATCGGTATTAGACAAAGCAACTCAAAAAGAATATTGGAAATTAATTTTATATATGGTGACATCTGCATGCATTCTTTTAGCTAAATAATGGAAAAGGATAACAATACCATCAATTGAAGAGTGGCTAATAAAACTACTGGATATGATTGAACTAGATAAACTTACATGCAGAAATAAGTTATTCAAAGAAGTAGAAAAAGTTTGGTTACCAGTGATAAAACATTTGAGAAAAGATTAGCATCGTTTGATTATATAGTGTCTTGCAATGAATGGGGAATGAACAATTACAAAAAGACTGTAAACCCTATATAAGCATATAGTTTGTTTTTTTAATAACCTTTTCTTTGACTGTTATACTTTTATTCTGAAATCTTAGTAACTCTGTAAGAGTAACTTTGAGTGACTTTATAGTAACTTTGTAAGCAGATCCATGAAAAACTTCTTGAAAAAGTAAAGATAGCAGTTGATAGTGTGATTTAAATACTACGTAAGGTAAAAAGAAAATAACAAAGAGTTAAAAGGAAGTAACTGGTTCTCAACCATTATGAATGTAGGTTTTCATTCTCACAAATATAACCAATTACTAGAAATGACTAGTATGTAAATAATATCATTAGTTATGTTTTATTTGTATGTTATAAAGGTTATAAATAAAATATTTTAAAAAAGGTGAACACATTGTTTTAAGATTGCCATCCTGTATGAAAAGACGTTACCTCTTGATCTATTTCAAAGCATGAGTTTCTTGATGAAGGCTTAGGGTCAGGGACTTTTGAAGAGGCAGAAACACAAAGTGGTATTTTTGACGAAGCTGAGACAGATGAAGGAGTGTTTGGCAAATCAAGCAAAGATGACTTTAGGGAATCTTTGGAAGTCTCTGGTCTTTTTGAAGAGGAGACAGGGCCACCAGCAACCCCTCTGGGAGCAGCTAAGGCAGAAGGAGACTTTTCTAAAACCGTATTACAATCCTTCTTATGTTCAATATTCTTATCAGAACTAGAATGCACTCCATGGTTTTCATGTTTTTGTTTCACAGAACTCTTGTAACTCGGGACTCCACAGTTTTCTCTCACAGTTTTTACAAGTTGAACCTTCACTGCTTTTCCTTTTATTGGTTTCTCATTCATTTCTTTCACTGCCAGACTGGCCTCATGGGCTGATTTGAAACTAAGAGATGCATATCTAGATGAGGAAAGAGTATTCAATGCAACAAATCAGACATCTCATCAATCATTTCAATACAGCAGATATAGAGCATATTCAATATGATCCCTTCAATCTGGAAATAGTAAACCCTTCCAAAATGTTAGGGGCATAATCCATCCTCCAATGCAAATAAATAAAAAATAAATTTCAACTCGGCCCTTTTAAATATGGGCATACCTTATTTAACAAATCCTCTGACAAAGAAGCTCCTTTTTACAAAGTCTTTTTATGTCCGCAGCCCCTATTCCCACCCACTTCCTCTATCAAGCTGGAAGGTTTTTTGTTTTTTAAGGAAGCACCAGCAAAGAGGGCTGGAGAAAAAGACTTTTGGTGTCAGAATGGGAACAGTATACAATGCAACAAAGTCTGAAATGGGAAAGAATGGGATTCACACCTTACAACTTAAAAGAAGCCCCTTAATGTCATATTCATACCTGTAACTGTCAGAGTGTTCACCAATTGAAATCTCAGAAACATTGTATTTCTGGAAACTAAGCAATAGGTCAACCTGAAATAAGCAAAAAGAATTTGACTGAAACACAGTAAAGTGGCATCAAATGAAACAAACTGATGTAGTTAATTGTTTTTATTATGATATATTTAATTATACTGGAATAAAAGTTGACTTACTTCTGATACTAAGGGACCTAAATTGCCAACATGAACATAAGCATTGTACTTTGATGCCTTTTTTTTGTCATCTATAGTCTGTGTTTCTAGAAATGGGAAAAAAAATGAACATATTAATTAAGCTATATAATGGACAACAAAAATGTATCAGAAGCCATTAAGAAAAATATCCCTTATGGAATGCATGTTTTTCTGAGTCTCAGTTTTAGTGCCACCTAAACTAGATTCACTGAAATCACAGGGATTTACCTTTATATTGACTAACAAGTCCCATTCTTTTCAATAGGTCTAATTTGAGAATAACATATGGCTTATTCTTAAGTATTAACTTCACAGAACATTAAGTATTTATTTGTTTATTAAAATATTTATAGCACAAACTTTATTGCAAAATATCAGGATGATATACAACATGATGCTACTGTGTGCCTTCAAGTCATTTCCTAATTATGGCAACCCAAAGATGAACCCATTACTGGGTTTTCTGAGGCTGGGATGATGGGACATGCAGACAATTTAAAATACTTCAAGACTAACAGCATAAATAATTTAAGCAAGATAAAAACATTTTAAACAGGACAATTTGAGCAACTTTAAAAGCTGTAACAATTTAAAACCATGCATATGTACATTTTGAAGCCAATTAGTTTCAAAAGTGTTAACCAGACATATTTTGGCTTGGCACCAGAAAGAGACCAATGCTGGAGCCAGCTGGATGAGTTTATTCCATAACTGGGGCATCACAGCCAAGATTTTCCCATGTCCTTCCATTTGGAACGGCCACACTGGAGGGACACAAAACAGAGCCTCTCCTGTAGATCTTAGTTCTGAGGAAGATATGGACAGGTTGCCTACCTGTAATGGTATTTTTTCAAGTGGTCATCTGCGAACTCACAGCTAGCTCGGAAACTTCTAGAATCACTGGGCAAATCTTGGATTGTAACTTTTTGGTGGTAGCTCCACCCACCTCTAACCCACCCTGGCATTCTCGCTCTTTCTTCAGTTCCAAAGTATGCCGCTTAAGTAGCGACAGCAGGAGTTATGTAAACACAGCAGGATATGCCAGTGGGGAGGATGGGCTGGATTTGTGTGAATTCGCAGATGACCACTCGAAGAAATACTGTTACAGGTAAGCAACCTGTCCTTCTTCGTGGTCTCTGCGAATCACACAAATGGGTTATTCAGACTAACAAGCTTAAGTCAAAAGGAGGAGGGAGTGTCCTGACACAAGACTTGTAAGTTCAAAAAAGGAATATTTTATTGATAACAACAATGTCATAAGTGCAATGTAAAAAGGCAGTTGTATGCAGTCTTAATGTAAGACAAATACTTGCAATAAATATATATAGACCACACCACTTCCTAAGTATTGTTCAAGTATTACTGAGTCAAGTTTGTCAGGACCATATTGCAATAATCACTTGTAAAAAGGATCTGAATATCATTTCAACAACATTGGAAATGCAAACTGTAAACAGCAAGCATATTCAAGTAATAATCAAATACGAACAAACCAAAATGGTGCAGTAGTCAATGCAACCTAGACAGTAACAATGCCCTCCCAAAAGAGGCATCGTGTCTGGCCCTTGTATCCAATCTATAATGCTTTATGAAGGTCAGTGGTTGGGACCAAACAGCTGCCTTACAAACATCCTCTAAGGGTATCATCCTCTAAGGGTATAGCAGCCAAAAAAGCAGAGGATGCTGCTACCGCCCTTGTGGAATGTGCACACACCCGGCCCAGTGGGATTTTCCCTGCCAACTCATAACAAAAGATGGATAGTAGATGACACCCACTTCGACAGTCTCTGGGGTGTAACAGGCAGGCCCTTTTTGTGCTCTGAGTAGCATACAAAAAGTCTCTCAGAGCTCCTCAAACCCGAGGTCTTTTGCAGGTAAAAGGCCAAAGCCCTCCTTACGTCCAGTTGTAAGGTTGGGGTCCAGAGTGGGTAGCACTATGTCCTGGTTGATATGGAAGGCCAACAGAAAGGTGATATCGGCATGGATGACCACTTTGTCCTTATGGAACCGAAGGTAAGGCTGGTCCATCCTTAGCGCACACAGTTCTGTCACGCAGACGCAATGGTCACCAAAAATGCTGTCTTCCAAGTCAGCAGTCTTAGGTCAACAGTAGCCATGGGCTCGAACGGTTTGGTGGATAAATAGGATAACACCAGGTCAAGGCTCCATGCCGATGTTGGTACCGAAGAAGGTGGATGGAGGTTATTTAGTCCCTTAAGAAATCTCTTAATTAGAGGAGCAGAGAAGAAAGAGGGCTTGCCCTCGAGCTGGTAATGTGAACAAATAGCTGAAAGGTAACATTTCACAGAATTGAGACACAAGCCCAAGTCTACAAGAGACATAAGAAACTCCAGTACTATCGGTACCGACACACCAGCTGGGGAAAGGTCTTTGGTCAGCAAAAATTCCTGGAACCTTTTCCATTTGAGAGCGTAAGACTTTCTGGTAGACGGTTTCTGTGCTGCTCGAATAATGGCTTGTAGCTGCGTGGGGAGAGTCGTCAGGGTTCTCCACGCGACCAACGGGATGGAGTCCAAGTCCGGATGAAACACCCGGCCTTCGTGCATGGTAAGAAGATCAGGGCAAGGTTCGAGGCGATAGTAGTCTCCCTTGGCCAGATGCAACAACGGTGCGAACCATGCTTGTCTCGGCCACCAAGGACTGATGAGTATGGCATCTGTCCCGTCCGTTCTCATCTTGGCAATAACCTTGGTTATGAGTGGAAACGGAGGAAAAGTGTAAAACTTTCTCCCGCACCACTCGAACTGGAAGGCATTGCCTCGAGACGTCTGGGTTGGGATCCAAGAGCAGAATTCTGGGCAGTGAGAGTTCTCTTCCGTGGCGAACAGATCGATCTCCGGGGCACCCCAGATGGAGACCAGATATGCGACCACCTCGAGGTGAAGGCGCCACTCGTGGCAGGGATCGTTGAACCTGCTGAGGCTGTTGGCCAGGTCGTTGTCTTCCCCCGGTAGATGTACTGACTGTAGGAGAATTCTGTTCTTTATGTACCAGTCCCATATGCGTAAGGTGATCGGCAGCAAAGTCGGAGATTTGATGCCCCCTTGTTTGTTTAGATAAAACATCACCGTGGTGTTGTTGATCAGAAGCAGCACTACTCTGCCAGCCAGCTGGGAGTGGAATGCCTTGAGAGCTTTCTCCACCGCCAACATTTCCAGAGTGTTGATGTGGAGAGTCTTTTCTTCTGCTGACCACAGCCCTTTGACTGTCAGGCCCTCTGAATGGGCTCCCCAACCTTCCTGGGACGCATCCATTGTCAAGTTGATCTTGGGTTGTGGGGACAGGAAGGGCATGCCGACACATACATTGGCAGTTTGAAGCCACCATTGCAGGGAAGCAGCGACCCGTCTCGGAACCGTCAGCCACTTTGATGGGCAGTCATATGTGGGATCGAACGAGGACAGGAACCAAGACTGCACAGGTCTTAAACGGAGTCTTGCCCAAGGGGTGACAGATGTTGTCAAAGCCAGGTGTCCCATCGCCACTTGAACATGATGCGCCCTGACACATCTGTGCCTTAGGCACACATCAGTGGCATGAGTCAGTGCTTGGAATCTGTCCTCTGGGAGGAAGGCCTTCGTCTGGGTAGAGTCCAATATGGCACTTATGAACCTGATACGTCTTGAAGGGACCAGGTTCGATTTCTCCCTGTTGACCATCAGCCCCAGGGAGTTCAGTCAAGATAGGACAAATTGAATATCCTGCTGGAGTTTTCGTCATGACGGCGCTGAAAGGAGCCAGTCGTCTAGATAGGGGAAGACTGTAATCCCTTTTTGGTGGAGATAAGCCGTTATTGGGGCCATACATTTGGTGAAAACTCGGAGTCAAAGAGATTCCGAATGGGAGGACCTTGTACTGGTAAGTGTCGGTTCCGACCGTGAAGGCGAGGAATCTTCTGTGATCTCTCCGGATGCTCACATGAAAGTATGTGTCATTGAGATCGACATCGTGAACCAGTGGTCCAAAAGGGAAGAATGGAAGACAAAGTTATCATGTGGAACCGTCAGTATCGAATAAAGGAGTTCAGCGCTCTTAGGTCTAGGATCGGTCTAGTGCCAGAGTCCTTCTTAGGAACAGTAAAATAGCGTGAGAAAAAACAGTGCCAGGCCCGTGAAGGGTGTACGGGTTCGATGGCACCCTTTTCCCAACACGCAGGGTATTAGAGGGGCTGGTAGACATAACAGCTCCAGTGGGAGAGAGCTCCTCGAATTCTAGGGCATAGCCCTTATAGACATTGTCCAGCACCCAAGCGTCGGAGGTGATTGAGGCCCAGATGTTATAAAATAAAAGGCCTTCGATCTGTCCCCGAAGGGGGGTTGAGCTAAGTGCACAACCTCATCTTATAATCTCCTCTTCCCCACATCGTAAGGTTTCTTCCTGTTGTCCTGTCAAAACCAAGGCGGTGGTTGACGACGCCCAGAGGAGGAATGAGATGGTTGTCGGCGCAGAGACTGACCTTGAGTAAAAGGTTGTTCTTGCTGCTGATAGGATCGTTGGGCAGGCTGATACCAGGAGCGTTGCGGCAAACCTCCAAACCATCTCCTCGATGACTGAGATGTAGAGGCCATATCATGTCTCCTAGCCGCCGTTTTCATTCTATACCTGAAATTTAACTTCTCGTCCATCTCTTTATTAAAGAGGCCGGAGTCATCGAAGGGCATGTCCTCAATAGTGGTCTTGACCTGGGGGGTTAGGTCTGCAGCCCTAAGCCAAGCATGATGGCACAAGGCGAAAGCAGCGGCGAATATCTTAGCAGCACAATCCGTTGAGTTGCGTGCTGAGATGATTTGCTGAGCTCCTACAGCGTGTATCTCGTCTTGGACCGCCATGGCGAAAGGCTTGTCTTCATCGAGCAAACTAGTGAGAAAGGGTTCTAGCTTCTCCATCAAATGCTGGACGTATGCCCCCATGCAACCATTATAGTTGGAGATCTTAAGGTCCAAAGCGGCCGCCGCATAATCTTTTTTGCGACGGCGTCGAGCTTTTTCCCTTCTCTATCAGTAGGGGTGGTAGAGGCTCGGGGCGTAAAAGTGAACTGTGCCCCTTCAACAATTGCAGAGTTCTGCTGGGGATGCTCTGACAACCATGCAGGGCCCAAGGCTATTCAATACAAATTCCCGATCCTCTTAGAAGCTGATGGAATCGTGGCTGGAGTTGCCCAAGATCTTTGGACAATTTCTGGAGAGATGGCATGTATGGGATTGCTGGGGGAGTAGGGACCCTCTCATGGACCCGTCCTTCAATTTGGTCCATCGCCTCCTCATCCTCACACGCAACCTCCAGTTCCAGTGCATGCACCATTCTCATTACTTGGTCAGCGAAAGATCTCACATCATTGGTAGGAGATGATGAAGACAGGTTGGTCATAGGATGGGTCGGAGTAGGTGATCTGTCAGGTTCGGACTCGGGTGTGACCGAGCGAGATAGAACTGGAGAATAACTCGACACCGATGAAGCCTCTGGAGACCTTGGAAGTGGCCTATCGGCGACCAGTGAGGCATGATGCCTAGGCACTGGAGGTGGAGAAGGCAAGACGTCTCTGGAGCGAGCCCTCATACCAGACCAAGAATGCTCTAACTGGCCAGTTGTTCCAGTTGAACTGGAAAGTAATAGCATCCAGCCTGGGCATCGTATACCAGGTCTGGATATTTCCTGAGCCAAGGGTCAATCTGCTCCCGTCCACGGTTGGGTCTAGGCTGGTCCCTCTGGGGAGAGTGATACAACTCTCGGTGATGCTCCACGGTCGGGCTATCGTGGGCTCGAAGGGTAGGTTGAGGTTAATGTGGAGTCAAAGGTTTCGGTACCGAGGGTGATGTAGGCCTCGATGCCGACAAAATCAAGGCTAACACTGGAAGTGGCCGGAGGGGTACTGGACGACTCAACAGGACGTTGTTTAAACTGTCTTTTTGGAGAAGAGGTTCGGACTCTACGAGATGAAGAATGCGGATAGGCTGACCAAGACCTTTTAGATGAAATAGAAGCGTCATGGCCAGAATCCAAATGCTTCCTTTTGGAAGTTTTCTTCTTCCCTGCCTCAGCCTGTTCCTTATCACCCCTCGCCTCCTTCTCTTTCGAAGATTTATCCTTGGGTCTTTCTTTAGACCTAACCCTCTCGCGGTCCATGGTCTCAGGTGAGGAAGGCAAAGGTCCCTCGCCAGCCGACATAGTGGACACCTCAAATGCAGGCTTAAGAGCCTGTTCCCATAAGGCCGCTTTCAGTTTTAGAACTCTATTCTTCAATGCCTGAGCAGTCATACCCTTGTACATATTACATGCTTTAGGGTTGTGACTCTCCCAGACAAAAAATGCATTGCTCATGTCGGTTAGACGTTGGGATTTTCAACTTGCATGAAACACGTTTGAAAGATGCCATAGCCATTTACGAAGTCCAAAAACGAAGTCAAATTCAGTCTGAGGTCAACGATCTGCAATCTCCAAGTCACAATCCAAAGAGTAGTCAAAATCCAAAATTTAAGGTCAAAATGCCGATAAAAGGTATACTAGGAATAAGCATCAGTGAAGCAAAGTTCCTAACAAGCTGCAATAGCGGCGGACGAAAGGAACTGAAGAAAGAAGGGAACGCCAGGGGCTTTATAGAGGTGGGCGCAGCTACTGCCAAAAAGTTGCAATCCAAGATTTGCCCAGTGATTCTAGAAGTTTCTGAGCTAGCTGTGCAGGTGCAGATAAAACCCATTTGTGTGATTCGCAGAGACCACGAAGAAGAAATATGGACAAGGTTGCTTACCTGTAACAGTATTTCTTCGAGTGGTCATCTGTGAATTCACACAAATGAGTTTAATCTGCGCATGCGCAGCTAGCTCGGAATCTTCTGGAATCACTGGGCAGAAGTTGGATTGCAACTTTTTAGCAGTAGCCCCCCGCCTGCCTCTATATAGGCCCCAGCGTTCCTGCTCTTTCCTCAGTTCCGAGTACGCCGCTAATGAAGCGACAGCAAGAATTATGAAATCAGAGCAGAACACGACTGAGGGGAGGCTGGGTGGGATTTGTGTGAATTTGCAGAGGACCACTCGAAGAAATACTGTTACAGGTAAGCAACCTGCCCTTCTTCTTCGTGGTCTCTGCGAATCACACAAATGAGTTACTCAGACTAGCAAGCTATGGTCAATGGAGGAGGGAGTGTCCTGACACCAAGCTTGTGAGTTTATTGTAACAACACATGTAACTTCAAAAATAAAGCATTCTATGGTCATTTGATTCAAGTATCTCAGGAACTGAGGTGTAACCCAACAGTCATTACATTCAAGTACTTGAGTGAAATCAAAGCATTGTAAACTTCACTTGTAATGAATTCAAGCATTAATAATAAAGGCATTGTAAACTTCACTTGTAATAAATTCAATTTTATGTTGTCATATGCCAACACATTGTAGACCATACTTGCAATATTATTCAAGTATTCAGTGCAACAAAGATCACATAATAAACATTTAACTGTCTTGAATTCAAGAATCATTTATAGGCAGTGCAAAAATTAATGTAGTCCTGACAACAACAACACCCTCCCAAAGGAGGCATCCTGCCTGGCCCGTGCATCCAACCTGTAGTGCTTAATAAAAGTCATTGGTTGGGACCAGACAGCCGCCTTACATACATCCTCCAGAGGTATTCCATACACAAAGGCAGAGGATGATGCTACCGCCCTGGTGGAGTGTGCACGCACCCGGCCCGGTGGAGTCTTGCCTGCCAACTCGTAACATAGATGGATTGTAGAGATCACCCACTTAGATAGTCTCTGGGGTGTGACAGGCAGTCCTTTCTTGTGTTCCGAAAAGCACACAAAGAGTCTCTCAGAGAGCCTCAAGCCCGACGTGCGCTTCAGATAGAAAGCCAGAGCTCTCCGCAAGTCCAATGTGTGCAGTCTCAGTTCGACGTCTGCGGTCGGGTTAGGGGCCAGAGTGGGCAGCACGATGTCCTGATTGGTGTGGAAGGCAGACACCACCTTCAGTAGGAAAGTGATGTCGGTACGGAGAACCACCTTATCTCTGTGGAACCAGAGATAGGGCTGGTCCATCCGCAAGGCACAGTTCACCAGCTGAAGTAATGGCCGCAAGAAACGCCATCTTCCATGTCAACCAGTCTCAAGTCAATAGTAGCCACTGGCTCAAATGGCTTAGTAGACAAGTAAGACAAAACAAGGTCCAAGCTGTATGCCGGCGTTGGTACTGAGGATGGTGGATGTAGGTTGTTAAGTCCCTTAAGGAACCTCTTAACTAGAGGATCCGTGAAGAAAGGTCTGCCCTCCAGCTGGTAGTGCGAACAGATGGCTGAGAGGTAGCACTTGACAGAGTTGAGGCATAGACCCGAGCTAATCAGGGACAGGAGGAACTCCAGTACTGTCGGTACCGTCACACTGGATGGAGAGAGTTCCTTGGCTGATAAGAAGTCTAACAATCTCTTCCACTTCAAGGAGTAAGACTTCCTGGTAGACAGCTTTTGGGCCACCTTGATTAACCTCTGCAGAGGGATGGAGAGTGATGTCAGGGTCAGACCCTCTATGCCACCATGGATAGAGTGTCCAAGTCCGGATGTCGCACTCTGCCTCCATGGATGGTAAGGAGATCTGGGCGAGGCTCTAGACGACGGTAAGTCTCTTGAGACAACTGCAGCAGCGGGGCGAACCAAGGTTGTCTCGGCCACCATGGTGTGACCAGGATGGCGTCCGTTCCGTCCAGTCTCATCTTGGTGATTACTCTGGTTATGAGTGGGAACAGAGGGAAGGCGTCGAATCCCTTTCCGCACCACTCGAACTGGAAGGCATTGCCTCGAGAAGTCCGTGTTGGAATCCGGGAGCAGAACTCTGTGCAATGAGTGTTCTCCTCCGTGGCAGACAGGTCGATATCCATCTTTCCCCAGATGGAGAACAGGTGCATCACCACATCGGGATGGAGACGCCACTCATGGCAGGGGTTGGCTGCCCTGCTGAGGCTGTCGGCCAGTTCGTTCTCATCTCCCGGCAGGTGGATTGATTGAAGTAGGATCTTGTGCTTGATGCACCAGTCCCAGATGCGTATGGTGATGTCGAGAAGTGTCAGGGATTTGGTACCGCCCTGCTTGTTCAGGTAATACATGGTGGTGGTGTTGTGCATCATGAGTGGTACCACCTTGCCTGACAGTTCCATCTCGAATGCCTTGAGGGCCTTCTCGACAGCGAGCATCTCTAGGGCATTGATATGCAGAGACTTTTCCTCTTGAGACCACGAACTGTCAGACCTTGGGAATGCGCTCCCCAGCCTTCCATGGATGAGTCTGTGGTCAGGTTGACGTCTGGTTGCGGAGGAAGAAACGGCATGCCTGTACAGACATTCTCTGCATGGAGCCACCAGCAAAGAGAGGCAGCGATTCGTGTTGGAATCGTGAGCCACTTTGATGGAGAGTCGCATGTGGCATCAAACAACGACAGGAACCAAGATTGTACAGGTCTCAAGTGCAGTCTTGCCCAAGGCATTACGAAGGTCGTCGATGCCAAGTGTCCCATCGCCACCTGCACGATATGGGCCTTGACACGGTTGTGTTTGAGGCACACCCTGATGGAAGTGGTAAGCACCTGGAACCTGTCCTTGATGGTGTCAGGTTCGACTTCTCCTCATTGACCTTCAGCACGAGAGAGTCCAGTAGCGACAAGGCAAAACGAATCAATGCCCTCAAGTCCAAGATGGGCCTGAGACCAGAGTCTTTCTTTGGAAATGTAAAGGAACGAGTAAAGAAGCAGTATTGG
Organism: Phrynosoma blainvillii; assembly: GCA_026167975.1. Classification (NCBI taxonomy): domain Eukaryota; kingdom Metazoa; phylum Chordata; class Lepidosauria; order Squamata; family Phrynosomatidae; genus Phrynosoma; species Phrynosoma blainvillii. Next base: position 223,360,797 of record JANUYF010000001.1, on the reverse strand, counting down.
GCCTGAGAAGTATCTATGGGCTCGATAGCTCCTTTGTCTATCAATGTGCGCACTTCATCGAGTAGGGTGTCTGAGGGGATGGTGGCGACAATAGCTCCAGTTGGAGGGAGCTCTTCGAATTCGAGGGTATAGCCCCTACAGACAATATCAAGAACCCATGAATCGGAGGTTATCGAGGCCCAGGTGTTAAAATAGGGCTTCAACCCATCACGAAAGGGTGGATCGACAAAGTGCGCAGCCTCATCTCATGCCCTCCTCTTCCCCGCATCAAAGGAATTCTTGTAAAAGCCTTGTTGGTATTGTTGTTGCTGGCGGTGGCCAGAGGAAGAGGAGGATTGTGAGGGTTGGCGCCTATGGGGCTGACCTTGAGACTGTGTTGTTTCGTGATGATACGAGTGCTGCCCCAATTGGTACCATCCTCATTGTTGGTAGCCAAACCGATGTCTAGATGGTTGTATGGATGATGGTGCCATTCCGTGTTTACGAGCTGCAGTTTTCATCCAGTATTTTAAGTTTAATTTTTCATCAGTCTCCTTGTTAAAATTAACGGATTCATCAAATGCCATGTCCTCACAAGATCGGCAGCTCGAAGCCATGCGTGGCGTAGGAGGGAAATAGAAGCTGACAGGATCTTTGCCGCACAATTATTGGCACTCCAGGCCAACACAATCTGTTGGGCCCCTACGGCATGAGTTTCCTCTTGTAAGGCCATTGCATAAGGCTGATGTTCTTCTGGAAGTTTGTCCAGGATGGGTTCGAGTTTCTCCATGAGATGTTGGACGTATGCGCCCATACATCCCACATAGTTTGCCACCTTGAGTCCTAACACAGATGCTGCATAGATCTTCTTGGCAACACCATCTATTTTCTTGTCCTCCTTATCGGTGGGGGAAGAAGCAGCCTTGGGGGTGAAAGGAAACTGCGCCCCTTCTACTATCTCCGAGTTCTGTTGCGGGTGGTCGGCCATCCACACAGGACAACGGTCAGCCATGCGGTACAAATTTTCAATCCATCTAGAGGCTGATAGAATGGAGGCAGGTGTATCCCAGGCTCTCTTAACGACCTTGTTGAGCGATGGCATATAAGGTATCGCTGGTCGTGCAGGCACACGTCCATGGACTCGTCTCTGTAGTTGATCCGAGATTGCCTCTTCATTCTGAGAAACATCAAGCTCCAACGCTCTAGCCATCCTTAACACTTGATCAGAGAAGGCTCTCACATCATCCGTGGGGGATGATGCCACCAGATTGTCCATTCTGGCAATGAATCTTCATCGGATTCAGATTGGGGTGAGATTGATCGAGATCGAAGGGAAGAGTGAATGGATGCCGGCAATGAGTCCGGAGAACGACGATTCCGTCTCCACTCAGTTTGGGAGCATTGATGCCGTGAAGTCCAAACTGGAGATGGTGAAGAGTCTGCCCGTCTTCTCCCCGACCGAGAAGACTGATGACGCCGGGAATAAGCAGGGGATGGAGAAGACTCATGTTGCGCTTTGGAAGGTTGAGGTTGCGAAGGTGGAGGTGGTGACAGAGAGAAACTCTTCCGCTTTCGGAGTTCCAGATGGTCAAGATGCTCTGGCTGAACCCTCAATAGGTAGCTGCCGGATTGCTGGTCAAAAACAAGTTCAGGATACTTTTGTATCCATGGGTCGGCAAGTGGTCTCCGCTCTGAATCCGAAGGCGGGATAGAACGGCACCCTTCCGAGCCAGAGCTCCCTCGGTGATGAGGCGGTGTCACAGCCGCTCGAGTCGGCGAATGAGGTGTAAGGACGGGTGGGTCATGCACCTCGGGCTCCGAATCCATATCGATACAGACTATCGGAGACGATGGTTTTGAGGCCGGTGGAGCTGGTCCTGGGATGGGTATCTGTACCGAAGTAGATAGGGGTGGGGCTGAAACTGAAGAGCCCAAGGACCCCCTCAGCGGTTCTGCCATCCTTATTTGTTTTCTCGGAGAGAACGATCTCCTCCTGGAGAACGGTGGGGGAAACCGAACGGGCCCGTTTTGAAGAGACAGAGGACTCCTGGATAGGTTCCGAATGCTTTTTCTTGGAGGTCCTCTTACCACCCCCTTCGGAGCGATTTTTGCTCCGGACCTTTCTATCTTTCGTGGCTTTGTCACGAGCCCTTTCCTTGGATCTCCCTCTCTCACGGGAAGGTTCTTTAGAAGGCACTGCAGGAGGGCAAGTAGGTGTTTCACCTGAGTCCACAGGCTGGGCTCTCAGGGCCTCCTCCCACATGGCCGCTTTCAATTTCACAATTCTATTTTTTAAAGCCTGTGGAGTCATCATCTTGCACATCTTGCACGATTTGGGGTTATGAGATTCCCCCAAACAGAAGACACACTCATCATGATGGGCAGAAGTTGGAAACTTCGCCTTACAAGAAATGTATTGCTTAAACGAAGCCATGGCGAAGTCCGACAGCCTCAAAAACACTCAACAAAGTCTAAGTCGCAATCCAATAGAGTTGTCAATCTGAAATATGATCAAAAACCTTTCAAAAAGCACAGACCAAATTGCAATCCAAAAGAGTAGTCAAAAAGCCAAAAACTGCTTCAACGCTGTAAGGAAAACTGTTAAAGAAATAAGCTGCGAACAGCAAAGTCCCTTGCTAGCTCCACAAGCGGCGGACGGAAGGAACTGAGGAAAGAGTGGGAACGCAGATTAAACCCATTTGTGTGATTTGCAGAGACCACGAAGTGTGACTTTATCACAGACATTAATGAAAGTCACTTCTAGCCCTACTACAGTTCAAGTCTATGTTTCCAGAACAAACCCTTTAACATTATATGCTAATTTCTAAACTCATTTTGAAAAATATTAATAAATGAAGGCTGCTTAGAAGTTCTCAGCCAAATGACCTAGAGCCATGAAACTTGTATGCTATTCCACATGTTCACCCCAAAGTTCAATGCACTTCATACATTGTTTCTCAAGTTTAACTCCCCCCTCAAAAAAATCTGATGCCTAGTCACTGAAATACTGCTCTGTTGCTGCAATCAACTCTGAATAATTTGAAAATGTCCTTCCTTTCAAATTCTTATTTTGAATTTGGAAACAGGAAATAGATGAAGCAAGATCTGATGAGTAGGGTGGATGGCTTATGCACTCAAACTCCAAATTCTTGTAAACAAATATTGTCTTGTCAGCCCTGTGAGCAGGTTTATTGTCCTACAAAAAGGAGCTTCTTTTGTCATTTTTTCTTCAATGTCTCCTGTAATCAGCACATTCAAAATACCTTCCTTATCCCTCCCCAAAAATAAATAAAAAAATAAAAAATGGCCATGACTTTTCCTGACTTCTGAGGCTTGAATTTCTTTGGCCATGGAGAACCTAAATGCTGCCACTGCAAGGATTTTGTCTCCAGCTCACAGTGATCTCACCTTGTTTCATCAACAGTGACAAGTCATTCCAATAAATTATCACTAGATCACTCAAAATGCTACAAAATCAGCTTGGAGGTATCCACTTGATTTCATTTCTGGCCAGCATTAAAACACTGCAGCACTACTTGGTTGACAGCTTATTCTGTGTAGCCAAATGCTAATGAATTATAAACCCAATGTCTTCCCAGGATACCTCTAGGGTCTCAGCAATTGCTTTAGCTGAGATTCATTGATTTGCCAAAATCAGATCATGAACACATTCACTGTTTCAGGAATTGACCCTATTGAATGAAGGCCTCCCAGACCTTGGTATATCTTCGGTCTCAAAATCTCCATGCTGAAAGTTGGCACATCACTTCACTGTTGAATATGATGGGCACTTGTCACTCAGCGTTTACATCATAAGCTCATGGGTTTCCTTTGGAACTTTCTTCTTCAGAACAAGAACTTTATGATGGTCTGGAGTTCAGCATTTCAAATTCCACACTTTTTGCTGACATGGTTCTATCAATGATCTGAAAAGATTGAGAAATCAGAGCTACGATCCTGCAAACTGGCAATTTAAAATACAAAAGAACACTCTTTCAAGCTACAATGACAAAATTACACTCAGATTTCGGGAAGTGGGTCAGGCCAAGAATATCCTGCACATACTAGGCCAAAGGTCCAGTGGTTTGGATGCAATGAAGGAATGGGTGTGGCTGAATAAACTGAAGTTCAATCCAGACGAGATGGAGGTGCTGTTGTTCAGCAGGAAATATAAGTTGGTGTCGGCCTCACAGCCTGCTCTGGATGGGATTGCACTTTCTCTGAAAGATTAGGGTAGTTGCTTGGGAGCGTGCTTGCAAACAGGTCTGTTCCTGGAGAGTCAGATAGAAAAAGAAAGCCTTTGGCCAAGTTTTTGCTAGTGCATCAGCTGTACCCTTTCCTAGGGAGGGCAGATTTTGCCACAGTGGTTCATGCCTTAATTCCCTCTAATATGAGTACTGTAATGTGCTCTATGAAGGGCTGCCCTTGAAAGTGTTTGGGAAAAGCTGCCACTACTACAAACTGAAGCAGACAGACTGGTATCAGGTGCGATTTTTAGAGACTATGTAGCACCAGCCTTACAAGAATTGCACTGGCTTCCAACTTGCTTCCCAGCAAAAATCAAGGTGCCAGAATTGTCTTGGAAAGGCCAAACTGTTTGCAGGCAAGACACCTGAAAAACTACCTCCTCTCACATGAGCCTGTCTAAAATCTGAGATTTTCTACACAGGCCCTGTTGCCATCTTGAGAGGCTAGGTTAGTGTACATGTCAGGACTTTCCCTATAGAAGCACTCCAACTGCAGAACTCTTCCAAGGGAAATTAGGCTGGCTTCATCTGTTCAGAGCTTCTTATGGGCAGCTATAACAGTGTTGTTCCAATTGTTTTAAAATTATTTTAACGCCAATTCATATCCATATCCAATTCATATCCAGGATGTTATACAGAATAACATTCCAGGAAAACTAACAAAAAGCAAACGAAAAGTAAAAAGCTTTATAAGAGGACAAATTAGGAAGAAGAGCTAAACCCATGAAAAGAGGAGAATTTCACAGTAGAAATGAGAAGAATGTAGGGAAGTAGTGAGCACTAAATCCCACGCAAGATTTACAAAATATTCTAAAAGTGGATTTGTGCAGGGCCAGATCCTTTGTGAGATTAAAAAGAAAACACAAGAAAGAGTTTTATGGTGCTAGCTGGAATAAAGGCAAGCAAAGCATGTTAGTATTTTTGTTGTTCCCAAATCGCTACAAAGTCAAAATCCAGGTGTAACTGACCTGTACGTGACAGTAGAGGATCACTCTCTGCCAGGTTCTGTGTGGCATCAAACCAGTCTTCTGTGATTTCTTGAGAATTTGAAGATTCTTAATATAATTATAAATATTTTAAAATAAAACATGCACACACACGGACTATACAGACAGATAAAAATCAGCACAGGTTGCAATGGAGTGAGCAGATATGAACTCTCTTTCTGTCATTGTTACTGAACCCATATTGCTGATATTTTTTTAAATCAGCAATTTCATGATCAGCAATCGTACAGGCTTCATGAACAGGTACCCCGGATGAAAGACCGAGGAATCCAGTCCCAATCAACCCCCGGTCAGTGCAGGAACATGCCGACTGGACGCTGAGGTCCCAGGGCCAGCCACTTCTGCAGTCGAGAATGGACTGCCAGCAAGGAGCAGTTTTCCCTCGCTCCTTTTATGGTTGGCTTTGGGCCGCATTAGCAGGATTTGGCAAGGCTTCCAGCTGATCCGTGGGTGTGCGTCATCTGCACGCTGTGCCCCCGGATTGGCCAGAAAGCAGTGCTTTTTTGCACGTCTGTTTCAGGACTGACTCTCTCATAAATCTTTTTTTTTTAACTAATGGCTTGAGCGTTACATTTTATGCAAAAATACATCTAAACTTAAGAGACTTTGCATTAAACTGTGCATGATGAAGTCATTGCCACAAAAATTGCTCATGTGACAGGCTAATACCACCAAAGAACTCCTACTTTGCGTTACCATATACCTTGGCTCACCTCAGGTACTCAGGGGAAACTCAGAAATAACTTTCAAGTATACCAACATGTCTTACCAATGTACGTGGAAGCAAAGACTGGAAGTAGTAGTTACTTCAAAATTGGCAAGATATGACAGAATTATTTCTCCCATATGGTTTCTGCTCTGAAAGTAAAGTCCTACTCCACAATTTAGGGATATTAGGTTATCATCAGTTTAGAGCAGAGTTTTCCTACTGAAGACCCAAGAACTGTTGAACTTCTCTATGCAATCTACTTTTCTCCTTACAGAAATTGGTTACATTTAACTTGGGTGGTTGCAAGATTTTATTTGTTCTCATATATTCCAACTTAAGTTTTTAGTATAAACTGGTTTGAATGCACACACATACACACTTTAAACAGTAGTGTAGAAATTACAGATGCAAAACACAACCCTATTACTTCCTTCCCCATGTTACTCAAGTGATTTAACACTTGGATAGTTACTATAAAAAATAGGTGAGGAAAATGTGAGGTAAGGAACTGAAAGATACAATAAGTGTATGGTTCTGTTTAAAGATCACCTTCCCTCTTTCTGCATCTGTAATTGATCTGTAAACTCTCATATCTTCCATACACATTTATTCTCTTTCATGTCTCTTTCAATTACTGGTACATAATTTCTCCTTTTATTCAGGAAATGAGAGACCTCACTTTTCAGACTATGCAGTCTCCCAGTGGCGAGTTAAAAAATTGGGAAGATAGGCAGCAGGTCCAGGTGCCCAAGGACTGCTTTTGAACACACTTCACGTGTGGAGAAAATACTAAAGCGGGCCCTACATTCAAGCCTATTTGACAACAGCACACTGAATCTAGTATCCAGAATGGGGGCTGCATCAGATATACTCACCTTAGCAACCCTTTTTTTTTCCAGAGACAGGAATCTAATATTTTGTCTTCTTCTAATCAGATGTTTCTAGATACCACACATATACATACCAGTTGACTCTGGACTGCAATGTTCATCTTGGGAGTGAGTTAAGTGCAGATTTCTTAATACATCTAGCCAAATGTCTGAACTCCAATGCTCCCCCCTCTGGTCAATTTTTATCACCTAGATTTAGAGAATTCTGGAAAACATGATAGCTTGCACAGTGCTTTGGAACTGGAATTCCAAAAATTAACTTTCTGCTTTGTTAATTTTGTTCTGTTTTTATGATCAAGATGGTTGCCTTCATCTGAGTATAAGACTTACAATTCTAACAACAAATGTTTATGTCATAAGAGTACGTTGGAATCACTGGAGTTCAGGTTTTTAGATAAAGGATGAACTTACCATTTTCTACAAGATCATTTTCCCTCTCTTCTGTATTCTTATTAGAAAGGCACCGTTTTTCACTCATTTGATGCGTAGCCTATTTAAAAAAAACTATATTCAATTTTTTTCTTCACATTACTGTAAAGTAATTCAGGTAGAGCAGCAGCAGGCTTCTTGTGATGCTGCCACAAGTATCCTTCAGCCCTTGTGGTGGTCATTCCCCACTAGCTAGCTCTGAGACTTGCTCTATTCAAGAGAGCTGTAACTGCTGCCTCTATATTGCTGTGAAAAGGGTAGTCTGCTAACTGGTGCTTTTCCCTTCCCTACATATGTTGGGCAGAAAATAAAGGGGAAGGGGACGGATAAGACAAAGAAACAAAGCAATTTTAAGAAGTTTGTTTTATGCTAGATTTTTTAAAAGACTGCTTGAGAAGGGAACAGGACAGCTCCTCCCAGCTGGTAATTCAAGACATGGAACTGCTTACACACTCAGGTAATAGGAACTTTCCTGACCCAGGCTGGGCCTGCTGTAAGAAATAGAAAGGCAGCAAAGGCACCCATTTCAATAAATGCCAAAGATGAGCAATCCTTTGATGTTTTCAGTACTAACATAGAAGCACAATCACAAGATTAGTTACATGCAAAAGATCTTGCAGCACCTTTGAGACCAACTGTTTGAACATTACAGTATTCACGGTGCTACAGGATCTCTTTGCAGACTGATATTCCAGTCTAACATGGCTATGTCTCTGTCTCTGGATGATATGGGTCTGCCTGAAAGATACGACCATAGTTTTCATTTGAAACAATTTCAAAGGTTCTCAAACAACTCACAGGTTAGTAAAATAATGGTTTAGAAGACTTACTAAAGAGTGTGAAGAAGCTTCCATGTTTTCTGGCAATGACACTTGTGACACCGATTTTCCTGTCTCAGAACAAGAACTAAAAATAAAAAATGAAGCATTCATATTTATAAAACATGTATCATCCATTGATGTCCCATTTCTTTAGGTATGCTAAATGCTCTTCAGCCACCTTCTTTCTCATCTTAAAATGTTCTCACAGCTTTATTTTTAAAGTACATATAGACAATTTTTCATACTGTACAGAAAAACTATTTCATATCCTTGAAATCTTTTTATTCCATGTACTTGCTTCTGAGTACACAGAATTCAGCTATGTTTTGTATGCTTGGTGGGCAAGCATACAAACTAGAAAAAATTACCGTATTTTTCGGCATATAAGACGCACTTTTTCTTCCCCAAAACGAGGGTGGGGAAGTTGCTGCGCCTAATGAAGCGAATATACAAGCTGAGGGCAAACTGCCGAGGCCTAGGCTAAAAGTAGGCCTCATTTCAACCTCAGCCTTGGTGCTGCAGTGGGCTCCTCCCATCCCAGGAAGAGCCCATTGGAGCAGCCAGGACGGGGGTGGAAAGAGTCCTCTTTTCCTGGCTAGTTGAATGTGCTCCTCCTCTTTCCACCCCCATCCTGGGTGCTTCAATGGACTCTTCCTGGGGTCAGAGGACATCCTCCCATCCCAGGAACAGTCCATTGGAGCACCCAGGATGGGGGTGGAAAGAGTCCCCCCCTTGAAGAAATCTGCCAGGAAAACCCTTATGGTAGGATCAAAATGAGCCAGAAATTACTCCAAGGCACTGGATTAGTACCCTGGCCAAGTTACACTGTCTCAGCCTCAGAGGGTGGAAATTGCAAACTCACTCCTCTGAAGAAATCTGCCAGGAAAACCCTCATGGTAGGAACAAAATGAGCCAGAAATTACTCCAAGGCACTGGATTATTACCCTGGCCAAGTTACACTGTCTCAGCCTCAGAGGGTGGAAATTGCAAACTCACTCCTCTGAAGAAATCTGCCAGGAAAACCCTCATGGTAGGATCAAAATGAGCCAGAAATTACTCCAAGGCACTGGATTAGTACCCTGGCCAAGTTACACTGTCTCAGCCTCAGAGGGTGGAAATTGCAAACTCCCTCCTCTGAAGAAATCTGCCAGGAAAACCCTCATGGTAGGATCAAAATGAGCCAGAAATTACTCCAAGGCACTGGATTAGTACCCTGGCCAAGTGTCTCAGCCTCAGAGGGTGGAAATTGCAAACTCCCTCCTCTGAAGAAATCTGCCAAGAAAACCCTCATGGTAGGGTCAAAATAAGCCAGAAATTACTCCAAGGCACTGGATTATTACTCTGGCCAAGTTACACTGTCTCAGCCTCAGAGGGTGGAAATGGCAAACTCCCTCCTCTGAAGAAATCTGCCAAGAAAACCCTCATGGTAGTGTCAAAATGAGCCAGAAATTACTCCAAGGCACTGGATTACTCTGGCCAAATCACACTCTCTCAGCCTCAGAGGATGGAAATGGCAAACCCCCCCCTTGAAGAAATCTGCCAAGAAAACCCTCATGGTAGGGTCAAAATAAGCCATAAATTACTCCATAAGCCAATGGCCTAAAAACTCCAAGGTACCAGTCCATCTGATCTTGGAAGCTAAGCAGGGTCAGTCCTGGATAGTCCTTGGATGAGAGACCGCCAAAGAATCCCAGGTGCTGCAGGCTGTATTTCAGAGGAAGGAACTGGCAAAACCACTTCTCGAGTCTTCCTTGTCTAAGAAATCCCTAAGAAATTCATGGAGTCACCATAAGGCGACAGGAGACTTGCAAGAAAGTTGGGCAGGGAATTTGTGCAATACCTGGCCCTGCTGCTGGCTTAAACTTACATTTACAACTTAAAATTGTTCTTAAACTGCTGTTAACTTTATACAGTTGATATAAAATATTTTACTACAGTATTTGGTTAAGAATCCTTTTTTTCTAGATTTTCCTCCTTTAAAATTGGGTGCGTCTTATATGCCGGAGCGTCTTATATGCCGAAAAATACAGTATATTTGTATGCAAACTTCCAGACATGTGCAGACAGCAGTATAGGTCAAATACAGCATTTAGGGCTGAAACAGCTTAATATACATGTCTTCAGGTCTGTATATAATTCCCTGGGAGGGAATCTCACTGAATACAGTGGAACTTAGTGAGCAAATATATGTATCATTACATTGACTACACCAGCAATGAAGTTGTGAGCTATTAAAGCAGTTATAGTTATTAAACAACTACAGCCCAGGTTGCATCTTCTACACCACAAAAAGATTTCATTTGAGAGGCATTTCATACATACTTATTTGTATGTTCCTTTTCTTTCATAACAAGTTTGTAAGTTCGCCAGCAGTGCTGATGATACATTTGATAGCGAATTTTTAGAAGCTGCATTTCAGCTTTTATGGCTCTCTGCCATATATCCTTGCAGCAGTCTGGCAAATGATCACTTATTTCCTGCGAAAGATGCATCAACCTTTCAACAGAAATATTATTTAATTTAAATATCATTAAATGAGAACTATCTCCCATTTAAAAGAAAAAATGTTTTTTAAAGGTTACATTAATAAAGACAGGGCAGAATCTATTCCCATAACTAGGGAAATAAGTTAGGGTTCCCATCATTAAATGCATTTTTTCTATATATATTTTCATTTTGACATCACAATAAAACTATAACACCACCACCAAAAATAAGACAAATACATTAAACACAAAACAAAGTGACTATCAACTTCTACTCTTTGGTTATTCACAATAACTTCATAGTATATATATACAATTCCTTTTGCTTAAAAAAATGACAATTTAAATCACATTCTCTATTTTGTCCATATTGTGTTCTTAATAACTTCAAATTATTTAACATATTATTCATTTTTGAAACTTGACAAAATCCCTGTTTCAGACTGATAGATTTATTTATATATACTTATTCTAAAGCTTGTGTTGCCATAACTCCCAATTTTAAGTAATTAATCATGTTTGCCCAATCTTTCCTGAATTCCTGAACTAATCCGTTTCTGAAATAAGTCAATTTATCAATTTCTATGAAGTCATACAATTTCTGTATCCATTCTGACACATCTAGAATTTGTTCGTGCTTCCATTATTTATTTATTTAGCATAGATTATTCTAGCTGCTGTGACCATATAAAAAATTATTTTACCATGTTTTTTTCTTGAGGTCATCATCTACTATTTCTAGGAGATACGATTTAGGATCTTTTGTAATTTTTATTTGTAAGATCTGATATTAGCTTGGGTATTTAGGCCCATTAAATGCAGTTCATCCATCCCTCCACATTTGGTGCTTTGACTTTTGCAGATTTGATTATTCACAAATTTTATGAATATGTTATCTTTAGGAATATATAGGTCCTCCAGCGAAACTCTATGGTCAACTTTAATCAAAAGTTGCACTGAAGGACCTAGAGATTCCTAGAGAACCCTCCAGTGCATCTGTAGCTCCCCCAGTGCAATTATGTCTGGCAGATGTTGACAACAGCTGGAGGATCTAGAGATTACTAGAGAGATATTCTCAGGTGAAAAACATAGTGTTTTTATTATTTGCGGTTTTTCCACATTCACAGGGGTCCTGTTCCTTTAAACCCAGTGAATGTGGAGGAACAAGTGGATTAGGAGACACGGCAGCGTCTCCTAAAAGGGCGTCTGGGGCAGAGGACTGTCCATCAACCCTTCCTAGCCCCTTACCATCTGAGATGCTCCAGCAGTGAGGCCAGGAGCCGGGCGGAACTATTTAACCCATCCCAACTCTCCTTCCACCGGCGGCGATGGCAGTCTCCTAAGAGGGCGGCTGGGGCGGAGGACTATCCCACTAACCTCTCCCAGCCCCCTACCACCTGAGACGCCCTGGTAGTAAGGCTGCAGCACTTGAGAGTTGGGTCTTGTCAGGCTTTTTCTATCTAGGCCGCCCTGCCCGTCTTCCACCTGGGACAGCCGCAGCTGCAGCATGGTTGGGAGGGTCATTTAGTTCCACTAGCTCCTATACCAGCAGAGGCCGAGAATGGTCTGGGGCCAGAAACTGGAGTTTTGCAGGGAAAAGGGAGGTATGGTGGGAACAGAGTGAACAGATGTAACAAAAGGTGGGACCACTGTTTGGTACTATCCCACCTTCAATTCATTCTGTTCCGTGGAATGGATTGAAGCGGCACCAACCTTAGACCAACAGAACCTTAGCTCCTCTGCAATGCCAGGTGAGTCAAAAATAAGACTCATATTATTCACAATCTTCTTTTAGATGAGGACGCCGACCTGGCTTGCTTCACAGAAACCTGACTGGGAGAGGATAGCGCCGTAACTTGGACGCAGGCCCTCCCAGCCGGGTACGCTGTCAGTGAGCAGGTAAGGGGAAGTGGGGGGGGGGGGTGGAGTGGCTCTGATTCATAAGAACAACCTGACCTTGACCAGGATACCTGTCCAGAACACAGTCCACTTTGAGTGCATGTACCTGAGCCTGAGGACCAAGGATAGTTTGGGGATTCTGCTAGTATACCAACCACCCCGTTGTCTAGCAGACTCCCTAACTGAGCTGACACAGCTGGTCTCTGAGTTGCTGCTGGAGTCACCCAGACTTTTAGTTCTGGGTGACTTCAACATCCCACTCGAGACCAGTTTGCCAAATTTAACAGGTGAGGCTCGGGATTTCATGGAATCCATGACAAACATGGGCCTACCCCAATTGGTTGTTGGGCCCACTCATTGTGTGAGTCATACACTCGATGCGGTCTTTAATACGGAACAGGAATATCCATGGATGGAGGTTATTAAAACCACCTCATTGTCAAGGATGGATCATTTCCTGATCAAGACTGAACTAAGTACCACTATCTGCCCCACAGGGGGGTGGGGGTGGACCTATTAGAATGGTCTACCCCTGAAGGCTAATGGAACCAACTGGATTCCAGAGAGCCTTAGAGGGTTTAATCGTTGCTAACGCCAGTGATTCTGTCACTTTGGTTAATGCCTGGAACACCGATCTTACCAAGGCTATCGAAACAGTCATTCTCAGGCGTCCATTCCAGCCTGCTTTGAACCGTAAACCATGGTATATGGAAGATTTTAGGAAAATGAAGTGGGTGGGACGACTAGAGTGTACCTGGCGGAAAACTCGGCTCTTATCTGACAGGATTCGTCATAGGACTTCCTTCAGTCCTATCGAGAAGCAATACGTGCAGCGTAGAAATCTTTCTCCTCTGCACGTATTGCGTCTGCAGAGTCCCGTCCAGCAGAGCTGTTTAGGGTAGTAAGGGAACTGACGCAGCAGAACCCATTGCTTAACCCGACAACGGCCTGCTGTGACGCGTTTAACAATTTCTTTGCAGATAAACTCTTTCAGATGCCGACTTGGATGCCAGTATAATAACAGAATCTATAGATGAATGTCCAGCAGCTCAGTTGATGTAATTTTATTGGATCATTTCAATCTGTGAGTACCGAGGATGTGGACAAGCTTCTTAGTAGTATAAGGAAGACACCTTGCCCTCTTGATCCTTGCCCTTCGTGGCTGGCCGTCTGGGAGGGGGTGCCTTGAGGTTGTTCCTTGTGGACATTATCAATGCATCCCTCAGGGAAGGTCACGTTCCATCTTGTTTAAAGGAAGCGGCGGTTAGGTTGCTTCTGAAAAAACCTTCCCTGGACCCCCTGGATATGAATAGCTATAGGCCGGTATCCATGTTACCTTTTTTGAGCAAAGTGATCGAAAGGGTGGTTGCTCTTCAACTCCAAGCTGTCCTGGATGAAACCGATTATCTAGATCCATTTCAAATGGGCTTTAGGACAGGATTTGGAGTTGAGACCAACAACCTTCGTCTGAGCATTGGTAGGGGTAGTGTGACCCTGTTGGTGCTTTTAGACCTCTCAGTGGCTTTTGATACGATAGATCATAGCATCCTCTTGGATCGCCTGAGTGGGTTAGGAATCAGAGGCACAGTGTTACGGTGGTTCCGTTCCTTCCTCTCAGGTAGATCCCAGAGGGTGCTGCTTGGGGACAGTTCTGAAAAAAAAGATCTTAGTTGCAGCATTCTGCAAGGCATCATTCTGTCCCCGATGCTGTTTAACATATACATGAAGCTGCTGGGTGAGATCATCCAGAGACATGGGGGTAGGTGTTATCAGTACGCTGATGACACCCAGATCAATTTCTCCATGTCTCAATCGTCGGCTGTGGTTCCCGATGGCGTCTCTCCTCTCAATGACTGTCTTAAGGCAGTAATGGACTGGATGAGGAAAAACAGATTGAAATTAAATCCAGATAAAACGGAGGTGCTCACAGTAGCGGCCCTGAAACCGGGAATTGGGTTGCAACAAATTGGTCACACTCTCCACGAAGGACTGTGTTCGCAGTGTGGGGGTGCGCTTGGATTTGTAGCTCCTGATGACTAATCAGGTAAATGCGATGGTCAAGAGCGCCTGTTATCAGCTCCGGCTGATATGCCAGCTGCGCCCTTTCCTGGAAGTACGGGATCTCAGGACTGTGGTGCACGCAGCTGGTAACCTCCTGTCTGGATTTCTGTAATGCGCTCTACATGAGGCTACCCTTGTGCTTGGTCCAGAAACTGCAGTTAGTACAAAACATGACAGCCAGAGTGATCTCTGGAACAACAAGGAGACCACATAACACCTGTATTAAAGTCTCTCCACTGGCTGCCTATTAGTTTCCGGGCCCAGTATAAGGTGTTGGTTATGACCTTTAAAGCCCTAAATGGCTTGGGTCCAACCTATCTTCGGGACCACCTCCTCCCATATAATCCATCCCGCACACTCAGGTCCTCTGGGAGGAATTTGCTGCAGCAGATAAAAAAAAAGGCTGTCTGCAACCTTCCAGAGGGCCTTTTCAGCAACTGCTCCCAGACTTTGGAACGGTCTGCCAGACGAGATCTGTCAGATTAAGACACTGAGCAGCTTTAAAAAAGCTATTAAGACGGATCTCTTCCGGCAGCCCTTTCCTGACTAGATTTCCCGGCCTCAGCAGCCCCCTTATCCTGCCTTCTCCCACTTTGGATGCTGCCGCTACTCTGGGTTGTTTCTTTATATTATCATTGTTCTGTGACTCGAATTTATTGTATGTTGCTTAATTTAGAACTGATAACTGGTTTAATACTTTCTTAAGGGGTGGGTGGGTTTTGGAGTTGTTGGATTTTATGGTGTATGGAATTTTAATTGCTGTTAGCCGCCCCAATTGTTGACAGAGGGGTGGGGTATCAATAAATATCATCATCATCATCCATAATATCTAGTTAAAGGACATTCCTATACCACAAATCAATCTTCAAATTTAAATACTCTAACCAACAGTTCTCTGGGCTTAACTAGTTTTGCTAATGTTCACAGGTTTAGACTCAGAGCAGACCAGCACCAGCAATTCATTAAATGCTTCTGCTCATTGAAGGGAGTGGGGAAAAAATTTGCTATTCAGCCTCCAGTACAATATCCCATATTATTCTGAAGCCTCCACTTCTGAAGCTAATGGGCGTGTAAAGGGGGCAAACCTGACCTTCTATGCCTCTTTCCTGTTACACAAACTCTGGATGAAACCAATGCATCTTTTAAGACCGCAAAACAAATTTCAGCTATTTTGTTGAGAACATTTGTCATACCTGTTTGGGACTTCATTTAAATCTTTGCTTGTGCTGTTTTCACATTCCAAAGGATCCTGGAAAGATAGATTTTAGGAAGTTTGAGTTGCAAACCTAATGTGGTTAGTCAGCCATTGGAATGCAAATTTAACTAACAAGCTGTGTGAGACATCCAAATGCTCCACATAGCTTAGACTGTCTTCAGACAGAAAAACCAATGTATAGCCAGATAATCTCAGAAGTGGGCAGTGGGGGGAAAAAAACCCCAGCATACCATGATTTTCAGGTGAAAATTGTTAAGAAAAATCACACCCAAAGCCCTCTCAAATTAGTGTAAAACATGTAAAAAACTCATCCCCAACCAGCAACCTCAAATACTTCCCCTCCCACCCTCAGTTCTACCTTCAATATGGCAACATGAAACCATTAAATGGTATTTGGACTCACCATTTTGAAGGAGAAAGGGAGGGTGGTGCATGGGGTGGAAAACTGGCCTACAGCCCCTATGCAATTGTTCACACCTTCAATATCTGTTTCAAAACTTACGAACTAAAACAGGAGGGAAACTTTGCTATGCAACAGTCACTTACACACACCAACTAGAAGTCCTTGGCTTGGAAATTACAAATTGGTATTCTTTCGTAATCAATGGGGGGGAAACACAAGCAAGAATTGTAATCCTTGCAACATGTGAGTGGTTATAATAAAAGGTTGCAATGTTTCATCCTTACAGGGAAAAACTTTACATGTAGGAAGACTGTTGTGTTTAAAACGCCATTAGTATCTATTATGACTTTTCAGTGCTACTTATATTGGAAACTAAGGGGTGAAGCAGAAAGCCCTGAAGGAGCGGCTCTGTGCCGCCTCTTTGAGTGCCAGATTGGGGCCGCAGCAATCCGGTGTTTTTCCAGTGCAAAAAGAAGTGGCAAAATGCTGCTCCTTTTTGAGGCGGAAAAAGGCACCCCTTTTGCCACCATGGCTCTTCTCCACTCCTGCAGTGTGTAATTACTGCACCACAGGAGTGTCCCTACGCTGCCTGCTGTCTGGTCAGGAGGGCAGCATAATGGTGGCTTGGGGGCAGAGTCGGGACGTGCAGTCACCATGCCTCCAAGCCGCTGGCTCAAATTGCTAGTCTGTTCAGCCCCACTTAGCTTGTTTCTCACCATGAACAGAAGCTACCATGATTAAAAGCACAAATAAACAGAAACAGCCACTGGTTCTGAACAACTGTAACTATAATTTCTTCAGCCATAACAATCCGGGGTCCTTTCACACTAGACAATTATAGCACAAAGATTCTACTTTAACTGCCACAGCTGCTTCTCATGGGAGCATCCTGGGCTGTGCATGGTCTGGTCAGAGACACCAGAGGAGGAAGAATCCTCTGGTTGAGGGTTCCAAAGGCCTCTCCCTAATCCAAGGATTCCACAGTCAGTTAAAGTGGAATCAGTGCTGTAACTGTGCAGTGTGAAAGGGGCCTCGGTCTCTCAGAACATGTCCCATAAACCCAAAAGCAAAGGTGTCAGAGCTTGGCTTCCAATACAGACATGGCAAAGTAAAATCAGTTTTCCTCAGAGCAGTCCTTTAAATTCTCACAAAACATACCCCCAGTCAGGATCTTTAAAACATGGTGATATAGGACTGAAATAGAAGGGCCCAATAAAGTGGGCTGCGACTGCTCCAACATGGTTTCCAGCTGCGCTCGGGGAGTGCCACATCTAAACACAACACTCTGAACACAGCTGGAAACCAGTTTATTTGTACCATCTTTTTTGGGCCATAGAGAAGCTAACAAACTATTTAAACTATAGAATGGTGGTTGATTAAAAGTTTTCCAACTTGTTTGTATATATATTTTCTTGTATGTTTCATGATTTCTTTGGTATTTTTCTTTTTGTATGTGTGTAAATTTTATTGCTGTTTAAAGTCAAAATAAAAATATTTTAACTCTTTATACCATCTGAAAAGAAACCGGTGTAGATCTTTGGGTGTCATTTGGCTAAAAGTTACATTTGTACATTGCTGCCTTAAGGAGAAAAGCAAGAAATCAATAAATGTGTGGATGTAACATAAGTGTTTTAAAAGTAGCATCAAGTAGCAAGTTAGGCCCTTTAGATCAAATCCTACACTCCAATTCCATCTCTGGCATAAAGGTAGCTACCTAACCCAACAGCATGTGATTTCAGTATCTGGAGCTGCACAAAGAGCCCTGTAAAACATGTACTGTCATTACATCCATTCCTTTTTTTACAGATGAGACTTTAGCTTTTTTTGTAAACATTTTAAAGATACCTTGGTCTGGACAAATCACTAGCACACAGCCTGCCTGTTAATATTTCATGTATCTATCAAAAACTTAGTATTGTATCCAAACCTAGCCATTTGCAAGCAGAACAGAAACTACTGAAGGATTACAGGATCTTCTAGAGAAGATAAAGGAAACATTGGGTGGTGGTGGGGGGGGGGGAGGGTTGTTGGTGGAGGGAAATGCCACTGGGCAACTGGAATTTCATTCTTGGGACACCAGATGGACCAGAGAAACAACATTCCATGCATTTGTGGCCACTAGCTACAGTACAGACTTGATCTAGAAAATCATTATAATTACAGATTACTTTCTAGAAGGTAGAATCCATCTTGAGCCCTTCTGCTAATAAAAGTCTTCTATCAATGAAAGAAAGAAGTTTCCTTCTCCCACCTGCAGCCCTCACATCTGCTTTGACAGTTCAGAGCAAGTTTGGAGGGAAGTGGAAGGGAAGGTTCAATTGTGTGAGAAGATGGCCATTTTTGGAATGTAAATTCCACTTGCTAAAGCAAAATATTTAGTTAATTACGTAAAGTGCTTGTCAAGGTTACCTCAATTTGGGGTTTCCATCCATGGTTTGCAGTATCACCAATGCAAGAGTTTTCCATCATGTCACTAACTGCTATTTGTGAGTGAACTGCTTCCATATTTTCAGACATGCATGACCAATCTGTATTGCAGCCAACACTTCTGTGGGAAACTGTCAGCCACTCACTAGGCCTATGTTTGCTCATCATTGTTATCACTGTGTTTTGTGCCCTGGTCACCACTGAGGCTTTAACGTTGGTTGCTCGACTTGTTGTAAAACAAGCTCTAAAATCAGAGGTTGCATCAACAGCTTGGTTCACTGTACTTTGATTTTTACTTTGGATAATTAAGGATGACTCTGGGTTGTTCTTTTCTCTGCCAAATGAATCTTCAGTACTATAAAACATATTAAGAATTTCATCTCTTTCTTGACCATCAGAATTCAGGTAATGGGCTGCTGTACATATGCCATCTTGAAACTTCCTGGAAAATTCTGGTCTTTCATTTAAACTGCAATAGCTACTAACAGTACTGCAACTTGTATTAGAAGATTCATCTTCCAATTTATTAAACTGTGGCTGGCCACCTGTCAATCTATGTTCATTTGTCAACTTCTTATCACGAAAAGTTTCTAAGGTCTCTATTTTTTGTATATATGAGCTATGAGAAACACAGTCTTGTTCTTCAGCACTGTGATATTCTAACTGTGAATCGTCGTCACTACATCTGTAATCATTCTGAATGTCGGTGAATATGAGAAAGTCTTTATGATTGTGCACGTTAAATCTTCCTTCAGTTGCATCTTCTGGTGGAATGGAAATTTTTTGTTGCTCTTTACATAGAGATTCATGTTCTTCATCCACTGATGAGCTCAGATTAGTTAAATTCTCTTTTGTCAAATTCAGTTCTGAGGTACTTAAATAACGTGACTGGCTTGAAATGGAGCAGTCAGCCCCTGCTTGACATTCACTAGAGCTATCATTAGTCTCATTTTTTCCAGAATGTTCTTGCTTGTGGGCAGCATTAAAGACTGTTGATTTATATTCATTTTTCTCTAATCTACTTTCTCTTTGCTCAAAGGTCTTAGCATCAGAATGGCCACCTGAAGCAATTTGATCGGCCATACCTTTATTCAGCCTAGTACTTTCAGGACTGTTTGATGACAGTTGATGGGAGCTGAACACAGCTTTTGTATCTGCTTAAAAACAAGACAATATATTCAGGGTAGCTATTTAAACACATGGTCTTTCTTTACTGAAAAAGGTATTCAGTTTGTTCAATTTAAGTAAATAAATGGATATACTGAGGAATAAAGGGAAGTGGACTGGGGATAGGGGGACTGATTATATAGACTGAAAAATTGCAAGCATATTACTTATACTTTGCTGTAAATGAACATTTCCAATATTGTGTGCCATTAGATAGACAATATCAACCTAATAAAAGGTTGTAGCTCTCTAAAGACTAATACCATCTGGAGTTTTCAGGAGTACCTTAATTCATTCTTTGGAAGCGAATACTTAGAACCACATATACAACCAGTTTACATCTACAGTAAGACCCCCTTATACACAGATTCTCCTTCTGTGGTTTATGGTCTGAAAAATATTATCCCCCTTCTCATCTGTTCCCTGCGAAGTGTGGTGGAACCAATCCACTCTCCAAATTTCCTCTCATTGCTTCTTCACAAGCGGAAGGCCAACTTCTGTTTGTGGGCATCTCTATAGTATGCTTGGGTCGGAGGTTGACCTTCTGCTTGTTGAGGAAGCAATGAGAAGAAAATTGGGAGTAGATCAATTCCCTTGCCCATCATGAGGGAGAAGGTGAGTGGGGGGATAGTTTTACTACAATTTTTCAGTCCAAAAATACAGTTAAAAATTAGGGTTCATTACTGTCTGCAGTTTCAGGCATCTGCAAGGGGTCATAAAACATATTCTCTAAAGGTGTCTTACTGTATATTGCTGAACAGTAAGCAGAAAGTGGGGCACTGGTTTTATCTATGAGATGTGTCTTTTCAGTGGTTGAAGGGGAACATCCTGTCATGAAATGCTCCTCCTCATCACCCTGGGTAAGCAGAAAGTAAACCTCAAGGGAACCATCACCAGGGGAAGCAACACCCCAACAGTCCAAGTTATAGCCAAGGAAAAAAGAACAACAAATATATCACTCCCAACTGAAACAGAGTAAATTAGAGGAAAACTCCTAACTAACAATGTGGATAAAAGCTAAACAAACATTAATATCCTCCCTCAACCCTGAGGGAAATTGCTTCCCTCAGTTCTGGAAAGGACAGAGGCTTCTGCCTCTGCTGCTGAAAAGAAACATCTTACAGGTAAGACTAATGTTCCTTTTTCAGTGGTGGAGGGAGAAACATCCTGTCATGGGATGTACCAAAGGTCCTCAGCCAATAGCTGGGGTGCACTGATTCAAGTAGGCACCACTGACTGCAGTACACATTTTCCAAATCTGGCCTGCACAACACATGGTCCAGGGGCTGCACGCGGCCCACCAAAGCATTTCAGGCAGCTTGTGAGGATGTAGAATGACTTCAAGGCTCCTCCACCACCTGGCTTTCTCCTGAAAGGCTGGGAGGAGGACAAGGAGGGGCAAACATTTGCCCCTCAAGGCTCCTCCGCTGCCTAGCTTCTTCCCGAGGAGACAGCCAGGCGGTGGAGGACAGGCAAGTGGTTGCCCTGCAAGGCTCCTCTGCTGCTTTGTTCTGAGAAGGATAGGTGGTGGCGGCAGCAGAGGAGGAGTACGGGCAAACATTCACCTTGCAAGGCTCCTCCACTGCTTGGCTTTCTCCCAAAGAGAAGGAAGAGTGGAGGTCAGGCAAACGGTTGCTCTGCAAGGCTCCTCCTTTGCCCAGCTTTCTCCTGAGAAAGCCAGGTGGCAGAGGAGGAAGAGAGGCAAACGCTTGCCCCCCAAGGCTCCTCCATCGCTTAGCCCTCTCACAAGAAGTCCAGGTGGAGAAGGACAGGCAAAGCTCTTCTGCCACTTGGCTTTCTCCTGAGTAAAGGCCTGGGCACAGAAGGACCAAAGTTTATTTTATTATAATTTTGGCCACTACCTACTGCCAAGTTGTACAGATCTGTTCCAAATGAAGCCTTTGCAGATTTGAAGGCATCTAATTGGTAGTAGTACATAAAAACTAGAAGAATCCTAGTTTCAGTATTACTGATATCTACAACAGCTGCAGAACTATGTGTGGAATGAGCAACAACCACCCCTGGGCATGATACCCCAGTCATTTCATAGCATGTAGAGATATAAGACCCTACCATTTCACCTGAGTGGATGTCTACCCTTTCTTGCCCATTTTTGATGGCTGGAATGATACAAACATTTGAACAGACACATGAAAGCACTGAGCATATTTGACATAGAACACCAATGGACTATTTAAGAGCTGAGTAACTTGGTGGGAAATACCCTGCCCCCACCACCTATCATGCATACTCAAGTCCACCAAGTTACTGTCTCCCTCAGTTTTGAAGTCCAAGACAGGGACCTGAAACAGAGAGGAGGTAGTGCAGATTGTGTGAAGGCACAGATGACCATTCGAAGAACCAGAGTTATAGGTAAGCAACCTGTCCTTTGTCATTGTGGTCTCTGTACCAAACACAAATGGGTGACTGTAAAGCTTACCGCTGGTAGGAGGATCAGGTCACTAAAGAACAGAAGAAAGAACAGTACAACCAAAACTAGCATCTGCCCTAGACCTGCAATCCAAGTGGTAATGCTGAATGTAGAGGCCTTGAACATAGCCAGCAGCTCCAAAGAGTTGATGTGGAGTCACTTTTGTTGGAGAGCATATGCCCTGCACCATGAGACCATTGCAGTGGGTGCTCCAACCCATCTCCGAGGCATCTGTCATTAGCACACATTCTGGAGGAGAGGGGCCTCACAAAGTTGCAGATAGATGTCCACCACATCAAAGAGCGAAACACATAACACAGGGACAGTCAATTGCATGGACTAGCTGTCTTTGAGGGGATTGAAGCACTGGAGGAATCAAAAATTGCAGTGTCCTGAACTGTAGGTGGGCCAGACAAATGATTGCAATGGTGGAAGCCTTCAGGTCCAACAGGCGCTGTATCATGTGTGCAGTATACTGTGGGTGATGTAGGATGGACTTGTCAGAGCTGTGTGATGGCCCAATCCATGGGCAGGAAGGCCCACCCTGAGCAGGAATCCAGAGTGGCCCTCATAAAGTATGTAATCCTTGTTGGCTCTAGGACCGACTTGAGTTCACATTGAGGCCTAAGTTGTGGAGGGGGGAGAGCATGGTATATATCTTGTAACAGAGAAGAATGGGAGGACACAAACAGCCAATCATTGAGGTTAGGGTAAATTTGAATGCCCTGGGTTCTTAGGCAAGAGATGATCATGGCCATGCACTTGGTGAATGTTCTCAGGGCCGTCAATAGCCCGAAGGGGAGCACTCTGTACTGATACAGGTTGTTGTCTACTGCAAAGCAGAGGAACTTGCAATGCTGAGGGCAGATTTTGATATGAAAGTATACATTCTTTAGGTCTATGGATGTGAACCAACTGATCATGCACAGAAAGGGCAGGATAGAGTGCAGTGTGACCATCCTGAACCTCCTGGGGTTGATGTAACTGTTGATTCCACAGAGGTCAATTGGAGTAATGGTGGTATAGCATGGGGGCCTATATGGGGGGGGGGGGGCTTGAATCAGGTTTGCTGATGTCCTCAGCAAGAAGTCAAAAATGAGACTTGGAAGGGGAGGAGGAGGACTTCTTAGAAGCCGCAGGCTGGAACTTGAATGACCTGAAGGCATGTCTTCGGAACAAAGAACCCTGAAATGCCAAATAGAAAACTGAGGAGGGGCCAGAGAGCAAGGCAGGGCAGAAGCAAAGGGTTGACAATGTCAGGTTGGTTTAAACAGTGATGCAGTTGCTTCTGAGCAGAGAGGCCTATCTCCTTAGCAGCGACATGCACTTTGCAGTCTGTCGTGGAATTGAACAGGCCATTTCCGTCAGGTGGAAGGTCCTCAACTCTATGCCTGGTCTCCTCAGGGAGGTCAGTGGAGAGAAGCCAGACATAATGTCAAGGCAACTGCTCCAGACATCACCCAAGAGGCACAATCCACCATGTCGAGTGGAGTGGATCTGTTGGGTAGCTAAAGCCTGTGACTCCTGATAGAAAGACGTGGCTGTGTTACACTGAGCATCCGGGATATTCAGAAAAGCCACCATCCTGTCCCATAGAAATTTCTGATATCCAGCCATGCAAGCCTGCATACTGCCCACTTTGACCAAAAGAGATGCTGAGGAATAAAACCTAGGTGTCTGCCTTCCATATCAACCAGAGCAGAGTGAGTTGTCCCAGAAGTTTTGGACTGCGATGCTTCCACCGCTATGGAATTCAGGGCCAGATGATTGTACAAACAAGCAGTTGTTTCAGGCTGTACCCAGTACAAGTTCTCCAACTTCTTGGGTGCTGGGGATGAGGAAGGTTTCTGCCAAGAATGTTTCATAACCACATGTACGATGGGCAGAAGAGGGACCAAGGCAGGTGTTACAGTCTGGGAATCTATCATTTGTAAGACAGAGTCATTGACTGGAGCTGGGAGAGTCTTCACCTCAGTACCAAGAGCTTCAGATAGCTGTAAAACTACATCTGAGAAGAGCTTCTTGCCCTTGGGGGAAGATGAAGGTCTAGAGTCCTCAACTGTGCTAGAAGGAGAAAATTGTACAGGTGAAGGGGAAACAGACAAGGAAGAGTCAAAATCGTAACCACCAGACTCAGCCCCTGTAGCCCTTGCTGGTAGCCCAGTATCAGAGGCAGAAACCAAAGTGTATACTGTTTGGGGTACCTGATGCATCGGTAGCAGGTTTGGTATCAGAGCTGTCACTACCGGTGTAACCACTATTGAGTCTGGAAGCCAAATTCAGTACTGTAACAGTCGGTACCAATGACAAAGAAACTGGAGGCAACGTAAAATGGGCAGGAAACAGTGGCCACAGTATGTGGTGATGATGAAATGGGGGACCCTGGAGGGGACAGTCGGCCTCAAAAAGGGTGAAGGTGGTGAACAGTCCCGATGTCAAGGTGAAGACAGCGAGCAATGTCAAAAAGAGTCCCGGTATCTAGGCGAACAACTGGAAAGAAGGCCACACAGATCACTAGATGGTCCTAGAGTAGATCAAACTAGAAACCTCCCTGGAAGCCAAGATGACCAAACTGAAACTGTCGTACTTTGGACAAATCATGAGGAGAGGACTCTTTGGGGGAAAAATGCTGGGGAAGGTAGAGGAAAGTAGGAAGAGAGGAAGACCACATGTTAGATGGATGGACTCTATTAAGGAGGTCACGAGTATGGGGTTGCAGGAATTAAGCAGAGCAGTGGACAGAGGGTCTTGGAGATGTCTCATCCATAAGGTCACCATGAGTCGAGATCGACTTGAGGGAAGTTAACAACAAACAACAAAATCTAGGCGAATATGACCGGCTTCTGTACTGATGAGACCAAGGAAACGGTGTATAGTCTCTCCAGTGGTATCAGTCCCAATAAGGTGAATAAGAATAGTATGACGCAGGACATTTCCTCCATAGATCTTCACGTCAGCAGCCACGTCACCTGGCTCTCCATTGTACTCCTGCGGGTTTGACTCTGCTTTGTCACTCTGAGACCAAGGCCTTCTCCCCACTACGGACGTGATAGATCCTCCTTTCCAAGGGAGCACTCTGTAACATCATCGGTACAGAGTCAGGTACAATACCAAAGTATATGAAGAATCCTCTCAGTATGAAT
Source organism: Phrynosoma blainvillii (assembly GCA_026167975.1). NCBI lineage: Eukaryota > Metazoa > Chordata > Lepidosauria > Squamata > Phrynosomatidae > Phrynosoma > Phrynosoma blainvillii. The sequence continues at coordinate 223,335,482 of JANUYF010000001.1, read as the reverse complement.
AGTCACTGACGGTGTTACAGAATGCTCCCTCGGAAAGGGGGCTGTCACATCAGTAGCAAGAAAAAGGCCTTGGTCTCGAAGTGACTGAGAGAAGAACTGAACCTGTAGGAGTATGACAATCTCTAGTACCACATGGAGAGCCAGGTGGTGTGGATACCGACAGCCGTGGAGGCATTCCATCAGAGGGCAACACAGCTTCTTTGGAGGCAGGACCTGTTGACGCCAACTCATCTCCAGAATTTGGTAATATGGGAGAAACCATTGGAACCAGTGGGGATTTCAGCCTCTTTTTCTTTTCCTTGGCCGGTGGAGCCTCAGAACCACACTGAGGGTCAGAATTGCAATCAGGAGACTTGGGTCTTTTAAGAACTAACTCAGCCTTCTTTATGGTACCCTGAGAAGGCTGTGTAATGGAGGCATCTGTCTGGGATGGTATCAGTATGAAGGCATCAGATACCAAACACGCTTGCAACAGCGGTATCGAAGTTGATACCAGACGCGGTTCCATCTGCCTGGTCGATGTGGCAATAGAGCTCGGCTTTTTCAGTTTAGAATGGAATTGGTGGTCAATGTGGACTTACTGGAGATCAGTCACAGATTGGGAGATTGTTCCCAACAGTAAACCTTGAGGCACTGAGCTCTATTTTTAAAGCTTGGGCAGTAAAATCCTTCCAAATGGCACAACGTTCAACAATGTGCCCTTCTCTCAAAAAAACACACAGAATGTGTGTCGGAAAGAGAAACTTTCCAACTGCAGGAAGAATAATGCTTGAACAGCGAAGTGGGGAAAAGAAAGCCCCAAGGATGTGGGGAACTTGGTATTATATATACTTTTTTAAATAAATGGTGGGAAGAAATAAAAATGACTGAACAAACAAGAAAACTACTACTCAGCCTGAGAATGATCTGAGTTGACTAGCTCTGTTGGCAGATAAAAAGAAACAGGATATTGTAGCTTGGTGGGGTCAAGTGTGCATGACAGATGGTGGGGACAGGGAATTTCTTGCCAAGCTACTCAGCAATAGAATATTCCGTTGGTGATCTCTGCGCAGGCGCAGACCCATTTGTGTGAAGCACAGAGACCACAATGAAGATTAATCCCCTTCACAGACCCACAATTAGTGCCTTCATGACCCTCTTGTGATGTTCCCACTTGCACTGGTACAGGGAGGTGCAATCCACTGTTAGGTGGGAATGCACTGACAGTTGTTTCTCTAGCGATAATGGCACACAGCAGTCACAAAAGTCAGGGTGTAGTATTGACCTACTACCATGGGGGGGGGGGAGGAATCTAATCTTTACTCACTCCATCCCATATGCATATCATTCAACTCCCTGGACCCTATCTGGGTCCGCTGATCGTGGCCTTGGATACAGGGTTTTCCCTCTTCCATCTGTGCCACCTTTTTCTTTTCTTATACTGTGTCATTTGCGCCTTGGGACCCTCAAGCCCAGAAGCAATGGCAGCCAACTGAGATTCTACTGACATCTTGGGGCTGTACTCAACAGAGTTGGAGTGTGCCATAATCACAGGCCTACTAATCACCACCACAAACACACACTGCCTAGTTCGCTGATGAAAAAGCAGAAATTAAGACAGAAAAGATTAATTTTGTTTTAAATGGCAGTAGTCAGAAGATAAGAGAAATCAAAATAGAAACACAAAAACATGCAAGAATACAGAAAGAATACTCTTCTTGAAGAAATAGAAGCAGAGAAACAGCTCTGGAAATAGCTTATTCAGAGCAGAGATAAGAATTAGATTGAGAGCTGTTGGGGACTGCCCTCTCCCCTGTCATAGTTCCTTCAAAGTCTGTTTCCTCCTTACCAGAACAATGAGGAGCAACCCATGAGAGTATGTTTTCCCTTCCACTGCTGCAAAAAGAATATTTACAAAGCCATTACTAACATGAAATTGGAAAACAGAACAGTATTTCCCAAACTTAGATCTTCAGATTTTATGAACTACAACGCCTATAAAACTACAGGTATGCTGGTTAGGTCTTCTGGAAGTTGAAATCAATAGTCTCCAGGACTCCAAATTTGGTAACTAATAAATTAAAATGTTAAGATGCTTATATCTTTAAATAGGAACCTATTATGTATAACTGAAATTATACATCATTGTTATTTTGAAGTAAACAGGGTGCTCACTTCATAGTAAGCACATTTACCAATTACACATCATTGTTATTTTGACGTAAACAAGGTGCTCACTTCATAGTAAGCACATTTACTATTGAAAATACTATGAGTGCATCAGTCTTTAGAGAACTTCTCCCTACCTTTTAAATTTATCCTGCTTCTCCCTTCAATGAAGTCCATAACCAGTTGTTTTTCCACAAAAGCATAGATTTTGCATCCCTTCTAAAGCAGGGATGGGCAACTGTGGGACACTAGGGGGCTGCATTACCCTCCCCCCCAGAAGTTCTTGGAAGCCAGACTCCGAATGCAAAAAACCCTACTTTTTGCTTCCAATCTCTCCCAATCCTCTCTAGGGGCTGTGGTGAACATTTTCACAATATGTTTTGGCCTTCTGGGCCACTTTTCAAAACAGGTTTTTACCTCCAGATTTAAAAAAGGCCTTTCCTGGGCCTATAATGACCACTGGTGGAAACATGGCGAGAATGCCACCCTAGAGGCATTGGGGTGCAGTTTTTAATCTTAGGACTCCCTGAAGGCCACAAAAACAGCCAAGAGCATAGGTGGCCCACCAGCCACATTGTGCCCACCTTGTTCTAAAGCAGGCGTAGGCAATCTTTCCCCTTTAAGGGCCGAGGGACTTCAGCTCCCAGAAGCCTCAGCCATGTTGGCCAATAGTCCCATGTTGGCCAATAGCTCCTGGGATTCTGGGAGCTGAAGTCCCTCGGCCCTTAAAGGGGAAAGGTTGCCTACCCCTGTTCTAAAGTCACACACAAGGAAATGGCACTGGAACAAAGCAGCACCTCTGCTCATAGAAGGGTAAGGTTATGAGACAAATGGGGAGCTGTGAACCCCAGTAACCTAGTTTGTGAGATATTAAGAATCCTGTGCTAAAGGGCATTCAACCCACCCATGTGTTTTAGTAGGGGAAGGCTTAATTTGCTTCAAGACCTTTTTTTCTTCCTTTTTTATATTTCTATGTGTTTTGCACCCCAAGAGGGTGCAACACTGAGTCAACAGAACATGCTCTTAACAGCTTTTCCCCTCTGAAGAAAACTATTTTTTCATTTGTTTACCACTGCCACAGATAAAGAAGAATTTTCTTCTTTCGAGAGACACTGTCAGTATGAACTATGTACTGTAACTGATCTTAGCCAAAAGGCCAAAAAGCTGCAGCTCAAGCAGCCAAGTTTAAATGAAAAAGAAAAGGAAAAATGCTTGATGATAGCAGTAATCTTTCCTTTCCTTTCCTATTTAATACTGTTGTATGCAGTTGGTAATTTTTACATGGCTTGCCTGTTTTGATATGATTTATTTACGAATTTAATAATATTTTTACTTATTTAAAGTATAAGCACAGGATCACACTGAATCTTCAGAAGTACTGAAATCAGAGAACTTCTTGTAGCCACCAACTAATTTACATAAACATAACAGATTAGTTTCTGAGAACGTTTAGGATCAATTATGTACAAACTGCCCTGGGTTTCCTACCATTTTCCTGAAAAACAGCTGATTATGCTGGGTGGTTAAAACACTACAAGCCAAACGTACCAAAAATTCCTTTTATAGCTAAATTACTCACATTCATGATACCTACAAATTCACGATAAAAAGTTGCTACTTTACTAAAAAGTGTAATTTAACTCACCTGAAGAACTCTGAGTAACAGACTCCTCTAGAGGTCTGCAAGCATTTACTTCAGCAGCAGTGTATCTATAGTAATTGTTTTCCCTTTGGTGATGATTAAAAGGAACAGGCGACCAAAATGGTACTACCACAAATGGATTTGCCACACAAGTATAAAATTCAGGTGTAGACAAGTGTGCTCTTTGGTGAGAATAGAAAGGTACCAATGAATAAGTGACCTGTTCATAAAGTGAATAATCGTTCAGAAACCATGGCCTTGCATAGTATGGAGAAGCCCATGAGTTTTCATTAAAATGAGGTTGGCATGACATATTTTAGGCATGGTGTGAGAAAAGGTGAAAGTATATCATCATAATTCCTGGAAAGCAAGGAAAATAGAAAAAGAAAAAAAAGAATGGTTAACAACTAAATGAAGAACTCAGTCTTGGAATTAATACTCCAATCCTATGCAGTACTGTCTATCAAAACTGAAGCATATGTAATTTTACAGTACTCGAATGTTAGTGAAGTCATCCTTTTAAATGCTGCTTTATGTATACAATCCCACACAGTGTTTACTTCAAGGAATCCCAGTTGATTTCCATTGGACTTACTCATAGGGAAGGGTGGTACAGGACTGCAGCCCAAATTTCTTTTTATATATAATGCTTATGGATTATGTATATAAAGAACTACTTAAAGCACACCCAAGGGGTTCTGTATACTTAGCAAATTTTATCTGTGAAGTCACCTGTTTCTGAAATGGCTTACTAGCATACAGGGCTAATGTTCAAGAAACACAATTACAACACAAAAGAAGCTATAACAATTAGGCTTTAATTTTTTTTTTTAAAAAAGAAGAGCTATAATTGTTAAGAGCTTCTTTTTTGAAGCTTTTGTATACCTGTTATTGCTTCTTTTTTCATTTTTTAAAGTCTAACTATTACAGCTTCTTTTTTAAACAGCTTTTGCATACACACTGCTATAGCCTCTTTTAATATTTTTGAAGCCTAATGGGGTATACAAAAGCTATAAAAAAGCTGCACATTTGGCTTTTTTTTTAAAAAAGGTATAATTATATAGAAAAGCTATAAAAAAAGAAACTAAAACAGGCATTTTTTTAAAAAAAGAAGAATCTATAACTTACAGAGTCTTGTTTGAAGTTTTTATATATGCTGTTGTAGTTTCTTTTTTAATTTTTTAAAGCATAACTGCTATAGCTACTTTTTTTATATCTTCTCTATACCCCATTATACCTTTTTTTTTTTAAAAAAAATTAAAGCCTAACTTAGAGCTTCTTTTTTATAGCTTTTGTATACGTGGTTTAAAACCTAACTGCTATAGGTCCTTATTAAATAGCTTTTTAAATACCGTATTAGACTTTTAAAAAACAGAGGGGCTATAACAGTATAGCGGTTAGGCTTTAAACGGGGTATACAAAACCTGTAAGTTGTAAGTTAGGCTTTATTTTTTTAAAAAAGAAGGTATAACTGGGTGTTAAAAACCTATAAGAGGCTTTAAAGAATTAACAAAGAAACTATAACAGGGTATACAAAAGCTATATAAAAAGAATCTAAAAGCTAGGCTTAATTTTTTTTTTTAAAAAAAGGAGGTACAACAGGATATTACTTTTTACATTTATAACAGTTAGGCTTTAAAGAATTTTTAAAAAAGAAACGATAACAGGGTATATAAAAGGCTATAAAAAAGAAGCTGTAAGTAGGCTTTAAATTTATTTATTTATTTAAAAAAGCTGTAACGGGGTATTTAAAACCTATTAAAAAAAGAAGCTAAAACAGTTAGGCTTAAAAAATAAGATGAATATAATTTGTTATTCCAAAATGGCATATAATAATAATAA